>OY743179.1:7770458-9181164 GCA_963555705.1 Ligustrum vulgare
CAAGCAACTTATGTCTGGGCAAGGATTGCAAACTTGGCTGAGGGTACCAGACAAATAGAGGCTGCGAAGCAGACTGCTCAAAAAGATCCTTCAAGCAAAGATCATCGGCAATGAAGACGTCATGTTTGTCCATCAATGAAATTGTATCTGAATCAGACAAAACTGGGAGTCTCAGAAAGTTCTCAGAAAGAACTTTCTGTGTCACTGAACTCCAATGCTTGGCAACGAACCCCCAAAAGGCAATGCATTCATCACTAGATAATAAGTGGCCAGAATCCTCCCAATCCTTCCAAAGCTTGCAGTAGTCATCGAGAGAAGGATAGGTTTTAACTTCTAAAGCATTGGAGAAGAAATCCAGCAATTTCTTCTCGTAATACTTGTCCAAAACGTACAACTGCTGACCAAATAGACCATCTTTGTCATGAAGAACACATTCAGCAGAACTTACCCATTTACCATCATTAGAACCATTTGGAATCCATATTTTTGCACCATCTTCGCCGGTGGGTTTCCACTCCATTTCATTTAGGTAAGAGTAAATCCGCTTAATAACCATAAAATTTGTATGAGTGTCGAGGTAACTGGCAAGCAACAAGCATCCATTTCTCTTTTCAACGACAACTCCTAAAGCATTTAGCTCTTTTGAATAAGAACTTATGCCAGGACCATAAAATGTTTCATCTATGAAAGGCCCGTCCTCTCGAGATAAGTTAAAACCCCAATCAGAACCAAACAGCAGGCACTTGTCTGGAGACCTATAACCAGCATGGGTCTTTATCCATTCCCGGGCAGCATTTTTCGAAAGAGTATCAATTAAAGACTTATTCTCCTCTCTCTGAAAATTCCGAATGCATTCCAACAATGAGTATGCAGCTGCAGCTGTGATGCTGCTAGGATCTTGAGGTAAACGAAGGCTTGAAGCAACAAACTTAGCACCACATTTAAAAGAAACGGCTACTCCCATCCTCTGAAGCTCCTCTTTATACTCGTAAATGTCCTTGCCATAGTAATTCTCACCATCATCAATAAAAGGCAATAGAGATATCGAAGATATAGCTATCCAATCTGGGCTAAACAGAATGCAATCTTTCGGTGCTCTGCAGTCAGTAAGTCGAGTTCGTAGCCATTTAACCTCTTGAATGCACTTCTTGAGATCCAAAGGAAATATAAAACCAATGCCTTTCAACTTTTTGTAGCATGCGAGAAATGAAAGAACGTCATCTTTACTTATAGAAGACAATGATGCTTTCTGCCTAAACACATAAGCAAATGCTTTTGTTGCTTCCTCAAAATCAATGAGCACTCCTACTTTCTTCAATTCATTTCTGAATGACAAAATGCTTTCTCCATAAAATTTGATGTCAACAAGAGGAAAATTGTTGAAAACTTGCAGAAGGCAACCCCATGTAGGATCAAACAGATAACATTCAGCTGGAGATTTGTAACCCAGATTTGTCTTTAGGAGTATCTTATCTTTAAAAACTCTGAAAAGTTTGTCAGAAGAGCTTAAATGAAGCATGCACTCCAGCATCAAAAGAACAGCTTCGGCTGACAGAAACATAAAGCTTGATGGAGATTTTAAGTTGTTGACGATAAGTTTGTAATTTCCACCGAAGCCAAATACCACACCAAGAAGCTGAAATTCTGTATGAAAAGAAATAATTTCTTCTCCATAATAATCATGATCAATAAATGGAATATCACTAATTTGAGAGGCAGCCTTCCATTCTTTATCATAAAACACAGATTCCCGAGGGCTCTTGTCACCTTGGGAAGTCCTTAGCCAGCTTTTGTCCTTTATACTGTTGATGAAGTTATCAGGAGGAAGAAACCTGTCCCTCAAAAATCTGATGAAATTCAGTATTGAGAAAACATGGGCTTTAGTTAGAGTGGATGAAGCTGCTATCGACATAAGATGATTTCCAATATATTCACATGCTTCATTAAATTCAAACATAACCCCGACTTTTCTCAACTCCTCCTTGTAGTCAGATATTTTTTCGCCATAAAAACTTTGATCTACCAATGGTATATCAACAAGCACTGATCCATTTTGAAGAAGGCATCCCCATGAAGAGGTAAGTAGGAACGATTGTGACGGTGGCTTGCAGCTAACACTGCCCCCGAGCGAAACCCGAAGCCAGCTTCCATTCTTTATGCAGGTCAGAAAGTTGTTTGGCATGTAACGTCCCCTAACACGAATCCACTCTAAAAGCAAGAACGCATTTTTTTTGGTTAGTAAAGAAAAGAAGCTTGAGATCTGAGCATTTGGAGGGGGCAAATCAGGTATATCTGAAGCTGCAACACGAGATTTAAGAAATTGAAGAAGTTCTTTCTCGGGGGTAAGAACACCAGCATGATATCCTGAATTCAAATAATCCTCTCCCAGTTCAACGTAACCTTCATTTCTCCATGGATTCGAACCAATCAATTGCAACCAACGGCTTCCTTTAGCAGGAACAGTAACCCCTTGTCTACTTGTGGTCACCTGCCCATAGTTATTGACAAGTGGCATAGAACCACATGCACCATTAACCTCTGTTGTAGACAGGTAGTTCTCTTTAAGCGAGTGATAGAGAAAATGGGCATAAGTAACAACACGTTTTCTGTCATTACCAAGCACATTTCTCAAACGGAGAGCATAGTCATACACACTTGCAGAACTAACCTTCACTTCCTTCATGAGCCAATCCAATATCGTCTGACTCTTAGAATGTGAAAAAATTCCACGTTGTGTCAACTTGTGAAGGAAAAATCGATCATTAACACCTAGGAATTCTCCATTCCAATCAATCAACCAAGAGATATGACTAGAGGATTTAGATAAAAGAATTTCTCGAATCCGTGAGACTTCACTTATTCTACACAGAGACACCTGAGATTGTGCGCCTGCATACTTGAGAAGTGGTATGTCCGCAAAGCTAGTTTTTGAGAACGACTTCCAGTTCTGAGCAGTGAACAAAAGAAGCTCCAAATAAAGATCTTCGGATCCTCCCAACACAAGATTGGAACTCCTGACACACTTTGCATACCATTCATCATTGACATACTCTACTTTCAAAAAATTTAGAATATCATCGTACTTCTCCTCATCAAAAGAAGAGCTTAAAATATACTTCCCATGGGTTGAGATGTTATCCAAGCTCACTCCTTGTTTCCTAGCCATCTTTAACAGATTCCAGAAAGCAGGCATTAATCTTCCAACTTCGCGGGGTTTACGGAAGAACTTCTGCTCTGTGTATGATTCACAAGGTATAATACTTTCTTCAATCAGTTTTGATTGGATTGAATCTCTCACAGAATTAAGCAGAGCATAGGGAGACCTTGTGACTGGTAAGAAGCCAAACATCCGAGCCAGAACAGAAACAGGAGCATCTTCCGTCTCTTTCACAAGTGAAGTAAATGCATCAATAAAAGCAGATGGCACACAGTTAATAATACCCTGGTTCCAATTGCAATCCAAAAGGATTGTTTCCCTCGATGATGCCAGAAGAAAATCTGCCTGAATTATGAAAGGAAAGTTTGTAACCATCTCCGTGGGAAGGAATGCGTAGATCCCAGGTGAGGTTGATCCTCTCTGAAGACGCTCTCCATTGGGAAAAGCCAATGTGATCACATATTCCTCAACATCAATTCTTCTTTCCACCTTATTTTCCTGTCTGACAGGAAATCTCTGCCTCCACATATGATAGCTGCATTCTCTATCCAAGTTATCATCTTTTTCATCAGTAGAGAGATGGAGCAAGTAGGATTCAGCATTGATGTTCTTCTTTGTAACAAAATTGGTCTCACTTGAAATTGAAATTGCAGTCACTGTACTGCACTTGGGGTCCTCAGTATCTTCCTTGACAGAAAGCCTCTTTATCTTTGACAGAAACAACAAAAGTTCTGGATGAACGCTTGAAAGCTGCTTTTTCACAGGCTTCACCTTGTCGGGCTTCAGAGGTAGCACTATCGTCGTGGTTGGAAGGTTGGAGCTTGAGCCATATATAAGTTTTATCTCTGGAAGAATTGGGTTCTCCTCAACCCATTGAGGGACGATGTAGCCAACGTTGCACTCCGGGCAAGGGGATTCGTTAAAACAAATCTGATAGCCATTGCTAAATATATGTGGCTGAGAAGTTATTAGAAATACACTCTTAAATCCAATTCCTGTAAGAAAAAATGCAGTCATATTATCAAAAACCTATACCAAACGTATAGAAAATATAGTTAAGCAATTTATGCAAAATCTGATGAAACGACATTTAGGCATTTGAATAGGTTATGGCACATCCATAAAACATATTAAGATTTATTATGACATCTTACACTATCTATTTTATATTGTCATGAACGTAGTTATTTAGTTTAGAAAACATTAGAATAGAGGCTAACTGCGAACAGTTAAAAATCTAAATAAACTAAAGTAAAAAATCACAAGCAATAAACCATACAAAAGCTTACACAAGTGATTGAGAATGGATAAAGGATCAAATAATTACCTTTCTCGCCGATATAACCACGTTTGCGGTTGTTCTTTTTGGTGGACCGTCCAACGCTACAAATGGACTCAATGTTCTTAGGTGAGAAACCCTTCTCGTTGTTAAAGATGAGCAAGGTAGACGTTGCTCCAGTTCCTGTAATATCCTTAGAAGTTATGACAAATTGTAGCGATGGATCAACCCCTTCCGCGTACTCATTGTCCTCAGCATTCTGTTGAATAATAGTAAGTTAAACTCATTAATTAACAAATTATATAAAATTCATATAAAACGTTTATACACTTGCTACCCCAAATTATATTACTACTACAATTATTATATTAAAAATTAAACAAGAATTACACTTGCTACAGTTAAAATAAATATAATTTACAATAAATCTCAATTAAAAATATATATAAATAAAGTAAATATAATAAAACTATAAAAGGAGATACAATTTGTTGTAGTATGAAGTGAAGGACAAAATAGGAATTATGAAAAACTCTAGAAATCACACCAAATGTGGAGTTTTACTGTATGATTTAAGTGGATCTTTGCATCGAGTTGGTATTTCTAAACCAATTTGGTGCATGGTTGAAGATTCGTGCACGAATATTTATTTATATGCTATATTGCCGAAAACATGAGCATGTGAATGAATATCATCTAATCTAAAAATACAAAGTACACAAATCTATATTTATTTTTGTAGTAAATAAAAAAGTTTAAAAAAAAAAAAAAGGAAAAATATGCATCCTTGATAAAACAAAAAACCCCTAAACTACCAAATGATTATTTCAAATAAAAATGAAATTTGTTGCACAAAATGAAACTAGATGTATTAGCATGTTTGGAGCTTTGTATTTGTGAGAGTCAAAAATAGAAATAACATTTTTTTTTTGGGAACGTTACAATTTTCATACTTATAAATAATTTATTTTTAAAAAAAAATAAAATAAAAAGGGTACATCATCTGAAGCATATAGTATGAGAAATACTTTATCAAAGTACAGTACAAATATTCATGAACTTCTATAAATCCATTAATCTACTACATAGATGCAAATACAAATATACAAATATACATTATATACTGAGTCACTGACTGTAAAAATATACAAATATGTTCACTTATTTTTATACCAGTCTTATGATAGCAAAAATAGAGAGCGATAAAAATACAGACGAAAATATAGTGGAGACAGTGAGGTTGTATTCAGCATTTCTCTGCAGTTACAGACAAAGTCACGAACCTGGATGAGTTCCATAAGAAAGTGGACATCCTTAGCGTAGAGCTCTGCAGAGAGATTTTTAACAGCCTGATGTAGATCCTCTGTTAGTGGGTTCGGTTCTTTAGCTCCAATCGAAAACTTGATTCTCCTTATTTCCTCTATGTGCTCCCTTGGTGTCGCCATTATCTCCCTGTGACTGTGATCTCACGCTACTACGTGATTGAAGGAGAACTGTGAGAAATGAAGCAGGCAGTGGAATGACAGTAGAGCCTATTTATAGTAGAGCTTCTTCCCTATGCAATTGCATTGTAAGTGGACTGATTTGACCTTTGGTATCCATATTGCTGTTTGATAGAAACAAAGCCTCGGTTCGTTAAAAAGTTTTTGTTTAAAAACATGTTATTTTATGTTTTCTAGATAAAATGTATGGTTGAAAATTAGAGAGAGAAAATGTGTGTGGTTAAAAAGTGATATGGGGAATTGTGAAAAAAAAACATGTTTAAAAACATGTGTTGCCAAACGGATGCAAAGTGTCTGTTTGATTTTATAAGTTTTTTTTTTAAAAAAAAAAAAAGGAGTTTTGAGAAATTGTATGGTTAAAAAATAGTTTGAAAAGTAAAAAATTGTAGACTTGACTTTTTTGAATGGTTAAGATTGATTACTATAGAGAAAAGTTGTATTTTTTGTGTGAAAGATATAGAATCAAATAAGGGCTTAATGTATTTGATTTATTTATTTTTTTTGGTAGAAAAATATTAAAAAAAAAATTAACTTTTATTATTTGATTGACATTATTTTTAATGATAATAAAACAAAATTTAGCTATTTTAAACAATTTTTTCACATATTTGTACTTGATAATTATAATGTTAATTTATGAGAAAAATAACTCAATTAACAACAATAAAAATAATAAAATCAAACTTTATGGTTTGTCATGTAAAGATGAAAATAAATTATCACATATTAGATAAAAATTCATTTGCCTTGAAAACAAGAAATTAAACAACTTTCAACAAAATTAGGAAAATCAATTTCAAGGCAAAACTTGTCAATCAAACAACAGAAAAATATGAAAGTGGCCAATGAATTCTTACTACCTAGGCAAATCTACCTTATCAAACATTATCTTAGTTTATAAATCAGTCTATAAATTACACAATTTCTCGATTACTTTTAAATCACACAAATTTTCTCCTTTCAATTTTTTACCACTAATTTTTATGTCATAATTATAAACCAAACAGTGTTATTACCAAACAAAGGCGTGTCTCGTGGACTCGTTTATAGACGTTACATTTACCAAATTAATTTATAATCATATATATTTTTTGAAATCACTTTTTAATAACTTATTTTACTTTAAAATGTAAATTTGATGTTTATAAGCAAAAACTAGCCGTCAAAAAGAGGTATATTTAGTGGGAAAGAAATTATAAAATAAAGAACTTATTATTTTTAAGGTAAAATTTATGATTAAAAAGTGATTGAAAAAATGTTAAATTATGATAGGAAAAGAAATTAGGTAGGGAAAAATTTAAAAAAAAAAAATGATAGAAAAATTATAACTCACCAGCCAATTTTGCCAACACTTGAGACCCAATATGGCTCTTGTTTGATTTGAATAAAGTTTGATTTTAATTTTTAATCATATCTTTTATGGGAACTATAACTTTTTAGCAACATATATCATCAATTTTTATTAAAACTAGTGAATCATCCCGTGCGATGCACGGGAAAAAACGTCTGGATAAAAATATTCTTACGCGAAATTAAATGAATAATAATAAATAAATAAAAATTGCGAGGTATATTGCATCAAATTTATGATATTTTAGGTTTTCAATATTTATATAATGTAATTGTTTTCTGATTGAAATTATAATTTAGTATTGATTATCTCAATTTTTAGTTAAGAATAAATTGAGAGACAACTTATATATTGTTGTGAAAAAATATCACAAAATTTGAATTAAAATATAGTAAAGAATATCTTGGCATGGTTAATTAGTTTTTAAAATTTTAAAATTAACTGTTAGGAAAAAAATCATTAATAACTATATCATTTCAAACAATATAAATAACTTTATTAACCGTTAATGTTAAAAAATGTGATATGAGACTTTTTGGAATAAAAAAATAATTAAGAATTAAATATAACTATCATTGAAACTATTTTGACAAATAATGCGTTATAGAAAAGAACTTTAATATGTATATGTAATAAATAACTAAAAAATAGGATTTACCTATAAAAATTTCAATACAACGTGATTTATAAAAATACGAATGTGTATAAATTTTCGATATAATTTTAATTGAGAATTTGACATTGGATCAGTATGACTGAACCAAATATTTACATAAAATTATGACCAATAAAAGATCACAATTATTACAAAAAATTAATTACGTATTAAATGTAATTATCTATAAAAATATTTAATAATTTAATAATACGCTATAAAAAAGAGCTCCAATTTTTAGATGTACTAAATAACTAAAAATAAGATTTTTTATAAAAAAAAAACTATACGTACTGTGATTTATAATTTAGTACTCCATCGGTCCCATAAAAATAGTTATCTACTCATTTTCACACAAATTAAGGACAAAATGGAATATAAATATTAAATTCACTCTTAAAAAATAAAGTGGACTATCCTTTTGGAACAGACGAAAAAGGAATAGTGGACTGTCGTTATGGGACGGAGCGAGTATTATCTATTAATAAAATTTCGACATAATTTTTAACTGAAAATTTTAATTTGGATTTGTATGACTGAATACAAATATTTATTTGTAAGATTGAAAACATTAAAAGAACACTTTTTTTTTATGAAAAGAGAGGTTTCGACAAAAAAAGTCAAATATATATAAGTAAAAACAAACAAATTATCATTCTTATATCATACAAAAATAAAAAAAACAACTTCTTGGTAAAAGCAAATTTTAAAAAATAATAATTTAAGTTTTTGTTTTTATTATTTTTTATACAATGTGAAATACATTTTCATCCAATATATATACTAACCTATGAATAATATATTTTTTCTTCACTCAACGGTAGAAGCTATTGACATATCTATCCAATCTAAAACTATTCTAAATAGCCCAATATTAGTTAACACATTGCAACCCTAACAGAGAAATCTAGAATATAATATAAATAGACTATTAACAAATCCTCATATTCCAGTGTATCGTTGTTGTGATGAGGAAGAAATCTGTGTTTTCCCAGAAAATCCCTTAACAATCATCTTGTATTATCAGACTATGTCAAACTGAAAACGTCATATGATTTTAATATTCTAATATCGTGTTTTCCTATAAGATTTACCATCGCACCAAAAAATTCCGTTAATAAACTGTGGTTAAACCCAAAAATTGCAAGAAATCTTTGTGGATCGAAGATTCTTCGACGAACTCCTACTCATATCCAACCTGAAAAAGATAAGATCTAGTAGATCCATTATTAGTCCTAATAATTTTGTATTTTATACCGTTTTCGAAGCTTTCTGTACAATTTATTGTTTTAATATTTTTTCTTTTTTGTCAGAAATCCAAATATATGTTCAACGACTCAAAATATCACAGATCTTGAAGAAGAGAGCAGCGCCAATCCTTTTTACATTTTCAAAAATAATTTACAATTTTTTATTTTCAACTGGTTTGTAATATTAATAACTAATAAGCATTGTCACCTCATCAGAAATTTTGAACCATAAAACGTGATAAATAGAAGATGGAGTGGAGGCCATGTTAAACAATACACATTTTTTCAAAGAAATAACTCTTTAATTGAATCTTTTATTATTGTATATGTCTTCATAATAATTATATATAGCAGAGATGAAAGAGGTTGAACATTGGAAAACGGAAAAAAAAGATATAGAAAACAAAAATGAATAAAAAGATTTTGAAAAACGGGAAAAAAAAAAGAAACAAATTTCTGAAAAAAATAAAAAGGAAAAAAAGAAGAAAATAATTGTTTCCAGTGTGATTAGGGGGCGGGAAATAGAAGTCATGTAAACACAATAAATATTAAAGACCGTAAATAGACGTCAGCGATTTTGAAAATGATAAATAAATATTGAAGTCCTAACTATTTTTGAAGTGAGATTTGAAATTGATTATTGGGTGGGGGATATAAGCAGTGTGAACATGATAAATATTGAAGTACCCAAAAATCGAAAAAAAAATGAAAAAGAAAAATTCTGCACAAAGTACAAGAGTTTTGGAGGGAAACTGTGTTGTTGATTACCATTGACTCAGCTACTTTAATATATTATATAGATATATTAAAAACCTAATTTTAATCTATACCAAATATGGGCATAATGAAATTTTGGAGAAAAAGAATTTTTGAATGATTAATTTTTGGAGAATACGTGATTGATGCCTTGTCCGACTGCTCAATAGTGACTTATAAATAGAATGTTGTTGTTTTTAACCACACACATTTTTTAATAGAGTCAACTATAAATCACATATTTTTTCAAATCACTTTTTGACCATAAACATTTTTCAAAACTATTTTTCAACCAAGTATTTTACCTCAAAAATATTACATTCTTCATTTATAAACAAAAACTTTTATCAATCGGGTTATAAACAAATAATGGCTCTGTTTGGTAAAAAAAATATGTTTTTAAACAATGCAATTTCTCAAATTACTTTTACTACATATATTTTTCCTCTTCATTTTTTCAATAACATATTTTATCTCAAAAACATAGAAAAAAAAATTGTTTTTAAACATAAATTTTAATAAACGGATCCTTAATATTTCTAAAGTAAAATATATGGTTGAAAAATAATTTGAGGGAATCTGTACGATTAGAAAGGAAGTGGTGTTTTTGTCAAAGAGAGACTATAGAGTAGTAGTGCAGGGGAAGACTCGCCGACGAAAGTGAAAAGACAATAACTTTCTCTTTTGCTTTAGGGAAAGTTTTTCTTTTTCAATTTTAACTTTAATTTTTTATTTTATTTTATTTTTTTATTTTTCAAATAAGAAGCCTTCCTTTCTCTTAAAAAAAAATAGAGATTTCTACAAGAAAGTGATTTCAACCATTATTCAATCTCAACCATCCATCCATTAAAAGTCAAGCCTTCCTTTCTCTTAATTTTTTCTCTTTTTCTACATTATTCAATCTCAACCATCTATTAAAAATCAAGCCCACAATATTTAACTTTTCAACTAAATTTTAACCATTCATTCTCCTAATTTTAATTCTAATTTCAATTCATTTTCAATACATTTTTCTTTTTATTTTCAATCATGTATTGTTCAATAAAATAATATTACAATAAATTAGAAAAAAAAAATTTAATCACGCTTTCTTCAGAAAAAAAAAACTATATTTCAAAATAATTTTTCTCCAAAACTTTATTATAATTTTTGGAGGAAAATGTATTTTGGAATAGTGGTTTTTTTTGAAAATGTATTGTTAAAAATAAAGAGTTTTTTATTTACCTGTAATTTTTTTATACGAGGATGTGTGGTTAAAAATGTGTAAGAATAAAAATAAGAATTGGTGATAAGAATAAAAATAAGGAGAGAAAAAATAAGAAAGGACATGGAGAAATGTTAAATTATGGTAAATTCTTTTTAAAAAGGGATTAAGAACATATTTCATGTTTGGTCCCAAGTCTTTTTTTTTTCAAAATTTTGAGGAATTATAGAGTTTTGAGAGATTATGTAATTGAAAAATGATTGAAAAAGTGAAAAGTGGTAGGTTTCATAAAAATATGTGGTTGAAAATGAATGTGGAGATAATTAAAAAAAAAAAAAGATATGGGACCAAATCCCAACCCTTTTCAAGTTTTTGAGGATGTGTAATTGAAAAGTGATTGTAAAATTTGATAAGTGGTGAGTCATGCGGAAATTTGTGCTTAAAAATAAACTTGATGAAATATTTGAAAAAAAAATGATTGGTACCGAACCAACTAAATCAAAATTTTCGCATATTTTGATGAAATATCTAATTAAAAGCTGTGAATAGCATGAAATATGTGACTAAAATTAAATATTGACTTTAATTTAAGTTAAAATCTAAATTTTAATATGTATCAAACATGGATTAAATCTAAAATAACCTAAAATTAAATATTGACTTTAACTTAAGCTCATGTTTAGTATTGATGAAAAACTAGATTTTTATTAAAATCAAAGTTAACAGTTAATTTTAATCACATATTTCATGGGACCCACAGTCTTTCAATCATACATATCATTGGGGTTTTTTTTTTATTTAATCAAAATTTGCTCAAAATTCAATGTTATTCCCTACCAAATAAAGGCTAAATTAAAATCTAAATTTTAATCTGTATCCAAACATGGGTTAAATCAAATAGCTTAATATTAAATGACTTTAAATTAAATTAAATTTTTAATTTTAATCCGTATCAAATATGGTTAAATCTAAAATAGCCTTATATCTAGAAGACACTATTTGGTGAGTGTGAATTTGTTTACCCTCACAAAAGAGGGTTATGGAATGCATGTATTAAAATTTGTAAAAATTGAAAATGAATAAATCAATCTATATTGTACTATATATTGAGCGCTTCGATATTAGTATATTCTTGATATACAATTTTTGATATTTCTAAAGGTACTTATTTTCAGTGATAGACTGGTTAATTATCTTAAAATAATTAACTTTTGAAATAACAAATATTATATTTCAAGATTATACTCGTACCGACACTCTCGATGAATAGTATAATATGAACAGAAAACTCATTTTTATCAATTTTATACACATATATTTTACCCTCACAAAAAAATGACACCATAACCTTCTTTTTTGGGTGTGAACAAATTCATGTTCCTTGTTTGGCCCCTTGAAAAACTTAACACATTTTTCACTATCTTTTTTTCAATAACACATTTATCAATAAAATAATATTACAGATAAATTCAAAAAAAAAATTCATCTTTTTAACCACATTTTTTTCTAAAAATAACTTTTCGTTTCAAATGAACTCTTTTTAAACAACATCAAATAGGGGCTAGCTAGACAAAGTCATAAACATGTTGCACCGAAGATGAATACTTGTAGATATTGAGCTTGTTTTATAAATATTTTTGGTAATAAATTAGCTAATAATAAACTCTTATGAGAATTTATGATTAAAAATTAAGAAAAACTATGTGTACATTAAAATTATGAAAACTTTACTTTAGATTAAACTGTTATGAGAATTTTTGAATTCATGGAGTTCAAGCATTCAATAACCAAGTACTTAACATTGACAATTTCACAAAAATTGCTTATTAAAGATTAAGCCCTGTTTGGTGGGAATAAAATTAAATTTTTAATAAATTTTAATAGAAGTTGATGATATTCGTAGTTCAAAGTTGTAGATCTAATAAAATATATAATTAAAATTAATTACTGACTTTAACTGAAATTGAAATCTCAATCAAATATGGACTAAAAATTTAATTTCCCGAGTAACTAATATTTACAACTTTTGACAATAAAAAGAAAAATGCTAGGCAATCTCGACAATCATATAATTCATGACATTAATTTAAATTAAGTTCAATGCGATACAAAAATATATCAAGTGAACAAAATTAACTATCCAAAGATTAGATCAAAGTCGAATTCTAATTAGGTCCATTCGGTTGGACAGTGATTGCCCATTATAACAAGATTTTTCAAATAACTTTTTAACCACATACATTTTCTTTCTCCGATTTTTAATCACACTTCTTATCTATAAAACTCAAATAGATTCAGATTATAATTCAAATTCGCAATCGAACAGACCCTAAGGTGAATTAGTGTTTGGACCGTCCCTTAAAATTTAGAATTACAAACAAAACACACTCAGGGCCGGCCCTTGGGCCATGCATCCAATGCATCAGCATTGGGCCCCAGATTCTTAAGGCCCCAAAATTATTGAACTCTAACCCAAATTTTTTACTTAAAATCTGAATTATGAATTATACCAGCAGCCCAAGTTATTTGAGACGGCCCAAATCCAATTCCAATAATCCAAAATCCAATCCAATAACAATTTCATATGTTTCAGTTTCACATATTCTAAAATCTGACTTCAAATAATCCGATCAAATCCCTAATTCCCTAATTTCCACTTCGTTTTCTCCTTCTTCTTCTTGCTGCCTGCTAGTTGCTACCGTCCTGCTGTGCCGCCTGCGCGCCAACGCCCAACGCCAGCGCCAGCGCCACTAGGTCGCTACTCTTCTCCCTAGTCCCTTCAGTCTTCCGGTCTTCCGTCTTCGATTTCTTTCTTTTCTCGGTTCGACGGTTTCTCCCTGCTGCTGGCGCCTGGCGGCTGCTACTACGCCTTCGGCTCCCATTAACTCTCATCTCCCAAATCCAGCCGCGACAGAGATTTCCAAAAATCCTTGACGACCGGACTCACTGTAGATTGGTCTGGTTTGAATCTGGTTCTGTATTTTTTTTTTTTTCGAATGTATAAATGACTAAATGTATTGGTAAATGGTAATTATAATTTATAAACGGTAAACCATATTTTTATTTTGTTAATTGTTAGATTTAAGATTTTTAGATTTGAATCAATTGTTTTTTTTTTTTGCAGATTAAAAGTATCATTTACTCTAAATTTCGAATCTTATCTGATTTCTTCTACCTACGGCAGACTGCAGTGCACTACCTCTACCAGGTTGTATTGTTCCAACTTCCAAATTCCAATTTATCATTTCTGATTTCTGCTGCTGTCTGTGCGTGCTACTACCTGTGATGTGCAATTTGATTCTGAATTTGTATTTATTTTGGTATTTGATTGATTTAATATTAATTATGACTATTAGGAAGTATTTATCTGGAAATGAAAAAAGAAAAAAGAAAAAAAAAGGTTGAGGATTTTATTAAATCTCAGGCTGGAGCGATGAAAAAATTTCTCATATTAATTTGAACTTTTGACGGTTTACCTTATTATTGTTGTAACTTTGTCTTTTGAAAGATTTTATTTAGTATTTTAATTTGAACTTTTGATGGTTTACATTATTATTGTTGTAACTTTGTTCGTTGAACAATTTTATTTAGTTTTTTTTATTTTTTATAAAGGCCCCCATTTAAAATTTTGCATTAGGGCCTCCAATTCTCAGGGCCGGCACTGAACACACTGTATATAATATAGGGGGCGCTATTTGTACTACAAGCGGTTTACCGCCCGGGCGAGGGTGGTACCATCTAGGGTACTAGAAGAATTTTTGTATAATATATATAACCTTCGCCTCCAATTTATGACAGTTGGAGCCATGGTGCCAAATTGAACTCGAGGTTTTCCTTCCCATTCGAGTCCAGATCGACTCAATACCAAGAATGGACCAAGCCGGGTCCATGACCATGACGTGTGGGGTCGAACCGGCAAAGAACTTGGGGACTAAGGAAGCGTGGGAAAGTGGATGTCGCAGTGATATGAGTCATATGACCCGTTAAAGATGCATGGGACAAAGGATTGTACGGACCGGAAAACGCGCGATGGATTTAGCGTTGATTCGTCAATATAGTCATCGCGGAGTCGTTGCCCTGCTTTTTCGGTTTTTCCTTGAAAAGTAGTGTCTTTTTCTTATTTTTTATTTTTATTATAGGATCAGTTTTTGACTTACTTGGCAATTAATTAATGAAATGAGAATAAATTAATGAAGTCATGAATAGAATAATTTGGGGCGTAAATTAGTTTTTTTTTTTTTTTTGTTAGTTGTGTTGTATGTGTAAATTAGTACTGAGAGTAAATTATTATTTTTAAAATTCTTCTTGTATCATAATTATGCATTTATTTGGTAACTTGTTTATTGTTTGTTTGAGACCCATTATAATTAAATTATAATTAAATTTACATTTGAGATGATGTATTTTTTAATATTGATTGATTTTTTGAAGAGCGTGTGGATAAAAATTAAGCTTATCCTAGGTAAATCGTTGATAAACGGCTGTGTATAAATAATTAAATATTTTTTTTATAAATAATGATGTGAAAACATTTCACTAGTTCTTTTTTTAAAGACAAAAATTGTGGATGTAAATTTTTGATCAGTCGAAATTATTGACTTTTCAAAAAGATTGTCAAATTAGATGTTGTAACATGATCTTTTATAAACAATTTTTACCAAACAACATAGGCAAAAAGAAAGAGAAAAATAAATTGAAGAATATGTGATTGAAAGTAAAAGATGAAATATGGAAATTATAATAGGGCTCAAACAAGGCTCTATAAACAACACGTTTTCTTAAATCACTTTTTAACCATACATGTCTTTTAAAACATATTTTACCTCGAAAATAATAAATTATTTATTTATTAACAATGAACTTTTACCAATGAGAGGCTATACCATCATGGATTTATAAGGGTACGGTCGATTGCGATGGTGATATTTAGCCTCTGTTTTAGATCCATTATTTGTAATAATGTGGTTTGTAATAGTAAATTTTTGGAGAATGTATAGTTAAAATGTAAGAATTTTTTTTGAATTTATGTGTAGATTATTTGATTGAAAATGAATTTTAAAAATAATAAATTTGTGAATAATCAGTGTCAAATAGTGGCTTAGGTGAAAATAAAATGAATTACAGTGAACTGGATTTTTGGGAACTTATTTCATTGTGAATTGGAAGTTAAGGTGTTTCATTGTAATAATGGAATTTGGGTGGAAAAAATGAATTTCATGTTTGGTATTTGATTGGTCATATTTTTCATATAATTTGATTGGTGAAAAAAAAATTTAATAATAAATTATTAATAATAGATGAAAATGAGTTAAATTGTAAGATTTAGATAGTTGAAGGACTAATTACAACTATTAAAATGTTGAGCCTAATCAAATATTGAAGATTGAGTTTGACCAAGGGTCAATTAGATTCAATTAAAAGTTGAATGATCAAATTAGAAGAATAAAAAATATAGAATCAGGCCTATCAGAAAATTGAGGACCAAATGTAAAAAAAAATAAACTGAATTTTATTTGGAATTCCTTAAAAATAAGGAATTATCTTTGATGTACCCATGCATGGAATCAATTAGATGAGAATTTCTGTCAATCAAAAAAGTTAAAAGTGAAAATTGGATGAAAAAAATTATTTTCCATGAAAAATATTGGGTAATTAAATAAGGCCTAAGTTCAAATTCTATTTCAATTGAAAGATCTAATTTCACTTTTTGCCTCTCGTGAATGTAAAGAAAAAAATGTGAATTTATTTCTTTTTTACGTTTTCTGTCGAAAATTACAAAATGCAATTCTTTTGCATCTTTGCATTGAAGAGGTTTTCGATCACTTTAAAAATTGAAATCACAATTTATGCTTCTATTTGATTAAAATTAATTATTGACTTTGATTTATAATAAAATTGAAATTAATTATGGACCGTAGGAAGACGGTATACCTGACAAGGCGATGATCTTTCTAGGCCATTGGGAGTGCTAAGCGTGTCAAGATGGAGGTAACAACTTTAAACGAGTATAAAATTTACATACAGTTCAAAATCGCTATTATTTCCGAAAAGCTCTCAAAGAACCGGACAAGACTCCTCACTTTGCCGTGACATATGATGAATTTTAGCCATTCGAGATCGTTATCATTGTCAAAACTGTGTTTTTCTATATCTTGTTGTTGTTTTTTCGTTTATTCATTTGGTAGGCCTAGTCCACTAGGGACTGCTAGCCAGTAGGGTTTATTATTTAAGTTGTTTACATTCATTTATAGGTTTTTTGATTGATTTCGAGTAAAGACTTTTGTTTCTTTCGAATTGCAATCCGTTTCTACATCACTGAGATTACAATATCTACTGGTCTAGGGAGAGAGATATTCTTATTGTACGTATGAGGAAAACCTCTCATTTCTTTAGGCTCTTGGTGCTATACTACTATTTCACTTTTGATTTGTGAGAATATCCCATGAGATAAAGTTTTAATTATTTTACACCACCGTCAAAGTTACTTTAATATTAAAAAAATACCATCTGAAAGCAAGAAAGAAGATTAATGACACCCAGTAAAACTAGTGTCTTGCTTAGAGACAACAATGATTATCAATCTCGTACGTGGGAATATTGGGTGCCAACAGCAGCGAAAACACCATTTGGACCTCTGAATACAATAAGCACTGATATTTGATGGACGAACATGATGTTTTATTTTGCTAGTTATACCTCTTAACAATTTTTTTCTGGAAATTTTATTGAAATATAAGATGACTAAGAGAATGAATCTACCTTCATAAAATAACAAAATGCAACCTCTCTTTGACTCTTTCTTTATGAAATAATAAGATGACAAAAGAGACAAAACATTAAACTATTTCATCTACTTCTTCTCAATGAATTCTATAACAATACAAGTTGAGAGCACTTATTTTATTATTATAATTCTTTACAAAGATTAGTGTAAGGGTAGTTTGGTGGTGTTGAATTTTTTTCCCCTGAGAGGAGAATTCGGTATAGCATTTTCTTTAGAATCAATTCTTAAGCCGTAAAATATATAATAGAGAGTTATTAAGGTCTACAATTGGACAGTTGAGATGCTGGAATTGCAAACAATAAAATTATGCTGCTTGTTTTTTGGAAAGATTTTTGGAATACGAATAGTACATTTTCTAATTTGTAACTTCATTTCTATGGCCCTCTTACCATTTTATAATGCAAGCTACGCTATGCGTGCGGGTGGTCTGTACAGAAAGTTGGACAAATACACACTTACATAAATTAAATATGATTTTTCACATATCATATCATCTTCAACGTCATCGGCCATATTACATCCATATCGGTAATAGTAGACCCATCTAGACAAATCATTTGTACAATATTTTTTTTTTCCTTTACAATGCTTTGTAAAAGTGCAAGTTCTGGATTACCCAGAAAATTCGACCTTGGTGCGGAATTAACACAATTTAAAACTACACGTCACTTATTAATTGTTTATAGATGATTAATTAAACAAGTCAATTCATCCTATGTTGAATTACAACAATTGTAGATTAATAACAAGTAAATAACACTAAATATTGTGACGAAGAAATCAAACGTGGGTAAAAACTTCGTGATCAAGCCAGTTACCTATACTATAGAGTATAAACAATATAGTTTACATATAGATGTTTTCTAGCAACTCCGCTAGACTTCCCACATTACTCCTACAAACTCCAAAATACTGCTGTTCACTCTTCTAACTTGTCAATCTTGTCCAATTGTCTCTTCCAGGAGAAATTTCCAAGAATATGCAATTCTTTTTTGTAATTCTTACGTTTTTAGTCCAACATTCCTCAATCTTCAAGATTCTCTGAAGTTCCAATTGAAAAAGTGATGAGAATCAAGGGAATCAATCGAGTCAAAGTCAAATAAGTCAACCCTCGATAACAATACCGGTGGGGCCTATGACAAGATCCAAGGCTAAAGAGGTCCAAGAGTCGATGGCGGGACTCATTTTCAAGCTCCGAAATCAAGTCAACATGGAAGAAAACAAGATGGAGGTCAATTGCCTATTTTTGGAAGCTCAGGACATTTCGGTCGACCGAAAATCAATCCGGTCTCTGCAGGGATTTTTGGAGCAAGCCTCAGGAGGGTTCGACTGAGCTCTGTACGACCGAAAGTGCTATTTCGGTCGACCTGTTGTTGTACCGAAAGTTTCCCGAATGTAAATGCGGGATTTTTTGTGCAATTTTGCAAACTTTCTTTTCTTTCACTTTGTATATCTTTTGTAAAGCCCAAAACCCTAGTTAGTTTTTGGTTGGACATTGAAGACTCCATTGAGAGCATTTAAGAGAGGTAAATCCTTTCTTCCCTTGTAACTTTTCTTGGAATATTACTTCAACTTGTATATTGAGAGTTTATCTTGTGTATTTGGTTGTTGTTGTTTATTCCACAAATCTTGGTATTTGTATTAATCTCTCCATTGGGTTAGGGTTAACTTTCCTTAGAATTTTGATTGGGTTAAACTTGGGTCAAGATTCTTCCTTTATTACCTTTTTTTAGCTTTCTTGTGTTGATACAAAATTGTTGTGGAGATTTTTGGTTCAAACATCAAAGGGGTTCGCATCATTTGGTATCAGAGCTTGACTCTAAAATTGGTAGTCCTATCTTTACATTCATTGTTGTTGTTCTTGATAGTAAAAAAAAAACGAAAATTACAAAAATTGGGGGAAATTATTTGCCCATGAATATTTCATGATTCCTACATATT
This sequence comes from Ligustrum vulgare, assembly GCA_963555705.1. NCBI lineage: Eukaryota > Viridiplantae > Streptophyta > Magnoliopsida > Lamiales > Oleaceae > Ligustrum > Ligustrum vulgare. Next base: position 7,790,338 of record OY743179.1, read on the forward strand.
GGGCATTGTTGTTATTATCAATTTGAAAGTTTGTTGGGAATACATTTGAACAAACACTTGAAAATTCCAAACTATTCAAGTTTGCATCCTAAGTGTTTGACAAAATTTTTCAAAGAGTGTTTTCATATTGAAACCTATCATTCAACTACCAAACACATTCCTAATTGAATTCCTTGTGTCTTACATCAAGTTATTGTGACTATACCCTTGAAAATCTTATTGGTCAAGTTCAATTCCTTACGTCCTTGTATAATAGTAAGCAACTAAATTCTACTTGCTATTGTGTCAATCCTCCTTTTTTGCTTCCTTTGTTGTTTGTGGAATTTGTGCTACACAAGAATTGAATTCTCAATTTAGTTGAATTACGTTCCTTGGAAAGTTTGGGTAAGAAAGTGAGGAGTGGTAAAAGGCAAGAGTGGCGAGCTCATTAGAGGGAAAAAGCCTAATTGAGTGAAACACGAGCAAACATAATTTGTGAGGACACTTGCACACTTACACTCCATGGCTAGTGCACATACTTCGAGTGGACAAGGTTCTAATGCACAACTCAAGAGTTGAGGGATATGATACAAGCTCTCACGGTTACCATGGCGGATATGGGGGGAAGATTGGAGGGGAGGTTAGCAAGGTTGGAAACTAGGAGAGAAGCTCCACCCCCAAGGGATGATAATGTTAGGAGGGGTGATAGGAGAAGGCCTAGGGATGAATATGAGGATGATGATGTTGATGATGATGAATTGGAGAGTGAAGGAGGTAGTGACCAAAATTGGAACATGGGTAGGAATAGAGTAGGAAGGAATGTGAGGGGAGTTGGTCGAGGTCATGGGAGGAACCCTAGGGGTAGGGATAGAGTGGATGGTAATCTTGGTAGTATCAAGATGAAAATTCCTTCTTTCCATGGGAAGAGTGATCCGGATGCCTATTTAGAGTGGGAGAGGAAGATGGAGTTGATTTTTGAATGTCATAGGTACTCCGAGGATAAAAAGGTTAAGTTAGCGGTAGTGGAGTTTACCGACTATGCCTTAGCTTGGTGGGATAATTTATTACTCACTAGGAGAAGGAATTTAGAGGGTAGTGTGGATACTTTGGATGAATTGAAGAGCCTTATGAGAAAAAGATTTGTACCAAGTCACTACTATATGAGGCTCTATCAAAGACTATAAACTCTTACTCAAAGAACAAAAGGGGTTGAAGATTATTACAAGGAGTTGGAGAAATCTTTGATGAGGGCCGACATAGAGAAGGATAGAGAAGCCACTATGGCTCGTTTTATGAGTGGGTTGAATAGGGAGATAGCCAATGTGGTTGAATTACACCATTATGTTGAGATTGAGGAGTTGGTACACATGGCTATTAAAGTAGAGGCTCAATTGAAGAAGAAGGAGCAATTTAAAAGAAATGGACAAGAAAAATTCTTGGGAGGTCCTAGTTCCAATTGGAAGTCTAAGTGGGGGAGTGAAAAGCTTGATAAGGTACCACTTAAGGACAATATTGAAACCTCCAAGGGAAAGGAAGTTAGCTTCGTCAAGGATAAATCAAATGTTGTTCCTACCACTTCTAGGAGTCGGGATATAGAATGCTTCAAGTGTAGAGGACGGGGGCATTATGCTCGAGAGTGCCCTAACAATAGGGTGATGATTATTAAAAATGGGGAGTGGTACTCGGAAGATGAAGAGGACGAAGAGGGGGTGCCATGTAGAGGAGATAGTGATGGCGAGGAAGAAGAGGTGGAGGGAATTGTTAGTCCACCCAAGTCTTTAGTCACCATTAGGTCTCTCAATACCCAAGCCAAGGTGGATGAGGCGGCTAGGCAAAGGGAGAATATCTTCCATACTAGGTGTCTTGTGAAGGACAAAGCGTGTAGTCTCATCATTGATGGGGGAAATTGCACCAATGTAGTTAGCACTAGTATGGTAGAGAGGTTGGGATTACCTTTAATGCCACATCCTAGTCCTTATAAGTTACAATGGTTGAGTGATTATGGTGAGTTGAAGGTAAGCAAACAAGTATTACTTACTTTCAACATAGGGACCTATGAGGACCAAGTCTTTGTGATGTGGTGCCCATGCAAGCTACACATATATTATTGGGGAGGTCATGACAATATGATAGGAGGGTATTGCATGATGGTAGGAAAAATAGGTATAGCTTCCAAATGAATGAAAAACCCGTAACACTCCTACCATTGAGTCCGGAAGAAGTTTACAAGGACCAATTGAAACTCAAGAGGGAGGAGGAGGGGGAGAAAGAAAGAAGAAAAAAAAAGTTGGAGTTGAGTGGGGGACAAAAAGAAAGTGAAAAAAAAATAGGGGAAAAAAATAGTGAGAAAAAAAATGAGGTTATGCAAGAAAAAAGAAAGAGAGCAAAAGAAATTGAGAAAATAATGAATTTTTATGCGAGCAAAGGTGATGTGGAGAGATCTTTAAAAGTAAATCATTATATTCTTTTGATGGTGTATAAGGAGTCCCTCCTTACACTTGATGACCCTCACACTTCCCTCCCCACTTTAGCTACTTCTTTGTTGCAGGAGTTCGAGGATGTCTTTCCAAAGGAGATGCCTAGTGGACTTCCACCCATTAGAGGCATCGAGCATCAAATTGATTTCATCCCCGGAGCCGTCATTCCGAATAGACCGGCATACCGAAGCAATCCGGAGGAGACCAAGGAACTCCAAAAACAAGTTGAGGAGTTGATGAGTAAAGGATATGTTCGTGAGAGCATGAGTCCTTGTGCCGTTTCCGTGCTACTAGTGCCCAAGAAGGATGGAACTTTTAGAATGTGCGTCGATTGCCGAGCCATTAACAACATAACGGTAAAGTATCGACACCCCATTCCTAGGTTAGATGATATGCTAGATGAGTTGCATGGTTCTTGCATTTTTAGTAAAATCGACTTGAGAAGTGGATACCACCAAATTAGGATGAGAGAAGGAGATGAATGGAAAACCACTTTTAAAACTAAATATGGTTTATATGAGTGGTTGGTTATGCCCTTCGGTCTCACTAATGCACCGAGCACTTTCATGAGATTAATGAACCATGTTTTGCGTGCATTCATTGGGAAATTTGTGGTAGTTTACTTCGATGATATTTTGATTTATAGCAAAAATTTGAATGAGCACATTGAACACTTGAGAAGTGTACTTGTGGTTTTGAAAAAAGAACAATTGTATGCTAACCTCAACAAGTGTAATTTTTGCATGGAGAGTGTGATCTTTCTTGGATTTGTAGTTAGTACTAAGGGAATAGAGGTCGATGAGGAGAAGATCAAAGCCATTAAGGAATGGCCCACTCCCACAAGTGTCACCGAGGTAAGAAGCTTCCATGAGTTAGCTAGTTTTTACCGTCGTTTTGTCAAAGATTTTAGCACACTAGCTTCACCACTTACCGAGGTTGTTAAAAAACATGTTGGGTTTAAATGGGGGGAGACGCAAGAAAATGTCTTTAATGAAATAAAGAAAAAATTGTGCACCGCCCCGGTTTTATCCTTGCCTAATTTTGATAAAACTTTTGAGATTGAATGTGATGCTTTAGGCACAGGTATTGGAGCAGTTTTGATGCAGGAGAAAAGGCCGATTGCCTACTTTAGCGAGAAGCTCAGTGGAGCCGCCCTGAACTACCCCACCTATGACAAGGAGCTCCATGCGTTGGTGAGATCGTTAGAAACATGGTACCACTACTTGTGACCTAGAGAGTTCGTCATTCGCACCGACCATAAGTCATTGAAGCACTTGAAGGGGCAAGGGAAGTTGAGTAAGAGGCATGCAAAATGGGTGGAGTACGTGGAAACTTTTCCCTATGTCATCAAATACAAACAAGGTAAGGAGAATGTGGTAGCCGACGCCCTTTCTCGAAGGTATGCTCTTATTACTACCTTTAGTGCTAAATTGTTGGGTTTTGAGAGCATTAAGGACTTGTATGCGCATGATGCGGATTTTTGTAGTATATTTATATCATGTGAGAGGGTTGGATTTGGAAAGTATTATAGGCATGATGGGTTTTTGTTTCGAGAAGGTGAACTTTGTGTGCCAAATTGCTCATTGAGAGAATTGATGGTAAGGGAGGCCCATGGCGGGGGATTAATGGGTCACTTTGGGGTAAGGAGAACCTTGGAAATCTTACAAGAACATTTCTTTTTGCCTAAAATGAGTAGGGACGTTGGGAGAATTTGTTCTAGGTGCATAACTTGTAGAAAGGCCAAGTCCAAGGTAGAACCACATGGATTATATACACCCCTACCTGTCCCTAGTGAACCTTGGACGGAAATTTCTATGGACTTCATTTTAGGGTTGCCTAGGTCAAAAAAAGGTAGTGATTCCATCTTCGTGGTTGTAGATAGGTTTAGTAAAATGGCGCATTTCCTTTCTTGTCATAAAACCGATGATGCCATTCATATAGCCGACCTATTCTTTAGGGAAATAGTGCAACTCTATGGGGTTCCTAGGAGCATTGTATCGGATAGGGACGTTAAATTCCTTAGCCACTTTTGGAAGGTCTTGTAGGGGAAATTGAGAACTAAACTTTTGTTTTCAACAATTTGTCATCCCCAAACCGATGGGCAAACTGAGGTGGTTAATAGAACTTTAACACAACTTCTTCGCACCATCCTTAAGGGCAACCTAAAGAATTGGGAAGAGTGCCTTTTGTTGAATTTGCATATAATCGAAGTGTTCATTCTACTACTTCTTTTTCTCTATTCGAGATTGTTTATGATTTTAACCCTTTAACTCCTTTGGATTTGATTCCGTTACCTATTGATGAAAGAGGTAGTTTAGATTGGAAGAGAAAGGCAGAGTTGGTAAAATCTCTCAACGAGAAAGTCAAACTCCAAATCGAGAAGAAGAATGAACAATATGCCGCCAGTGCCAACAAAGGTAGAAAACGAATGACATTCGAGGTCGGTGATTGGGTATGGTTGCATTTGAGGAAGGAGCGGTTCCCGAATCAAAGAAAATCAAAACTAAAATCACGTGGTGATGGCCCCTTCCAAGTCCTCGAGAAGATCAATGATAATGCCTACAAGCTGACCTCCCTGGTGAGTACAATGTATCGGCTTCTTTTAATGTCTCTGACTTATCCCCTTTTGATGCAGGTGAAGATTCGAGGTCGAATCCTTTTCAAGAGGGAGGGGATGATGAGAATCAAGGGAGTCAACCGAGTCAAAGTCAAACAAGTCAACCCTCGATAACAATACCGGTGGGGCCTATGACAAGATCCAAGGCTAAAGAGGTCCAAGAGTCGATGGCGGGACTCATTTTCAAGTTCCGAAATCAAGTCCACATGGAAGAAAACAAGATGGAGGTCAATTGCCTATTTTTGGAAACTCAGGACATTTCGGTCGACCGAAAATCAATCCGGTCTCTGCAAGGATTTTTGGAGCAAGCCTCAGGAGGGTTCGGCTGAGCTCTGTACGATCGAAAGTGCTATTTCGGTCGACCTGTTGTTTGACCGAAAGTTTCCCGAATATAAATGCGGGGTTTTTTGTGCAATTTTGCAAACTTTCTTTTCTTTCACTTTGTATATCTTTTGTAAAGCCCCAAACCCTAGTTAGTTTTTGGTTGGACATTGAAGACTCCATTGAGAGCATTTAAGAGAGGTAAATCATTTCTTCCCTTGTAACTTTTCTTGGAATATTACTTCAACTTGTATATTGAGAGTTTATCTTGTATATTTGGTTGTTGTTGTTTATTCCACAAATCTTGGTATTTGTCTTAATCTCTCCATTGGGTTAGGGTTAACTTTCCTTAGAATTTTGGTTGGGTTAAACTTGGGTCAAGATTCTTCCTTTATTACCTTTTTTTAGTTTTCTTGGGTTGATACAAAATTGTTGTGGGAATTTTTGGTTCAAACACCAAAGGGGTTCGCATCAAAAAGTTTCTTCCTTGATGTGTTAAGGAAGGAGGTGTTTAAGATTAAAACATTGATATTTTCCTAATATGTGGTTAATGTTCGGATCTCAAAAAATAATGGATTGAATATTTGGTGAAAAGTTTTTTGGATCTTCAAAGAATAATGTATAAGTGTTTTTTAAGAGAGACAATATAACAACCCCATCCCCCCCCCCCCCAATTTTCGTGCATATGACTTGGTATGTATAGTAGAAGGTGTTTAGGTAAGTTTGAGCCGAACATAACTGCTAAAAACGTACTTTAGGGGCACAAATGAGCCATTGATCGCTTGTGCGCAAGTCAAGCGAAATTCAATCGCCCTAAATCTGCTGAAACTACTCAAGCAGAATTCAAGCGTCATTCGAGTGATCTTTAGTTTTTTTTATCATAACTTTCTCTATCGATGTCCAATTTGAGGTTATTCAAATACATAACTTACTCAATTGACATACTTTTACTCTAATTAGGACTTTATAAACGAGTTTTTTTATTCACTGGATTGCCAATTACATAAAAAACCTAACAAAAAGTATAATAATTCAAGATGATTTTTTCCCCTATAAATTACATGTTCTGCAATCTCAATGATAGATATGACGAGTATTTTGTGATTGTCATGACTCGTTATATTATTCACATTGTGGCGAATATGGTTCGGTTCGGACGATTATGGATGTATTTTCAAATCAAACTATTTAAAACGGCTTGAAGAAATTTCAAACAAAATTATTTCATTTTTCAAACCAAGCCTACTTTTTAAACCTCGGTTTACCTATCGAAATAGTAGAATGTATTGAATAAAAGATTATTTTTTTTTTAGATTGACGTGAATGTTAAGAAGCCTAGTCGAACTCTATTGACTGAACGTCGATAGGATGCATCAGCTACATAGTCTGAGAAAGCACGAGTTAAACTATGACTCCAAAGTCCTAAAACTCCACCAAACTCCAAATGCTCAAACATAAAGATAGATTATCTATATTTCTAACTTCTACTACTTTAAGGTTGTAAATTAAGAGCTCTTTTGGTAAAGATAAAGATGGGTTTTTAGTATTTTTATTTTTTGAAAGAACGTGTAGTTAAAAAGTGTGAAAAATGATGAATCTCTTAAACATATGTGGTTAAAAATGAATTTAGGCAAAAAAAGAAAAAAAAAACTCGTGGGAGCAAACAAGCTATAATATAGGAATGGCAACGGGGCGAGGATGCCTTTCTCCGTCCTCGCGTGATTTATCATCCTCATCCCCGTTCCGTCCCCATTTTATCGGGGATGGGGCAGGTTGGGGATGGGGACGGGGCGGGGCGGGGCGGGGAGGGGATGAAAATATCCCAGTTTACATCTCCATTTGTTTTTTTTTTTTAAGTTTTAAAATAATTTTATGCAGACAATATAAGGAAACACGCAGGGGATAACCCTAACATTTTCTAAATCCAATAATTTTTACACATTATTTGGACATTCATCCAATATATATATATATATATATCTTTGTTTGTGTTGTTATTTTATATTTGATTAGATAAGAAAATACAACTCGATAAGGTTAATAACTAATAATCAGTAACTTTTTTCAAAATAAGCATTTAAAATTTATAACTTGATAAATAATAAATTTTTGGCACAAGAAATTTGACATTATAGGACTTTTGAACAGATAATATAGAACTTTTTTTTTTGACTTTTTAAATTTTAATGGAACTTGTTAATTGGGGATCGGGGCGGGGATGAGGATAAGACGGTCGTCCCCGCCCCATCCCCGGTTCGGGGATGCCTTTTTATCCCTATCCCCACCTCATCCCCATCTTTGTTGGAGATTCCCCTCCCCGTTGCCATCCCTACTATAATATGTACAATTTACTAATAAATTTGGTAAAGATCAAATAATTGAGTCAATTGAGATTATTTATTTATTATTATTTTACTACTACAAGTAAGCTCGTTAGTAACTGTTGAACACTTTGTTCTTAAATCGAATTTGCTCCACAACGGTGTCTACGATTTATGGCAATCGATTATCAAGATATAACGACTCCTACTTGTATTTGTAGCACTCCAAAACACAAGCTCAATGAACCAGAATTATGATTTTTGTACTCCAAAAATGAAAATGAAAGAAAATCAAAAGTTATGCAACAAAATGCAAGAATTTTGATTAAGATGAGAAGAGAGAATGATATTATTGTTGCATATCATTGGTATGAAGAATAGGACATCATAATGGTCCTATTTATAGATGATGAAGGGTTGTGGACGAAATGGTGTGGAGTCAAATCATGCATCACTTTGAAAAGACACAACTTTTCGAACTATCATGCATCGCATGATTATAAGCCGTGCGATTGCATGGCTTTACGCGAAAACAAAAAATAATATTTTCCACGTGTGATCGCCTAGTTAAAATTTCAACCAGAAATTTTCCTTTCGCCGAAATTTCTTATTCATCCGATATTGGTTTCGAGATTCCAAATATATCCTTCAATGCATGCAGAGAAATCTAAATTCTCTTTCAGGACGTTGCCCCCTAGCTCCCACAAGGGGAGTTGCCTCGACCCCCGCGACCTGACCATCGATCCCCTTTTTGCGCCCCGAAGCGACAAAGTGACAAACTAATTTGCCTAAATGGATTGGATCGAATTTGAGTATTTGGCCTAAGTCGATATGATGTCACTTTAATCAGTTTTTAATACTTAACCAATTTCTCAATTTATTAAACCAATATTTAACAACTTTTTGATTTGAGTTTATTTGTTCACCCATAATTCACCTTTTCCATATGATAGAGTATGGAATCTTGATAAAATTTGGTATATTTTCATGCTAGTTTTTTTTTTTTTTCCAACTCCCTGGTTCGATCATTGATACCTTTCCGTTCAGGCACAGAGCCTATACAGGGCTGAGTGGGGGTGTTGACCCCACTGGGGGAAAAAAATTAATCTTGAGTCCCAAAAAAAAAAAAACTGGCATCTTGAATTTATTTCCTTTGATCTTAATTCTCTCTCTGCAATCATTATGTTTATGCAAGAAGTAGATACAATGCTCATTATTAGTATCACCGACCTTAAAAGTTTAAATTTACTTTTCAATTATAGGTCTTTTCTTTTGTGAATTACTACTTTACACTGGTTAGTTGTTACTTGTTAGTTAGTTTTTGGTTTATTACTTTGTCGTTTCAATCATTTTGATTCAAAAAAATTTCGGGGGCGAACCTCTAGAGCGGGCCTCTGCCTCCCACCATTTGAAAATTTTGACCCCCACTCACTCGAAATTCTGGCTCTATCCCTGTTTCAGTTCCCCATTATTCTGCATCGACGAGTTCCTGGCCCAAAGGCATTTGTTTATATGATATCTTTTCATTTTGTTTGAACGAGGGCAACTCGTTCTCCAGGAGATAACTCCTTTCTATAACTAATGTTAGAAGGCAAATAATATGCATGGTAAGACGAGCACATCTCAACTTGCTAAATTTTGCTGATAAAAAAATTGTGGTGTGGATTGGATGGTGGTTGTATATGATCTGACTCAACTATCAAATAACGGATTGCAAGGTTGGTGAGGAACGCATTTTGGGTTTGTGATGATTGCTAGCGGTAAAATCTAAGTGGAATTTTGCTTATTAAAGATTAAGCCCAGTTTTGTGGGAATAAGATCAATTTTTTAATTGATTTTAATAAAAGTTAATGATATTCGTACTCCAAAATTATAGGTCTTATAAAATATATAATTAAAATTAATTACTAACTTTAAATTAAATTGAAATTTTGATTTTAATTTCTATCAAATATGGACTAAAAATTAATTCACAAATAACAAATATATTACAACTTGTGACAAAAAGGAAAAAAAAAAAAAGGACGTTCTAGGAAATCTCAACAATCATATAATTCATGACAATAATTTAAATGAAGTTCAATGCGATACAAAAATGTATCAAGTGAACAAAATTAATTGTCCAAGGATTAGATCAAAGTCGAATTCGGTTGGGCTATGATTGCTTATTATAACACAATTTTTCAAACAATTTTTTAATCACGTACATTTTATCTCTCTAAATTTTTAATCACACATCTTTCCTACAAAACTCAAATAAATCCAAATTATAATTCAAATCAGCAATCGAAAGGACCCTAAGGTGAATTAGTGTTTGGACCGTCTTATAGAATTTAGAATTACAAACCAAACACACTGTATATAATATAGGGGGCACTACTTGTACCGCAAGCAGTTTACCATCCCCTTACAATTGGGGATGAGGACCGAACCGTCTATGGTACGAGAAGAATTTTTCTATAATGTGTGTGTATATATATATATATATATATCCTTCACCTCCAATTTATGACAGTTGGAGCCATGGTGCCAAATTGAACTCGAGGTTTTTCTTCCCAGTCGAGTCCGGATCGACTCAATACCAAGTATGAACCAAGCCGGGTCCATGACCATGACTTGTGGGGTCGAACCGGCAAAGAACTTGGGGACTAAGGAAGTGTGGGAAAGTGGATGTCGAAAACATAAAGAATTCGCAGTGATATGACCCGTTAAAGATGCATACGACAAAGGCGTTGTACGGACTGGAAAACGTGCGATGGATTTAAGCGTTGATTCGTCAATATAGTCATCGTGAAGTCGTTGCCCTGCTTTTTCCTTGAAAAGTAGTGTCTTTTTCTTATTTTTTATTTTTATAGGATCGCTTTTCTGACTTATTTGGCAATTAATTATTGTCTGAGAATAAATTAATGAAATCATGAATGAATAGAATCATTTGGGGCGTAAATTAGTGTTTTTTTAATTGTGTTGTACGTGTAAATTAGTATTGAGTGTAAATTATTATTTTTAAAATACTTTTTGTATCACAATTATGTGGTAACTTTTAATTAGTGTTTGTTTGAAACTCATTATAATTAAATTTATATTTGAGATGATGTATTTTTTAATATTGATTTTTTGAAGAGCATGTGGTTAAAGATTAGCCTCTGTTCGGATAAGGCTTTTTTTTTTAAAACTATAATTTTTAATACAATTTTTTAAATACACATCTTTTTTCTATCCAATTTTTAATCATCCAATCATCTTGAGATACGTGAAAAAAACCAAAAAATCTGGTTTTTTTTTTGCAGAAACGCCTCCGAACAGAGGCTTAAGCTTATGTTTGATAAATCGTTTATAAATGGTTGTGTATAAATAATTAAATATTGTGATGTGAAAATATTTCACTAGTCCATTTTTTCAAAGACAAAAATTGTTGACTTTTCAAAATTAAATTCCAATGAGATGTTGTAACGTGTGATAGGAAAATAATAATCGAATATTTTTCATATATTCAATAAAGATTACTCGAGGTATTTATACACAAGTTGTCCTACTAATACTAGGAAACTATAATATTCTATGAATAGAAGATTTACACAATAATAAAATATTATACAAGAATATTGTCGAGATCACAATTACGAAGATCCTGATTTATCTTTGTTGACCACAAAATTCAGCTGGACCTTGGACCAACACGTCTCAACTCCTCCCTCTTGAACACGTGAATCTCTTGCGCACTATGACAAACAATCAGTTTGCAAAGGGGGCCAATGTGGCTTCCGTTTGCACTCCGATGTTAAAGTTAGTACTCATTTCAAGTGAATATATATTGGGTGCGGGAAATGTAAATGTGTAAAAGAGAGAAAAGGGAGTGAGATTTTATATATTGAGTTAGAGTATTGAATTACCAACATTTTCCTTGGAGGCAAGTGTGCTCTATTTATAGAATGAGTAATTCTCTTAGATTGTGACACGTGTTATGCTTTATACATGACAAGATCCTAACTATTCATGAGGTAAACCATTTCTTTGGCTATAATCATTACTACATGTCATATGGATAAAGCAACCATCAAATCCCTTTAAAGATGTTGTCACATCAAGCTATCTTGTCACCTTTACAGGGTACTCACTTCGGCTTAGGAGTACCTCGGCATAGGAGTACCTCGACATAACATCACCCCCGCATAGGGGTACCTCAGCATAGGATCACCTCGACACAGGGGTACCTAGGCATAACATCACCCCGGCATAAGGGTACCTCGACATGTAAGAGTCCAGTAAGTTTGGTATCCACAGTTTGGCCTGTGGGTCATGATTAGGTGAATGGATGTTTTGTGGATCCCCTGTTGAGCCCATATGGATGACGTGTCATGTCTCCAACTCAGATTTCTTTTCCCAGGCTCCGGATCCCCCAGGCCATGATGTAGGTTTGATTACTATTCCGGGGGGTGGACCAGGAGGTGACCCCAGAAATTGCTGCTGAGCTTAGCTATATAAAGGCTGTCCTGTAAGTTAAGGAAAGCACCTTGAATACCACCATCTTAGATTCTCCGAATTCTCCTCCTGCCAGGGCTGCTTTGGCAATGGAGCACTTCTGGACTGAAGGTTGGGAAATATACTCCTCCAACATGTCACCAGCTCGGAAGCTGCATGCTGCCGGGATTTGGAATTGAAGAAGAAGAGCGTTGAGACAGCTCTTCAAAATGCTGACAACATGGTGGTCCAGATTAAAACTCTCCGGGACTCCGTGACGGCAATTAGAAATCTCTTCACGAGGAGAAGATGATCTCAAAGCGCTTGAAGGAGGACAATGATAGGCTAAAACTGAACCTAGAGGCTGTTGATGCCGAAGTGGCCAGTTTTTCCAAGAGATTCGATGATGCAGTTCAGTCCCAGGCCATAACTGTCGAGGCCCTGTAAAAGACAACCACAGAGTAGAGGAGCCTGGTGGATAAGGCGGCTGGACTAACTCATGAGTTGGAGAAGGAAAAGGAGGCCAGATTGGCAAGAGAAGAGGCCTTGAGGAGGGCATAAGAAAGACTTTCTTACTTAGAGTGGGATATTGAGACTAGAGTGATTAATGACATCCATCATTTCAAGGATACATTTGAAGAGATCCCAGAATATGAAGCTATGTAGCCGTTCTTTGCCAACGTCGAGGCACGAATGGCTTTGAAAGACGTGAAGGATGACTTTCCAGATCTGAATCTTTCGAAGATTGAGGCCTTCTATCCAAAGTCCCAAGATGTTAGTGAGGAAAGTCCCCTTGAAGACGTCACTGGTGGCCCTTCTTTTAAAGATGCCGACCCTTCCGGCGCTCCTGCTTAGGATGCCTGTTTTTGTCATTGTCTTTTGTGAATCTTTATCTACTCCACTTTTGATCTTTATATGTGAATTTTGCATATTGCTTTTCTATAGACAAGTAGTTCGTGTCATAAGATGATCATCATTTAATATGAGATGGTCCATCATAGGATGAACATAGTTTAATATAGGATAGTCCGAAACATGTGCAAGTCCTTGGAGTCACTTGTGGATGTGATAGTCCCTCAAATCGAAGCGCTTAAGACATTTATGTCCATCGCTTAGATTTGACTGAATGGGTCTCAACTCATACTTCCCCGTGAGTCCTTTGTTTACGTCCGGGGTGATTACATTGGGGCCATTTTTGGTTTAAAAATCTAACATGAGGCGATATGCCTTTAAATGGTAAATATTTCTTTTGAACAAATCGTAAGATTTATTCTCAAGATTGATCAACATATTTCATAGGTACCACTTCGCCGAGATACTAATCATCAAGTGACGGAGTCCCTTGCATGAACGTATCTTGTACTCCAAGCTATGTTTTGTCATTCTATCAAGGGGTTCATCGGATCAAGGCATTGCGATAATCATGGACAACTTCGACCACTTTCATTTCGGTTCAAGTTTAGCCAATCCTTAATAATCGTAACTTGGGACCAATCCTTTTTTATGTTCTATTTGTTTGCATAGTTTTGCGTTTTCCAACACAACTTCGCAATTTGTTCAATGAAAAGCGTGCATGAAGAAATCATTTCACCTCATGAGTTTAAGAAATCCAATTTACGCGAAACACACAGAAGACAATTTGTTTATCGATACTAGTGGTGGAGGTGATCCACACTTTATGGATTGAGTAAGGATTTTCCAGAGAGATTCTCTACTCCGTAAGTCCCTGGTGCAGCTTCATCGGTGACTTGATGAGGTCCCCCCCCCAACTATGCCCTGGGGTCTTTATTCCGGCCTTTTGAGTTAGGACGAGGGGTTTCCTTAAAATTGGACCTTTAATTTTAGAAGTATTAGACCATATTTTCTCGATATTGAGTCGACGACCTGTGAATCACCCCTTCTTTTGAGGAGGAAAGAAGCTCTGGGTGAAAACACTCCAATTTGTACTGGACATACTGCCTCTGACCCATGAGCCAGTGAGAATGGAGTTTCTCCCGTGGTAGTGTGCAAGGTAATTCTGATTCCCCACAGGGCTCATGGAAGTTCATTTACCCAAGTTTCTTCTTCAAGCTGTTTTATAGATTTATCAACCAAGTATGCTTCGCCCTCATCTAAAAAAATATTCGCTCCGGAGTTAATGGATGACATCCACTTGGGAATCCCATGTATTCATGCCTTATAGCCTCGTTTATACGTATTTAGTTTGTTAGTCCTGGGTGGATTCCATTGAGTGGCGAAATCCCTTGTTTGTGGGGGGTTTGCTAAGTTATTCATGTTTACTTTTAATTATGCTTGTTAGCAGTCCCTAGTGAGAGCTTATATCAATGATCTTATTCTTTTGTTAACTTGTAACGTGTTACTTCGGCACAACAGGTTCGGGCTAAATCACGTTGGCATATTACTTCTTCCATGTTTAATCCGGTGTGAATTTCAGAAAAAGCTTCTGAGGTCATGCCATTCTGGAGACAAGTAGGAAGGGCTCCTATAGCCGTGTCATCTCGACATATAAAAATTTTCAGCATTTTTAAAACCATAATTTTGGGCCTCTAAGACCATGTATCATTTCGGAGACACTTAAGCCGAGGCTTATGAATATAAGGTCTTTGAGACCGTGTGTCTTGGAGGCACTTAAGCCGAGCTTAATAATATAGGGTCTCTGAGACCATGTGTAGAGGAGACCTTTAAGCCGAGCTTAATAATATAGGGTCTCTGAGACCGTGTGTCGTGGAGACGCTTAAACCGAGGCTTAATAATATAGGGTCTCTGAGACCGTGTGTCCTGCAGACACTTAAGCCGAGGCTTATAAAATATTTTTGTTTGAGTCCTGCCATGTTGGCACAATAAAGGTGGGCTGCTCCGAACCGTTCCGCTTCAGCAATAAGCAAAACTTTTATTGTTTAACCAGTCTTTACGTTGTTGTGACATTTATGAGATATTTGCTCCTCTTTTAGGAGAGAATTTTCCATAGGTGTTCATTTTCAGGAGCTCCTTTTTTAAGGTTCTCTTCTTCATGAGTCCCTTGTTCAGGGTTTCCCTTTTTAGGGTGTCCTTCAAGAGTTCCTTGTTCAGGGGTTTCCCTGAAACCTTTTCTGGGTGTTCTTCTTTAGGAGTCCCTTGTTCAGGGGGTTTCCTAGAAACCTTTTCTGGGTGTTCTTCTTCAGGAGTCCCTTGTTCAGGGGGCTTTTATTCAAGGGTCCCTTCTTTCAGGGAGTCCTTCTCCAGGAGCCCTTCTTTTAGGGGGGGGTCCTTCTTCAGGGATCCCCTCTTTCAGAGGGGGTCCTTCTTCAGGAATCCCTTCTTTCAGGGGGGGGGTCCTTCAGGGATCCCCTCCTTCAGGGGGGGTCCTTCTTCAGGGATCCCCTCTTTCAGGGGGAGGTCCTTCTTTAGGGGGCATTTATTCAAGGGTCCCTTCTTTCAGGGAATCCTTCTCCAGGAGTTCCCTCTTTCAAGGGGGAGTCCTTCTTCAGGAGTCCCTTCTTCAGGGGGACTTTATTCAAGGGTCCCTTTTAAGGGAGCCCATCCGTCTTTCAGAGACTACAAGATGGGATTCTTAACGCTGAAGGACTTACTTGCTGGCCTCGATAATAGAGAAAATGGCTCGTTTTGAGCTTATTGGAGGTCTTATAGGCCTACCTCGATGTGAGAGGGCTTAGTGCTCGCCTCAAATAATACTGAATGATGAAATACTTATGATTTGCAAGAAATTTAAAAAATAAGGCAACAATATCCCATAGAAGTGGATAATATATTGTTAGTTCAAAAAACATGACTTTCAGAGGTACGAGCTTCTTTTTATTTGTAAACTTTGACTGGGCTAATGAGTTTAGTCGGACTTTAAATTGATCGTGTGGAATGTGAGTTCCATTGCCCAAGCAAGCCACTTTATAATGAGCTATCGCATTGAAAATTTAATATGATTGCTCCTGGTGGTATATATTGTCCCACGCATGTAAGCAATTCATGTTTCTATGTGCCCATTTATATTAACTATGCACAAGTGAAATAAACAACCAAATATTCTTCATTTTATGGAACCAGGGTCCCACGAATACATTGACTAGTGTACGATTCTAGTATTAAAAGCATGCTTTTTCTTTTAATTTTTTCAAAGTACATGCATTATAGGTGACCAGCATAATTTATCCCACAAATGCTTTTTAATGTGTTAGTTAAATTATTGATCCAAGATTTGGAGCAACTCCAATCATTTCCAGAGCTCAATTATCAGGATAAGCAAATAAGCAACCCAAAGAAAATACTAACCAAGAAGTCCAAATGTTAATGGATCGAAGAAAAATAAATTATTGTGGCCTAATCCATCATATCCGAAGTGAGCAGCCTAAAGGAAATGCTTTTTTCCAGGTTGGTATAGTCCTTTTGACCCTCTTTCAAGATGTTCTCCACCTTATTTCAAGGTTTTTCGTCACTTTTTACCCCGTGATTTCGTGGTTAGAAGTGTGATTTTTCACAGACGGCGCCAAAATGTTGACCACAAAATCCGGCTGGACCTTGAACCAACACGTCTCAGCTCCTCCCTCTTGAACACGTGGATCTTTTGCGCACTATGACAAACAATCAGTTTGCAAAGAGGGCCGAGGTGGCTCCCGTTTGCACTCCGATGTCAAAGTCAGTACTCATTTCAAGTGAATATATATTGGGTGCCAGAAATGTAAATGTGTAAAAGAGAGAAAAGGGAGTGAGATTTTATATATTGAGTTAGAGTATTGAATTACCAACCTTTTCCTTGGGGGCAAGTGTGCTCTATTTATAGAATGAGTAATTCTCTTAGATTGTGACATGTGTTATGCTTTACGCATGGCAAGATCCTAAATATTCATGAGGTAAACCATTTCTTTGGCTATAATCATTACTACATGTCATAGGGATAAAGCAACCATCAAATCCCTTTAAAGATGTTGTCACATCAAGTTATCTTGTCACCTTTACAGGGTACTCACTTCGGATTAGGAGTACCTCGACATAACATCACCCCGGCATAGGGGTACCTAGGCATAGCATCACCCCGGCATAAGGGTACCTCAACATGTAAGAGTCCAGTAAGTTTGGTATCCACAATTTGGCCTATAGGTCATGATTAGGTGAATAGATGTTTTGTGGATCCCCTGTTGAGCCCATATGGATGACGTGTCATGTAAAATTAGTCATGGTCATAATAATCTTCCATGATATTTTTCTTAACATGTCCCTGCAAAATGGAGGATCCATTGGAGACGTCAATCTTGGAACGTAATTGCTCAAATCTGGATGATGGTAATGACTTTATGAAGATGTCTGCCAACTGATCCTGTGTAGAAATGTAGGATACACGAAAGGATCTGTTTGCAACATGCGTGCAAACAAAGTGGTAATCAATAGCAATATGTTTCATGTGAAAGTGAAATACTGGATTGTGAGAGAGATAGGTAGCACCTAGGTTGTCACAATGGATTGTAGGAATGGAGGGAAGAAATATACAAAATTTTGATAAAAGATTACAAACCCATAGAACTTCTGAGGAACAAGAGGCAAGAGCACGATATTCGGCTTTAGTTGATGATCGTGCAATGGTTCATTGTTTCTTTGAACACTATGAAATGGGAGACGAGCCAAGATATAGAATATAGGAAGAGGTGGAGGTGGAGGACCGGTCATCAAGGTTGCCAGCCCAATCCGAATATGTGAAAGCAGATAAGGAAAGAGTAGATGATTTGAGAAGTAGGAGTCCATGATGGATGGTGTGCTTGAGATAGCGAAGAATACGCTTGACTGTCATCCAATGCGTTTCAGATGGGCTACTCATGAATTGGGACATTTTATTTACAGCAAAACAGATGTCAGACGGGTGAGTAACAGATATTGAAGAGCCTCGACTACTTGTCTATAAAGTGTGGCATCGGCAGAGGGTGAACTGTCGTGAAGGCTTAGAGTAGAGGAATTGTTTATGGGAGTTGTCAGGAATTTTGCACCAGTCATTTTGACTTTGAGAAGAAGGTCAGAAATGTACTTGTGTTGATTTAGGAAGATGAAGGAAGGAGTGCGAATTACCTTGACACCAAGAAAATAGTGTAGGTCACCTAGACTTTTGACTGAAAATCTAGAGGATAAAGAATTTAAGAAGGTCTGAACAAAAATAGTGGAACTCCCAGTGACTTGAAGATCGTCAACATAGACTATAAAGTACATAGTATGATTAGGGGAGGAATATAGGAATAAAGAAGAATCACTATGTCAGTTTTGAAATCCAAAATTGATTAGGAATGTCTTAAAGTCGTTATACCAAGCAAGAGGAGCCTGTTTTAGACCATAAATGGCCTTATTCAAACGACACACGTGTAAAGGAAAGTGAGGATCAGGGAAGTCAGGTGGTTGAGACATGTAAACAATTTCAGTTAAAGTACCCCGAAGGAATGCATTGTTGACATCGAGTTGATGAATTGACCAATTGTAATGAAGTGCAAGGCTAAGAAAGATTCTGATTGTGGTTGGTTTAACAACTGGGCTGAAGGTTTCATTGAAATCAATTCCTGGTCGTTGATGAGACCTTTAGCCACTAGGCGCGCTTTGTAGTGAGAGATGGTGCCATCCATATTCCTTTTAATATGGAATACCCATTTGCAACCAACGGGTTGGACACTAGGAGGAGGGGGAACAAGATTCCATGTACAATTAGTAATCAAGGCATTGATTTCATCTGCCATAGCATTTCGCCAATGTGATGATTTCATGGCTTGAGTTACACATGTTGGCTCAATAGATTCAGGGAAGGGATAACGAGAAGAGGTGTTATTCACATATTTTGGGCGAAAAATATTGTTCTTTGCACGAGTTAACATGGGGTGAGAATTTAGAGGAGGAGGGGAAGGATTAGAGTTGGTGGCTGCGGGGAGTGGATCTGTAAGTGTACTGGCTGAGTTGGTGATGGGGGCAGAAGGGTGCTCAGCCAAACTAGGTGCAGAGTTGGGTCCGGAAAAAGGATTGGCTGCCTAACCATGAACAGGTTCAATAGCAGCACCTACTGCTTAGTGGAAGTTAGACTCAGCAGATTGAGCTGCTGTCGAGCCGAAGTCTACCTGGACAGAAGGAGATGAAGTTGAGACAGAGGGCCATGTGGAAAAAGAACGGGGGTGGGGAAAAATTGGTAAAGGAAGGGGATAAGCGGCTGGAATCGAAGAGGAGAAGGGCTCGAAATTATTGGTAGGAGATTGAGTGTAAGTTTGGGAAGAATGGGGGAAAATATGTTCAACGAATCGAACATGTCAGGAACTATATTTTTTTTTGCTTCGTAAGTCTTGGCATGAGTATGAATGACGTGTAGTATCATAGCCAAGAAAAATGCAATCTGTGGATCGAACATCAAGTTTATTGTGTGCATATGGGCGAAGCCATGGATAGCACAAACAACCAAATTGACGAAGGTGCGTGTAAGAGGGTTTAGTTTTAAATAGAACCGAGAAAGAACTATCATGTCCTAGAGTAAAGGTAGGTAGTCTGTTAATTAGATAGACAGTTGTTTTAAACCTGAAAGACTAGTAAGGAGTGGGAAGAGAAGCATGGTGAAGTAAAGTGAGCCCAATTTCCACAATATGTCTATGTCTTCTCTCAGCGAAGCCATTATGTTCAGGGGTATAAGGTGGAGTGATTAAATGTTGAATTCTAGATGAATTGAAAATGGGGCGAAGAGATTGGAACTCACCACCACCGTCTGAGTAGACAATTTTAATTTTCAAATTAAATTGATTTTCAACTTGTAGTTTAAAGGTAGAGAATATAGATTGAACATCAGATTTTAAAGTTAACGAAAAAAAAATATGAATTTGGAGAAATGATCCACAAAAATGACATAATATTGAAAACCATCCAGAGAGGGTACTGGACTAAGTCCCCGGACATTAGTAAATAGAACTTCTAACGGTTTATGTGATTAGAACCGAGAAAGTCAAACCTCGATGCGCAAGCCTGTGGGACCCATGACGAGATTAGATGCTAAGGAGGTTCAAGATTCGAGGCTAAACAAGTAATTAAAGTCAAGAAAAGCAAGCCGAGAATCAAGTTGGAGCCAAAAAGAAGAAGAAATTGGACTCAGCCAATTTCGGTCGACCGAAAGTCATTCCGGTCGACCGAAAGTCTGCAGAGATTTTTTAAGAAAGCCTCAGTCGCGTTCGGCTGAGGGTTGGTCGACCGAAAGTCGTTCGGTCGACCGAAACACTCCGTTTCACAAAAAACGGGATTTTTGTTGCAATTTCCGAAATTACACATTTTGCCCAATTTTGTACATTATATACACATTTTTCATTTCAAACTTGATAACTTTGGATGTTCATATGAAATGCTCTTGAAAGCTTAGTCTTGAAGACTCCTTTTGAGGTAAGGTTAAACCTCCTTGATCTTGTATTATTCTTGGAAGTTAATCAACCTTGCTTGAGTATTATTATTCTTGTGTTGTTGTTTATTTTCCCCCACCTTGGAATTTGTTTGGTTGATACCCATTGGGCTATGGTTTGTTGATCCTTGAATTTTGGGTTAGATTTAAACTTGGGTTAAGGTATTTATCCTTTATTTTACCACTTTAGCTTTCTTGGGTTTTGTATTAAATTGTTGTGGGAATTTTCGGTCTATATACCGAAGGGGTTCGCATCATTTGGTATCAGAGCTTGGCTCTAATTTGGTAAACCTATCTTTACCTTATTGTTGTTAAAAAAAAAAAATCCGAAAATTGAGAAAAAAGTGGGGAAAATTTATATACTCATGTGTTTTGTTAATTCAATGTATTGGGTATATTGATTGTGAGTTTGTTGGGGGAATTCCATATTCATTCACTACAAAACCTACACTTTCCAAATTGTGTATTCAAAGTGTTTGATAAATTGTCCCAATGAAAAATACTCCATTAGTGCTTTATTGTTCAATACCCATTTATTGCTAATTACTTGGGGCTATCCAATTCCTATCATTGAGATTGTGTTATCAACATTGTATCCCATATATCACTTGCTCCATACATTAGGTAATTGTTGATCATTCATTCCTTGCCACAATTGTATTGTTGGGGGTTTTCATATATCCACATTATCAACATTCAAGGTCATTCAAAGATTGAGTACAAGTTGTTTGATAAATTGCCTCATTGAAAATTACACTCTTGTGCTTATTGTTTTACATCTATGCCTTGTCTAATAATTGTGGTTATTCAATTCCCTTGCTAAAATTGTATTCCTAACATCTTATCCTACATATTAATTGTTCCTTTTGAGTATAGCAAACACACAAATTCCACTTACTATTGTGTCTATTTGTTCTAAATTCCTTCTTCCTTGTTTGTGATTTATTTGACTCCACAAGAATTATACTTTTTGGTTTAGTTGATTATCTTCCTTGGAGAACTTGAGAAAGGAGATTTTGAGTGGAAAAATGCAAGAGTGATGAGCTCATTAGAGGGTAAAAGCCTAAATTGAGTGAAACATGAGTGAAAAATATTATTGTGAGAACACTTTCACACTTGCACACCATGTCAAATTCCAATACTCAAACTCAAGACTTGAAGTACTTGTTACAAAATCTTTCAACCACCATGGCTAGACAAATTGAGGAGATTGGGGGTGATTTGAAAATTTTAGGAACAAGAGGGGAGAGTACATCAAATAGGGGAGGTGAAGAAATGATGTGTAGTAGAAGAAGGGTGAGGGATAATCTTGGGGACATAGTGTATAGGGATGGAGTTAGAAAACAAAATGGGAGTTTGAATAGGAAAATTAGAATGGATGTTTGGGATGATGAAAGGGATAGTAAACAAAATGAGAGTTTGCATAGGAAAAGAAGAGAGTGGTTAGAAGGTAAGAGAAATGGAGTTGATGAAAATATTGATAGTGCGAGAATGCAAAATTCATCACTCCATGGAATGGGTAGAAGTGGAGAAGTGGCAGAAGATTGGAGAATGGGTAGAAGACGAAGAGAATGGATAGATAGGAGTGGAGATGGGATGGATGAGAATGTTAATATTGAACAAATGAAGGCGTCATCATTCCATAGGAGGGACGGTAGTGGAAGTAGAGAATTAGTGAAGGAGATGAATGCTAGGCTACCAAATTTTTGGACCATGATAATGAGAGGGGAGAGTTGGAGAGAATTGCTAGTCCACCAACATCTTTGACCCATGATAATGAGAGGGAAACACATGGAGAATATAATTTCTACACTAGGTGCCTAGTGAGTGATAAACCATGTAGTCTCATGATAGATGGGGAGATTGACACTAATTTGGTGAGTGCTAGTAGGGTGGAGAAATTGAGGTTACCGGTTATGAAGCATCCTAGTCCTTATATATTGCAAATGTTGAATGACTATGGGGAGGTGAGGGTAAGTGAACAAGTTCTTCTTACTTTTCACATTGGTACTTATAGTGATCAAATATTATGTGATGTGGTTCCCATACACACTACTCACCTAATTTTGGGGAGACCTTGGTGTAGCGACCAAGAATTTTTACGCGATTAATAATTATTTTAATAGAAAATCGTGTCGCTACTATTTCACCCATTTTTATTAAGTTAACGCCACGACGTATTCGTATAGCCAAGTCAAGAAATAATCGAGATCGTTCGATTTTAAATTAAATTCCGAATTTCTAAAAATATCTCCATTCTCTTGATTTAAAGTATATTAAGTCCAAGTACTTAATTCAATGTTATCCCAATATTTATTTATACAAAAATTATTTTTATTATTGAAATTAAGAAAATATATGCAAGCATGAGAGGTTCCATTATATATAATAATTATGAGAATCTTAATTTAATAAATATGGAAAAGTATATGAATGAATTATATACTCCATTATATGTAATCATGAAGAGCATAATATTTGTATAAATATGGAAAAGTATATGAATGAATTATATACTCCATTATATGTAATCATGAAGAGCATAATATTTGTATAAATATGGAAAAGTATATGAATGAATTATAGACTCCATTATATGTAATCATGAAGAGCATAATATTTGTATAAATATGGAAAAGTATATGAATGGTTGATAAGATTCCATTATATGTAATCATGAAGAGCATAATATTTGTATAAATATGGAAAAGTATATGAATGGTTGATAAGACTCCATTATATGTAATCATGAAGAGCATAATATTTGTATAAATATGGAAAAGTATATGAATGGTTGATAAGACTCCATTATATGTAATCATGAAGAGCATAATATTTGTATAAATATGGAAAAGTATATGAATGGTGCTTTACTTTAAGAAAATGATGTGTTAAAATTAATAGAATTGAATGATTATGTTTACAATATGCCAACTTTATACATCTATTTAAACACATCTCTTTTACACACAACTCTACACATATACACTTATTTCCAATCTCTTGACAAAATCAACAAGTAAGAGAAATTCAAGGTGGTCAAGAAAGTTTTGGTCCATTTACTACTACACTTCATTTTAATCTTTTAAAAAGTAAGTATATCTTATGTTTTTATGAAAAGTAAGTATGTTTTTATGAAAGGTAAATACACCTTATGTTTTTATGAAAAGTAAGTATGTTTTTATGACAAGTAAGTATATCTTATGTTTTTATGAAAAGTAAGTATGTTTTTATGAAAGGTAAATACACCTTATGTTTTTATGAAAAGTAAGTATGTTTTTATGACAAGTAAGTATATCTTATGTTTTTATGAAAAGTAAGTATGTTTTTATGAAAGGTAAATACACCTTATATTTTTATGAAAAGTAAGTATGTTTTTATGACAAGTAAATATATCTTATGTTTTTATGAAAAGTAAGTATGTTTTTATGAAAGGTAAATACACCTTATGTTTTTATGAAAAGTAAGTATATCTTATGTTTTTATGAAAATGTTTGGATCATTGCTATGAAATCAATCTCACAAGATTGTTATGGGTTCCATATGATATGTTTATGATTATGCTAAGGGGACCGGAGTTTAGTAGCGCTACACATAAGAATTCTTGCCATTTAAGTTCGGTAAAATTCTTGTGTCTCCCTATGTTTATGAGTATTTCGATCCTATCCTATGTTATGATGAAAATGATCCATATGCTTTCAAAAGAAAATTTATGCTTGGTATACTTACTGAGATTTTATAAATCTCACTCCACGATATTTACCATTTTCAGATAATTGAAGGTTCGAGGCGGTCAACATGGAAGTGGCAAAAGTGGTTAAGATTGATGAGATAATTATGTTGAACTTTATGTAAGAAAATTATGTTCTATTTTTATTCACAAATAAAATTATGGGATTCTAATTATTCTTTTGAATAATTTTACATTTCTATTTAAGTCTCGATAATATGATATGAGTCACTTTTAGTGGCACTCGAATGGTCGAGAATTCGGGTCGTCACAGTTGGTATCAGAGACAAGAGTTTTAAAAACGATTCTGTAGATTTTTGAAATTTTATTTCTTAAAAAAAAAAAAAAAAAAAAAAAAAAAAAAAACTATTCACGTGAACAGTAAAACGACGTGCTATTCATGATGAACAGTGAACGAAATCACTATTCAATTAAAAAAAAAATTTGAATTTTCACATGTCAAGTATGGTTATGATTTTGAAAAGTATGATGAAATTTGATGTGCGAATTTCAAGGACAAAATTCATTTTAAGCAAGGGAGTTTGTAATGTTCTGAAAATTTTATGGAATATAATTAGTTAGTGATATGATTTTTATATTGATGTCTTTGATAAATTTCTAGAAGTTCGGGGACTAAAGGAAAATAAGATTTGACGATAAAATTTTATTTGGGTTAATTAGGCCCAATCTTATGTAAAGATGCGAAATGATTAATAATAATTTTTTTTTAAATATTTTAACTCATCACTCTACTATGTCACTCTCCACGTATTGACTCCTCGAACCAGGTATGTTATATGCTTTGCAAGTCATTTACGATTTTATTAAGACATGTTAAGTATGAAATATTCATATGTTATGAATCTTTAAGTGAAATATACATGTTGAGTATGATATGAATTGATAGAAGCCTAAATTTTAATTTATTCATTTTAATGTAGAATCATGAGACATAGAGGATATTGATATGAATTTTGGTTCATATTAAGCTTAGTAAGATTGACTCAATTAGAAATTAAGTTGGGTTGTAACTTTGGCCCAAAATATATGGAATAATATATTAAACAAACAAAATTGATAATGAATTGTACAATAATTTATCCCTTTATCACTACCTTTGTGTAAAAACAAGGGAAAAACTGTGGATGGTTATTAGTACTTCCTCTTCAAGTTTCAATTTTCGGTTCAATAATTTATCCCTTTATCACTACCTTTGCTTAAAAGCAAGGAAAAACTGTGGATGATTATTGGTACCACTCTTCAAGTTTCAATTTTCGGTTCAATAATTTATCCCTTTATCACTACCTTTGCTTAAAAGCAAGGAAAAACTGTGGATGATTATTGGTACCACTCTTCAAGTTTCAATTTTGAAAAAAAAAAAAAAAAAAAAAAAAATATGATTTACGAATGATTTTCAAAATAATCTTTGTCGTCAAGTTTAGAAATGATGAGCCCTAAATGGACTTTGCATAATTGATTTTAGACATGGCACTAAGTATGAGAAGTCAACAGAAAGGACTAGATAATATTTTCGAATTATTCATCGTTTAGATTAAACGAGAAATAGAAAGTCAGTTTTATGAAGTTATGATGAGATGTTGAGATTATAAGTGATATGATTTTATTGAGATTTTTATGAGAAGAATTATGAAGTTGGAGATTTAAAGTTTAGGCTCTTAATTATTGAGAAATAAGGACTTGATATGGTGATATTAGAAATTATGATTTGAAATTTCTATGTTGAGGAATTATGAATTGATTTTCTGGAATATTTATGAAGATATTGAAGTTTGATGAAATTGTGATCAAATGTACAATTAGTTATTATTGTGAGTTATGAAGTATGCTTACGATTTGGATAAGTCCAAATTTCAAAGGAAAACTCTGCCTAGAATTTTATCGTTTGGAGTTAAGAGCATAGTATGGTATGCAATCACTAAGAGAATTGAAGTTAGACATACAAGTTCATTTACATCACAAACGAGATTTAGTAGATGATAACAGAGATATTATTATTTTCTCATAAGGAGAACACACAAGAGTCACCCTAGAAAGGAAATACATGAAAACACGCAAAAGCAAAAGAAAGCAACATGGGAAATTCCTCAAATTGAGAGATGTGTTTCCGGAGTAGCCGTATCCTACCACCTCTGACCTTTTGAGGAAATAAAGAAACCTTCAAAAAGGTGTGTTTCGAGAGTAAGAATACTCCGTAATCTACCACCTGGAACCTTTGAGGTACACACAAGATTTAAACATTAAGGAAAATCCTAGGAAATTAGAGGGGTGTCTCGAGAGTAAGAATACTCCGTACTCTACCCCACCTATTCTAAGATTCATAAAGTTAAGTTTACATTAACCGGACTCCATTTTCGCTTGATTCCCCTTCCTTGCGACCAATCTATCTTAACCCCTGCTGGATCTTGTATTGAGATATATGACTGCAGCTTATCCAGTAGTTCATCAATAGTAGGAGCAGAAATAAGGAGTCTTCTGGAAAATGGAGAGATGAATCCCTGTTCCACAGCATAATCAAGAAAGGTTAACAAGCCATCAAAGAAATTGTTAACATTCAGAAGCCCAATAGGCTTAGTATGGAGATCTAGTTGAGCCCACGAGGTAATGTTAAAGATTTCTTCTAAGGTACCAAAACCTCCGGGCAGGGCTATAAAGGCATCAGAACCATATAGCATACAAGTTATGCGTTCATGGATGGATAAGGTTTGAACTTCATGCCCTCGTGTTTTTCCTGCAACATCTACCAAAGGGACAGGTATGACACCGATTACTTTTGATTTCTCTGCAAGAGCAGATTGGGAAACACAACCCATTAGACCACTGCTACCACCCCCATACACAAGAGTGATACCTTTTTCCCCCAGTTTCTTTCCAAGATCTACGGCCGCTTCTAGATAACTGAAGCCTTTCCCCACTTTTGATCCACAAAATACACAAATAGTTTTGATCTGTCGAAGTTTTGGTGCTTCCATCTTTGATAGTATAGAAGAGAAAACTTACGAAGAAGATGTGATTTTGGGATGCCTGAACTATGAAATATGTTTGGCTATTTAAAGCCGGAAAAACTTACTGTTTTTCATTGATTCTGAAAAAGTAAAGATTTACTTTTGACAAAATCGGCCAACTTTTGACTGTTTTACCAAAGATATCACCTTTCGGTGATTTATTTCCAGCTTTATCAAACCTCGAGAAAGGAAAATATATTTATTTCCAGCTTTATCAAAACTCGAGAAAGGAAAATATATTTTATTTCCAAAACGCGTGAAAGAAAACAGCAAAATATTTTAAATGTGTATCAAGAGATTTACCTTATATCATTGATGAACTTCCAGAAGCCTCATTTTGTAAAACAGACTGGCAAACAGGATCTTTTGCTATTATATTTTGGAGACTATAACGATTTTTGTCCCCGTTAAACTGAGCGTATAAGGAGAAAAGTTCACGTTGCACATAACCACTTGGGTGCGTCTCAAGAGTCAGTCGAATATCATCCAAAGACTCCTTACTCAGTCCACCCTTTATGAATTTGATTTTATCATCCCGATTAGTAGAAGAATATCCTACTGTTTTGCAACGAGTATCACAGTTCCAACGAGCACATTTGTAGCAACCATTCAGCCTTTTTGCTCTTCGTTTCTTTGCGAAGGTGCTTTTGCCTAAACCAGGCATGTGCTTTGGAAATGTCATAGGTAATTCACCAGATAGTCGAACCTTTGCTTCGATCAACCAGCGAACATCTTCTGAAACACCATGAGCCATCAGCAACCTCAATCTTTCGAGTCTTATTCGATAAATTTTCCTCAGATCATTCATTGGAAGACTGGAATAATACTTGCGAATGTTTGTAAGAATGATATCCATGTTTTGATGGATCTAACCTCTTCCCAGCATGAACTATTTAAAAGCATTAAGGATCGGAGGAAATCCGCGTGATATTGATTCCAGCAAGAAAGCGCGGAATAGAATAATGGAAAAGAGGGAACAAGAGTTATGCGCCGTTTACTTTCTTGATAAAAGGAAGATTTGATGATGACGGGATTTGAGATATGGAATATTTTCTTGGATTTTGGGTACTGATATTTTGATATAATAATCAAGGTATAGAAATAATACGGGGATACGTGAAAGTGAAATAAGGACTGTATTGAATCAGGATTAATAAGTTTGTGCAAGTGAAAGGAATACCTTACGGGAAATGTTATGATATTTGAGTTAAGAATTTTAATTATTTGGGAGATATTTGTTTATTGAATTTTGCAGAAATTTTGGGTTACAAATATTGGAAAGATAAACTGATGATTATGTTGATATGTGAATAACATGTTTGGGTATATTACATAGAGAATATTCAGGTAATCGTTTTAATTATTTTGGGATATTTGGTGATAAGAAGAAATGACAAATTATTATGGTATGATATGTTAGTAAAGATTTATTGAAATTTTAGAGATATTAATACGAATATTTGAGGTTACATGATACGATGATAAGTGACAGGTTACATGAGTACTACAAGATATGATGAAATATCACATACGATTGGGAATTTTCATTTTGATTCAGAAGAATTTATGAGTAGACATATGTCTATTATTGATAGAAAAGTTCATGTCTTAAGAAAACAAATTGATGCATTTAGTCAAAGTCCAGTGGGTTAAATATGGTTGGGTTAAATATGGTAGCGATGATGCTACATAAGAAGAAGAAGAAGAGATTCTGATTAAGTGTTCAGAAATCATAAGATCAAGTAAGTTTAATTTCGAGGACGAAATTATTTTAAGGGGGTAAGTTTGTAGCGACCAAGAATTTTTACGCGATTAATAATTATTTTAATAGAAAATCGTGTCGCTACTATTTCACCCATTTTTATTAAGTTAACGCCACGACGTATTCGTATAGCCAAGTCAAGAAATAATCGAGATCGTTCGATTTTAAATTAAATTCCGAATTTCTAAAAATATCTCCATTCTCTTGATTTAAAGTATATTAAGTCCAAGTACTTAATTCAATGTTATCCCAATATTTATTTATACAAAAATTATTTTTATTATTGAAATTAAGAAAATATATGCAAGCATGAGAGGTTCCATTATATATAATAATTATGAGAATCTTAATTTAATAAATATGGAAAAGTATATGAATGAATTATATACTCCATTATATGTAATCATGAAGAGCATAATATTTGTATAAATATGGAAAAGTATATGAATGAATTATATACTCCATTATATGTAATCATGAAGAGCATAATATTTGTATAAATATGGAAAAGTATATGAATGAATTATAGACTCCATTATATGTAATCATGAAGAGCATAATATTTGTATAAATATGGAAAAGTATATGAATGGTTGATAAGATTCCATTATATGTAATCATGAAGAGCATAATATTTGTATAAATATGGAAAAGTATATGAATGGTTGATAAGACTCCATTATATGTAATCATGAAGAGCATAATATTTGTATAAATATGGAAAAGTATATGAATGGTTGATAAGACTCCATTATATGTAATCATGAAGAGCATAATATTTGTATAAATATGGAAAAGTATATGAATGGTGCTTTACTTTAAGAAAATGATGTGTTAAAATTAATAGAATTGAATGATTATGTTTACAATATGCCAACTTTATACATCTATTTAAACCCATCTCTTTTACACACAACTCTACACATATACACTTATTTCCAATCTCTTGACAAAATCCACAAGTAAGAGAAATTCAAGGTGGTCAAGAAAGTTTTGGTCCATTTACTACTACACTTCATTTTAATCTTTTAAAAAGTAAGTATATCTTATGTTTTTATGAAAAGTAAGTATGTTTTTATGAAAGGTAAATACACCTTATGTTTTTATGAAAAGTAAGTATGTTTTTATGACAAGTAAGTATATCTTATGTTTTTATGAAAAGTAAGTATGTTTTTATGAAAGGTAAATACACCTTATGTTTTTATGAAAAGTAAGTATGTTTTTATGACAAGTAAGTATATCTTATGTTTTTATGAAAAGTAAGTATGTTTTTATGAAAGGTAAATACACCTTATGTTTTTATGAAAAGTAAGTATGTTTTTATGACAAGTAAATATATCTTATGTTTTTATGAAAAGTAAGTATGTTTTTATGAAAGGTAAATACACCTTATGTTTTTATGAAAAGTAAGTATATCTTATGTTTTTATGAAAATGTTTGGATCATTGCTATGAAATCAATCTCACAAGATTGTTATGGGTTCCATATGATATGTTTATGATTATGCTAAGGGGACCGGAGTTTAGTAGCGCTACACATAAGAATTCTTGCCATTTAAGTTCGGTAAAATTCTTGTGTCTCCCTATGTTTATGAGTATTTCGATCCTATCCTATGTTATGATGAAAATGATCCATATGCTTTCAAAAGAAAATTTATGCTTGGTATACTTACTGAGATTTTATAAATCTCACTCCACGATATTTACCATTTTCAGATAATTGAAGATTCGAGGCGGTCAACATGGAAGTGGCAAAAGTGGTTAAGATTGATGAGATAATTATGTTGAACTTTATGTAAGAAAATTATGTTCTATTTTTATTCACAAATAAAATTATGGGATTCTAATTATTCTTTTGAATAATTTTACATTTCTATTTAAGTCTCGATAATATGATATGAGTCACTTTTAGTGGCACTCGAATGGTCGAGAATTCGGGTCGTCACACTTGGCAATATGACCGAAATGTGAATCATGATAGGAAGAGGAACTGGTGTAGCTTCCAAATGGATGGAAAAAAGGTTGTGATCCTATCTTTGAGCCCGGAAGAAATATGCAAAGACCAAATGAAGCTCAAGAAGGAATTTGAGGAAGAAATAAAAGAAAGGGAAAATAGGAAATCAAAAGAAAAATCACTTGAGGAAATTGATGTCAACACAAAAGTGAGGTCAAATGAAAAAGAGAGAGAGTTGGGGCCACGACCCTAGAAAAAGGTGAGGAATTGAGAGTTGGAGCCACGACTCCAGAAAAAGGAGAAGCGAGAGAAAAACTGAGAGTTGAGGTTCCTACCTTAGAAAAAGGTGAGGGAGTGATGAGTGCCACCCAGAAAATTGAGAGAAAAGATCACCCCAAAATGTTCTTTACTCTTGAATATTCTAACACTTTCCTCCCTAGCTTGGTTACTTCTTTGTTGTAGGGGATCATTAAGCATACTTATCAAAGCAACAAGGAGCTCCAAAGGCATGCCGTGTGGAAGAAATTCATGGAAACATTTTCCTACAACAACGAGTACAACCGAGGTAAAGAAAATGGGATAACCAATGCAACATCTAGGAGGTATGCTCCTTAACATTTCTTTGAATGCAAGGTTATTGTGTTTTGAATACATTAGAGGGTTGTATGATCTTGATATAGATTTGATAAGTGTGTTGTTGACTTGTGAAAATGTAACATGTGGTAGGGATCACTGTCATGATGAGTGCTTAATTTGTAAATACAACTTTTTGCATGTGCCAAATTGCATAAGTACCAAATCCTTTTGTGAACATGTTGCATATAGTAAATTTCATGAGCATGATGAATTCCTATTTTGTGAGAATATGTTTGATGTGCCTATTTGTCCTATAAAGGAATTGTCAGTTGGGGAAGTCCATGGGAGAAATTTATTGGAATATCTTGATGATAAAAGGATTTCGCTTCTAACATTTCTAAATGTCCACTAATTTTATTTTGAACATGTTAAGGGCATGCATGTCAATAATCCAAATTTGTTAAACATTTATGAATCATGTTGTGAGCGATATCTTGATGAATTCTATGGGCATGATAATTATTTGTTTTGAAAAATTGGATTGTTTCTTTTTAAATGTGCCATGTGCAAATTGTTAATGGGAGAGGCACATGATAGTTGTTTGATGGAGCGATTTAAAATCAACGGGGTCTCAGGGGTATTATGTGATCAATTTTATTGGCCTAATTTGAAGATTGGTGTTGAACACGTTTGCACTTATAGTAAATACCGAACTTTCAAAATGGCTAAACTCAAGGTTTTGCCCCAAGAATTCCATACATATTTGCCCATCCTGAGTAAACATTGGATTACTAATTCTATGAATTTTATAGTAGGTTTACTTGGAACAAAGAAAGAAAATGATGCTATTTTTGCGTTTGTTGGTGGGAGTGTTAAAATGTTATATTTGATTGCATGCCACGAAACCAACAAGGCCATCAACATAGCTAATATTTTCTTTCGGGAAGTCGTGCATTTGCACGAAGTTGGTGCTAATTATGTGGTTGTTAAATTTGCTTGCAATTTAATTGCTCATCCATTAGCAAGTTTTCTCCACTTAAAGTTGCTTGTGACTTTAACTTATTAACTCTGTTGAACTTTATGCATATGTTTATTGAAGAAAGAGTTGGTTTAGGTGAGCACGAGAATGCACCTTTGGTTAAGCCCCTTTGCAGGAGGCTCGGGCTTCCAATTGGGGAAATTGGTATGCAATGTGCTTCCAATGCTAACCATGGCGGTAAGCATATTCCATTTGATCCGGGCGGTCGGATGTATTCGCATTTGTGGAAGGAGCGACCCCCCGATCAAATAAATCCAAATTGCTACTTTGCGGTGTTGGCACATCTCAAGCTTTTGGAAACGCCTACAAATTGATTTTGCACGGTGAGTATGAAATTTTAGTTACATTTATTGTGTCTGAATTTTTCATTTTTATTGTAGGTGTCGATTCGTGGTCGAATCTCTTTCGAGATGGAGGAGAATATGAGAATCGCGAAGGTCCAACTTCAATGCATGAGCCTGTGATCCACAATGTTGCAAGATCAAAGTTCAAGGAGTCTCAGATAGTGCACTCAAGCAAGATTCGAGGTCGAATCCTTTTCAAGAGGGAGGGGATGATGAGAACCGAGAAAGTTAAACCTCGATGCGCAAGCCTGTGGGAACCATGACAAGATTCGATGCTAAGGAAGTTCAAGATTCGAGGCTAAACAAGTAATTACAGTCAAGAAAAGCAAGCCGAGAATCAAGTTGGAGCAAAAAAGAAGAAGAAATTGGACTCAGCCAATGTCGGTCGACCGAAAGTCATTCCGGTCGACCTAAAGTCTGCAGAGATTTTTTAAGAAAGCCTCAGTCGCGTTCGGCTGAAGGTTGGTCGACCAAAAGTCCCATTTCGGTCGACCAGTTTGGTCGACCGAAACACTCCGTTTCACAAAAATGAGGTTTTTGTTGCAATTTCCGAAATTACACATTTTGCCCAATTTTGTATATTATATACACATTTTTCATTTCAAACTTGATAACTTTGGATGTTCATATGAAATGCTCTTGAGAGCTTAGTCTTGAAGACTCCTTTTGAGGTAAGGTTAAACCTCCTTGATCTTGTATTATTCTTGAAAGTTAATCAACTTTGCTTGAGTATTATTATTCTTGTATTGTTGTTTATTTTCCGCCACCTTGGAATTTGTTTTGTTGATACCCGTTGGGCTATGGTTTGTTAATCCTTGAATTTTGGGTTAGATTTAAACTTGGGTTAAGGTGTTTATCCTTTATTTTACCACTTTAGCTTTCTTGGGTTTTGTATTAAATTATTGTGGAAATTTTCGGTCTATATGCATCATTATGACTCTTAATACTTGAAAAACTAAAAGGGAGCTCATGGATCTTATTACATTGACAAGAATGACATGAAAATTTTGAAGGTAAATTCGAACTAGATTGCAGAAGACCAGAACGCAACAGAAGTTGAGAAGTCTTCAGGGAAGGATGTCCAAGGCGGCCATGCCAAGGAGTTGAGGAGACGGTAGAAGCAGAGTGGACCACGGGAGGAGTTGATGGAGTAGAAGTGGAAGGCCATTTATATAGATCATTGATTTTCTGACCTTGAAGAAGAGTTTTCTTGGAATTGAGATCCTTCACAATAAAATAAGAGGGGAAAAATTCAATAGAGGCATAATTTTGTTGCAAAATTTGGCGACAGATATTAGTTTATGATTTAAAGAAGGTACAAATAGGATATCAGATAATTGAAACTCTGGAGAGAGATGAGCAGAATCTATGTGTGATATAGATAGTGCATTACCATTAGCGAAAACCACATCGTCTAGACCGTCATACGGATGATGTTGTGATAAATCAGAAAGTTGAGCATCAATATGATGAGAGGCACCCTAATCCACTAGCCAGTTGTTTGTTGATGAAGAAGAGACTCCAGCGTGATGAACCTTTGGTTTGGTAGGACGTAAGTAAGGAAATAGTTTCCAGCTGGTAAGAGCAGTGTGTGCTTTTCCTCCACAGTATTGACACAGAGCCAAAGACTCATCGTGAGGGGTGGACTTGGGGTTGTACTGGGTTGTTGGTCATGTGTTTGGGAGAATTCCGAGTGAGGGATTTGGACTGGGGTAAGAAGGGCAATGGGTATTGGGTTGGTGATTAGAGCGTCGCGAGTTGTGAGATGAATGATTATTGGTGTAATGGATGGAAGGGTGTGGAGAAATAATTTGGTTGTCAGCATCTCGAAGAAAGATTTCATGGTCAATTAATTTATCATATAATTCCTCAAAAGTAATTGGAGTGTCATGGGTTCGAAGAGCTGCAATTACTTCCTTGTAAACTGCTCCCAATCCTCGAGTGCAGCAAATAAGTAGATCGGCGTCAGATAGTGGAGCGCCAAGGGAAGAAAGTTCATCATATATGGTTTTAATCTGGAGAAGAAAATCAGAGATTGACTGAGTTCCTTTGCTGAGATTGGTGAGTTTGTTCTCCAGATGTATTATATAGGACTGAGATCGTTTAGCAAAGATACGATTCAGTCATGTCCAAGCTTCATGGGAAGTGGATACTGTAGCAATGAGAGGAATTACTCCTTCAGTGAGAGAGGCAATAATGGCGTGAAGGATCAATTGATCCTTATGCTTCCATGCAGTAACTTCTGGATTTGGGGGTGAAGAGCCATTTATTTTAATTGTCTCCGTGGAGATGGCGAAGTATCGTCAAGGAATTGAAGAAGATTGAGACCATAGAATAAAGAAGTAAATTGTAACTTCCAAGATTAATAATTTGTATGAGTTAGGCGAAAAGGGAGATGTGTGGAAGCATTGATTTGGATGGGAGGTGCAAAGGTCATGGGAATAGTTTGGTCTTCCAGTTGATTATTGAGATCGGTAGGAGTATTTTTGGATGTGGTGGACATGTTGAAGAAGAAAAGGAGAGAGGTCGCTGGCCAGTTTTAGGAGAGGAGAGGGTTGTGGCTGGAATTGGAGCAAAGTCAGTGGCAGGCTAAGGACTGGAATAGGCAGAGGATGGAATCGTATGGAATGAAGGTGGCTGCTTGAGTGCTAAATGAAGACAAAATTTATGACAGCAAAGTGGCGGCTGGGAATGAAGTTGGCTACTTGGGGTAGTGGAAGATGACCTAATTAATTGGTAATTAGGGAATGAAGGTGGCCGAGAAAGATATGTGGCTGAAGAAAGGGAGATGGAGAGGATTTGCTCGTAAGAGTCTTAGGGATGCTCTGATACCATGATAGGAAAATATTTATCGAATATTTTTCATATATTCAATAAAGATTACACGAGGTATTTATACACAAGTTGTCCTACTAATACTAGGAAACTATAATATTCTATTAATAGAATATTTACACAACAATAAAGGATTATACAAGAATATTGTCAAGATCACAATTACAAAAATTTTAATTTATTTTCAATGATATTTTTCTTAACAACATGACCGTTTATAAACAAATTTTACCAAACAGAGGCAAAAAGATAGAGAGAAAAATGAATTGGAGAATATGTGGTGAAAAGTAAGAGATGAATTATGGAAATTATAATAGGGCTCAAACAAGCATATATAAACAACATGTTTTCCTAAATCACATTTTAACCATACACATTTTTTAACGTCTTTTACCTCAAAAATAACAAATTCTTTGTTTATTAACAATGAACTTTTACCAATGAGAGGTTATACCATCATGGATCTATAAGAGTACATTTGATTGCGATGGTGAAATTTAGCCCCTGTTTTAGATCTATTATTTGTAATAATGTGGTTTGTAATAATGAATTTTTAGAGAATGTGTTGTTAAAATGTAGAGAATCTTTTTTGGATTTATGTGTAGATTATTTGATTGAAAATGAATTTTTAAATACGGGTCTCAAACTGGGGCTTAGGTGGAAAGAAAACGAATTATAGTGAACTGAATTTTTGGGAACTTGTTTCATTGTTGGAAGTTAAGATTTTTTATTGCAATAACGGAATTTGGGTGGGAAAAAAAAGAATTTTATGTTTGGTGTTTGTCTGGTCATATTTTTTATGTAATTTGATTGGTGAAAAACATCATTTAATAATAAATAAATTATTTTAATAATAGATTAAAATGAACTAAATTATAAGATTTAAAAAGTTGAAGGACTAATTACAACAATTAAAATGTTGAATCGAATCAAAGAATGAAGATTAAGTTTGACCAAGGATAAATTAGATCCAATTGAAAGTTGAATGATCAAATTGGAAGAATAAAAAATATACAGAATCAAACCTATTAGAAAATTGAGGACCAAATGTAAGAAAATAAAGTGAATTTTATTTTGCCAAGAAAATCAATTCCCACTAATTTGGGAATAATTGGAATTCCCTAAAAATAAGGAATTGTCTTTGATATGACCCATACAAGGAAAATCAATTAAATAAGAGTTTCTATCAAACAAGTCAAAATTGAAAATTTGGTGAAAAATTTTATTTTCCATGAAATAAAATCGGGCCTAAGTTCAAATTCTATTTCAATTGAAATATCTAATTTCACTTTTTTCCTCTCGTGAATGTAAAGGAAAAAAAAACATGAATTTATTTCTTTTTTACATTTTCTATCCAAAGATACAAAATGCAATTCTTTTGCATCTTTCCTTTGATGAGGTTTTTGATCACTTTAAAAATTGAATTCACAATTTTTGTCTCTGTTAGGTTAAAATTAATTATTGACTTTTACTTAAAATAAAATTCGTATTTTAATTGATACCAAACAACTAGATGCCCTTAGGAATCACACTTTCAATCTCTCTTCCATTTTACCAAAAATCCAAAAGACTACCCCAATTGATGGAGCGTAGGAAGATGGTATACATGACAAGGTGATGACCTTTTGACGGAGTCGAGGATAGAGCATTGGCTTATTTGGATGCGCGGGATCGTTCGGTTTCAAAGTTTTCAAAGAACTGGTCATAACAGGGTCATACGAAATCTGTTTTGGGCCCATAAGTACTTTTCGGAAAGGTCTCGACGAGTCGGACAAGACTTACTGCTTTGCTATGATGTATGAGGGATTTTAGCCTTTCGAGGACATTTAGACAGTCAAAACGGACATTCTTTAAATTGTTTTTTTTTTTTTTTTTTTTTTTTTTTTTTTTTTTTTTTTACATTTTGGTCATTTTTCATTGTTGCGAATTTAGGGTTAAGGTTTTATATTTAAGTTGAGTTCTCTCACGTTTTGAAGCAATCTTTTGATTAATAAACATTTTGTTCTTGGAGTTTCTCCAATTTGCAGTCAATTCAATTCAGTATTCATTTGAATTAACGTGTTGAATTTGTGTTGTTTCTATTCATCTACGTTTGTGCCTGCGTCACCTTTCTAGACCATTGGGAGTGCTAGGCGTGTCAAGACGCCACAATTAACATAATCAATCACAAAGTAATTTCATGTATATCTACATCTATATACATCAACATCTATCTATATACATCCACATCCACATACATACATACATACATAAAAAGTATGGATGTATGAGAAACTTTTGAATACCTATTTTACCCTTATATTTTTATTTACTAGTAGACCGTGGTGCGTTGCACGACTTTGGGCATCGTATATTGCACAATTTTAGGCGTTTTTGTGAAATTGATTGGTATGAATGACGCACGCGCAAGAAACAAGTTTTAGTGTTTTTGAGTACGTAATAGTGTAGGTAAGAAGAAAAAAATGTGTGATTACCATTAGCTCCACGAAGTTAAATATTTGTAGGCAAATCAAACAGAAGGTATCAAAAGTTTCTCTTCCACAAAATCTCCAAGTTAATCATTGATTTATTACAGAATACAAGTAAAATGCAAATGACTTCAAACTGAAGCATATGAAAAATGCATTGTAAATGAAGTCACAGCAATGGATCTCTAACTTAACCACTGACCAACTTCAACAAACTAAGCAATGGTCCCAGGCAACCCTCCAACACTAGAAAGGTGCCAAAAATAAATTGTTGGAACTTTATATTTCCTCAATAGAACAAGTTCTCTATACAATTAAATGATTAATTAGTATATTAATACGAATATCAAGCAATTCAGCAATATCAATTTACTCACTATCCATGAACTACTTTTTCTGCACCATGTATCATAGCTTGACCCACAGAAGGGGTACATGGAAGGGATTGGAGAGGAAGGGAGTAAGTCAGTTGGATTATGAAGGGAGCTTAAAAATGTCAAATAATATCTAGTAATATAGCCACCAGCCTCACAATTTCACTATCCTCCCCCAAATATTGTAATACAACAAGGTGACTTTTTTCTCAATATGGCCGTGGTGATGGCAAAGTGCCACTCCAAAAGTTGTGAACATAATCCTTCAAGAAATTTGCTAATTTATGATAAAAACCAATCATGAAATGTATAAACGCTATATTTGATCAAGCTCGGTTTATAGTCGACCAATCCAGCTTGATGAATACCAAAACATTATGTCCAAGGTTTTTTTCGAAAGAGGAATATAGGGAAAATACCCTTATAAACTTACCATTTTTTGAAAATACCCAAACAATTTCATAACTTTTGAAAATAGCCTTCAACATTAGAAACTACCAAGAATACCCTTGCATGTAATATTTCAATTATAGTCATTAAAGATTAGAAAAACTACACTTAAGTCCTTATATTTTTTATACATGAATTTAATTGATTTTTGTTCGCTCATTTCAGCACCCCCTCCGTTGGTATCAGAACCATATGACAGATCTAAAAGATAAATATTATATAACAAAATATAAAAATAAATACATGATATATACATCAAGATTTATAATTATGCATATATTAACACTACCCAATATAATTATAAAATAGAAATCTTGAGAATTTTAAAAGACTTAAACAAAGATATAAAAAGAGATATATATGATCTATTGAATTTTGATATAATAAAAGAAGATTTTATCATAAACGAAATATTAGATTTAATACACAAAGATATACTAGAAGAATTATATAAAGATTATAGATATGGATTATCATATAACAGATCCTCAATTAGCTAGAAATCTAGACATAGAAATAAATGAAACATTAGATTTAATAATAGAATAAAGAAGAAATTTAATGTATCAAATAAAAAAAGAAAGAAATATAAAAAGACAATAAAAGTTAAGATTAAAATTATTAGAGAAAAAGAGAGTATGTTATAATTTTTTTTTAAAGCAATTACCTAAATACAAATGATTTTAGAAGACAAAGAGAAAACTAAACAAGAAAAATATGATGAAACGAGAACATTGGAAGACTATCTGAAATATTATAGAGTATATCATAGAAAATTAATACTTAGATCAATTGAAGAATGTTGTGAATATCAAATAATGAAATATAAAGAAGCAAAATATGAAACAAAACTTATTCTAGAAATTGAACATATCAAATGAAGAAATTAATGACGAAATTTTTAGAAATAAAATTTGAAAAACAAGTAACAGAAAATATTAGACTTTCTGTAGGATCATACCAAATAAAATGAGCTAATACAACTATATTTCAACCATTAAGCTCATGGGGAGAATCTGATGGATTTCTCAACGTGCAATTAAATTGGATAAGTGCCTTTTTATGGTAAACATATAAAAACATACACAAGATAAATGGCTATTGAGGAATTACAATAATTAAATATACAAGATATGAAATCAAAGAATAATTACAAAATATTCAAAATAAACTAACAATACAATTAAAAGATATGATAGGAGAAGTTAAAAATATAGATGAAGAACTTTTAAAAGAATTCCAAAGAAAATCAGGAGAATTAATTAATCAAAATAAGATTGGAATAACTACAGAAAAATAGATAAGTTAAATGAGAAATAAGGAAAAATGATAATGAAAAGATCATATCAATAGAAGAAATAATCAAAAATTAGAAATAAAATAGATAATATGTATGACATACTATTTAAGGTACAAAAAACTTAAACTACTAAACCAAGAGTATAAAATGTCGATAAGTGAATATATTGAAGACCTAAAGATATTATTAATAAGTGATGTTCAAGAAGTAAAAAAATGAATTAAAAGAAGTAAGAAATGATATAAATATACTAAAACTAGAGATTAGAGAATTCAAAGAAAATAATAAAAACAATGATTAGAAAATAGACAAAAATTATAATAGAAGCAAGAAGTATGGATGGTGAATTTAGAAAAAACATATTACCAACAATACTAGAAGAAGAATTAGAGTTACAAAAATCCATAGAAAAAAACTTCGGGGAAACTAGACGTTGAAGAAAAAACTGAAGAAAAACAAAATAAAAATGAATGAAGAATTAGACTTGCTCATAGAAAGTTTTGACCAATTAAGCCTAAAAAATAATAATGAATACCAAGTTTTAATGAATACTAAAGGAGCACTTAGCCCAGCTCCAATAGGAACTTCCAAACAAGAATTACCAGATTCAGATGAAAGTTATGCACCTTTGTATAGTAAACCATAGACAATACTATGATAGAATCAGGGATAAACAATCACGTAAAGAAAATAAGTATGAGGATAGATTTAAAACAAATGATAATTATGATAAACCTATCAATCATGGAGGAAAAAAATTAGATCTAGATTGTAAAATAGATACCAAAAAATCCTTATTATCTTGGGCAGATTCAATGATATTATTATTTTTATACAATAAAGATGATACGTGGAAAATATTGAAAGAATAATAAATATTTTAACAGCATCTTTTGAAGGACATGTTAGGAATTGGTAGGAAGGAATAAGTTAATATACGAAAGCATTAATAAGAAGAAATATACAAATAGAACTAATAAAATCAGATATAAAAGGTATAGAAAAATTAGTAGACTATATTGCGGATGAATTTTTAAGAGAAAATTGGATAAGTAATGCTGAAACAGAATCAATTAGAGAAAAAGATAATGGAAGAATGAGATTAATAAATTTAACAATATGTGATATGTGTAAAATCAAGGAATACACGGGTGAATTCAAATAATACTATTATGTCAAATTCTATATTAATGAAAATCAAGAAATATACAAAGATATGTATTATAATAAATTACCAGGTTCATGTAGAATATACTTTAAAATAGAATTAGAAAAATTTATTAGAGATAATCCTAGAATACCTAGAACATTATGATCAAGGATAAAATTTCTATTCGAAAGATTAGCATACATATGTCAACAATGACAATTATTAAATAAATCAGGAAAATTAACTAGAATATGTTGTGAAGATATGGAAAAACCTACCCAATGAGAATGTAATCCCAAAAGGAGAAAAATATTAAAAGAAAATATAAAAATAGGAAGTTTAAAAAATTCGGAAGCTTTAAGAAAAGATATATAAAACCTAAGAGAAAATATTACAAAAGAAGATATAATCCAAATAAAAAACAGAAAAATAAACCTCATAAGAAAGACAAAAATCAATGCAAGTGTTGGAATTGTGGAGAAATATGACATATAAACACTGATTGTAACAAGAAGAAAGTTAAAATATTACAAAAAGAATATTTAGAGAAGTAGAAAATGAACTAAGTGAAATATCCGACATTGAAGAATATTATGAGCAATAAGTCTATATAAGTGAAACAGACTCAGAAAACAATGAATCAGAATAGAGAAATAAAAGAAATAGAAAACAATAACATAGATGTACAAGAATATGAAGGAATAGATAGTTATGGATTAAAAGTAACTTTTGATAATAATAAATTCAAAAAAATACAAAAATTATCTTTAGATTTGAAAATAGGAAAATGGGAAATATTGGACAGAATATGGAAAAAGGAAAGAGTAGTAATAAATGAATATCATAAAATTGAAAAAACAATAGATGTTAGAACAACTTAAGGAACACATAAATTAAATCTTTTAACAAAAAATACGATTATAGAATTATTAACAAAGATCAATAAAAAACAAAGTGAAAAGATTCAATATGTTTATTTAACAGGTATACAAATAATGTTTAAATCCTTATTTAGGGAAGGAATAAATTTACATTTGACTGTGAGTTTACATGATGGAAGATTATTAAATTTAAAAGATAGTCATTTAGGAACAATAGAAGGAAATTTAGCATATCAAAAACTAATATTTACAATATGTTACCCAAAATATTGTGTCTCATTAAAAGATAGATACTTTAATGAAGTTTTAGGATTACATTTCAAATTACATAGAAATGATATAATGCAACCAGGAGACCAAATCATGAGTATAGAATATAGAGCATTATACACATTTACTAATTTTAATTATGGAAATATTTACTCTAAAAGACCATACATTGAAGTTCATAAAGAATGTAAAGATATTAGTAAAATTGTAGAACCAAATAAACAAATAAATTTAATCTCACAAGACTATGAACTTACTATAACAAAAAATAAATCAGAAATAATAATAATAGTTTTAAGAGAGGAAAAATATCATAATAATAAAATAATATTTGAAGATGTAAGACTTATTTAAGAGACCACTAATGCAAGAGAAATAAAACTTCATAGAAATGCACGAAATATGAAGATAGAAGGTGAATATTTCAATGGAAAAGAACATGTGAAAGGATCAAATATTAATTGATACAAGAGCTAGTGAATGTCATATAACTTCAAACTGGAATAAATGATTAATATCTCATAAAATTGATCCGTATAGATACATAAATTTTGATGGTCAATTTCATATTACTGAGTTTGAAGTCAAAGTACCAATAAAAATAAGAGGAATAAATCTCTTAGTACCATTTCATATAGATAGCAGTATGGTAAATCATCATAAATTATTAGGAATAAGTTTCCTAAATGGACTAAAAGATTATAGTATAAAACGTGAAAGATTATACATAATCCATAATGGCCAAACTATACTATGTAGAAAAGCTGAATAAATGAATAATCAAATAAGTTTTCCATTAGCTGTCTATATACAAGTTACCATTGTTGAAACAAATAAAATAACTTGTGTATTAATAGACACAGGAAGTGATATAACAATATTCAAAAGTTTCTTAATAAAATCATGGAATACTAATAGAAAGATAAAAATTATAGGAGTAATAGGAGAAAGTATCCAAATAATTAATAATGATGATAAAATTGATATAATACTTGGGAGTAAATAAGATATACAGTTATAAAAACTTAGAATGTAATATATTACTAGGAAATAACTTTATACAATAATTTCAATATTATAAACAAAATAATTATATGATAATGTTACAAATATCTTGCGGACATTTATTAAAAATACCAAGAGAATTTAGACTTTACAGAGTTCAGCCAACACAGCATGGTAATAAATGGGAGGAAAAACCAAGTGCATAAAATAAAATAAAAAATAAAAGAATAATGTATAAAAAAGTTTTGAAAACAAAATATATAAAAAAAATTATTGATCAATTAGAAAAAA
This sequence comes from Ligustrum vulgare, assembly GCA_963555705.1. NCBI lineage: Eukaryota > Viridiplantae > Streptophyta > Magnoliopsida > Lamiales > Oleaceae > Ligustrum > Ligustrum vulgare. The sequence goes on from OY743179.1 coordinate 7,834,342, forward strand.
TTTGTGGAGAAAATCCGTTATTATTTAGAAAATCCGTTATTATTTTGGAAACCACATCATCCAAAAAGTTAAAATAGAACTAACAAAAAATGTTATTATAAAAGTTAGGCCAATGATGTATGTCATACAAGATACACAAGAATTTAAAACTCAAATAAAAGAATTGCTTAACCAAAAATTAATCATACCTAGTAATGGACCCCATAATAGTCCAGCCTTCATGATAATGAAACATTCCGAATAAAAAAGAGGAAAAGCTAGAATGGTGATAAATTATAAAGAATTAAACAAATAAACCAAATTTGATGATACTTTCTACCAAATAAAAAAGTATTAATAAACCTTACAAAAGGAAAACAATAATATTCTAAATTTGATTGTAAATCAGGATTTTGGCAAGTAAAAATAGAAGAAGATAATATTCAATATACAACATTTAGTACACCCCCAAGGTAAGTATGAATTGATGGTTATGCCACTTGGTTTAAAAAATGCACCACAAATATATCAAAAGAAAATGGATAACATATTTAGAAGATTTAATGAATTCTTAATTGTCTATATTGATGACATATTAATATATTCTAATAATAGAGAAGAACATAGAAATCATTTAATAAAATTTATCAATGAATGCAAAAAAGAAGGAATTGTTCTTTCAAAAAACAAAGCTATTATAGAAAAATAAGAAATTGATCTTCTTGAATTATCAATAGATAAAAAAGGAATCAAAATACAAACCCACATATCTAAAAAGATATAAAATTTTCCAAATAAATTAAAATTAAAAGAACAAATACAAAAATTCTTAGGATGTTTAAATTATGCAGAAGGATTTATTAAAAATCTTTCAAGAAAGAGATAAAAAATCCAGATTTTACTTAGAAAGAAAATACCAAATGATAGAGTGATGAGTACACAGAAATTGTTAATCACTCAAAGTAGAATGTAAAAATTTATCAAAATTAAGATTATTAGATGAAAAAGATAGTCTAATAGTTAATACTGATACCTCAGATAAATATTGGGCAGGAATATTAAAAACAGATCTTAATGAAATTTGCAGATATTCCAGTGGAACGTTTAACCAAGCAAAAGTAAATTATACTACCCATGAGAAAGAATTGTTAGCAATTATCAGAGGAATAAAAAAGTTTTCATTATTTTTATTACCCAAAAAATTCATTGTTGAAATTGATAATTCTCAAGTTGCAGGCTTGGTAAAAAATAAGTTACTATCAGAACTTCAATATAGGATGCTCCATAGATGGCAAGCCAATTTGACATTTTATAATCTTGATATAATTCATATTAGAGGTGTCAATAATTATCTTGCAGATTTTTTAAGCAGAAATATTGAATTTGCAGATGGATAATATCAAAAAATCCTTGATAGACGCCAAACAGTTAATAAATTTCCTCACAGAGGAAGCTGAAGATATAAAACTTGAAATTGAGCAACTAGCAGAGACTCTTCAAGAAATTTTCAAGCAGTTGATGGATATCTCAAATTATCATTACAATTATACCAAAGAATTGAGCGATAACATAATTGAGATTGAATCTTACTTTGAATCGTTAATTACCAAACAGGCTATATCAAAAATATAAACAGATACATCCTCTGGAAGCAGTGATGGACCAACGATTAAAAGAGATGAACTAGGTACAAGTCCCAAGAATGTGACCATAAATGAAACCATTCCTCGAAAAGTAACAATCAATGCCAAAGACGAACATACAATGGTAATTAAAATTCCCGTTGAGGAGGAAGATAATTCCCCTTTTCTACCAAGAGAAGACGAATATAAAACTGAAAATTTAAAGTTGTCTAAATTTTATGAACAGACTGTCACAGATAAGTTTGGATAGTAACCAATTAACAGTAAATCGTTAAGATATGTTTTAGCGCAATACCAGATGAATCTTGCTGATGCAGATTTGTCTGGATAGTAAAACGCAATATGGACAGAATAAATTGTGCAGAATTGTAAAGCAGAAAAGAACACAATGATTTGAGCTTAACGTGGGAAAAACCATAACAGGGAAAACTCACGGTCCGCATCTTGCGGACAAAAACCAATCACTATATAAGAAAAGAGTTTATACAGATCAATCTAAACTACAGGATAAATCTACGCATAAACTTATCAAACATCCAAGAAATAGATCACTCCCTGGTCCTTCTATGGAATGTAATACGAGCTGGTGTCCCACCACTCTTCAATAGCTTTCTTTGAATCTTCAGCAATATGAACTCCCGTTCGATCTCCATCCAAACCTCCCGTTTGATCTGCAGGCTTAAGGACTTTTCTTCTCTCAGTGATTGATAATCTCCTCCCGAAGAACCGAAGTTACAATGATGTAGAAGTCATGTATATTTAGCACACCACAAAAATTGGCTTCTAAACTTCTTGTAGTGGAAGTGAATGTTTAGCACCTCACGGATTTTTGTATTTTTCATGTCTTTAGGAAAACCATCCACGTTTTCCTTATTTATATGCAATTGGATTGCTTGGCCATCAAGAATCTTGCTTGCACTAAATCTTGATTTCCTGTAATACAATCAAGAAAGATAATTAGAGATACTGACAAGATATTAATAAATCTTACCATAAGTGAAGATAAGGTAAGATATTCACAATTGGTTATGGAATAAAAGATCTTACCATATGAAGTGATAAGGTAATATATTCACAATTGGTTATGGAATAAAAGATCTTACCATATAAAGTGATAAACTTGAATACCAAGAATCAAGATACTCGGTCTAATCAAGAAATAAATCATCAAGAGACTTACCAAAATATTTCAAGATCATCATGCTCGACCATAAAGAGATTTTCGACCAATCACAATATTTCTTGATGTAATCTTACCATAAAAGATAAACTTGGACACCAAGAATGAAATCATGAAGATACTCGGCCAATAGGATTACTTTAACAAGGCTAAAATATTATCTTAATACTTATAAAAAATAATAAGTGATAAAAATAAAATTATAAGCCTAGTAAAATATTATTACAATTCTTGATCCTTATCATAAGTGATAAGTGATTGAATTCTACCCATTATCACAATACTTATCACACTTTTATCTCCAAACAATATCAATTATCACAAGATAATTATCCCAATAATATAGGAGATAAATATTCACAATACATCAAAATAATTATGAAGTAATTTAATTAAAACTTAATAAATTACTAAATAAAAATATTTAGTAATAAACTAAATTTATCAAATTACAAACCTGTAGGAAAATAAAAAATGTCAATAAACGTTACTTAAAATAAGTTAACAAAAACTACTGCCAGAATTATATATGAACTTCAAGAATGTGATTGTTATTAAATTTTGTCTGGAGATCATGCATTCCCATGATTGATCGTTATTTAGGGATGAGATCCCGTTATGACAAAAATGACAGCGAATTATGGATTTTTGAATCTTATTTATCCTGGAAAATATTTGAAAGAAATTTAAAATTTTGATGATTTATTAAAGGGAGAAATTTCAAAATTTTCCCAAAGAAGATCTATATATTTTATATTTTATTCAATCAATCCTGAAATTGATGGAAGGGTGTATTATCCAGCTGAGCATATTGTCAAAATTGGATATGTTGCTCGAAATTTTCAGATGGAAGTTGGGAAAAATACTAAACATGTACCAAATATCACAAAATCACGGTTTAGATCTCGAAGAGTGTTGGGGATTAAGGTTCTCTACAACATTTTCAAAAACTTGTATGATAAAAAATTCAAATGTATATGCCAATATAATGGATGGACCCTCCTCACTAATTGAGGAAAAGAAAAGTCAACAATTTTGAAGGAATACATCAACAAGTTTGACACTCATCAGATCCATGGAAGTTTTGCAATCTTACAAGAGGCGTGCATTGTCAAAAATTGTCCCGCATGCCAACAAAATTGATGGACACCTGGAATTTTCTCTATTAAAGGAAGATGTAGAGTGTCAAAAGTAGAAAGCTCCATGTAAGGGCCATGTGAGGAAATAAATAATAGAGGGAAATGTGTGTCCTTATAATAAAAATAGAAGGAGAGGTGTGTCCTTGTGATATTATGAAAAGTTTTAAATTATTTTATCCATTATGTAAGTAATGATGTAAGATGTTGTATAGTTGTACCTCGTAAAGTTGAATAAATAGAAGTCTTCTGGGTAGGAAAATGTAGAGATCACTTGAGCATTCAATTCGTGAGAAAGCCAAAGAAATCCTCTGTCTCTGAAAAAATTCTTATACCAAGTCTTGTATAAATCCTCTTCAAATCAATAAAATTCCAATCGTTTTATAAAAAAGATATGAGTTTCTAAGTTTCTATCTTCTAAATCTTATTTCCTACAAGAAGATATATTGTTAAGAAAACTCCCTACACTTTGTCCAAAAATATTTTCCAGAAGAATGTTATACGGTGAAGGCATGGATTCAGGTGAGGCTAATTACCCATGAAGGCCGGAGGCCATTGAAGGGAATGATAGCAGGAACTTATGAGCTTGAAGGTCACTTACATCAGAAGGAGAATACAAAGGTACAAAGAACAGAAAAATATGTTAGTATTCTTAATATATTCGTCTTTAAGGAATTATAAGAAAGAAGAACTGTTAAATAAGACATTATGGGAGAATTTAGAATTATTAAGTTTAATTATCAAAGCAGTCCTTATAAGGATGAATATCATAGCATAATTGAACATTTATTTATGCATAAACAATTTACTAAACCCAATAATGAAATAAAAAAAGTTATATCATGTCTATAGGCCATGTTTGTTAGCTATTTTTCCTAAATTAAAAGAATATTAGGGATAGAAATTACAAAATCAATCATTTACTTTTGGCTTAATAGTGATAATACTGAAATAATTAATGAGTTATATTTAGAGTATGTATTTAGTAGTGATAATGATTATGATCCCATAAGAGATTATAACAGTGATAGAAGAGACGAAACTTTCTTTACCAATTTTTGAAATTTTTGATATCATGAATGAAGAAAATTACATCATGAGAAAACCTAGATATAAGAGAGGTCCATATAAAGTTAAAAAGAATATTAAAAATAGAAGAGGATTGAATATGAAAATGAAATTGATAAAATAGGATACTAAGAGCAACTTTATGCATCACAAGAGATATTAAAAAGTTTAGAAGAAAACTTGATAGAAAATTTTGCTAGAGGTATTAAGGGTGGGCAAAAAAATCGGAACCGTATGATTTTAAAAAAATAAAATAGGAAATCGGTTTTGGAACCGAGAACCGATTGATTTTCGGTTCGGTTCTCGATTTCGCTCTTAGAACCGAAAAATAGAACTTAAAACCGATCTTTGATCCTTTTTTTTATGGTCTTAATTAGTTGTCCTAAAACTAAAAATCAAAAGAATTTTTAATTTTTTTGGGTAAAGTGAAAATGATTAATTTTTTTTTATAAAATTTGTTACGTGTCTCTACGACTCTACCTCATTGTAACCTTTAACTTTACACTTGAACCGAAGTTCTTAGTAAATGAAAATCAAATGAGACTAACTTATTACTAAGCGAAGTTATAAATGATCACGATGGAGTTAATTAAATATTTAAATACAAATATAAAATAATTAATAATAATGCATTTAAAACTCCTAATTCATCTCACAAGTTTACGATATTGCCATGCTCGAAAAATCTTATAGATCATTTGCTTTCTATTTTTGTTTATAAATATCTATTGTTTCATGGAGAATCCTATACTTTCTTCGGAGTGAAAGGATTTTCGAAATCCTTGTGATGTGATCTAGAACCCCGATAATACGAATCATAGCAGGCTTGACGGGAAAATTTAAATATTCAAGTCAAAACAAAAATTCAGTAGGTTCGACGAGTTTTGAAGATCAAACCGTGTCATCAAAAGAAGCAAGTTCCGTGTTGTGACCGAGCCAAAATGACGAGTGGATTAACCTCATTCAGGCAACCGAAGGAAATTGTAAAATTTCAGATTTACGGCCGTAACCTATATTTATTACGGCCGTAACAAGCTCACTGCTGAAATTAATATTGCGAGAAATTGGGAATTACGGCTGTAATTGCTGAATGTCACGGCCGTAATGAAGGCACTACTCAAAACTGGAATTTGGACATTTTTAGACTTACGGCCATAATTAATATTGTCACGGTCGTAAATGTGAATCAGTAACAAGGTCACGGCCGTAAATAGCCATACGCGTAATTTTAGGATTTTATTTCTTTCCTTATTTTTAGGTATTTGTTTCCTAATATAATTAAAACTCTTTAGTCAGGTTTTGACCCTATTTATAGGGATGTAGTTTTCATTATTTAACAGACAACTTTGATATTATAATTGAGAGGCTATTTTGCTTTCACAATCTTATTCTTCATTGAATAAAATCCGAACTTGCGAGTTATTCTTGTTTGTTCAAATCTCGGTGAGAATTATTATTGCTTGTGATTAAGAGGTCAATATATCCCAGTAATTGTATTGGTTGCTTGGTTCAATTAATTTTAATTGGATCCATAAATCGTGGTTCTTTGGCGTTCTTGGGTCGATTTCAATATTTTGTGGGTTGCGTAGCTACAATTGCTACGTGGTTTGAATCACCTTGATCTTGGCATATTTGGTAGAAGTTTATTTCAGGTTATTGGCTCACTTCTCGAGACCTGATGCTCCTCGATAAGGCTCTCGAAAAATAATTATTATTGTAGAACCGAATTATAACCGAAACCGACCCAAAACCGAATGGTTTGGTTTTGGGTTGATTCTTGCGATTCAATGGAACCAAATGGTTCCATTTTACAAGAACTGAAAAGTATGGTTCGATTCCGGTTCTTGAGATACCCGAACCGAACCACCCGACGCCCACCCCTAAGAGATATTGTAAGATCTATAGTAATACAAGATATCCAGGATATAATTGATAAAATAGAAAAAAGAAAGAAGAACATTTCAAAATATAATATACCATTTGAACCTAGCATGGATATTATGGCTGATATAGATATTATCAACTCTCAAACACTGATAGAATTTGAAAAGTTACTTTAAACTTTATAAATTATTTTACAACTACTTTATACCTCTGTGTTTACAGTTTGATTTTAAAAATGTCTGGATATACAATTAAAGAATTAGATAATTTGTTAGAAAAAATAATGGAAAAAATAAATAAAATTACATCTCAATTAATAGATATAGATGAATCATCTGGAGAATATTATATACTTTCAGAAAATTGTGATCAATGCATTATAGACTATTCTAATATATCACAACAAAGAATGAATTTATATAATAAAATCATGGCCAATGATAATTCAATCTTAATATAATACTAGGATATACAATCAAAGGATTACAACATCTTACTAGATCAAATAATGAACTTATATGCAAAAAGTTTGTATAACAATTTATCAACTTGAAAGTTTAAATTTATGGACACTTCACAAACATCAACTTCTACTAATTGTGATCATAAACTGTATTTAGAAAACAAAGATATTTCATTTTCATTAGCTATTGCTGAAAAATCTAAAATATAAATTATGTCGGACAATCTAAACTAAGATATTTATACGAAGATATTGACTATGCTTACTTAAATAGAATTTGATTTTGTCGAAACTACTAAAAATATAAATACAGTTCATATAATCATAAAATAATACGAAGATATAGAAGAAGAAGTAACAAAAGGAATAACATTAGGATATATATAACTAAAAAGGATCATCCCAAAGCTTTTGAAAAATTATTAAAATATAAAACGTTTTTAGAACTTAAAAGATTAAAAAATATAATTAAAAGTGCTGAATTAAACCAACCTAACTAAGTTAAGGGACATATCCTGCAAAGAAAATAATTCACTTCATTAAGGGTAATAAAGACAATTTGCAAATAATGGGCATTTTGAAAAACTACATGTTTGGCAAGGCTAATTTAACAAATATCCCTTTTTGGAAAACAGTTGATGCAAACAAGAGATGACAAGAAATATTTAAAAAAAGAACAAAAAACTACATACTAAAATAACCGTCCGCAACTTCTTTTTTATTAAAGTTCAAAAATTTTCAATAGGAATTTCATCAAACACTTTAGGACCATGTTCATTTTTTTGCTTATAATATCAAATTCTAGGGTTCTTTCAATCCCAAATTTCTCAAAAAAATCACAATATACTTGCTCTAATATTTCTTAATTCAATCCAAAAAAGCGAAAATCTCACAAAAAGAACTCAACATAAACCCTCAAAATTGAATTTGAGTGTATTACCTTGCTAAAATAGGATCTGGAGAATGCTAGTGCTGGAATGATACCCTATCTCGATGAAATTGTGCTTATACTTGATCCATCAACAATTGTATAAAAGTATGGATTTTGGGTCCTAGTCCTACAAAGAGCTTTCATAGTGATGGCAACGGGGCGGGTCCCCCCCAACCCATGCCCCACACCGCGAGATTTTTTCAATTCCAAACCCGTCCTGCGACCCGCGAATTTCAAGTCGAGGCGGGTCAACCCCATCGCCTCGTTTAATTTTATTTTTTTTCCTTATTATTTTTTATTAATTTATTTATTTGGGTCGGGACAGTCAAACCCGCACCCGCCCCGCGACCCGTCCGGGTCGTGGGAAACCGCCCCGCCGACCAGCGGGGCGGGTTTTTTTCCCGGGTTCGGGTCGAGTCCCCGTCGGGTCAAGTTTTTTTTTTTCATCTCTAAGCTTTCACGAATTCGTGGAAGAGCACCGTCTACTATGGGCTAGATTTTAATTCTTCAATCTCTCGGAGTCTTCTATCCCAAGGAGGACGTGATCTGGTGATGAGTTGGAAAGAGGGAGGAAAAATGAAAATGGTCAAGAAAAACCTGCAAGGAAGATCGATTGGAGGGTTTTTGGTTTTTGAGTAACACAAGCGTAAGGCAGATTGAATGATAAGTTAAAAGAGAATTTGGAACCGTATAGCAATGCTGAGCAAGAGTGACGGAAGAAGCTTGATGGGAAGATGAAATTGGGCAAAGTCAAGATGACAACAATGGTGATGTAAAAGGAACAGTAAGATTGCTACAGTTTATGAACAGTAATTTAGCTTAAGCTCTTTTAATATAGTGCTTGTTTGATTCCCATTATTTTTGAAAAAAGTTAAATTTTTGGGGGATTGTGCTATGTAGATTGAGTTGAAAAGTCAAAAATTGTAGGTCAAAAGTAAGATGTGTAGTGTAAATTGAGTACTGTAGAAAAATGAGATGAAAAGAATGGGAAACAAATAGGGACATAGTAAGCATATATAGTAGTAGTGAGTGATACGCTCAATATATTCTTACCCCCTATTTAATAACATTAAATACTTTATTATTTAAAAATTTACATTTTTATAATATAATTTCATATTATTATACTAATTCATTCGTTTATTATCAACATTTTACAACGTTGTAACCCAATTTCATATTATTTTACATTTTTATTTAGTTAGCCTATATCTACAATTTATAAAAAGTATGATATAAGAGAAATTTTTGAATACTTATTTTACACTTATATATTTATACATAGAGAGGCCGCCTTCTCTCAGGCCAGCAATCTTCTATTTCTAGTCGATTGCTTTCCTATTTAATAACATTAAATAACTTATTATTTAAAAATTTAAATTTTTATTATATAATTTCATATTATTATACTATTTCATTTATTTATTATTAAATTAATTTATTATCAACATTTTACAACATTGTAACACAATTTCATATTATTGTACCTTTTTATTTAGTTAGTAAAAAATAAGAAAAATTTATCTGTCATTTAATAAATATTATCATGAATATAATATATTTATATAATATTTGAAATATTACTTCCAAATTTAAAAATTAATTTGTTTACACAAATTTCATAGTTTGAATTGTATATATTATATTATGAATGTAATGACCACATGAACTTCAATAAAAAGAATGTCACAATTCAATTAATTCGTGACTTCTATTTTCATATAGGTTGCATAAAAAAATATTTTACAACTTTTAATTCACATTTACCTTGCTTTTATCTTTTTGTTATTCGAGTTTTCTTCTCAATAAGTTTAAGTTTTATGTTGATTCATTATTATAATTTATACTTTAATATTTTTAAGAAAAACATGTTATGATTCTTACTTCGTCCTTTAATAAATATTATCGTGATTATAAAATATTAATACAATACTTAAAATATTATATCCAAAATTTCAAAAATTGGTTTTCTACTCAAATTCCATAGTTTACAATATGTACATCATGTACGTAATAACTGCGTATCATTCATCGAAAAGATTACAATTTCATTAATTTGTGACTTTTATTTTTGTAAGTTACATAAAAAAATATTTGACAAATTTAAATTCACGATTACATGTAACATAATTACAAATACAAGTACATTACCCTACATCAATACAAATAAATTTTTGAATTAATATTCACATGACATTTTATATGTGCTGTTTTACTAGCTTCCATATATTAAATCAATACACAACATTTTTTTCTATCATTCAATTTTTTTTCATTAGTCTGAAAACGAATTGAGAATTGATACCTTAAAGTCTTACCCAATATCATCCTTATTAATTAATAACACAATTCATTACATTAATTTATTATCTAACAACATAAAATGTTATAATACATTTAATACTATTATACGCAATTTTTCTGATAACGTGAACAAAATAAAAGATTTTCAACAAAAAACGATTATGTTGACTACCTTAGTGACAAACTAAGTGAGTTATTTCATGAAGAAAGTGGATAATTTGTCAGCTTCTTCGATGAAGTAATAGATGATACAAATTAATTTTATCAAGAGAAGTTCTTAAATACATTGTTGTCAAATGATATCTTATCATATCGTATAAGTTAATTTTAAAAATAAATTTTCTAGCAATCCTCTTAAGAAATCTCAACCCATCCAACAATCTTTTCAATATAACAAAAATGATTTATCAAGATTCCAAAAGTCATCATCAATGCAAAAATAATCACTGGACAATATGCTGAAAACACGAGTTTTTTCATCCACATATCCTACTAACTCCAGCAAATGATGAAGGATTTTCATTTAAATTCAAGATAAACATTTTTCAACACACATATACTTTGCAATGTCTTTTAACAAATGCCAAGATAGACAATGCAAACTATTGGAATATAACTTTATGGACATGTATTCTCTCATGTACAACTATATGTAACAATTTCTCGCAAAATTTCAATGTAAATTATAAAAGTCTTGGTAAAAGCAAAAAATAAAAATAAGAAAAACTGTGAGAAATTGATAAAAATATCATGTGCAAAGAAGTGTTGTCGTAATCAAAACATTACGCCTTATTTGGTGGAGATTAAAATCAAATTTTTAGTAAGATTTAATAAAAATTGATGAGATATGTGGTTGAAAAGTTGTGATATCCATGAAATGTATGGTTGAGATTGATTGTTGACTTTGACTTAAATTAAAATTTAGATTTTAATCGATATTAAACAGGGCTACATTACATTTCAATTTATTCAACATTTTCACATTATATACATAATTTCATAAAATAATTATTCATATATAACTTTTTTAACAATTTTTTTTTTTTTTTTACATTAGTACTATAAAAACATTATGTGTCTCATTCATACTATATACAAAATGTGTGACACGCGTGCTTACTACTAGTCATTCAAAATAAAGCCTCGTGTGGAGTAAATTTAATTGTTGATCACTTAATTTTACCTAATATTACTACTTGCCAATCGAAATATAAGCGTCTGTTCGACGGCTGTTAAGCGCTTTTATTTTTAATTTTTTGTGTTTTTAAGTAAAATTTGTGGTTAAAAACTAAAAAGTGATTTCGAAAAATATTGTATGGTTAAAAAGTGGTATTGAAAATTGTAACGATTATAAACATATATTTGATGGGGTCAAATCAAAATAATAATAATATCTTAATCTTAGAAAAATTAATAACTTCTGATAATGGTGAGTAAGGTCGAATCCACGAGGATTGATTAGATTTTATTCTCCAAGAGATTTTAATAATAAATAAAAAAAATGGAGGCTTTGAATTTTGAGTGTAAAATCAATTTGTAATAAAACAATTGCGGAATAAAAGTGATAAAAATATCAAATTAAATAAGTATCCAGCCCAAGGTATATCTCAGAAATGATTCTTAAAAAATTGATCATGGATGCAAAAATAAAATCCTTTACTCTTCTCTAAATTGGTTATGATTATTGATATGATTTAAAAATCTGTCTCTCCTTACTATCTCGATAATCAGAAGATGCTCGTTGATTATTTTCCTAATCAATAAAAAACTCTAGATACGATCTTAGGATTTAATTTACCAATAACATTCATCTTTAAAGAGACTACCAATTATATCCAACAAATACACATGCGTGATTTATTTGAGTTAGGTTATATATCTTTATAATATGAATTGAAAATCTATCTAAAATCATTGATGTTGTTTTCCAATTGTATTAGAAAGTCTAAATAATTACAGATTTAGATTCCTAATTGGCTAAATATCATTTCGATAATTAAAATAACGTGCACTTTGTATTAATCAATCAAAATAACAACTTAAACATACATTGAAAATATATAAATAGAGAATAAATAAAAGAACACTGAAATTAATTAGATTTCACAATTCTTGATGAATCAACATTTAGATTATCCTTGAATTAGATTAATAAATTAGTTATCCATCAACATTTTTAATAAAAAATTGAATGAAAAATAATTCAAACCAAAGTCTAATAATGAAGAACTTGGGACCCAAAAAATAAATAAAAACATTGCTGCCTCCAGGTGAAAGAAAAAAGTGCCGCCTCCTCCTCAAGTTCAGAACCCGGTTGCTACCTTTCAATCCCCAAAACCACCTAAAAACGTCCAACTGCTGGGCTATATCGCTGGGCCTCTCCAAAAATTCTCGGCCTATCCCAAAAAAAAAAAAAAAAAAAAAAAATCCTCCAACGTGTCGTAGACTCGTAGGAGAAGAATAAGAGGAAATTAGCTCCAGTACCTATTTAAACATTCAAAACTGAATTATACACCATAATATATTATATATGGATTTATAGAAGTATCAAAGAAATAATTTGGATATATAGAATCGTTATTAAAAATTAAAACATTTAAATTAAAAGATATTAATAACAAATTGGAGAGATTCTTTCCAATTTAAACGGTTCCTGATTTTATTTAAAATAGTTTATGAACGCAATAAAACTTTCTCACAATTCAATCCAAACAAATTTCATTCTCTTCCTCTCCTCTTCCATCTCTCTAGCTTAAAAAAAAAAAGCCAAAATTTACATCGTATTTCTTCTCTTTGATTGTGTCGCAGGGGCTCAGAAATACCAATTCTATCATCGGTGAGAAGAAAATCAGGGTCCCTCTCATCCTTCTCACATGTTAGTTTAATTAATTTTGATTTTGTTTTCTGATTCTTACATAAAGTTAAGTGATTGATTAATGAATTCAACGAATTCACGCCTAAAACTTGAAGGTAGTGACTTTGTGTTTATGGGCTTGATTTATTATTAGTATTTTCTTCTTATTTTTTCAAAACTTAAATTAGAATAAACCTGAATTTTTTTTTCACGCATTATGAATCTAATTAAAATAAACTTGAAGGTACTGTGCTCGAATTGTAATGAGTAAGTTCCAGGATTCTGTTGTCGATACTACTGATGTGGATACCCTCGGTCCAGGAGTGGCTATTGTTTAGGCGACAAATGAAGACATCAAAACGGTGGAGGTTCCAGTTGATGAGAGCATGGAACTAGATGATGCTGTTGTGGAAAGTTTACTGGTTATATGCATGTGACTTGGAATTGAGTTTGAAAGGATTTTGAGGATTATTTCATGTTTTTCACTTGTTGTCATAGTAAGTGGAGTTGTTGGTTGTAGTTTTGCTTGGGTTTGTGCTTTTGATTAAAATGTTAATGTACATCAAACATAACGTGGATTTATATGTATTTCTGTTGGATTTTAGTTAATGAATCGCGATTATTATCCAAATATAGTCCTCTTGAACATCAGTTTTCTGTTCGACCCTATTTTACAAAATTGCTGCTGCCTTTTACCATCACCACCTCCTCCCAATGCCATAACTAAAAAAATTATATATAGATCATGATGATGACAATGATAATGATAAATATGAAGAGTCCTACTAAGTACTAACTAAATAAACTCCATTTTGTTATGTGAAATGTTTCGAACTTTTGATTTTGTAAAACTTTTTTTTTTTTTGAATTTTTTTACCATCACCACCTCCTCCCAATGCCATAACTAAAGAAATTATATATAGATCATGATGATGACAATGATAATGATAATGATGAAGATGAAGAGTCCTACTAAGCAGTAACTAAATAAACTCCATTTTGTTAAGTGAAATGTTTCAAACTTTTGATTTTGTAAAGTTTTTTTTTTTTTGAATTGAGAAAGGACAAATTATCACATCAGATTTTGTTTTGAAGACTCCTATTAATATTAACTATATCATATCTAAATGTTTCCATGACTTTAATGATGAGATGTTCTTATGTATTCTATTTGCTTCTCATTCTTCTCCCTCTTGTCCCTTCATGTACAGTTGACTCGTAACAAGTAGGGCGTCTCGAGATAGAAGACTCATTTTTTTTTTATGTTACAATTCATTTTTGAAACTAACTTCTTATTACTAATCTTAAAAATGATAATTTACATGTTTCTATAGTGTAACCTGGACATCATAATGGAGAAGAAATCCATTATTCATATCTTTCATCAGTGAAAAATACTGCAGAAGATGCAAAATCTTCTCCAACAGAAGTAAAATGAAAAAGCTGCAAACTAATACATTATACATACAAGAGACTCATCTGATAAATATTCATGCCATGATGTAACCTTGCTGTATCTCAGCTTCGTGCTTCCCTCAAGCTTCGTCCTCTCCTATACTCAATTTTCGCATTAGAATTTGAGGAGCCAAAGTTATATTTCCGGCCATTTCTTGTAGATCTCGACTTGGAGAATACACAGTCATCGTCACTTGGAATGTGGTTACCAAGAGTACTTCGTCCAGAAACATCTCCGAGTTAACATTGTGGTACTTGATCTAAGATCTAACAAAAGATGTCCTTGCTTGAAGGAATGAGAAAAAACTAAGTTGGCTAGTATCACTGTAGCAATTGTGATACTAGCCAACTTAGTTTTTTCATTGGTTGTAAATGGAGCGATTTGCTATATGAATTATCACGTATGATTTAGAATTTTTATTATCGTGTTTTAAACTTAAAAATGTAGAGTGCAAATATCTTAGGTAGTGATAGTTCATCTTTAAGGCCATCACATAATATGGCACTCCAGAGGGTGTCCCTTCAGCATGACCATATTGTGGATTTGAAAACTCTTTTTGAGCTTTCTCCATTTCTTCTCCATCTACTGCTGAATAATGTTCCTCTTCTACTGGTTTATTGGAGTTAGAAGGCATCATATTGAACAAGTCCTCTAATACATTATATACATCAGAAATCTCCACGTACTGAGTTGTAGTAATGATTTCATCCGCACTAAAGCCAAATGATGCTCTGTTAGCTCCTTTCCGTGAAGAGCATAGTAGGCACCAAGTCAGCAGTGACAATGCCTTCGTGCCTTGGTCCTTCGGTAATCAAGCAAGAACAAACAATCATTCATTTGAGGGAGCTTCTATTTCCTCGCCGTCTGTTTTGCACATTTTGTTATGCCAATTCTGATACCCGTTTCCACCATTAGAGTTAGCATCAGATTCTTTTGAAATGCGGAGCCTACCACCAACATGAGAAAATGGAGACTGGTCCAAGTATAACTGAGCGAATGTCTCAGGGCAAAAGAAATTGGAATCTTGACACGATTTGGAGACACCTGCATGTTAAAGCCCATGTAACTTGGCCGATTCAGAATTTATGAACTTAGTTTCTTGTAAAGACATGGAATGACACCATTGAGGGGGAAACTCCAATTGAGGAAAAGATGATAAGTTGTTACTAGACATTCTTGAAACGGGTGATCTTAGAGTACAAGCAGGACTTTCGGGATAGAGATAATATGTTGCTTGAAGATCATTGCCAACAATATATTTGTTCTTATCAGTTCTTTTGAGATTAATTGTGGATGAAAGGAAATGGGCATAAGGTATGTCTGGAGAAGAGGGAGGAGTTAAATGTGCTAGTTCCTGTGGCGGAGTAAAAGGAGTTTTTGAGGGCTCTGTTGTGATTTTTGAAAGTCCAGAAAATGGGAGGAGATACTTCGCAAAGGGATTGGTTGTTGAAGATTATGTATTATATTTTCAGTTACATTTTTTTTTAATCTTAAATCTCATTCCATATTCATAGATAATATCCCTGATTTTTCTTTATTTTTCCAGGTTTACAATTTTTTTACTTTTGTTCTTCTAGTTTTCAATATTTCAGATTTGAAGTTCATATTTCCAAAATTAGTTACAGACTGGGGTATCACTCTAAATTCCCCAGAATAATGGGCGCTTTTCTTTTTCAATCAGAACGACCCATTTTTAAGTTTCAAAATCAATTTTCTCAAGGAAAAATACATTTATAAGGTGTTTACTATACACAATTTCAATTTTAAGATACAACTTAAAAATGTAAAAAATCAGGTTGTAGATAAAATTATTTAACTAAATGAAATAATTAGACTTTTTTTTATTAATAATATAAATTCAGGTTACAAAATGTAAATTGCTTAAATCACAAATAATTCCAGAGTCGCAATTTATCAAAATAGTAGGTCACAATAACAGTTTTATCAAGTCACAAATAATTGCAAGGTCACAACTTATCAAATTATTAGGTCACCAATCTTTTAAGTCACAATTATCATATTATTAGGTCACAATTCACTTATTAATTATTAGGTCACGGTATATCCGGAAACTTGCCCACATCACTGTCTCACCACCATCAGTCACAACCACCACCATCTTAACGTCGCGGCCCACCACCCCCGCCGCAAAAAAATAAAAATAAAAATGCAGTCAGGATTCACCAGATTGCCATACTGCAACACACAAAGCATCACCATCACCAACCCCCATCATTTCCGGACACTAATGCATCATCGCATCCACCAAACTGTCACACCACCATCGCATCCACCAGACTGCCACACCACAACACAACAACCACCACCACCACCACCGCATCACCACATCGCTACACCACAACCTCACCCACCACCGCACCACCATAGCACCACCCCACCAACACCAAAACCTGTGAACCAAACTACTAGATCTGACAATAAAGATCTCTGTCTCCAGATCTGAGAATGTCCGCCCACCATCTCCGGTGAAGTCGAGGTCGAAACTGTGCGCAACAGAAACTGCTCTTCCCGGAGATATCGAAATCGAAATTGTGTCCAACAACAACTATTATTCCTGGCAACGTTGAAATTGAAACCTCCTGCTTGCGGTGAGTGGTATACCAGAGAGGGTGGAGGCGCGGTGAGAGAGAGAGAGAGAGAGAGAGAGAGAGCGAGAGAGAGAGAGAGAGAGAGAGAGCGAGCGAGCGAGCGCAGGGGTGAGGGAAGAGAAGATGGAGGAAGAGAGAGAAAGTGTTAAATGAGAAGAATTAGGATTTGATATGTATATATGGAGATAGATGAATATGTTAATTTTATTTTAATTTTATTAAAATTAAAACTAAAATTAAAATGTTTAATTAGCACCTGAAATTTGAAATAATACAAATTTAATCTTATTTATGAAATTGGTTTTTATAATGTAGGGGTGGGTATAATTTTCACTTTTCTCAATTTGTGATATTGAGTCCAATTTGACCCAACTCCTCCACTAGTCTGCAAAACTTGAAATATAATTAATATCCATAACTTAAACATTTAAAAATCATTAAATTAAGAATAAATATCACAAATTAAAAAACAATTACGCACTCCAAAAATTCTCGGCCCATCACAAAAAAAATTCCTCCAACGTGTCGTAGGAGAAGAATAATGGGCACTTTTCTTTTCCAATCAAAACAACTCATTTTTAAGTTTCAAAATCAATTTTCTCAATTTGTGATATTGAGTCAAATTTGATCCAACTCCTCCATTTAGTCCGCAAAACATAAAATACAATCAATATCCGTAACTTAAACATTTAAAAATCATTAAATTAAGAAGAAATATCACAAATTAAACAACAATTATGCACTATATCAATATTATAACACACTAACCGAACACTTACTAAAACATAACTCATTGATCACAGGTATATCCTAATTGCTTATCCATCAGTCACCCGTTTGATCACCAATTTAAATAGATTGTGTGCAATGAGAAATCGTTATATTTTATAATTTGACAAAAAAGAAGTAATATAAGGTAAGTTCGACAAAAAAGTACTAATATAAGGCCCTTATTTGATTTTCATTAATTTTTTTTTTTTTTTTTTTACAGTACTCAATCTCAATCATTCACTAAAAATCAAACCCACAATATTTGACTTTTTAAATAAATCTCAACCATCTATTCTCCTAAAAATTACTATTTATTTCAAAAAAATTCTTTTTAAACAATACCAAACACACACAAGATAACATTAGAAGAATTTAAAGCCTGTCTTGTAATGTGATAATTTTTTACTTTTGTGATATTTTTTTATTTTTTGATGATTTGTGGTTTAAAAAAATTTAAAAAATCAAAAATTGTGCTAATCGAAATTTCAGTATAAAATGTCGAGGTCCGTTACCGAACGGTGGGGTTTATATATAGGTTTTGCAAAATACCGACATTGACAGAGGTCACTCCAAACTCCAATCAAAGAATGGCACTCTCCAGCCCCTCCTCTCTCTTATCTTCTTCTTGCTCTGTTTACAGACTCAATCCACTGCTCTTTTCATCCAAACGTCGTCGACGCATCACTCTCTCCCACTCGCATTTCGTCCGTCTCACAGGCAGGTTCTTCTTTACTACTGGTAAGTAAGCAACCTAATGTAAAACCCCAAAAACGGAAAATTCAAAAGGTTATCTTTTATCACTGAGTATTTTGACTGTTATTGTATTTCAGTGGCTGCAGCTGATAGTAACGTATTTACCTCGCCCGAAGTAGCGAAGTCATTTGATTTTGCAGCTGAAGAACGTATATATAAATGGTAATTTCATTTAGGAAGCTAGTTTCGTATTCATTTTAAATAGCTTCTTTCTGTTTACATTTTATAATAAATTTTTTTGACAGCAGCATAGCATGCCAAATCAAATGGTAAAAATCTTCAAAGACAGTGTAGTATATGCTTATGTTATAAATTTATGGTTTGGCAAAATAGGATCAAATATGGGTTTAATCTGAATTGAGCACGGTACCAACATTGGTTTAGTCTAGCGTTATAATTAACAGTGGCAAAATGGTGGTTCTTTAATGTGAATAAGTTCAAGCTTTTGTTTATTATCTGTGAATCTGATGCGTTAACAAGCGAATGTCATGGATATTAGGTGGGAGTCTCAAGGGTATTTCAAACCAAACTACGACACAGGAAGTGATCCGTTCGTAATTTCAATGCCACCGCCTAATGTTACCGGTTCATTGCATATGGGGCATGCTATGTTTGTAACTCTTGAGGTTGGAAAATATGGTTGTTCCTTGACTTAAAACTTCTTAATGTTGAAACTTTTTTATCTTTTTTTGCAGCTTTAGATATAGCCATGTCGGTCTTTAGTTTGTAAAAGACAAACTACATGATTTTTCCCCTTCCTCTTCTAAATTTGTTCCAATGGGATCGAACTACCACAGTGAATGAAAGCTTCCTTAGGTTTGCACAATAGAGGCTCCAAACATTTAGCCCCTATTTGCCCCCTTAAAGTTTTTAGCACATTTTTCTCTCTTTTCTTTTCAAAAATACACATTTATCAATAAAATAATATTACACATAAACCCAAAAAAGATTCTCTACTTTTTAACCACACATTCTCCTTAAAATCACTATTCATTTCAAATAAACTCTTTTTAAACAACATCAAATGGGGGCTTAGGTTCTCCTTCCTTAATTTAATTGGCGCCACATCCATTTGTTGGTATATGTCCTCATTTCTTTCTTTATCCACTCTAATATGTCCATACTCTATGTAAGCATCCTCATTTATGCGATGCTCATTTATCCTCAAATCACCAAACAATTAGCAAACTTTGATAGTTTAATACCTCACCTCCCAGATTTCAATTCTTCTAGAATAATTGATATTTTTATCTTCAATAGAGTTTGGTAGATCTAACAAATTATTTATCAAATAGTTACTCAATCCTTTTCTGATCTGGTCACTATAAAACAGAGCTCTTTGAAAGGAGATGGAAGATTTTCCCATGGTTTTGATATGGAGGGAACTTATAGCATATGTCCCTTCTCCTATCTCCCTAGTTATGAATGGTTGATTTAATTTTTTTCGCAAGACTGCTTTCTTTTTTCTTAAATTATTGTTCTAATACAATTTGAAATTAGATACTAATTACAACTGAAAGGAGCATTAGAAACAAAAGGGTATGATATTAGTAGGGGTTGAATAGTTTATTCATGTGTGATACCAGAATATTAAATATATATCCCTGTTCTTTAAATTCTGTGATTTACATTTGCAGGATATTATGATAAGGTACCATCGTATGAAGGGAAGACCTACACTCTGGCTTCCTGGAACAGATCATGCTGGTATTGCTACCCAGGTTTTTGCTATTTCTGAAAGCTATTAGTTATTTTGTGTATGGAAATCTCGTTTTTAAAAAGGTAATAACTGTTAGGCAAACTACTAGAAAGTAATTATTGGGACCTTGATGAAGTTCCAGAGTTATCACCAACTTTCATTGCCCATGCTCGTATCATTGTTTAATTTGTTTTTGTAATTATATAATGTTCTTCGTTCACATATATTGTCTGATCAAATCTGTAGTATATTTCTAAGAGTTAATCTAAATTTGGCAACTGACATTAAATGATGTTACTTAGTCATGTAACTTGTTTCCTTTATAATATATATGGTGAAAGACTGATTTGCAAAATTACATGTTTTAGTTATTTAGAAGCATTCCGTGTAAAAGAATTGCAGGGTCTTCTGTTTTTCACCCACAATCCTTTCTGCTTTTCACGTCTTTTTATATGCTTTATTGTTTATATATATAATTTTTTTTCTCAATTGAAACTGTCTTTCTTTCAGCTGGTTGTGGAAAGAATGCTGGGGGCTGAAGGAATAAAAAGGGTTGATTTGGGAAGAGAAGAATTTACAAAAAGAGTATGGGAATGGAAAGAGAAGTATATTTACTTACGCGGCTTCTTCCTTACACTTTTCTCTACTATTCACCTCATCCATGCCCCCAAATTCCTGAGTCATTAGATATGTATTATGGAATTATATACAAGACATCCAGGAAGTATCTCTTTGAATCATGTCAATGTTTCTTCTTCTATATCCAAAATGGGATCTGAAATTATGGTTCGAATGTATCGATCGTTATCCAATCTGATATGGTTGCTAAATATTACTAGAAGTTTTTTAAGCATTCGTTAAAATAATAGGCGGTAAATATCAAATATCAATTTCCCGTGGAATAAAGAGGAGAAAAAAGGCGGAGACCTAAGAGGGGTAAAGTAGTTCACATCATGTACCATACTGGAAATCTGAAACAAATCAACGATTATAGAAGAACCAATTGTTTGTTGTTGTTTTTTTCAACTTTCTTTACACATTATTCACTGTTATGCTTTCTTCTTTTCTCCTATGAGGAAGGAGTGTTATTGATAATGGAAAACTAAAATAGTAAAATGGGAAAAACTATGCCGTTTTTTCTCTTATCCATAGTATTCCTTTCTGACTGAATCAATCAAGGGAGCCAGTCTTTCTATTCGTTCTTACTTTTCTTCATTCTGACGAAGAACTATTTGAGCCCATCAAATCATTCAAAATCTATCTTTCTCTAGTTGCAGACAGTTGCTGAAGTGTTAAATCTAGCTGTCTGTGATTGCTTGCATTCACAGTTTTACCACCTGAAATTATTTTAAAAAAAAAAAAAAGATTCCGTTTATTTTCGTGTATGGAAATAGAAAATGTGCCCATCTAAAAGTAGGGCACAGGAGAATATTGATTTTTTTTTTTTTTGAAATGGGGGAGAATATTGATTTAAGAGACTATTTATGCTTCATTTAAGTCTGACAAGTTTGGAAACATAAACAACCAGAATCAGGCGCGAGATCCAACTGTTGGTGGATTTCGTAAGGCTGAGTACAGAAGCATGGTAACAGTACTTTTCTGATTTTGTATACTGTGTTGAAGATACAAAGCTTGAGAAAAAAGAAAAAAAAACTTTCGGCTTCAAAGTTGAATCTGTATAGATGAAAACAATATTTTATTCAGTTCAAGAACTATTAGGTCTTAAAATACAACTTTAAAGATGTCTAAATCAGAATTATGAGTAGAGGAGATTATTCTCTGATTTCTAAGAAATCACATAGGCAGTAGGATTAGGATTATTTCTCAACCATGCTAAAAGAGTACAGTTTTGATGCCTTAAGGTTTTGAAGTTGATTGGTTTTGATAATGCATAAAATTATTATTAAGGTTGTGTGATTTTTTTTTTTAAAAAAATTGTTCACATATTTTGATACATTTAAATAGACTGTTAGTTCAGTCAAATGTGGCTTTACTTCCACAAGTTTTCATCGTAGGCTGTTCGAGAACCCTTAATAATTGCCGTAACACAAATTGAATGACTTGGTTTGACTTTAATAGTCAACCAAATGGGTTTTTTGAGCATTTATATTGATTTATGTACTTGTATATTTAATTTAAGAATTCATTCGCAGCATGATAGGCTCTCATTTACTAGAACTTGATGTTTTTTCCCTGTGAGCACTGTTGACTATTTTATTCCTTTGCACAACAATCCATTAAAATTAGTGATTAAAGGGTCTTCCTTTCCAGTGTGTCATGAGACCTCTATATAACTCTTGTATATTTTGTATATTTACCAAGAGTCTTATGAATGAAAATTATGTTCTATTGGACATATATGAAGTCTCAAAAATAGGAATATTTGATGCAAAAATAATTAAAATACTAGTAATTTTCTTGCAAATCAAATGAATTACAAGAAATTAAACACTAAACAAGCGTACATGTGACCTATAGTTAAACTAAGCCATTTAATATGGGATTGAAGGATAGTATTTCTGTTAAAGAACACGAGCCTCATCTTGTTGTGAAGTTATCATTGGTTTTCTAGTTAAAATTCAACTTTTGGATGTTATCCTATATGCATATTATCGTACCCACAGTACACAATACCTCGAAATTTATAAGTTTACGAAACTAACTTCATCACAACATATGAACTCTATAAATAGAAATCAAATGTTACTGCTGTTAATTCTTTCTGCCAAGTTTGCTGTTGAATGTTTAACTAATTGACAAACGTGTGGGACTAACGGGCAGTTGTGTGACCCAGTTTCTAGTGGTTGATTGTATGTTATACCAAAGAAAATGGTTGCATTTAGAAGTTGAATCTCCATCCAATATCTTTTATTTACTATGAGTGGATGCTTATTCATCTTATTACTTCCAGGTATGGGGGAACCATCACAAATCAGATCAGGAGACTTGGTGCTTCTTGTGATTGGACCCGAGAACATTTTACCCTAGATGCTCAGCTGAGTCGTAAGACAGTTTTTCTCCAGTAAATCTTCTAACATCTATCAGTGGTGTATAAAACTCAAGATTATGTGGAAATTTGGTGCTGGGACATGTAACATGATATGGTGCCAAGTTTGTTGAGTTATCTAGTTTGGATAATTTCTTTTGTGGAGTTTTCCTTTCATATTTTCATTCTAGCATAGTTGTTTGAGACTTTTGTACCGCTTGTCAACTGCTACCTTTCCCCCCATGTAATTTGGAAAAGTGAATTTAGTTTATTACATGACATGCCCTACCTTGTTCTTAATTTTATTCTATGCACTTTTGCAGGAGCAGTAGTTGAAGCCTTTGTTAGGCTTCATGAGAAAGGCCTTATCTATCAAGGTATGGACTAATTACGCATAACAATTTCACAGTTGCTGAACCGAAATTGTTGAGGCACATTTTACACATTTGAGGGGAACATATAAATTTTAGTTTTTCTCATGGAAGTATTTGATTATCACAATTGATCCTCTCAATTCAAATCATCAAGTGATGGTCCTCATAGTACACTTCCGCAAACCTTTTCAAGTGTTAGTATGGTCGAAGTCGATATGGAAGAAGGAACCACATAAAATTCCCAATAAAGAAAAATGGTCAATCTTCTTTCAATTTTTTTGTTGATTGGAACTTGTTCACTCTGCATAGGAAAAGAGTGAAAAAATCGCCTTTATGTTGACTATATATTTATTTGCTTTTTGTGATTTCAATGTCGTGAAACTGAAGTGATAAAGCAACAAATATTCTATTCCAGGTTCTTACATGGTGAACTGGTCACCAAATTTACAGACTGCAGTTTCTGACTTGGTACATGAATGAACTATGTCCCATTACTTCTGCTATTGTCGTTTTAATTCTTCTCTTTTGATATTGATTTCTTCTTGTCTTTAGGAAGTAGAATACTCAGAGGAACCTGGTGCATTGTATTATATCAAGTATCGTGTTGCTGGTGGTTCAAGGTATTATCATTTTTAAACTTTAAGTTTAATGAATTGCTGTCATCTAATCATTTGAGTATTTACTTACAGGATGGTTTCATGTGGTAGCTATTCCAATAATAGATTACTTTTTTCCCTACCTTATATTGCTGAGTTTTCTAAAGTTAGCCCACGGTGTTGTTTCAGCTCTTGCATCCTGACATTTATTTGTGGGATTACTATATCATATTGTTTCCTACAAGCTAACCTTCTTGTTTTATGCCAAATCGACATTGCAAAAAATTATCAAGCGAGTCCCTAGATCCTTTGTATTTGCAGTAATAGATAAGATCGCATTAGTAATATGGTAAAAATGCATAAAGAAGTAGAGAGAAATTGAAGCGAAACTATATACTACAATTGTTTCTTTGACATGCTTATACAAGTAATCACTTCCTGATTTATTTATTTTTTTGTAGTGCTTGTTATATTTTATAGAGATCAACTCTTGAGACTGAAAATGTGCCTTTGTCAGCTACTTCCACTAAAATGTTCTATGTTAGTTCATATTGCCTGGTTTTTCTACATGATATCATTGTCATCTATTGAAGAGAAAACATGGCTGTTTTTTGGTCTAAACAAACTAGCTCTTTTGCGTTGCAAAGCAGTTGGAAATATCCCGTGTGAATTTTTTATGTGAATTAGGAATCCTAGTGTCATGAAAGAATTTTAAAAAAGAGGGAAATATGGGCTTCCGGAGAGAAAAACTGGAATTTTCATTAACAGATCTGATAAAAAATATAATATGAACTCATATATTTAATCCATTTTGAATGCTTTTGCCAATTGAATCCAGAGGAAGTCCTTCTCAAGTGTCTACATGGGCAACTTTTTGTGTCTTTTTGTTACAGGAGCGACTTCTTAACAATTGCTACCACACGCCCCGAGACTTTATTTGGGGATACGGCTATTGCAGTGAATCCTGAGGTATGTTTGTTTGTTACCACCCGGATACTGTATACAGGGACAAAGTAGCTTTTAGATGAACGTGAATTCTTTTATGTTTTCCTCTAACCTGATTACGGTCTTCATTTTTCATTTTGAAATGATTATCTTATGGTACAGCCTACAGGGAGTAAACTTTATTTATGCCAGGACTTGCTTAATGTTTAGTTGGTTTGAGTGTAGCGTTCACAAAATTACTTTTAAATGTGTAGACAATGCATAAATAAAATTGTCCAATCTCTAACATCTTAAGCTTTTAGACGAAGTGGTTCAACACGGTAGAGTAGGTAAGGTCCTGGGCTCACATCTAATAGCCAACCCGAGGTGATTTGATTTAGAGGTGGATGTTGAGCATTATGGGGATTGAGTGTAGAAATTTATATCGGGAGGAAGGTTTCTGCCCGAAGATTTTTATTTGTTCATGGGATGGAACGACTGGTCAGCAATCCTATCGTGACAGTCTTGAACCAATGAAGCCTTCTGTATGTGTAGAAGAGAAAACAGGCCATGGGATTATAGTTCTCAGAATGAGTGGCATAAGGAGTGGAGGAAATGTACTAATTTTGGACTTGTGCTTGATGAGCATGTAAAGGGTACTTCTGGTGATGTGGTTGAAGCTTTGCAGGGCCCACCACCAGCTGTTAGACATAAACTTTTCAATGTGAGGAGGATTTACAACGTTGTTCCTTGCAGGGAAGTTGGAGGGTTTACCAAGTTGTATACTGGGGTAGAAGAATGAGGACCTTCAAGAGAAAATGAAGTATCATCCGAGCAAAGATTTTCAGGTATTCTAAGAGGAAACATAGGTGGTTTCAGAAGATTATTACCCGAAGCATCTAATGGATTAAAAGAAGGGTAATCAGACCAAATAGTTTGAGGTGGAATTTATATGGATTTCATTGCCATGTGAATCTATATATAGGTCTGAGAGTTAAGGTGATATATTCGTTCAGTATCCTTGGTTGTAATTCTGCGTCATTAAAGCGAGATCAAGAGCTCATCATTGGCTGATTGAAGAACGTGAAGAAGCCAGAGCAGATCTTGCTTATATATGTTTCATTACGCCACATGTTTTATTTCTTACAAAAAATATGCACTAGCCGTTATAAACTGGGCCAGTGACTGAAAGTCATCTTGTGTCATGGATGAGATTTGAGGATATATTTCATATAAGTCGAATTATTCTAAGGAACAATATTCCAAAGGAAATTACAAAGCTGCCTTTGTTACCGATACTTCAATACATTCAATACATCTGTCCTTGCCCATTCCATCAGCATACTGCCTTAAATTAACTTTCTTCTATAGTAGCTTTTGGTGGCTTTCACAAGATAAGAGGTAACTTTTTTCCTTTTTCAATTGAAATTTCTTATTGCTGTTTTCTAGGACGAGCGCTATTCTAAGTACATAGGGAAGCAGGCTATCGTCCCATTGACTTATGGCCGGCATGTACCCATTATATCAGACAAGGTAAAACTCCTGTTTCCATGTTGATCACTCTCTGTTGAGATCAACACAATGTGGCCTTACAAGTGGATTAGAAGTGTTGAATCCTCAAGGTGCAACAATATGGATGTATGATTTGTTTTCTTATGAACTATCTATGCTATTAAATATTCGACATACTGATATGTTCATTGGTGTTGTTTGTGACAATTGTTCTCAATCATTGTAGAACAATTGGACACTTGAAATGATATTCATTCTTTATCTGTTTGTTGTGCCTTTAGGGATCTATTCTCAACTTTAACCACGTTTCACTGTCTCTTAAACTGTTGATTGGCTGCCTGTATTTTAGTGCACTCCTCATCTGATAACTGTAATGGAAAGTGATTCTTAAATGGAAATTGAAAATCATCCTTAATGGAAAGTGAGCATCATAGTGGTAAAACCCACATATTTTGATTCTGCTCAGTAATTTTTGCACCATTCTTCAAAATATAATTTAGCCATTTGAATTCCAATAACCATCTGTTCATCATTCGTTCATGTTCCCTAGAATTGATGATTTTTTATATAATGAATTGCAAAGATCAAAAGAAACTTCTAGACCATCTCCTACATCCCATGCATTCTCGTAAGACTCATTCTTAGAATTTTAATCAAAGAGTTGCCTGTGTGATTTGTTGGTTGGGGAACATGTAATAGCTGAAAGTCTTTATCAAGAATATATTCATGCTCGATGGGCTTTAATTAGAAACAAGTGAAATATATTTCTTGTGAAGGAAGACCTTGATTTGTTTTCCAAAAGCGCCGTTTTCTTTTGTTTCTATTTTACAACTGCAAAATCAAAATTCGAAAAGAAATAACTGGGTTTGCAAACATCCACCAAGTTTCAATAAACATGGAATAGTTGATTATTTATGTGTTTCCTAGTGATTTTCATACAATTTCATTTGTTCCTGGAGGAAAAGGCTCCAATACCAACTTTTTTGGGCTCTCTATATAATCCAATTATTGGTGAATGGTGAAAACTTAAGATGGCTGTCTGTTTCTTTTTCTGTCAAACGTTGGGATTATTTTCAGACATGGCTTGATTATTGTGAATGGATATCCTGTATCTAACTTTTCTATGTCTTGTCAATATGGAAGTATGTAGATAAAGACTTTGGAACTGGTATCTTGAAGATTAGCCCTGGCCATGATCACAATGACTACCTTCTCGCTCGGAAACTTGGTCTTCCCATTCTAAATGTAATGAACAAAGATGGGACGCTGAATGAAGTTGCTGGATTATATTGGTATTTCTTACACTTTAGGGATTTCAAACATTTCTAGACTGGTGAAAGATTCTATATTATGCCTAGTGATTTATAATGGCAATCAAATGTTCAGTGGTCTTGATCGCTTCGAGGCACGCAAGAAAATTTGGTCTGATCTCGAGGAGACAGGGTTGGCAGTTAAAAAGGAGGCCCGCACTCTTAGAGTTCCTAGATCCCAACGTGGTGGAGAAGTGTGATTTCTTTTATTTTGTATTTTTTTTATTTTACTTGTCAAAATTTGAATAATGAATTTTGCTCGAAGGTGCTTTGTGGTTGACCTTTTATCACATACATTTTTCTTCTTATTAGATAATAGAGCCTCTAGTAAGCAAGCAATGGTTTGTGACAATGGAGCCCTTGGCTGAGAAGGCCCTTGAAGCAGTTCAAAAGGGAGAAATAACTATCATGCCTGAAAGATTTGAGAAGGCAAGGATATTTAGAGATTTCTTTTCCTGTTTCATTTGAGTTCTTTTCACTTACTTTTGTCTTTCCTACTGGATAATGCCTTTCTTAATTTTTACTTTCAATAACTTCTGAAGCACAATACGTTCTGGTTATTGCCTCACAATTAAAGTTGAACGTTCCTTCTGACAAATCCTCGAGCAGAATCAAGCTCAGGGTTAACCCTTAGGGGATGTTTGTTTTGAAGTACTAGACCACACTATGGATAATGTTTAAATTTTTCTTTTCAAATATTGCCTAGTGCTGTCAAGCCACCTTACTAGGAATGTCAAAACAGTGTTCCATTCATTATTGTTACATGAATGATTTTCTGCAGATTGTCCAATTTTGGTTGTTTTAAAGTGCTCGTAGAGTCCTACCTCACTTACATTTTTATGCTTGCTGATCTTAGATATATAATCACTGGCTATCAAATATCAAAGATTGGTGTATAAGCAGACAATTATGGTGGGGACACCGCATACCAGTTTGGTACATTGTGGGCAAAGACTGTGAGGAGGAATTCATAGTTGCTAGGAGCACAGAAGAAGCTCTGGAGAAAGCTCGCAAGAAGTACGGGAGAAAGGTTGAGATATATCAGGATCCAGATGTTCTCGACACCTGGTTTTCAAGGTTAATTGCTTCTATTATGTATTCAGCTTCTTCTTTCCATCTGCTTATATGACATTGTTTATTTTCTTTTTGATGTACTTCATCAAGAATTGTCTTGGAAGATCACTTGGAAACATTAGATAGAAAGTTCCACGTGTTTTTGTGTCAGGAGAATTATTGCATTTTGATTATTTTCTGCACAATTTTTGAAATTTATTCTCAGCATCTATAACTCAGCAAGCAATTTTTTTTTCCTCGCCCCATGATTTTTACCAAATTCTTGTTTGAAAGCATATAATGGAACTCTGGCTAAATATATAAATACACTTGCACACATTATTCTTTCAACTTCTGCTGGATACACTTTCAGCGAACTTGTTTGTCAATTTTTTTAGCTTTACACCCGAATGCTTTCCTGCTCACATAACTAATCAAAATATTTGTATGACTGCAAGACACTACAACCTATCCTTTTTTTTCTCAGTGCGCTATGGCCTTTCAGCACTCTTGGTTGGCCAGATGTGTCTGCAGAGGATTTTAAGCGCTTCTATCCAACATCAGTTCTTGAAACTGGGTATTTGCTTTTTGACTCGTGCATTTTCCTATGTTTTTATATTTGTGGAAATACTGCTATATTTGGAAAATACTTTACGTGGTCAAGGACAGGATCCTGTTAGTTGCCTTTTTTGCTGTGGAAGAAATTAATTAAGCATTTCAAGTATCAATCACAGCTTCTGAAAAACAAAATACAAGAAAAAAGTATCAATCACATCATTAATGCATATTGTTGGATCAACATTAAGCTCCTGTTTGGTTCTGATTAAAATCCGATTTTAATTTGAAGTCCAAGTTAACAATTATTTTTAACCACGTATTATATGGGACCTACAGCTTTTCAATTACACATCTTATCAACTTTTATCAAAAGCTATTGAAAAACTGATTTTAATATATACCAAACATGGGCTAAGTTATGCTTATCATTATCATCTCATTATATTTAACTCATTAAGAAAGGGTGATGCATGAAGAAGGGTTGTAATATCGGATATTCAAATATTTAGAGTTTCTAGTGTTTTATCTTTAGGGCTGCGCTGTAGCATCATTTCTTGGTTCTATTATTGTGGCCTTAACTTATCAATCCCAAAGCAGACTCTTTTTGCTTAGCAATGACCTCTAGGTGTTCATAGCAATAATTACTGGTAACTTAATCCAATTCCTCCTCAAGAATTTGGTCAAGACCCATTAAACGTCACAAAAGTTAGAAGTAGGATCGTGTAGTTTGTGTAAACAGAGGATCTTGTGGTCAAAATCATATAACATTATCAGAATCATGCTTCATCTTCAGATTATTTTCATGGGGTTGACCTTGAGAATCTTGTCCGTAGTAGTGTTTGAATACATCGAAGTGACATCACTCCAAACACATTCATCCTTTTCCAAGGATTATAATACTTGTACAACTTTACTTACAATGTATGATGTGGCAAATTGTGATGTATTGATTTTGAATATGATGTAATGTGTGAACTAACAGAATTGTGCCACATCAAAATTATAAGTAAAAGTTGTACATGTAACATGGTTCCTTTTCCAACTAATATTATACCCCATTGTACTCTACGTAGCAAGTTGAAGATAATAGGTCAAAAGATCGCATCTCTTAAAGTAAAGATTGAAGTTTGCATTATGTTTATTATGTTTTTTGTACCTGGGAAAAAATTGGTCCTGAATTCTTTGGTTCCGTTTCAAGTTGAGCTGTACACTCTCTGTCTGATATGAGACTAACCTATATCTTTCAGGTTGTTTGACAGACTCCGACTCATTTATTTTATTGCATATCTCCTTTGTTAATGCAAAAAATGATTGTTTTTTCAGAAGAGCATGAAAGAATATCAAGTTAGCTGAGCGTTTTAAAATCTATAACAACTTCATTATTTGATCAGGCATGACATATTGTTCTTCTGGGTTGCACGAATGGTTATGATGGGAATTGAATTCACTGGTACAGTTCCATTTTCAAATATTTATCTCCATGGACTTATCCGAGATTCTCAAGTGAGTAGATTATATTTCAAGGGATGATGCAGTTTTACCTATTTTTCTACAAATAATTTGAATAAACCTGTTTTGAAGTGCCTTAAGCGTATAGCTGTTTGTGTTAATTGTATGAAGCTATTTTCTCTTGATGAAACACTTGTATCTGTTCCCTGCTAGTTTATATTTAGTGTTGATATACCACGTGTTTGAAGGGTTTGCATACATTTTCAGTCAATTCTAATTGGATATGTTGAGCATTTTGTTCGAAATCAGGCTTTGTTCAAGGCTCTATTTGGTAGAAAAAATTTGTTTATACATAGAGAATGTGATGTTTTTGAAGTAAAATATGTGGTTGAAAAGTGGTTTTGGGATATGTGCCGTTAAAAAGTGGTTTTGAGAAATGTGTTGTTTATAAACTATAAACAAGTTAAACAAAAGGAGGCTAATATTCTGGATAGCTAGATTACAATATGATGTTGAAACAGTGATAATTTGTACTACCTTTTGCTTTATCTAAGTGTAGTTTTGATTTTCAATGATATATTTGCAAAACAAACTGCATGGCTAGAAATTTAGTTGAGTAAAGTTCAGATCAACATCGATTCAACAGAGAAGGATGTGGAAACAAGCTCTTCAAAGAGAGGGGAATTAGAATAAGTGCGCGTTTTGTTTAGTTTTAGCTCACAATTTACTTTTTTTCTTGTAAGTAAAAATATAAAGGGTAACTATGAAATATGTAATAAACTTATATCCTTACTTTACAAAATTATTATTATAATGACCCTAAACTTACTAATTATTAAAATATTGAAAAACTAATTCATGTACTTGTATTCCTTATTTTTTTTATTTTTTTTTCACCCAGTGTTGCAACCTATGCTGAATACTTTTTGTCGCACGTTTATTTGTTCTTATATTCCTTTTTCCTATATATATAATGCTGTTTCAGATTTAATATTTTCTGCTTCCTTTTCAGGGGAGAAAAATGTCTAAAACCTTAGGAAATGTTATAGATCCACTAGATACAATAAAAGAGTATGGAACAGATGCTCTGCGCTTCACTCTTTCTCTGGGAACTGCTGGTCAGGTTCATGCTTCTTGAAACTGTCTTGGTCCTTTATATTGGTTAACTTTTAGCTTAAGAAAATGAAAATTTGTAATGTAATGCAATTGTTATTCATCTTCATCATCCAAAGGAAAGGAAAGCATATCACAGACTAGGGTTGGTGATTATTTCATGATTTTTTCAATCACCAATGCCCTCCATTTTGTTGCAGGATCTAAATTTATCGACTGAGAGGTTGACTTCTAACAAAGCATTCACCAACAAATTATGGAACGCTGGCAAATTTTTGTTACAAAATTTGCCCAGTCAAAGTGATTTAGCTGCTTGGGAAGCTATACTGGCATTTAAGGTCAGATAAAACTCTTGGTTTTTCATGACATCTCACGGGATAATTGTTACCCCTGATTTCTATAGAAGAAACTAAAGTAGTGGAACTAAGAAAGGAAATATGAAACTGGTGTTTAAGGTCAGATAAAACTCTTGGTTTTTCATGACACGTCATCTCACGGGATAATTGTTACCCCAGGTTTCTATAGAAAAAACTATAGTAGTGGATCTGAGGAAGGAAATATGATGGAAATTCACCTTATTGACAGAAAGAGGAAAATATATAACAAACAAACAATGATATATCAGATTAAGTGGACTTGGTGATTCTGTTTCTCTTTTGTTGTTTGGGGGGGGGGGGGGGGGGGTTCTTTCATCAGAATCACGTGGCCTGGCCATTTAATTTGCATCCAAATGTTTGATTTTGTTCCTCTTTGCTAATATACCATCCTCTTCGTAATTAAATATTTTCTAGTTGAGGATCGTAGTAGATGTAATCTTGATTCTGCATGAATACTTCTCAATCCATTAGAAAGTGATGCTTGTTAATTACTTAATATTATGCATTTATGTCGGTCAACTGGAAGATGAATATTCCAAGTGGAAATGAAATGTGCAATTAGTTGAAAAATCTAATAGTACATTGTCAGTACAGCTTCATTTTGCAACATTGGGATGTGTTTTGTATCATCTCAGAGTATTGATTTCCATTTTCAAGAGACGTGCATAGTAATGAAACAGTTACCTGATTTCGCAGTTTGACAATGAGGAGTCTTTACTCAAACTACCTTTACCAGAGTGCTGGGTGGTAAGAATTATTAGCTTATTACATTCCTAAGGTAAAAGCCATCATTCCTTCTGTCGGAATTATAAAGAATGACTTGCAGGTGTCAAAACTTCATATGCTAATTGATGCAGTCACCACCAGTTATGATAAGTTTTTCTTTGGAGATGTTGGAAGAGAAATATATGATTTCTTTTGGTCTGATTTTGCGGATTGGTATGTTAACCATTCAACTTCTATGTTTAGATGGGTTTATGTTATGCTCCTGCTTTTAGGTGTCTAGTTTATATTAATGTTTCCCATTAATGAAGGAATTGCCTCAGTTTGTCATATTTGGGCATATTAGCTATATAAAATTTGCACTACAAATAAGCTTTTTCATACCTTGTTGAACCACTTCGTGTAAAAGCTTACACCATTAGAGACAATACAAGAAACAAACTTAATTGTTTAAAGTTTGATTTCAACACGGCCTCTCTTGTGCAAGATAGATTCTTTTTCATCAAAGGCCAGACATTGTATGCAATTTTCATACAGTGGTGGTGGTGAGACTTGAACTGAGGACCTTTTTGTGCTC
Organism: Ligustrum vulgare; assembly: GCA_963555705.1. Lineage (NCBI taxonomy): Eukaryota > Viridiplantae > Streptophyta > Magnoliopsida > Lamiales > Oleaceae > Ligustrum > Ligustrum vulgare. The sequence goes on from OY743179.1 coordinate 7,868,624, forward strand.
CAATGCCATGTTGAATCACCTTATCTAAAAGCTTAAGCTATTAAAGACGTGACAAATTTATTTGTTTATTTAAATTTTGTCTTCAATAAGCCTATAATAGTTGACTTTAGGAAATATGGATTCCAAGATTCTCAACTTGTTTCGTTTCTTCAAATACTCTGTTTCCTTTAATTATAATATTCTTCCCTTTTTAACAACCGTCTTTCACCGAGGCTCAGAATGTGTTATATTTCTGCAGTAGAAATTGTGATCCTATGCATTGTTATTTATTATTTACAGTTTATCCCTTTGTTGCACAATCCACTTTGTCCCTTTTCATTTTAGGTATATTGAAGCTAGTAAAGCTCGGCTCTATCAGTCCGGTGGTCATTCAGTTGCTTTATCACGGGCAGTTCTCTTGTATGTTTTCGAGAACATACTTAAATTACTTCATCCATTTATGCCATTTGTCACCGAAGAGCTTTGGCAGGTGAAGTCCCTGTTTTCTTCTAGGAATTTGCTATTAGGCTTCTGTATACTAAATAACTTTTATAAGTTGTGCATTTATTCAACCTTTGATATGCAATTTTTATCAGCCCAAATGGGTTTGTTTAATTTATTTTTTGATATCACGAAATAATGTTCAGTGTTTTGAAGTGCTGATATTGAGAATTTATTTTACATCATGTTCTACCTTCGAAGTCTTAGTTGGCTTTGATTAAACATATCAGTCCTAGGTGTCCTATAGTTTCTTCCAAAATATTATCAGATTATCTTCCATGTCTAATTATTTTGATGCAGGCATTGCCATATCGAGAACAAGCTCTCATAGTGTCTGCTTGGCCAAAAAGGTTGCTCCCAAGGCAAGCTGAATCAGTGAAAAAATTTGAGAACTTACAGGCTTTGGTGAGTCTTCGTTCTTGCTTGTGTTGATATGATATGATAGATGGCAAGCAAGTTTATGAATATTTGCGGGGATTTAAATGATTATTGATGTTTTCTCCTCTTCTCATTAAATAGATAAAAGCAATTCGAAATGCACGAGCAGAATACTCTGTTGAGCCAGGACGGCGTATATCTGCTTCGGTTGTTGCAAATCCAGAAGTCCTTCAGTATATATCTGTAAGTTGGCGAGTTCACAAATCACATCCTCCAGTCCTGCAGATCCAATTACTTATTGTTAACAATTGTAGTTAAGTAATTTTGACTGTAATTTGATTACGCAAGCCATTTATGTAAAAAATTGCGCCTACCAGAAATATTCCTAAAATAGACATGAGTTCTATAAGAAGGGCTCACTAGGTACATTTTTACGATTCTCTTTGCAATTGACAATTTATTTTTTTATTTTTTTTTTGAATATGGGAAGATACTCTGGAATTAGTATGAGACATTATCACACGCTTATTTCATGCTGCAGAAAGAGGAGGAAGTTATGGCTCTCCTGTCCAAACTAGATTTGCAAAATATCACTTTCACAGAATCTCCTCCTGGTATGTTCATAGAAAATTTACCCTTTTCTTCGTCAAGCCACTATATATGCTGTCCACTGGCATGAAAACTTATTTCTTTAACATTTTCGTGGGTTGGAATCGATTTAGAATTGGTGTGAATATTGCCAATCTTTGATGTCTAATAGATAAGAGATGATACAGGTGATGCCAATCAGTCTGTCCATCTTGTTGCCAGTGAAGGTTTGGAGGCTTACCTTCCTCTTGCTGACATGGTGGATATATCTGCTGAAGTCCAGCGCATTTCCAAGCGTCTTGCCAAAATGCAAATTGAATATGATGGACTTATGGCTCGCTTAAGTTCTCCTAGTGTAAGTAGTAGTCTGAATAATTTGGTTTATATCCTTTTGTGGGGTGAAATGCAGAACAGAAGTTCATCAATCGAGCTTCTATATAAATATATGAACGTATAAAAAATAATATTCTTGATTTAAGGAAAAAAAATGAAAGGTTCGACGAAATCTATTTCTAATATAACAGAATCTTCTGGGCAATCAGTTTTCTTTTTCTGGGTTAATTTCTATCTGCCCGCATTACTACTTATGGTCTCTCAATTCCCATTTCACTTTTCACAGTTTACAGAGAAAGCACCTGAGGAAATTGTTCGTGGGGTTCGAGAAAAAGCAGCCGAAGCAGAGGAGAAATTAACTCTTACCAGAAATCGCCTTGCTTTCCTTCAATCTACAGTTTTGGTGTCAAAATGAGTTTAGGTGGCCAACTGATACAATTTATCCAAAGATGATCCTCCATGCTATGTATACTGTATACAACCGTGACATGATTTTCTGTTGGACGCCCTGGATCGTCCTTTGAGTTTTCCGTGCTCTTCACTGTATCGTGGCCTGCAAGATGGAAAAAGGATGTTGGCTTGGTTGATGTACGGAACGATATTTGTGAACAAAATGTCGAATAAATTTCCGCCAATCTCCTATTCATCCTTTCTGCCCAGGTAAAGTAGACATCATACGGAAAATGTACAACAGATTATGGGAATTAAATACCAAATATTCGGGTCTGATCAACACAATTTCATTTTTCTTTCTTTTCATGTTGAGTTTAGTCTTTAGATTCACTTGAAATAAGTGCACTCTTAGTTTTGAAGGACACTTTTGATATGTGCAAGCACTGTTGTGATAGGAGGGATGGAATAAAACACATTAACTATGTCCATGTTTGATACCCAATATTCTCCAAAAAAAAAAAAAAAAAAAGAAAAAAAAAAATGCATTTTGTACTAGCAATATTTGGCCGCTGTTCGGTAAAGGAGATTATAAACAATTTATAATCGTTCCATTTTCAATATAACTTTTTAATCAAATAGTTTCTCTTTCTCCAATTTTTAATTATTTATTTACCTCGAGATCTGTGATTTTTTTTGTGATTATAACCACCAGAGTCATTGAACAGAGGCTAATAACATGTGGTTAAAAATATAATATTTTTGGATTTACGTATAGATTATTTTATTGATAAAATGTGATTGAAAATGAGTTTTTAAATAATGTTATCAAACAGGAGCTGTTATATAATATATAAAGTATAAACAAAGATAAAATAAAATAAAAGTAAGGTAAATAACAGCAGTGTCCTCAATCTTTCGAACAGAGTTGCAATTGAGTCTCCAACATACCTAAAGGAGCAATTAAGTCTCGAAAATTATAAGAATTTTCTAAGATACGTGGATTCTTAAAACTTTTTTCTTTTCATAATAAATACCTTGAAATCAATAGCAATTAATAATTATTAGAAAATAGAAAACCTGCAATAAATTATACAAATTGTCACCGCTTAATCAATTAGTCTTATATTTTATTTCTCACTAACAAGAGCTTGTGGTAAAAAAAATGGAATTAGCAAGTCCAATTAATTTTGTAACTTTTATGTCTCGTTTCGACTCATGTTTAGAAACTCATTTTTCTTAAATTTATTTTAATCATATATTTGAAGGACTCGTGATTTTTACAAACTTTTCACCTCACATTTCACTAAAAAAACTGATTTTTATCAAAATCAAACAACTGCTTGACTACGAGTAATATTTTGGCCCATTGACTGCACAATATCCTCACTATTGGGCTGTAGCCACTAAGCCCAAAAAATCAATATTTTATTTCAATGCCAATTTCAATCACTTTTTCAATTCTTTCAATATTTCACATAAATAATTATAGTCATTTTCTTTTCAGGTAGTACACGAACTCAAAATAAATATGATTTGATTAAAATAAATTATTTAATATTCGAATAAATAAATCTCACAATAATATTACAAAATCACGTGCATCGCACGCGTTTCATACTAGTTAAAAAATCAAATGCAAGAAAATTTGGTAAGTATATCGTCGCAAGATTTATTGCCCTTAACAAAATCATGTTGAATGTTAAAACGTTTTATTAATTATTAACTTTGACTTGAATTAAATTCTTGATTTTGATTTCTATAAAATTGGGGTTTATATATATATAACCCAAAAAATAATTTTAACGTGAACGGCGAACCCAAAATTTATACCTAAATTCATGTAAACGCAATAATTTACTCAATATCAAGGCCAGGCAACTTGGGAGTAGACGGCATGACTGATCAACGGCCATGTGACTGCACATCAAGCATGTGCAAAGAGAAGGGCGGACAGGAAGTGGTGCATACATCATTTCGTTGATGGGCATGTTAATGACGATGTTAATTATGCTGTCGAGGGGAAGAACAGGCAGAATACTGATGATTTAATCTGTTCTTCCGATTAAATAAATTCAACTGACGCTCTTGTTTCCTTTCATTTCGAATATTGCTGCAGCAAAGTTTACAGTCGTGAAACCCTTCCAGAAATTTCTTCGCTCTTTGCATGAACTCGTCATCGTCCGAATCGGGTAAATTTAACTCACAACTTTTACTTGGAACGTGTTGTGGTGATGGATTCACCGTAAGTTCTTTTAACTCCCCAATGGCCTTACATAAATCCCTTTTTCCCTTTCCCTTAAAAGAAGAAGAGTTAGTTTGATTTTTGACAATTGAAATGCCTTTGGTGACACGAGTCCTGCCTTTGCTCAAAGGGGAATAGCGTTATTTGAACTCAGTATGTATAATACTTTGGCAAATAGACTTTGACCAAAAATGTGAAAAAAATAAAAAAAATAAAACATAAATTACATATATATCCTTCACACTTTCCTTCACAGTTTTCCATCTTTCTTTTTCTTCTACGATTTTTTGTCCTTCTTTCTTCCATCTTTCTTAACCCATCTCTCTTTTGCAAGATAAATTATTGAAGATGGTATTAATAAATTCTTCAATATGCTAAAAGATGAGAAATCGAGATTCTTTCAGGTATTTTTTTATTTTCCATTCATTTCTTAAATACACATAAAAACGAGAACATGGTAATTTCTTATTATTATTATTATTATTTTGGCAATATTGCTTGTTGGGTGAAGATTTTATTCATTTCTTGATGTAGATGGAGATGGGCTATGTATAGTTGAATATATTGAAACTTGGATTGAACTTTAGATTATTGAAAATTCATATATATGTGAAGTAGGATGAAATGAGTAATGCTCTTATGGTGTTTGATTAAATGACTTAAAAGAATGAATTTATTGAAGTTAATTTTGTTATTGAACACATAACGGCACCAATGTCGTTTCAGTTATACCATAACGTCACTGTTGCCGTTATGAGTTAGAGCTCTTTCAATTGCGTTCTTGATCTATTTTCACACACTCAGAATGTTAGATACACAATTTTTAGTTACTTTAAGACTTGTGATAATCAAAAAATATATAAAATTGTGTAACGGCATGCATGCCGTTATATTTTAAAGTGATGGCCCAACAAAGATTCCATTAGCTATAATCACTCATTCATGCAGTGATGGGGTTGGAATTACTTATTGCGGAAGCGAAAATATGGAGGTCCCGGGGTTTGGGGGCGGAGCCCCCGAATTTTTTTGAACCAAGTGAACGTACAGATACTTAGGTGAATGAATGGTAACCGTATGTCAATCATTTTATCTTTCGAACCTAAATTCTATTTTTCCTTTTTTGCTCCATATATTTTCTTCCATAGAAAAACTTCATGGCCACAATGATATTCATTTACTTCTTTATTCATCGTGATTTCTTAAAGAATGGTTAGTATTGCACATAAATCATGCTACTCTAGTCATATTGACTAATTAATGTAAGCTACATCGGTTGGCGCATATTATCATCTCTTATCATATAATAAAAATAATTTACTATCATTGTTGATACCTATCAATTGCTTTGCAGATCCGAATGTTGATTTGTTACAGTGAAGTTCGTCGAATTTTCTTTTGCAGGATTAGACTTGAGTCTTGTTCAGCCGAAGCATTTGATGACGTGGAGGGAAAAAATGACATCTAGAATTTTAGCATAACATTTTGACCTGTAGAACATGTTTTGAGATCGATTTATTTTGTACAGTTGCATATGTAATTCTTAATTTATTAGTAATGTAGAAATGCTAATTTTGTAAAAATGCTTTTGTATCCAGATTCTTGTAGTTGTTACCATATTTTTTGTTGTGAGGTTCTGTGTTCATGCTCGTGGACAGGTTCTAGTTAAACCGTGACCACATGTATGTCGTTATGACTTTAAATGCAAGTGGACAAGTAGAAAGGATAACACCATATTTGACTTTCAATTATTAAGTGGTTGTTTATTTACAGGTTATTAGATGAATGCCCAAGTATAAAGGATAACAGCATACTTGTCGTTCTAGTTATGTCGTAACGGCAGGCATGTCGTGATGCCTCTAAATTCAACCGGACAGGTTACTGTACAAGTTTTTGTAAAGTCGATTTTTGTGTATAGGTGCTTTTCAGTGTACAAGTTACTATTTATGGATTTGATTTTGAGATGTGAATGGCTAATCAGATTTTTGTTAAGTTTAAGTTGTTATTTATACAGGTTATTAGAAGAATGTTAAAGTAGAAAGAATAGCGGCACGCATGCCGTTCTAGTTCTTTCGTAACGGCATGCATGTCGTTATGCCTTTAAATGCAACCGGACAGGTTTCAAATTATGTATTTACGATATGTATGTACTTCTGGACATTTGGATGTGGTTTTCGGGTGTCGGAGTAGAAGAATGCTGAAGTAGAAAGGATAGCGGCATGCATGCCGTTCTAGTTATGTCATAACGGCATGGTTGCCGTTATGCCTTTACATGCAGCCGCACAGGTTTCAAGTTATGTAGTCACGATATTTATGTATTTCTGAACATTTGGATGTGGTTTTTGAGTGTAGGATTAGAAGAATGCTTAAGTAGAAAAGATAGCGGCAGGCATGCCGTTCTAGTTATGCCGTAAAGACAAGGTTGCCGTTATTACTTTACATGCAGCCAGACATGTTTCAAGTTATGGAGTCACGATATTTATGTAATTCTGGACGTTTGGATGTAGTTTTTGGGTGTAGGATTAGAAGAATGCTTAAGGAGAAAGGATAGCGGCAGGCATGCCGTTCTAGTTATGCCGTAAAGACAAGGTTGACGTTATTACTTTACATGAAGCCGGACATGTTTCAAGTTATGGAGTCACGATATTTATGTAATTCTAGATGTTTGGATGTGGTTTTCGAGTGTCGGATTAGAAGAATGTTCAAGAAGAAAGGATAGCAGCATGCATGCCGTTCTAGTTATGCCGTAATGGCAGGGTTTCCGTTATGCCTTTAAATGCAACCGAATGGGTTTTTACTTGTGTAGTTACGACATTTACGTACTTTTGGACATATGGATGTGATTTTTGGATGTCGGAGTAGAAGAATGTTCAAGAAGAAAGGATAGTGGCATGCATGCCGTTCAAGTTCTGCCGTAACGGCAGGGTTGCCGTTATGCCTTTAAATACAACCGAATAGGTTTTTACTTGTGTAGTTACGACATTTATGTACTTTTGGACATATGTATGTGATTTTTGGATGTCGGAGTAGAAGAATTTTCAAGAAGAAAGGATAGCGGCATGCCTGCCGTTCTAGTTCTGCCGTAACGGCAGGGTTGCCGTGATGAGTTTAAATGCAATCGAATGGGTTTTTACTTGTGTAGTTACGAAATTTACGTACTTTTGGACATATGGATGTGATTTTTGGATGTCGGAGTAGAAGAATGTTCAAGAAGAAAGGATAGCGGCATGCCTGCCGTTCTAGTTCTGCCGTAACGGCAGCGTTGCGGTAATGACTTTAAATGCAACCGAATGGGTTTTTACTTGTGTAGTTACGACATTTACGTACTTTTGGAGATATGGATGTGATTTTTGGATGTCGGAGTAGAAGAATGTTCAAGAAGAAAGGATAGCGGCATGCCTGCCGTTCTAGTTCTACCGTAACAGCAGGGTTGCCTAATGACTTTAAATGCAACCGAATGAGTTTTTACTTGTGTAGTTACGACATTTACGTAATTTTGGACATATGGATATGTTTTTTGGATGTCGGAGTAGAAGAATGTTCAAGAAGAAAGGATAGCGGCATGCCTGCTGTTCTAGTTCTGTCGTAACGGCAGGGTTGCCGTAACGACTTTAAATGCAACCGAATGAGTTTTTACTTGTGTAGTTACAACATTTACGAACTTTTTGACATATGGATGTGATTTTTGGATGTCGGAGTAGAAGAATGCTCAAGTAGAAAGGTAACTAGTCTATTGTATCTAATTCATCATAAACACAACATGCATCCTTTAAGTTACTTGATTTATTTTATTATGAAATCTTAAAAACGAAGCATCATTAGTGTCATTATAACAACTAATACTTTAATTTTGTCTGTTTTCGAATGTTAACATATATGGGGATCGATTAAAGCATTAAATTAGTAAGGTATGATTATAACGACACGTGCGCCGCTATATTGTTCCCATAACGGCATTTCTGCCGTTATGGGTATAAACTGTTCGGAACGACATGGAAATGAATACACGGGCTTGTTAGAGTTATATTATAAAAAATAACACGTTTCATACTGATAAAAATGGATGACAAGTCCGGTTATGGCCATAACGGCAGTATGCCACTTTATTGTACCCGTAACGGCTTTTGTGCCGTTATTGGCCTAAACTCTTCCGAACGACATAGAAATGGATACACAGACTTGTTAGACTGATTTTCTAAAAAATTAAGACATTCTGTGCTGATGCAAATGACTGCAAGTCCGGTTTATGAACATAACGGCACGTTTGCCATTTTAGTGATTGGATAACGGCATCTGTGCCGTTATGCTGACAGATTATAACCAAAACTTGAAGAAAAGATCTGTTAACTACCTGTTACGATATTTATCTGCTACAACGTTAAAAAAAATTTATCTCCCTATTACATGTAGAGATGAGGTGTGCTGATCAAAATGAGTGACAAGTATAAAATTATGAGTATAACGGCAGTATGCCGCTTTAGTGTACCCGTAACGGCTTTTGTACCGTTATTGACCTAAACTCTTCCGAACGACATAGAAATGGATACACAGACTTGTTAGACTGATTTTCTAAAAAAATAAGACATGATGTGCTGATGCAAATGACTGCAAGTCCGGTTCATGAACATAACGACACGTTTGCCGTTTTAGTGATTGGATAACGACATCTGTGCCGTTCTGCTGGAAGATTATAACCAAAATTTGAAGAAAAGATCTGTTAACTACCTGTTACGATATTTATCTGCTACAACGTTAAAAAATAATTTATCTCCCTGTTACATGTAGAGATGAGGTGTGCTGATCAAAATGAGTTACAAGTATAAAATTATGAGTATAACGGCAGTATGCCGCTTTAGTGTACCCGTAACGGCTTTTGTGCCGTTATTGGCCTAAACTCTTTCGAACGACATAGAAATGGATACACAGACTTGTTAGACTGATTTTCTAAAAAATTAAGACATGTTGTGCTGATGCAACTGATTGCAAGTCCGGTTTATGAACATAACGGCACGTTTGCCGTTTTAGTGATTGGATAACGGTATCTGTGCCGTTCTGCTGGCAGATTATAACCAAAACTTGAAGAAAAGATCTGTTAACTACCCGTTACGATATTTATATACTACAACATGCATAACAGTAAAATTCACAGTTTCAACAATATTAAAATGTATTAAAAACTTGAAATGCAAATTACATATTTTATCAAAAGGATGTTCAATTACTACATAAAGTGCATCCATCTCTATGTAGCCGATAAAGGATTTGTACAAGAATAGGAGTCACATTTGCTGGACCATTGCCTATATGCCTCCATGTCCATCCACCGCATTCTTTCTCCACAAACTCAACAAAATAACAAACTGATATCCACACCTTGTCCAACACATCCATCACTGCAATTCAACATAAAACAAATAGATTTCAATTTATTATATCATAATAGTACTACACTATACATGTCAAAATGCAAAAAATAAAATTTTCACTCAATACATGAAGAATGCTAACTATTAACCTATGTCTAATAGTACTAAATTAGTCATATTTTCAAAACCAATTATCACAATCAATGCTAGGTATATGGTGTCAGTCAAAAATTAGATAACGACATGCGTGCCGTTATAGATCAAAGATAACGGCAAATATGACGTTATGACAAATTTTTAAACAAATGCATATATCAGCAACAATTTTGTAAACCCTGGATGTTATAAACATACTGACAGTGAAAAAAAAAGATAACGGCATGAGTGCCGTTATACATCACAGATAACAGCATGCATGACGTTATGGCAAATTCGTAAACAAATATATAAATCGGCACTGTATAATGCACCAGAACAAAAAATGTAGCAAAAAAATTATAGGAAATTATTTTAATGTGTACCTTTTTTCTTCTCCAATTGTAAATCCAAAATGTGGATTATTTAACCATTTTTACACACCACTCAAGCTTCAATGAGTAAAAGAGAATGACAAATAATAATATGATTGTTAGGCTTTTATGTAGAAGAAAACAAGTGGAGAAGAAGATAAATGTGAGAGGATGAACTATCCAGAGAAGAAAACGAGAAATGAATTGTTGGGTTAAATAATTAGGACATGTTTGGTTGTATACTAGGTTTCAAGGTGATTTGGCAAACATGGGTATTATTGACAATGTCTAACTTCTTTTCTTTTTTATTTATGGAGAAAATCTATTTACCAAAATATAGTAGATGGAGATCTATTTTACTAAAGTTATGCTTTGACAAGTCTTTTTAACTCAAACCCCCTTGCTCAAATTATCTTTCTTTGTTCCCTGCAGCACAGAAGGCTTTCTTAGCGTCTTTAGAAAAGGGAAAATTCAGGGCCGACTCATATTAGCCCAACTCCTACAAGTGTAATATCAAAAAAGAAAAAAGAAAAATAAATAAATCATAGATGAGGCACAAACACAGAAAAAAATGTAAAAACGTCCCATAAATTTGAAGCAGTTAAAATCAACAAATTACAAGTCAAAATATTTATTCAAATAGAAAATAAGGACCAATTTAAGTATATCTAAAGAAAAATTTTGTTTTCCTGAATTCAGATAGTATCTAAACACAAGGAACCAAAAATCAGGTGATCAATTATCAACTAATCAACAAAGATTGAATATACAACGTGAATAATCCCAATTATATAAATGAAAGAACTGTGAATAAAAGCTGCTGTCGATGATGATGAGCAAGTAGAACAAGAAAATACCTTCAGTGTGGCATTTTCTATCTGACCAAGTGAAGAATAGGCAACTGCATTGAGAAAAACACCAGATTAGCACCCATGACAGTACCGAAATCCAGAAAAAATGGGAACATAGATGAAATTACTGCACGAGAGACGGGAGAGGGGGAGACAGACTGCAAGTGCATTACTGGAAAACAAAAATCAAATTGAGCAAGAAGATCATGTTGAAAAATGGGGCTAAAATGTGGCCTAATTTTGTTGAAATTGGCAAGCCACCATTAATAGTCCATGTTCACACCTATTTGGTAAGACACCATTAGCCTACAATCCTCATATGTTCACACCTATTTTATTCCTTCCTTTGTTGATTCTTTATCCAAACTTTCCCTATAAATAGAGGGCAAAACCCCAATAAAAAATACACCACCACAACAAAGAGTGATCTTGTGTAGAGAGCAACACAAGAGAGGCATTTCACAAAATAGGGAGAAAAGTGAGTTGGAGAGAATAGCCTTTGCATAGGCAGATAAAAATACAGTGTAGTATTTTTGTACTCCTCATATTTCGAGTTAGTGAAATATATTGGTGTGGGTCCGTGGATGTAGGCAAATTGCTGAACCACGTAAATCTTTGTGTTTCGTATTTGCATTTTATTTTTGCGTATTTATATTTTCTCAGTCCAATTTATTTGTGTCACATCGATCCTGGGCGGGATTAGTTGCGTCCTAATTCCCAACAATTGGTATCAGAGCTTTGGCTCATTGAGATCTTTTGAAATTCTTAGTATGCTCTGTGGTTGCAGCTTTGACTGATCTTCCACATCAGAAAAGATTTCTTTAGACTGTTTTGTGATCGAATGGGAGCAATGTCGACAGATGAGAAAATATCCAAAATTGACAAATTTGATGGTTCGAATTTTGGATTTTGGAAAATGCAAATGGAGGACTATCTGTACCAGAAGGATCTATACAAGCCACTAAAAGAAAAGCCAGAAGATATAAGCCAGGGGGATTGGGAGTTGCTTGATCGAAAAGCACTCGGCACAATCAGGCTGACGTTGTCAAAGTCAGTGGCTTTCAACATAAAAAATGAGAAGACGACAGAGTCTCTCATGGCAGCCCTTTCTAGCATGTATGAACAGCCATCTGCAGCAAATAAAGTCCACTTAATTAAAAAGCTGTTCAATATGAAGATGGCCGAAGGCGGAAGATTTGGGGAGCACCTAAATGAATTCAATGAAGTGACGGACCAGCTAAACACAGTCGAAATCACTTTTAGTGATGAAGTTCGAGCTCTGTTAATTCTTGGGCAGTTGCCAGACAGCTGGAATGGTACAGTCACAGCAATTAGTGGCTCTGCCGGAAATTCAAAATTGAAGTTCGATGATGTCGTAAGCATGATCTTAACGGAGGAGATCAGACGACAGTCAGAAGGTGTCTCAACTTCAGGATCGGCGTTGAACGTGGAAAGCAGAGGCAGGAGTTCCAACAGAGGAAATGGACGGGGTAACGGCAAATTCAGAAGTGGCAGATCAAGGTCCAGAAATCCAAACAATTCCAACAAGACAAAGGTTGTGGAATGTTGGAAGTGTGGCAAGACCGGTCATTACAAAAATCAGTGCACAGCACCTCCAAAAGAAAAGGAGGACAGGACAGAAGTCAATGTTGTAGAAGAGGAAGCGGACGATGCTTTGATATGCTCTTTGGAGAGAAAAACGGAATACTGGGTGATTGATTCCGGAGCATCTTTTCATGCTACCTCAAACAAGGAGTTTTTTGTAAACTATACGCGGGGTGATTTTGGTAGAGTCTATCTCGGTAATGATCAACCGTGTGACGTGGTCGGAAAGGGTGATGTACAGATCAAGATCAATGGATCTGTGTGGAAGCTGAAGGACGTGAGATATATTCCAGAATTGAGGAAGAACTTGATCTCCGTCAAGCAATTGTCGGGAGAAGGACATGTCACCACCTTCTCTGGTGATAACTGGAAGATCACCAAGGGCGCCATGATTATCGCTCGAGGCAAGGATACTGGCACCCTCTACACAACGGCGGATGCTTGTGTGACAATTGCAGTTGCTAAAAGCAAGGAGGGCCCAAACTTGTGGCACCAGAGACTTGGGCATATGAGTCAGAAGGGACTCAAGTATATGCATGCAAAGGGGAAACTACCAGAGCTTCAGTCTACTGATATAGACTTATGCGAGAGTTGCATCTTTGGGAAGCAGACCAGGGTGAGTTTCAACATTAGTGGCAGAACTCGGAAGCAAGAGAAACTTGAGTTAGTCCACACAGACGTTTGGGGACCAACCGCAGTTTCATCCATTGGCGGAAAGTCATACTTTGTGACTTTCATTGATGACCACTCGAGAAAAGTGTGGGTTTATTTCTTGAGACACAAGTCCGAAGTATTCGATGTGTTCAAGAAGTGGAAAGCTATGGTGGAAAATGAAACAGGATTGCGAGTAAAGAAGCTGAGGTCCGATAACGGAGGAGAATATACGGATATGGCGTTCAAGAAGTTCTGTTACCAGAATGGCATCAAAATGGAGAGGACGTTGCCAGGGACTCCACAGCAAAATGGAGTTGCAGAACGTATGAACCGGACATTAACGGAGAGAGCCAGAAGCATGAGGTTACATGCAGGCTTGCCCAAACAGTTTTGGGCAGAAGCAGTCAACACAGCGGTGTACTTGATCAATCGAGGACCCTCGGTACCGTTGGAGTACAGGATACCGGAGGAAGTATGGAGCAGAAAAGAAATAAAACTTTCCCACTTGAAAGTTTTTGGATGTGTCGCATATGCACATATTAGTGACCAGGCAAGGGGCAAGTTAGACCCCAAATCACTAAAGTGCACATTCATTGGATATGGCGGAGATGAGTTCGGCTACCGCTTATGGGATGACCAGAACAGAAAGGTCATCAGAAGCAGGGATGTCATATTCAACGAGAAGGTTATGTACAAGGACAGAAATGCAATGCAGTCCGATGACACAGTACATGATGATCCAACATATGTTGAGTTGGATGCTCCAGAAAGTAGTATGTCGCAGCAGACAGAGGAGGATCTGCAGTTACAGGAGCCTGTTCTAGAGACTGATGCATCACAGTCTCCAGTCCCTGTTCTTAGAAGGTCAACCAGACCTCATGTTCCAAGTAGAAAGTACATGAGTTACATGTTACTTACTGATGCAGGTGAACCTGAATGCTATCATGAGGCATGTCAGGTCGGTGATTCTGGCAAGTGGGAGCTTGCAATGAAAGATGAGATAAAGTCTCTCATCTCTAACCAGACGTGGGAACTAGCCGAGTTACCTACAGGGAAGAGAGCTCTACACAATAAGTGGGTGTACAGAATCAAGGAGGAACATGATGGATCAAAGAGATACAAGGCGAGGTTGGTGGTCAAAGGTTTCCAGCAGAAAGAAGGAATTGACTACACGGAAATATTTTCGCCAGTTGTGAAGCTGACAACAATCAGATCAGTCTTGAGTATTGTTGCAGCAGAGGGTTTGCACTTGGAGCAGTTAGATGTAAAAACTGCTTTCCTCCATGGTGACCTTGAGGAGGAAATATATATGCAGCAGCCAGAAGGCTTCTCAGTCAAAGGAAAGGAGAAGCTCGTTTGCAAATTGAAGAAGAGCCTGTATGCCCCGAGACAGTGGTACAAGAAGTTCGACGGATTTATGCAGAAAAATGGCTACTTCAAATGTAATGCTGACCATTGTTGCTACTTCAGGAGATTCGAGTCCAGTTATATAATTTTGCTACTTTATGTCGATGATATGTTAGTAGCAGGCTCAGATATGGACGAAATCAAGAAGTTAAAGATGCAGCTGTCAGCAGAATTCGAAATGAAGGACTTGGGTGCAGCGAAGCAGATTCTCGGAATGAGGATTTTCAGAGATAAGCAGAAGGGTATCTTGCAGTTATCTCAGGCCAAGTACATTAGTCAAGTCCTGCAGAGATTTAACATGTGCAGTGCGAAGGCTGTCAGCACGCCACTAGCTAATCACTTCCGTCTATCTAGTGATCAGAGTCCTAAGACAGAGGACGAGATAAACTTCATGGCTAAAATACCATATGCCTCAGCCATTGGAAGTTTGATGTATGCCATGGTTTGTACCAGACCAGATATTGCTCATGCAGTGGGAGTTGTGAGCAGGTTTATGGCAAATCCAGGAAAGCAGCATTGGGAAGCAGTAAAGTGGATATTAAGATTTCTACGGGGAACTACTGATAGATGCTTATGCTTTGGACGAGGTGAGGTGGCTCTACAAGGTTTTGTAGATGCAGATTTTGCTGGCGAGGTAGATCGCAGGAGAAGTACTACTGGTTATGTTTTCACAGTAGGTACTACTGCAGTTAGCTGGATTTCGCAGATACAGAAGATTGTTGCTCTATCCACTACAGAAGCAGAGTACGTGACAGTAACCGAGGCTAGCAAAGAAATGATCTGGTTACAGGGTTTGTTGGCAGAATTGGGATTCAGTCAGGAGAAGAATGTTTTGCACAGTGATAGTCAGAGTGCGATACATCTGGCAAAGAATTCAGCATTTCATTCTAGAACCAAGCACATTGGACTCCGTTATCACTTCATCAGGTCTCTTCTAGAGGATGAAGTATTAACACTAGAGAAGATCCAGGGTAGCAAGAACCCAGCCGACATGATGACCAAGACAGTAACAAAGGAAAAATTGGAGCTGTGCTCAGCTTCAATTGGTCTTCTGAAGTGAAGACAAAGGAAATGACTCACACCATATTTCACAAGGAGTTGCAAGAAGGAGATATCTCAGGGGAAGCCACATTTGTCCCCAAGTGGGAGATTGTTGAAAAATGGGGCTAAAATGTGGCCTAATTTTGTTGAAATTGGCAAGCCACCATTAATAGTCCATGTTCACACCTATTTGGTAAGACACCATTAGCCTACAATCCTCATATGTTCACACCTATTTTATTCCTTCCATTGTTGATTCTTTATCCAAACTTTCCCTATAAATATAGGGCAAAACCTCAATGAAAAATACACCACCACAACAAAGAGTGATCTTGTGTAGAGAGCAACACAAGAGAGGCATTTCACAAAATAGGGAGAAAAGTGAGTTGGAGAGAATAGCCTTTGCATAGGCAGATAAAAATACAGTGTAGTATTTTTGTACTCCTCATATTTCGAGTTAGTGAAATATATTGGTGTGGGTCCGTGGACGTAGGCAAATTGCTGAACCACGTAAATCTTTGTGTTTCGTATTTGCATTTTATTTTTGCGTATTTATATTTTCTCAGTCCAATTTATTTGTGTCACATCGATCCTGGGCGGGATTAGTTGCGTCCTAATTCCCAACAGATCATAAATAGGAATTTATACAACAAACAAACAAAAACGAAAGTACAATTACTTAATCAGTGACAGGCAAAAATGTAATCAGCAAACACGAATTAAATCTTTAAGCAACTGAAATCGGGTATCTAGAAACTTGAAGATATTAATTTATATAACATTTAATACAATAATAATACAAATAATAAGAACGCTACAAGCATATAACAGTAGTCTTGACTGTTCATATTACCTAATGTCATTATATTTAAATTTAAAAAATGAACTTAAAACAAATTATACAATTGTTCAAATCATATCACCCAACAGCACAATAAAAAAAAATGCAGGTTCAAAGAGAATAATTTAAACAATTGTTCACATCAGATAATATTACCAAACACGTGTTTTACTAATACTTGGTTCTAGTCTAGATTAGCATCAAAAGCTCTCCTTTGAAATCAATCAAAAAATGAGCACT
Organism: Ligustrum vulgare; assembly: GCA_963555705.1. Taxonomy (NCBI): domain Eukaryota; kingdom Viridiplantae; phylum Streptophyta; class Magnoliopsida; order Lamiales; family Oleaceae; genus Ligustrum; species Ligustrum vulgare. The sequence goes on from OY743179.1 coordinate 7,885,549, forward strand.
AAGAGATAAAAATATATGGACTCTTAGATAACTAGAAGGAGGCAGAAACTAATCCAAACAGTTATCTAATTTTCAAATAAATCAAAATGAAACTGAATTTTGTTAATAACCTAGATAGATTTAGGTAACTTATTTACATCGAAGAAAACTTATTAATAAGGCAACAAAAAAATAAAAAAAATAAAAAAAATGAAAAAAAAAATTGAAGAAACGTTCCAGAAATTTGAAGCAGTTAAAATCAACAAATCATGAAGTAGAAATATTTATTCAGACAGAATAGAAGGACCAAAAACACCAGTGAAAATGTAATCAACGAACAATCTGTTTATGCAGTTGTTTGTTTGTCTGGAGACAAACTGTAAGTGATGTATGCGGGCAACAAAGTTGAAAGAATCTGTTATGTTTCAAGTTCGAACCTACTATAGTTATCACACCTGCTCCATGAGTGTTCGTCGTCGAGATCATCGACATGCTAGCTATTTAGTGATTGGAGCTCACATTACCTCCAAGTTTGAAGATGCCAGAAGAGTTTATAGACCGAGAAACATCATCAATGATATTCGTGAAGAGTTCGGCATAACAATAACCTATAATAAGGCATATACGACAAGGTATTTTGCTTATGGACTCGTCCCCGGGACTCCTGATGATAGTTATGCTAAATTACCTTCGTATTGTCATGTTTTGGAGCAAAAAAATCCTGGTACAACTACTTTCATTGAAACTGATGATAGTATGCATTTCAAGTACTTTTTCATGGCCCTAGGACAAAGTATACGTGGATATCAAACCTCAATGTGACGGGTAATATGTGTAGATGGAACATTCATGACATCCAGATATCGAGGAACTCTACTTGTAGCAACCTGTCAAGATGCAAATATTCAAATTTATCCGCTTGCATGGGGTATAGTTTACTCGGAGAATGAGGCTTCTTGGACTTGGTTCTTTCATAACTTGCGGGAAATAACTGGTGACTTGCAGGAACTAGTGATTGTTTCGGATCGTGGTAAAAGCAATCCTCATGCATTTAGTAATGTCTACCAATTTGCACATCATGTAAGTTGTATATGGCACTTGAACAACAACTTGAAGACTACATTTACAAAAGCTGATTTGTCCTTGTTATTCAGAAAGGCGGCAGAAGCTTACACCATAACAGAATTCGAGGCATACATGGCAGCGCTTTGTGGTAAAAAAAAGGGCATCAGAGACTACTTGGAAAAGGACGTTGGTGGTTTCCATTATTGGAGTAGGACACATTCCAAAGGAGTTCGATATAATATCATGACAACAAACAACGCAAAATCTTTGAATTTCGCGTTGAAGGAAGCTCGTGATTTTCCTATACTAGGTTTGATTGAATATATTCGACAGGTGTTGCAAAAATGGTACTATGAAAGGCATGTTGAGGCAGAAAAATGCACAACCCAACTCACCCCACCTATGGAGGATAAGATGTACTTAAAGTATAACCAGTCACACGGGTGGAACGCGATTCAAATATCAGGAAATGAGTTTCAGGTAGTTAAAAATTTGGAATCATACATCGTAAACTTGGAAGAATACATATGTACTTATAGGCGATTTGATTTAGATAAATTTCCTTGCCAACATGTAATTGCCGCAGCAAAGCAAAATGGTCCTGATGGTTATGGGCTTTGCTCTCCTTTCTATACCACATTTTGTTGGAGACAAGCTTATTCGGAATTTATATATCCATTACCAAATGAGAATGAGTGGGAAATTCCTGAGGAAGTTAAATCAAGAATCGTCTTGCGTCCATTATCAAGACGACCTGCTGGACGCCCACCGAAACAGCGAAAAAAATCAATTGGAGAGGTACACAGGCCTCGTAAATGTAGTTGGTGTATGAAGACGGGTCACAACCGGAGTACTTGTACAAATCCTCTATCGGCTACATAGACATGGATGCACTTTATGTAGTAATTGAACATCTTTCTGATAAAATATGTAATTTGCATTTCAAGTTTTTAATACATTTTAGTATTGTTGAAACTGTGAATTTTACTGTTATGCATGTTGTAGTAGATAAATATCGTAACAGGTAGTTAACAGATCTTTTCTTCAAGTTTTGATTATAATCTGTCAGCATAACGACACAGATGCCGTTATGTAATCACTAAAACGGCAAACGTGTCGTTATGTTCATAAACGGGCTTGCAGTCATTTGCATCAGCACAGCATGTCTTATTTTTTATAAAATAAGTCTAACAAGTCTGTGTATCCATTTTCATGTCGTTGGGAAGAGTTTAGGACAATAATGGCACCAAAGCCGTTACAGGTACACTAAGCGGCATATTGCCGTTATGATCATAATTATAAACTTGTCACTCATTTTGATCAGCACACCTCATCTCCACATGTAACAGGAAGATAATTTTTTTTTTTTTTAATGTTGTAGCAGATAAATATCGTAACAATTAGTTAACAGATCTTTTCTTCAAGTTTTGGTTATAATCTGTTAGCATAACGATACAGATGCCGTTATGCAGTCACTAAAACGGCAAACGGTGTGCTCCAGCCCGGAGGTCTTACGGAACGCCAACACACGGATTGTCTACCGCATGGTGTGGATTTGTTCCACGCGAGGTGGACGCGTCCTCAGGGGGTTTCAAACCTTGAACCTTTGGAACTCTTAAACTCCTTCATCGACCCGATAAAAAAATACGATCTCGACAACCTTTATGTTGGCTGATCAGGACGTATATTGGTTAATATTTTTATATTTATTCAATGTGAGATGTATTCTTTAACATATCCCATAATGGTGACTCGTTTGAAAATATAATTATTGGAATCTGTATTTTTGTTTGAGTCTAGTTGGATCAAATTGTTCGTTGAAGCTTAATTGACAATGATATCATATTAAATCCTTGTTTGATTAGATAAAAATTATAATTTTAGTAGATTTTGATAAAAGTTAATGTAATGTATGATCGAAAAGTTGGCGAATCTTACAAAATGTTTGGTCAAAATTAATTATTCAATTTAAGTCAATTTTTTAACTGAACCAAACATGGTCTAAAACTTAGAGTTATATCTTAACACATCGAAGAGTAGTACAAACTACAAACCATTATATATTAGTTAATATTCTTACATTTATTGGATATGAAGTTTATTTCATAAATTAATAAATTTGAGAACCAGTCCAACAAATTAATAGAAAAATAGGACTGTTTATCAACGAACATTGAAAAGTAGTGGCAACTGCCTGAATGATTTGACGGGTACTGCACATGTTTTAATTAAAGAGCAGTTATTTTTCAAAATTGATGTATCATGCAATGCAAATCTTTCCATCTTAATCACAAATGATCTTTGGCGGTTCCGATGCATCTGTGTTGATTTATTACGCGTTAAAAGATAAGTAGGCGTGATTGTGAATAGTCGATTATATTCGTTTATCTGAATGTACAAGAGGCTTAATAATGAAGTACGATTAAAACGAAAAATCTTAAAATAATAGGAAAGGAGAAATAAAAAAGGAATGAGACGTGCATAACTTTCATTTAGAATGTCAAATTAACGTTAGCGAGTACAATTTGGAAGCATTTTTTAACGATTCTGCACGATTTTATTGGTGAAGTTTCGTGTCCAACTTCTGGGGGTCAAATTTCATCGCTTAGAGGTTCATGTCAATAGAATTAGGAGTCTTTTTAACTCTTTAAATATGTTAATGACTTGAATTGATTAAAGATATGACAATTTTCTCGCTAATTGGTGGGTTCCAACACTTTTAATGTCCATTCGAACGAAATCCTCGAATGTCTAAATAGGAAGATACAATTCCCAATCTCATACAAGTGCAAAAAAAAAAACTCAAAATTTATAAAGCACTATCATCACTATCACTAATATATAAAAGAGTGAATGAATGAGATACTTTTAAAAGACTAATTTGCCCTCATATTTTATTGTTAATGGCTAAAAAATCCTTCAATTTAAAATATTTTATATTAAAATAATAATTCATATATATAGATAATTAAAAGTGACTAATATGCAACCCCTTCATATTTTCTTGGTTTCACATCTTATTAATATGATACATCGATGTAGAAAATTAATACGATTGTTTCAGAATTCCCTATAAAAATAATGAAGCATTAAGACATCAACTTGCGATTCAGTATACCATCAAAATTCAATGCCCTTAATCAACCCAGTAAAATTAGAAATACTTCGACTTGCTGTTTATTTTCTCTTCATAATCTCTATATAGAAAGTGGAGTAGTCTCATGTTTATAATTGCCTTTTAATTTCATGATTTCTTTGATCATATTAAAATATAATTCATTTATATTGGGTATACAGTATTCTTGATGATTTTCAAGAAAACGAGACTTCATTTTTCGTTGTCTTAAATCTCGATTTTAGATTATTTTGTTTTGCAAATTTGAGATTGTCTTATGATTATGAATTTATTTAAATTTGTATTACACTAAATTTCATTTAATTTGTCTTTTATATTCAATTTATTTTCACTAAATAAAATATTAAAACTAATATTATAATTTCACATAATTAAGTCAACTATTTTTCACTAAACTTGTTAAATATTATTAATATATAATTAATGAAAAAATTAGCATATGCCAATTAAAAAGTAAATACTATTTATATAATTAACATGAAGTCATGTTCTATTAAGTTTATTAATATTAATATAAAAAATATAAAAATTTATTAAAATTACATACAATTAACATTTAGCTCCAGTTTGAACCCACATTTTCAGAATATATATATATATATATTTTTTAAAGTAGGAAAATTATTTATAAAGATAATATAATAAAAAAGGAGTTTAAAATATGGAATCCAACAGGAGCTTATTAAGAAACCTAATGTTCTATATTAAAATCATATTGCATTTACTCATTGTTTGAATTATTATAAATTCCTTTTTCATTGAAAATAAATTCACTCAATAGTTTAAAAATCATTAAATTACATTTATTTGGTAAATATAATTGAGAAATCCATTTCTATCAATCCAATATTTATTTTATCATTATTAATTTATATACGAGTTGAATAATTATTTTCAATAATCCATCAATTTATTTATCATCATATTATTTGCAGTTTCCCTCTTTTCTCGCATCTTCTCTAAAGTCACGCTAAAAATCAATAAATTCGTATAATCCGAATTAATTTTTATGATTCTTTAATATGCATTTTTTTAATTAAATTTTTACTTCTTTGTTAGATATATATTTCATACTTGATTCATGGTTTTATTTTTTTTCCTACAAGTATATTACTTATGCGTGAGATGGAAGAGAATATGTGGTTTAAGTGTTGTTCCGTAGCTATGATAATTTTTGAATTTTCTATACATTTTTTATAGTATTCATGTTGAATAATGTTTGATCCATGTTTTTATTTTATTGGTAATTATTGTTATTTTCCAAAAAAAAATTCTTTGGCTAGGTATATTGTGCATTTGATGTGAATGAAGATAATTTATGATTAAGAATTATAGCATATTTGGTAAGATAATTTTTTTATTTCTACGTATTTACATTGTGTGTTACATCCGTGATTTCTTTTTTGTATGCTCTTAAGGAATTTGACTCAATCCAATGGTATGTACAATGAAATAAGAATGAGTTGTCGTAATTTCAAGAAACAATTATCCATACAAAAATAATTATTGGACAACATACAAGAAAACAAGTTTTCTTTCTCACATCTCATTAACTTCATCAAATGAAAAATTCCTTTTATTAAGATTTCAACTTACTCATGACTACGGATTATTTAAATAGTAATATTAAGTGAAGAATTTGTACAAATAGGATAATACGTTCTTTATTTTGCTTTCTTTTGAAAGAAGGATAAAATATTTCTAGATATTTTAAAATTTTCATTGCGCGTTAAGTTTTATGGGATAAATAGAATATGCACTAGTACAAAAATCACAAAAAAAAAAAAAAACGAGGAATAGTCTATAAAAGGACGGTGGCATTTTTGTAAATATAATCGAAGAATGGGCGTCGGTTGTAATATTACAACCGACGTGTAAAGTTTAAACCTAAAGAATACGCGTCGGTTCAGAACCGACGCGTATTCTTTAGGAAAAAAAAAAAACTTTAGGCGTCGGTTGTAATATTACAACCGACGCCCATTCTCCGGTTTCCCGCGTCGGTTCTTGAAGAACCGACGCGAATTCCTTTATTTACTTATACGCAAAAAGCGCAGATCATCTATATTTTTTTCACTATTCGATCTCTTCCCGCCTCTCTATTTATTTTTCTCTCACCCGAACCACCGCACTATGTCGCCGCCGCCACCACCACCACCATTCCTCCATTTCCCGGCAACGTTCATCACCACATTCCTCCCCTCGCTCTTTATCTCTTCCTCTCCCCGAATCACCGGACTCGCACCTCCGCCACCACCGCGCGCCTCCACCATCTCGTAAGAAACTCACCTATCTCTTTATATATATATATATATATATATATATATATATAATGTATGTAAATAATATGTATATATATGTATTATATATAATGTATATAAATGTATATTTACATACATTATATATATATATATATATATATATATATATATATATATATATATTTTATGTGTATATATATATATATATATATATATATATATGTTTATGTATATATATTTATATTATAGATGTGTTTGTATATATGTATGGGTGTTTCAACTAGTTATTGATTTAATTTTGTATTGTTGATTTTTAGTTATTAGATGGATAAATTGCAATATTTGAATTATTGAATTTCTAATGCAGCAGAATGGATGAAAGAAATGTGATGCTTCCCCCGCAAACAAAAAAAAAAAAAAAGACTTTAGGCGTCGGTTGTAATATTACAACCGACGCCTAAAGTCAAAAAAAAAAAAAAAAGATTTTAGATGTCGGTTCTACATTTAGAACCGACGTCCAAAACATACTTTGGGCGTCGGTTTTATATTAAAACCGACGCCCAAAGATTTTTTTTTTTTTTTTTTGACTTTAGGCGTCGGTTCTAAATTAAAATCGACGCCCAAAATTGACTTTGGGCTAAAGTCGAGACTTTAATCGTCTGCGTCATAGACGTCGCCGCTACAACCGACGCATATTTCGTTTTCCAACCGACGCGTATTCCTGTTTCTGTACTAGTGATGATGACACAATTTTTTCAAATATTTCCTTGATATGACTCTTTTTCAGTGCTATTCTTAAAGGCATAAGATGTGACAAGTCGTAAAGATCAAATCTCAGACTTTACGAGTCTTAGCGTACTAAAGTTTTTTCTTATTTGAAATACCAATTTTATTATTGTAGATCAAGAAATATACATAAATAACGTATGATCGAGATACTTGAACGGGCATTAGTTCTTTTTCACGTTCTTGAATCGATTGGAGTGGAATGATGAATTTATTTCTCCGCCTCTTTGAGAATAAATCTGAATTTTGGTGGAGAATGGCCGGATATATGAGATTACAACGACCAAGAACATTTGGAACATTTCATTTCTTAGCAAAAGAGCCGTTTGCAAGTAGTGTTCGATCAATTACGTATTAATCATTATTCGATTGATTGGATTGAGGCTATTGACAAAAAGATTTGTCTAAGCCACTTCGTTTCTTTTTGTCAAAGTCACTTCTTTTTTGTCCAAGTTGCTTAATTTTAATTTTATTTTCTTTAACAATATTTTTTATCATAACTGCTTTAGAAAATAATATTAGCACTTCAAAAATATTACGCATTTCATTCATCATATACATAAAACGTGCAACGCACGTGCTTACTACTAGTAGGAATAAAAATTGTTCAAAGGACTTAAAAAGAATAAGCTCTACTTTCATTTTTCTTATAGATAAATAATAAGCTCTAAATTATGGTTGATGTGTTATTGAAAAATCAATAAAAATTATGGATCTCACGAATTCTGTAGTTTAAATTAATTGTCAACTTTGACTTAAATTTTTAGTAATTTTTTTTACCGAATCGGAGGTAAATATGAGTACATAACCCTCACCACACAGTACTAGTGAATTTCTTTGAAAGAAAAGCTTTGTTGCAAATAGGGTTTTGGTTCGGATGTTTTCATGCAAGTTGTTGGAAGACACCGTTGAGTGAATTTATGTGGCATCTTACTCAAAATCATTTCCAGATTTTCCAGGGGTACAAAATCGTATAAAACAATGATTCCTTGACAGACAAGTTTTGTCTGTACCAAAAACTGTGATTTGATTCATTAAATTTTATGTATTATATATACTACTATGTTGGACTCCTCACTTTTTAAGAAATATTTGTGTCGGTTACTCGAGTATAGAACATATATGGGTATGGGATCCTTCTCTAATCCTTTTAACCAAAAGATGATATTATATACTATTTAAAACAAAAAATAATATTTCATATCTTCAAAAAATACATCTATTATTATTAATATATAAATTTTTAAAGTAATTTGAAATTTATAAGACATACTCATACATTTATGTCAAAATTTTGCGTCTTTTTAACCTTATCTCAGTATCTCAAGTTTAAAAAAAACAAAGGTCCGACACTTAAATATGTACCCACACCCGAATTCCTATACTCGCGTACCCGAGTTCGGGCAACATAGTATATATATATAAGATTGTATTTTTACAAGCTGACTTTAGATCCTTGGATTGCCATTTGCCATCCATTTTCTAAAATTTATTTTCCTCAATTATGGGATTCGTAATTTTTAAAAACTTTTTAACTCATGTTTCATTAATTTTTATGAAAATATATTAAACATTTGAATTTGAGCTAACCCAAAAGAGGTTTAGAAATTAGAGGCGTACGTTAGACTTTTGGTGTTCGAAACTCCAATAAGGAATCAGGGCTAGACTATATTTATCTTAATCTTAATCTTATCTTAATATATATAATAACAGGGTAGTTGGCCATGTTTTCTCGCCAAAATTGCTGACCTCATTTTTTTTTCCGGTCAAAATATGACATTTATTTGTTTGACTTCAGATCATTAAATATCAACTACATCAGCACCATTACATTGTCAATCATTCCTCACTACACGAGGATCTGTGCATTGATACTAATAAATTGTTTAATAAATTCTATAATGCATTGATTCATTAGTTGGATTATTTTTATATTATGGATTTCAAGGACAAATTATGTAACATTCAAGAATGTAAAAAAAAAAAAAATTCCGTTTGTGAAATAGAAATTGTTTTTTTTATCATTATTATAATTTGATATTACTAAAAATATTTACAAAAAATATTATTTTTAACGTTGAGCAACATTAACGCAAGAAATAAAAAACATTGTTATTTTTCATAAATAAATTTAATACACGTGCAATTCATTTTCATGTATTGATTGATGTTCTGCACGATCAAATTGAAAAGTTTTAATATCCTAAATTTTAAGGATTGATATAATAAAGTCCAATAAAGAAATTGTGTCTATTCATTTTTTGGGAAAACATTTTTTTACGGTGATCATTCTTTGATTTATGTTTGGCATTCATTAATTCGCATCTCATTTTTTAAAATTCATTTTTAACTATATTTTATCAATGATGTATTCTATACATGATATAAAAAAAATCTCTATTTTTTAACCATATATTCTCCTATAATATACATTTTTATACCACATTTCTTTTTAATTGTATTGCATGCAATGACCATGAATTGTAATTGTTTAAAAATCATGAACCGCAAATATTGTTTTTAAAGAAGTGTTTTGAAATTTACATTGAATTTTGATATTGAATTTTTTTTTTGTTTCTTCATATTCTTTCCCATAATATATGAATTTAATTGTTTTTGTTATGTATTTCTTACATTTTCATTAATTATTGCATATATTTAGTTAGTTATTCATTAATTAATAATTATAATTTTTTTGATCCATGCAACGCACGGGTGCGAATACTAGTCTTAATCTTAATATATATAATAATAGTATAGCAGCCAAAAAAACTCACACATAGTTTTCCGCCATTTTTACCTGCTATTTTAGAAAACTTTGTAATTTTATTAATTGTTTTAATAATTGAATTAGGAAACTTCAATTAATGCAAAATTAATTATAGGTGACATGTAATAAATGACTTATTGATTTGTAAAAAAAATACAAAAATCTATAAAAAGGTCAAATTGTATATTATTTTTATTCTCTTGATAATTATTGTATTTTGAAGTAAAAAAATATGCCATATAGGTGTCAAATTCATGATCTTAACGAAAATTTCAATACAAGTTAACAAATGAAAGTAAACTCTAAATATAATATTCATAAAATTGCCTCAAATAATAAAGGAAAAAGTTTAATTATACTTTTTCCTTTTTTCAATATCCAATCTTTTTAATTTATCTCATCTAAGTTATAAAATGATATTTATCATTTCTTACCTAACTTCAATTTGACATAAATGATTAATTTTAAATCTTTTTTCTTATCAAATTAAAAAAATAATAAATATCCGATCTTTCTAAGTAAATTCAATTGAATCATTTTAATTTCTATAACTTCAGGTTATACTTTTTACTTTTTTCAATATCCAATTTTTTTAATTTATCTCATCTAAGTCATAAAATGATATTTATCATTTCTTACCTAACTTCAATTTGACATAAATGATTAATTTCAAATATTTTTTCTTATCAAATTAAAAAAAAATAGATATCCGATCTTTCTAAGTAAATTCAATTGAGTCATTTTAATTTCTACAACTTCAGGTTTCAATAAATTCTTTGGTAATTTTGGAATTAATTTTATAAATTTACTCATTTTGTTCATTTATCTATTTTTTTATTTTTATAAATTTAAAATAACATCAATTTGTAAAATATATACTACAGACTTTAACAATTAATTCATTGAATTCTATAGAAAATAAAAATATAAGGTTTTATCAAACTTATTCTATTTAAAAATAAAATATGGTCCATACAGTTATTTAACATGCACAAAAAATAGTTTTTTGTGTGTGGGGATAACATGACCATTTTCAATACTTGGTAAAAAATAAAATGTCACGTTGTATTTAAAACCATTGAATATGAGTAAGTTTGATATGAATTATAGAAATGACTTTAAATGTGTGATTGAAAGTGAAAGAAGGTAGTATAAAAAAAATAATTGTCAAATCAATCAATTGAGTGGTTAAAAATTGATTTTCTTTTTTTTAGAATGTGTGGTTAAAAAGTAATATGTGCAATTGTGAAAAATTAGTTTTTAAATAATATGTGATTGTGAATAAACATTAAAAAAAATTATTTTTGAATAATCAATTCTATATGAATAAATAAATTAAAGAAAGTAGAGAATAAACAATTAACTATTAAAAAAAATGCAATTCATAACTTTTTTTTTTTTAATTGTATATTGAATATACAATTTATTTATTTATTAAAGTAAGAAATCTTATAGAGAGAAATGAAATTATAAATTATTCACAATTTGTGTATGCAAGTTATTATTATTATTTTTTTATTGTGTTATTTTTATCGAGAATTATATTTTTATAATTTATTCAATAAATATTATTTATTCCGTGCATCGCACGGATGCGATTACTAGTGTATATAATAACAAGATAGTTGACCCAAGTTTTCCCGCCAAAACTGCTGATATCATTTTTTTGGGTCAAAATATGACATTTATTTGTTTGACTTAAGATCATTAAATATCAATTATATCAGCACTATTGTATTGGCACTAATTCTCCACTACACGAGAATCGGTGCATTGGTACTGGCAAATTGTTTAATCAATTCTATAATACATTGATTCATTAGTTGGGTAATTTTTATATGGATTTCAAGAACAAATTATGTAACGTTCAAGAATGTAAAAAAAAAAAAAAAAAAAAAAACAATTTCCTTTTGTGAAATAGATTTTTTTTTTATCATTATTATATTTTGACATTACTAAAAATATATATAAAAATATTATTTGTAACGTTGAACAACATTAACGCAAGAAATAAAAAATATTGTTATTTTCCATAAATAAATTTAATACACGTGCAATTCCTTTTCATGTATTGATTGATGTTCTGCACGATCTAATTGAAAAGTTTTAATATCCTAAATTTTAAGGATTGATATAATAAAGTCCAATAAAGAAATTGTGTCATTCATTCTTTGGGAAAATATTTTTTTCTGTGATCATTCTTTAAACTATGTTTGGCATTCATTAATTCACGTCTCATTTTCTAAAATTCGTTTTTAACTATATTTTATTAATAAGGTATTCTATACATGATATAAAAAAAAATCTCTACTTTTTAACCATATATTCTCCTATAATATACATTTCTATACCACGTTTTTTTAAAATTGTATTGTATGCAATGATCATGAATCGTAATTGTTTAAAAATTATGAACCACAATTATTATATTTAAAGAAGTTTTTTTAATTTACATTGAATTTTGCTATTGAATATTTTTTTGTTTCTTCATATTTTTTCCCATAATATATGAATTTAATTGTTTTTGTTATATATTTCTCACATTTTCATTAATTATTGAATATATTTAGTTAGTTATTCATTAATTAATAAGTATAATTTTTTTTTGTTCCGTGCAACGCACGGGTGCGAATACTAGTATATATATTATAACAATAAAGTTTCTAAATAAAACACCACACAGTTTCACGCCTTTTTTACACTTGCCTAAAATAGAAATTCATGATTTATAGATATTAAAAAAAAATTGTGATTATCTATATAAATTTCAAAATTGCTCTTATCTAGAGAATATAAACGGTCACTTTGAAAATGGTTTTACCTCATTATTATTACGAAAATTTGAAATTTGACATGCTAAAGAAAAATTCAAAATTTGCTCAACACAAAACTCAAGATTAACCATAAACTATCCAAACATATTTTAAGCTTCTTACACTATTATCTATTTCTTCAAATAGCTTTTTAACCACGTGTACATTTTGTAACACATTTTATTCCCATTGTTTATTTTTCCATAAAAAATCTTTTATAACCACACATTTTTGATAAACGTCTATTTGATAATTCGTTTAAAAAAAAAATTTGTTTATAAATAGCGACGTGACAATATTCCATTAGTTTATTTTGAAATACCGAGATAGGTGAACAAAGAATTGCTTTCGTCAAGAATTTGACATTTTATTTTATTTTTAAAAAAAATTGTCGAAAGATGTGTACCACGTGGACGGGTATAAATGAAGCCCATAAAAATACGATAAAAATTATAATATATGTTATAGTTAACATTTGTAATTTTAATTAAATAACCAATATCTTATTTTATTTCAAATTTTGAATTCAGTAAAATAATGAATTTTTATTTTAAAATAGAGATTAAAAAAATTTTGTGATTATCTATATAAATTTCAAAATTGCTCTTATCTAGAGAATATAAACGGTCACTATGAAAATGATTTTACCTCATTATTATTACGAAAATTTGAAATTTAACATGCTAAAGAAAAATTCAAAATTTGCTTAACACAAAACTCATGATTAACCATAAACTATCCAAACATATTTTAAGCATCTTGCACCATCATCTATTTCTTCAAATAGCTTTTTAACCACGTGTACTTTTTGTAATACATTTTATTCCCATTGTTTATTTTTCCATAAAAAATCTTTTATAACCACACATTTCTTGATAAACGTCTATTTGATAATTCGTTTAAATTTTTTTTTTTATAAATAGCGACGTGATAATATTCCATTAGTTTATTTTGAAATACCGAAATAAGTAAACAAAGAATTGCTTCCGTCAAGAATTGGGCATTTTATTTTATTTTTTAAAAAAATTGTCGAAAGATGTTTACCACGTGGACAGGTATAAACGAAGTCCATAAAAAATGGGATAAAAATTATAATTTATGTCATAATTAACATTTGTAATTTTAATTAAATAACCAATATTTTATTTTATTTCAAATTTCGAATTCAGGTAAAATAATGAATTTTTATTTTAATAAAGTTTCATAAGTAATAAAAAAATGAATTCTAAATTTGAAATAACATAATGAGCCTACGAATTATTGCCATCATTTGGTAAATTGTTTTATTGATAAAATGGGTAGTTAAAAATGATTACTTTACAATAATAATAATAAGTTAAAAATAATGTTGATCAAGAAAATGTCGAATATATCTACCAAATATTCGCTCAATGTTTCGAGTCAATGAAGAAAACTACAATAAAATTATATTGCTAATTCAGATTAAATCGATAAATGGCTAGGATAATATTATAAATTATTTTAAATTGAAATATCACTACATACTATTAACGAAAATTATTTTAACATTTCTTTAAATAGCTTTTTTTACCACGTGTACTTTTTGTAACACATTTTATTCACATTGTTTATTTTTCCATAAAAAATCTTTTATAACCACACATTTCTTGATAAACGTCTATTTGATAATTCGTTTAAAAAATTTGTTTATAAATAGTGGCGTGACAATATTCCTTTAGTCTATTTTGAAATACCGAAATAGGTGAACAAAGAATTGCTTCCGTCAAGAATTGGGCATTTTATTTTTATTTTTTTAAATTATCGAAAGATGTGTACCACGTGGACGGGTATAAACGAAGCCCAAAAAAAATACGATAAAAATTATAATCTATGTCATAGTTAACATTTATAATTTTAATTAACAACACGTTTCACAATCACACCATTTTTAAATCACACGTTTCATTAATTTTTATAAAATATATATGTCAAATAGTGGTGAAATTCTAAATTTTGTCCCGTGCATCCCACGGGTGCGAATAATAATAATAATAATAATAATAATAATAATAAAAATAAAAACAAAGAAAAATGAACATAGCCCAAATCGGAGAAAATTTGTTTAGTGTGTCATTAAGCCCTGTTCGGTAGCATTTTAATCAAGGTCAATAATTAATTTAATATATTTCATGGTATTCAGAACTTTACACATATCAATATCCATCAATTTTTATCAAAATTCACAAAAAGCTTGACTTTAATCACTACCATATATGGCCTAAAATATGTGTTTGTCCAACTCAAGGAAAATTTTGTGCGCTTTTACTCCCTTTTTTGAAGCCAGTGAGAGCTTGTCCGAAGAACTTTGAGGTCCTAAGCGACTAAGTAATATGAGACCTTTAAACATAAATTTTTTACAAGGTAATACATTTGAAAAGAAAGGAAAAATATGTAAAATGAGCAAGTTGAAATCATTTACCAACGATTGAAAAGGCCCTTTGGGTAAATATTTTTTACTGCAACGATCATCCTCGACTTACCTATTTACAACATTAAAATCTCAATAGGAAGCCTATTATAACTATATTTAAGGTATGTCTTTTGCACATGCTTTCCAAAGACTAGTCAATCCAAGGTTGAAAGAATTTTCTCTTTTTTGTTATTTTAATAGGATATGACAACTTCAATTTATTAGTCGTGGATCTCCAATAATTCTAACAATATTATTTCAGATTTTTAGAAAAGCTTGTCATATATAACCAAAGCGAGTGAGGATGTAAAATATTTTGAAGGAAATGCAAAATTGAAACTCTAACACAAGATTTTAGGTTCCTTAATAGAGCATTAACATATTCATTACTTGAATAAAAAATAACAGAATATGTTAACATTCAATTGAAAATAAAAGTCTATTCCCAGAAGGCATGTATTAATCCCTAATAGTATAGAATATAAATTAATAATGCAATACCAAAAAAGTCATGAAATTTTTAATAAAAAGAAAAGCTCATAAAAAATGATAACATTTGAAAAAAAAAGGGGGACAAATGATATTTAGCATCTAATTGTATTCAAAGATTAGTTCTTTATAAATTACAAGTAAAATGATAATTAATTAAAACGATCCACATATTTAACACAATGGCCAATGCATTCTTAAGTTATCTCTTCAATAAAAAAAAAAAAATAGTTTATCTCATCAATCACACGCCTTCGTTTGTTAACACTATTTGGTTTATTGACTGATTTATTTATAATTTTGTGGTAAAAAGTGATTTGAGAAATTTTGTGATTTATAAACATGTTTATAAACCAGTTTTTGACTTTTACCAAACACATCTGTGATTTAAGAACTCGTCCTTTTCTTTTTCCTCTATTCAATAGCAATTAGAAAAGGAGAATCAAGAATTAAAAGTAGGGTGGGCATCAACCCGCCCAACCTGCCAAAACCGCCCAACCCAACCCAACCCAACCCGATGGGTTTTGATGAAAATTGGGTTGGGTTGGGTTATAAAAAAAAAAATAAAAAATTGTTTAGGTTGGGTTGAGTTGTGGGTTGGATGACAAACCCGACCCGACCCGACCCGACCCAACCTAACCCAATCAAAATTTTAAAAATATAAGAGTATTTAAATTTCAAGAATTTTAAATTCATTTTTAACTTGGATGGAACTCAAATATAATTTGAACATATTTTATTTTTATTAGCAAGTATTTAATTTATTATATTTGAGTTTATTGTATTGTACATAATTTATTTGAGTTAATAGTTGATTTATGGGCATAATTTTTTAATTTTCTAAGAATTTTATTTAATTGGACCAAAGCCCAAACCACCCAACCCAACCCGACCGAAACTTGATTGGGTTGGGTTGGGTTTGAATTCATATTTGGGTTGGGTTGGGTTGGGTTAGGTTGGGTTGATTTTTTATCAACCCGACCATAGTGGGTTGGGTTGGGGAAAAAACCGACCCAACCCAACCCACGCCCACCCCTAATTAAAAGGCTACGTTCTCTTTGTTATTTTCATATCATTTTTTGTTTTCAGTTTTTCAAAACATCGAAAACTTGTTCAATCTCGTATTTTAGAAAACTCATTTTCGAAAATAAGTAAAAAAATCTATAAAGAAAATCTCAAAACGACATTTTTGACGTTTTGAGTGTTTTCATCGAAAATGTGGAAAACAAGTCTAATTTTAAGTAAATTACCTTCAAATTCACAAATCTTCCACCAACATGTTTACTATTTTTATTTTTATTCTGAGAAATAATTTCTCAAAATGACAAAACAAACGCATTTTTAAAAATTGAAAAAAAAAAGGATATTTAGAACACAAAATTAAAAATGAATTCAAAACTCACAATTGAAAACTGAAACACAGATAATGATCCCTAATCTTATTACTATTATAAAGGAGGATAGTCCTCAAAGTTTTCCCTCCCAAGTTTCCTCCCAAAATGTTATTTATCAATAAAAAAAATCTTATTACCTCCAAAAGTTCCCCCCAAAAATTTTTCAAATAGTTTTTTTGAAACTTCTCCTACAAGCAAAACAATTCAAAATCAATTTTTTTTAAGTTTTCCAAAAAATCAGTAATAATAGTGACCCCACGAGTTCTTTCCCAAAGAGTAAAAAAAAAGGGTCGGCATAATATTTTCAACATTATTTCTCTCCTCTCTCTGTCTCTAAACTCCTCTATTTCTCTACAGCGGCGATGGATGGAGGCGACAGATCCGACAGTACGAGTGGGAGGAGCGTTGTG
Source organism: Ligustrum vulgare (assembly GCA_963555705.1). Lineage (NCBI taxonomy): Eukaryota > Viridiplantae > Streptophyta > Magnoliopsida > Lamiales > Oleaceae > Ligustrum > Ligustrum vulgare. The sequence continues at coordinate 7,903,080 of OY743179.1, forward strand.
TAACATATACCTTTATATCCGACAGATCCCCTCTATATCCAAAATTTCGATGAACCTTTTCGATAAGTTGCCGACCATCATCGATTGAGAACGCGCATCCTGTAGTTAATGGTCTGAACCATCTTCGAACTCTTAGACATCGACATTTTCGTAGATTCAAAACTTGCAGTGTCCTCACCGCTTCTTTCTTGCTGCAAAACAGAGGGTTAGATTTTTACTCAATCTCAACGCCGATGAATCCCTTGAATTTGAACTTAGTCGCTGCCCTCTCCTCTCTGCCCCCGTTTGGTCACTCTTCTGCAATGGTCAGAAGCTGAGTTTTGCCATCCACCACAAGGCCATACAGTAGAACCGCCTAAAGCTCAAGACCGTGCAGAATATCATAGTCGAAAAGGGGGTGATTCCTCCTGGTTCTGGATTCGGGTTGGAGGAGATAATGTAATATGCTTCTTGAAACAAAAAACTTTCTCCTCTCCTCTCCTCTCTTCACTTCACTAATGGCACAAAAAGGTTGTGTGATTGAAATGGGTTGTTTATTGATAAGATTCTTGGAATTTCAGGTTCGATGGAGAAATCCTTGGCAATGGCAGTGGATGCAGCTAAGAATGCTGGGAAGGTGAATTGGATTCATACTCCAAAGTGCTATTTTCAATTTTTATTTTTATTTTTTACTCTTCTTTTTTATACATTAATCAGATTGAAAATAGAGCTATTGATTCTAGAAAATACTAATTTAGCTTCTCTCAAGGATATATGCCTCTAATGCTTCCTGCTATTTCTGTCTTCTGAGTTGTTTTATTATTGTTTTTTCTTATTCATTATGTTTTCCATCATGCTTTTATAATTCACCTGAAATCCATCGTGATAGTTTGCTTCTTGGAACTAATAATTTTATCAAAGTAGAGCAGAGTACCAAATATAGCTTCTTGCAGGCTGTAGCTCCCACTTCCTTTTAAGACTTATAAGCAAATATTATCAGATTAAGTTTGAAAGCTTTGAAATATTGATCATGACCGTCTGTCTGTGCTTACTGAATTTCATTTAAAGAAAGATATGTTGTTTAAATTATGCACCTTCTATTGGGTTAACTTCTATTTAGTTTGAATAATGCTTAATTTTGATTGCTCTGAATCTTGCAGGTATTTTGTTTGATTTTTTATTTCGATTTTGTATTCCAATTGAAGTTTTTTTCCTCTTCTTCTACTGATTTTGTGCCAAGTTACCATTTTCCAGTAAATAAACAGTTAATTATGATTGTGTAAACTTTTTATTTTCTGTATTCCTTTTTTTTTTTTTTTTTTTGCCTTTTTTGCCTTTTGTCTTCTGATTTTGGTTATCTTAAACAATGAAAAAAATAAGCCTGCTTTTGCTCTTAAACAATCCTGGCATTAAAAATGCTACTTAAGTTCAATTCATCTTTGAAGCCTGCTTTTGCTTATGGTGGAATGGAACAAAGTCTGGCATATTCTCCTGTCTAAAGTTTCCCACCCATTCATCGAGCCAGCATTCTTTAGCTTATCCAATTGGTTCCAGCAATGACTGATGGCAGTGGCAACATGACCAGCAGCCACCTCTGATTGGTAAACTTTGTCTCCTCGACCTGATTAAGGTCCTCCATAATAGGTGGAGTTTGATGTTTACTACTTCTCTTTTGATTAAATGTTAGTATTGTAGGTCACAAATTAAAGGCTGTAGTAAGGCTGTTGAGCCTCTGTCATCATCATTTCATTTTAAAAAATGGAATAGTAAGGTTGTTGACAGACCGTCTTTGATAACTTTTCAGGAGGTTGAGCTGCTCCAGCATATAGTAGAAAAACAAGTAATAAGGGCTGATGTTTTTTCTTTACTAAAATGTTAGTACTTTATGGTTCATGCTTGAAACTTAAGTTACTGTGTGATTGTAAGAACTTTTACTTAATCGATTTTGCAGGTTGTCTTTAGATTTCGGGACTTTCAAATATAAAGAAACTGGTGACCGGCAGCTATCCTCTTCTGCTTTACAAGATGAGGTAGAATTGTGCAGCAAACTAATTTTCTCCTATTCTAATTTTCTGATATAATCATGTTGATTTATCTATTAGACAGTGTTGTGAAGAACTTAGGGAGGGGTTAACACTTTGCTTCCAGATTACCTTACAATTATTTTTTTGTTCAGTATTATTTTGATAAAGAGCAAGAAGAAGAGCAATAAAAGATTTGTAAATAGGTCATGCAATTGAGGACCATTTTATTTTAACTTTTGACATTCAAGGAAAGAACAATGTTCTCAGATAGAGATTTTAAGAGTTCACATTTAACATCAGATAGAGATTTGATTTGTATAGAGATTTGATTTTGCATACATGTAATAAGACAGATTATTAGGTATATTCCATTTGTTTATTTATGATTGATTAATTTTAAACCATGATATGCAGTTTGGGGTTGGGGGTGAGAGGTGGCAGGGGGTGTTCTCTTGATGTAGATATTTTATGATTGTTCAAGAGATGCTTCTGTCAAATTGTTCTTTGCTAATATTTAATGTTACACAAGGATGATAATCATACCGTTTGCTTGAATTAATGGCTCATTTAGATTTAATTTAACTATTATTGCTCTAACAAGGTTCTACCCTTGCATTTTCTTTGAATATTAACTAAAAGTTTCGTTGTGCACTATAGTTCTAGGTTGTTACTTCTCCGGCCTGTCAAATTGATAGGATACTGAGGAAAGGAGAATTTGTATGTTGGTCATCGACATGTTGATCATTGAATTAATCCCCAAAATCCGAATGAAAGAACTGTTCCAGAATTTTTGAAGGTATGCACTTTGGGTATTGGTTTAGTGATTCAAAACAATTTGCTGAATCTATTTTATCTTTAGAAATCAAATCTAATCATGCATAGTTTTCCAATCCAAGGTTTATAATCTATTGCACTTCACATGAGAGTATATTTAGGATTGGTATATGCAAAATAGTGTGTTGGAGACTCCTCCAAAGAAACTCTCCCAAAGCAGCCTTCTGTTGCAATTGGGAAGGATCTGGAAGCTGCTAGGATGACAGCAGGTGAAAATTGAAACTTAAATCCCGAATGCAATTCATTATTTCCTAGAACCAGTTTATTACCGCCTCACTTACACTTATTTAAAGATATCCAGTTTTTGACTTCCATTTCCATTCCTTAATGAATCTCTCTTTTTCGTGTACTTTTCCTTTCATGTTAATAATTACTTTTCCTTTCATGTTAATAATATTGTAGGATTTAGCTAACATGCTAGAGATGTGTGCTGATCCTTACACCATATTTCAGCCCTGACATAATATTATATTGTCCTTATTTATGCTTTCTTTCTACGTCCGTCCAGGTGAAGGAATTGCAGGCCAACTTTGTCCGCTTGAGCCTTTTGAGCAAGTGAGTTTATGAAGTATTCTTTTCCTTTTTGGTATTGCTTTATCATGCCATTTGAAGTTAAAGGAGGAGTTTTCAAGTTTTTTAAAAGGAGAAAAACTGGTGAATTGTGATGGAGAACACCAAGAGATCAGGGGTACATTTTGTTTCCATGAATTATGATGCCAAATATGAGCACCTTTGATCTAACAGGTCACTTTTCTTAATTTAAACCTAAATTTGTTTATTATTTTAGTTTTTAGAGTATAACTTCTTACTCTCAATTTTTATGTGGAAATTGTGAAATTTTTATCATTTGTTTTGATGAGTGACATCTTGAATTATGCAGGGATATCATACACAAACCAGTTGTGAATTTCTTCTTAAATTATTGATTTGCAACTAATGACTCCGGGAGTGGTGGTCTGGATATGATGTCACCTGTTTAGGGTCTATTTTTCTACCTTTGTTAGATTTTTGACACTTTTTCTATCCATGTTTGTTTTCTGGTACATATTATATAATATATTTGAGATGTTTTTTTGGAAGTTTCAACTTTAATTTTATTGAGATTAAGTGTAGTTTGCCTAAAAAGGTTAATATTTATGTTTGGTGTAGAAAATTGTCATAACGTATGGTTGGATAGTCTGTATTAATAAGTACATTGCTTTTGTTCAGTATTATTTTGAACCACGAAATTAGAAGTCTATGAACCCAGTAAAATTTTCATTTTTGCTTGAAATGTAAATTTCTCAGGTGAGGAAATGCTATTATTTGCTTGGATTTATATTAAGGGGTTGATTGAGGAATTTATAATTGTGATTTTTTGGAGAATGTGGTTAAAAAGTAGGATTTTTTTTTTTTTGTGGATTTAAATGTGAAATTATTTTATCGGATAATGTATTGTTGAAAATAAGTTTGGAGAAAGATAGAATTGTAAGAATGAGTTTTAAGCTTGAGCTAAATTATTTCTTTTCATTTTCCATTGCTAATAGGCCATGAATGAATCCTTTAATTTCATAAACAAATATCAAGTCTACAATTATGAAGCAGATTGAGATAATAAATCTTTGAGAATAAATTTGGAAAATTGTTGATTATATACCATTTATGTTGTAGTCATATGATTGTCTTGGTTAGTTATTGTAATATAATATTCTTTTTTATATCTAATACCGTGCATCGCACGGGTGGTAGAACTAGTGCTTTTAAAACTAGCAAAAACCCATAAGTTATTCACTCAAAAGAAAAATGACAAATTTTTAGGTGAAATTTTATTTTTTTTAAATGAATTCACCATAAAAATTTAAATACCCAAATAGAACATACAAAGGTAAGTCAATTTGGGTTTGTTTATGGCACAAATTAGTGTGATGGAGAAACTTTTGAAGAAAATGAAAAAATAACAAACTTTCTCCTTTTTTCTTCTTTGTTCACCCCTATTCTTCCTTCTTGGCATTCCCTGGAGGTGACGGAGGTCTCTTCCATCTTGGAGTCCTCCGGTGGCGACGGTGGTCAGAAGAAACTGGAGGGATTAGTTCTCAAAAGATTTACACTTTTCTTCCTCTATCCCTAGCTAAAACCGATGAGTTTGTCTTAGAACCAGGTATTAATTACGATGCCCCAAATAATTTGAAGCCCTAGGCAATAATAACCTGTTGGCTTTGAGCCATGGCCGGGCCACAATGATCCCATAAAGTCACTAGTAAGATTTAAGATTAGACATTACAATTGCATAGTGCTTGAAATTATAATTTCGTGACACTCCGTTCTATTTCAATGCTCATTGTTCATGGACAAGAATAGAATTTTCCAAAACCAAAAATTCGGAAAGTTACCGGATTGGAGGGGACTGCTTGTACAAATAAGCGTGTCTATGCACAGTGGTAAAGATAAAATTAATAGAATGAAGAAAGTTTAAATAAAAATAAAATAAAGCTCATGTTTGGTTGAGTTTAAAATTTGATTTTAATTTCAAATCAAAGTCAATAATTAATTTTAACCATATTTTATGGGACTTACAATTTTTCAACCACACATCTCATCAACTTTTATTAAAATCTACCAAAAATCTTATTTTAATTTATACTAAACGGAGGAAAAATCTATTTAGCCCCGGATGAAAAAACAGATTTTTAATAAATTTTGATTCAAATTGATGAAATGTGGTTGAAAAATTGTAAATCTCATATATGTGTGGTTAAATTAATTATTAACTTTGATTTAAATTAAATTTTTAACCCTCTGTTTGTTAAAAGTTGTTTGTTTAAAAACATATTTTTTTATATTTTCGAGATAGAATATATGGTTGAAAAGTGAAGAGAGAAAATATGTGTGATTAATAAGTGATTTGGGGAATTATGTTGTTTAAAAATATAAGAATTTTTTTTTTGCCTAACAGAGGCTTAATCACAATCAAGCAAGGGCTTAGTAAAATTAAATTAAACCACCGTTTGACAGTCATTATTGAGAAAAAAATAATTGTTTTCAATAATGATTTTTTGAAGAATGTGTAATTAAAAAATTAAGAAAAATATTAGGTTTACGTGTAGCATACTAGAATAAGTAGCACAAAACAACCTCATGTTTGCACGTTTTGCGAGAATCGTCCATAACCTTTCAATTTTTATTATACATTCTCAAAATCAAATTTCTTTACGAAAATAGTCTTTCGTCAAACACTATTAAATTTCACCATTAGAAAATGAGTAATTGGTGCATTACATCATTTAAATACTTTGTGGAATACATCCCTATCTTTTAATTTTAGCACAAAACATCTCCAAATCACTGAAGTCTTGCTAAATACATTATTTTGATCGTTTTTCCTTATAAAATGATAAATTTACCCTACCTCTTTAAATTAAAAAAGAAAAGAATAAAGTAACTTGACATTTTCATCTTTTCTTTAATAAACTTGACATTATAAAACATGAATTTTTTTACCCTCCCCGCCACGAGGAGGGGAGTAAGACTCTATAAAGCATAATCTCGAAGAAATTAACTATAAATGAATTAGACGACACATATTTTATAGTATTAACTAAAGAAAAGATTTTTTTTTTTTTTTTTTTTGATCATTACATTACAAATAAACCCCAACTCCTTTTTCCCTCCCGAAGGCTCGAATCCAAGCAAGAAGCTTGGTAAGGTGGTGCCTCCCCCACTAGACTATCCAGCTTGGCCCTAAGAATATAATTATTTTAATTAGGGGTGGACAAAAAAAGGGGAACCGAAAGAACTGAATTAGAACCGAACAAAAAAAATCGAAACTGGTTGGTTCTTTAGGAGAAAAATGAGAACCGAAATCGAACCGAAACCGAAAAATGGAGAACCGAAAACCGATCGGTTCCTATTTGAAAACCGAAAACCGAACATTCTTAATTTAAAAATTAAGTCCACGTGACACTTTTGACATTTTTTGTATTGCTTTACATGATAGAGTGTACAAATCAAACTTACTTTGAGGTATTATGATAATTGTTAAATTGTTCATATCGTGTTGTATCTTACATGAAATTCTTTGCACCAATTTTAGAATATTGGATGTCTAGTCTCTTACTCGCATTGGTTCAGTACATTTTTTGGGTGTAGTATTTACAAATTAAGATAATTACTGTTCTGTTGATATGTATTGAATTAATTTTAGAAAGAATGTGTGGCTTGATATGTATGTGACTTTTATGTAGGTGCATTAGTGAATTGTGGTTTTACATTGAAGTTTGAGATAAGAGTTCAATAAAAATCGTTTGTTATTTTCGAAGTATACCTAGATTCAAATGACATAAATGATTTTATGTTATAGTAAATATGTCTATATGCCATCATTATCATTTTTTTTAATCCGGGTGATCCAAGCATTTTAGCATAAGCAATAGATAGAACAACAGAAAATGAAAATCCTACATTTCTAATTGTTAATGGAAATATACAAAATATTATAACTATATTTAGTGTCTTTATAACAAGAATATATTCAATTTGAATATTTTGCCATATTGATGAATTTATTTGGGAAATTTTGACTCAACACTTAGTTGTTTTTCTCACACATTTTCACGTTTACTCAAAATTGAATTTTTTAATAAAAAAATCGAACAAAGAATCGAAAAATAACCGAAATCGAATCGAAACCGAAATCGTTTGATTCTTGAGTTTTGAGAACCGAAATCGAACCGAAATTTTCGATTCGATTCCTTCAATAATCGGATCGAAAATCGAAACGCCCACCTCTAATTTTAACTACCAAACATTTTACCTTACCAATTATTGACCAGTCTGCACCGCACAAAAACTGGCTACGGCTCCATAAGAAGTTGCAGGTATCAAGTTTTTCTTATTGAGAAACTACACATTTATGAATAGTGCTGACAGTGGTCCACCTTTTTCACTTTTATAAATTGCATAAAACATGACATGGTCCACATGGACTCATTCAATACATTAAATTAAATGAATTAAATAAAACTGAAAAAACGAGTGAAATATTTATATGCACTCTCAGGTTTTATTCCACGTAAAAATTCGTTCGAAAATTTTAGTACTAATTAATTTGGTACAGTATATGTCTCAAGTTAATGGTGTGACGGATCTAGCTATCGGCGAGCATTGATAGCCGCTCGTGCTATATCCGTCCGAAATATATATATTTTTTTCAATGTATATATTATTTTGGATTTATATTTCTATCATTTCATTATTTTCAAACAAATCTTGTAGCTTAGTTGGTTAGAGTACTCTTATGTTAAGAAATATTAGTCTTGAGTTCAATTTTTTTATGGCAACAATCATTTTTACATTTACTAGTTGTTTTCCGTGCGATGCATGAAAATTGTTTTTCATAAAATTTTAATGTTTTTACACAATCAATACAAATATAAAATGCATAAAATAGTAATATTCTATTATAATAATTATTAAAATTTAAAAAACATAATCCAAATTATTAAAAACTTATTTGGACAGTAAATGTTAATTTATATATTTAAATAATAAAATTTTTTGATAATTTTTATGAGTTATTGTTAACTTCATCGAAGATGCAAACTTACATAATTTTTGCTTTTGCCTCTTGTATTTAACATTTTTTTTTTTCAAAATTCACAAAAAACAAAGCATTTTATAATTTAATATTATCTACAAGGATTTAAATAAAACATTAATCTACACGAATTTTGTTTTTATTCTATTCTATTTTATTTTAGTTTTTTTTCCCCAAAAATTGCATATGCATTTTAGCGGAAAAATGACTTTTAATGCTTTTTCCTCCTCGCGTCTATTTTTAAATATAAAAAACATATATATAATATAAATAAAAATAATATAAAGATTTTAGTTCAATACTTTCCAGCATTTTGAAGCATAATAATTACAAAATCATGGGAAAGAATCGAACCTATCTCTTCTTAAAATTATGGAAAGCTTGACCATTATTGTATTAAGTATATTTGAAATACAAAATTAATAAATTGTTTATAATCAATGTTTAGAAAATCGAAACCGATTCAAATCGAATTCAATTAAAAATTATTTCAAAAATTACAAAATTTTCTAAAAACAAGTAACTTTACAAATAAATCAACATTTACTCGTTTAGAAAATTAAATCATTCACAAAAGTAGCTTAAAAAAATAGAGGAAAACGAAATAGCAAAAAAGAAAAACTGGGTTTAAAAATCGATCGATTTTCGATTTTCCCGGTTGAACTGATAAAAAATCGAATTTTCTGACCAATTTTTTTTGACAGGCTTTTGGACAGATCAGACCGATTTTTCGACCGATTTCAGATTTTCCCTATCGAACCAGCTGATCTAGTTTGATTTTCTAAACACTAGAAAGAATATTATAGTTTATAGGAAGTTATTTTTCTATCAAATTGTATCTACTGCAATGTTATACAATTCATTTTTTTTTTTCAAATTATTTAAATGAATTAAGATTTCTTCCATCGTATCATAATAAACTTTTCAGGTAAAAAAATGTGGTATTATTTATTAATTTCAAGTCCCCATTCCACCTATAGACAAAAAAATTCACTAAGCGAGTCCATGATAAATGAAAAAAATAATATTATTAGCCTCTTTGATGACCTCGAAACCTATATTGAATTTTATACAATCATTGACGTTTAGCGTCCGCTTGTGCTCGCTCGAGATCCTGTCGTCCCTGATATCATTGGCGAGAGTCAAATTACTAAATCCTATATCTTACCTTCTCGCCGTTTGGAAAGAATTTACAAGAGGTTTAATTTGTAAGTAAATAGAAAGAAATAGCGATTAAGTGAGTAATATTTGAGGATCTATTGAAATGTACGATTGAAAATGATTTATTGACATCTTATTCATTTGTTGTTTTTTTGAACTAGACTAGATATTCTAAAAAATGGGTACTATTTAGTGAATTCAATACTAGATTTATTGATTTTCCAATCTTTATATTCCTTGCATGGTTTATTCAAATGTATGTCCACGATAAATACTTTTTATTCAAACAAACTTTGTTTGGTCAGGTCATCTTAAGAATTAATTTCACATCGGATGGTTAACGAAACAAAAACTATCATATAATAGCTTGAGTACTATTGACATTTTAAGATAAAATCTTAAGTCTTAATCTCCGTGTAGTACAAATTTAAATTTAGATTTTATTGAATCCGGACCCAAAGAAAGGTACAGTGATCCACCAGTGAAGGCTCAATAGTGACCCAACGGACCATGGCTCACAGCTAAAGGTATAAAGTATCACCTGGGAAGAATGTCGAGGTGGTACGTCGATCACACCTCTTTAAGCCGACCTAGTTTATGCCTAGTCGATGTACTTTATACCCAGTCGGGAGGCTTTACGGCGTTGACCAGAAGAGAGATGGAGTCAGTGATGAGACACTGCCTTTACCAAGACGTGACAGTCGCTCATCACCTACGAAATGTAGCAATGATTACGGTTGAAAAGCAAGGTTGTCACCTCCATGAATTGGGGTGATGACAAGTGTAAAGTATGCTACGTGTCGTGATCCGAGACAAGAAGTTCCTCTATAAATGAAGCACAATTGTCTCCAAGTAAGGGGTTAGCAACTTCTGATTCTTAACTCTATATTTCTCTCACTCTATTTTCTCTCTTTTACACATTTATATTTCCCGCACCTAATATATACTTGCCCAAAATGAGTACTGACTTAGGTATCGGAGTGCAAACGGGAGCCACCTCGGCTCCCTTTGCAAACTGATTGTTTGTCACAGTGCGCAAGAGGTCTACGTGGCCAAGAGAGGGGAGTTGAGACGTGTTGGTCCATCCGGATTTTGTGGTCAACAGATTTTATTTTAAGTAAAAATCAAGAATCAATTCCAATCACACAATTCACTTTTTAACAATATATTTCATCAAATTTTATCTAGATTTACTAATAATTTGATTTTACTTTCCATAAACAAGGGGCTTAATAATATAGAAAAAGGTTGGAATTGAGTTTAAAGCGGTAGGGAAAGAGTTTAGTTATTGTAAGTGACCAATTTCCTTTCTTGTCCTTCGTCCTCTAACCCATTGATTAAGTTGGCGAGTCTTAGTCTAAAGAGTGGATACTCTATAAGTTTCGATCGGAGGCTTAGATTCTGTATATAAATTGATTTTTTTTTTTTTCTTTTTAAAATGTAGAAGATGTAGTTAAAAGTGATTTTGAAAAAATATGTCCGATTAAAGATATGGTTTGCAATTTCCTTGAATGATCAACAAATCCCGACAAAATGTAGAAAATGTTCAGTATATACTATTCTTTTACGCAATGATTATAATTTATAAACAACATAATTTCTCAAATTACTTTTTAACCACACACATTCTTTCCAATTTTTAAACACACATTTACCTAAAAAATACCAAAAAAAATTAAAAAAAATTGGCTGCTTAATTAGCCGCCAAAATCTACGGTAGTTAAAAGTGATTTTGAAAAATTATATCCGATTAAAGATATGGTTTGCAATTTCCTTGAATGATCAACAATCCCCGATAACGTATTTACTGCAGGGACATCTGATTCACTGAATTGAAGGACTGAAAAAAGTAACTGTCATCAACTGTAATTGTTTGTGTTTGCATATATGGATTAATGATCTGTGAAGATAAAACCCGAAAGATCTTGAAGAAATAATAACCCCAGCCCCACCTCGCCTTCGCCATCCTTTTCGACTATTCATGCACATACTGTGTGTGAAAAGACCAGTCAAAATGTAAAAGCAAATGCATGGTGCCGGACGAGGGTAGAAGTTGTTTGATATGAGTTTTTTTTTTTTTTTTTAACAAGAAATGTGATGTTTTTGAAGTAAAATATGTGGTTAAAAAATATTTTGAAAAAAAATATGTAATTAAAAAATGATTTGAAAAAAGTATGTTTACCGGTTTATAAACAAGTATACTGGACGGAGGCAAAAAGCAAAATTTTTATATACTATTTTGTTATGGTTGATTCCCATTGAAAGGTATGAAATTTGTCCCACATTGAAAATATGGGCTTTTAATGTGGAATTTGTAACATCTTGGTTACTATCTCTTCGTTGACTAGCTTTTGATGATGAATTCTACCCAAGTCGTTATAACAATGGTATCATAGCAAGCAACACGCCACTCGATTCAATCGAATGGCGCGGATGACGACGTCGGCACATCAGAATTTGTCCGAGACTAATGATGAACTAGTGCAGAACCGATCCTATGTGGATACGAAAATCGCAGAGCTTTTAATGTGGGTTTATAACTTCTTGATCACCGTTTTATGAAATAGCTAGTTTTTGAGAGCGAGTAGTTCTAATAATTTTCTCTCCTCAGTATGTTTATATATACCTGAAACTCTAGTGCATTCCCTCAGACCCACCCCCACCTTCCAAATCTCTCTTCCATCACTTTCTTGAAGCATTTTATTTTGAATTCCAAAGCACACAAATAATGGCAGCCTTTTCATCAGATAATCAGCACCACCCTTTTCTTGTTGACTCGGTTGTTCTGCAACAAAACTCTTCCATCCTGAAGATTTGTGAACAACTAAACAATGGCAATACCACTGAATTCCGTCAGGATATCGTCCCTGTCAGTCTTGGTGTTCTTCGAAATAAATGCCTTGACCAGATTACAAAAGTTTCTCTCAGCAATAATGAGTCCAATTCTTTAATAAAATCCAAGAACAGTATCATGGAGTCTTCTTCTTCAGTTTCTGATAAATATGAGAGTAGTGATCAACAATTCTCCCAGAAGGTAACTTCCATGGTGGCGGAGAAGAAGAAGAATAGAAAACGAAAATCAATGAGGTCCTCATCGAATTCTGCTCAATCCAAGGTTAAACACTTTGCGTGAAGTCCTAAAGTTTATAGTTTATTATTGCAAAAATAAAAAAATAAAATAAAAATTCTTATAAAATTCTTTTGGTAATTAGAATATGAGAGAAGTTAAAGGAAAGAATCAAAGGAATACAAAAGACAAGATGCAGCCTGGAGAAGAGAAGAAGGCATCCGAAGAAGATCCAAAAGGATATATTCATGTAAGAGCAAGAAGGGGTCAGGCAACTGATAGCCACAGCCTTGCAGAAAGGGTATACTGTTCATTAAATGTTATTAAATTAAAAATAAATAAATAAATAAAATTAAGTGAAATATTATCTATTATGAGTATTTATAATTTTCATATGGATTCAGGTGAGGAGGGAGAAAATAAGTGAAAGAATGAAAGCACTCCAAGCTCTTGTTCCTGGTTGTGACAAGGTTAATTTAAGCACTTATTTTCATTAATCTCTCAACTTAAAAATAATTGGATTTTGGTAAAGGTTTTATATTTTCTGACAGCTTCATGTGAATTGATTGAGAAACAGGTAACTGGAAAGGCCCTCATGTTGGATGAAATTATCAACTATGTACAGTCTCTGCAAAATCAAGTGGAGGTTAATTTTTCTTTTTCTTCTTCTTTTTCTCCCCCCCTTTTTTTTTTTCGCTCTTTTTTGTGTTTTTACTTTTTCTATAAAGTGAATTATTTTCTAATTAAACAGCTCTTTCTTTAATTTGTGTTCCCATTTCTCAGTTCCTCTCAATGAAGCTTTCTACTGTGAATCCCATTTTCTATGACTTTGGCATGGACTTGGATTCTTTCATGGTTAGACATGATCAGGTACCGTTCGATCTAACAGTACTCGACCAGATTAAGAATCGAAAACTCGTGACAAGTTTGTCGCTTGTATTGTCGAGTCGAGTGTATCGAACAATATTTCATGAATACTTCAATAATTTTCACTCATTTCTTGAGTTTTCTGTTCAAATAATGTGATTATTCAGAGTTTAAATAACTTGGCATCAAATCTGCCGACTGTGCAAGAATGCAGCCCCACGCAGTCACCAGTCATCCATGAGACAAACACACCCAATTGCTATTCTCTTCTGGAGAGTTCATCTCACCTTCTATTTCAACATGCCCCTATGCCAAATACTCTCCCACAGGTACATAGTTATTTATATTTTCTGTGAGTACTGGTCAAGAAATAGATAAAATAAAATAAATTTTTATTTTTATTTTTTTATTATATATTTTTTAAAGAATAATTCAAATTTTGTATTAGGCCACCTAAGCTAACACGTGTGCATAACGCGCAAGGACTCGAGTTTGTGTCATATGTCTGTTTTGAGACATATCCAATTAGTATCAAGTTTCAACTTAAGTTCTCAAAAAACATAAGTCAAGAATTCGAATTTTGAAGGACATGATAGAAATCTATTCTCCTAAAACGAACTATATTTATGAGTTAACGACCTGAACACATATTTGAATCCTTATATTATGTTATTTATTATCATTTTCGTTGCGTTGCATTGCATTGCATTGTTTGTTGCTTTCAAAATTAGATTTATGGCATAATCCTTAAATGTCTTCTATCGCACTCTTAGTTAGTAAATATTTATATTTCCGTCTAACATGGACAAAACTACGGTTTTCAGGGTAATGGACAGCTCTTATGGGATGTGGATGACCGAAGACAAAAAATTATTAGTGAGATAGGGTTCAACAACTTGTGTTCATTTCATTAAATAATATAATCCATGCATTTGGTAAGCTGTCCAAATTTCTCCCATATTTGGTACGAGTTAAAATTTGGATTTTAATCTAAGTCAAAGTAAACAATTAATTAATTTAATTTTAACCACGCATTTGTACGTAGGATTCACAACTTTTTAATCACACATTTCATCATTTTTTTTTATCAAACCAAAATATATTAAAAACCTAATTTTAATCTCCACCAAACAGGACTACATATAAAAATCTTGTTGCCGCTAAAACATTTGACTAAGAGAGTCTATATAAACTACAAATGTAGAGACGTATTAAATATCAAATTCAGATTAACCTTTTAGATGAAATAATATTTTACCGATTTATGCCGAATGAAGCTATCCAGGTTGTAAGGAATTAGAAATTGCATGCAAAAGTCGATGTAATTCCCAGGTATATCAAATAGTAATGGAGAACAAGAGATGGTGGCAGTCGATGAATAAAGTACATGATGAAGCAATAAAAATAATCAGTACACATTTACAACCATCCAAATGAGATCAGATCCCTCTCTCTCTGTTTTTTTTTTTTTTTTTTTTCAATCAGATCATTTGTTCGTCCAATCCCAAATGTATATGGAAGCATAAATTCCTAAACAGATGTTAGACTAGATGCATGGCATGACAAAATTATGTTGTAAAGATTAATGCATGTAGACATTAATGCTAGTTGTATGATAGCTTGAAGTAATTAACGATATGTTTGGTATGATTTTTGAGATCAAAGTTGTTTTTGACTCATTTGATGATTTTATGAAAGTACTTTTAATTAGAAGAATTTTTGGAGGAAGGTGACTCAATGTTGCTTAGTCTAAAAGTTATTTTGAAGAGCAAGTTCATTTAAAAATTAGGTTCCAAACACCTCTTGAATATTGGTTTAATAATTCTAGAAATTGATTAAGCATTAAAAATCAATTAAAGTGACTTCGTGTCAACTTTGGTCAAATATTCAATCTCGACTCAATTTGTTTAGACAAATTAATTTGTCACTTCGCCGGTTCGAAGCGCAAAAATCGGAATCAACCTGTCCTGTCAATCGCATGGGTCGAGGGGGGTAGCACCCCTCGTGGGGGCTCGAAGGCAACGCCCCCGAAAGAGAATTCAAATTTCTTTGCATTTGAAGGGTATATTTGACATTTCGAAACTAATATAAAATGAATGAGAAATTAAGGAAAATGACGAAAATCGGGTAAACATTTTGCACGTGCGATCACAAGTCAACTGTTTTTATTTAAATTTCTATTTCGCGTAAAGTCATGCGATCGCACAGCTTATAACCATGTGATCTTATGATTGTCCGAACAGTTGTTTCCTTTTGAAGGGTTGCATGGTTTAGCTCAACACCACTTCGTTTTCAACACTTCATCATCTATATATAGGATCTTGAGATGTCTTATTCCCCACACTAATGATATGCAATTACAATATCATTCTCTCTTCTTCTCTTAAACAAAATTCTTGCATTCTTGTTGCATAATTTTGATTCTTCTTCTTCTCTTTCATTTTGGAGTACAAAATCACATTTTGGTTTATTGTGCTTGTGTTTTGGAATATTATAAACACAAGTGGTTGTCGTTGTATCTTGAAAGTTGATTATCATAAACCGTTGACACCGTTGCGGGACAAATTCGAATAAAGGACTAAGTGTTCAATACTTGTCTCGATTTTGTCTCTTTTCTTTTTCTTATTTCCTTGTCGTTATTCTGTCGAACTTTCGACTCGAATTTATATATTATTCTATTTATTTGGCGTCACTATACACAAAATATTACAACAACACCAAGTATGATAGCTTACTCTCGAAACTTTTTAATAAGAAGCATGAATAAAATAAAAAAAATGTTTACAAACAAAGAATGTTGTGCTTTTAGATAAAATATATAGTTAAAAATGATTCGAAAAATTTGTGTAGTTAAAATGTAATTTGTGAAAATATGAAATTCATAAACATAAATTGTAATTGATTTTCACGTTTATAAATTGATTTTTTTTTGGTAAAATGTGTATTAAAAAGTCGTGGTAGAAAAAGTGTGGTTAAAAAGTGATTTAAGAAATGTTTTTGTTTATAAATTAATTTATAAATTGTAATGATTGCGTTACAAAATGAAGTTTTATTTATTAATAAATTACCAAACCCATTCTTATTTCATAAAAGAATCTCTTTTGTTTATAAACATGTTTATAAACAATACAATTTTTCAAATCATTTTTTTAACTACACATATTTTCTCTTTTCAATTTTCAACAATTACATTTTACCTAAAAATTATAAATAAACATATTTATAAACCAAAGAGTGTTACCAATCAGAGTTTAGTCCATGTGAAATACGTCTGCTGAAAAAAATCAACGTGAGATGTATGTAACATGAATTGTTCCTCTTTGTTTCGTAACTTGTTTATAGACTTGGCCTTGATTTGATAAAATATTTTTATAAATAACATATTTCTTCAATCACTTTATAATCATATATTTTTTAAATCACTGTCAAATTATATATTTTACTTCGAAAATAACAATTTTTATACATATAATTGGTAAACCAAAAAATTTGGTTTATAAATTAAACAATTTCTCAAATCATTTTTTTATTACACAAATTTTCTCTCCACTTTTTAATTATACTAGTAGTAAGCACGTGCGTTGCACGTTTTACATAGATGATGAATGTTATAAATAATGTCTTCGTAGAAGTAATACCATTTTTTGAAAGTTGTTAACATAAAAGATATCAACATGGAAAGTAATCAGTTGAAAAATAAAAATAAAAAACTATGTTCGAACAAAGAAATAGAAAGTAGTGTGTTCGACAATCTGAAGAAAATACTGACGACATGCTGCAAGTTTTGTATATTACACACCGTTCTTTTATACAATGATTACAATTTATAAACAATACAATTTTCTCAAATTATTTTTTAACCACACATATTTTTTCTCTCCAATTTTCAACCACACATCTTACCTAGAAAATACCAAAAAATAAAATAAAAAATTCTGACCAGACTGCCGCCGAACAGTCCAGTAATAAATGATGTTATTTCTCTATTGAGTTTGTTAAAGTACATATAAGAATTTAGATATTATTGAATATGATGATGAGTACTGAATTGTAAAAAGTTACAAAATCATTTAAATTCCAATCATATTTTTCTTTTTATTATTTGAGTAATAATTGAAAATTTATAAGGAAAATTCAATATTATAGATATTTCAATAAATTTCACAAAATATTGTAAAATTTGTGGTCAAATTTCATACTTTGAGTTGAGGAAAGATAATGTAAGGAAAAAGTTTCCCATGGCAAACGTTTTGTGCGGTTTGAATGGTTACAAAAAAATTGTGAAAATTTTCTTTACCGCTCATTTTAGCCATTTTTCCTTTCAATGACTTCAAACACTCATCTTCAGAACTTGTAAAGAAAATTATTATAGAATATTTAAATGTATTGTAGATTAATGTTATTGACTAATAAAAGATAAAATATTAAGGATAATATATTAACATAAAACCTAACAATTTTAGAGCTATATTGACAAAAGTGAATAATGCAATAATTATAAAAAGAATAAAAATAATCTATAATTTGACTTTTTATAAATATTTTCTTTTTTACAAATTCATAAATCACTATAGGTCACATCTAAATTGATTTTCCATTAATTGAACTCTCTTAATTCAATTATTAAAATAAGTTGATAAAATTCGAAATTTCCTAAAATGATAGGTAAAAATAGGCGAAAAATTGTGTGTAAATTTATTTGACGACTATATATATATATATATATATATATATATATATATATATATATATATATATATATATATATATATAAATGAAAGATTATGATGAAATAAAATATTTAATGATATGAATAAAATTTGGTAATCAAAAGTTTCTCATTTTTTATATATTATAAAAAGTAGAATACGAGGAGTCCACAAAATGAGCCCTTCATTTTTTTTAACTTAATTAATTAATTACTGGGTAATATAATATACAGGGTATATTTGGTTTAAAGTAAAAAAATGTGAGGTCAAAATCGTGATGTTAAAGATTCTCCCTTATCATACTTTTAAGGTAGTGTAGACAATTTTACATCAAAATTATAAATAAATCAAATTTCATAAACCACATTCTTTTACAAAATAGAGGCTTATTTTTATTTTTTACAGTTCTGTAACACAGTGTAATAATTATAAATTGGTTTAGCGTATGTTCAGTATAGAGATGACAAAAAAATCCAATCCGCTTCACTGATCCGTCGACCCGATCCGATCCGATCCGAAAAATGTCAATCTGCGGATCAGCGGAGCTAATTGGGGCTGGTCAACGGATCGGGGCGGATTCGCCCCGGTTAATTAAAAAAAATAAAAATTAATAAAAAAATTTTTTTAATTTTTTTTTAAAAAAAGATTTAGTTTAAATTATATATAAAAAAATTTAAAAAATAAAAAAAAGTCGTCGCGGATCGGGAGGTCGATCCGCCCCGACCCGAACCGAAAAATGGCTGATTGCGGGGCGGATCTGGATCTGCTGAAATAATTTTGGGGCGGGGTGGATTGGGGCCCGATCCGCCCCGTTGCCAAAACTAGTTCAGTAACATCGTTTACGTTTATAAATTTATTGTTTGTTGTTTTTGAGGTGAAATGTGTTATTAAGAGCCTGTTTGTTTCTGATTAAAAATCATATTTTTACGAAAATCAAAGTTAAAGTCAACAATTAATCACAAACATATATTTCATGAGTCCCACAACTTTTTAACCACGTATTTCATCAATTTTTATCAAAATTAGCTAAAAATCTTATTTTAATCTCTATAAAACAGGGCTAAAAGTAATAAAAGAAAATGTGTATGATTAAAAAGTTGTTTGAAAAATTGTGTTGTTTATAAATTAATTTCGTTTGGTAACTTAGCTTCTGTTTGGGAAAATTTTTTAAACAACATATTCAAATCACTTTTCAATCACATATTTTAGATTGAAAACATCACATTCTTTTTATTTTTGAACAAAAAAACTTTTAACAAACGCCTCTATCCGTTTGTTAAACCTAAAAAATGGTTTATAAACCAATTTATACGTCAGTTTATAAACCACACAATTTTTTAAACCACTTCTTAACAACACACAATTTCTCTCTTCAATTCTCTACTACTATTTTTTTACCTCAAAAATATAAATAAACCAGTTTATAAATCAAACAGAATTACCAAACAGATATAAACAACACATTTTCACAAATTACTTTTAAAGTACACATAATTCCTCAAATATCTTTTCAACAACGTATTTAACTTCGATAACATCACGTTAACAAAAACTAAAATAGAAGCTAAATTACAGTGATTCCGTTAAAGAATGGAGACTTACTTCACATGGGACTAGTTTATAAGTAACACATTTTCTCAAATTATTTTTTAACCACACACGTTTCTTTAAATCACATATTTTATCTTGAAAAATAATATATTTTGTTTCTAAAAAAAATTTACCAAACCTTTCTGTTCGGCTATTTTTTCCGTTATCTTATCCTTTCAATTGACATGACTGGTTATTCGTACCTGGTTTGTGTTAGGTAGCCTAATTCTGGTAAAAATTATTTAGCCTCGGTTTGATAAACATATTTTTATAACACAATTTTTTAAATTATTTTTTAATTACAAATATTTTTCTCTCCACTTTTTAATCACTTATTTTGCCTAAAAAACATAGAAAATATGTTTTAAACAAAAAACTTTTAACAAACAGAGCCACGATCTATTCAACGACTATTATAATCAGTTTAAATTGATTATTTAGATTTTTTAAGTAAAATATGTGATTAAAAATTGAATAGAGAAAATATGTATGATTAAAAAATAACTTGAAAAATTGTGCAGTTAAATGCACTTCCGAAAAGAGGCTTTATAAACGAGCACATGATAATATTTTATTCGATAACTTTTTTTTAAAAAAATTAATAATTTCAATCGTCAAAGATTTCTCTATCATTTTTTACTTTTAAAAAAATGGATCAACAATTTTTATAAACAAGCGTTTATTAACGATTTATCAAAATAAAGGGGTAATTATATATTTTTATGTGGAATCTTATTATGTGGAATCTTACCGTGCTGATATTTCTTCCTAGGGACCCCTAGTCCTAGTGCTAGAAAGTAGAAATGCTTTAGGACATCGATGCAGAATGAAAAAGACACCCACCCACCAATGTGTATGGACAGCATTTTTCTTCTTTTCTCCGAGTTGATTTCTTTATACGAAATTGCTTTATCGTCCGAGTAGCTAATGAAAATATATCAAGTGTTCGATTAATTTTTAAATGAGACACTTATTGTTTTATCATTAGAGGTGGGCAAGATACCTCGAGCAACAAACCAAATCTGTTTCTTTATATTCAAAATTTCAAATAAGACTACGCAAACTTGTTTTTAAATATATTTTTAAAGAACACATTTCATTGAATCACTTTTAATCACACATATTTCTTAAAATTAGTTTTTAACCACATATTTTATCTTAAAAATATCACATTATTTGTTTTTAAACAAAAAAAAAAAAAACTTTTAACAAATAGTGGCAACTAAAAGAATATTTTTCTTCTATAATTTTGAACAGAACCCTATATAAAAAAATCTATTTTTAGTATCTGTTTTTTAAGACAATTATTATAATTTATAAATCAATTTATAAACAATATAATTTTTAAACAACTTTTTAACCACATACATTTTCTCTCACCACTTTTCAACTCCACATTTTGTCTAAAAAATATAAATAAACCAATTACAGTGCTACCGAATAGAGTTTTAACCATATTCGTGTTTTGTAAGCCACAAACGCTATCTTAAGAAAACCTTAGAAGTAATATAAGAAAGATACTAACATGAATTTAGTGAAACTTGCTAGGTGTACCATTCGGCGGCTGTGAATAAAGGAATTGGAATTAGAGAGAAAATGTTAATGGTTAAAAAGTGGTTT
The DNA here is from genome assembly GCA_963555705.1 of Ligustrum vulgare. NCBI lineage: Eukaryota > Viridiplantae > Streptophyta > Magnoliopsida > Lamiales > Oleaceae > Ligustrum > Ligustrum vulgare. Next base: position 7,924,503 of record OY743179.1, read on the forward strand.
GAAAACTTGTACCTGTTATAATTTCACACGTGGGTAGGGGCAAAATAATTATTATAATGTTCATGTGTATTGTGCGTACACTAGTATGTAAGCTAGTGCGTACATAATTGGAAAAAATATATATAATGCGAAATTTGTGACTTTGAGAACGTTACTTGATTTGTAATTATATCATCTTTGTCCAAATTTATACAATCTAATTTCTGAAACTGAAATTGTGAAAAATATATGTAATGCGAATTTTGTGACTTTGAGAACGTTACTTGACTTATGATTCTGACAAGATAATTATATACATATTAAATATCGTCTTTGTCCAAATTTATACAATCTAATTTCTGAAAGTGAAATTGTGACGAATAACCTCGCAAAACACACAACTACTCAAAGTTAAACAATATAAATTAGCAATATGATTTGAATCGAAAAAATAAACAATATAATGAAGTAAATCAAACTCCTATAGCTAGCCGAATCGGTGTCGGAGAGGGCTCAGAATTCTGGCCATTAACCACAAAAGGCAACACCACTCAAAAGGGGATAGATGAAAGTGAAATTGTGAAAAATATATATAATGCGAAATTTGTGACTTTGAGAACGGTACTTGATTTATGATTCTGAAAAGATAATTATATACGTATTAAATATCGTCTTTGTCCAAATTTATACAATCTAATTTCTAAAAGTGAAATTGTGATGAATAACCTCTCAAAACACACAAGTAATCAAAGTTAAAAAATATAAATTAGCAATATGATTTGAATCGAAAGAATAAACAATATAATGAAGTAAATCAAACTCCTTATATTGTACGATATAGCTAGCCGAATCGGAGTCGGAGAGGGCTTAGAATTATGTGCATTATCCACAAAAGGAAACACCACTCAAAGGGGGATATAGAACACATAAAATAAAAAAAACCACCATCGCAATCACCAAAGAAAACACCGAACAGAGGCGACAAGAAGTCACCAAATGACACATGGGTTCAGCCATGAAAGGGAAAACTGTTACGATCCGAAAATTTTGACGTCCATTATTGTCCCTTATGACTAATAAAAGTATTTTATAATTTATGTAGTGATTTTGGAATGAAAAGAAATAAAAACTGAATTTTTATTAATAGAAAAGTTACTTCGAAAACATATTTTAAGTATCTCTTTGTTCGAGACTTTTTCTAGTACTTCCGACCACGTTTGATTGCATGTGATATATGTACTGGAAATTTCTAGAAGTGAACTTCGAGAATATGAAAATGGCTTGTCATTCCGACCAACGGTTAGCCCTCGGTGAATTTTTAAAGTTAGGACGGTAAAAACGGTTAACCAGAAAACTGTTTTATGTGGCTTACTTTGGAATGACATAACTTTCTCCTCGGTTATCCGTTTCTCGCGCTGTAAGTTGCACATTAAAGTTATCCATGAGTACTTCAAAATGGTATAAAGAACTCACGATTTCGACATCGTTTGATACCTCAAATCTGATGTCAAAACAGTGTTCAAGAAACTGAAAATTGTGCACTTTCACACATGACGTGTCCACCATAGGCTGCTACTAAGGTCCCTGTAGCTTTGATTACTCAAAAAATTTGTAATTCACACCTCCTTCTTCCATACAGCTCCTGCTTTACACCTCCAGCATTGGGAAAAATGAATAAGATTAGTTTAAGGAAGTCGGCCAAAGTAAATGATGGAATCACGAACGGCCAAATATTTCTTCCATCCTCCTGCACTCATATTTAGCTATAAATAGACATCCCATGAAAAGAATTCAGACACAAAATAGTAAGAAGAAATTAGTTAGAGATAGCATGTTCTTCCAAAATCCTAGAGTTGAGATTATATTTGAATAAATTAGTATTAAGACATGTTAATTCAATAACATGATCTTGATAATCTAAATGAAATAATGTTTGAATCAAGATTTGTTAAATGCAATAACATGTTCTTGAATAAAGTTCCGTTCGAATAGATAGTTAAAATCTTGAAGAAATCAGTAATCGCAGTGCTGAACTGACCGCATGTATCGATACATATTCTCGAAGTATCGATACATCCTGAGGTAGAAATTACAAAACCTTATTTTAGGCACTTCTAGACTAAGATGAGTGGAATATGTTTATGTGTCTACTTGATTACGTGATCTTGATATAATTCCATTGTCATTAATCTTGTCGTGATATTATTGTGATATTATTATTATATTGATATTACCATGATCTCTTTATAAGTTTTTCATATTTAATCTTTGTATTGTCATCGTCAATGTTAGCTTAATATTAATAGATATTTAGTTGGTTAACCAAATTTATTTTCGCTAACACCATATTGACGCTAACACTTATTAGTCCAATTATGAAAGAAATGACTTGTTTAAAAGGGATGATCAAAGTTATCATCGCCAACTGTATTTCTTGAATAAACTTTGTTATTATTTAACATATATTAAAATGATAAATTGAATTTAACAGTTCACTTGCCATCTGCTTGTAAAATATTAATCTTATGTATCAATACATTGAAATCATGAAAAGTTTCTGTTTTCTGTTAAGTATCAATACATTAATCATGTATCGATACATGATAACTGAACCAGTATTGTTTGAATAGTGTGATATGTCATGAGTAATCTTTGTTCCGATTATTTATAGAAATTGTGAATGGTGTTTGTACTTGATATTACACTTATACAAGTTAATATGATATTAAATGCATTTCATGGCAAAAAAATGATTTTCATACTTTTATTAAGCATTGCATAAAAAAGAATTTCTTGATATTACAGTCACTCTATCACGTTTGTCTTCATATAAGTGCCACGAAATCCAGTAACTGAATCATAATGTGGTTACGTTTGTTAATGAATTTTAGGTGTCTCCACTCCCTGCTTGAAACTCTTGGTATAGAAACCACTCTTGTTAAAGAACTCGTGAAATAAACTTCACGCTTGAACTTGAGGTTAAATCTCCTGCTTGTATGCGCTCGGGATAATAGTTGATTTGTAATATGGGCCCCGTTAAAAGTCACGCTTTCTCGAAAATAGATGCATTGACATTAGCCTTAAATATCTTGACTAGAATATATGAATTTGACTTGATTTGAATATATGAAATTGACTTGACTGAACTAGATATAACTTGAAATACATATAATCTAAATTAACTTGACTCGGGTCTGATCTTGAATAGAAGTCTTGTCATGAATATATGACGTGAGTAGGAGATATGAATACAGACTTGGTTAATTTAATAAGTAAAGCTTCCACGAATTTTGAATATGTGAGGATGACTTGTTTACATGCAATAGCACATGTGCACCATACTCCACTCACTGGACAAGTGTATGCTTATTCCACGAAATATCTAATATTTAAGGTAATAATATAAATAAAAAAGGAATTGACGCGGATCTTCCGATGGCGAGAAACAGATAGTGCAGCGCTAAGTAATGACATGTGAGTTGTAAACTCACTGAATAAGGTCTTGTATTTGAACTGTCAAACTCGCTATTTTATTATGGTTACTATTCATCTAAAAGATTTAAAGTCAAGATTTTATCGTTACCTTATTAAATGAATAGATTTTATTTTAAAGCGATTTTAAATCTCAGTCAAGTGACGTCGTTTACGTCACTGACTTAACAAAAGATAAAAAGAATATTTTCGCAATTTGTTTTATGCGCCAAGTGTTGGCATCGGAATTTGAAAATAAAGGAAAAATTCAACCATGCACAACAAAAATCGTCCTGATAGAAGTCAGGCCACACAGGGGTTCAAACACACAAGGGAACAGTCGAGTCGAACAGGCAACGAGTGTGGACCAGTGGGCTCAAGAGAGAAATAGGCGTGTAAGTCTCAAGTTCAACATCAATTGCATTAATTTTGGATATTGGGCTATATATAAATCTTCAATCATTGACCAAAGGCCGGCAAAGCATAATTAATCCGACACAATGTTTCACCATTGCCCTTGAAATTTGATTAGGACCACTAAACCTACACCTTGATTCCAAGTAAACATGTACACCAAAATACACAGTTTATTAGTTACACAAAACAGTTCCAAACAAACTAGAACTCTGCGTACCTTTATCAATGTTTCAAGTCAGAAACATATCTCATACCTGCTAATAGTATTCATCAAGAGTCAAGGTCAAACCCAAGTACAAACTAAATCATAGCGAGCCAAACTATGCATTTATATCACATTAGTAAGTAATGCCACTTTAGACAAGTCAACACATGCTCTCTGTAGACTATGTAAACACATTACATTCACAAATGAGTCAATCAATAACATATACTAACACAAGTTATATGCAACTCCACACATGTGATGAGAGCACATCACAGGGAAAACCACATAAATCTTTTCAACAAGTTCATATAAAGAACTTAACAATAACACCAAATTAATCAAATGGTCAACACATGTATTTACAAATGATCCCCAAGAAAAGATATAAACATAATCACATTTTCCAAAATTCATGTAGCTCTCCTCTCATCGTCATCAATACTCACTAGATTACTCACCAATGACACCTAACCAGTAAAAAATGGATATACATCTATCACTACCTTACTTCTTCCGAAAGAAGGTAAACCCCGAGTTTCCACATCACAAGAGGTGATATGAGTGTTCTCCACCTAATCAAGATCCTCACGGATAGAGTATGACAATGACATTTAATAACCCTACCTCTTGTGATCTAAATGTCTAACCCACACATCCACTAGTATGTCACTATTACACCCACATGCATCTAGTCTAGTTTCATTATTACCAGCTAGCTCACTTTTAATACAACTACTAAATACCATCTCTCTCCAAGGGAGCATATATGATACCTATAGTGAGAACATATACATCATCAAACCTCAAACCAACCCCAACCACCATACATGTAACCATGTTATACACAAGTAACATATCACTCTCAAATTCATGCAAGTGTTCAAATCAACACATTCTTAACCTCTTTATAAGCGTTGATAACAACATTTACTTTATATTCTTCAGGTACTTTTTAACCACAATTTGTGATGTCTTGCATGAGTTTGTTAAAGACATCAAGGTTGTCATCCAAATCTTTAGAGAGATCAATTTTGAAATTGAAAAAAACTTTCAAGTAAATTTTTTTTATTAGGTGTGGGTTGAATCAAGTAAAATTCTTTCGATCTTTTCATGATTTTTTTCAATGAAATCATGTTTACCAACTTTTATGCAAAACAGAGTCAGATAAATGCAAAATGATAGAAGCGTATGCAAGTTCATCAAAATACTTTTTCTGATAATCAGTCATAGTATTTAGGAAAAATTGTCAATTGCTTTAGAAACCTTTTGTTGTACCAAAATACCTTTCATTTTTTATTGCATATAGAAAAATCACCTTTACCTTAGAAGACATTCAAGTCAAAACGGTGTGCAAATATCTTAATAGATAAGAAATGCACAACATGAAATAAGCAGCTCACAAAGAATCCTAAAGGGCTGCAATATACTCTATTTTAGATTATCAGGATTTCGTGAGAACTCAAAGGATCTCGGGTCAAGGAAATTTTCGACGCTGAAGTCTAGGTGACGGTTCTAATTATATCGCAACAGATAAAACGATGACAAAAAGATATCACAAGACGAACATATATGAAAGACATCGGTAATTACAAATAATTCCTATAAATTAGCAACAACCAACCGCAATCCTAATGGTCATCCCACACGATAACTTGCTGAAATTTAAAAGTGGTCAGTCAATTTATCAGAGAAGTCCAATTCTGCGGGTCCATAATATTTTATGCTTTGAAATTAGATTTTTGGAATGAGAAATCATCACCAAGCTCAAGAACCTCCAATTAAAACATAACCTATAAAAAACACAAAAAAACAACAATTAATCGACACTTTTAGTCACGAAGAATCTGAAAATAATAGTTGAATGAAATAATTTCAGCCACTAAAACAGAACCAATTTTTCAGTTTGTAAAACTGAAAAAAAAAAAAAAAACCAAAAAGTTCTATTTCGATTCCAAATCACGTCAATCACTCGAACACGTATCTGATACCAATTTGAAATGAATAATCTCACAAAACACACAAGTAATCAAAGTTAAACAAATATAGATTAACAATATGATTTGAATCAAAACAATAAACAACATAATTAAGTAAATCAAACTCCCTGTATTGCACAATATAGCCGTCTGAATCGGAGTTAGAGAGGGCTCAGAAATTTCCCCAATATACACAAAAGACAACACCAATCAATAGGGGCTAGAGAACACTCCTAGAAAAACTCAAAATCACCACTGAAATCACCAAAGAAAACACCGAACACAGGCTGCAAGAAGTCACCGAAGGACACACGGGTTCAACTACGAAAGGGAAAACAGACCTGACAGAATTCAGGCGACGTAGGGGATTCGACCACACAAGGGAACAGTCGAGTGGGATAGGTAGCAGGTGCGGACAAGTGGGCTCAAGAGAGAAGGTAGTGGGTAAGTCCCCAGTTCACACAGAAAAAGAGGAAGAGAGCAGTTGCAAGTCACAAAGAGATTGGGAGAGCTCTAAGTGTTCTAACCGAAAGAGAGGAATTAGGGACATGTATAAGTGGCTTAGTTAATTAGGTTAGATTATTAATAAGGCCCTAATTAACTTGAATCGTCACTTGATCCATCCATTGAGAAACAGGACCTAAGACCCAATTAATATCTCAAGATGGATAACAAAGTCTCTAACCCCGTCTAATTACGTGGGTTGCACTAATTGTGGATATTGTGCAATACATAAATTTTCGATCATGAGTCAAAGGCTCGCGAAGTATAATTAATTCGACACAATATTTCATCATCGTTTCCAAGGTTTGATTGATGCAAAAAAAAAACCCAACAGAAATTAACTAATATATTCCTCTTAGATTGCAAGCCATTTTACTCCGGTTTGTTTAATTTGCATTGGTCCAACATCCCCTTTTTATTGAGACATATTTCATGTGATATGTATGCTACTATCTCGAATGGATGTAACTGTTGAGGCACATTTTTAATTTAACACTATTGATGAAGTGTATATAGAACCCTAGACTTATTGTAGAAATAAACTTGAACGTTTTCAGTAATTTAGCAATTCTTAATTTGTGATTAAAATAAACAAGCTTGTCTCTAATTTAACAATTTAAGGTGATTCAAAATAGAGACAAGATTTGCTATCTCATTTGACTATTTCTTTGATTGTCATCATCATTGAAAATGAACACACCGTTACATTTTTTCTTATCGGCAAATAGAAAAAATTTAATTCAGTGATATATCTATTTTTTTGTTGTGAGGAGCTAGTGTTTACTCCTTTCCATGTTTAAGGATTCCAATCGATTCTTCGAAGGAGAAAGATGGAACAATCCAATCAATAGAAGGTGACTCGTCAATTTTAATATTAGAGATAATTGATCTGTTATCTCTGCCCAATTGGCCAAACCAAATCTTTTCAAAACAATTAGTAGTATTATTATTATTTTTAATAATGTCAGGTTTCATTGTCGGCAGACATATTTATATTTATCCTTCTCCCATTTCATACATTTTTTTAAATCACTTTTTAATCATATATATTTTTTCAAATTAATTTTTAAACATATATATTTAAGCCAATGTTGTTTAAGACAATCATTACAATTTATAAACAACGAAAATTTTCAAATCACTTTTTAACCACATTCGTTTTGTTTCTTCACTTTTCCACCATACATTTTACCTTAAAACATAAATAAATTAATTTATAATTACAACAGCGTTGCCCTACACATTTATAAACTAAAAAAATTATATTTTTTAATGCAATCATTACAATTTATAAATAAATCAATTTATGAATAACACAGTTTTTTTTCACACATTTTATCTCAAATACATAAATAAAAAATCAATTTATAATTGTTACAGTGTTACCGAACAAAGATAATACAATTTCTCAAATCATTTTTTTAACCGCACACATTTTATCTCCATTTTTTAACCACACATAATTACTTAATTAGTGAAAGATTGACATCGATTATCGATCCAGGATTAAAGTTCAATTAAAGCAATCGTTGACTGACGACCTTCAACGATTGTAATAGCGAGATTGTTCATTATTATTATTTAATTAAATAATATTTAAAATTCATCAATCAATATATAAATGCATTAAAACGTGGCTGTAATGTAATATGAAAATATAATACAGTATAACTTGTTTGGTTGACAAAGACCTTTTACCAAATTACAATTCACAATCCAAATTCACGTGAGGAGAATATGAGGCTAAAAAATGATCAATTGCAAAAACACATTGAAAACTTAAAAGTAACATATATGCAAAATTTTGCAATAACACTTCAAAAATAATATCGGGCTTAGTGTGTCACCTGATCAACTATGAGAATGGATTCAATAAATTTTGCATAAATGTTGTCCTCTTATCAATAGCCACCGCGTTAACCATATGTGTCTTCTTTCTAATGTCTAATCCTTCAACTTCCTATATCAAATAATAACTCAATACGGTTAATCCACATCGCCAATTAAATAACTCCGGCATCTCTAAAATGCAAACTAGCAGCAAAGCAAAAAATCCAAACAACATCTATTGAGGAACATACACGCTCATTGCACATGTAAGACATATCAACATATCTGATTCATTCTACCGCGCATACTTATGCATAAAACAAACCAAAAAACAATGGGAAAACCGAAAATCCAAACAGAAACTTGCTCAAATATACACGAAAGTATAATCAAGCCTCCTCATCAGTAAAGTGGGACGTATAAGAAAAAATTATACTATATATAAAAGTAAGGCACTTCCCAAAAACATGTTTTGGAACTTTTTCCGCCTAAACTTTATTTCCTAAAATAGAAGTATTTCAATGAATGAGAATACTTTTGATAATTATACAATTATTTTTAAATCGAAAAATATGTAATATGAGTATCAAATTGAAGATTTCAACGAGAACTTTAATACGAACTCACAAGTTAGAGTCAATTGTAAACATGCGTTACGCTCCGCAAGTGCACGGGTCGCGCAAGTAATAAAGTGGACGTGAGTCCAAGTATCGATCCCACAGAGATTATTTTAAATTGTATTTTAGATTACGAATCCTTAACCGGAACTAGAAATTTGATTGAGTTTGAAAATTTTGTTTTTGAAAATTAAAATAAAAATTAAACTAAAGACAGTAAGAAAATTTGATTTATGAAAATGATGAGATGAATTTGTTAGAATTATGAATCCGCATTAATCATATCAATCATGTATTTGACTTAAACATTTAATAACAAGGTATGAGTATTGAAAATCCGTGTTCCTATATTTATTTATGTCCCCTTACGAGCGATGCATAAACACCTTTTCCTACAAGGGACGGGCCTATATTTCTATGACCAATCCAAACATGTAGAAAAACATTAACGAATTATGAACACTTTTTAGGATAACACGAATCATATGGGTATATTTCTATCCCCTATCGGACTTCGTGGCAATTAATCAAAGTCTAATAGATTCCTACTCTTTCGAACATAGAATTCTATCACAAACATCAATAATTATGCGTCCACAATTATAGATGAGAATAAAAACATAATTAATTGCATCAATCTCATAAATTGCATAATATAAATGTGCAGTCAAAACATGGAATCAAGAATTAAAGCTTCATCACAATTCTAACAATGAAAACCTAGCTTAAATACATGATCGAAAATAAATCACAAGAAGTATGAAAAGAAGTCACCCCGTTCATCTTCTTGATCCTTGTTCTTCAATCTTGAATTTGGCCTTCAACGAATCCCCCAGCAATTCGACAGTGTTTTGGCATGAATTATGAAGATTGGGAACCCCCTATTTCGTGCTTTAGGTCTGGTATTTATAGATTTCCCCGAAAATTAGGTTAATTGAGGAGAAAAACTGCTGAATTCCGCGCAAAAAGGCCAGCTACGGCCCAGTCGGATAACCGTGTGACCCCACGGTTCAAATATGCGTGATCGCACAACGCTCCAGGTCAGGTTCAGTCGCTGATTTTTTTGGCCGTGCGATCGCACGGTTCAATCCTGAACTGTAATTTCCATCTTTTAAATGCTACAAGTTGGTCCCTGTCTTTTAATTGCACAGCAAGTTCTCCAACTTTCGATTGTTGCTATTTAGCCCATGAACTTCTTATTTCTTCTTCAAATTGGCCATTTGATTGACTGCATCAATTTTTTATTTGCTTACTTTGACACTTTTTACATCCAATTGCTCGATTTTGGCTTCAATTCCAATGTTTTCACGACTTTTGGGTTATTCTTGAAATATAAACAAATAACATAGAATAAATAGCAAATATTCTTGAATAAACAATTAAAATCCTACTTTTAGGATAGAAATAAGTGTATAAAATACACTTATCAACACTTCCAAACTAGAACTGTTGTTCGTCCTTAAACAAAATAAAACTAAACTATAAATATAAAAAGGCAAATAAAAAAAAAATATGTTTTTGCTTGTGTCAACTTATTTACCATGTGTTTCAACAATCCAAATTGACGATTCACTTTTAGAAAAAAAATATGAAAAACATAAAATATTTTTATTCATCCGATGCTCAACTTCATTGTGTGTGTGAATAGCCAAAATCAACCGCAAACTTATGCAAAAATAAACTTGACAATGTGTGACTTTTTATGCAAGAGTAAGCCCAAATCCCATGTGGTCAACAATGATTTTATTTTGATTTTCCTTACCCTCTCATGGATGAGCACAACCTTACTGTTTTCTCTCATATTCCGAAGTCTTTCCTATTGATGTGGTTTCTAAACATATATAAATTACATTTTTTCACACAAGGCGGTTAGGACTAGACAAGTATGCACGACAGATCAAGGATAATTAACAAAGTGTGAGGGATTTCAATCAACAAAGCTTATACCATTTTATTCCATTTTTCTTTCATATGGACGACTTTTTCTTTTAATATCCTTGTCTTTTACCATCTTTGTGTAATATTTTTCATACTTGCTTTCTATATGACCCCTGTAGCGAGCTTTAGGTCGGTAGCTCCCAACTCAGTTGAGCTTAGGGTACCAGGTTCAGAGAACCCCTCAAACTTAATTACCCGAGTCATAAAGACTTAAACAGAAAAGTTAAAGATATTTTAACGTCTTATGTGTAAGTCCACTCTCTGTACTTGCTTTCTAGTTGACCCCTGTAGCGAGCTTTAGGTCGGAAGCTCCCAACTCAGTTGAGTTTAGGGTACTAGATTCAGAGAATTCCTCAGACTTACTTGCTCGAGTCAAAAAGGCATTTGAAGAGTAGAATAAGGCCTTCAGCATTTTTCTGTTTTTATGCTGGTTATTATGGTTTATACCCGTTGATCGAAACCCCTTACACTAAAGATGTACAATTAAAAACTTCAAATCTTAAATCCATCAATGCATACCCATACTAACCTTCCCACCCCCAAACTGCTAGTTTGGTTCTACATTTCTGGTCGGGATCTAAATTTCTAAGGTTTGAGATTTTACAGTCAATTCTATGTTCAAAGTGCACAAGTTTGTCCCACAAATATCAAGCATCTCCCTACACAAGTTTTTATTCGAAAGTGGCTATGTGCTCAAATTTGATTCAAGTCTTATATGGATGAATGTTAATAAAAATTTTAGTTCACATGTTGTCCAATTTTCTAACTAAAGCACAAAAGTCAACTCAAATCATGTCATAAGCAATAAATAAATCAATAAAAATTTTCAAAATTCTCACTTTTTATGATTTTTTTTTTCATATTTTTCAATTTTTTTTTCTACCGAAAATCGAATGAATGTGTATATGAAAGCACATGAATGAGATTCTCACCCCCAAACTAGAATCATACATTGTCCTCAATGTATTCAAAACAAATAAAGAAAATAAACACAAAATAACAAAGAAAGTTAATGTACTTCCCGGGTTTGGAGAGTTGATGTTCCCATTTTTTAATCTTGGAATTGAATGTTTGGTTGGATGAAATGACTCTTTACTTCCTTTTCCATGTTTGGCTTCAAGTGTCCCATGATGATTTGTTCCTTGCAAATAAGAATTAATGATCATTAGAAGCATAATTATCACATAGGAACTAAAGAAAATCAACACAACACCCCTAAACTAGGACTTTGAAAAATTTGGAAATTTTTTATACGTAGTCGACCACTGATTTTCTGCCCTTGACATCGCCTCGAAAAAGTCAAAATTTCCCGAGACATATCCCCGGCATATGAAAGTACATAACTTAGTCCACAATATATCAAAAATTCACCAGGTTTGAAGTTCATTTAGGTCATGAAAGGATGTGACAAAGTAGGTGACATAAAGCTGAAATTGGTGCAGTGGTGCTATGATGCCTGCAATGAGGTGTCATGTAGTGCAATGAGGTTCAAGTGGAGTTTCATGCCTTAAACCAATTTAAACAATGATTGAATGATGCATAACATGTAGTGAAGGTGATCATTCAAAAAGAATTGCGAAAACTCAACAAAACACTCATTGTGACATTTTATCAAGCACCTAGCATGCATATAAAGAAATCAATGAAAATCATAGAGTTGGAGATTTGAATTAAGCCAAAGATTTTCATCTAATAAGCATAATTCAATACCCCAAGTTCTAGCCTAAGCATATCACTATCAATCCACAATATTCAATTTCCACCAAAAATTCGAAGAATACAAGAATTATGCATAAACTTGGAAATTGGTGAAAAACTCTTACCTTTGGATGATTTTGATGTAATGCAAGGTATGATTTTGAGTTATAATGATGTGCAGACTTAGGGGAACAAGTGGGGATTCAATGTTGGGCGATTTGGGGGAGGAAAAATGGGTTTGAAGTGGTTAAAATGAAAGTTTTGGCATAATATACACAATCTTCCAGTTCTGCCCAGTTTGTAACCGTGCGACCGCACGGTAGCTTTTGGCAGAGAGCTGTGATTTTTTCAAATTTTGAGTTTTGGACCCCGTTTTGGACCCCTAAATGTTTTCAAATGCATGCAACCAAATTCTAAACAATATGTTCATGTCCTAAGCTAGGTGATCAAGTAGAAGATTGTGATAAAAAACAACAAAACAAATTAAAATGTAATTAAAACTTAAAGTGCTAAAACATGCAAAATGGAACACTAGAATTACTTGAAACACATAAAAATTCAATGCATGCATTTTAAACATACTAGTACTCCTAAAATGCAATGTCAAGCATCTAAACAACTATAAAGTAATAAAAGCAATCAAAAGCAATAAACAAACAAATAAAGAAAAGGGTTTGAGAGGTTGGGTTGCCTCCCAACAAGCGCTTCATTTAAAGTCTAGAGCTAGACTTTTTGGAAAAATTTCTCAAGGTGGCATGAAACATGATGTTGAGGCCCTATCATTTGTCTTGACCCCGTACTCAACTTGTTCCCAAAGATGAAGATGCTGTGCCACTTCAAATTTTGAACAGTTTTCAAGTAGTGGATTTTGATTCACTAGTTGAACCATGTCAAATGTTAGTTTCTCCTCCTCTACTCGAAGCATGACCTCCCCCTTACTATCTAGAAAGGGTCGACCTAAAATCAGTGGCACCTTACTATCTTCCTCCATATCTAGAATCACGAAGTCAGCAGGGAATATGAATTTGTCCACTTTAACCAGCACATCCTCAATGACTCCATATGGGTATCGAATGGAACGATCAGCAAGCTGCAAGATGATTGGGCTTGGATTTGGGTCCCCTAATCCTAGCTTTACATAGACTGAAAGAGGCATTAAGTTTATGCTTGCACCAAGGTCACATAAAACTTTGTTAAATTTTAAGTCACCAATGATGCAAGGAATTGAAAAACTTCCTGGATATCTCAGCTTGGGTGGCAGCTTTTGTTACAAGATGGCGCTGCACTCTTCATTCAGTGACACCTCTTCAAGTTCCTCAAGTTTTCTCTTACTGACATCATTTTTTTCAGGAACTTGGTATAGCTGGGGATTTGGGCAATGGCTTCTAGGAAAGGAATGTTAGTGTGCAGATTTCTGAGCATGTTGAGAAATTTATTGAACTGTTGATCCTCCTTAGGCTTTTGTAATCTTTTCCGGAATGAAATAGGGGACTCATGACGTTTAATTGTCAATTTTACCTCATTCTCCTTTTTCTTCTCAGAAGATTTCTTTTCAGGTGCCTCAATATGTTTTCCCTTTTCTTCATTTGGCTTTTGAACATGAATCTAAGGTAATTTCACTCCACTGCATGTGGTGATTGCATTTATTCCTTGTTTCTCTTTCCAACCTTTTAGTCTTTGGGGAAAAGGAGTGGGAGGTTCATAAACTCTATCACATGGAGCAAAAGTGATCCTTCCTGGCACAAAATCTACCTCTCTTTCAACAGTTTTTATTGCCATCACTTACTCCCTAGGATTAACCTCAGTATTACCAGGCAGTGTACCTGGGGCTGTGTTTGCTAAATCCTGAGCTATCTGACCAACTTGGGTTTCCAAGTTTTTGATTGAAGCCTGATGATTTCGCAGTGTAGTTTCAGTCATCCTCATGAGTTGGTCAGTTTTTGTCATGAACTGATCAGTTTTAGCCATAAATTGATTAGTCTGGCTCATGTACTGGTCAGTCTTCTCCATCAATTTCACGACCATCTCCTTAAGTTGAGGTTTCTTCTCCACTACCTGCTGTGGAGGGGCTTGCTGACCAGTTCTATTTTGATTATCCCTCCATGAAAAGTTAGGGTGATTTCGCCAACCAGGATTATAAGTGTTGGAGTATGGATTATTTTGGCGATGTCCCCCTTGTACAAAGCTGACTTGCTCAGCTTGAGCTGCCAAAATTGGACAATCCGAGGTATTGTAAAATTGGACAATCCGAGGTATTGTGATTGGCCCCGCATTCCTCGCATCAAGTTACTGCACTTTTCACTGAATGGTTGGTTTGTATGAAATTCATCAAAGAGTCTATTTTAGCAGACAATGCCGAAACATCATCCACTGCATAAACTCCTTCTGGTTTCTTTTGAATGGTCCTCACAGACGCCCACATTGCGTTGGTATTGGCTATTCTCTCAAACAGTTCAAGTGCTCCATCCAGAGTTTGGGTCCATTTGATGACGAATCAACAAGACTCTTGTATTGAGGGAGCAAGCCAATGTAAAAGTATCTTACCTGCTCATTTTTAGGTAATCCATGTTGAGGGCATTTCCTAAGCATGCTTTTAAACCTATTCCATGCTTCATCAAATGACTCAGACTCTTGTTGTTGAAAAATTGTTATCTCATGTCTGAGTTTAGCAACTTTGGTTGGGGGCATGAATTTTGTGCAAAATTTTTGGGCCAAGTCATTCCAAGTTGTTATACTTGCAGGAGGACGGAAGTCTAACCAATCTATTTCCCTATCTCGTAAGGTGTATGGAAACAACCTAAGTCTTATGGCGTCATCTGACACACCCTGATATTTAAAATGTTCACACATGTCTAAAAATTTAGACACATGTGCATGTGGATTTTCATCGGGTTTGCCATAGAATTGATGTCCATTTTGAAACATATTTATCACATTGGTCTTTAATTGGATGTTTGCAAGACCAAAAGGTGGATAAACTATGCTTGATTGGTTTTGGACAATTTGTGGGGTCATGAAATCTCCTACAAGTCTATTCCCCTCATCTTCTAGCTCAACTCCAGGTAAAGCCATATTGGTTGCCATTTGAATTTTTTGATTTTTCTGTTTATCTAGTTTCCTAAGTTCTCTTAATCTATGGTGTAAAGTACGTTCTATTTCCGGGTCAACTTCGAAAAGATTCCCTTTTTCGAACGTAACATACACAACTAAAAGAAAAACAACAAAACTAGTAACTAAACTAAAATTAGAATTTAAATTCCTAAAATAAAATAAAAACAAGAACAAAAATAAACAAGAATAAAATAAAAATAAAGCGGTAAAAAGTCCGAATTAGTGAAAGTAATCTAAAAATAAATTTAAACTACAATCCCCGGCAACGACGCCAAAAACTTGTTACGCTCCGCAAGTGCATGAGTCGCGCAAGTAATAAAGTGGATGTGAGTCCAAGTATCGATCTCACATAGATTGTTTTAAATTGTATTTTAGATTACGAATCCTTAACCGGAACTAGAGATTTGATTGAGTTTGAAAATTTTGTTTTTGAAAATTAAAATAAAAATTAAACTAAAGACAGTAAGAAAATTTGATTTATGAAAACGATGAGATGAATTTGTTAGAACTATGAATCTATATTAATCATATCAACCATGTATTTGACTTAAACATTTAATAACAATGTATGAGTATTGAAAATTCGTGTTCCTATATTTATTTATGTCCCCTTTCGAGCGATGCATAAACACCTTTTCCTATAAGGGACGTGCCTATATTTCTATGACCAATTCAAACATGTAGAAAAACATTAACGAATTATAAACACTTTTTAGGATAACACGAAGTATAGGGGTATATTTCTATCCTCTATCAGACTTCGTGGCAATTAATCAAGGTCTAATAGATTCCTACTCTTTCGAACATAGAATTCTATCACAAACATCAATAATTATGCGTCCACAATTATAGATGAGAATAAAAACATAATTAATTGTATCAATCTCATAAATTGCATAATATAAATGTGAAGTCAAAACATGGAATCAAGAATTAAAGCTTCATCACAATTCTAACAATGAAAACCTAGCCTAAATACATAATCGAAAATAAATCACAAGAAGTATGAAAAAAGTCACCCCGTTCATCTTCTTGATCCTTGTTCTTCAATCTTGAATTTGGTCTTCAACGGATCCTCCAACAATTCGACAGCGTTTTGGCATGAATTATGAAGATTGGGAACCCCCTATTTCGTGCTTTAGGTCTGGTATTTATAGATTTCCCCGAAAATTAGGTTAATTGAGGAGAAAAACTATTGAATTCCGCGCAAAAACCCCAGCTGCGGACCATTCGGATAACCGTGCGACCGCACGGTTCAAATATACGCGATCGAACGACGCTGCAGGTCAGCTTCAGTCGCTGATTTTTTTGGCCGTGCGACCGCACGGTTATAGCATCGTGCAACCGCACGGTTCAATCCTGAACTGTAATTTCCATATTTTAAATGCTACAAGTTGGTCCCTGTCTTTTAATTGCACAGCAAGTCCTCCAACTTTCGATTGTTGCGATTTAGCTCATGAACTTCTGATTTCTTTCAAATTCGATTTCTTCTTCAAATTGCCATTTGATTGAATGCAATAATTTTTGATTTGCTTACTTTGACACTTTTTACATCCAATTCTCGATTTTGGCTTCAATTCCAATGTTTTCACGACTTTTGGGTTATTCCTGAAATATAAACGAATAACATAGAATAAATAGCAAATATTCTCGAATAAAAATTAAAATCCTACTTTTAGGATAGAAATAAGTGTATAAAATACACTTATCAACATGTCGTCCTTAAAATCACATCAAAGATTAAAAGTAAAAAAATTAATTTTGTACATTTTACTTTTTCTCAATGTCCCTCTATTTTAAAATTATTTTATTTAAGTCCTAAAATGATATTTATAATTTTTTAACTAGATTTAATTTGTTCATATATAATGAATTTCAGTTCCAATTGCTTTTCTTATCAAATTAAAATAAATAATAAATATTTGAACTTTTATGTAATTTAATTAAATCCGAATAATTTTTACAACTTCATATTTCAATCAATTTAGGTTGCTCAATTCGTTACATGCATTTAAATATAGGACCACATATATTTAATTTGTAATGTCAAATTAAATATAAAATAAAATATTTGTTTAATATATTTAAATATCAAATATTATATTAAGATAGTTAGTATTAATTCTAATTGCAGTATTCCGTTATTCAAGTAGAGATAACTTTATTTTTGATAATCTAGAAATTATATTTTTGAAATATTAATTACGTCGATAATCATTAAAATTGAATAGTTATCCAAATGGTCATTGATTTTTTTTTTTTTTTAATATTAAGTCATTCAAGTTCCAAACTATTACAATTGTAGCTACTTGGTAAAAAATTTGGCCCCTATTAGGTACCTCTTATTCAAAATCTCATTTTTCTAAAACTCATTTTCAAAGATAATTTACGTATAACTTCAAAAAAATTCCTACTTTTTTTTCGAAAGTAAAAAAAAAATTCCTATTTTTAAAAACTCATTATCCCAAATTTACTGTTATAAACAACATTATTTGAAATAATGGATCTCAAATAGGGGGAAGTACATATTCTCCAAAAAATCACCATTAAAAAATACATTTTTTATATAATGAGGGCTTAAATAGGGAATAAATGTTCACAAGAGAAAAATGAAATGCATAAAAGGAGAGCACGAATAGGTATTAACCTATGTTTCTTCCAAAATATATTTTCTAAAATGTTAAGTAGTATTAATTATCTATATATTATTCATCTTGGACAAATTTCTGATATAAAATAATCCAGTTGAATGCAAATTTTTAAATAGCCATTTTTTCAAGTTCCTGAGTTTCTTGGTCCATCTCTCCTTGAAAATCAATTACAACTTTTTTAAATTCGTAAAAAAAAATAAAAAAAAAAAATATTAATTGTGAATATCACATAAATATTTTTCTTTAAAACCCGAAAATGAAAGGAATGTAATAGGAATGTTCATCGATCTATTTTTTATTTTCCTTTTTTTTTTTTTTTTAAATAAACTCATGAGCATCTCTCTCTCTCTCTCTCTCTCTCTCTCTCTCTCTCTCTCTCTCTCTCTCTCTCTCTCTCTCTCTCTCTCTCTCTCTCTCTCTCTCTCACACACACACACACACACACACATCTATTTTTTTCCGTATTACAAATTCTGTTTAAATGTAATTTATTTTCTCATTTTAAGTTTTAAATCAATTTAAATTACAATATTTAAAGAAATTTCCTAAAACGGAAAACATACTAACGATAAAAAAAATGATTAAGGTATGTGTAGTTTGTACCTTTTTGTGATCAATTTTCTTCTTTTGTTTCTTATTTTTAATTAAATATTTAATTATTTTTACATATTAATTCGATATATGTAAGTAACAAATTATCGTGCATCGTACAAGTGTAACACTTTATTATTATTATTATTATTATTATTATTATTAAAGGAGGATAGTATCAGTAGTTTTCCCTCCAAACATTTCCCCCCAAAAACCATCACATCACAAATGAAAAAGTAAAAAATAAAAATTTGAAAATTAATATTAATATTTAATATATTAAAGGAGGATAGTATCTGTTATAAATAATATATATAAATATGTGAATGACATTACCATTATATTCCTTTAAACTTTACATATTACGATTGCGCCATTGTTCACTCCTATAAATAGGAGCCTTATTTCATTCATTCATATGAATTCAATAAGAGAAGAATTCTCTCATATCTTTCTATATTATCTATTATTTTATAATAATTTCACAACACGTTATCAGCACGAGTCTCAAGCCAATTGAGTAATATAACCGGAGTATGCTCTACAGTTGAATCTAAATGATGAACCTCCGTATCAGAAACCGGATTATTACTAATCAATATTTCCTTTTCTCAAACCAAACACTTTTGGCTTTAGAAAGTAACTCATATATTGTAGATCTGAAAATTTCAGTAGGCAAAACTTATCCAATTTTTCAAAAATTCTGGTCGAACTGAAAAAGAAGGATTTCGGCCGATCCAGATATCCGATCGACGATCGGCCACTGCCATCAGAACGGGCTTGTCGAGGAGAAGACTCTCCTGAAATTTGGGGATGATCTAACGGCTGAAACAGAAGATATCGACCGGAGAATAAAGGCTGAAAAACTGTGCAAAAAACAAAATCTGACCGGAAATTGAAACGCTGATCCCGGACGATCTTGAACTCCAATCGACGATCGGCCAGTGGCATGTCAACGGGATTTTCTAGGAGAAGACTCGACTAAAATTTGGCGTCGATCCGACGGTTAAAACGGAAGTTATTGGCCGGAGAAGAAGATCCTGGCGGACTGAAAAATGCTGATTCCGGCCAAATGGTTGGTCTTTTGGAGAAATGGAGACCATGTGGTTGTTCAGGACGTCGAGGCACACATTATGGTGATGAGTTGATTTTTCCGGCCACCGGCGACGGCGCGTGAACGAATTCCGGCGATGACGTCAAAAGGCAGTTTGTTCGTCTTGAAGATTTGGATTTTTCTATGATCTTATTTTTCTGTTTTGTGCAGTTTTGAAATTTTCCGGCCGTCGAATGGGAGTGTTTTCTTAAAAACTGTTTTGGAGCAGTCCGACGGGATTTTGAATTTCGGACAAAAAGTAAGTTTGTTCTAAATTTAATTTCAAACCTATTGACGGTTTCGATTTATCCATATGAGCAATATATTAAAATATGGACGATTTTGCTCTTGATGATGCGTTAAAGTATATTAATCGTGATTTAACGAATTTGATTAATCATTATTAATGATATGATGATAAGTGTTAATAGAATATATATTCTAAATTATTTAACACTACTATGTGATCAATACAATAAATTAAAAGACTTAAAAGTAACATAATAATTGTCATGTCGTAATGTGTTGAGTATAACTCATTATCGTAACGACCTGGACTATTATGAATACGTTGACTAGATTTAGAGATATGACTTGCCCATTTATGAAATATAATTATTTCTTTATATTGTTACCACCTATATGGTTTGTTCTACTGATTTTAAATATCTCTACTCATATAAATTTGATAATATTGTTATTATTTGATATTTCAAGAAATGGTACCAGAAGTTATCATTACCAAAAGATTGTTGGATCTTAATCAAAATATTTTATCATTTGGTACCAGAAGTTACCAATATCTGTAGTTGAAAGGGTGGATGAAAATAAATTATTCAACAAAGAAATGTTGATGTATGATAAGATAATATCACATGATAGAAAGGATATGGCTAATGTGAAAATAATCTCATCAGTATTATGAGATAAATGTTATATGATTATGATAAGCAGTTTTGATCAAAGTTCTTGCACAAGAACTTATGTACTCTAGAAGAAGTACATATTTACTCCAGAAGAAGTAAAGACTATCATTTAAAATATACTGAAATGATATTATTATTGCTCTTGAAGAAGCATAAACGAGTCATACATGCAAAATACAAAAGGGAAAAAAAATTTATGATCCTCAAAATTAGAGATGTGTTTCGGGAGTAGCCGTATCCTACCACCTCTGATCTTTTGAGGAAATAAAGAAACATTCAAAGAGGTGTGTTTCAAGAGTAAGAAATACTCCATACTCTACCACCTTAAATCTTTGAGGTACACAAGATTAAACATTGATAAAATCCTAGAAATTTAAGGTGTGTCTCAAGAGTGAGAATACTCCGTACTCTACCACCACCTATTATAGGGTTCACAAAGTTAAGTTTACATTAACCGGACTCCATTTTCGCTTGATTCCCCTTCCTTGCGACCAATTTATCTTAACTCTTGCTGGATCTTGTATTGGAATATATGACTGCAACTTATCTAGTAAGTCATCGATAGTAGAAGCATAAATAAGGATCCTTCTAGCAAATGGAGATATGAATCCCTGTTCCACAGCATAATCAAGAAATGTTAACAAACCATCAAAGAAATTGTTAATATTTAAAAGCCCAATAGGCTTAGTATGAAGATCCAGTTGAGCCCATGAGGTAATATTAAAAATTTCTTCTAAAGTACCAAAACCTCCGGGCAGGGCTATAAAGGCATCAGAACCATATAGCATGCAAGTTATGCGTTCATGGATAGATAAGGTTTGTACTTCATGCTCTCGTGTTTTGCCTGCAATATCTACCAAAGGAGTAGGTATAACACCAATCACTTTTACTCGCTCTGTGAGAGCAGATTGGGAAACACAACCCATCAAACTATTGCTACCACCCCCATACACGAGAGTGATACCTTTCTCCCCCAATTTCTTTCCTAAATCCACTGCTGCTTCTAGATACCCAAAACTTTTCCCTTACTTTTGATCCACAAAATACACATATAGTTTTGATTTGTCGAAGTTTTGGTCCTTCCATCTTTGAGAGTATAAGAAGGAAAAACTTATGAGAACATGATATTTTTGGATGCATGAAACTGTGAAAATCATTGGATTTTTAAACTTGAAAAACTTCACTATTTACTGCTCGTCTTTTGAAAAAGTGAAACCTACTTCTGACTAAATTACACTACTTTTGATAAAGCTTACCTTTCAGTGATTTTTTAATACACTTTATCAATGCTCGAGAAATGAAGCATGAAATTATTTTATAAATATATGTGCAAATATATATACACACAATATACTGATTTACCTTGTATCAATGCTGAATAGCTAAAACATCATTATTTATAACATCCTGACAAACATGATCTTTTACTATTATATTTTTGAGACTATAACGCTCTTTATCGCTGATGAATTTAGCCCATAAAGATAGTAGCTCACTCTGCACATACCCACTAGGGTGCATCTCAAGAGTCAATTGGATATCATCCAATGACTCCTTACTCAGTCCACCCTTAATGAAGTCTATCTTATCATCTCGATTTATGGATGAATATCCTATTGATTTACAACGGGTATCACATGTCCATCAAGCACATTTGTAGCAACTATTTAATCTTTTTGCTCTTTGCTTCTTTGCAAAAGTACTCTTACCTAAGCCAGGAATGTGCTTAGAAAATGAATCTAGTAACTCACCAGCTAATCGAACTTTTGCTTCGATCAACTAGCGAACATCTTCTGGGATGCCTTGATGCATAAGCAGCCTCAATCTTTCAAGTCGAACTCGGTAAATCTTTTTCAAAACATTTATCGGAAGATTTGAGTAGTATTTGCAGATATTTGATAATATAACATCCATTTTGATGGATCTGATCTTCTCCCAAAATGATCTATTTAAATGCATTATTCAACGCGTAAAAGAGCGGTGGCTCCGCGTGTCAGTGATATCGATTCCTTCAAGAAATAATGGAATAAATTATTGAAAAGGTGGGAACAATGAGATAATGCGTCATTACCTTTTTCGATATAAGGGAAGATTTGGCGACAAGATTGAGATATTTTCTTGGATATTGTACCTGATTTTTCCGGTATACTAAAAGTAATAAAGGTATACTGATTTGAACTGAACAGAAATACATACTGATGAAATGAATACTGTATTGAACTAGAAGTTCATACATATGTACAAGTGAAATTTCTTGCTGAACCTGAAGTTCTATAATGATTGGTTAGATTCCAATTCAATAATGAGATTTATTAAGAATGCAAAATTGCATTCATTAAAGAACCAGAAGATTGTTCAGGTTAACAAGTTATCATTGCTGCTTGTTCTCAAAAGTAAATTAATTATTTCACTAAGAAAATGAATGACTGATTATTTGCTCAAGTAATGATATTACGAGCAAAGTGATAAATGCTAGCATAAATATATCTTAAGGTCATTAATGATTTTACGAATTAGTTGAGATAATAGAATATTATATTGCTAATGGTTTAGCAGATTAAAAGCCTCAAGTTATTTGCTATGAGAACAATTTGAATATAAATATTTCTTATGCAGCAATATTCTACATACAAACATGTCAATACGATGAAATAAAGATTTGCTTGTGAAGTTTTATGATTTGTAAAAGTGCGATATGTATACAATCCACCAAAGCGCACTTAGATATATGATTGAGATTATATCCCTAAAAGAATGACATGTGTTATGACATTTTATCCGATTGATAATATTTGTGAACATTAAGGGGAAAACACGCCTGAAGCGTAATTATGCCTGAAGCATAATGACTATCGATTCCAAAAATAAATATCTCTTGAATGATTGAGATGATCCCTTTGAGGCTAAATACTCATGGTGAGTAAAAGGGACATAATTAAATGTATGAGATTCAGGTACCTGATGATAGAACATATAAAGTGATCTCTCTATGTTATATTGAGTTGAAATGGAATCGATAAATAAGTCGACTGCATAAATAAACAACCCTCTTATGAAAATGAGGTTGATGAAATTATAATACTTTGGCCAAGTATATAACCCCAATGTAGGGATTATTGTTCAAGAACCTGAAGTCCAAATGCTTAAATGTGTAAAGCCAGTAATTATATGTATAAATGAAAAATATTACACAGTCGTAAAAGACGACTCGTTGCACGCAAATTTTTTCATAGAACTGGCATGACATATGGTGGATAGACTATAGTCTAAATCACTAACTTGAGCTCTTTGATATACCAATGAGTGAGATCAAAATGTATGATTCTCATCTCGGTACTTTGAGAGTATTCTTTGATGTACCAGTTGATCGCGGTACGTTGGGATTTCAAGTAAAATGATTGTAGTTTATATGTCGAAATTGATATATATTTCAATGATTGATTATACGAATCAGAAATTGTGGTTTATGAGATGCAAGAATATACATGTATAATCAATGAAAGATTCAATATACCCAGATTAGTATCATTATGGGATGATACAAATGATTCCATGATATAATATGTTGAAAGTGAAATTGAAGTGTACTATTTATGACATCTGGGAAATTGATTATTCACTAGAAGTGAATATGAAAATGAATATGTTTAATTATTTACTAGAAGTGAATTCTAAATTTGATTATTCGCCAGAAGTGAAAGATGCAATCGATAAATTAGTACAACATTGCTTAATATAGCATGTTATGACATCACGAGCTATGAACAATTTATATAAAGCTCATCAAATATTATGTGATTGCACCAATATACTTGTGATATTTCATGAAATGAATAAATACGCGTTACACTCTTTTTTCCTTAGCTGAGATTTTGTCCCACAGGGTTTTCCTAGCAAGGTTTTTAATGAGCAACAGTTGAGGCGTATTGATGAAAATTAATGAGAATAATGTACTCTTTTCCCCTTCACTGAGGTTTTGTCCCACATGGTTTTCTTAGCAAGGTTTTTGAGGCATTATCATAGTTATCAACAAGCTATAATTCAGCAACACATTTTTATACTGGAATGATATCAACAAATGAAGAAAATCATAGACATCTTATGAAGAATGCTATACAAGGAGATTTTTATATTCCAGAAGGAAGATAATATCAATGTTCGAGAAGTTCATGAATCCTCAATTGCACACTTCAGGGGGAGAAACATGATGTACTCTTTTTCCTTCGTTCAGGTTTTGTCCTACTAGGTTTTCCTGACAAGGTTTTAACGAGGCAGCGGCTGTACTCTTTTTCCTTGGTTTAGATTTTATCCCACTGGGTTTTACTGACAAGGTTTTAATGAGGCAGCACTTCAGAACTTCAAAATTCAGTACATGATTTGTTCTACTCGAACATTAGACTCAATGATTCACCATGGCCAACATCAGGGGGAGCTTTTGTACTCTTTTTCCTTCACTCAAGTTTTATCCTACTGAGTTTTCTTAGTAAGGTTTTAACGATGCAGACAATTGAATAATATGTCATTCAAGGAGGAGTGTTATAAATAATATATAAATATGTGAATGACATCACCATTATATTCCTATAAACTTTACATATTACGATTGTGCGATTGTTCACTCCTATAAATAGGAGCCTTATTTCTTTCATTCATATGAATTCAATAAGAGAAGAATTCTCTCCTATCTCTCTATATTATCTATTGTTTTATAATAGTTTCACAACAATAATTTTCCCTCCAAACATTTCCCCCCAAAAACCATCACATCACAAATGAAAAAGTAAAAAATAAAAATTTGAAAATAAAAAATGAATGTATGTAATAATAATAATAATAATAATAATAATAATAATAATAATAATAATAATAATAATAATAATAATATAGAGTTCACAGTAGCCACAATTTTTGAAAATGTTTTTGTTTCTATTCGCGTGGGTCCCACTTTTTATTTTATTCGGCTGCATAATTTTTATGACTTTTTTTTATTTTTTAAGGTAAAATATGTGGTTAAAAATTGAAAAGAGAAAATGTGTGTGATTAAAAGGTAATTTGAGAAATTGTGTTGTTTATAAATTGATTTATAAATTGTAATGATTGCGTAAAAGAGCTGTATATAAATTTTTTTGATAGGCTCTAAAAAGTAATAATGATGTATAATACCTAGACTAGGCCTTGTTTGTTGTTGATTTGTTTGGTAATACTATTTGATTTATAAACTGGTTTATTTATGATTTTGAGATTAAATTAGTTGTTGAAAATTGAGAGAGAAAAATATGTGTGGTTAAAAAGTAGTTTGAGAAATTGTATATTTTATAAATTGATTTATAAATCAGTTTATTTTTTAATAGTGATTTTTAGGAAAATATTTGGTTAAAAAGTAGACAATTTTTTTATGAATTTACGCGTAATATATTAAAGGAGGATAGTATCAATTGTTTTCCTTCCAAACATTTCCTCCCCAAAAACCATCACATCACAAATGAAAAAGTAAAAAATAAAAATCTTGAAAATGAAAAATGAATGTATGTAATAATAATAATAATAATAATAATAATAATAATAATAATCTTTATATATATAAAAATAGATTTTCCCGCCATAGACACTTGCCAAATTCGTACAAAATTGATACTCATTTTTTTTCCATGTATTAATTAATAAATACATATTTATTTGTTTAATGTATCATGGTAATTGTCCACGATTAGCACACGTGTCTTCCATTGGTGCAGCATGCAAATGTTCTTGGAATTGTATCCTTTTTTTTTCTTTTTAATGCAATATTTTGTACATTTTGACCATTAAGCAATTAATAAGCCACAGCAATATAGAACGCGCTAAATGAGGCGTGCACGTCTAAAATGGAGTGAATGATACATGGAATGTGGTGATACATAATTACAATATATTTTTTCCACTGATCAATACAAAATAAGCATTTCTTCAGAATTAAAATATATATATATATATATATATATATATATATGCATGCGAGAGATGAAGAGTTGCATGCAGGGGTTGGAAAATGATGATAAACAAATAATTTTTTTTTTTACTGTTCATTACATAATCAGCATTTCTTGAAAATAACAGAATGCAGACGGAAACGAGGGGTTGCATAAGGGGCCCTTTTCGTTGTACTTCGGTATAATAGGCAGTTTCCATACAAAACTATTCCCCTGCAAAGTTTCGAACATTTCTTCATATTCAACTCCCTGTTTTTTTCATCCGTCTATTTTCATAATTGCAATAATATGGCACCTGTTTTCCACATGTTTAACCAGATCGACACTTCTTCAACTTCCTGGGGGTTCAATGCTCGGATAGTGAGGGAGGTTCCAACTGGCAACAGCGATCCACCATAAATATGCAGTTTAGATATGATATTGGTAGACAAGCAGGTAAGATCTGTTTTGCCTTATTTAGTTTAATTTATTTCATTATCTATTTCTGTGTGCATGTTCTTTTGCATAGTTTTGATAATTTATTATTGTTTATATAAAGATTTGATTTTTTTTTTTTCTTTTTATAGCTGTTTTCCCATTTGGATTTCTTGTGATTTAATCATACATTGTGTGAGTTACATGTTGGCTTTGCATGCTATTTATATTAAACAACATTTAACATTCTGTAAATTGATACTCTTAGGTGTACTATAAACATTTTGTACTTTTTTTATTTCAATGTTAAGTTATTTATTTAAATTATTTTTATCCCACTGCTTACATTACATAAAATGTTTATTTAAATTGAGAAATCCTTTTTCTAAAAACGTAATTATACATGTCTATTTACAATTTTTACGTGTTTGTTTTGCATGTTGTTAATATTAAACAAATACATTATCTATTTAACATTCTGGTATTTAAATCTTATACTATATAAATTTGATTTTATCGGTTACAAAATCTTCATATTGATACTGTTAGGTGTACTTTAACGATTTGTAATTTTTTTATTAAAATGTTTATTATATACTGTTAGGTATTTAAATCTTAGAATATATAAAATACTTATTTAAATCGAGATACCCTTTTTTTTTACAATGTAATTATACAATTTTTACAATTTTTTTTAATATTTTTTTTCGTATAAAGTTTTGATAATTTGTTGCTGTTTGCATTTCAAAATCTAATTTTACATGTTTGTTTTGCATGTTATTAATATTATATACATTATCCATTTTACATTCTGGTATTTAAATCTTAGAATATATAAAATTGATTTTGTCAGTTACAAGATCTTCAGATTGATACTGTTAGGTGTACTTTAACCATTTGTAATTTTTTTATTTAAATGTTTATTATATACTGTTGGGTATTTAAATCTTATAATATGTAGCCATTTTTTTAATACTACTAGTAGTAAGAACGTGCTTCGCACGTCTTATGTATATGATGAATGTTAAAGTAACGTTTTTTAAGTACTAATACTATTTTTGAAAATAATTTACGTAATTGATATTATTAGAGGAAAATTGTAAATGAACTTCAATTCTTAATATATTAATATTTTATTGAAAATTTTCGTCCAGATCTTCGAAATATATATCAAACAATTATTTAATATGTCTGCTTAATAAATAAATCGCGTATGATATATTAAGAAGTAATATGATATTATAAAATATTAGGAAAATCAATAATTTCTCTATAAAATATTAATGGTAAGTCAAGAAAAAATGTGAAAAAGACTATATATGGATAAACTGAATTAATTTGTGAACATATTTTATAAGGAAAAAAGTTTAATATTATGCTCTCGTTTGAGAGAAATTAAAATAAGATTTTAATTTAAGTCAAAGTCAACAATTAATTTTAACCATATATTTCATCGGACATACAACTTTTAACCATATTTTATTAATTTCTATCAAAATCTATTAAAAATCTTATTTTAATCATCACCAAACAGAGACCATAAAATTAAAATTAAAATTTCAGTTTTGATCTCTTTTTTTCCCCAAAGAATTTGAAATTATTTATTTTATATTTTTAATTAGAGAATATATATATATATATATATATATATATATATATATATATATATATATATATATATTATTAAATGCGTAAATGTACTCTTTGAAATATTCAGTGAACTTATCACGGGAAATGAAATTTGGTGGAACAATATTTAAAAATTAAATTAAAAAGTAACGACACTAAATTGATATTAATTGAATAATCAATTTCGATTTAGTCAACGTGGATAAATTAATGTTTTTGAAATAAAAATAAATATAAATATAAATATGTTTCAATAAATGAATTAAGGGTATTGTTGAAAAAAAGAAAATAATGTGGGGATATAATGGGAAATCAGAAGATTCCCATTCATCCACACTTTTAAGATAGTGTAGATAGATAGATTATGTGTGCTTTAAGCATTTTTAATTTTGTTATTTAAAAGATTTTTATCCCACTGCTTATCAATTATAAGTTACATAAATTGTTTATTTTAATAATGAAATCCCTTTATTTTTTTAAGGGTACTTGTATTCAAGCAACTGTAAGAAAGGGGATGATAGAAACTCTCAAACCAAAGTTGTGGGAGGGTTTTTTATATGTGATGAGGCATTTCATAGTTGTGCCAAATAACATGAAATACAGGCCCACCACTCATACATATAAACTGATTTTTTTGCTAAAAAGTTTGGTTATAGAGGTTGAAGACAGGAGTTTTCCCATGATTTTTTATGTGCTACGTCCATTCCCAGAAATACTGGCTATTAATGAAGACAACCCAAATGATCTATTTGGTTAGTGATTCTTTTTTTTCCTTTTTTTTTTTTAATTTCTTATGTATCATTCTTTAATTAAACTGATTTTTATATATCAGAATGTATCTAACAACACTTTTCTTCACTCAGATGTTATGGGAGAGATTGTAGCTAGGGATGCTGTGAAAACCTAGATTTGCTTTGGCAAAAAAAGCAAGCTTATCAATGTCGTTATTGAAGATTTGGAGTTCAAAAAAAAAAAAAAAAACAAAATATTCAACCCTACTACAGTTTTCTCATCTATTTTTCAGAATTTAATATTGCGTGAACTAAAATTCATTGTACACATTTTTTTGTAGGAAGAACACAGTTCCGGTTACATTATGGGGAGAATATGTTGATGTTGTAAACACGTATCTTGATACCAACAGTCCAGAACCTGTGATTATGCTATTACAACTGTGTCGTGCAAAAATATTTAGAGGTGAATTCAAATAGACAATTATTCATGCCTGTCCTGTGAAATATCTTTGTTATCTACTCTACTTATTAATCAGATTATGTCATATGTTAGGTGTTGTTCAAGTTTGTAGCACATTTTACTACACAAAATTGATAATTAATGAGTCTATCCCAGAGATTGTAGAGTTTCGTAACAGGTTCGTCTCTTCAGTTCAGTATATTTATAATCAATACCAGGATGTTTATTTATAGTGTATCTTTGTTTTGATTTTTTTTTTAAATTTTCATTTGAGTACAGGCTATTGGTTGGTAGAGATAATCCTACCAGGGCTATTAGTCAAATATCCGGATCGTCTATTTACTCTTTGGATGATGATCTACGTAGTGGATCTGTTGAGTTGAAGTCGCTTGATGATATTTTGAATTGTGATGAGGTTGGATGACTGTGAATTCGATTTGATTAATTTTTTTTAAAACTATATATATGTTATTAATAATATGTTCTGTTTTGATCATAAACATAAAAAATGCTATTTTTGTAATTGTAGGAAAATAGCTATTGGGTAATTGCTTCAATCCTTGCAATTGAATCATGTGACTGGCGGTACCTTGCATGCAAAAAATGCTCTAAAAAGTTAACCGCATTTGGCAAAATGTTCCAATGTGAGAAGTGTAATCTCAACGACGCAGTTGGATGTGCAAAGTAAGCAAATAAACTTTTTTTTGTCTTTTTTTTTTAGTTAAACTAACAATATGAATAATGTATACCAAAGATTACTAATTGCTTTTTAATTGGCTAGGTACAAGATACAAGTTCGTGTGATAGATGATAGTGCTACAACTTCATTTATGTTGTGGGACAATTGTGGTGTTCAATTGCTAGGAAAGACCGCCTCGGAGTTAATTGATGAGTTTGGAAAGGTATTACATTTTAGTATATTATCTTTATTATTCTTTTTATTTTTCCCCTTTTAAAGCTACGGATTCATGATAAGATTTACACAGTATTTATAGTAAAATTTTGAATTGATTAGATTGTTCATTATTCAGGGAAGTGATGAACAACCTTATCCAGCTGAGATAGAAGCATTTTTCGACCGATATTTCTTATTCAAAGTAATTTTGAAGAGGCAGAACATTGAGGGAAAAATAAACTTATTCAACGTTAGTCGTGTGACTGATGACAAGAAGTTGGTTGCGAAATCTTCCATTTATATCTATTTAAAAATTAATCAACAACTTTCTGAATAAACATATTTGAAGGGTTCTGTTGACGCTTCGAAGTTAAAGGAAGATGACATCGACCACTTCAAGGTGTGAAAAAAAAAATCCATTAGGCAATTTCCCATTGTTTGATGTTAACTTTCTGTTAAAATTTTTGAATCTACTGTTGATTCTTATCTGTAAATTTAGGAATGTGCAAGTGAAGATGAGGTGAGCACTCCATTGAAGAAGGGTTCCAAAAGAATGTCTTTGGACGACGGAGATGGTGATACTGTAAACAACAAAAAAGTTGACAGAGGACTGAAATCTGAATACTCCACCAATAAACTTAGGAAATTTATCAAGTTCGAAGAGTAATTGGGAAGAAGCTTACAATATTTTGGCTTTTGAATGTTCTATTTCATGTAAAACGTGTTAAATTAGTCTCCTAATTATTATGTCTTCTGCTAGAATTTTCGCTTTTATTACCGAACTACTATGCAGAATGATATTAGTATTTTATCTGTAATGATTTAATCATTCTGTTTGGACTGCAATTCTCTATCTGTCAACTACTAATAACACATACACATAATAGTGAGGATGACAAGGGTACAATAATATAAATAGTGATTTCAATTTGACAGAATCCTAGATTCAAAAATTAAAGTGTCATAAACAACTTCTTTAAAGCTTTTTTAGGATTTACATGTTAAATAATATTTTTTCGAAAAATATAGCTGTTAGGTAACGTCAGGGGCGGACCCACACTGGGACACGCTTAGTCACGTGCCCCAGTAAAAAATTCAGTATTATTTTTTTTTTATATCGTTCAAAACCAGCAAGGCAGCCACAGCAGGTGACTTATCAAACACTCAACCCATCATGTCCCTCCCAGCTCTCTGCTCTCGCCTCTCCCTTGTCCCTTCCATAATTCCATTCTTCATTTCTTCCAGTTCCAGCCAGCCAGCCAGGCTTCCGCTTCCCTCTCACTCTCTCAGCTCTCAGGCGTAGGCGCAGCGCTCACACTCAACCCATTTCCCAGCTCTCCCTCTCAGCTCTCAAGCCCAGGAATGCGATTCACCAGCACTGCACGCCTGCATCGGACACCGAACTTCCAAAATCAGTGACCGAGACCGAGAATTGTCAAATTGGAACCTTCCCGACCGTGAGTCACGCAACCGCACACCGGCACACGCACTGTCTGTGACTCTGGTCTGCTGCAGGCTGCACTCTGCAGGCAGCGCTGCTGGTGGTGGTGGTTCGTGGTCCTATACTCCTACCGGCTGTCATCCTGGTACGTGTGTCTGTGTGTATTTTTTTTTTATTTATTTTTTTGATTTATTACTATTGCATTGAGAAATGGCATGGGAATCATATATTCTGTATTCATATTACCTGTAGTGTCGATTCTTGAACTTTGATCTACCTTGAATTTGATTAGTTGATTTACAGATTAGTTGATTTATTTTGGTAATTGGTATCATTGTTAATTTATTTGGTTGTTGTGAAATTAAGATTTGGAGTTTGGAGTTTGGATTTGAAATTTAAATTATTGTTAATTGTTATGTTTGTATTTTTGTTTTAGTGTTGAGAATTTGAGATTTCAAGGCCGATTTATGTTTATAATTAATTATTTATTTATTTGT
Source organism: Ligustrum vulgare (assembly GCA_963555705.1). Lineage (NCBI taxonomy): Eukaryota > Viridiplantae > Streptophyta > Magnoliopsida > Lamiales > Oleaceae > Ligustrum > Ligustrum vulgare. The sequence goes on from OY743179.1 coordinate 7,957,552, forward strand.
ATCAGTAATGGAAAAATATTTTAAGCGTAAATCTACGTTTTCTTCTGATGAGCAAAGAAATGAAAATGAAGTTAGAGATGAAATGGTTGAGGAACTTGATGAAGAAAATGATGTTGAACTTGAAGATGTTCCTATTGAAGATGTTCCTATTGACACTAACGTTGGGGGTAATGTTGGGGATGTTAGGAGTGATACCCTTGAATTTGATGTAGCAAACCTTCCTTCAGATCCTGGATTGAGAGTTCCAATTAATGATTATGATTTCAATGTTCGGGATTTGATTCGAAGAACATATGTGCAAAGAGGTCCTTGTCAGCCACGAAATCATGAATTTCCAACAACAAGAATGGGTATCAAAGATAGACGATTTTGTGTATCATGGTATAATGAGCATCCTAGTTGGTTGGAATATAGTATAGCAAAAGATGCTGTATTTTGTTTCTATTGTTACCTTTTCGGCTCAATTGGTGGTCCATTTGTTTATGGTGGGTTCAGGAATTGGAAGAAGAAAGATTTGCTTAGAACACACATTGCAAAATCAAGTAGTGCACACAATCAAGCTCGAGTCAAATATGAATCATTCAAGAATCAAAACACTGGCATTCGATTTTGCCTTAATAAGCAATCACATCAAGTTCGACAAGAGTATCGAATTCATTTGAATGCCACAATAGATTGTATTCGATTTCTTCTACGACAAGGGCTGGCATGTCGTGGTCATGATGAATCTGAAGAATCCAACAATCGGGGTAATTTTCTTGAACTATTGCATTGGTTGTGTGATCATAACGTTGAGATTAAGGCTGTTGCTTTAACGAATGCTCCTGAAAATCTCAAGTTAACATCACCACAAGTTCAAAGAGATATCATGAGTGCTATTGCTTCAGAAACAATAAATATGATCATCAAAGATATTGGTAATAGTCTTTTTTCTATCCTAATTGATGAATCTCATGACATTTCAATGAAAGAACAAATGTCAGTTGTTCTTCGTTATGTGAAGGATGGATGTGTATTGGAACATTTCATTGGTGTAACACATGTTTCGAGTACTACAGCTGCCTCACTTAAGGCTGGAATTGATCAACTATTATCCAATTATAGCTTAAGTATGTCCAACTTGAGAGGGCAAGGATATGATGGAGCTAGTAATATGAGAGGTGAGTATAATGGTCTTAAAGCACTTATTTTGAAGGAAAATCCATATGCTTACTACATTCACTGTTTTGTTCATCAACTTCAACTAGCTCTTGTAGTTGTGGCACAAAAACATGCGAAAATTGAAACATTCTTTCATTCAGTACATAGATTGGTGAATGTTTTCGGAGGATCGGCTAAACGGAGTGATCTTCTTAGAGAGAAACAAAGACTCTCAATTCTTGAAGCACTAAATGTTGGTGAAATATCAAGTGGACGAGGTCTCAATCAAGAAACTACTCTTAAGCGTTCTGGTGATACACGTTGGGGCTCTCACTACAATTGTTTAATTAACTTGATTGTCATGTTTTCATCCACAGTTGAAATTATTGAGATGATTGCTACTGATTCTACTAGTACAGGAACAAGAGGTGAGGCATGTATTTTATTGGAGTTGATGCTCAAATTTGATTTTGCATTTAATCTACATCTGATGAAAAAGATCTTGGGCATTTCAAATGAATTATCAAAAGCATTACAAAGAAAAGATCAAGATATTGTCAATGCCATGAGATTGGTAAAATTATGTAAAATGCAGCTCCAAATGATGAGAGATGATGGGTGGAATTCTTTTTTTTGGGATTGTTTGTTCATTCTGTGAAGCTCATGACATCAGTATTCCCAATATGGATGATATGTTCATAGCTTTGGGCCGTTCAAGGCGTGACACGGTGACAAATTTGCATCACTTCCGTGTGGAAATGTTTTATACCATCATTGATATGCAACTTCAAGAGCTGAATGATCGTTTTTCTGAAGTAAATAGTGACTTACTTCTTTGTGTTGCATGTTTGTCTCCAAATAATTCATTTGCTGCTTTTGATAAGAACAAATTGCTTCAACTATGTGAGTATTATCCGATAGAATTTTATGCCATAGATATTTTGGAACTTGATGATCAGCTTGATACATATATTCTTGACATGCACACTGATGAAGATTTTGGAGGATTAAATGGCCTTGGTGATCTTGCAAAGAAGTTGGTTGCAAAAAATAAATATGAAGTGCATCCATTAGTGTACAAGCTTGTGACATTGAGTTTAATTCTTCCCGTGGCTACTGCTACAGTCGAGAGATCATTTTCTGCAATGACTTATGTTAAGAATCGTCTACGTAATCGCCTCGGAGATCAGTTGTTGAATGATAGTTTAATTGCATATATAGAGAAGGATGTACTTGATAATATCGAAAATGATGTAATTATGAAACATTATCAAAATATGAAAACGCGTAGGGAACAACTGTAATAAAATTTCAAGTACTTTTTCATTTTTTGGTCTTTTTCTAGCAAAAAAAAAAAAAAAAAATTCGGGGGCGCTGCCCCCGAACCCCCGTAAAGGCCATTGCAAAAAACGCAAATTGATTTGTGTCCCAGTAGCGTAGAAAGTCTGCGTCCGCCACTGGGTAACGTTCATTTTTTTCCTACTGATATAAGTAGTCTACATAAATAGCAATGATTTAATATTTTTATTCATAATAATTTGGGAACAAATGAAATTATTTAAAATATATTAATAGTTAATGTTCTATTTACTTAAAATTAATGTGTTTACGTAGTCATCTAGGATTTGTCTTTCATATTTTTCCATTATCAGTTGTTAATTTTATATAGAAATAAGTTGTTTACACATTTTTAAAGGTAACTTATAACAATACTTAAGAATAATATGTATGTATCGATTTGTACCTATATAGAATAAAGTTGTATTATAATTATTATTATTATTATTTTTTTTTAAACATAATTTCTTCTCATTTTCATTTTATTTTATGAATAATGAAATTACTTGATATGTATTAAATTATCGTGTATCGAGGAATAAGTCATATTAGTGGAAGTGTAAATCTAATATCAATTTTAGAATTACTTTGACAGTTAATATAACTACATGATTAAAGTGAAATCCCAGATTAATTTTTTTTCCTCCTCGTATTAATATATTAATTGTCTAAATAAATGGCAATGATTTAATATTTTCATTGATAATAACAGGGAAAATATGATATTATTTAAAATATATTAATAATTAATGTTTTATTTAATTTAAATTAATGTGTAAAACGTAGTCATTTAGGATTTGTCCCAAATCTTTTTTTTAACTGTTAATTTTATATATAATACGTTGTTTACGCGTTTTAAAATATTACTTATAACCAATAATTAAGAATAATATGTATTTATCAATTGGTACTTAGTTTTTAAAAATAATTAATTTATCCTCATCTTAATTTGATTATATATATATATATATATATATATATTTGGTTTTATTAAACAGCCATGTTGGATTTTAATTAATCCGATCTGTTCGATTGCTAGAAGTTGATTTCGCATTGAGATGCGAAATCAACTGTTCATATACCCAAAAGCATGCGTTTTAAATTTATACAACATCTTCCAGAAATTATTTTCTCTGTACTTCAACCCCACCCCCGCCCCCAACAAAGTTACACGAAAAGTCAGTCTATTTATCCAAAATTCATTCTCTGGAAAGAATTCAATTTCTGTTGGACTTCAGTCTAGATAAAAAAAAAAAATTACATTAGATTCGAAGAATTGTACATAATTCTATCTATCTGGAGAGATTTGAATTATTGGTAAGCTGGAGAACGGCTTTACTCACGTCAACATGAAGAATATTTATATTGGTTTTAAAAGATCTCTACCACTTACTTCTGAACCAAGTAAGATTTTAGCAATTCCTATAATTTTTTTATAGGAAATGATTGGTTCGAATTACATTTCTTAAATGATTTTTTTTCCCCGTAGCCTCAATCTTGGATTCGGAACTTACTTCAATTAGGTTATATGATTAAGAATTGAAGTTCGAGTCCCGATTTGCGAAATTCGTTTTTAAATTTAAAATTATTCACCAGTTGTTCCTTTATAGAACTGAGTCATGTTTTCTTCATAGGAAATATATATATAAAAAAAAAAATCAGGAACAAATATACTTGAAAATAAATATTTTGATATTTATTTTTAAGATATATGTGTACATTCTATTTATACTATAAAAATAACTTCTGTTTCGTAGACAATTTAGGTGGTAAATCTTCTAGGTGTACAGATGATGACACAAGAACTGGAAATATCAAGTTTACTATGCCATTGAGTGATATTACTAATGGTAATTTTTAATATGCAGTTACATTTTTTTTAATTCTTCTTATTTTAAATTGGTATAGTTTACAGCTTAATACATCAAATTTCTTAATTATTTATTTTATTTTACACAGATTTGGAGGTTAGATGTACAACTCAAATACGACATTTCAATGATTTTAATCGACAAGGATGGAATGGACATCTTACAAATAGTAATGTATTGAGATCCGGAAAATTCAAGATAACTGGTAGACAGGTTTTATCTTGTGAGAACTCAAGTTCTTCAAATGCTGTAGCACAGAGCCTTGAACAAGTTGCTCCAGCAATCAATAAAATGTGTAAGTTATCCAATTTACTAGCATATTCATTTTATTTCATTTATGAAACAATTTAGATAGTGGAATGTTTGTACATTAACATTATAATAATTAATTCTAATTGCAACTTCTATATTCTTTTCAGATAATTCAGATGTGCTTCTTGGTGGTGGATCATTTGAAAGTGCGGTTGTCAATCTCGACACTGATGGTAATTGTATTTTAAATGTCTAGGTAATATCTGTAATTATCATTATATTATTTACCAAAAAAAACTACCATACAATTTATATATAAAATTTTAAATTTTATGTGCAGATGAAGATAATCCTTTTACAGACTGCTCACAGGAAGTTATGTTTTTTGTCTACTTCAAAATTCATACATATTTTTGAAGTTAATAAAATTACAGTTTTCTGCTCCTCAATAGTGTAAATATTAATAATGTTTTTTTTCATTCTTTAACACTAAACTTTTTAATTAATTACGATATATTTTACTAATGTTTAATTTAACTATCTTCAACTGTTAATTAGGTAATTATTACCGATGTTCATTTTTTCAAGTGTTCATGATTTACTGGAAATATAACAAATTAAACGGAATATCAATTATTGTTCATGTAGAAAGGACAATATACATGTGGGAAAAAAATAATAAGAGAGGTTTACCTTCAGTTATGGTTCACTTAGTTATTTTTGTTGGATGTGCACCTTCTTCATGCTTTTTGTCATAAAAATTTTTGTTCGACGGAGTAATTCTCTTCAAATCCATCCTTGCATGAAAATACATTTAAGAAAGAATTTTATGCTCAATTTGCCTTTATTCAGTCTCTGCATTCATTTGTTGTTTAAAAAAAAAATGTTAGTTTCAAAAATAATCTATTCGACAAATACATACATACATACATATATATATATATATATATATATATATATATATATATATATATATATATATATATATATAAGAGGGTGTACCTTGATTTTTTGTTGAATTCTTTATTTTGTTGGATGTGGTTCTACTTCATATTTTCCTCAGAAAAAACTTTGTTGGACGGATAAACTATCTTCAAACCCATCCTCGCATGAAAAATATTTAACAAAGAATTATAACAGTACATGATGGATATTTAATTAGTGTATTAGCTGTGTAAATAAAAAAAGGCTAAACATCTACCAAATACTCACTTAGAAAAAACTAATAATGTTCGTTGGTTGATCGAAGCAAAAGTTCGATTAGCTGGTGAATTACCAGATTCATTTTCTAAACACATGCCTGGTTTAGGTAAGAGTACTTTTGCAAAGAAACGAAGAGCAAAAAGGATGAACGGTTGTTACAAATGTGCTCGTTGGACATGTGATACTCGTTGCAAATCAGTAGGATATTCTTCTAGAAATCGGGATGATAAAATCGATTTCATTAAGGGTGGACTGAGTAAGGAATCATTGGATGATATCCGATTGACTCTTGAGACGCACCCAAGTGGGTATGTGCAACGTGAACTCCTTTCCTTATATGCTCAATTTAACGAGGATAAAAATCGTTATAGTCTCGAAAATATAGTAGCAAAAGATCCTGTTTGCCAGGCTGTTATAAACAATAATGTTTTGGCTATTCAGCATTGATACAAGGTAAATCAGTTTATTATGTGTTTATATTTTTGCACATAAAATATTTTCATATTTCATTTCTCGAGTATTGATAAAGTGTATTAAAAAAAATCACCGAAAGGTAAGCTTTATCAAAAGTAGTGTAATTTAGTCAGAATTAGGTTTTCACTTTTTCAAAAGATGAGCAGTAAATAGTGAAGTTTTTCAAGTTTAAAAAACCAATGATTTTCACAGTTTCATGCATCCCAAAATATCATTTTGACATAAGTTTTTCTTTCTTCCTTATTCTCTCAAAGATGGAAGGACCAAAACTTCGACAGATCAAAACTATCTGTGTATTTTGTGGATCAAAAGTAGGGAAATGTTTTGGGTATCTAGAAGCAGCCGTGGATTTAGGAAAGAAGTTGGGAGAGAAAGGTATCAATCTAGTATATGGAGGAGGTAGCAGTGGATTGATGGGTTGTGTTTCCCAATCTGCTCAAGCAGAAAAATCAAGAGTAATAGGTGTTATACCCGTTCCTTTAGTTGATATCGCAGGCAAAACACGAGGGCATGAAGTACAAACCTTATCTATCCATGAACGCATAACTTGCATGTTATATGGTTCTGATGCCTTCATTGCCATGCCTGGAGGTTTTGGTACTTTAGAGGAAATCTTTAATATTACCTCCTGGGCTCATTTAGATCTCCATACCAAGCCTATTGGGCTTTTAAATGTTAACAATTTCTTTGATGGTTTGCTAACATTTCTTGATTATGCTGTGGAACAGGGATTCATCTCTCCATTTTCTAGGAGAATCCTTATTTCTGCTCCTACTATCGAGGAACTGCTGGATAAGTTGCAATCATATATCCCCATACAAGATCCAGCAGGAGTTAAGATAGATTGGTCGCAAGGAAGGGGAATCAAGCGAAAATGGAGTCCGGTTAATGTAAACTTAACTTTGTGAATCCTAGAATAGATGGTGGTAGAGTACGGAGTATTCTTACTCTTGAGACACACCTTAAATTTCTAGGATTTTATCAATGTTTAGTCTTGTGTACCTCAAAGATAGGTGGTAGAGTACAGAGTATCCTTACTCTTGAAACACACCTCTTTGAGTGTTTCTTTATGTCCTCAAAAGTTCAGAGGTGGTAGGATACGGCTACTCCCGAAACACATCTCTCACTTTGAGGATCATAAATGTTTCCCCCTTTTATGTATGACTTGTTTTATGCTTCTTCAGGAGCAATAATAATATCATTTCAGCATGTTTAGATGATAATTTTTACTTCTTCTGGTATAAATATGTATTTCTTCTGGAATACATAATTGCTCGTGCAAGAACTTTTTCAGATACTTATCATCTAATATTCATCTCATAATACTGATGAGATTATTTTCACATTAGCTATGTCCATGCTATCATGTGATATTATCTTATCATACATCAACATTCTCTTGTTGGATAATCCATTTTTATCTATCTTTTCAATACAAATAATGGTAACTCCTGGTACCGTTTGATAAAATATTTTTATTAACATCTATCAACCTTTTTGGTATTGATAACTTTTTATCAATATTTACCAACTTTTGGTAATGATAACTTCTGGTATCATTTGATAAAATATTTTCTAACTTTAGTATTGATAACTTCTGGTATCATTAAATGAAATAAATAACAATAATATTGTATATATATATATTAACAATAATAATACTGGGGTTTTACCACCACGTATATATGTTGACAACAACCTCTAATATGTTAGAATTAACCAACAATTGAGGTGTTTCTGAAATAATATAAAACTTGAATATATGTAAAGTATTCCGTAAACCGACCATATAGGCGGTGTCTACATAATGAAATAATTACCTTTCATGAATGAGCGAGTCATATCCTCCAGTCAAGGTATTCATAATAGTGATCAAGTCATATCGTCAAATCCAGTCAAGGTACTCATAATAGTCCAATCTGTTGCGGTATAAATTCAGTCCATAATAACTCAATCCGTCACGGTATGACAATGATTATTTTACTTATACCTTGTTTAAAATCTTTAATTTATCTTGTTGAGCACATATTAATCGTTAATTTTCGATTAATTTACTTTTATGTATTACTAAGGGTAAAATTGTCCATATTTTAATATATTGCTCATATGGATAAATCAAAACCGTCAATAGGTTTGAAATTTAATTTAGAACAAACTTACTTTTGGTCCGAAGTTCAAAATCCCGTCGGAAGTGCTTCAAAAACGGTTTTTAAGAAAACCGCCACGTTCGATTGCCGGAAAATCTCAAAACTGCACAAAACAGAAAAGTAAGATTATCGAAAAATCAAGATCGTCGATATGAACAAACTGCCTGTTGACGTCGTCGCCTGATTCCTCCGTACGCGCCGTCACGCGCCTCCTCGACGTCTGCGCGTGGTCTTCACGCGCTTCACGCGCCGCCGCGCCGGTGCCGGTGACGTCGACACGCGCCGGTTCGGAAGAATCGTTCGGTCGCCGTGGTCATGGATCCGGTCTCCGATCATTATTTGGATATACGGTTTGGCGTGAATTTGGTTTGGAAGTTTCGGATTATACAATTTCTTCAATTTTTCTACGTATTTGGAATTGATCTTCTAATCTATGATGTATAAATGATGATTAATAATAATCTGGTTTCTGATACAGAGGTTCATCATTTAGATGCAACTGTAGAGCATACTCCCGTCATATTACTCAATAGGGTAGAGACTCGTGCTGATAACGTGTTGTGAAACTATCAAAATTCTAACAAGAATTAGAGATAGAGAAAGATTGAGAGTTAGAGAGAAGGAGGAGGATTCTTCATTATCAAGAATTGGTGCAATTCATTACAATGCCAATGCCCTCATTTTATAGGCAATTCTCAAGAATATAATAGTCATTAATATATTAAAATTAGGTATTGTGAAATATGATGAAAGAAAATTAGGTAAATGATTTCATAACACTCCCCCTTTAATGACTTATTGCTCAATAGCTCATTTGTCTGCCTCGTTAAAACCTTGCTAAGAAAACCCAGTGGGATAAAACTTGAGCGAAGGAAAAAGAGTACAGTTGCTCCCCCTGATGTTGACCATCATTCATCATTGAGTCTAATATCCGAAATGACATCAATGATAAGTAGTTCAAATCATGTACTGAAATCTTCAGTGCTTTTAGTGCTTTAGTGCTGCCTTGCTTTAGGTCTTTAGTGCTGCCTTGCTTTAGGTCTGCCTCGTTAAAACCTTGTCAGTAAAACCCAATGGGACAAAATCTGAACGAAGGAAAAAGAGTACAGTCGCTGCCTCGTTAAAACCTTGTCAGGAAAATCCTGTGGGACAAAAACCTGGACGAAGGAAAAAGAGTACAGCATGACAGCATGATTCTCCCCCTGAAGTGTGCAATCAAGTATTTCATGATCCTTTTGAATAATGATATCATCTTTCGTCTGGAATATGTATATATGAAAATCTTCTTGTGTGTAGCCGATATCATAACATTCTTCATAAGATGTGTATGATTTTCTTCATTTGTTGATATCATTCCAGCACAATAAAGAGAGAGAGCTTGTTGTTGAATAACTTGCAGATAACTGTGACAATGTCTCAAAAACCTTGCTAGGAAAACCCTGTGGGACAAAACCTTAGCGAAGGGAAAAAGAGTACATTATTCTCATTGATACGCCATAATTGTTCTATAATTGCTGCCTCATTAAAAACCTTACTAGGAAAACCCTGTGGGACAAAACCTCAGTTAAGGGAAAAGGAGTACAGTGCGTATTTGTTCCCTTCATAGGAATATCACAAGTATATTAATGCAATCTTAAATTATTTCATCAATCATATAGTTTGTGATGAGCTTTTATAAATAGTTTATAACTCATTTATGAAGTCATAGCCATTTACTGAACATGCTATATCAAGCAATGTTTAGTTAGTTGACTGATTGCATTACTCAAATCTAGAATTGATTCACTTCTATCAAAATCTAGAATTCACTTCTGATGAATAATTAAATATTCATTTTCAAATTCACTTCTGGTGAATATTCATTTTCCCAGTGGATAATATAATTTTGCATATTGAAAATCAATTGCATGCCCAAATATTCAAATATAATAATAGTACACTCCAATTTTATTTTCAACATATTATATTATGGGGTCATATGTATCATATCATTCTTCATGTGATTTTATTTTAAGAATCACATTTCATTCTCTAATGATACTATTTTGGGCAAATTGAATCTTTCAATGATTTATACATGTATGTTCTTGCACTTTATAAACTGCAATTTCTAATTTGCAGGAGCATAATCAATCATTGAAATAGATATCAATTTCGACATATAATCTATAATCATTTCGCTTGAAATCCCAACGTACCGCGATCAACTGGTACATCAAAGAAAACTCCCAAAGTACTGAGATGAGAATCACACTTTTTGATATCACTCATTGGTATATCAAAGAGCTCAAACTAGTGAATTTAGACTATAGTCTATCCATCATATTTCATGCCAGTTTTATGCAGTCGACTTATTTATCGATTCCATTTTATGTCAATATAAACATAACATAGAGAGATCTCTTTGTATTTTTATCATCAGGCCTGAATCTCTTACATTTAATTATATCTCTTTTACTTACCATGAGTATTTAGCCTCAAATGGACCATTTCCATTATTCAAGAGATATTTGTTTTTGGAATCGATTGTCATTATGCTTCAGGCATAATTACGCTTTAAGCTTGATCACGCTTCATGCGTGTTATTGTTTAATTTCCCCATAATATTCAAGAATCTTGTATTATATCAGTCGGCTAACAATGCCGCAACACATGTCATTCATAATTATGGATATAATCACAATATTATATCTAAGTGCGTTTTGTTGGAGTGTATATAGATATCGCACTTCTTAGAAATCATAAAGCTTTACAAGCTAATTTTTATTTCATCGTATTGACATGTTTGTATGTAGAATATTGCTGCATAAGAAATATTTATATTCAAGTTGTTTTCATAGCAAATAACTTGAGGCTATTAATCTGCTAAATCATTAGCAATATAATATTCTATTATCTCAACTAATTAGTAAAATCATTAATGACTTTAAGATATATTCATGCTAGCATTTATTACTTTGCTCGTAATATCATTACTTGAGCAAATAATCAATCATTCATTTTCTTGGTGAGATAATTAATTTGCTTTTCAGAACAAGCAGCAATGATAACTTGTTAACCTGAACAATCTTCTGGTTCTTTAATGAATGTCATTTTGCATTCTCAATAAATCTCATTATTGAATTGGAATCTAACCAATCATTATAGAACTTCTGGTTCAGCAAGATATTTCATTTGTACATATGTATGAACTTCTGGTTCAATACAGTATTCATTTAATCAGTAAGTATTTCTGTATAGTTCAAATCAGTATACTTTTATTACTTTTGGTATACCGAAAAAATCAGGTACAATATCCAAGGAAATATCTCATGATCTCAATCTTGTCGCCAAATCTTCCCTTATTTCGAAAAAGGTAATGACGCATTATCTCATTGTTCCCACCTTTTCAATAATTTATTCCATTATTTCTTAATGGAATCGATATTACTGACACGCGGAGCGCTCCTTTACGTGTTTAAATAGATCATTTGGGAAGAGATTAGATCCATAAAAAATGGATGTTGTATTATCAAATATTCGCAAATATTATTCTAATTTTCCGGTAAATGTTTTGAAAAAGATTTACCGAATTCGACTTGAAAGATTGAGGCTGCTGATGGATCAAGGCTTTCCAGAAGATGTTCGTTGGTTGATCGAAGCAAAAGTTCGATTAGCTGGTGAATTACCAGATTCATTTTCTAAACACATGCCTGGTTTAGGTAAGAGTACTTTTGCAAAGAAACGAAGAGCAAAAAGGATGAACGGTTGTTACAAATGTGCTCGTTGGACATGTGATACTCGTTGCAAATCAGTAGGATATTCTTCTAGAAATCGGGATGATAAAATCGATTTCATTAAGGGTGGACTGAGTAAGGAATCATTGGATGATATCCGATTGACTCTTGAGACGCACCCAAGTGGGTATGTGCAACGTGAACTCCTTTCCTTATATGCTCAATTTAACGAGGATAAAAATCGTTATAGTCTCGAAAATATAGTAGCAAAAGATCCTGTTTGCCAGGCTGTTATAAACAATAATGTTTTGGCTATTCAGCATTGATACAAGGTAAATCAGTTTATTATGTGTTTATATTTTTGCACATAAAATATTTTCATATTTCATTTCTCGAGTATTGATAAAGTGTATTAAAAAAAATCACCGAAAGGTAAGCTTTATCAAAAGTAGTGTAATTTAGTCAGAATTAGGTTTTCACTTTTTCAAAAGATGAGCAGTAAATAGTGAAGTTTTTCAAGTTTAAAAAACCAATGATTTTCACAGTTTCATGCATCCCAAAATATCATTTTGACATAAGTTTTTCTTTCTTCCTTATTCTCTCAAAGATGGAAGGACCAAAACTTCGACAGATCAAAACTATCTGTGTATTTTGTGGATCAAAAGTAGGGAAATGTTTTGGGTATCTAGAAGCAGCCGTGGATTTAGGAAAGAAGTTGGGAGAGAAAGGTATCAATCTAGTATATGGAGGAGGTAGCAGTGGATTGATGGGTTGTGTTTCCCAATCTGCTCAAGCAGAAAAATCAAGAGTAATAGGTGTTATACCCGTTCCTTTAGTTGATATCGCAGGCAAAACACGAGGGCATGAAGTACAAACCTTATCTATCCATGAACGCATAACTTGCATGTTATATGGTTCTGATGCCTTCATTGCCATGCCTGGAGGTTTTGGTACTTTAGAGGAAATCTTTAATATTACCTCCTGGGCTCATTTAGATCTCCATACCAAGCCTATTGGGCTTTTAAATGTTAACAATTTCTTTGATGGTTTGCTAACATTTCTTGATTATGCTGTGGAACAGGGATTCATCTCTCCATTTTCTAGGAGAATCCTTATTTCTGCTCCTACTATCGAGGAACTGCTGGATAAGTTGCAATCATATATCCCCATACAAGATCCAGCAGGAGTTAAGATAGATTGGTCGCAAGGAAGGGGAATCAAGCGAAAATGGAGTCCGGTTAATGTAAACTTAACTTTGTGAATCCTAGAATAGATGGTGGTAGAGTACGGAGTATTCTTACTCTTGAGACACACCTTAAATTTCTAGGATTTTATCAATGTTTAGTCTTGTGTACCTCAAAGATAGGTGGTAGAGTACAGAGTATCCTTACTCTTGAAACACACCTCTTTGAGTGTTTCTTTATGTCCTCAAAAGTTCAGAGGTGGTAGGATACGGCTACTCCCGAAACACATCTCTCACTTTGAGGATCATAAATGTTTCCCCCTTTTATGTATGACTTGTTTTATGCTTCTTCAGGAGCAATAATAATATCATTTCAGCATGTTTAGATGATAATTTTTACTTCTTCTGGTATAAATATGTATTTCTTCTGGAATACATAATTGCTCGTGCAAGAACTTTTTCAGATACTTATCATCTAATATTCATCTCATAATACTGATGAGATTATTTTCACATTAGCTATGTCCATGCTATCATGTGATATTATCTTATCATACATCAACATTCTCTTGTTGGATAATCCATTTTTATCTATCTTTTCAATACAAATAATGGTAACTCCTGGTACCGTTTGATAAAATATTTTTATTAACATCTATCAACCTTTTTGGTATTGATAACTTTTTATCAATATTTACCAACTTTTGGTAATGATAACTTCTGGTATCATTTGATAAAATATTTTCTAACTTTAGTATTGATAACTTCTGGTATCATTAAATGAAATAAATAACAATAATATTGTATATATATATATTAACAATAATAATACTGGGGTTTTACCACCACGTATATATGTTGACAACAACCTCTAATATGTTAGAATTAACCAACAATTGAGGTGTTTCTGAAATAATATAAAACTTGAATATATGTAAAGTATTCCGTAAACCGACCATATAGGCGGTGTCTACATAATGAAATAATTACCTTTCATGAATGAGCGAGTCATATCCTCCAGTCAAGGTATTCATAATAGTGATCAAGTCATATCGTCAAATCCAGTCAAGGTACTCATAATAGTCCAATCCGTTGCGGTATAAATTCAGTCCATAATAACTCAATCCGTCACGGTATGACAATGATTATTTTACTTATACCTTGTTTAAAATCTTTAATTTATCTTGTTGAGCACATATTAATCGTTAATTTTCGATTAATTTACTTTTATGTATTACTAAGGGTAAAATTGTCCATATTTTAATATATTGCTCATATGGATAAATCAAAACCGTCAATAGGTTTGAAATTTAATTTAGAACAAACTTACTTTTGGTCCGAAGTTCAAAATCCCGTCGGAAGTGCTTCAAAAACGGTTTTTAAGAAAACCGCCACGTTCGATTGCCGGAAAATCTCAAAACTGCACAAAACAGAAAAGTAAGATTATCGAAAAATCAAGATCGTCGATATGAACAAACTGCCTGTTGACGTCGTCGCCTGATTCCTCCGCACGCGCCGTCACGCGCCTCCTCGACGTCTGCGCGTGGTCTTCACGCGCTTCACGCGCCGCCGCGCCGGTGCCGGTGACGTCGACACGCGCCGGTTCGGAAGAATCGTTCGGTCGCCGTGGTCATGGATCCGGTCTCCGATCATTATTTGGATATACGGTTTGGCGTGAATTTGGTTTGGAAGTTTCGGATTATACAATTTCTTCAATTTTTCTACGTATTTGGAATTGATCTTCTAATCTATGATGTATAAATGATGATTAATAATAATCTGGTTTCTGATACAGAGGTTCATCATTTAGATGCAACTGTAGAGCATACTCCCGTCATATTACTCAATAGGGTAGAGACTCGTGCTGATAACGTGTTGTGAAACTATCAAAATTCTAACAAGAATTAGAGATAGAGAAAGATTGAGAGTTAGAGAGAAGGAGGAGGATTCTTCATTATCAAGAATTGGTGCAATTCATTACAATGCCAATGCCCTCATTTTATAGGCAATTCTCAAGAATATAATAGTCATTAATATATTAAAATTAGGTATTGTGAAATATGATGAAAGCAAATTAGGTAAATGATTTCATAACAAATAAAGAGTTTTTACTTTATAAAAATCCATATTTTGAGCATCCTTGTGTAGATCTAAACATTTCTGAGCTATTAATGAAATTGATCATATTTTTTGAACTGGGATCTCAACGATTCTTTAGAGATCGAACATAAGTGTGGCCAAAAATATTTTTTACTGATGAAGAAACGCATTTCTGAAAAGAAAAAAAGCGATATCACTTTATTTTATTTAAAATAAATTAATGCATGATATAAATCATATTGTTTATTTGAAGTGATATTTTTTCCCTACCTGTACAAGCACCTATCGAAGTGTGAAGCTCAGATCTGTGATAATATTGAGATTTATGGTTTGCAACCTTGACACCCAAGTTCCCGACGCCGTTGGCTTGAACTAGGTGAGGTGGATCTAGAACTTTACAATAAATTTTATTAGGTGCTCTTTCAGAATAAGGGGGGAAATTTGTTCCAGCCTCTCACATGTGGTGGAGAATAGGAACAGCTACTAATTGACATTAAGATTACAGTTAAGCTACGCAAATGGAAGCAACAAATATCATCAATTTTGAAGGGAAGAAAGAATTGTCTGAACGAAAATGGAGTTGGGGCGATAAAGGAGTTGGGCGGTGGAAGTTTGGCACTTTTGGATACAAGATAGGTGACTGAGTTTGGATATTATTAGGTCTAGAAAGCTGTATTTTGATTTTTGATTTTTGATTTTTTTTTTTTTTTTTACACTACAACTGGGTATTAATATTATACATGGATCCATTTCATCAATTTGGGGCAATACTGTTATTCAAATATAAAAATATTAAAAATTTGTTTGGTAACAATGTTTTGTTTATAAACTGCTTTTTAATGATTTTCAGAAAAAAAAAAAAAAAAAAGAGTTGTTGATAATTGGAGAGATGAAAAGTGTGGTTAAAAAATGGTTTAGAAAATTGTGTATTTTATAAAAAGGTTTATAGAATAGTTTATTTCATTTACCAAATACTTACTAAGTTACGGTATGTTAGATAATATTGAGCATACAATTTTGAAATTATTTATACAATTAATATACAAAATTGTTATAATATAGAAAAAATTACAAATTCGTTCTATATCATAATTTAAGAATAACGTAATTATTTGAAATCATCATTATTTCTAATGTTGACAAATTTATTTTTATATATTTGTATGAGTATGTTTATATAAACTAATGTTAGTGCATTATAATTAAAAATTCAATTTAATACAACATGTGTTGATACTAAAAAAAATTCAAAGAGGACATCGATTTTTTTAATAAACTAAATAATGCATTTGTAACAATCTCTTTTCACCAATTTGCAGGTGGATGGATCGTTGTTCTATTTTGCTTCATAATTACTTTAATTTAATTTCCTGTTCTAATGTAAAAAAGTGCAATAATTATTCATTCACATTAAATTATAGAACAAATTTACAATTTGTTTATTATGATTTAGCTATTGCAATATTTATGACTAAATGACTTTATGTAGATCAATTATTGCATGTATAATGTACATTGAACATGGAAACTATTTTTTCCAGTTTAATTATTTATAAAAACCAATTTATTGGTTAATTATATCTTTTATACGGTTGATATAAAAAAAATACAATGGAGTTTACTTGACCTAGATATAATTTTCTTTATGCAAATGTGTGTTGTTATGACAAATTGAATTTATTTTATAATTTTGCAGAGTATTATGACATCGGGGATCCAGACTTTAATTGTGAATATTGTAGTGCATTATTTTGGTATGACTAGAGGGTTGGAAAGTGGTTTAACTCAAAAAATCCAAAATTCTCACTCTGTTGTATGTAAGGAAAAGTTGAGCTTCCATTTTTGCAACGACCACCTGATTTTCTTAATGATTTGTTAAATGGTTCAAGCGGCATGAGTAAACATTTTTTAGAAAACATCAGTTCCTACAATATGATGTTCTCTTTCACGTCGATGGGAGGGAAGATATATTCTACTTTGAATAAAGGTAAATCACAGCCAGTGTTCAAGTTACTTAGTTACATGGACAAAATTATCATATGATTGGTAGTTTGTTGCCACAAGAAGGTTCGACACCAAAGTTTGCTCAGCTATACATTTATGACACTGATAATGAAGATTCAAACCGCTTAGAGGCTATATGGTATGTATATGTTGTTAGTTTTGAAAAGATACAAGTTATTTACATTGCATCATTTTTCCTATCAATATTTAATACTAAACGTTTTTGCATTATTGTTGCAGTAAAAACACAGAAATAAATAGTCTTCACATGGATATTGTTGGAGGATTGAGATCTATGCTTGATGAAAATAATGTTTTAGTAAAGTCCTTCCGAATGGTTAGAGATACATCTCATCAACAAAATTCTCCAAATCTAAAGCTCAGGCTGATTGGTCGAAGAATTAAAGATGGAAGAAGATATAATCTTCCATCAGTTTCGGAAGTTGCTGCATTGATTGTCGGTGACTTCGAAACTTCACCTGGTGACAGAGATATTATAGTAGAAACAAGGACCGGCCAATTACAGAGAATTAATGAGTTGAACGCGTCATATCTTACACTTCAATACCCTCTACTTTTTCCATATGGTGAGGATGGGTTTAGGGAAGATATACAAATGAGAGATCGAAATACAAGCTCATCTGCCTCAAGGAAGAAGATAAGTATGAGAGAATTCTTTTCATTTCGATTGCAAGAAAGGGAAAGTGAATCATCGGTGATTTTAATAGCCAGACGTCTATTCCAACAGTTTCTGGTTGATGCCTACACAATGGTTGAGTCTTCCAGACTGATATATATAAGAACTCATCAAAAGGAATTGAGGTGTGAAATGTATAAAGGACTAACAGAAGCATTTTTGAGAGGTGAGACAAGTGCTTCCACTTAAGGAAAACGAGTTGTCCTACCACCATCTTTCACAGGTTGTGCACGGTACATGATTCAAAATTATCAAGATGCTATGACAATTTGCAAGTGGGCTTGATATCCTGATCTATTCATTACATTTACATGTAATCCAAAGTGACCTGAAATTCAACGCTTTGTAGTTAAAAGAGGACTGAAAGCAGAGGACCGACCAGACATAGTATCCAGAGTCTTCAAAGTGAAATTAAATCAATTGATTAAAGGTCTTAAGAAAAATAAGATATTTGGAAAAGTCATATTAGGTAATTTTCTTTTACATTAATTCAATTTATTTCGATTATTTTTTCAGTTAAATATGAATTTAATCGTCATGTACTTCTCTTTTTTTTTTCAGTTATTTATACCGTTGAGTTCCAAAAGCGTGGATTGCCACATGCTCACATATTGTTATTTCTATCTCAAAAAGACAAATATCCAAATCCAGAAGACATAAACAGGTAATTCAGCAGAAATTCCTGATGAAGCAGATGGTCCGAAATATTATGTTGCTGTGAGAGATTTAATGATACACGGGCCATGTGGACATCTCAATAGGAATTCTCCATGTATGGCTAACGGTCGTTGTACCAAGCACTTTCCAAAAAAATTTACGGATTGCACAAATATTGATGATGATGGTTATCCAGTCTATAGAAGAATGTACAATAGGAGAACTGTGGAGAAGAACAGTGTTGATCTTGATAACCGTTACGTAGTTCCGCACAATTGGTACTTATTGATGAAGTACGATGCTCATATGAATGTGGAATGGTGCAATCAGTCAAGGTCAATCAAGTACCTATTTAAGTATGTGAATAAAGGAAACGATTGTGTGACTGCATCATTTTACAAGAGTGCTGAGAATGAAGATTCAGGAAATAGTGTGGATGAGATAAATATGTATTATGATTGCAGATATATATCACCGTTTGAAGCTTCGTGGAGAATTTTTGGTTTTGACATACAATATAGAGATCCTCTAGTTGAACGGTTAAGTTTTCATTTTCCAAATGAGCAGAGCATCATTTTTTCAGATTCTGATCCAATAGAATCGTTGATCAACCAACCTACGGTAAACCAAACCATGTTCACAGCTTGGATGTAAGCGAATGGTAAATTTCCAGATGCATGTAATTTGACATATGCAGAATTTTCAACAAAGTTTGTATGGAAGCAACCAACTAGAGAATGGCAACCCAGGAAACGCGGGTTTTCTGTTGGACGAATATTTTATGTCCCTCTAGGTTGTGGTGAAATGTATTATCTACGAACACTTCTTAATGTTGTGCGTGGTCCTAGGAGTTATGAGGACATCCGGACTGTTAACGGAATTCAATATGAATCTTTTAAGGATGCCTGCTACGCACTTGGACTTTTGGATGATGATAGGGAATACATCGATGGAATTATAGAGGCAAGTCATTGGGCAACTGCACATTCTCTGAGAAATTTATTTGCAACTTTACTCTTGGGGGTTTGTTTGTCAAGGCCAGAAGTCGTGTGGGAAAAATGTTGGCAACATCTATCAGAAGACATACCTTATAGACAACGTAACAATTTGAATCATCAAGGTACTATTTTGTTACTTATTTATTAAACATGCATCGATTAAACGTATTAAAAAAATTTCAACTTTACTACATTTATGATTATTCGTATTTTTAAATGCAGAGTTGGAATTAAGTGAGGAGAAAATTAGAAAATATGCTCTGGTGGAAATAGAGAAGATTTTAAGAAGTAGTGGCAAAACTCTGCGGGATTATAAGTCGATGCCATTTCCTGATACTGAATATTTTGCAGTTGTCAGAAATAAATTGATACAAGATGAGTTGTCTTATCACAAGAAGACATTGGCAGAAGAGCATAAAAGATATGTTTCGAATTTGACGGATGAACAAAAGAATGTATATGAAAAGATAATGGATGCAGTTCATGGTGATCGAGGTGATATGTTTTTTTTTGTATGGATATGGAGGAACTGGGAAAACCTTTGTCTGGAAAACATTGTCTGCTGCTATAAGGTCAAAGGGTGATATTGTAATAAATGTTGCATCTAGCGGTATAGCTTCTCTTCTTCTTCCAGGTGGAAGAACTACTCACTCTAGATTTGCCATTCCTTTGAACCCAAATGAAGATTCTACGTGCAATATAAAACAAGGTAGTCCATTGGCAGAATTAATTGTGAAAACCAAGTTAATCATTTGGGATGAAGCACCTATGATGAATAGATATTGCTTTAAAGCATTGGATAGAACCATGAGAGACATTATGAGGCTTAGCAACCGACTTAGTATGGAGCAACCTTTTGGGGGAAAGACAATCGTATTTGGTAGAAATTTCAGACAAATTTTACCAGTTATTCCTAAGGGTAGTAGATAAGAAATTGTATATGCAGCCACAAACTCCTCATATCTTTGGAGACATTGTACGGTTTTGAGATTAACGAAGAACATGAGACTTCAAAATCTAGGTACAGACAATGAATCCGTGAAATTAAAAAAAAAATCAGATTGGATTTCAAGCATTGTGGATGGAATTGCAGGCAGTCCAAATGATGGTCATGCTGAGATTGAGATACCATATGATAATTTGTTAAATGCGACAAATGATTCACTTGCAGAAATAGTAGAAAGCACTTATCCTACGGTATTGAGTCAGGTTGATGACAGTTCTTTTCTCCAGGGAAGAGCCATACTTACTCCAACTCTTGATGTCGTTGATATGGTAAATGAGTATATGGTATCACGTAATCAATCTGAGATGAGGACATATTTGAGTTCTGATGCGACTTGCAAATCAGATACAAATGTTGGTTTACTTCAAGATCTTCATACTTCGAAATTTTTGAATGGGATAAAATGTTCAGGGTGTGCCTAATCATGAGTTACAGTTGAAGGTTGGAATACCAGTAATGTTGTTGAGGAATATAGATCATTCAGCTGGACTATGCAATGGTACCAGGCTTATAATAACAAGACTTGGAAATCATGTCATTGAGGCGAAGATTCTTTCAGGGAACAATATAGGTCACAAAATCCTTATTCCAAGAATGTCGTTAACTCCATCTAACACAAGACTTCCATTTAAGTTTCGAAGAAGGCAATTTCCATTAATTGTGTCGTATGCAATGACTATGAACAAGAGTCAGGGACAATCGCTATCAAATGTTGGGTTATATTTAAGAAATCCAGTGTTCAGTCACGGCCAGTTATATATTGCAGTTTCCAGAGTAACAAATCGTAAAGGTTTAAAGATCATGGTTTGTAATAAAGGTCGTGAACGAATCAATACAACTACAAACGTGGTCTACAAAGAAGTTTTCCAAAATTTAGTTTAATCTATAAAGAAGTTTTCCAGAATTTAGATTAACTCTATTTTATAATATGTAATCGTTGTACTTTAGTTGTTAAAGTTTTACAATTTGTATGATGAATTTATATTTTAAGCTATTTTATTCTGTTTTCCTTTTTTACCAATATTTCAGATTCAAAAATTGGACATTAACACTTCCGTGCAACGTACGGGTGCGAATACTAGTTATAATTAAGAAACCAAGCTATAATTCTTTTTTTTAGCAATAAATGCAAACCAACTGATTGAGCCATGTTATAATCTCTAATAACTTTCTGAACAACACACAATTTGTTTCTCCAAGTTTTAAAAAGTGATTTGAAGAGAGAGAATGTGTGTTGTTCAGAAAGTTATTAGAGATTATAACATGGCTCAAACAGGGGCTAAACATACCAATTTTTAACCAAATATTTTACCTTAAAAAGATTACAAAGTCAAATAAATCCAATTTATAAATTCCGCTGGCCGCCGAACACACACTAAAATTAAAATATCACTGTTTCAATAAAATTTACAGAAATCAATTTACGTCAATCAATTATGCCCTAACAAAATAAGTATCTACTATACAAAAGTCAAAACGAAATATTTAATAAATGAGCACATGATACATCATAAGAAAGATGGTTGAATTTGGAGTTCAACGCAAAAAACGGAGTGCAATTCGGAGTTGTAGATCAAAAGTTATACACGTTTGAAGACAATTACCTTTAAATAAAATATGGAATGACTAAATTGAAATAAAAGTAAAATTTGGGGACTAATGAACAAGAAAATTTAAAGGTAGGGACGTTATTCGCCAAAAAAATAAACGTATGGACGTTATTCGCCAAAAAAATAAACGTATGAACGTTTTTCCACAATAAGTGTCAAACGTAGGGACGTTTTGTGCCAATTACCCAACTATGAATGAGCTGCTTTTTTTTTGGACGAAAATGCCCTTGACATTTACTGTTCAACTTGAAGTTAACAGTGAAATTGGGTTAAAATTGACAGAAAGGATGTCTTCTACCAAAAATTGTAAAGGTTGGGATGTTTAGCGTCAAAAATCAAAACGTTGGGACGTTTTGCACAATACATGTCAAACGTTGGGACGTTTTGTGCTATTAATCCAAAAAAATATTTCAAACTTAAATCATAGAAAATACAGCCTTAAGCCGAAAAGTATACGATTCTCCAAAGTGATTTTTTTTTTTGGAACTCACGGTAGGTCCCGACGGAGCGTGGCTATAAGGAGTAGGCGGACCAGGAGAAGGAGGAGTAGCGTGTTGTGTGACGAGTTGGCATATGGCGTATCAGATGGATTGGATTGCTGGTGGCAACTGCAATAAGGTCCTAGAGTTGGAAACCATGGTGGTGGAATTGGGGATTTAATAGATTCTGAGCGTAAAAATGGGATATTGAGTTCTGATTGTTAATTATAAGTTTAAGGAAATGGCAGAGCAACGGGTGAGAGGGACAACGAAGGAGATTAAGGGTGTAGTCAAGCGAATTTGTTGGAAAGGATTTGGGTTTTCGTTTTTCAAATGATATAGGTTATGGGTTAAGAAAAAAAAATTCAAAACCTAGAGTTGCTTGGCGGCCTAGATAGCTCGACGACGGTTGGATCCGCCGGTGATTAGCATATATATATATATATATATATATATATA
The DNA here is from genome assembly GCA_963555705.1 of Ligustrum vulgare. Classification (NCBI taxonomy): domain Eukaryota; kingdom Viridiplantae; phylum Streptophyta; class Magnoliopsida; order Lamiales; family Oleaceae; genus Ligustrum; species Ligustrum vulgare. Next base: position 7,980,886 of record OY743179.1, read on the forward strand.
TATATATAGAGTGTTTTATCGATCATGAAAGTCAAAGTAGGGGTGGACGTTTGATGAGTGTCGAATTCAACAAATAATAATATTTTCTTGCTCTCATAAAAATAAATTGCAATAATGGTGAGAAATGTCGAATTCATAGGGACTGATTAGATTTAATTCTTCGGGAAAATTAAAAGTAATGAAATAAAAATAAGGGGATTTTTGAATTTTGAATGTAAAATCAATTTGTAAATAAACGAGTGCGAAATTAAAATTGTTGAAAATAACAAATTAAATAAATATTCAGCCCAATGTATAATCTCAGTAATGATTCACGGAATTGATCATAGATGCAAAAATAAAATTCTTTACTCATTCTCTAAATTGGTTATGACCATTGATACGGTCTAACAACCTATCTCTTCTTACTTTATCGATAATCAAGAGACGATCGTTGATTATTTCTCTAATCAATAAACAACCCTAGATACGATTATAGGATTTAATTTATCAATAGCATTAATTTCTAGAGAGACGACCAATTCTAACTAACAAATTCACACGCGTGATTTATTTAAGCTAGGTTATATATCTTCATAACATGAGTCAAAAATTAGTCTATAATTAACTATGTTATTTGCTACTTGTATTAGAAAACCTAAACAATTACGGATTTAGATTCCTAATTGGCTAAGTATCGTTTTGACAATTAAAACAACGTGCTCTTTGTATTAATAAATCAAAACAACAACTTTGATGCAAAGCAAAAGATATATAAATAGAAAACAATCAAAGGAACAATTAAATTTAATTAGATCTCACAACTCTTGGTGAATCAAAACTTCGAATATCCTTGAACTGGAAAAATAAATTTAGCTATCCATAAATATTTGGAAAATAAAAACTAAAAGAAATAATAATAAAAAATGATATCAAACTCTAGAAATTGACGAAACGTGTTGCCGCCTCCTCTTTCCTCTTCTTTCTTTTTCTTCTTCTTTCTCTTCCTTTCTTTTTTTCTTTTTTCTTTTTCCTCCCTTTCCAACGTCCCTGCAAAATTGGATCTTTCTTCTTCAACTCTTTTCTTTCCTAACTTTTTATGCTTTCCTTGAATATTCCCTTTTCTTCCCTTTAATCATTTCCAATTATAATTCTTTTTTCTTTTGTGGTGTCTGTTTCCTTAAATATATATGTCAACCCTTTTCACCTAACGTGTGCCGTTGAGAAATTAATCTAGGTTCAATAGCTGGGCCTTTAATTTTATCCAATAAGATTGTGTAAAGCCCCTTAATAATTTGAGACAGCCGACTTCCACAGCAATAAGGCGTCCCCACGCCTTATGTCAAGTGCTCCTCTGGTTGTGTGTCTTTAAATTCCAAATTTCTTCTTCTTTATTTGTGATATTTGAGTCAAATTGATCTCAATTCCCCACCTAATTCACAAAACATAAAATATGATTAATATTCAAAGTTTAAGCATTTAAACTCATTGAATTAAGAAGAAGAATCGCTAATAAAACAACAATTATGCACCCTATCAACATTTCGATTTTCGGTCCGGTTATTGAAGGAACCGAAATCGAATCGAAAATTTCGGTTCGGTTTCGGTTCTCAAAACTCAAGAACCGAATGATTCCAGTTTCGATTCGGTTTCGGTTATTTTTCGGTTCTTTGTTCCGTTTTTTTATTAAAAAATTCAACTTTGAGTAAACGTGAAAATGTGTGAAAAAAAATAAATGTTGAGTCAAAATTTCCCAAATAAATCCCACCAATATGGAAAAATATTCAAATTGAATATATTAAAGACGCTAAATATAGTTATAATATTCTGTATATTCTCATTAGCAATTAGAAATGTAGGATCTTCATCTTCTGTTGTTCTATCTATTGCTTATGCTGGAATGCCTGGATCACCCAAATTAAAAAAATGATAATGATGGCATATAGACATATTTACCAAAACATAAAATCATTTAGATCACTTGAACCTAGATATACTTCGAAGATAACAAACGATTTTTAATGAACTCTTATCTCAGATTTCAATGTAAAAACCACAATTCACTAATACACCTCCACAAAAGTCACATACATGTCAAACAACACATTCTTCCTAAAATTAATTCAATATATATCAACACAACATTCATTATCTTAATTTATAAATATTGCGTCCAAAAAATGCACTGAACCAACGCGAGTGAGAGACTAGACATCCATTCTTCTAAAATTGATGCAAAGAATTTCATGTAAGATGCAACACGATATGAACAATTTAACAATTATCATCATACATCAAAGTAAGTTTGATTTGTATACTTTATCATGTAAAGCAACAAAGAAAATGTCAAAAGTGTTATGTAGACTTAATTTTTAAATTATGAATGTTCGGTTCTTGGTTTAGTTTTCAATTTTCAAATAGGAACCGATCGGTTTTCGGTTTTCCATTTTTGGGTTTCAGTTCGGTTTCGGTTCTCATTTTTCTCCTAAAGACCCGACCGGTTTCGATTTTTTTTTTTGTTCGATTCCAGTTCGATTCTTTCGGTTCCCCTTTTTTTGTTTACCTCTAAGTCAAAGTATACGACTTAGAGTAGACATTATGGATCGAATGTTCATTAAACACAAAATATATTCACTTCGAGACTAGATCACGTGCAATGATTAACATATTTTGCATGGAAGATGGAACAATATTGAACCGTATTAATGAAAAAAATTAGTTGAATTGTTTTTATGAATAATCCTATTTGAATACCTAAGTTTACCACCTTAAGCGTCACCTCCCTCACATGGGGTGTGCGGGACCTCATTTATTAATTAGAGGTCTCACACCCCATGTGAGGGAGGTGGCACACAAAATGGCATCCTGTATGTTCAAATAGTATGATCCAAATGGATTAATATATTTGAATATAAATAAATATGATTGAATTTGTGCAAAATAAATCATTTCTTAAGAAAAATTATGCTAAAAGTCATTTGGAGAATCACACAATAAAAGAATTTCATATTCAATAATAATCTATTAAGAAAAAACAGTTTTGTAAATAAAAGTGGTTGATGTTAAAATAACTTTCAAGAATCTTCCCTGCTAAATTTAATTTTATTGCTTTCTGGTTCATTTTCATATTTAATATTTATATTCTAATTTTATTTTCAGATGAATAGTCGTGCATGCTCTGTAATTAAGCCTTAAAGATAATTAGTGTTGAATATCATTTTAATATAAAATTGATGCTATTCTCAAAAGAAAAAAGTATTGCAATTAGGAAATTAAATGATTCATTCATCAATATCTTAATCTTAATATATATATATAATGATTTGTATTAAATTTTCATTTTGCTCAATTTTTTTATTTTATTTTTTATTTTTTTTCGAGTTAACAATATGTTAACTAATAAACAACGGTCATATAGAATCAACTTTTGGTTTAGTTCGATTAGCTTCAAGCACTGTTAAAAAAAATATCAGTTATAATGTTATATCGTACAAATCATATATACAATGTGAACTTAATATGACAGCATATATTGATTCATCGAAAAATTGCGCTTCAATAACATGCTTATTATTGGAAATTTCGTTCCTGTAATTAGTATGTGTATGTGTATGTGCGCACGCACACACACAAATGTAACAAATATTATTCATCGATTTAAGTAATTATATATTTGAAACGATCAAATTCGTGCATAGCACTGGTGATACACTAGTTGATTTATAAACTATAATGATTACGTTAAAGAACGTAAGCTTAGAGCATCGCCAATAGACTTACTAAACTTGAGATGCTCTTTATTTTAGAGAGTCAATTCTTAAATTTCAATAACAAATTCATTAACTTTATCTAACCTAACCAGTCCATTTATTTATCATCCTCTGATGAAGAACTTTTTATTGAGCGTCTGTTCGGCGACTGTTAAGTCATCGTTATTTTTAACTTTTTGTATTTTTTAGGTAAAATTTATGGTTAAAAAATGATTACGAAAAAATGTGTGTGGTTAAAAGTTTCATTGGAAATTGCGATGATTATAAACATTTATTTTAATCACTAGCCGAACACATACTGAATATTTATCATTAAGTCTCTGTTTGATTCCATTATTTTTAACTTACTTTTTTATAGTACTAAATTTTAACCACGTATTTTAATAATAAAATATTATACACATAAACCTAAATCTTTTTTTTTTTCATTTTCAACCACAAATATTCTATTAATCACTATTTAAAACTCTTTTTACCAAATAATGACAATCAAACAAAGGCAAAGGTTAAATGTTGATGGAAATCATGTTGATATCACGTGACCCAAATATATTTACAAGTTTTAAGTTAAAATAGAAAGATAAAACTCTTGATGAGAATTATAATTACAAAGAACTATAAATATATTCTCAAATATATATTTCGTAATTATAATTTGTAATATATCCAATCCATGTGATCATGAAAAAAATATGTATAGTTTCGATTAGTCTTTTCTTTTTCCTTTTCTTTTCTTAGAAAAAAGTGATGTCCCTCTTACAAATTTTCGCTTTCTTTGTTTGCTCTATAGAAGAGGAGAAATAATCATTCTTCTCATTCTGTCGTACTTTCTTGCATTAGCTCCTTTGAGTTGTCTTTTTTTCCACCCCATTATTTAGAGCCTGTTTGATCCTATATGTTGATTTTTTATTTTTTATTTTTAAATATGTGATTAAAAAGTGATAAATCATATAAAAGTGTATCCTATAGAAGTGTGGTTGGAACGAATTTGAGGAAAAATATGAAAAAATTCACCGGGACAAGCAAGCTCTTAATGGTTCATATAAACATTATATATACTAAAACAAAGATTAACGGCAATTACTAATTATATTGACACCACTAAGGCCATGTTTGATATGAAAGATTTTCAATGGAAAATAGAAAATGTTTCCTATTTTTCAACTTTTGCACCGTTTGATTGCCTAAATTTTCTATAGAATTTGTTTTTCAACTTTTCTCGAAATACGTTATTTTTCTTGATTTTAAGGAATTGGTTTTCCACTATAGGTGGAAAATCATTTTCGCTTCATTTGGTTTTTTTTTTTTTTTTGTTAGTTGACTTATTTTTTTTCTAGAAATTAATATTATTATTTAAGTACAAATGTATGAAAAATATATTTAAAAAATTGATTGAAATACCAAAATTTTGCTTTATTTTTCATGGAAAATAATGTCAATTAAACAACAAAACTTGAAAATTTCTCTACTTTTTTCACCTAAGAAATTAAACCAATTAAACACATTAAACTTCTAATTCTCAGAAATTCAATTCCATGAATCTCAGTCAAACGGACCCTAATTTTGTTAATCACACCACAATTTTCATATTTACTAAATTGGTCACAAATAAATTGACTTAAATAACCCTCCATTATATTAGTTTTTCATCTTCTTTATTTTTGTATACACCACAAATCTTAAAAACCTTAAATTTTATATGTATTATACTTTTTTAAAAAAATATTTTTTTGAAGTAAGTCTCGAAGTTAAATAATAGAATTTCATAATTTTGTAACTATAAATCACTTGGGTTCGTCATCTGATCTGGGTTGGAAAATTCCTCATTTTATTGTGATTTGAGATTTTTTTTTTCTTCCTTCCTTCATTTAGATGTGAATGTGATTGTAGGTATTATTTGATGTTGAACTTGATATATAATTTCCAAATCTGATCTGGATTATCATCTTCGTTTTGATCCAAAGTAATTTTTATTTTTTTATTTTTTTGCAAGTATTGAACAAATTTGAAAATCAAATAAATAAACATTTGTTTTTTATAATCTATTTCACATTTGAGAGAAATATAGTGTAATTCTTGTGATTTTAATTTCAAATATTGAGCAAAATTGAATTTTTTTAAATCTCTGTTTGTGTATTTTCTTGGTGTATCATGTCTTTTGTGCTTGTTCTTGGTATAATGTGTATTTTATGTATATTAATAAGTATGTATTATTGGTGTTGATGTGGTGTAGTGGTGTCCCATGTTTTATTTTCATTTTACTTAGTCTATGTTTGATGGAGATTAAAATCAGATTTTTAGTAGATTTTGATAAAAGTTGATGAGATGTAGTTAAAAAGTTTTGTATAATATAAGATATGTGATTGAGATTGATTGTTGACTTTTGACTTAAATTAAAATTAGATTTTAATTTGTACCTTATAGGGGCTTAGGGAATGTTATATTTGTAAAAATAAATAATGTGATGTAATTATAAAATCTAGTAATAAATGTGTATATATAATGGAATAATTTTAAGGAGACATTTTAAATTTACATTTTTAAGTGACATTGTGACATGTCAATATACATTGGATGTAAATAATTACCCCACCACTTACTTGTTCACAATTCAATGTATGTGTGTCATGTCATAATATCACATAAAATGTCTCCATAGAATTACTCATAATAATGTGGTGTGATTAATAAAATTAGTGGCCTCAATATAATTAATCAAAATTAATTTGGGAAACAAATTAATTAGTTAGCTCAACCATAAAACCAAATTATAGGTGGTCAGTTATTATGATTAAAAATACGTTGACTCACGAAATTGACACAATCTCAATAAAATATGTGAAGAATGAGAATAGGTCAAAATTAACACGAGATGTAAAAATTGTTAAATATCTAGTTAATTAGTCCACAAGATATTTATAGAAAAACTGGCTTAGCTCGTCATTGTTTTACATATGGTGTTAACTACACTACCACGAGATATTTATAGGAAAACGGGCTCAACTCGTTATTGTTTTCCATATGGTGTTAACTACAGTGCCAAAATATATTCAGAAAAATATTTCGAAAATGAGTTCGATTCTATATATGTTCTTCCGTCGGAAGAAAGGAAGGATCCCAAAGAATCAATCCTGTTCCAATTCTATTTTCATCCTCATCGAAATTTATTATCAGAATAATGGATATAGTCATAGTTCAATCTTTTAACATAGTTTCAACTTTCATGTTAATTACTAACTAGACTGTTCTCGATTTCCATGCTCACGATGGCAAAAGTGATGTTGCTCACTTGCTGAGGCAAAGATGGGAATTGGCCCAACACATTTCATCACATGAGAAGTGAAGTGTGTTGGACCGTTAGCTAGTACCCGCCATATCGACGGGTGGACATTTTCCTAATTATTAATATTAAAAAAATATCTTAATTTAAACTACAAGTTGAATTCAAACTTATTTCCAAGCTGTTATCTCCGTCTATATCAATTTTGTTCATAAGTCGGATGACTAAAAATATACTACAAGAAAAAATGTTTATTGCGACGACAAATGTTGTCTCTATGTCATCGAAAGTCATCTTTGTTAACTCATAGAGATGATAATTAATATTGTCGTAAAATATCATTGCAATAGGTTGTACCTAAATATTATTTGGGATGACAATAGTAGTCACTATAGATGTTCCACATATAAAGAGGACAAAAATTGTCTCTATAAGCCTTTAAAAAGTTTCAGAAAAAAATAATAATAATCAATTAATTGTGACTTGACCAGCCCAGTCGTCACACACCAAATCCCAACTCTACCCGCCAAGCATTTTTTTTTTTTTAGTTTGGAATGGTTGAGGTGTTTCTTGAATCCTTGATGGCTTGACCTAAAAATTGTGAAGTTACAAACCAACCAATTGAGCCAAATGAATTCTTGTGATTTTAGTTGTTTCACGACATATATATTATTTAAAATTATCGTCAGAATATGACAAATGTTGCCGCTATAGAGTTGCATGGAAATATAAAAAAGCTTTAAAAATGCCTGTCGTTTAGATTGGGACTTATAGCAACGACTTTTGTTCTCTCAATTGATAGAAAACACCAAATATTTTCGCCATATAGCTCTCACTTACCTACAAAGATGACAAACATATATCGTGGCTATAACTTTCACCGATAGACACGACATTTTTTGTCTTCATGATAGGCATTGAATTGCCTTGTCTCCTTTGTCAAAGAGAGACATTGATTATTAATAAGGTGGTGTCCTCATGTGACGCACCTATTCTATGGTCTGTCCAAATGTGGACTAGTTAGGGTTTTGATCATCCCACTTGTTTGTATTTGTGTTTTTGTTTTCTTTTATTTAAACTCGACAAATCAATTATGTTCGACTCGTGAGATTAACTGATGCAAAATTATAACACCCAATTTTTTTACGATTATCAAATGTGGAAAAATTGATTTTCTGTAGGTATAGATTTTTGTTACCCCGTAAAAACGTGGGAAATATGAACAGCAGAAATCTGAAGGACCACGACCATTAATATAATATGCCTTGAGTCTTGACTGCATTTCATGGAAGAGTATTGCTCATGCAGGGACATATTGGACCACGTCTGTGGGTTTTTTTATAGCCGGTTTCAAGCTCGGACAAAAATTTAGGTAGGTTGACAATGTATGTAAAATTTTATTAAATTATAGCCTGAATGATTGTTTATCTAAATTTGTTGTATATCGGATTGCATTTAAATGCATCTTCAATGGTATGTGTTCGCTGAAATCGTTTACCGCAAGCGCACGACGTTCAAGTAATAAAGTAGACTTTTGCAGTTCGAGTTGTCGATCCCACTAGGAATGTATACTTCAATTACACATGCTAGTTAATTTAATTTTAACAAAGAAGTCACAAAATAAATTTTTGGATTCTGTTGTGAATGCAAAATTTAAACAAGTAAATTCTAAATTCTAATAATAATACGGAAAATTGAATATTAAAATAGTTGGAATTCATTATTTCACTTAAATAACACTTAATTAATTTGCAGTTTTGTAAATAAAATTAACTACTTAAAATAGATAAATGCAATGCAATTAAACATAAATTAAATTACACAATATTAAAAGACAAAAATTGAAATGGTTGAAATTAAATAGCTCAAAATACGTAAATAATTATAAAATAACTAAGTGAAATTAAGTTACGTCAATCATTCCAACAAGTACAATTTAGCTATGCATACTTCTTGAAAATAAAAATAACATTAAGCAGTAAAATTAAAAACCTGGATTTTGAAGATTTTGAATTTGCATCATGATCCTCCAACTTTCGGTTCGAGTGCAATTCAGTCCCTTCTCAAAAATGCAGCAAACTCTTCAGTCCAGCAGTCTTCAAGCTCCTCACTTCACCTTGTAGTGTTTCCAGCTCCGGTCTCCCTGCAGCTTCTATCAGCAACAGCAATCAGATGCTGCCCTACTGCAGCTTGTCTCTAGTTTTCAATTGGCAACAGAACCAGAATGTATCACCATCAACAGCGTCCCAGCAGCACCAGCAAGCATTCTTCCAGCTTTCTTCAGCTTCCTAGCAACTGCAGCGTCACCAGCAGCTATCCTAAGTGTAAGATAACTTGTTAAACAGTTTACTAACTAAAACAAATAATTTGCAGAAACAGTTTACTAACTAAAACAAATAATTTACAAGAAGCAGTAAACAAAATGTGGTGGAGCAGGAATTAAAATGAACGTTGAAGCCGGGGCCTGTGTTAAACACAGTGTCCTTAAAGCAATATTCGCCCTCACACTGAAGTAACTCGAGCGCTTGCTTCCCAGGATACAGCGGCTGGAATTGCAGCTGTGCAGTCGAACAGAAAAGTGCCTGAAAAAAATCACCAAGTGACTGGAAGAAGGCAGAAAGCAGGATGCAGAGAGATTTTCGTGGTTGTTGTGGTGTCTAAACTGAAGGAATTGTTGATGTATATATAGGCAGGGAGGAGCCTTTGTATTTAGTACTGCAGTTGAATTCTGTATTTACTCCAGACGTTTTGGAGTTACAACTGCATTTGAATTCTGCACTTACTCCTGCATTTGAATTCTACACTTACTCCAGGCGTTTTTGGAGTTACAGGTTAAATGGAAATCAGTTTGGAGTTATGTTTTAAATGAAAAATTCAAAACAAAATTCCAAAACGTGGCTTGCACTTTGTGGCCAATTTTTGACTCGTTCGGTCCGACATTCATGTACGCAGGTCGCGCCCGCACACAAGTTCAAGGCTCGAAGGCCAAGTTGGTCCAAGATTTGCACCCCCCCCTGCGGGAGCGTAGGCCATGGAGGAGTCTCTATGCAACAAATGGTTACACCTTACAAATTGTTAACCATATATAAATTGAACCACAAATTCATTTCTATCCTATGTGGGATAACTATTTAAGCATTCCCAACATTTTCACATTTTTCATTTTTCAATGTGGGATGGAACTATTATTTATAGCCTCTACTTATTCCAACTTTTCCATTTCTAACCAATGTGGGATTGTAATCCCTTTTAAGGCTCCTCTTCAAATCCCAATTTTCAATCAATGTGGGATCAATTTCACATTCACACAAGTGAAAATCAATTGCCAAAATATATTATCCAACAATCCCCCACATGAATGAGAATTGATAGAGACACGGAATACTTGGTGATAAAGTTCCACAGTTGAAACCTGCATAGGATAGGTAGGGGTTTCCTTTGAACCTTCCCTTGTGAAAATACATTTAATTTACTAGCTGATCAGTAGACGTGATGTCTTTGAACTGTTCTGCCTTCTGTGTAAACGATGATATACTTCACACAGGATTCTTCCTGACACATTTTAGTTCTCATGGGTATGTTCGTTTTTGGCCATGAACATATGCCTGGTTCAGTGAGAGTTGTTAAGAATTAGCCTCATAATTCCCTTCGAAGCGGCCCCACTTCTCTCTCACATAGGTGATTTCTTAATCAAGAGTAACCCGCATTACTCCGCTCGGATTTCCGACGCATAAGAATCATTAAAAGCTTATTGCTTATCCTCTCCTCACGGGCATCACTGTTATTACAGGAACGGACAGGAGATAACCCCCACAGTGATCCTATTAAGTATTTGTAATTAGGTTTTCTCATTGAACCTAGATCTTGGGATCTCCATTCAGCTAGGTTGAGTTTCCATTACAATAACTTATTCTTTTAGAGGCTTAAGTCCCATTCCTCTCGATGACTTTGCAACTAACTCTCTATTTAACCCTTTGGTTAGCGGATCCGCAATGTTATCTTTTGACTTTACATAGTCAATCGAGATAACTCCAGTTGAGAGTAACTCTCTTATGGTATTATGTCTACGACGTATGTGTCTAGACTTACCATTGTACATGTTGCTTTGTGCCCTTCCAATCACAGATTGACTATCACAATGTATGCAAATTGCTGGCACAGGTTTTGACCATCTTGGAATATCCTCTAAGAAATTGCGTAGCCATTCAGCCTCTTCACCACATTTATCTAGAGCTATAAACTCAGATTCCATGGTAGATCTCTCAATAACTGTTTGTTTAGAAGATTTCCATGATATAGCTGCACCTCCTAGTGTGAACACGAATCCACTTGTAGACTTTGAGTCTTTAATATCAGATATCCAATTAGCATCAGTATATCCTTCAATAACTGCAGGATATCTGGTATAGTGCAGTCCAAAATCACGAGTATATCTCAAGTATCATAGTACTCTTACTATTCCTTTCCAGTGGTTAGACCCTGGATTACTAGTATATCTACTCAGCTTGCTAACTGCGTAAGCTATATCTGGTCTTGTACAACTCATTAGGTACATAAGACTTCCGATTATTCTAGAGTACTCTACTTGAAAAATACCACCGCCTCTATTTTTCGATAGATGTTGACTTGTATCTATTGGTGTTCTTGCCACGCCAGTATCATCATTATTGAATTTTTCCAAAATCTTGTCCACATAATGTGACTAATTTAGAACAAGTCCATCTGGTGTTCTTGAAATTTTAACACCAAGAATCACATCAGCTAAACCCATATCCTTCATGTCGAATCTTGAATTCAACATATTTTTTCGTAGATTTAATCATCTTATCGTTGCTGCCAACGATGAGCGTGTCATCAACATAAAGGCATAAAATGACATAACCAATTTTTGTGTCTTTGATGTAAACGCATTTGTCACATTCATTGATTTTAAATCCACTTTCCATCATTGCTTTGTCAAATTTTTCATGCCATTGTTTTGGTGCTTGTTTCAAGCCATATAATGACTTTACCAATTTACACACCTTGTTTTCTTGTCTCGATGCAGAAAACCTCTCAGGTTGTTCCATGTAAATTTATTCTTCTAAATCTCCATTTAGAAAAGCAGTTTTGACATCCATTTGATGTACTTCGAGATTGTACAAAGATGCAATCGCTAATATTAATCGAATGGAAGTTATTCTCGTTACCGGAGAATAAGTGTCAAAGTAGTCAAGGCCTTCTCGTTGCCGATATCCTTGAATTACAAGTCTCGCCTTGTACTTATCAATAGTTCCATCTGCTTTCATTTTCCTTTTGAAAATCCATTTGTAGGCTAGTGGTTTGCTTCCCGGGGGAAGATCAACCAGCTCTCATGTATGGTTTTGCAGAATGGAATCTATTTCACTTTTAATTGCCTCTTTCCATTGAGGTCCTTCTGAAGAGTTTACAGCTTCTTTGAAGCGTTGAGGTTCAGTTTCTAGCATATAGGTCAGAAAAGCAGGACCGTAAGATTTTTCTATCCTTTCACGTTTGCTACGTCTTGGTTCAAACTGTAGCGACCGAAAATTTTTACGCAATTTAATGATTATTTCAAAGTTTTGAAAAGTGTGCCGCTGCGATCTCACCCATTTTTAAGTTAACGTCACGACGCGTTCGTATAGCCAAGTCGAGAAATGTAAAGTCAATTCGATTTTAATTAAATTATGAATTTCCAAAATTTTATTATTTTAATTATTTATTTTAGATTATTATTTTCAAAATCATTTTAAATCCCAAATTACGTCAAGTACATTTTATCAGTTCCATTCTTCCAACCCAGTTAAATTCGCGTGCGAATTTCCCTCTAACTACGTGCATTGCTTGTCAAGATGTCACACCACCAACCCCCATCCATCAATCACATCAATCTCATACCCTATCTATTCTCACACTCTACATCGCCAACCTACTCCATTATTCATCACCACCCACACTCTACAACCCATTATTCACAAACCCAACCACCAGCCTCTGCACGCTTTCCATCCCTAGCACCACTTCCAGCCTCCCAGCCTTCACCACCTGGTTAAGCTCCATTTCCACCATCATCACCACCATCCTCTCTCCCTCTGCACAAACCACCAGCACTCCTCAACACTGGTTTCCAACCACCAAATACAACCGGCCAAGAACCACCATCATTACCACAGCAAAACCAAACCACCTTCTACCTTCAATCCAGCTGAACCACTGCAGAACTCCAACTTTCATCACTGCCAATCTGTATCACCTCTTCCACCAACACCACTGCACGATCGAACCCCTCAATCTGCCATAACCGATACACCAGAACCACCCACTGCCCAGCTACAACCAGTTTTCGACAGCCATCGCCTCCCCTATCCCCTTCACTCAACCAGTCCAGAACCGCCTGCAGCACCAGCCCAAAACCCCAATGCAGCCACCACCACCGTATATCATTATCACCACCGTCGAATTTCACCAAGCCGGCTGAGTCTCCATCAATCCAAAGTCAGTCCACCATCGCAAACCACCAACTCTAAACCACTTTCACTGCCAATCTAGAATCCCCACCCATAAACCAAAATCAAACCCAAAACCTATAATCAAACATCACACATCCACTTACCTCAACCGCCACCGGAAAATCGCAGCCCAAGTTCGAAATTTAAGTTTCGGTTTCACCTCAGTTGTTCGCCAATCTCGCACCAAAACTCTCACACAACCGGAACCCTCCTTCGCCGCCACTTTCCGTCGGTGTTTCGCCGACGAAACCGCCGTTTTTCCCAAATTTTTCGCCGCCGGTCGCCTTCCCTGTCTTCTCCTCTATTTTGGTCGATGGAGAGAGAGAGAGAGAATAACGAGAGAGAGAGAGAGAGAGAGAGAGAGAGAGAGAGAGAGAGGAAAGATCTGAATAATATAAATTTGATTTATTTTTCAGAAATTGTACTTTAGTCCCCAAGCTTTTAAAATTGTTTCAGATCAGTCCCTATACTTTTAAATATTTTAAATCTTAATTTAAATTTCAAAAGTTATTATTTTAACCCCTAAGTATTAACCCATTTTATTTCAGTCCCTGCTGATTTAATTCATTTGATTTTAAGCCAAGTTTTAAAAGATTTACATTTTAGTCCCCAAATGTTTTAAAGCCTATCATTTTAGCCCCTTGAGTTTTTAAATGATTTTAATCAGCCCTTCATTTTTAAAATCACTTATTTCAAGCCCTACGAATCAAATATTCATTTTAGTCCCTCAACTTTTAAATTATTCATTTCGGTACCCAAATTGTAAATTATCATTTTTAAACTATAAATTTCTAAAGACTTATTCGACTTAATCTTCTAATTAGCTGGACGAAGCGTACGGATAATTAAAGAATTGAAGTCGTTTCCCGCTCAACTTTGCACTCGTCAAGTTTAAGGTAGACTCGCCCCTATTAATTGATTTAAATTATGATTGCATGTGAATGTGTATGTTACGTGATTTATGTGAAATTTATTTCATGAAATGAGATGAGAATATATTTCTTATGAAATATTTATGTTGTTATGTTTGTCATAACTTATATGCTTTTATGCATGAGAAAGAAAGAAGAGAATGTCTTGCAAGATAAACGATGATGTTATGCATAACTTATGTGCCTTACGTGCACGAGAAGAAAGAGCAATCCATACCCCATGATTTTAAAGGGCCTATGATTTTTCAAAGAGAAGCCACGTGCTTTAATGCACAAGAAGAGCAACCCACATCGATGATTTCTAAAGAGCCTATGAGTTTTCAAAAAGAAGCCATGTGCTTTAATGCACGAGAAGAGCAACCCACACCCTATGATTTCTAAAGAGCCTGCATTTATGTGTTCAATTATATTGTAGATTAATTAATTGGCGATGAGTCTATTGAGTATTTCTATGAAATGCTCATGTCTATTTTCAACAACATTTGCAGATTTCGGAGAAGGTGGCAAGTGATGGATGATTGTGGCAATAGTCGTTAAAGGGTTGAAAGTCTTACTTTAATGATTTCCGTATTTCCAACCATGGGAAAATTTTGAGAATTTCAGTTATTTGAGAAATTATGACTTTGTCAATTGCTTTACAATATTAATGGCTCGATTATTATTTCGAATTGTATCATAAATGTTTTCAATTTTATCGACTATTACAGTTTATTTAATGTTGCAAAAAATTAATTTCAATTATTTCTTCATCTAAAATATTATTTTAAAAGTTAGATCAGACAATGACGTGGTGAACTGGGTATTTAGAACTCGGGGCGCTACACAACCTCTTGATCCTGACTATTTTCAATCATGGTCTCATGCCTTCGTTTAGAAGAACTTGGTTCTTCTTTGGACTTGTATGGAAATACGTGTTTAAAGAACGATGCATTTCTCGATTCCATTATCGTGTTTTTGTGTATATCAGAAATCTTAGAATCAAACACAAGAAACCGATAAGCACTACTATTATGTGCATATCCAATAAATATGCAATCAATATTTTTTGGTCCTATTTTCACCTTCTTTGGTGTAGGTACAGCCACTTTGGCAAGACATCCCCACACTCGTAGGTATTTGTAGGAAGGTTTCCTTCCTTTCAATAACTCGTAAGGACTCCTTTCTTCTTTCTTTCGGGGTACCTTATTTAAAAGGTAATTAGCTGATAACACAGCTTCCCCCCACATGTTTTGAGGTAACCCAGAACTTAATAACATTGCATTCATCATTTCTTTCAATGTTCTATTTTTCCGTTCAGCGACACCATTTTGTTGAGGTGAATAAGGTGCTGTAGTTTCGTGTTTAATTCCGTGTTGTGCACAGAGTTCAGCAAATGGTGATTCATATTCACCACCTCTATCACTTCTCAACACTTTGATCTTTTTGTTGAGTTGATTTTCAATTTCATTTTTATAGAGAACAAATTTCTCTATAGCTTCGTCTTTACTTTTAAGCAAATACACAAAACAATATTTTGTGCTATCGTCAATAAAAGTAATAAAATATTTGTTGCCTCCCCTTGTTTGCACAGATTTTAAATCACATACATCGGTGTGAATTAAATCAAGCGGTTCAGTTTTTCTTTCAACAGATTGAAATGATGACCTTGTCAATTTTGCCTCAACACAAGTTTCACACTTATGTTTATTATCAATTTGGAATGTAGGTATGCAATTCAGGTTAATTAGTCTACGTAAAGTGTCGTAATTAACATGTCCTAATCTACCATGCCATAAATTGGAAGACTCAAGCAAGTAAACGGAAGAGTTATTCATTTTATTCATTTTTGGCTTAATAGCCATAACATTGAGCTTAAAAAGCCTATCACTTACATAACTCTTTCCTACAAACATTCCAGATTTAGACAAAATAACTTTGTCTGACTCAAACACCATACGAAATCCATGCTTGTTCAACAGCGAGCCGGATACCAAATTCTTGCGAATCTCCGGCACATAGAGCACGTTGTTTAGAGTCAGCTCTTTCCCCGATGTCATCTTTAGAACCACCTTTCCATGGCCCTTGATTTCAGAAGTAGCTGAATTTCCCATATACAGCTTCTCCCCATCCGCTACTTCAAAACCGCTAAACATCTCCTTGTCGGAGCAAACATGTCGGGTGGCACCGGTGTCTATCCACCATTCTCTCGGATTTGAACCCACCAGGTGCACTTCAGAAATGACAGGTGCAAGGTTGATGTCAGATACATCTTCAACCACATTTACTTCCTTTTTCTTCTTCGGCAGGCGGCACTCCGTAAATTTGTGACCAATCTTGTCACAGTTGAAGCATTTTCCTTGAAACTTCTTCTTGGAAACTCCACCTTTTGGCCCCAACTTAGGCCCCTTGCCACTAGATGGCCAAGACTTGTTCTTGTTAATTTTGGAGCTTTGGCCATGCTCCACAACGTTGGCTTTGGCCACAACCGGATTGAACCCTCTTTCAGAACTTTTGTTGTCTTCTTCAATTCGAAGTCTAACAATTAGCTCCTCGATGTTCATTTCCTTTCGCTTGTGTTTTAAGCCAATTTTATTGGTAGGTGTATTTTCCATTATTTACAACATTATTGGTAGGTGTATTTTTCATTTCTGAAACACAATCAGAATATTAGTATCAAACGATATAAATCAATTGGCCTTAAGAAATCTACTTTTGAAAACGTTTTTGTAAACTGTTTAACCAAAAAAAATATTGCTTTAAGTTTGTAAGATAACTTGTTAAACAGTTTACTAACTAAAACAAATAATTTGCAGAAACAGTTTACTAACTAAAACAAATAATTTACAAGAAGCAATAAACAAAATGTGGTGGAGCAGGAATTAAAATGAACGTTGGAGCCGGGACCTGTGTTCAACACAGTGTCCTTAAAGCAATATTCGCCCTCACACTGAAGTAACTCGAGCGCTTGCTTCCCAGGATACAGCGGCTGGAACTGCAGCGCCCGCACACAAGTTCAAGGCTCGAAGGCCAAGTCGGTCCAAGATTTGCACCCCCCCCCCCGCGGGCGCGTAGGCCACAGAGGAGTATCTATACAACAAATGGTTACACCTTACAAATTGTTAACCATATATAAATTGGTCCACAAATTCATTTCTATCCTATGTGGGATAACTATTTAAGCATTCCAAATATTTTTACATTTTTCCATTTTCCAATGTGGGATGAAACTATTATTTATAGACTCCACTTATTCCCACTTTTCCATTTCTAACCAATGTGGGATTGTAATCCCTTTTAAGACTCCTCTTCAAATCCCAATTTTCAATCAATGTGGGATCAATTTCACATTCACACAAGTGAAAATCAATTGCCAAAATATATTTTCCAACACTAAGTAGCAGCAGTATTTCGCACCAGCAGCAGCACAGCTCTAGCAACAGCTTCTTCTTCCTTCGCTTCAGTCAGCAGCTGTGTTTCCGGTAGAAAAATAATTTCTGTTGTCACCAGCAACTCCTCCACCCGGTTTCACCTCCTCTTTGCTCCGCGTCTAGTTTGCTGTATATATAAATGTCTCTCCCAGCAGTATCCAGCAGCTCCTTTCTTCTCTCCCGTTCTTTACCCCTTTCCAGTTGGCTATGGCAGCAAAGCAACGCCTACGTTTCTTTTCCAGCCTTTCCACGTGCTCTCCTGCTTCTTTTCACACACATTATATATATATTATATCACACACATTTTATCAATTTTGTACAATTTATTTCAAAATGCATTTTTACATAATTGCACACGATAAACGACATAAATAAGTAAGTACTTGCTCAATTTTTCAATTAAGGTACTAATTTAGGAACTAAATAATTGTGTAAAAACACACTTATCAGTATGAATCCAATTGCCATTTCCAGAGAAAATTATAGCATTGATCTCCAACTTTTCTAGCCATTCGGTGGAGAATTTGTTAATAATAATAAAATGAAGCATCGAACTTTGAAGGTACAAAAACATTACACCTCCTCTTTATGTTTTCAGACTATTTTTACTTTTCAACTTTCGAAAATATTGAGAAAGTTACTTTCCCATTTTTAAAAACGACTTTTTAACAGTGTTTAGAAAATCGAAAATCGGTTCGAACTGAAAAAGGCCGTCTAGAGAATCCAGGCTATTCATGAAGAATCGCAGCAATTCCCCAATCCTAACGAAGTAGTTCCTCCGGAATCCAATGAACAACAACGATTACTTAGGATCAGCTTGCAAATTTGTGGCACCGTAATAGAATCATTACCAATGGCACGCTGTGCGCCTAAGTGCGAAAAGACAGTGCAAGCTTTGTTATGCCGAACCTAAATGTTAAGTCAGCAACACTTCCAAATGCCACTTCTTCCCGTCGCATCCGTCTTCAGGACGATCTAGTCACAGGTTTTCACTTCTCAGTGAGTGAAAGATTTGTCCCCGGGTCTACGTTGAAAGCTTCTATAGTAGAACTCATTCGATAGGGCTTGGGGGTCTTAAAAAGGGTTCAGGTAGGGGAATAAAGTTAAAATGCCATCTCTATGGACCATTCTATGCTATCTTTTTTTGACTCCTAAATTCATAAATAGAATGAAATTGATTCCCTGGCTCTTTCAATTTCTGGGAAAGGCTCTTTCGGGTTGTAAGGAGGCCCCTCCTCCTAGAGATTTGTTAGAGAGATGGATTTGGTATACGAGGCATATTTATGCTGTGTATTTACTGTACCGCATGCTGATGGACAGGTATGATAAAGAGAGGGTCTGAAGTAGCGCAGTGAAAGAAGCAGGACTTCTTTCACGCAGTGAACAGAAGGCCCCTTTCATAGGGAGTTGTCATTTTGACTTGCTTTAATGATAGGGGGAGGGGAGTGGTGAGGAGGGCCTCTTCCACCAGACTACTTTACTAGAAAAGTCGAGTTCAGTACAAGAACTGGTTTAACAAAAGGGGTCGAGAACAACATAGATCTGATACCTTCTTCCTTGGTCTGAACAGCTAAAAAGGCTTGAAGAGACAGTGGCTCGACAGGTACAAGGAGGAATATCATTGTAAGATGCCAGTTCATCCCAAAAGGACTTCAGCTTGGTCTAATAAAGGGAGATTTCTTGTTGGCCTTGTCTGTGTTCAACAATGCTCTTCTGGATTTGGAATATGTGGGAAGCGTTTCCTTGTGAAAAACGTTCCTTGAGATCGGAGAGCGGCTCATTATGCGACAAACTCATATGTCGCTGAATAGGTCGCTACTCTTTATAGTGATAGTTACCTCGAAAATGGGACACTTATTGGACCTATACAAGGCCCAGCAGTAGCTTCTCGAGACTACCGGAGCTACTTATTAGACGAGGTTTTTATCCCACCTGCTAGAGCTAGGAGCACACTGACAGTAGACCTTCCCTCTTATTGACTTCAACAAACGGGATCCATAGGAAGGGGTCTTCCCCTTCTCCCACGAGGGCTGACTTCCTTCGATCTCGGGCGAACTTACTTCCATGAGGAAAAATCTCCAAGAAAAGTATCTGATTCTGGCTCTGGTTCTGTACCTTACCCTTACTACCCTAAACTTCGAATAGATTGTTGTAACTCCAAATTTTTTATATAGGGGAAACTCCAACTATTGGATGCGAAAGCCCTGTTATCGAATACCAAAGCGTTCCCCTTTGATTCTTATTATCTGTGTTCGCCCTTGGATGACACTTTCGAAATCATAGATCCACGAGAAAGAAGTTCCAGAGGGTAACCCCTAGCGTTAAAGTATCGAAATGCATGTGCGGGCATTGTTTGCTGCTACCTTGGAACTCCTATTGAGTCAAGCAGTAAATATTATGACTGGAAAAGCAACTAAAGCACCGAAGCTCTTCTAACCAAAACCTATTCTAAAGGAATACAAGGTCAGTCGATACGAGACTTTTGATGCGATAGAATCCCTAAAATATTTGAATTCTTTGGGTAGTTTAGGAATGGGCTTGGGCAAGAAGCTCGATGCAGGGAGTCCCTAATCTTTTAGATCGATCGGGGCTTTGTTCCTTAACTTAATAAAGGCACCCTGATACTCAGATACAAGTTTAGATAGAAGGAAACCTTATCGCCAAGATTTTTTTGATAATGAAGAGGATTAAGTTGGAAAAACAGAAAATATAGCTCTAAACTGATCAATGGAGATAGCATTACGGAATTACAGTAATAAAACAGCAATTCATTGAGCCTTCACGGGAAGAAGAGGATTGGATCGCCTTGCAAACGTCGCTGCCTATGATATGCCAACAGGTTCTAAAGAAGCTTTCTAGGAAGCCATCGGGACCAGGGGACATTCTTCTCGAAGACCGTGCTTTTTTTTATCTCTTCCTCATCTGGCATAGAAGTTAGGAAAGCATTGTCATCCTCGGATACCACTAGAGGAATCGATTCCAGGAGTTTCGGATGGGCTTTCCTGGGGCTGGAGGTGTACAACTTATCAAAGAATTGGAATATGTACTAATAAATCATGTTGGTCATCTTGGATTTCGTATAAAGAGTTTTTCGATCTATGTATTTGACCCGAGATTTTTGCTTCCACATCCTATATTGAAGTCAAAACGCATTATGGAGGTCCCTTTTCAGCTGCAATTTCTCCCTCTCCCAATCTCTTTCTTCTCCTGCTGCTCGCTTCGCTTCTTTCTTTCGTTAGCTTCCTTTCTTTTCTTTCCTAATTCTTTTAGTTTATAGATTCCCTCGGAAAAAAGAAAACGAGAGTTAGAGCTTGAATAAAACGATTCAATGGCAATCATTCCTATTATTGTCTGACGCGTTCCTGCTTTGAACCTTAACGTATCGATAAAAAATCCCTTTCTCATTTTAGACTAGGGATTCTCTCTATAAATAAGGGAATTTATCCGCTTCGGATGATGTCTCCTTGGGCCCTTCGAATGCATTGTTTTCATGGTCGCTAGGAGAGAGCTTTCTAGCAGCGTTTAGGAGGCTTTGAGAAAACCAGGGATTAGGGCAGGACCAAGTCTTAAAACGCAATTATGACTAATCAAGATGGAACCCGCCGAGATAACGTAGCAGGAACCAATCCACATAGGGGGCCATCAGTCCAAAATCGCCGAGAACACTATCTGAAAGCGGTTGTTTTCTCTTCTTTTGGAAATTGCCCGAGAAGGGCTGGTTTGGATGGGGCAAGAACATCAGGAAGGTGTTTCCATTCGGATACAGACATGGTAATCTACGTATGTGAAGTCTCGATTAAGTTGCCTAAGCATAGATCCAACGCGCTACTCAAGTAGGCTGTCATTGGGAAAGAAATGCCCTTGACGCATTGCCACTTGCTTCAAGCTACTCTTTCTATAAGCTATATTCCAGTAGTGATTCAAGAAGGAATTCATGAGTGACTGACCATCTAGCCTTTCCTTCGTATGAGACCGGACATGCCAGTGAATCGAATAGCGTAGGAAGTAAACAAGTCTTAATGGTGGAAAGTTAGCAAAGTCTTAATGGCGCTTTCGGACTAATAGGTTTCATGTTACGTTAATTTGAGCTTGCTCGATCTGTTCAATTGCGACCTTATAATGCAATCGCATTCTCTGGTCCAAATGCTTTTTTTGTTTCTGTATTCCTGATTTATCAACTAGGTCAGTCTGGTTGGTTCTTTGCACCTAGTTTTGGTGTAGCAGCTATATTTCGATTCATCCTCTTTTTTCAAGGATTTCATAATTGGAAGCTAAACCCATTTCATATGATGGGAGTTTCCGGTGTATTGGGTGCTGCTATGCTATGCGCTATTCATGGTGCTACCGTAGAAAATACTTTATTTGAAGATGGTGATGGTATAAATACATTCCGCTAACCCAACTCAAGCTGAAGAAACTTATTCAATGGTCACCGCTAACCGCTTTTGGTCCCAAATCTTTGGGGTTGCTTTTTCAAATATACGTTGGTTACATTTCTTTATGTTATTTGTACTAGTAACCGATTTTATGGATGAGTGATCTTGGAGTAGTCGGTCTGGCCCTGAACCTACGTGCCTATGACTTCGTTTCTCAGGAAATTCGCGCAGCGGAAGATCCTGAGTTTTAGACTTTCTACACCAAAAATATTCTATTAAACGAAGGTATTCGTGCTTGGATGGCAGCTCAAGATCAGCCTCATGAAAACCTTATATTCCCTGAGGAGGTTCTATCACGTGGAAACGCTCTTTAATGGAACTTTAGCTGTAACTGCTCGTGACTAAGAAACCACCGATTTTGCTTGGTGGGCCGAGAATGCTCGACTTATTAATTTATCCAGTAAACTACTAGGAGCTCATGTAGCCCATGCCGAATTAATCGTATTCTGGGCCGAAGCAATGAACCTATTTGAAGTGGCTCATTTCGTACCAGAGAAGCCTATGTATGAACAAGGATTAATTTTACTTCCCCATCTAGCTACTCTAGGTTGGGGGGTAGGTCCTGGGGGGAAGTTATAGACACCTTTCCAAACTTTGTATCTGGAGTACTTCATTTAATTTCCTCTGCAGTATTGGGCTTTGGCGGTATTTATCATGCACTTCTGGGACCTGAGACACTTGAAAAATCTTTTCCATTCTTTGTTTATGTATGGAAAGATAGAAATAAAATGACCACAATTTTAGGTATTCACTTAATCTTGTTAGGTCTAGGTGCTTTTAGTATTCAAGGCTCTTTATTTTGGGGGCGTATATGATACGGGAGGGGGAGATGTAAGAAAAATTACCAACTTGACCCTTAGCCCAAGTATTATATTTGGTTATTTACTAAAATCGCCCGGGTCAAGGGTTAAAAGGTCCGACTAGGTCGAACTGGTTTCAATTAAAACATAAAAAATTATTTCAAAAATCACAAAATTTTCTAAAAAACATGTTATTTTACAAATAAACTAATATTTACTCATTTAGAAGATAAAATTATACACAAAACTAGATTAAACGAACTAGAAAAAAGCAAAAAAAAAAATTAATAATACAAATTGAAAACCAGTTTTTAAAATCAAGCCGATTTTTTAGGTTAATCGGACCGATTTTTTCGGTTGAACCGGTCGGTCCAATCCGATTTTCTAAACATTGGTTTTTAAGAAAAAAATACACGAAAAATCCAAAACAACCAAAAAGCCGTTTTGAGTGTCTGTACAAAATCCCAAATTTTCAAAACGCAAAAAACAACCCAGTTTAGAGTTTTTCGTCTCTCCCTTCTCTTCCCTATTCGACTCTTCCCTTCCTTCTCTCTTCTCTGTTCGAAATCAATTTCAAGAAAGTGTTCAAATAAAAAAAAAATATTTGTTTCCTTTAAAAGACAAGAACGCCCTAGAATTTAATTGATTACTAAATAATTAAAACTACCTTGAAGGTGCGCATTGGAATTACCTTCCAACAACAATTATGAATTCCAATATTTGAAATAATTGTTCAAGCTTCTAACCTTCGAATCTTCTCCAATATTTCTTCAAGAACAAGATTGCGTTGATGTGTGAACACCAAAGGACCAAAAGCACAAGAATACAATAATATTATCCAAGGAGAATCGAATTTTCACTCTAATATTTAATTAGGGAATGACAAAAAACAAGAATATGGAATTAATCAATAAAATTAATTTTTAGTTATTCCCTAGTGTGAGTATATATATAGGAGAAGAGATTCTCCTATTCCTTGTGAGATTTAGAGTTTCATACTTGTCTAACAAGTAACTTTTTTTCTTTTTCTTTGTGGGATTTAGAGTTTCATACTTGTCCAACAAGTAACTCTATCCTTATCCCTTTTTATTAGATCAATCCAAGAACTATCCAATTCTTTACAAATTAGTCCTTCAATTCTTATTTAGGCTATTGGAGGAACCCAATTGGATTTATATATTATAGGTTCCCAACAATTAAATCCACTTACGCCAATTAATAACCGTCCAATTTAATTATCTAATAATTCGCTCATACCACTATAGGCGAATTATTTCAACTCCTAAATATATAAAATAATCATAGAAGCAACATATATTTATTTTCCATAATTATTTTTCCTCATAACTTATCAATATGTTTGTCCCCGTTTGAGATCGATAATTAATTAGGCATACAATTAACTGTTTCACCTAATTAATTATACACATTGCTTAAATCAACATTCTTATTGCTATGATTTCACTTATAGTATATCAAAGACCCTAAGGATCGTTACATAATAAATACCATTCAAGACAATCCATATGATAGTCATGTGAAATCTCAATTCCCAAGCACGGTTATGCTAGAGAAAAGATTTCACGATAGTCCACTCCAATATACTTATCCCAAAATATATTAATTTTATTACTCACAAATCAACTAGTCGTGATGATTAAGATAAATCGCCTATTATTATTAATTAGAGTAATAATCAAATAAACCTAAATAGAATAAAAGTGCTCATCTTTATTCAAGGTTCAGGACTAAATTATTCTCGATTGAAATATAATACTAATCTTCTGTACTTCGAAAGTACTAATATTATATTATCTTTAAACAATAAAAGGTCATTCGTTACAGCTTACATATAATAATGAATTGCAAATTTAAATAAACATTAAACATTATATCAAATATAAATAATCGTTTATTACATTTCAGTAAATTCCTAATGCTTTTGGCCACAAATCCCAACAACCCCCCTGGCCCTAAAATGTATGATTTACTGCTGCATGCCTATGACGTCTAGATGACCCTCGAAGCTTTTAGCCGGTAGGCTCTTTGTGGATGGATATGCCAGGTTATCTTCCAAAGCGATCTTGCAGATCGTTACATCCCCACGTTGGACAATCTCCCTTATGAGATGGTATTTCAGTTCTATATGTTTTCCTCTTTGATGGCTTCGTGGTTCATTTCATTAGCTAATGCCCCACTATTATCGCAGAATGGTGTAACTAGGTCGGCTATTGCAGGTACCACTCCCAAATCCCCAAGGAATTTTCTTAGCCACAAGACTTCTTTAGCTGATTCACAAGCTGCAATATATTTAGCTTCCATGGTAGAGTCAGCGATGCATGACTGCTTCACACTCCTCCATATGACAGCACTACCATCAAAAGTAAAAATGGCCCCTGATGTGGACTTTCTTGAGTCCACATTAGACTGAAAATCTGAGTCGGTATATCCTAATGGAACCAAGTCCTACGCTACGTAAACAAGCACATAATCTATCATACTCTGAAGATACTTAAATATATGCTTCACTACTACCCAATGCTCTTGTCCAGGGTTAGATTGAAAATGACTCACAATCCCAAAAGCATAACAAATATCTGGTCTAGTGCATAGCATGACATACATGAGACTACCCAGGAGATGCATAAAGTATCTTACTCATGCACTCCACCTCGTCAAGAGTTTTAGGATACTTCTCCTTCGACAGGTGAATTCCATGCCTAAAGGGTAACAAATCCTTCTTGAGATTCTGCATAGCAAATCTAACCAAAATTTTATTAATGTATAAAGCTTGAGATAAAGCGATGCACTTATTCTTCCAATCACGAAAAATTTGGATTCCTAGAATAAAGCTTGCTTCTCCTAAGTTCTTCATACTAAATTGTTGGGCCAACCATGCTTTCACTGCAGACAACATTTCTACATCATTCCCATGAGTAATATGTAATCTACATGAAGTACTAGAAAAACTATCTTATTTTCTTGCTTCTTTTTGTAGACGCAAGGTTCATCAAAGTTCTGATCAAAACCATATGTTTTAATCACTTCATTGAATCTTTTATTCCAAGACCTGGATGCTTGCTTTAATCCATAAATGGATCTCTGCAACTTGCACAGTTTTCCTTCGTTCCCTCGAGTGACAAATCCTTCTAGTTGCATCATGTAGATGCTTTCATCAAGATGTACATGCTGTCTTGATGTCCATCTACCATATCTCATAATCCATATAAGCGATGGACATGAGTATCCAAATGGATTTAAGCATAGCAACCGGAGAGAATGTCTCATCATAATCAATGCCTTCTCTTTGGGCAAACTCTTTGGCTACTAGTCTAGCTTTAAATGTTTCAACATTTCCATCAACTCATCTTTTCCTCTTGTAGACCCACTGCACCCAATGGGTTTGATCCCTTCATGCGCTTCTACAAGATTTCAGACCTAATTAGAATACATTGATTCCATCTCGAATTTCATGGCACTCTTCCATGAATTTACATCCACATCCTTTATCGCATCTTGATATGATGTCGGATCATCTTCTTGCTCTAAGGAGATTGCCTGATAGTACGCTGGACAAAAGAACCAGAACTAGCGGTTCGATTCGATTCGGTTTCACATCGGTCCTTGTTTGGTTCGGTTCTTTCAAAATTTTAAACGGTTCTGGTTCTAAAAATCAAAAACCGTTCGGTTCCGGTTCTGGTTCGGTTCTTGGTTCAGAACAAGAACAAGAATCTATAGAACAAAACACGATTTTTTTTATATTTTTTAAAAATATTAATTTTAAAAAAATCATCAACTCTTAATCTTAATGCATGTTATCTAGTCCATTAGTCATTATCAATTACCCAACAACTATTGACTTATTCAACATTACAATAACTATAAGAAAAACAAGTAATAAACAAAAAACTATAGATCAAAAATCATTTTTTTTCACTTCTTCTGTTGTTCAGCTTCAAGCCTTTAGCTGTCAGTTCTTCAAGAATCAACAAAAAATAAATCTTCACTCTCCATTTTACAATCAGTTGTTATTTGTTTTCAAGGATTTGCTGAACTTGTGCGTCTTTCCCTCAAAAGGTGGAGAACTACGAGCAGAAATTTAAAAATATTTAGAAGGATCACATACACACGGATGATAAGATATGTTACGATCTGAAAGAGAGTAAATATTTTGATGTCAAGGACAAATATGACTATTGTTGTAACGCCCCGGATTCCGCGGAGCCCGGGACGCCACGTCGTCCTTTAAAATTTACTTTATTGCGGAAAATAAATTTAATTCAAAACGTCACATTCATTATTTGAAACCTTCAGCGAAAACTTGATTAATTGAAATATAGAACAATACATAAGACTTAGGTCTCAATTGTTTAAATAAAATTAACGATAAATAATCCAATCAGTAATATTGGTAAAATTGACTAAGAATTTCATCATTTATTTAAATTTTCCATCGCTGCCATTTCATTCGCCGCCTTCTCCGAGATCTGCAAAAACTGTTAAAATAATGGAATGAGTATTTCGAAAAATACTCAGTAGACTCATCGCCAATAATTAATTTACAGAATAATTGAACACGTAATTATGCAATCATACAGTGACATCATCATCATATTCTTGGGCTCTTGTATTTTCAAAATCAAGGCTGTTAAAATCATAGAGTGTGGGTAGTCTCGTCTCGTGCACTTAAGGCACATAAGTTATGCATAACATCATCATTTCTCATCTCATCTCATAAGAGATATTCTTTTCTCGTCTCATGCATCAAAGCATGTAAATCACGTAATTTCACATAAGACATGCAATTATAATTTAAACTAATTAATGGGGGCGAGTCTACCTCAAATCACGAGTCTGAAAGTTGAGGAAGAAAGTTCATGTTGTTCTTCTAAATGTCCAAGCGCCTCATCTAGCCAATAGTAAATAAACCTTAAAGTGGTATTTGGAAATCAAATGTTTCAATTGAAAGAGTTTTAAAAGAAGAAAATAAAAGTTTAGGGATTAAAATTAAAATCAAACATAGTTAGAATTTAAAATTAGTTGGGACCAAAATAAATTATTTAGAAAGTTATTGGGCTGAATCATGATTTTAAACATCTTGGGGACTAACTAATTTATTTTAAAAGTGCAGGGCTGAATCAAAATATTTTTAAATCAAAAGGTTGAAATAATACTTTTAAAACTAGAGGGCTAACATATAACATTTTTAAACTGCAGGGGCTGAATATAAATGTTTTAAAAATCAAAGGACTGAAATAGATAACATTGGGGCTGAAATCAAAGGGGTTAAATCTGCAGGGACTGAAGTAAATATCTTTTAAAATGTTGGGGCTTAAACATAAATTTTTCAAAACTAAAAATATAAACATAATATATAATATATATATATATATATATATATATATATATATATATATCTCTCTCAAAACAAGAAGCACAGCGACGGGGGAAGACGGTGGGGGCGCGATCCACGTCGCCAGGAGGCGACTGGCGGTGATACCGCCGTCGAGTGGCGGCGGTGCAGTCGGGAGTGTGGGTGAGGCCGGAGTTTGGGCTCTTGTGGTGCGAAGTAGAACATAGATCGAGGCTCAAAATGTTATTTTTCGTGACAAAAATCCAGTCCAAATTGCCGGCGGTTGTAGGTAAGTGTTTGGGTAACTTATTTCTTTGGTTTATTTCTGTTCTTGGATGTTGATTGAGGGGATTTTAAAAATGTCTATGGATGTGGCGGCTTTGGGTGGTCGTTCAACGATGGCTGGATGGTTGAAATGGTGTTGGGTCTTTTACGGTTAACTGTTGGCTCAGTATTGGACGAAGGAGGTGGCGGCTATGGTGGTGCTCAGGCGCGAAGTGAAGTGGATGATTACGGTGGATTGGTTTTGTTGATGTGGTGGTTGCACGGTTTATACAGATTGGGTGTATGGAGGATTGTGTTCGGTTTGAATTTAGTGTTCGATCTTCGAAGTGAAGCAAGGGTAGGGATTTTCGGTTCGTGTTCGATGATTGAGGTTCGGGTGACAGGCTTTGCAGTGGTTCGGTTT
Organism: Ligustrum vulgare; assembly: GCA_963555705.1. Classification (NCBI taxonomy): domain Eukaryota; kingdom Viridiplantae; phylum Streptophyta; class Magnoliopsida; order Lamiales; family Oleaceae; genus Ligustrum; species Ligustrum vulgare. The sequence goes on from OY743179.1 coordinate 8,010,037, forward strand.
TGGAAGCTTGGTGTCATGGCTATGGTTCAGCAGTGGACTGGTGGTGATGTTGAATCTGTGCAGTTTGTGTTTTGGTGATGCAGATGATTGGCATGGTGTTGATGGGTTATGCAAAGGTTACATGGGAGGCTCGGGTTATTGGAGGAGATCGATTTGTGATTGCATAGATTGGATGTGGTTTCTATTGCAAATTTTGGATGGATTGGGTTATGAAAGTGGAGGGGGAAGGAAGATTACTTAAATTGAAGAAGTGATGGGAAAAGAAAAGGAAAATGATCAATGAGAGACATCATAATTTGGGGGAAATCATTGAGTGGATTAATTGAGTGGATAGAAAATGATGATGTTTAGTGGAGAATTATATGAAATATAGGAGAGAATTAGGTTAGAATAGGAGAGAATTAGGTTGGAATGGAGTGGAAAGTGGTGTAAAGTATGGTGATTGATTGAGGGAGGATTGAAGGAGAGAATTTGGATGGTGAAAGAATCTTACCAATTGGGATGGAAGAAATTTAAATTGGACAAGATTTTTAAGTCACAAAATTTCTTGGACTCCAAATATTTAAAGCTTGGACTTAAAAATAATTAAAATTTGGATTTGAAAATGAGACACTTTAATTGAACTGGAATTTGACTAAGATAAATTTAAAACATAATTTTACTTCATTGGCTAGACGAATAGTTTTTAAAATAAATGGACAAAGTCGTAGCGACACATTTTTAAAATACTATTTATTTAAATAAGTTATGAAAAAATTCTCGGTTGTTACAACTGTATTCGCATATTGATCAAGGTCGATGACCTTACCATCTTACGACTCTTACCAGCCGGAATCTACTATCACTTTATTGCTTAAGTTTGAAAATTTTATTTTAGGAAATCAGAACCAAAACCAAAACCAAAAGAACTAAACGATTCGGTTCTTGGTTCGGTTCGATTTCGGTTCCCTGGGAACCAGAACCATATGGAACCACGCCCACACTTGCTTGATAGGATTTCCCTAATAGAAAGTACCTTGCAGGTTTCCTAATGATCCTCTAACTTCTTTTCTGCTATGGATGTTCTTGAATTTCCTGATTGGTTTTCGCGCATTTTGATGATTAAGTCCAAGATAACTTACTGGATTGTTATTCTCTTCATTCATATCCAGTAGTATTCATGGACAGAGGCAGATCTCCACTGCTCTCACTCGAATGCTGCACTCTATGATTGTTACCTTCAGGATATTCATCTGGAACCTCAGAAAGTGTCTCAGGGCTAGATAAGCTAGGAGTAGACTCCTTTATCTCTTCTAACACAATTTTACATTGAGACTCCTTTTCTTCTATGTACTTGTCCTCCAAGAAAGTTGCATTTGTTGAAACAAATACCTTCTTGCTCTGAGGACTATATAAGTAATAGCCTCATGTTCCCCTAGGATAACCTATGAATAGGCATTTTTCTGTTCTAGGTTCCAATTTCTCAGTCTTTCCATTCAGCACGTACGCTGGACAACCCCAAATGCGAATGTGGTGTAAGTTAGGCTTACGATCATTCCACAACTCTAGGGAGTTTTGGACACCGACTTAGATGGAACTAAGTTCAAAAGATATACAGAGAATATGAAGTAGAAGATGAATAGTTAGAGGGGCCTCCAATATTGAGATTCATTTTTTTCAAATCAATTAGATGAATTCGTTTTATCAAAACCAACACTCTTCTATAGTCGTCCAATAGTGGTTTCATTTACATCTTAATCGTTGGCTGGATTTCACGCTTGGAATTGTTGGATTGATAACCCAAACTATTATCTCATCTACTTTGATTTGTCACATCATAATCTAAGATATCAACCCTTAACTGTTGGATGGATTTCATTTGCTTGGAATCGTTGTATTTATACCTAACACTATTATTTTTTCTACTTCGATTTGTCACATCATAATCTAAGATACCAAATCTTAACCGCCGGATGGATTTCATTTGCTTGGAATCATTGGATTGATAACCCAAACTATTATCTTGTTTACTTTGTTTTGTCACATCATAATCTAAGATATCTACTCGTAACCGTTGGATGGATTTTATTTGCTTGGAATCGTTGGATTTATATCTTACGCTATTATCTTGTCTACTTCGATTTCTCACATCATAATCTAATATATCAACTCTTAACAATTGGATGAATTTCATTTGCTTGGAATTTTTGTATTTATATCCCCAAACTATTATCTTGTCTACTTCAATTTGTCACATCATAATCTAAGATATCAACTCTTAACCATTGGATGGATTTCATTACATTATAACCATTGGATTTAAATCTTGAATTATTATCAATAGGGCATATCTTTACTATAAATAGGGCATGAAGTTTACATTTTATCTCACACTTACTTTCTTGCAAATCCAACTATCATACTATTCGAAATCTCTTCACAATGAGTTCAAGTAAACTAAGTGCTTTATACTCAAACGAAGAAGACAAACACTTATGTCATGTTTGGCTTGATATTTCCCAAAATCCAATTATTGGTATTAACCAATCGAAGGATAAATTCTGGTCTTGGGTTGAGTCTAGCTATAACAACTCCAAACCGAAATATATCACTTAAAGTCGATTCCTCAGGTCTTTACAGTTTCGAATGTCTGTTGTTTTGACTGCTGTTGCGATGCGTTTGACGGTTGGAACTTCTTAATCCAAGTGGTGCATCCAAACAAGATATCGTAAGTATTATATATAATATTTTATTTCACAATTCTTTATTCAATGAGCTCAAAAACTTAATTATTTTCCACAATCTTGCAAATGGATCAAGCAAAAATATTGTTTGCATAAGACAAGGCTGAGAAGAAAAGTTTCAAGTTTGATCATGTATGGCACATCCTGAAAGATATTAAAAAGTTTACTAACGATGTTAGTACAACATTACCCCCACCGTCAAATGGAAAGTCGAAATATTGCATTATCACAATCAGACTCTCCCACTTCCATTCATCCAACACCTGCATCTCCTGGATTATCATCATTTTATCTTCATATTGATGAAGATACTAGTGGCGGTTCTGTCCAACGACGCATTGGGTAAAAAAAGTAAAATGAAAAAGAAAAGATAATGAAGAATTTTTAGATATGATTCAATCAATTGCAGAAAATAATCGAGAAACCACGTAGATTTTGAAGAAATGAAGCGATGATAGACAAAAAATTTATGAAATTCAGATGCTTCGAGTTGAAACTGAGTAGAAAAAAGTAGCTATTGCAGTTTGCAGAATTTCGAGAAGAGAATAAAGTTTTACTCAAATTTATGTTCATAATTATGTAACTTTTTAATTTGAATATTATCATTGGTTTTTATTTATATGAGATTAAATTAATTCATTGTGTTAATAAAAATAATAACAAATAACAATGAATATAAATAAATTTTAATCAAACAAAATAAAAACAAAAAAATGAGCAATGGACATAGATGGAAGAAACAAATTCGGTGTACAAAATAAATGGAAAAATAGAATAGAAAAAATACTTTAAAACCCATGCCAAATGAATAGTGGGACGCCATATGATTAGATTCGAAGCGCGGAAGAAACGCCGGAAAGTTCCGAACCCAGGTTGTGGTTGGACGAATGAATCATGACGCGATGGCTCGACGATGCGGAATAAAGAATCACGACTTTCGAAACGCCACAAGGAATTGTCCAATCTCCTTGATAAATTTCTGGTTTTGAACGCCACAAGAAATATTCTTGATAAGTTCGAAAATATAGGAATCCACCTATATCTTTTATTGAATCCTCAATAAAAACTGTTTATATCAAAATCAAGTCTCATTTTACAATGAATCGAAAAAGCGTATAAATAAGCAAACAAAAACCTATCAACCCTAAATGGCTCAAAATAGAATTCTAATTAAAGTAAAATACTAAAATAACTAAATAAAAGAAAAGGAATTAAAAATCTGCAAAATATGGAAAATCCCGAAAATCTGATCCGCTAGCTATTAACGGCCGTGAAGAATCCATTTACGGCCGTAAGTGATTCTTTGATCCAAAATTGATGTTGCATGGTGCGGCCGTGATTGAAATTATTACGGCCGTAAGATTTCCTTCCTGTGAATGTTACGGCTGTGACAGTTTGTTTACGGCCGTAAGTGTAAAATTGAAATCTCGCATCTTAACCAGTAACTTGATTACGATCGTGACCTTCTGGGCGTTACGGCCGTAAGGATCAAACTGATCCTTTTTGCTCCGATTTTTGCTCCAATTTGCAATTAACTCCGTTTTGGCTTGAATTACTTGAATTTTTCCGTCAAACCTTGACTCGATGGAAGATCTACCCTCCAAGTATAAAGGGGTCAAGTTATAGCCTACCAATAATCCATGGTCATTCTTCCTAGGAATTTTTATGGTATAATAATATTTGCTAAATTCAAGTCTTAAACTATGGATTCAAGATTACTTAAATGAATTTAAAGATGATATAATTAAATGCAATGAAAGGGGAATTTGAGTGGAGTTATTCTTTCGCTATCAATTGGGCTTTTCAAATAAGATTAGTGTGAATTTCTTGAGATCGATAAGATTTAAACGTATTAGTAAGAAAATTAATCAATTTATTCTACAGCATTCTGTCGAGCATGTTGTGTGCATATTCAATACATACCACATCAGCGACATTAATCCATGTAAAATAATTTGAAAACTTAAAACAATTTATAAACTCTTATCAATAACAAGAATTCATCTATAGAAAATTAACATTCACCCATTTAAGCTAAGAATAACTCCTCTCAAATATAATTTAGCCGGACATAATTAAATTAAACGAAATAAAATTCAAATAAACAATTATCATAACTAAAAATTTAAATTCCAGTTTGAAACAAAAAAAACTCTATAACAAAAAATATATTTCAATTCAACAAACCATCACCAATATAAAATTATGTAAATAAACTAAAAATCGAAACAACTTAGAATCTAAGAAAAACTATGAATTAAACTCGAACAATTAACCAAAACCGAGGCTGATGCTGTAAGATAAACAAAGGGCTACTGTAGCTGCTGATCCAGTGTGGTTGCTGAGGGATGCTGCTGCTGCTGTATGAGGTGAATCGAGGCTACTGTAGCTACTGGCTGGAGGCTGCTGAGCGGTGAGGAAGAGAGAAACCAGAGTTGCGGCTGGGTTAGGGTTCAGGACAGAGAGGAGCTGTTGCTGTGTTAAAGGAAGATGATGTGTATGAACGAGAGAGAGATGGTGAGCTCTGGCGGTAGGTTCTGTTTGTGGGGGCTGAGAAGAAGAATCGCTGGCCGTGAGAGAGAAGTGAGTGGAGGTTGCTGTGATAAGGGGGCTGCTGTTGGGGACGTTGGTGGCTGCGTGGATGATGAAGGAAGAGAGATAGCGGTTTGAGGCTGGAGGAGTTGGTGAGGGAGATGAAGGTGGCGGCGGTTTTGATGAAGTCTGGGAAGTAGCTGGTGGTTGACGGAAGAGAAGAGTGGCTTGCGGCTGTGTTACGTGAGGGAGAGGAGGCTGGTGGCTGTTAGGTTGGCGTGAGAGAAGACAGAGACAGAGAATCAAAAGGTGGGCGGCTGTAGGTTTTTATTGGCGTGAAAGAGTCTTCAGTTGGGTTGTTGATGCAGTGTGTTGTAGTGGTAGGTTTCTCCAATTTGGGCTTTTTTTGGGTCCATTAAGCTAGAGATTTTCAGGTTGAAACTGTCCAAAATATCCTTACAATCAAACAAATGAAATTTTTAGCAATTAAAATTAATTTAGAGTTAAAGAAATAAAATTGAATCTTTTATAAGTTTTACTCTAAATGACAAAATTTATATCCCAAAATTGTGTTTTTTTCATTTATTTACTTCTCTAAAACAGGTAAAATTGGACAATAATCACACTCCCCAACTAGCTGTTTGCTAGTCTCTAGCAATTCAAGCGAATTAAAAACATGACTAGCTCAATGGAAAACTTCAATTGTAAAGTCAAGAATGAATTTAGATAGTCGAGCACATCAACTTCGCAAAATCAAGAGATCAAGCATCATATCCAAATTAGTCCATAAAAACATTCCCAATTTTTTATTTTTTTTTTGTGTGTGTGTTTTAAGCCGATCCATCAAACCACTAACCCCAACACATACAGTGTCGAGTATTCACTCAAGCAAAGCATAAACTCCATATACTCACGGTTTTTTTTTTTTTTTTTTTTTGAACTGGTTAGGGGATCACTCATGGAGTTTGAAAACTGATCGCTCAAGCATTCAAGAAAGGACATATATATGTGGATGACAGCATTGCAAATATTGACCTCATGAAAAGTTCACAACCACTGGGACTCAATCGTTCTTACCACAAGCCAACTTAAGATCAAAATATCAATGTCAATGGAAAGGTGACGATTGTGTTATCAAGGGAACTGATAAGGAGTGGTGGAAGAAAAGGTTTACATGTTCCAGTGATAATAGTAGAACAATAAATTCCAATGGAAGTATAAGATGCAATGGTAGATTTTTTTTCTGATATAGGATAAGGAAATAAAAGAAGTGAGTAGAAATTGAGGACTTCCAAAATATAAGCGAAGATAATAATTTTCACTTTTAATCACACTTCAAGCTTGCTTTCTTCATCACATCATTTACTTTCTTTTCAATATGTCTCCCTTTTCTTTTGACTTTTTTTTTTTTTTTTTTTTTTTTTTTTTTTTTTTTTTTTTTTGAAATCCTCTCAAATATTTCTTCAACATTCTCCTCTAGTCTCAATGACTGACAAATACTTTCTAACTCCACTTTTCTTTCTTTTCATGCACTGAACATTTTTTTCTCAAATATGGAGCAAAAATAATCATCCTCACTTATACTTGAAAGTAGAAACAAGGTTATGTATTTATGGAAGCAATGTCTGGATGCAATGTCGTCTTTAATGTGAAATAAATGAAAGGGACTTGTGGCTATGAAGGAATTTGTGGATATGAAGGGATTTGTGATGGGAAGAGAAGATGATAAGGTTAGCTTCAAATGATCAAATTTTTATTTGACATTGACCTTCATCGTTTCTTACGTTTCTTAAGTATAAACAACCAACAATCCACAATTCGTGTAATGATGCCCAATGGAAGTCGCAATATCAAACAAAGGCAATATAAGAAAACCACCAATCACTCAACTCTCATGATGAACAAATGAAATCACTTAAACTTGAGAGAGCTCTAGTTGTATGTGTTGACTATCCATCTTACCACAAGGCTTAAATTTGTGCATGAAAATTTGTTTTGTTTAGGAGGGAGCTCTTTACAGAATAACAAAGATATAATTCAAGACTCAAGATGTACTCAATTTTATGCTCAACGATCACAAAAGAATTAATGCAACAAGTACATTTGAGTTACTCTCCCCCCCCCCCCAACTAAAATCAGACATTGTCCTCAATGATTCAAAGAGAAGAAAAATGAAAAGTGATTAATAGACAGACTCAAAATTAAATCAAGCTAAAGGAGAAGAGTGTACCTGAGAGGATGCCTATGCACGTGAGTAATTATTCAAGAATGAAAAACTAAAAAAAATGAAGAAAAGAATAAAATATGCAAAAAGAAAATAAAATATATACATAATAATAAAAATTAGTTCCAAGAAAATCAGTCACTGGAATCAGGGTCCAACAGAGGTAGTTCATTAACTTCAGCAGAAAATTATCCAAAAATGGTTTCAGACGTTGTCCATTAACTTTAAAAACAGTACCAGTTTTTGGATCCAAGATTTCAACCGCTCCATAAGGGTAAATAGTTTGCACAATGTAAGGACCAATCCATTTAGTTCTCAACTTACCAGGAAACAGATGAAGCTTAGAGTCATATAGCAATACTTTTTGAGAAGGGAAAAATGATTTTCTAAAAATTTTCTTATCATGAAAAACTTTCATTTTCTCTTTTGAAAATTTTGCATTCTCATATGCTTCCAAACGTAATTCATCTAACTCATTCAATTTCAATTTCCTAAATTCACCAGCTTGATCCAAATCAAAGTTGAGTGTTTTGAATGCCCAATAAGCTTTATGTTCAATTTCAACCGGCAAATGACATGGTTTTCCAAATACAATTCTATAAGGAGACATTCCAAGAACAGTTTTAAAAGCAGTCCGATAAGCCCATAAAGCATCATCCAATTTTATAGCCCAGTCTTTTCTATTTGGATTCACTGTTTTTGTCAAAATGCCTTTAATTTCCCGGTTGGCTAATTCAGTTTGACCATTAGTTTGAGGGTGATAGGGAGTGGAAATCTTATGCCTGATGCCATATTTCTTTAACAAGGTTTCAAAAGGTTTATTACAAAAATGTATTCCTCCATCGCTAATTATGGCCTTAGGCATACCAAACCTAGAAAAAATATGTTCTTTCAAAAATTTGAGCACAGCTTTATGGTCATTTGTCCTACATGGAATAGCCTCTACCCATTTTGACACATAATCAATAGCAACCAATATATAAAGTTATCCAAAAGAAGGGGGAAAAGGACCCATAAATCTAATCCCCAACAATCAAAAATTTCAAGAACAAGGATTAGAGCTAATGGCATCATATTCCTATGGCTGAGACTACCAAGTTTCTGACATGCTTCACAATTTTTACAAAAAGTATGAGCATCCTTAAATAAACTAGGCCAATAAAAACCACATTGAAGTACCTTAGCAGCTGTTTTCTGAGAAGAGAAATGGCCTCCACAAGCATGAAAATGACAGAAAGTAAGAACTTGTTGTACCTCATCATCAGGAACACATCTTCGGATAATTTGATCAGCACAATATTTGAATAAGTATGGATCATCATAGAAGAAGTTCCGTGCAATAGCTTTCATCCTCATTTTGTCTTGGGCACTCCAATTTGAAGGCATATGACATGTAACCAGATAATTAACCAAGTCAGCAAACCATGGAACAATATTCAAGCTAAATAACTGTTCATCGGGAAATGAATCATTTAAAAGGTGAGACAATTTTGAATTTTCAGAATTTAATCTGGATAAATGATCAACGACAACATTTTCCACCCCTTTTTTGCCCTTAATTGTATTGTCAAATTCCTGCAATAACAAAATCCATCGAATGAGTCTAGGTTTAGCATCTTTCTTTGTGAAAAAATATTTAAGAGCAGAGGGATCAGTAAAGATGGTAACATGAGTCCCAAAAAAAAAATTTCGAAATTTTTCCAACGCAAAAACTATAGCTAGCAGCTCTTTTTCAGTAGTTGTGTAATTTAATTGAGCTTGATTCAAAGTTCTGCTAGGATAATAGATTACATAAGGTTCCTTACCTTTCCTCTGGCCAAGCACTGCCCCTACAGCTATATCACTTGCATCACACATTAATTCAAAAGGTAGAGACCAATCAGGTGATCTAACTATAGGTGCAGTGGTGAGTGCCTTTTTTAAATGTTCAAAAGCTGCAGTGCATTCATTAGTCCAAACAAATTTTGTATCATGCATCAAAAGAGTAGTCAAAGGTTTTGCTATGACACTAAAATCTTTTATGAATCTCCTATAAAAACCTGCATGGCCTAAAAATGATCGAACATCTTTTACAGTTAAAGGAATAGGTAACCTAGAAATTGAATCCTCTTTTGCCTTATCTACTTCCATGCTTTTAGCAGAAATTATATGACCTAAAACAATTCCTCTTGTAACCATGAAATGACATTTCTCCCAATTAAGGAGAAGTTGTTTATCTTCACACCTGCATAAAATAGCTTTCAAATTTGTTAGGCAATCATCAAATGAATCACCATACACAGAGAAATCATCCATAAATACTTCCAAAAAGTTTTCTATCATGTCACTGAATATGCTAAGCATGCATCTTTGAAAGGTTGCTGGGGCATTACAGAGACTAAAATGCATTCTTTTAAAAGCAAATGTCCCAAAAGGACAAGTAAAAGTAGTTTTATATTGGTCTTCTAATGCTATTTCAATTTGATGATAGCCTGAAAAACCATCCAAGAAACAATAGAATGAATGTCCGGCAACTCTTTCTAGCACTTGATCTAAAAATGGTAAAGGAAAGTGGTCTTTTCTAATCATGGAATTCAATTTCCTATAATCTATGCACATTCTCCAACTAGTGGGTACCCTTTTAGTTATCATTTCTCCCTATTCATTTTCAACAACAGTAACCCCAGTTTTCATAGGAACTACCTAAGTAGGACTTACCCACTTACTGTCTGTAATAGGATAAATAATACCTGCATCAAGTAATTTTAAAACTTCATTTTTAACAACCTCTTTCATATTGGGGTTTAGCCTTCTTTGATATTCCCTAGAAGGATTCGCATTTTCTTCTAGGAAAATTCTATGAGTGCACACTAAAGGACTAATTCCCTTAATATCTGCTATAGTCCAACCTATTGCAGATCTATGATCATTCAACACTTTCAACAACATATTTTCCTGGTCACAAGTAAGAGTAGAAGAGATTACCACAGGGTATGATTCATTAGGTCCCAAGAATGCATACTTTAGTTTCGATGGAAGAGATTTAAGCTCCAGAGTTGGCATCTTCTCTGCTGATGTTTGCATGGGTGTCTGGCTAACATTTAGAGGCTCAATGTTTGGCTGCCAAGCTCTTACAGCTGCTGTTGTTACACTTTTTGAAGAGTCTTGAATGCTGTCCAATTCGAGATTCTGCTCAAGATACTCATTAGGATCTTCTAACTCAATTAGCAGCTCTTCCAGCATATTAACTTCTTGCACTTCATCAAAATTTTTTGGTTGCCTACAAGCATTGAAAATGTTATGTTCCAAAGACATATTGCCAAAAGTCAACTTTAAAATACCACTCCTACAATTTATTAAAGCATTTGAAGTTGCAAGGAATGGTCTACCAAGAATAACAGGGATTTGGGGGGCAGTTTTAGGTGTACTTTGAACATCAATAACAACAAAATCCACTGGATAGTAGAATTTATCAACTTGGACCAAAATATCCTCAATTATCTCTCTAGGCATCTTAACAGATCTATCCGCTAATTGTAAAATCATGGGGGTAGGTTTAAGTTCACCTAAACCAAGCTGTGTATACACACTAAAGGGCAAAAGATTCACACTTGAACCTAAATCTAACAAGGCATGACCAATACGAGTGGTTCCTAATCATACAAGCAATGGTTGGAGAACCAAGATCTTTAAATTTTTGAGGAGTTTGGCACTATATGATAGAACTCACTTGTTCAGTCAAAAAGGTCGTATTCTTAACAGCTAACTTCCTTTTCACTGTACACAAATCCTTAAGAAATTTAGCATAAGCAGGGACTTGTTGAATTGCATATAACTGAGGAATATTTACCCTAACTTGCTTAAAAATCTCATGAATTTTTGTTTGATTTTTGGTCTTATTACCAGGTTGTAAGGCAGGGGGTGCACCTACTATTGGCCTAGGTGGTTCCTGAACACCAGGTAGAGATTTTAACACAGTATCATCAACAGGAGGTTCAGCTTGCTTACCCACCAAGTTCTCTTTAGGTTCAGGAACTTGGATTTGCTTACCACTTCTCAAGATAGTTACTGCTTTCACTTGTCTTAGATTAGACTCATCGACCCCATTGTATTGAGTTTGAGGATTTGGCATTGGTTGAGCTGGAAACTTACCTTTTTCTGGTGCACTTGCCTGAGTAGTCAGCTTTGTAAGCTGAGATCGGATGTCATTAATGGCCTGAGAGTTTTGATTGTTGATGGCAGCTTGACTTTGCATGAATTGTTGGATTTGGTCTTCCAGACTTCTCTTCTGCGGTGGCATATAAGGTGTTGATTGTGAAGGTCCAACATTGTTGCCAACATTATTGCTTTCTCTTGATCATTCCTCCAACTGAAATTTGGATGATTTCTCCAACCTGGATTAAAAGTGCTCGAATATGGATTATAATAAGGTTTGGAGATCATATTAACAGCAACAGATTGATCAAAATACATCTCTTTTAGTTGGGGAAGTGCAGGACAATCAAAGGTTAAATGGTGTACATCTTCACAAATTGAACATTTTTCTAAAATAGTGGAAGAGGAATTGACTTCATTCACTTTTTGAGTTTCCAAATTTTCAAGTTTTCGAGTGATGACAGCCAATCGGGCATTTATGTCATCATCTGCTCTAAGTGAATGAATTCCATTTCCAGATGCAATCTTTGGAAATTCAGTTTTTATTGGAACACCCTATGAAACTCATCAATGTTATCCCAAGATTGAGCATTTTCAGCTAAATCATCAAAAAATGTAAAAACTTCATTTGGGTCTTTTGCAAAGAAATCGCCATTACTTATGGTTTGTACAAATTGTCTCATTTCTGGTCTGAGCCCTTCATAAAAAAATTTAGTTAACATTCATTGCTCATAACCATGATGGGGACAAGATAACAACAATTCTTTGAATCTTTCCCAACTAGTGTAAAAAATTTCATTATTCTTTTGGGAAAAATTCATGATTTGTCTTTGAATAGCGGTGGTTCTTTGTGGTGGAAAAAACTTTTTAACAAACTATTTCCGCATATTTGCCCAATTTGTAATTGAACAAGGCCTTAAAGAGTTAAGACATGACTTAACTTAACTTAACTTTATCCTTTAGTGAAAAAGGGAAAAGCTTGAGTCGAATGACTTCTTCAGTGCAATTTCTTTCAAGAAAAGAAAAACAAATCCCTTCGAATTCCTGGATGTGGTGATATGGACTCTCTGATGGCATCACATGGAAGCGTGGTAGATGATCAATCATTCTCGGTTTAAAGTTGAAGACCGCTGCATTTGCAGGAATTATTATGCATGACGGAGTGTTTGCTATTATTGGAAAAATATAATCTCTAAGAATTCGAACGATTGGCGCCTCATTTGGATATGCATTATTTTCCATTACTACCTGCTGATTTTCAAGAATTAAAAATTGGTTAGTGGGTTCCGATCTTACTAATCGCTTAGAATGATCTTGGAACCAAACGGACATAAACAATGAACAATATCAAGAACAGTAGTAATGAAAAAAATATAAAAAAAAAAAAAACAAGTAAAAGAATTTAGAAAAATTAATTAACACCAAAATAAATCCTCGGCAACGGCGCCAAAAACTTGACTCGATGGAAAATCTACCCTCCAAGTATAAAGGGTCAAGTTATAGCCTAGCAATAATCCAGGGTCATTCTTCCTAGGGATTTTTATGGTATAATAATATTTGCTAAATTCAAGTCTTAAACTATGGATTCAAGATTACTTAAATGAATTTAAAGATGATATAATTAAATGCAATGAAAGGGGAATTTGAGTGGAGTTATTCTTTCGCTATCAATTGGGCTTTTCAAATAAGATTAGTGTGAATTTCTTAAGATCGATAAAATTTAAACGTATTAGTAAGAAAATTAATCAATTTATTCTACAGCATTCTGTCGAGCATGTTGTGTGCATATTCAATACATACCATATCAGCGACATTAATCCATGTAAAATAATTTGAAAACTTAAAACAATTTATAAACTCTTATCAATAACAAGAATTCATCTATAGAAAATTAACATTCACCCATTTAAGCTAAGAATAACTCTTCTCAAATATAATTTAGCCGGATATAATTAAATTAAACGAAATAAAATTCAAATAAACAATTATCATAACTAAAAATTTAAATTCCAGTTTGAAACAAAAAAAAAAAAACTCTATAACAAAAAATATATTTCAATTCAACAAACCATCAACAATATAAAATTACGTAAATAAACTAAATATCGAAACAACTTAGAATCTAAGAAAAACTATGAATTATACTCGAACAATTAACCAAAACCGATGCTGCTGCTGTAGGACAAACCAAGGGCTGCTGTAGCTGCTGATCCAGTGTGGTTGCTGAGGGATGCTGCTGCTGTATAAGGTGAATCGAGGCTGCTATAGCTGCTGGCTGGAGGCTGCTGAGCGGTGAGGAAGAGAGAAACCAGAGTTGCGACTGGGTTAGGGTTCAGGATAGAGAAGAGCTGCTGCTGTGTTAAAGGAAGATGATGTGTATGAACGAGAGAGAGATGGTGAGCTCCGGCGGTAGGTTCTGTTTGTGGGGGCTGAGAAGAAAAGTCGCTGGCCGTGAGAGAGAAGTGAGTGGAGGTTGCTGTGATAAGGGGGCTGCTGTTGGGGACGTTGGTGGCTGCGTGGATGATGAAGGAAGAGAGATGACGGTTTGAGGCTGAAGGAGTTGGTGAGGGAGATGAAGGTGGCTGGCGGTTTTGATGAAGTCTGGGAAGTAGCTGGTGGTTGACGGAAGAGAAGAGTGGCTTGCGGCTGTGTTACGTGAGGGAGAGGAGGCTGGTGGCTGTTAGGTTGGCGTGAGAGAAGACAGGGACAGAGAATCAAAAGGTGGGCGGCTGTAGGTTTTTTGTTGGCGTGAAAGAGTCTTCAGTTGGGTTGCTGATGAAGTGTGTTGTAGTGGTAGGTTTCTCCCATTTGGGCTTTTTTCGGGTCCATTAAGCTAGAGATTTTCGGATTGAAACTGTCTTTTGTTCTATACCTACTGAATATAATATGGAACTTTACGTTACTTGATACAAGTCGATTGATGGATCTCATAATCCTGGTGGCGAGAGTCTGGTAACTACAGAAGCTGTAAAAGAGGGGATGATGGCTAGAAGTTTGAAAGACATATTTTCACATTCTCTATCAATCCTCTTACAGTCAAGATTCTCTTTGTCGTTGATCAGCATTATTAGTTTCTTAATTCATCGGGTCATTTTTATATTTTGATATATTAATTGATTTATATTTATTATCTAATGACTAAAAACCCATGTTAACCAGTGAATCATTTAAAGAAGATGATTGGAAATTGGTCCAATTGCTGCTCACTCTTTTTTTTTTTTTTCAAAACACACTAGTTACTAAAGATATATCAACTAGGAAGGATTTGCTACTAAATTCTTATCTCTTCAAGACATGTTTCTAGAGCTGTTATTCTAGGAGAGTGTAATGGACTTGATCATGAATTTTACCACAACATGATTGCGATCTTCGTGACTATAGCAGTCGAGATAACCTATTTTTACTTGAGATATTCTTTTACATATTTAAGGGTCAAGAGATAAATTTAATTGTTAAGATGTATTTGAATTTAAATTGAATAGAGAAAAATCCACTGACATAGATACAAGAATGATTTTAGTGCCTTTTGGAATAAAAATAGAATTTGAGGAGACATCAGCATTCTTAAACAAAAAAATATAAATTATGAATTATAAGATACTAATAATGACATATGATTTTTTTTGTATTTTAATTAATGTAATTAGAAATGATTGGCTATAGCTAAATTATACATAAACGATAAATGAAGACATTTAAGAATCAAATTGCAACTTTAATTATAAAATTTCAAATTGCAACTTTAATTATAAATTTCCTAGGACACTCATTTTGGAAAACATTGCTTAATATTTATTTTCATTGTATAAAGGATTAAAATATCAATACTCTTTATTATATTCGATATTCATTAATTATTATGTGTGAGTTTAGCATGGTTAACATTTCAAATAAGATCTCAATTCGTGCTTAATTGGTCCAAACTCTTTGTAAATAAATTTAACTTGTTTTCATATTTACTAGTATGTAACGCGTGTGATGCACGTGATATTGCAACGATATTATGAACTTTTTATTCAAGTACATATGTTTTTAAAATTGAATTAAAATTGTCCAAATTTCTTTACGTGTTTTACTTAAAAAATATTCAAAGTGTTGATTTAAATAATCTCAATATCGAACTCAATTTACCCTTAACGTTATTCAAATTTCTAAGTACGCAATACCCTTATAATAATACCATCATCTTTCTTCTAATTACTGATTGCTGACTTCTTTAAAATTCGTATCTCCTGAAATGTATTCTTATGCTACCTTATTCGAAGAAACTAGAGTTGGAAGGATCGGATTTCTTCTTCTATGTGTGTATAAAGTTCATAACAAATCTATTGCGGCAATAGAAAAATAATGATAAACGTAATTTGACAATTTATCCAGATTTTAGAACCAAGATAAAAATATTTAATCAATTGCAATCTGACGTAAAAAGAATGCTAATCATGCATGTAAAGTTAGAACTCAGAACAACATTTGATAATAAATGTCTGAAAAAACTGAGATGTATCTAAATTAGGTTCTCTATTAAGGTATAATATTCGAGAAACAGAAGATATCATATTTAATTATACTAAAGTTTGATCAGAAAAAATTGTTCTAAAATCGGTGCCTTCAAAATTTTGGATCAACAAATTGATTCACAGTGCTGTGAATCCCAAAGAAGTACGCACATTTCTTTAAATTGATAGACCAACCACAAACCATCATCTCAAATTTTGTTACAACCTAATGAGACGTGTTCATCGTTTTGATGGAACAAAAACAATAACACACCCTCGTGATATGTTTTCATTGTTTGGCATAGTAACCACATGATAATACAATGGGTTCAGAAATATAGTCAAAGTAGTCAAGGTGAACAAAATATAATACATATTTATAGAATATTAACTTATGGTTGCGCATAACTCGTGACATTTTTATAAACTATAAAAACTAAAAATTTCAATTTAAGATTCGAATATATACAAGATAAAAGTATATAAATATAAACCAACTTAAACATAAACAAGTGATCTTCTCAAGAAATTTGCATTTCGAAATTTCAACGTAAAAAGTTAATACAATAAGATTTAAATTGATTGGAAAACAAAATTAATTTTTCATACAATTAATATTTTAGAAATACAAATTTACACGCATCATACTTCAGAAATTGGCTTTCTGAACGAAGAAGTGAATCTTCACAACACTTTATTTTTATGGGTGTGGTGAAAATATAATCACAGCCAAATTAATAATTGACAAAGAAACTAAAAATTGGAATATGTCTAATGGAGAATAAAATGTTTAATGTAGAAGGTGAAATTGATTTTCAAATTTATTTATTTTGTATACAAGTAAAAAAATTTAATTTATGGAGTACATTTTTTTTCTTTTTTTCATATTAGTTGAAGGATATATATGAACTTTAAATTATCTTAGAGTTTTTAGTTTTATTTAAAAGATTTTAGTGGGAAAGGGAAAAGTTTAGATTTTAAATATATGAAAAATATTTTTTTATTCACAATACAAAAATAAGATAAAAAGAAATGTTTAAAAAATTGAACTTTAATTCAAATTAACGTAAATTTTGGTAACACTGTTTGATTAATAAACTGGTTTATTTATGATTTTAAGGTAAAAAGTAGTGGTTCAAAATTGGAGAGAGAAAAGTGTGTGATTAAAAAATGATTTGAAAAATTATCTGATTT
Source organism: Ligustrum vulgare (assembly GCA_963555705.1). NCBI lineage: Eukaryota > Viridiplantae > Streptophyta > Magnoliopsida > Lamiales > Oleaceae > Ligustrum > Ligustrum vulgare. Next base: position 8,027,340 of record OY743179.1, read on the forward strand.
ATAAACCAAAGAAAGTACATTTACCAAACGGTGGTAAAGAAAAAAAAAAGTTTCTCCTTTCTAAAGCCTTTTAGAAGTTGATTTAAAAATTAAAAAAAAAAAAAAATTATTATATGAATGTAAAAAATTAATTTAAGAAAGTACACATTTTTTCTTTATCACATATTAATTGAAAGATATTAGAAACTATAAATTCTATGAAAGTGATTGATTTTATTCAAAAGATTTTTTGTGAGAAAGTGAAGATAAAGAATGTAAATGTATGAAAAATATTTTATTTGTCAATATGAAAATAAAAAGAAATAAATTATTAAAAAATGTATATTAATTAAAACTATAGGTGAATGTGAAAAATTACTAAAAAGTCCTTGGGGTAAAATAGTGGAATGGTATGGTACAAAAATAAAGTAAAGATCTCATTTTATACCGTGTATTTTTGTTAATTTACGTGTATGATCAAACTAAAAAAATTAGGACAATTTAGGCTCCGTTTGGAGCCTGAAATAAATAGAATTTGATAGAATACTATCTTTATCTAAACTTGATAATAAAATCACAAATGATGAGTCTTTGCAAAGTAATGTAGTCCAATTACAGAGATCAAAGTAATCTAATAGAACATGGCTTTCTAATTGCTGCTGCTGCTTCCAAAATCTACTCACACAGCTATTAAGGGGGTTTATTCAATTGGAATTTCGAAAGACATTTAAAAACTTTTTTTGATGGACTTTTTTTAATGAATTTCATTGAATTTTATTGAATTTTATGGATTTATATAGACTTTTAAAGACTTTCGTGAACATTTATTTAAAAGACTTTCATATACTTTCAAAGACTTTTATAGATTGATTTAAAAAACTTTCAAATACTTTTAAAGACTTTTACAGACTTTTATTTTTTAATTGAAAAATATAAACGCTAATAGATTAATTTTCGTATGATGTAAATATGAATCATTAATAATAATTATATGTAAAGTGAATTACAAAAAAAAAAAAAAAAAACAGAGTGAGAATTATAAATAGTTTTAAGACAGAGAAACGTTTGTGATTAAAAAAATGGGAGAAAATAAAATCGCATTTGATATCGACATAAAAATTGTAATATGTTCATAAAAAAATTTCTAGAGAAAGTTCTTGAATCACTTTACTTATTATTATTTGTTTTGACACAATTTATTTATTATTTTTCTATAAGATCTTATGAAATTTTAGTTGGATTTATTTTCATAAAAAAATCGAAAAAAACGATGAAAAAAAGAGAGTCCAAATATAAAGAAAAATATTTAAAATAAAAAATACAAAAAGTTGAAGAGAAGAGAAATAATGATTTGTTTAGTCAAATGTTTAAGGTTTCTAAAAATAATATGAAAGAAGAAAAACATAAAATAAATAAAATTACAATTTAAAAGAATTTTTTTTTTATAAAAGTTTTTCAAAATAAGAGACAAATAAAGAGATTTTGTGTTTGTACTTTATGTTTAGAAGTTAGTACATAGAGGATTTCGTATGAGTCTTTAAAAGTCATTGATAATTTGAATAACACGGGACTTTTAAAGACTTTTAAAAGTTTTTATATAATACACCATGACTTTAAAAGACATTTTAAGAGTCTATTAAAATCTAGATTAAATACCTCAAGATTTTAATGGATTTAAAAAAAGTCTAGATTGAATACCCCTAGACTTTTAAATTCCATCAAAGTCTTTAAATTTCCTTTCAAATCCTAATTAAATAAACCTCCCTAAGAGTTCGTTTCAAGAGTCATTGTAACATAGAAAAGTGATAAGACAACGCCTTATTCGGGGATTCAAAACCCTTCTCTCCTTTGAAGACTTCAAATAGCCTTCTAATTGCTGCTGCTTCTTCCAAAATCTGCGCACAAAGCGAATAAGAGTTCGTCGTATCATAGAAAAGTGACAAGACAGAACATTACTTGTTTAGAAGTGGAATGGGATGAAAATAAAGTTAAAATCTCGTTTATACCGTGCAATTTTGTTAATTTACGTACTAAATATGCGCAAAATACGCTACCGAATCAGGTGTTTCTTTTAAAAAGAAAACGATATCAAGGCAAAGGCCACAATACACACAAATCTTCTAGCAGTAGCATTCAACAATATATCTAATATACCGTGTGACTAACAAACATGCGCTGCAAGAAATTGAAGAAAAATGAACATAAACTGTTACCTCCGACCGTGGGGGACGTGGACGTGGAGTTTTGCGCTCAATAACACCTAACACCAACAAGTGGGAATTAGTTGAATAGACAGAATAAAAACAAAATAAAACTGATGATTTAATCTGTTCTTCCAATTAGATATATTCAACTCACGCTCTTGATTCCTTTCATTTTGAATATTGCTGCAGCAAAGTTTACAGTCGTGAAACCCTTCCAGAAATTTCTTCGCTCTTTGCAGAAACTCGTCATCGTCCGAATCCGAATCGGGTAAATTTAACTCACAGCTTTTACTTGGAACGTGTTGTGGTGATGGATTCACCGTAAGTTCTTTTAACTTCCCAATGGCCTTACATAAATCTTTTTTTCCCTTTACCTTAGAAGAAGAAGAGTTAGTTTGATTTTTGTCAATTGAAATGCCTTTGGTGACACGAGTTCTGCCTTTGCTCAAATTATCTTTCTTTGTTCCCTGCAGCACAGAAGGCTTTCTTAGCGTCTTTAGAAAAGGGAAAATTCAGGGCCGACTCATATTAGCCCAACTCCTACAAGTGTAATATAAAAAAAGAAAAAAATAAATAAATAAATCTTACCAATGTGAATTTTGTTTTGCCTTTGGTGCCACAAGCACTGGCTTCCGTCAACCTATCTTCCATTGTTGTCTGCAGCACATAAGGCTTTCTTAGCGACTTCATAAAAGTAGTTCCAAGGCAGAATTGAAATTCTTGAAACAAAAATAAAGTTGAAAACCTTGAAAAAAAAAAATGAAACCAGCAGACCAGATAGAGACGAGAATGAATGCATTTATAAATGAATCAGCTCGTTTCCCTTTCCCATACTTCTAAGCAGAGAAGTTCTAATTCGTGAACATCTTTATGAATGAAATTTCAATTGGATGTGGCGTGCAGTATAAATGAAATTTCCTTCATATTTTTCAACATCATAATATTCTCTGCAGTTCAGATTACCCAGCTCCGTTGTATTATATTTGGAAAAAATAAAACCAAAACAGATCAAGTAAATTATACAATTTATCATATCATACCACCCCACAACTCAATAAAAGAATTTTAGGTTCAACAAGGAGAGAATAATTTAAACAATTCTTCATATTGTATCAGTACAACAAACATATGTAATTCTATTTCTTGGTTTACAACTAAAACTCTACTCTAAATCTAAAGAAAAATTTTGTTTTCCTGAATTCGAATAGTATCTAAACACAAGGAACCAAAAATCTGGTGATCAATTATCAACTAAGATTGAATATACAACGTGAAAAATCCCAATTATATAAATGAAAGAACTGAGATATATTAGATCGAAAATAGAGGAATTAAAAACATCAGTGACAGGCAAAAATGTAATCAACAAACACGAATTAAATCTTTAAGCAACTGAAATCAGGTATCTAGAAACTTGAAGTTATTAATTTATATAACATTTAAAACAATAATACAAATAATAAGAACGCTACAAGCACATAACAATAGTCTCGACTGTTCATATTACCTAATGTCATTATATTTAAATTTAAAAAATAAAAAATGAACTTAAAACAAATTATAGAAATTGTTCAAAACTTCAAATCATATCACCCAACTACACAATAAAAAAAAATGCAGGTTCAAAGAGAATAATTTAAACAATTGTTCACATCAGATAATATTACCAAACACGTGTTTTACTAATACTTGGTTCTAGTCGATATTAACATACAGCAATTGAAATCTACTTTAAATCTCAAGAACAGATTAAAAAAAAAAAAAAAAAAAAGAAACATTGAGAATACTCAAAAGCTCTCCTTTGAAATCAATCAAAAAATGAGCACCAGGAGAAAAATATATGGACTCAGATAACTGGAAGGAGGCAGAAACTAATCTAGACAGTTATCTAATTTTCAAATAAATCAAAATGAAACTGAAATTAGTTAATAACCTAGATAGATTTAGGTAACTTATTTACATTGAAGAAAACTCATTAATAAGGCAAGAAAAAAAAAATGAAGAAACGTCCCAGAAATTTGAAGCAGTTAAAATCAACAAATTATGAAGTAGAAATATTTATTCAGACAGAATAGAAGGACCAAAAACACCAGTGACCGCCAAAAATGTAATCAACAAACACGAATTAAATCTTAAAGCTACTGAAATCGGGTATCTAATAACTTGAATATATTAGTTTACATAGCATTGAAAACAATAATAATACAAATAAGAATGCTACAAGCACGTAAGAATAGTCTCAACTGTTCATATTACCTAATGCCATTATATATATATATATATATATATATATATATATATATATGAAATTAAAAGAGAACAAATTATAAAATTGTTCAAATTATATCACCGAACAAAAAAAAAATGCAGGTTCGAAGAGAAAATAATCTTAATATAACACATGGTATTCCAAAGAAATACGAATGCAATCAGCACTCTTAAAAAATTGACAGAGAGAGGAAACAAAATTACCGTAAATGAGAAATCCTCAGCGATGCGGAAGTACACCTTTCGAAGATTCGAACGCCGCTTCTCAAAGAACTCGGTCGAAGGCGGAAAAGCTCGGTGAAGGCGCAATTAAACTGCAGAAAACGAAATCTATGGTCAAAATCAACTGAAACGAAAAACCTAGATCTCTAAAAATTATGTCAGTGTCGAAGAGGTCGAACAAAGTCGAGAGATCTCTCAAACAATTGGAAACCCTAGATCTAAAATAACAAGAACGAAACCTAAATTTGAAGACAAAGAAAAAACATAGATCGAAAACGAAGGGTGCACTGAACGAATTTGTGATAAACTTCAACAGAAGAAGAAAATCGCACGACGACTCGCTGAAGGAAGGAGAGGGAAGCCAGAGCGGAAGAAGAAATGGCACGACGACTGCGCCGAAGGAAGGATGATGAAATTGCTCAAACCTTAACCGTATCGAAATCGCTTGTATGTTTAGCCTTCTATTGGTAAGGTTGATTTATAAACTGATTTATTTATAATTTTGAGGTAAAAAGTAGTGTTTGAAAATTGAAGAGAGAAAAATATGTGATTAAAAAGTTATTTTAAAAATTTTATGATTTATAAATTAATTTATAAACCCAAAAAGGACGGACGATGACACTTTCAAAGTTACTATTCATAACGACAGAAAATGACACTTTTAAAGTAAGGGTGTGTTTGATAGATACAAATTTTTCAAGGAAAATAATTTTTTTTTCCTACTTTTTTATTTTACTCCGTTTGATTGCGAAAATTTTTCGTGGAAAATATTTTCCACACTCCCCCGACACGCGCTTATTTTCATGATTTTTGTGGAAAAAAATTTCTTTTGATTTTGGTAGATTTTTATTTTTCATGATAGGTGGAAAATTATTTTCGATACGTTTAATCAATTTTGTTGTTATTAATTGACTTATTTTATTTCCAAAAAATAACATTATCATCATCAAGTGCAAATATATTTAAAAAAATGATTAAAATAGCAAAAAATTAGTTTATTTTCCATGAAAAATAATGTCAATCAAACAACGAACTTGAAAATTTTTTCACTTTTTCCACCTAAAAAATTTAACCAATCAAACACTTTCAATTTATTTTCCACGAAAATATTTTTCAAACAAAATCAATTCCATGAAAAATATTTTCTTTCCACCAATTTTTCACATTTTCAATCAAACAAAACAAAACAAAACCAAACACATCTTTCACTACATAATATATCTCTACTATCCTGAGATAGAAAACAAAACAAAATTGTCATTGTTGGCATTTATCTTGTTCTCTCCTCTCTCTCCTCTATAGCTATTCTAGAGTCTTCCATTTCTAGGGGTAGTGTGCCTTCCGTTCTTCGTTGTCACTGGTGAGTTTTGTTCGATTCTTGTTTGTTTTATTGTTTTAGTAGAACTGTTCTCCTGCCTACTGTCTGATACCTTATGGTATCAGACTTAGACAGATTGGGTGATGCCCACGACATAGGGAGCCACGCCCTTGTGCTTATACTTCCAAACGTCTGGCATGAGAACGAAACCAATTGTTTTAATACTTTGTTTTCTGTACATTCCTGCTTCTCTCTCGTCGATCTACATAGGATTTCTACTTTTCTTTTTGCTTCACTTCACTTCTTCTTCTCACTTTTAGGTGTCGGTGTTGGCCATGGCGGTAGAGGCAACGGCCACTTCCCTCATGGCCATAAGTTCCTCCGAGTCTTACTCCAACTTTAGGGTTTGTATTCCTCCATTCTTCACATCATTTTGATAATGAAAATCAAAAGTTATATTTTATTCGAATATTTAATATATTTATCATGTATTCAACTTGTGGTATCTTCAAATTCCCAGATTCAGGAAACGGGTGTGCATCGATTCTGGCAAAAAAGGAGTTTCAGTAACCATATTTGAGTTCGCTAGAGGACTTGGGCTGGATGTATTAGCATAGGTATTTTCACTGTCACGATTGATACAAGTTTTTATTTTTAAGAATTTTTATTTATTTTCGTAAAGATTTTTCAGAAAAATTGTCGAAGATTGGAAGGAGCTATTATTTTACTATGTCAGGCCATATTTCTCGTTGAATGCTAGCAATTCTGAGGTGCAGAGTTCAGTCATGGGAATCAAAGAGGTCTTGTGGCTGAGTGGAAGGAGAAGTTCGGATAATTTGATTGCGGTGCCAAAAGTTCCTCAAAATTGAAAAGATTCCATAGTAATTTCACTCTAAAAAATCACCTACCACTATAAATTTGTTTGTTTACACCTTACTGTTTTTTACATGTTAAATTTACTCAAATGGGTGGATGATATAGCTATTCATCTTATTATTATCTAACTAAAAGGCTATTTGTTTTGAAGACTCATAATTTTCTCTGTGGTGAAGTAGATTTTCTATACCATAACTAATAAAGTTGACTTTTTTTATTATTTGAAATGGGAAATCTTGATTTTGTTCCTTTCTAAATTGGGTTTCCGATTTTGCTATTTAAAATTCTTTTCTTCGAATGGTTTTAGTTAATGTATAGGCGAATAGATTACAATTTTGTGAATAAAATGAAATGGGTATTGGTTAAAGTGGGCATTCAGGGATTGGTTTTGAATTTTGATGATTTTTGTATAGGAATTCTTTGTGGCTGTTGTTTTTGGTGAAGGTGGAAAAAAGCTGCAAATGGTGAGCATTTTAGTGGTGCATGAGGATCAGCTGGTGAAGCCAAAGATAGTAGGGTCCAGCCAATTGTGGTGGAACCCTCATCGTCAGTGGCAAAAGAGAAGGAAGTGATGGAGGAGGAGAACAATGAGGATGCAGATGAGGAGGCGCCGTTGTTAGCAATGGCAGAATGTTGCATTTGCCAGGAAGAGGACACTCTGAACAATTTAGATAGTCCTTGTGCTTGCAGTGGGATTCTCAAGATAAGTGTTTTGATAAATGGTCACTACAAATTTTTATATCGTGGTGATTGTACTTTTTAATGCATATTATGCGTTGGTGCAGTTTTGAATCTGAAATTTGGGGTTTTGAGGATATTACAAAAAAAATTATCTTCAAAATGTTCAACATGACAAGAGAAAATTGCATTGTTTTGCCATTTTGTGGAGACTAAATTTGTAACATGGTAAATTTAAGATATGTTTGTGGCAAATTTCGGGCTTTAACTTTTTAATGCATATTATGTGTTGGTGCAATTCTCAATATGAAAATTGGGGTTTTGAGGAAGTATTACAAAAAATTTATCTTCAAAATTTTCAAAGTGACACGAGAAAATTGCATTGTTTTGCCATTTTGTGGAGACTAAGTTTGTAACATTGTAAATTGAAGATATGTTTGTGGCAGAGTTTGGGTTTGAAGCTTAAATTTTTAGGGAAATGCTTAAAAGCACATCCATTTTGTGTCTAGTATGCTCACAGAAAATGTGTTCTGCTTTGGTTCAATGAGAAGGGGGATATTACTTGTGAAATTTACCATCAGGTATGGAGTCGTTTCTGGACCTTTTCATTAATTTGGAAGTAATGATTTTTTTTTTAACATGCATTCTTGTCGAAAATTTAGCCTTTTCTAATAACGCAAACCACATTAGGTTTTAAAATATAATATGTTGGAAACATTACTCCAATGCATGTAGTTCTTTTCGATATATTCACTGGATGTGTCTACTAGCATAACCCTGTGGAAAAAACCTTGCTGATGAGTATATAAGTAAATGTTAAGATAAATAATTTTTTCTTTGGTCAAAGTTAAAATATATGTGAGTTACATATTTAGGCAGCAAGGAAAGACATACTATCGAAACAAGAAACCTTATTTTTACTTAAGAAATCAGTATCATGTTCAATCTTGCACCTCTAGACCACCTTAGTCTGCTCCTGGTGCATGTCCTTGCAATTGCCACAATTATTTTTTACCAATAGGACTAAGATCTCTCATTGGTTTAAACATTTGACCTTCAAATTCTGGGCACCATATGAGTGCTTTAAAACATTTTGCTGGAGAATCTACTGGAGCAGATAAAATTCAATCATTATACAAATACTGACTTGGCTTGTATTCATCTTCCATTCACATAAACAGAGTTGGTATCATCTTTATAAAGTGAAGCCTTTTCATTTCTCAAGGAACTTTAGATGAAGTTTCCATCTAAAATAAGTGGAATAAGTTTACTTTGTGTATGCTTTTGATGACATCATCATGATGCCACAATTTTCATTTTGATATGCAGCCATATCAGTCTGGTTATATTGCCTCTCCACATCCTCAATATGATGAAATTACCATAGATTTTTGGTAAGTTTCTGCTATATTTTCTTAACATCACCAAAGCAAACAATTTGGAAAGTCGGTACTTATTTTCTTGTCATTTGGAAATATCCATGTTTACTATTTTGTATATTTTTTCTTGATGTAAAGTTGTTCTAATATTAGTTTTGTTTTGTAGATCGACTATAATTAAAGATGTGATTGTTGTCAATTCACATGTGACATACTCAACAAATGTTAAAAAGCTTCTCTCTTTGCAATCCTGCACCTTTTCTTTTAACATATAATTTTGGTTGCTTTTAAATTCATTATTTTTGTCTAATTTACTACTGAAGATGAATTATAGGAATCATAAATGATGTTGGTTATTTGTGTGCCTTTACCGATTGGCTTTCAAATTCTTGCTTCTTTTATTCACGTGAGAAAATAGATGTGATCTTTGGGTTTGGATTTATGTTTCTGTTAGACTAATTATTTCATGGTTTTGATTATTTTGTAGTGGTGTCTTTTTCTGGTCATTATTTGAATTCTTGTAAGGGATGAAATTTTGTCTTTTAGAAAATTGATGGAAACTTAATGTTGCTGAAATTCTTTGAAAGAATTAGGATCTTTTGATTTTTGCATGTTATGATTATGTTATGTGTTCTAATATAAAATTTCAAATTGCAAGTGTAGTTCAATCTAATAAAGGACAAAATCTTCTTTTGTAGAGAGTAACTTTTCCTTCGTTTTGGTAAAATAAATCACATCATTTTGATGTCACGTCTGTTTTGTTTGATTTGCTTACTATAAATGCCAGAAGGATCAAAAATATAAGGGTGTTTGGTGATGAGTTAGAATATTGGAAAGGTTTTATCAAAGTCTTTACTTGGTTCCAGATGGGATTGTTTTTCAACATTGGCAATAACTTCAGTTTTATTTTTTATTTTTTATTTTTTTGGAATAAATTTTTTGTACTCATGCATTTCACATTTATATTTTTTGGGATGAAAGTTCTCAAGCTGGTCTTCTATGAAGATCGTCGCCAGTTTAATCTCTCTCTCTCTCTCTCTCTCTCTCTCTCTCTCTCTCTCTCTCTCTCTCTCTCTCACACACACACACACACACACACACACACACACACACACACATACATACATACATACATACATACATACATACATACATATATATATATATACATATATATATATATATATATATATATATATATCAGTTGGAGCATTTTATGAGCCTATATTAATTTTTGAATCTATTGTCAAGCATTTCAATCAAGATCTAATAATGTGAGTCTAGCCATGATCGTATGGTGTTTTTTATTATCGGTTTTTAATTTTAACTTTTCTATCCAACTACATTTTGTGAGGATGCTTGAAAAACCTCTAATTCCAATCCCTTAAGCAATCTAGAAGCAACTAAAAAGAAAAGTAAACTATATTTATTTACCATTAATTATTATTCAATTGTATATGCAAATAATTGTTTTTCAAATTCTTTAAATCATTCACATCAAATTTATAACATAAATTGTCCTCTAACCTTCATATTAATTTGTACTTAAAAATATTTGCTTCTTCATTTTCAATTCTACGCAAATAAACACAAATTTGAACGTTTCGTGCAATGCACGTATTGTCTACTAGTTTATGAAGTGTTTGGTAACACTAGTAGTTTTTATGCCTCTTTTATGCATCTTTTTGGCAAAAGAGTTTTTAAACAATTTTTTTAATTTTTTTTTTAGGTAAGATGTATGGTTAAAAAGTATAGTGAAAAATTGTGTAGCTAAAAAGTAATTTGAAAAATTGTATTGTTTATAAATTGATTTTATATGTTCGTTTTAAAATATTTGTTATTTATTTTGTTAGTATTTGTTTATATTTAGGGAATGACCCCAAAGTCTAGAAAATAATAAAATTAAAGTCAAAATCAAACAATTGGATGATAAAAGTGTCGAAATGTGCAAATGAAGAGCTGATGAAGTGAATCAAATGGTCAATTGGAAGAAAAATCGAAGAAGAATTCAAATTGGAAGAAAACAGAATTTCAGGAGCTAAATTGCAACAATCAGAAGTTGAGGGACTTGCTGTGCAATTAAAAGACAATGACCAACTTATAGCATATAAAAGCTGAAAATTGCCTTCACCTGTCGAACCATGCGGTCGCGCCTATCAAAAGCGTGTGGTCGCACGGTCAAATTCTAGGCCGCGCAGCTGGGCTTCTTCGCGGATTTCAGCATTCTTTTTCCCCAAGTAACCTAGCTTTAAGCATATCTATAAATACCAGACTTGGGGCACTAAAATTAACGGCTCCCAAATTGTGAAATTGATGCCAAAAGCTGTCAAAATGTCAAGGGATCCATGCAACGTCAAGAGCACAATTGAAGATTAAAGAACAAGAATATGAACGGGATGACATCCTTCTATTTTCTTGTGATTTATATTCAATTAGTTTCTAGGCTAGGTTCGTAGTGTTAGGATTGTGATGATGTTTTGAACTCTTGAACCATGTTTTAATCTATTATTTATTTCATACAATTTTTGGTTTTGAACAATTGATTCATACTTTTACTATTATACAATTACTTGATCACTAGTTATATGATTTTAAGTTATGATTTCTTAAGTTCAAAATATTAGGATTTCATTAGACTCGTTTCAATTGCCACAAAGTTCGATAGGGTATAGAAATATACCCCTATACTTTGTGTTATCTGCTATAGTATTCACAAATCTTTTAATGCTTTGGATTCGTCATAGAAATATAGTCAGGTCGTGTATAGGAAAATGTGTTATTTTTTGTCCAAAAGGGAGTCTTAACAATATTTGGTATATGAATTTTCAAAACCTTGAATTGTATTTAAATAATTTAGTTAAAATATGGATGATAGAGTCAAAATGGATTCATTATTCTAACACGTCTGTTTTTCATAGTTTTAAATCAAATTTTATCGTCATCTTTAGTTTTATTGTTAATTTAGTTTTAATCCAAAATCCTCAAAATTCAAGTTTTCTTAATTCTAAGGAGTTTTATTGTTAATTTAGTTTTAATCCAAAATCCTCAAAATTCAAGTATTCTTAATTCCAGTTAAAGAATAGTAATCTAAAATACAATCCCTGTGGGTACGATATTTGGACTTAAATCTACTTTATTATTTGTATGATTCGTACACTTGTGGTAGCAAACAGTTGCATTACAGAACAGAGTGTTACTTAATTTTATATAGGGCCGAGCCATTGTTGAGCAAGGCCCCAAGCTAAATTTGAAAATGCGCCCCTATAGTTATCCTTTAAAAAAAATTAATCTAAATTCAATTAAACAATAATAATTCAAGCAGTTTTAAACTATAAAATCAAAAATTCCAAATCGTAGAATCAAGTAAATAGCCAAAAACACTGACAAATCAAGCACAGCGAGCCACTGAGAACTCTAAAACCAAAAATATGACTACAGAAATACTTTCCTAATTTCCTCCATGGAGACCAATAGACAATAAAGTCTAAAGAAGCCACTTCCACACTAAGTGATAATTACAATAACATTTAACAAAATAAAATTTTAAAGCATTGTTTGTAGATTTCTCATTCACAATCTTTTCGCGAAATAATATAAAAAATCAAATAGTAATTTGCAAATTACTTCCAAAAATATTTGCACTCGGTTGTCGTGGTCGGCTGGATTGGAATTTCCCTTGGAATTGTTACTGGGCTATGTACATAAAAATAAAATAAAATTGGGCCCCTAAATTTTTGGGCCCTAAGCCTAAGCTTGTTATGCCTACTATCAAGTACGACTTTGATTTTATACTAGGTGATGCACGAATATGATAGTTTTTGGAACATGTTTGGTACAAATTAAAATATAGATTTTTATCTAAATGTGTGTTTGATAGCAAGTGTGGAAAATGGGAGTTTTTCAAGTTTTGTTGTTTGGTTGACATTATTTTCCATGTAAGATAATATAAATTTTAGCTATTTTATTATTACTAGTGGTGGCCCATGCAATGCACGAAATGCGGTAATAATTTTGTGTATAATAGCGTGGAAGGGTAAGAAGATTACAAAGATAAAGAAAAAGACAAAAAGAGAGCTCGTGCTAACAAATATATTACAACATAACTAATTTTATTTTATTTTTTAAATCAGAACATCCATAAATCATTATATAATCTAGTTAATTATTTATGATTCAGATGTTACAAAAAAACATACAAAATCTTACAAAAACAATGAAAATATGAAATAAGTAATGTGCAAAATCTTCACACCGATATTAAGATCTTGCTATTATGACTTTTTTTAACCTTCATAAAATTCATGAGTTTAGGGAGATAAAATTGACAAACGAAAAGTTCGATGACTAAAGATAATTTTGACAATCGGAAAGTTTGATGACTAAATAGCAAATTTCAGGAACTTATGAAAGATAAGGATTTTTTGAATTTGAAATAATAAGGACCAAAGTGTATCTTACAATAATAGAAAAAAAATAGATAAAAGAAATAGTAAATGTGAAAAAAAAAAAAAAACTTCAATTGATGTCATTATGATGTCATTGATGATGCATTGTGAATAGTAGTATATGAATAGTATTTTCTTTTAGCCTCTTTTAATTTAATAAAATAAATACTAGTGGTGCCCGTGCGTTGCACGAATGTAGTAAAAATTGTGTATGTAATACGTTATATTATTGTGATCAACATGATAAAAGTGCATAGTCAAAAAAAATGATAAAAGTACATAAGGGTAAAATAAAAATAATAAAGGTCTTTTCATCATCCTTACACACGAAATTGTTGGATGCATTTTGCATTTTTCAACATCAAGGGCTTCTACACATGGAGCAGCAACAACAATAACAAGTCAAACTATAACATTTTCTTTCCCTGTAATCCATTTTGATTGCATACAACGCCAAATTGAAGTAATAATGCACGCAGTGTTTCCAGTCAATTTAAAAGCGCACTCACAACACCAACAAAAAAAATGTAGGGAAGACCTCGCAATTAGATCTAAAACATCTTGGTTGTCAATAAATTCAACATAACTCCAATTGATTTCTTGTCGTCTGCATTCCTCCTACACCATCTTAAATAGGTGCTGGTGCTGGAAAAGAAATGGAATATAAGATAATTAAGGAGCTGACATGTCATAATCACAGCTAATAAAAATTGTTGGAGCATAAAATGCCCCTTCTCCCCTCATTAAAATGAACGTTGTTGGAGCTTTTCATTCACAAAATTGCTCACAACTGTTCAAGTGGGAGCAAAACGTTCCCAAATAAAGCACCAGGTTATGTTTATGTACAGGAAAAGTGTAATCGACAAAAAGCTTCTCTTCGTACATATTGCGTGCTAGAGCTCTATAATTAGCTTAGATATAGAAGTCTAATAAGCTCAAATGCATTTTGACCTATTATTTGTAATTGAGCGAACCTGTCTGAAACAACTATATGAGTCCATTTTCTACAACTACAAGTAACTATACCTCACCTGAGAAGTTGATTTATGATTAGTTTGAGAAATTAGGAAGGAAACCAGGAAGCCTAGCTTTGCATTGATTACTTGAGGCCTTCTCTCTTTTGAACTCTAACTTGTTTTTGTTAAGTTTTGTTAAGAGATTGATACACAGAAATAACCACAAAGCGTACAAGAAACAATAACTCAACAAAAACTTCAAAAACTTTTATAAATCTTCAAACCACAAAGATATGTAACATCAAATACACAGATTCACGTCTCTATACAAAAAAAAACATAAAACTCAAAGAAACTCGCAAAACCACACAGAATACTATACAGAATAACAATCTGTATACAAACCACAAAGTTATACTGATTTACACAAAGAATCAGTAAAGAAACCACTAAGAGAATATGCGAGAAATCAAAAATATGAGGGTTTTCTGTAGAATGAGGGAGACAAAGATGAGAGAATCAGGATGGATGTTTCTGGAGAATTGTGACGATTGAGAGTGTCCAGTAAGCCTTATCTTCGAATGAAGGGATGAGATCAAAGGAAATGATCCAACGGTACATATTAAGGCGGTGATAAAAGTGGGCTCTAATTCCGGGTCACCAGCTTGGGCTTTAGCTTCAGATTTAATGGACTTCCAAAACACAGGTCCAAGACACAGCATTTCAATCAGTTGGGCTGCAACATTCTGGGCTGAAATAATGGGCTATTCAAAATTGCATCTACATACTCCACCTCAGTTTTGGATCAGCTCACCTGTAAATATAAGAATTCAAAGCAGTATCAAAATCCTAACAAGTTAAGAGAAATTAAAGCATCTTTAAATTTATTTAAAGGTATTATTTTAGTTCCTGCATCTGCAAGATTCAACTGAGTTGGGATTTTAACAAGTTTAATAACACATTTCTCAGTTATATCCCTAATGAAGTGAAATTTAACATCAATGTGTTTAGATCTATTATGAAAAATAGGATTCTTACACAGGTGTAAAGCACTTAAGCTATTTGTACTAAGTTCAATAGCAAAATTATCAATACAGGAAATTTCAGACAACAAACCTTTTAACCAGATACATTCTTTTACAGCATCAGTGGCAGCAATATATTCTGCCTCAGTTGAGGACAATGCCACAAGTTTCTGTAATTGTGATTTCCAACTAATGCATGTACCATTTAAAGTAAAGAAATATGCAGAAGTAGACTTCCTATTGTCAATATTACCTGCAAAATCTAAGTCTACATAACCATTTAACTTGAAATCATTTTTGGTTCTAAAAAATGCTAAACTCAGATTTGCAGTGCCTTTAAGGTATTTTAAAAATGATTTTACAGCTTCCCAGTGTAATTCACCAGGATTACTCATAAACCTACTAAGAACACTCATAGCAAAGGCAATATCAGGTCTAGTACACACCATAAGGTACATTACAGATCCTATAGCATTAGAATATGGTACATTTTTCATCCTAAGTTCTTCTTTTGCAGTTTTAGGACAATGATCAGAAGACAATTTAAAATGAGCAGGCAAAGGTAGAGACACAGGTTTAGAATCAATCAAATTAAATCTGGTCAAAACTTTTTCAATATAATGCTTTTGGTTTAAAAATAGATTCTCAGATTGTTTATCTCTAAATATGTCCATACCCAAAATCCTTTTAGCATGCCCTAAATCTTTCATTTCAAATTCAGAATGCAGTTTGTTTTTCAACAAGTTAATCTTATGCATATTAGGTCCAACAATTAACATATCATCAACATATAGCAACAAATACATGAAATCAGAATTATCAATCTTGAAATAAAAACAAGAATCATATTGGCTCTTTTTGAAATTTAGGATTTGGATATAAGAGTCAAACCTTTTACACCACTGCCTAGGTGCTTGTTTCAAGCCATATAGGGATTTTTTCAATAAACAAACTAAATCAAATTTTCCCCCTTTTTCAAAACCTTTAGGCTGATTCATATATATAGTTTCATCTAAAGAGCCATAAAGAAAAGCAGTTTTAACATCCATTTGTTCAAGTTCTAAATTAAAATGTGCAACAAAAGCAAACAGTATTCTGATTGATGTATATTTAACCACAGGAGAAAATATTTCATTGTAATATATTCCTTCATTCTGAGAGAAACCTTTAGCCACAAGCCTAGCCTTTTACCTAGGTTTAACATCTATCGACTCACTTTCCTTTATTTTAAAAATTCATTTGCAGTCAATGATCCTTTTATTGTAAGGTCTATTAACCAAAATCCAGGTGCCATTTTTCAGAAGAGAATCCATCTCTTCCTGCATGGCAGTATACCATAAATTTGATTCTTTTGAAGAAACAGCTTCTTCAAATGATTCAGGTTCAAAAACAAGAGGATCAGAATAAGTATATGCAGAAACAAAATCAGGATCCTGAAACTTAGGAGGATGTCTTATCTTTCTTCTAGGTCTATCCCTAGCTAGTTGATAATTTTCTAAATCTGTTTCAGCTTCAGGAATGTTACCAGGTAATGGTGAAGTCTCAATCAGTTCAGGTTCAGGATTCTCATTTGGATACTGCGGGGGTTGCTCCACCTGAAACTGAGTATGGGGCAGGCCATTTTCATCACCTAAATGGTCTGCACTCAGCTCAGTGGTAAGGAAATCTTTATCATTAATAGGATCATCTAATTTTTCATCCTTACAAGGAAAAACAGTTTCATTAAAAATGACAGACCTACTTAAAATAACCATGTAACCTCCCTGCTCCCTAACCCAAAGTCTGTAGCCCTTGACCCCTTCTCCATATCCTAAGAACACACATTTCAGAGATCTGGAGTCAAGTTTAGTTTCAGTTTGGTGTGAGTAGACAGCACACCCAAAAATTTTCAATTTTGAAAAATCTGGAAGGAAATTATTCCAAACCTGATCAGGTATATTGAAACTAATTACACTGCAGGGAGAAAGATTGATCAAATAAGAAGCAGTTTTAACAGCTTCTCCCCAAAAGATTTTAGGCAAGTTAGAATCAAATAGAAGACACCTAGTTCTTTCTAAGAGAGTTCTATTCATCCTTTCAGCAATCCCATTTTGCTATGGACTGTAAGCAACAGTCCTGTGTCTAAGAATTCCTAAATTGCTACAGAAAGAATCAAAGTCTTGGTTACAAAATTCTAATCCATTGTCTGTCCTAATTATTTTTACCTTCTTATTCTTCAAATTTTGGACTAAGGTAATCCAGTTTTTAAAAACAGACAATGTAGCATCCTTAGTTTTTAACAAATGAACCTAGGTTTTCCTAGAGAAGTCATCTACAATAAGAATAAAATACCTATAACCTGAAACGGAACTAACAGGAGCAGGACCCAATAAATTAGCATGCAAATATTTAAGAACATCATTAGATTTATGAATACCTTTACCAAAAGAAGTTCTTTTCTATTTTCCTGACACACATTTCTCACAGAAATCAAGTTTATGCAGCACATCATTACCAAAAACACTTTTTTTTTCAAGTAACTTAAGACCTTTTTCACCTAAGTGTCCTAATCTTTTATGCCATAAAACAGTTTTATTTATATCATACACAGCATTAAAAGATCTTGCATAAACAGGTAAGGTATTCAACACATAAATCCCATTAATTTTGGGAGTAGAGTAAATCATAAAGTTACTTTTGAGAATAATCAAGTAACCATTAAACATTCTAATCTCATAAGATTCAGAATCGAGTACTCCAAGAGAGATTAGATTTTTTTTTAAATCAGGAACATATCTTGTTTGGTTTAAGACAAGTGTTTTGTCATTTTCAAGTTTTAACAAAACCTTCCCAATTCCTTTCACATCACAAGTAACATTGTTACCAAGTTTCACAGAGCCAAAATGATCAGAACAGAAGTCAGAAAATAAATTTCTTTCAGGACACATATGAAAAGTGCAACCAGAATCAAGTATCCATTCATGTTTGTTATCAGATTCAGTGGTAACATAAACCACTCCATTATTGTCTTGGACTGCAGTCTCTGTTTGATTGCTGGTTCCTATTTCATTTTTCCTTTTGAAACAATTTTTAATATGATGTCCAGGTTGGCCACAATAATAACAAAGTCTGGGTCTATTTATGTTATCAAGTCCCCCAGAATTATCTTGCCCCCTGACATTATTCTGACTTCTATGGTTGTCTTGATTTCTAGAATTATCATAACCTCTAAAATTGGTCTGACTTCTAGAATTATTCAGTCCTCTATAGGTGTTGTCATTAGACCTATTTAAATTGGCTCTATTTTGGAAATTCCCTCTTGCAGGCTTATTGTTCACATTATTTCAGGTTCTATTATTGCTAGAGGTATTCCAATTTTTATTGAAATTATTCACTGGCTTGTTGTTCCTAAAAGAAGTCTTCTTCTTAGAAGATCCTATCACATTGTAAGCCTCTTTAGGATTGTTCTTGAACTCAAGTTCTTTATTTTTTAGTGAAGTGTGAACAATTTCAGTAGTTAATTTCTGTCCACCATATTCAAGAGCATTTCTAAGGTCTTTGAACTTATCACCCATAGCATTAAGCAAACACACAACATTTTGTTCATCAGTAAGTTTTTCATCACAATTCAACAGACTCTGTGTGATTTTAGTAAACCTACTCATGTTCTCATCTACATCATTTGATGGATCAAATTTAAAAGAGAAATATTGTTTCCACAGAAAGCACTTATCAGGCAAAGACACAGTATCAAAAACTTCTTCCAGTTTATTCCATAATTCCATAGTAGTTTTAGTCTTGCCTACTTGTCTAATGACATTATCAGATAAGTGTAAGAACAAAGTACTCCATGCAATTTCATCCATTTCAAGTTGTCTATCCTGAGGGGTATCAAGAGGCCAGGACCTATCTATTGCCTTAGCACATTTCATTTGAAGTAATAAAGCCTTCATTTTCTGGCTCCAGAGATTAAAGTCTCCCTTGCCATTCCATACTTCAACATCTACTTTTACAGTAGCCATTGAAGTAAAGACAAAATGAATTTAAAGAATTATTAAATTGAAGGCTTTGTTATTCCAAAAAGAATAGTCAGACAGATTGAAGTACAAAGTATAAACACAGAAACCCAAGAATTATCAGTAAATATTCCACAAAGACCAAGATATGAAAAAATATAGTTTCAAACAATTTATGAAACAGCTAGGCAATCAAGGTGATTACAATTCAAACACTAATCAGGCTGATCAAATAACTACACAATACTAATGTATAGAAAACAAGTTCTCCCAGTATATCTCTCAACCTATTTATGGGTCAGCCCAAGCTCCCTCAGATTCCCGGATTCTCAAGGAATCCTGGACAAAGGTAAGGATTGGGGTCTAAGAATAGGCTTCAACGGAGAGATTTTGGAAAGAACCAAGAATTGTAAACAAATCAGTATGAATTGCAGTAAATTGGAAGGAGATCACCTGATGCAAGTTTATATGAGCGCAGCAGCACAGAGATTATTTTCCACAAAGATTCAGAACCCACAGGTTCAATACCACCAAGTTCCAGTAATGTCACGAGGATCAGCCAACGAGGAAATGTAGGATCCAATGTATAAGATTCAGTATATTTATAAAGAAAATATACTGAAACCCAAAAAAAAAATAAGGATCCCAAAAATTATATATGACTCGGAATAAAATCCAAAAAAAAATCTTGGGAAAACCTAAATTCAGAATAGGTTTTAAAAAATAATACCACAAAGCAATTTCTGAATCACGAAGAAGGTATGATAAAATTTTCAAACAGTTTCCAAAAAACTGAAAAATTTCAGAATCATAAACTTGTTTTCAAAAGGTTTTCAAGAAACTTTAAGAAAGGAAATTTTCTCAAAGATCACCACCAAGAACTGAAAACTCTAAAATGTTATATACTGAAACCACAAAGAATTTACAGAAAACACAGATCCGTACAAAAAAATCCTGGATCTAACAAGATTTGAGTCAAAATCAACGATTATAACACGAACCCTAAGGTTCTGATACTACTGTTAAGAGATTGATACTCAGAAATAACCATAAAGCTTACAAGAAACAATAACTCAACAAAAACTTCAAAAACTTTTATAAATCTTCAAACCACAAAGATATGTAACATCAAATACACAAATTCGCGTCTCTATACAGAAAAAAAAAAACAGAAAACTCAAAGAAACTCGCAAAACCACACAGAATACTATACAAAATAACAATATGTATACAAACCACAAAGTTATACTGATTTACACAAAGAATCAGTAAAGAAACCACTAAGAGAATATGCGAGAAATCAAAAATATGAGGGTTTTCTGTAGAATGAGGGAGACGAATATGAGAGAATCGGGATGGATGTTTCTGGAGAATTGTGACGATTGAGAGTATCCAGCAAGCCTTATCTTCGAATGAAGGGATGAGATCAAAGGAAATGATCCAACGGTACATATTAAGGTGGTGATAAAAGTGGGCTCTAATTTCGGGTCACCAGCTTGGGCTTTGGCTTCAGATTTAATGGACTTCCAAAACACAGGTCCAAGACACAGCATTTCAATCAGTTGGGCTGCAACATTCTGGGCTGAAATAATGGGCTATTCAAAATTGCATCTACAACTTTCAAGTTAAACAACCTTTAATGCTTACATTCACTTTCAATTCCAAAAAAAAAAAAAAAAAACTATTGAAATCATCAAACAACATTAATCTGTTTATTGGATCAATAAAACGTGGGACAAAGTTATTTTTAATAGTAACATGAAGAGGGGCTATCATGCACAAAAATTATGCAAATTGCTAATTTGGACTGCTAAAAACCCAAAAATAAAATTCTGAAGTCCTGGAAGTGCATATAAATTCCTAACATTTGCCCAAAGAATCTCAATATTGTAGGTGAAAATCTACTATATCTAAACAGTTTCAATTGTTAAAACTTTGAGCCTGTTTGGTCTATGGTTTTTTTTTACCAAAATTTTTCAAACTCAATCTCAACCATCCATTATAGGCCAAGCCCACAATTTTTTACTTTTCAAACCAATTTAAACCACATCAATCAAAAAACAAAAAAAAAAATCACAAAAATCAAAACTTTTCCATTGACCAAACGGGCTCTTAGAAGCATAATAAACATTTAAAAGTTTCAAGACTCAAAGAAATTTGAACTTTAGGTAAAAATAATGCTCTAGCAATTAATTGCAAAATCTGTAATAGATCACATGGTATCAATTATAAGAACACAGCAAGTAATGAAGAGAACAAAAGAGATGTTACAAGAAGCGAAAATAAATTAAATAATAAGACACAACCACAATAAACTTGAAGATATATCTGTATAAACACACTAAGATTTTCATAATTTGAACACATGCAAAAACCCATGCATAAAAGGCAACAAACACCATAATCAAAGGATAGACTGAATTTTGACATGGTAACTATAGAATAAGAGAGCTGATATTCTTGGAAGTTAGCATTTTGCTGAATGATTAAAGCATGTTTAGACCACTAACTAGAGGTACTTGCATAATGAGATACATGTTCGGAGGAATTTCATTTCTGGCTGCATCTTTCATTGCAGAAAGTATTAGTCGAGCTTGTCTAAGCTTGATCGTGCAATTCATTTTATAGGTTGGTGGATCTTACTTTCCACTTGATTTACAAGTTACCTATCACAAAACTTATCAAATGACATAGCTCAACCCCATGCATAAAGCATACAAGTTACATTTACTTTAATGTGACCAAAATATATTTATCAAGTCAAAATACTATGGAGAGCGTTAAGAAGATGTACAGCCAAAATAGAATGAGAGAAAAGGAAAGGAAGTTCTACCCAGGGGGCACAAATGGAGGTTTTATTAAAAAAGCATGATTCAAATGGATTGGACATCTCTTGAATATACTTAACGCCAAGTTTATCGAAGATAAGGCTTAGCTGATTCCATCTATAGCTATTTTTGGAATCATATAAACATTTGATGATAAAAACAAGCAAGACATCCTTTCCAAATAGAGGAATATTATGTAGATTACACATTTAACTTAAATTCTACAGAAGATAGTTAAGCAGCTCAAAGTTGGAAAAAAAACATGGAACCTTGACAATCTGAGCACATTTACTTCCTTCACCAAGCCCAATCAACTACAAGAATTCGGCCCAACAGAAACTACCAAAGTTGTCTATAAAGGATCTAAAGTCGTCTCTATTGGTTATTAGAGACGACAAACAATTAGTCATCTTTATAGGTCCGTGACTGAAGATAATTAGAGACGACTCTGTTTCCTTCGGGGCAATTGAGACGATATTGTCGTCTCTATTTCTGAAAATATTTAATTAATTATTTATTTTGACCCGATTCAATCCCTTTTTAATCCGACCCAAAACTCGATCTGAACCTTCGACCCAGGAATTTTCTTTAATTTATATGATAATTGTGCATGACAATGATTCGAACTCGGGACCTAAGTGTTGGGTGGTGATGTTTCAACCACTAATGCAATTGAATTCTTGTGTTAAATTTTGTTTTAAATAATATATATTAGTTAACTTAATAATATTTTCTTAACAAATTAACTTTAATATTAATTATATAAATGTAAATAATTAAAAAGGTTAACAAAAAAAATAGCGAAATTTTAAAAAATAAGAATAAAAAAATTTAAAAAAACAGAATAATATTTGTCGATCAATAGAGACGACAAAAAAGTCGTCTCTGTTGATCGACCAATAGAGACGACTTTTTAAGTAATTGGTCGACCAACAGAGACGACAAAAAAGTCGTCTCTATTGATCGACCAATAGAGACGACTTTTCGTGTCGTCTCTAATTTTTCGTCTTTTTTGCTCTTTTTTCTTGTAGTGATCATCGATTTAGCAAATATCTAACAAAAAACAAACAAATTAAAATCAGAAACATATGAAAGAATAAGAATATGAGAGGAAAAAATGAAAACAAATATATAAATACTCAGCATAAGCATGTGAAATCACTTACAATCTTGACATGTGGAAAATCGCTTTCAATACCAACAGTCCCTGCCATTGTAGTCTTACCACTGCCGCAAACAATTCAAATGTAAAAAATTCTTGGAAATAAACATATTGAATCCAAAATGAGATAATATTTACCTGCCACTTGGGCCATCAAGAAGACAAGTAACGATAGGACTTCCTTGACTAACTTTAACTTGTTCAGCCAAGAGCATAGTTCTTTCTATTTATTAAAGGGTGGTAGCTTGAAGTTTCTCCTACAGTAACAGATTAATAGTGTATATAATGAGTATTGTACCATTAAGTTCAAATTCTCCGAATTAAAAGAAGAGCTCGTGATAAAAGAAAGGAACTCCTTTAAAATTTGTTCAATTCTCCATTTCCTTACATGAAATGCTCATAATAAAGCCTCAACTTTAAGGAATCATCTACCCGAAAAAAGGGCAATAGATCAAAACTTGAATAAGAAAACAAATACAAAACAAGAAAGAACCACACAAATAAAAATGGTGAACGGAGTGAGTATTACCTCATTTGTTGGAATTAATTTTTATGTGGGCTACATAATTAATTACAATTATATTGAGTTATTTAAATTATTAGGATCAATTAAGTGATCTAAATATTTGGGCCATAGAAACATCTATTGGTATGGGCTTTGCAATGTGTAGATACTCAATAGTCTAATTAGGGTTGATGGAAACCTAATTAACTATTATAAAAGGATAACAATTGTGGTTATGGTTCCCAAGTCAAATTATAAATGTTCGAGTCCTTTTTGTATCCATCGCGAGAGGAAAACATGTTGAACAATAAGGAATTTGGCTGTGGAAGATCAAACCCCCGTTCAATCAGATTCAATGGATCCAGGTATGTTTTCAGTTTATTTTTCTTGGTAATTTAGCATGATTGGTCTTGGGCTACAGAGATTTAATTCTAACAAGTGGTATCAGAGACTCAATTATGTTGAATTATCATATTATTCATAAGTGATTATGATTAAAGAAATTATGCTTTCTACCAAACCTTCCTCTCGACCGTATGTATATGATTCTATCATGTATACATCTCTCTGAATTCGAAATCAAATTCATGTACTACTGTACCAATGAATCGTTATTTTCAAAATATACATACAATTGTTACATATCAATTGCTGGGAAAGAACCTTGAAATTCATTTTGAGACATTTTACAACTGACTGTGGGCATGTAAATATGTGTGCATCAATTTTTCGATTCTGAATTTTGGAATTGGGTGATGAAAATTGGATTTTGTATTAGTTGAAATTGATTTTTCCTTTGGATTATGGTGAAATTGATATTAGGTTTTATGAGTTTGACGAAGTTGAAATTGAATATAGTTCCAGTCGTGATATATTGTGAACGGAGTTCACGAAACTGTTGAATCTTCAAATGGGTTTTTTGATTTGGTTTCGGAATTTAGGTTTTGAACTGAGTATATGAAACCTTGCTGTTGAATGTGGATAAAATGGATCGACTTGTGGCAACGGCAAGCGAGAGGCGCATCTGAGAGCTGCGAACCATAGCAGTCGTGCATCGCGAGCAGGCGCCGAGGATGGAGGTCATCACCTCTGGTTATAGAGATGGCGGCAGCGCTAGAGGTAGGGGTGGACGTGATTCACTTTGGTTCTGGTTCTAGAAGAACCAAACCAAACCGTAAACCGATGGTTTTTTACTAATAGAACCAATTGGTTTTTTCAAAGATATGGAACCAAACCGGAACCAAACCGCTCGGTTCTGGTTTGGTCTGGTTTGGTTCTGAGACCATTACTTGAATTTTTAAATAATAAATGTAAATTAAACATGTTCATATCCGCTTCTTCATTAGAATCCATCTACATCATTACTAAATAGAAAATGAAATTTTTGGTTAACAAAACAAAGATTTAAAAAAAGTAACATGTTATTCTAAGTCAAAGAAGAAGAAACTAGTCTGAAGGAAGCTCGTCGACCTGTTGAAATTTAGAGAATCGAACATAAAGGCAGTTTAGACTTATAGTTACAGATTACGATGAAGTTCTGAGTCTCATTCTACCATGGTGCCGTGTGAGTTAGGGATGGAATTTGCAATTTGAGTTTGGGTTAACTCTTGAGAATTGATGAATTGGGTCGAGGTTTATATATACATAAATTTTAAAAAATAAACATCATTGTCGTCGATGGTAACTAAGGAGTGCAACGATTGTTGTGTTATAGGAGTGTAAGTAAAGCAGTGTGAATGCGTATTTATAACTGAAAATAAGAAAAACGAATTAGAATTAGAATTTAGATTTATGATTTAAATTCTTTGTCTAATATGAAATGAGATAAAATGTATGTTAAATAACATTTTTGTACATTTCACATTTATAATTTTAGATTTTAATTTTTTGGTGAGATGAATATCCACTAATTTGTAATATATATATATATAGTTTGGTTCTTGGTTCTGGTTCTGGAAAGATAACCGGAACCAGAACCAAAACCGAATGGTTCTTGATTCTAAGAACCAAACCATTATTTTTTTTATGTAGAACCGAACCAAACCGCTTGGTTTGGTTTGGTCTGGTCTGGTTCGATTATTTTGTCCACCCCTAGCTAGAGGCGAGCAGTGCCTGGGATGGCGCTGCATCGCTAACGGTCGCTGAGGGCTCGCGGCTACCGGGATGGCGCCTAGGGTTAAATAAAGTCGTAGCTCCATTCAATTTTGGGGCAGGGGCTTCCACAGAAAATTTGATGAATTCAGGGACTCTTGTGCAATTTTCCATATTTCGGTTTATTGCTCTTCCAATCCTCTAAGGTTATAAAGATATTGATTTTAATCCCTGAAAATATGGAATTTAAAATTAAGCCCCCTAAAGTCATAAATTATTAAAGTTGGGCCTTTAAAGGTAAGGGTTATAAAACTCAGCCACCAAAGTTTGAAAATTTTCCGTATTAGCCCCTAAAGTTTGAAAGTTTTCTAAATTGGCACTTTAAGTTTGGAGATTTCCTAAATTGGCACCTAAATTTTGGAATTCTTCTAAATGGGCCACTAAGGTTTTGTGGAATTGCAATTAAGCACCTGAAAATAAAGATTTCTTTTGAATTGACCACTAAAGTTTTATAAAATTTCAATTTAACCCCCAAATTAAGGATTTCTTCATAATTGGCCTCTAAAGTTTTCATTTATTCATATTCGATCCTTAAAGTTTTGAAGTTTCAAGTTTTAGGCCCTCAAGTCTCAGATCTTCAGTCTCAGGTTCCTAAATTCTTGAATTATTAACCCTTACGTCTTTAAAGTTTCAGGAATTAGAATCAACCCCTTAAAATTTAAAATTTCTGGAATTAAATATTACGCCCCTAAGGTTCTGGCCATTAAAGTTTAGGATCTCGATCTTCTTACTCTTAAAGTCCTTCAGATCCATCGATTGTCTTGTATTTCGAGATAAATTAATTGAAACGACACGTTGCCAAAGTAACCTCTGTCATGTAGATTTATTTACTTTGAAATATAAAGACGAGTGTGTCTGTTATTTTATGCGAGCAGTGATCGGCCCAAAGGAAGGTTACTGTTTGGCCAAATGACAGACACACATGCGGTAATAAATATACAATGATCATCGGATTAATCATGTGAACAATGAGTCGGTCCAAAGAAAGGCTTATTGTTTGACAGATTGAATGGTGTCTACTATTTATGTAAACACTGATCATCCCAAAGGAATGTTACTATTTGGCCAAATGACAGACACGCATGGGAATTTAAATATATGATTATCATCAAGTTAATCATGTGGACAACGAGTCGATCGAAATAAAGGGCTATTGTCAGACAGATTGAATACCGATCTTTGATTACTGCGTTAAGATTATCCTTGCCAGATGAAATATGAAAATTGTCTTATATTTCGAAATTAATCAATTGAAATGAGACGTTTCCAAAGTAACCTCTGTTGTGTAGATTTGTTTAATTTTGAAATATGAAGATGCATGTGTTTGTTATTTATGTGAACTTTGATCTGGCCAAAGGAAGGTCACTGCATGGCCAAATGACAAGCACACCTGTGGTAATAAATATGTGATGATTATAAAGTATATTATGTGGATAATAAGTCTGTCCAAAGAAAGGCTTATTGTCTAACAAATTTATTGTCTATATTTGATTACTACATGGAGAGTTCCACTTACAAGTTGATATTTTTGTCCAAAGACTAAATATCAATGTTGTATTAGGTATCTTGTAATTGGGCCCACCATTATTTTAATTTTTCCTGATTTTGATTAATGATTAACTCTATTCTCGTGTTTAATGGCACGAAATTCAAAATTGGAAAGAGAACTTTATGATTGTTCTCGATTACATGGATCTTGACTTTGCACATTGGACAAAGCGACCACTTGCTCTCAATGATGTAAGTCTATTGAGACTAAAAGGGACGTGGAGAAGTGGGTCCATTCTAATCGCATGAGTCTTATGATCATGTAATGTTCTATTTAGAAAATTATAGTGTCTAGTCTCGCTTTCAAATTAAAGGCACTAAAGGTAGAGCTGTCTTTGGACTTGCTTGTGCATCTGGCTTTGCTTTCTCTTCATGCGCAATTCAGTCAGTTTATAGTTAGTTACAACACCCAACTTGATAAATGGACTCTTCATGAGTTCACATCTCACTGTGTGCAAGAAGAGAAAATACTTAAGCGGGATAGGGCTGAAAGTATTCACTTTTTAACAACTCATCAAGATCAGAAAAGGAAAATGGGGAAAGGAAGCTACAGTTGAGGTACCACAAAATGCAAAATAACGAGATAAGAAATTTACCTGCTACTTTTGCAATAATGCCTCAAACTAGGTGCCAGTTAAGAAAAGCGTGCTTCTTGTTTTGGATTATGTTGAAGATGATTTTGATTTTGTACCTATACACACTTATTGGATGGTTTCTGGTACTACCACTCATATAAGTATGTCTATGTAGGTTACCTGTATAGCCAACAACCAATTGATCCTGAAAGATTTATCTGTTAGGGAAACGATAATACAGTTACAGTTGAGACTATAAAGAATTTTAGGTTATTATTAAGGACTGGTCGTTATTTGATTTTAGAAGAGACTTATAGAGTACCATCTTTTAGAAGAAATTTGATTTATATTTCTTATATTAAACAAATTCAGTTATTATTATTCATTTGGAAACAATAAAGTTAGTCTTTTTATAATTCAATTCTTGTTGGACCGATCATTTATCTTTGAATGATAACCTATATTTATTGGATAAACTTGCCTCGTATAATGAAACTTTGCATATCAATCAAGATGGTACAAAACATAAATAAATTAACTAATAAAGATTACGCTACATTATGGCACAAGTGCAAGGATATATCTCTAAACTGAGAATTGAGATAGGCTTGTGCCTTACGGAGTTCTTGAACCTTTTGACTTGACAGACTCCTGAGTTCATCGTGTCAAGTGCATAAAGGAAAACAGACAAATATCAGAAAATTGGGTGCCAATGACAGTTTTAGTGTCTTAGAACTAATCCATACTAATATTTGTTGACCATTCTCTACGGTTTCTTGGAATGGACAATAGTATTTTATTATGTTCATGGACGATTATTCGAACTTTGGCTACTTATATTTGATTCACGAGAAGTAACAATCTATGGACGTTATAAAGGCCTTCAAAGCTGAAGTTGAAAAATCAATGTGGCAAGAAGATTAAAGTATAGATTTGACCGTGGTGATGAATACTTCGGTAGGCATAATGAATTCATTAAATAACGTCCAGGACCTTTTTGATAAATTCCTTGAGGATATTGAGCTTAGAGGGGAAGATAAGAGACATTGTCTTTCAAGAAGAAGTTATTCTCTCTTGCTGTTGTTGCTATTGATAATGATCATAATCCAATTTATGACATTGTTCAAGAAGCAAATTCGGATTATCAAGACAATGATAAGTATTTCCCAATTCAGAATGAAGGAATTGTTTCTGATGAACAAGCTCAACAACCTCAATACCAAAATGTCATTGAAAAGATCCATTAGAGAAAGGAGAAGTGTGGTTTCAGATGATTATATCATCTTTCTCGAAGAACATGAGTTTGACATAAGGTAATTGAAGATGATCTAATCAACTTCTATTTGGCCAAACAAAGTTCTAATTCTCAAAAGTAGATTGATGCCATAAAAGACGAGATAAATCCATGGAAGACAGTGACATTTGGGATCTCGTCAAATTTCTTGAATGCATGAACCCAAAGGTTTCAATTGAATATTTAAGACCAAGAGGGATTCAAATGGCAATGTTGAGAGATATAAGGCTCGTCTTGTTGTCAGGATTTTAATCAGAAGGAAAAATCGATTAGAAAGAGACTTTCTATGGTTTTATCGAAAGACTCTTTCAGGATAATGATGGAATCTGTTATTAGATGAATGTAAAGATTGTGTTTCTCAATGAAGACATTGGTGAAACAATATTTATGATGCAACCAGATTTTTTTTTTTTTGGTTATGTAAAACAAAGAAAATGGTTTGCAAACTAAATAAATTCATCTATTGTATCAAACAAGCTCCCCATCAATGGTATCAAAAACTTTATTAAATTATTATCTCGTTTGGAATTGAGATAAATGCAGTTGATAATTATGTTCCATAAGTTTAGTGGGAGTAAATGTATCATTTTTGGTATGAAAGATTATTGATTAAAAGATACACTCAGTGATAAGGGAGACTAGTTTGGTTTCATTCAGTGCCCCGAGATTGAGTTTAAAGTGATAAATGATTAATATGCATGAGACTTCTTATGCGTTGGCTATAGGAAGTCTTGTATACACTCAAGTATGTACGTATCAGGATATAGCGTTATAGTGGGAGTGTTATTCAGATATTTAAATAATCATGGGATGAATCATTTGAAAGCATCCAAAAGGATTGTGCAATATTTGCATAGAGAAAAGCATTATTTACTTACCTAAAGGAAATCAGGACATTTGGAGATCATTCCTTATTGTCAAAGAATGAATTCAGAGTACTCAGTGTCTATAGAGCGTAGGGACACAAACTCCATATCGCATATCTGCTCCCTAAGGGTTAACAACCGAGGTGGTTCTTGAGCACACTGCTCATATGGGTGTTGTATAATTTGGCGTAATGCTATTTTAGTGGGAGTTTGTACTTTGGTGCTCTTTAAGTGATAAACACATTCTATTGTTGTTTTCTGCAGAATTAAAGATATGATTTATTTTCAAATCTCTGAATTTTATCCTTTCGTTTGCTGTTTAGCGTCAAAGTTGGAAAGATTTAACATGATCTCACTAAGGAATAAAGTTGGACCAGTTGGAAATAGGCATGTTTATGATCGCATTGCATGTAATTTCTATGCTACACATTCATACTTGATCTATGTCATTGAATGTGTTGGTACGGTGACCATTAATGGGTTTAAGTGTTCTTGAGCACACTGCTCATATGGGTGTTGTATAATTTGGCGTAATGCTATTTTAGTGGGAGTTTGTACTTTGGTGCTCTTTAAGTGATAAACACATTCTATTATTGTTTTCTGCAGAATTAAAGATATGATTTATTTTCAAATCTCTGAATTTTATCCTTTTGTTTGCTGTTTAGCGTCAAAGTTGGAAAGATTTAACATGATCTCACTAAGGAATAAAGTTGGACCAGTTGGAAATAGGCATGTTTATGATCGCATTGCATGTAATTTCTATGCTACACATTCATACTTGATCTATGTCATTGAATGTGTTGGTACGGTGACCATTAATGGGTTTAGTTACCAATATAAGTGTAACGAAAGCCGCTTTGATCCCATGTTGACACTGGAGATGGACCAGATTGTAACTAAGGGGATGTTTCAAGAAAAGATAGCATTTTGGTGTGCACCTCAGGTTATACAATATAATTGTTTCAAATTACTCATGTAGCCCAAGTGGGAGATTGTTGGAATTAATCTTTTATGTGGGCTACATAGTTAATTACAATTATATTGGGCTATCTAAATTATTAGGGTAAACTAAGTGATCTAAATATTTGGGCCCAAGAAACATCTATTGGTATGGGCTTTGCAATGGGTAGATACACAATAGTCTAATTAGGGTTGATGGAAACCTAATTAGCTATTATAAAAGGATAACAATTGTGGTTATGGTCCCCAAGTCAAATTATAACTGTTCGCGTCCTTGTGTCCATCGCGAGAGGAAAACATATTGAACAATAAGGAATTTGGCTGTGGAAGATCAAACCCCCGTTCAATCAGATTCAATGGATCTAGGTATGTTTCCAGTTTATTATTTTTGGTAATTTAGCATGATTGATCTTGGGCTATAGAGATTTAATTCTAACAATATTCACCAAGATCCTTGCTTTTGGTTTTTTTCTCCCCTGAAGATATGTATTGAACTTCGGTGTTGTTCTATTTTTCTTGGATGAGGTCGAAGAAATGGAAATGGAATTGAGCGTCGACGTTGCGTGTTCAAACGAGCAATGACAGACAAAGAAAGGTAAAGTAGAAGATGAGGACAATTATAACATCATGCTTCATCATGAATGATGCCTTAGGAACAGTGTTAAGCTTTAGCTTCTTTTATAATAGTTATAATAGAAAATATTGTTAGGATATGAAGGATAGGATAGGATTAGGATAGGATAGGGTAGGATAAATAAGTGTTGAAACAATAATTGCATAAAGTTCATGAGTTTAGGGAGGTAAAATTGATAATTAGAAAGTTTGATGACTAAATGGCAAAATTTTAGGAACTTACGAAAGATAAATATGTCTTGAATTTGAAAGAATAAGGACCAAATTATACCTTACAGTAGTAGAAAAATAATGGATAAATGAAATAGTAAATGTGGAAAAAAGGAAGCCTCAATTGATGTAATCGATGATTCCTTATGAGTAATAATATATGAATAGTACTTTCTCTTAGCCTATTTTAATATAGTTAGGATTGGGATATATATATATATATATATATATATATATATATATATATATATATATATATATAGGAGTGGACAAAATAATCGAATCAGACCAGACCAAACCAGAACCAAACCAAACCAACCGATTTGGTCGCTTTTACATAAAAAAAATAATGGTTTGGTTCTTAGAATCAAGAACCATTTGGTTTCGGTTCTTTTTCCAGAACCAAGAATCAATCTCAATTTATATATATATAATTTTATTTATTTATTTATTAGTGGATATTCATCTCACCAAAAAATTCAAATCTAAAATTATAAATGTGAAATATACAAAAATGTTATTTACCATACATTTTATCTCGTTTCTTATTAGATAAATATTTTAAATCATAAATCTAAATTCTAATTCTAATTCATTTTTCTTCTTTTCAGTTATAGACACGTATTCACACTGCTTTACTTGCACTCCTATAACACAGCAATCGTTGCACTCCTTAGTCACCATCGACGGAATTAATGTTTATTTTTAAAATTTATGTATATATAAACCTCGACCCAATTCGTTAATTCTCAATAGTTAACCCAAACTCAAATTGCGAATTACATCCCTAACTCACACTGCACCACGGTAGAATGAGACTCAGAACTTCATTGTAACCTATAACTATAAATCTAAACGGCCTTTATGTTTGATTCTCTAAGTTTCAATGGGTCGGCGAGCTTCCTTCAGGCGAGTTTCTTATTCTTTGACTTAGAATAACATGTTACTTTTTCTAAATTTTTGTTTTATTAACTAAAAATTTCATTTTCTATTTAGTAATGATGTAGATGTATTCTAACGAAGAAGCGGATATAAACATATTTTAATTTGCATTTATTATTTAAAAATTCAACTAATGGTCCTAGAACCAAACTAGACCAAACCAGAACCGAGTGGTTTGGTTTCATTATTTATTTATTGTGTGAATGACTATTAGACTCTCCTATAAATAGGGGTATCATGTATTTAAAATTACACACTTGAATTGAATGAGAATTCTCTCATCTTCTCTCTCTCTCTCTCTCTCTCTCTCTCTCTCTCTCTCTCTCTCTCTCTCTCTATATATATATATATATATATATATGAATACTGATTTACCTTGTATCAATGTTGAATATCCAAAACATCATGATATTACGAGCAGAGTGATAAATGCTAGCATGAATATATCTTAAAGTCATTAATGATTTTACGAATTAGTTGAGATAATAGCATTATATTGCTAATGGTTTAGCAAATTAAAAATTTCCAATTATTTGCTATGAGAACAACTTGAATATAAATATTTCTCATGCAGCAATATTCTACATACAAACATGTCAATACGATGAAATAAAGATTTGCTTGTGAAGCTTTATGATTTATAAGAAGTGCGATATTTATATACACTCCAACAAGATGCACTTGATATATGATTGTGATTATATCCATAATTACGAATGACATGTGTTGCGACATTTTTAGCCGATTGATATAATACAAGATTCTTGAATATTATGGAGAAATTAAACAATAACATGCATGAAACGTGATCAAGCTTAAAGCGTAATTATGCCTAAAGCATAATGACAATCAATTCCAAAAACAAATATCTCTTGAATAATTGAAATGATCTCTTTTGAGACTAAATACTCATGGTGAGTAAAAGGGACATAGTTAAATGATGGGAGATTCAGGTACCTGATGATAGAATATAAAAAGAGATCTCTCTATGTTATCTTTATATTGAGATGAAATGGAATCGATAAATAAGTCGACTACACACAACCCTCTTATGAAAATGAGGTTTTTGAAATTATAATACTTTGGCCAAATATAAAAATCTCAATGTAGGGATTATTGTTATAGGACCTGAAGTCCAAAACACTTAAATGTGTAATGCCAGTAGTTATTTGTACAAATGAAAAATATTACACAGTCGTAAAAGACAACTCGTTGGGCACGAAACTTTTCAAAGAACTGGCATGACATATGGTGGATGGGACTATAATCTAGATCACTAGTTTGAGCTCTTTGATATACCAATAAGTGAGATCAAAAAGTGTGATTCTCATCTCGGTACTTTGGGAGTTTTCTTTGATGTACCAGTTGGTCGCGGTACGTTGGGCTTTCAAGCGAAATGATTATAGATTATATGTCGAAATTGATATCTATTTCAATGATTGATTATACTCCTGCAAATTAGAAATTGCAGTTTATAAAGTGCAAGAACATACATGTATAAATCATTGAAAGGTTCAATTTGCCCAGAATAGTATCATTATAGAATGAAATGTGATTCTTAAAATAAAATCACATGAAGAATGATACATATGACCCCATAATATAATATGTTGAAAATGAAATTGGAGTGTACTATTATTATATTTGAATATTTGGGCATGCAATTGATTTTCAATATGTAAAATTATATTATCCACCGAAAATGAATATTCACCAGAAGTGAATTTGAAAATGAATATTTAATTATTCATCAGAAGTGAATTCTAGATTTTGATAGTTTCACCAAAAGTGAACAAATTCTAGATTTGAATAATGCAATCAGTCAACTAACTAAACATTGATTGGTATAGCATGTTCAGTACATCATAAATGAGCTATGACATCATAAATGAGTTATAATATATTTATAAAAGCTCATCACAAACTATATGTTTGATGAAATGATTTGAGATTGCATTAATATACTTGTGATATTCTTATGAAGTGACCAAATACTCGCTACACTCTTTTTCCCTTAGTTGAGGTTTTGTCCAACAGGGTTTTCCTAGTAAGGTTTTTAATGAGGCAGCAATTTTGGCGTATCAATGAGAATAATGTA
Organism: Ligustrum vulgare; assembly: GCA_963555705.1. Lineage (NCBI taxonomy): Eukaryota > Viridiplantae > Streptophyta > Magnoliopsida > Lamiales > Oleaceae > Ligustrum > Ligustrum vulgare. The sequence continues at coordinate 8,062,457 of OY743179.1, forward strand.
CTCTTTTTCCCTTCGCTAAGGTTTTGTCCCACAGGGTTTTACTAGCAAGGTTTTTAAGACATTGTCACAGCTATCTGTAAGTAATAATTCAATAACAAGCTCTCTCTTTAAATTGTACTGTAATGATATCAACAAATTAAGAAAATCATAGACATCTTATGAAGAATGTTATGATATCAGCTACACACAAGAAGATTTTCATAAATACATATTCCAGAGGAAAGATGATATAATTATTCAAAAGGTTCATGAATACTTGAATGCACAATTCAGGGGGAGAATCATGCTGTACTCTTTTTCCTTCATCCAGATTTTGTCCTACTAAGTTTTCCTGACAAGGTTTTAACGAGGCGGTGGTTGTACTCTTTTTCCTTCATTCAGATTTTGTCCAATTGGGTTTTACTTACAAGGTTTTAACGAAGCAGCACTTCATAATTCGAAGACAGCACTTCAGAACTTCAAATTTCAGTACATGATTTGTATTACTTATAATTTATGTCATTTTGGATATTAGACTCAATGATTAATGATGACCAATATCAGGGGAGCAGCTGTACTCTTTTTCCTTCGCTCAAGTTTTATCCCACTGAATTTTTTTAGCAAAGTTTTAACGAGGCAGCTATTGAGCAACAAGTCATTCAAGGGGGAATGTTGTAAATTATTAAACTAATTCATTACCTAACCTTACCTAATTTATATAATTTATTTATTTTGTGAATGACTATTAGACTCTCCTATAAATAGGGGCATCATGTATGTAAAATTACACACTTGAATTGAATGAGAATTCCCTCCTCTTCTCATATCTCTCTCTCTCTCTATATCTAGTATTATTATTATGGTAGTTTCACAACATATATCTATTTATTGATCATTATTTGGGTTGATCAGCATGTACCTTTTTCTATATTCGTAATACTCATGAGTCAAGAAAAAGGTGGGTTCAACTTCAACAAGTCCATCGATAAGAAAATGACAACTTTCCAACTTCGATTTTATTTTAGATTTTTTTGGATTAAGTTTTTTCAAATTTATTTTCAACCAATTCATAACTTTTATCAATTTTTTAAGCACAAATTTTATCAACAAATTTCCAAAAAATTGACTCAGCCACACGAAAATGACAAAGAGTTTGGATTGATATCATCTCCAAATTTCTACAGCAGTTTACTGTTGAAATGGATGGATCCTCCCTGAATACAAAAAGAAGATTCCTAGGAAATTTGGAAAGAAGACTCCTAGGAAATTTGGAAAGAATATACGGATGGAACAAAAGAATCAAAATCTTGAAAATTCCGCTTTTCCACCTCTGGCCTCGCCGGATTTCCGGCCATAAACCTCATCCCCTCACGTTGATTTCAGTTCAATATCTCGCACAAAAGGATGGGATAACAACTGGATTGTACTCCATCTTTTACTGGAATCCTTTTGCAAACAACACTCAATAAAATTCTTGAAATTTTCAGATGCACTTCCCGGCAAGCTCGGCGGTTCGCCGAAGCATATGGCGCACATAAGTGTAGCCCAGTCAGGTCTTTGCCCCTCCGGCAAGTATGGGAAATGGCCCATGTACAGTTCCTGTAGAGTCAAGCCCAAGCTCCATATATCGCCGGCGTACCCGTTGTAATTTCCGCCGTATGTATCCGGGTCGAATCTTTCCGGGCTCATATAAGCGCAGGTACCGACGTAGGAGTTGCAGGGATCCAATGTCCGGTTCATGATTTTACTGACTCCAAAATCGGAAATTTTCACTTCCATTTTGTTATTTACTAATATATTTGAAGGCTTCAAATCTCTGTGAATAATCTTGTGGGAGTGCAAATATTCAAGGCCGCTTAAAATCTGGAAGCAGATCTTGGAAAGTAGGTGCTCGGAGAATTTGGTGCCGTTTTTTATTAGGGTCTCGAGGGTGCCCATGTCCATGTACTGCATGCAGATTGCTATATCGCCGCCGGGAATATCGAAGACGCCGTGGCACTTGATGACGTACGGGGAATCGGTACGGCGGAGGATGGAAACTTCACGGAGGATCTGACGACGGATTGCGGTGTCGCTATCTCCATGAACAACTTTCAATGCATATATAGCTGAGGTGTGTTTGTGCCGAACTTTGTAGACTGTACCACCGTTTCCGTGGCCCAAGACTTGAAGTTTTTCCAGGTCAGCAGCTGTGAAAGTGGTGGAGGAGGAGGAAGTAGTTGTGGTGGTGGTGGATGGTGGGAGGGGTAAGGGGAAGCGAGGGCGGCGCTCGGAGGTTTCCGGCAAAGGGAGTCGGAGGTTAAGCTGGCGGCGTTCACGGACGAGAGCCATGAGATTTTGGGGTAGACTGGATTATTTTGGATTAGATTTTTCTTGAAGAAATGGTTGGTTGTAAGTAGCAATTATAAAGTACGTGTGATGGACTGGTGGTGGGAGGAAGGTATGAGGATATGATGTGGCTGGCTGGCTGGTGGGTCCAACTTTGCATTACAAGATTTTCACCACGTGATCTAAAAGGCGTCAACTCATTATAATGAGTAATTATTGGTCTTTATAATTTACACAATTTCTCAAATCAATTTTTAATTATATATTTTTTCTTTCTTCAATTTTTAACCACAAAATTTATCTCGACATTCAAAAAAAATGACGACTGCTCATTATAATAAGTTGTCAAACAGTGGCTAAAACTCTACTGTCTTAAATTTGATTATAAACAATATTTATAAATAATACTCCCTCCGTGCCTCTGTTTGGTAAAAACAAAAAAAAAAACAAGTTTTTAAACAACACAATTTTTCAAATCATTTTTTAATCACACATATTTTCTCTTTCCACTTTTCAACCACACATCTTATATCGAAAACATAAAAAACGTGTTTTTAAATAATTTTTTTTAACAAATTGACTTTTCACACAGATTAAGAAAACATATTTAATGTCATTGAAAAAATAATTTTTGTAAAGAAAATTTTCAACTTACCCTTATTTAATATCAAAACTATTATATTGAAAGTAATAAATAGGGGTATATTGGTAAACAAACAAAATAAATACTTTTCAATAAAGAAACTATTTTATATAATTGAGACAAATAAAAAAGGAATGACAACTTATATAATTGGGACGGATGGAGAGTAACGACTAACGAATAAAATTTTATTGGTCATTTTTTTAAAAAAAAATAAAAAATGATGGAAGAAATCTTTGATTAATAGAAATTGTTGAAGAATTATCTAATAAAATATTTTTCAATCATATATTTTACCTTGAAAATATCATATTATATATATATATATATATATCATTTATCAAACAGAGAATTGAGTATATCACTATTGTTCTTAAGCATATTATGATAATTATACAACAAGTACTATAAAAAAAAGTGAAAATTATAAAGTAAATCAAACAAAGGCTAAGCACCAGTATATGATAATTATATAACATTTAAATGATAGACTTGTTATAGCTTCTAAGGTTCGCAATAACTCAATAAATGTAATAGAAATCAATAATACAAAATGCAAGGAACATAAAAAAACCAAGATTTATGCTAGAAGGCTGAAGTTCAAGCAACATTTGGTTACTTCTCATTAAAGCTCTACAAATATAGATTACGACTTCGATATATTGCAATGATTACAAAGAATCAAGATATCAAGTATCACAACCCAGATCTCAACAGATCGTTCAAAGACCAGAACAAGAAAATCCTCAATCCCACACATCATATCACACAAACGAAGATTTATACATCAAACCTTGCTATAACCACTTGATCTATATTATAACTCTGATTTACTGAGATTTCACTTGAAAAATTGTAATGAAAAGAGAGATTAGAGTAGAAGACTCAAGAGACATCATTTGTAAAGTCAAATAATTCATTCAATTGAAGATATAAAGTGTAGCTTGAGCAATATTCTTGTAATAGAAATAGAAAACACATCATTAGCCTTCAACCCCCTTGCTTGAATAACAAATTAATATACTACTATCCAAAAATGGGCAAGTTGATTTTTGCATATATTTTTCACAGTAGCACAATCAGTGTTCAAGTCTTCGAACAACGAATATCATTCAATCTTTTTGTGAAATCATCTTGTCACCGCATAAACGGATATATCACTTTAAGTTTCTCGATATTTATTCAAAATGAGAAACAAAACTTAATTTTTACAAAATTGGATTTATTAGAAATTTGTATGATTTTCATCTTTGTCAACTGTTTTTGCAAGTTTGCAACCATAATGAAATATTTGTTACAAACTAGCTCTTTATTAGAAGTTGAGTACTAAATTAATATTGAGACAATATTTCAGGGACAAATATACAATTTTTTTTACAAATTATTATAAACAACATACATCTGAACAATATCGAGTGCTTGTTTTATAAAATTTAACTAACACTTCAACTTATTAAACTTCAATTTGAATCATATTTCACGTAATCCATAACTTTTAGACATCATTTTTATCAAAAACTTTGTCAAACAAAAAATAACCTTCAAATATAACTAACACGAATCAAAGAACATGTCTATCGTTTTACAATATACTTTCCAGCATTGCACATTGCTCCTTAATAGAAAATATTTTATTTTTAATTAACGATCTACTTCACTAAATAAATAAAAAATAATAATAATTAAAAAAAGTGATTGGCATCTCTTCAATAATTCATGTCTTTTTAATGTGGTCTTTGTCATGCGGTTCCAAATGGCTCCTAATAATGCTCTTAGTCGAGCAAGTGGACATTTTGATGTGTTGTAGTGACGTGCAAGTTGTATGCGCTATAGGCCACCTTCATTTGAAGGCAAGTTCTTGGTTAATTCTTGATTTCAATAAAAAAGTAATGATTAGGACAAAAGTGTCTTCCTATTTGGAGTTTTGTAAAGTTACTTAGCCTCAGTTTAATAGAATTTATTTATAAACAGGCAACATTTCATTAGATTATTTATTTATTTATTTATTTTGAAAAGTCAACAATTCCAGTTGATAAAATATTTTCACTCATTTTTTATGATTTTGCAAAAAAATAAACCAACGAAAAATTATCACGTAATCGCTATTATAAATAACCGTTTATAAACTATTTACCAACCGCCGGCTAAAAAATCCTCACATTTCGTACATTTAGAATGTTTATCTTCAGGTATGTATGTTCTTGTCCATTTCTAGATAACTACTATAAGCACATTTATAAGATTTGCTTCCGTTTGAATATCACATATTTTCCAGAGTCACTTTTCAGCCGCACTCATTTTTTTAAATTGCTTTTTAACCACATATTTTATCTCAAAAACATAATATTCTTTGTTTTAAGTATAATACTATTTTTATTTTTTTTTATAAGTACAATAGATAGTTACATAAAGGCTCAAATATTGTGAAAATTAAGTTATCATTCACCATCGATCAAATAAATATAACTCAGTTAGGCTTAGGTTAATTGTGTATCTGGAGGCTGCCTAGCAATGGCTCTCACAGTCACGCAACAATCAAGAAAATGTGTCCAAATTCAATGTGCTTAGCCAATATTTAGACGTGGTACCGGACAAAGGCTGCTGTTCCTCCTCGTCATTTCTTTCTCCATATATCTCTGTGTGTGTTTCTTGTCACAATTCATTGAATGCAGTAAAGGAGGATATATTTGAAATTGGGTCAAACATGGACCAACATTGTTTTGAAATATCTAGTTAACAAGAAAAAATACTAAATTAATGTACTATAGCAGTCCCTATATCAAAATAAATAATATTTTCCCTATTCGCTTAGTTACATTGTGTTTACAAAATAGTCTATTAATTTTAACCTTGTTAGGCAAGGAAACTGATGAGGAAGACGCATGAAAAAGTTAGATCAACCAGTACTCCAATCGCCAGTCACAGGTTTACTATAAACAACGTTTCCTCAAGTTCAAATCAAAACTACAAATAGACTAGGGACGCCTACCTTAGGCGCTTCCACCGCACTTGTCCTATAGATTCATGAATGATGTAAATAGCAGGTTGTACCTTAAGCTGACCAATGTCTAAATAACATTCACTGGACGACAAAGTGTTGGAAATTACACGTTGATTTCCCTTCTTTAACACACGTGATCTTTTGATGTTCAAGAATTAAATGAGCAAATAAGAAAATAATATAACAACAACGCAAAATTTTCGGATCGCCAAAGTCTTTCGCTATATAATAAATTATTACAATTATATAGAATTTCACTCACCAACTCAATTCTATATATTATAGAGAAAATACTAATAATGAACTTCTATCTAACCCAAGTTTCTACCATTTGAATTATCTCACAAAGAGTTCACAAGAAACTACAAAGATAAGGCTCGTCAATTCTCTCTAATTAGTCTCACATAAGATTCACAATATTATGGCTCCCTAACACACATATTTATAGGTAAAAACAACCCTTAGAATATGTAGAATTCGTGTTTAGGTAAGTTTCCTTATTGAAGTAGAATACCAAAATAAAGTCTTTTATTTTTCTTTTCACCTTTAACTTGGTCTCCAAGTTAACCACTTTAATATGAAAATCAATTGTCCAAGATATTCTCATTCTTAATTTGGGTCAAATATCCCAACACAAAGTGCTCAACAAATTCGAATATGTGAGTTTTCGAATGTAACGCCCCTGAAATTTCGGTATTTTACTTTAATATATATAAAATAATAATACGTCTTTATTGGGTGAAATATTATCGTTAATTTTGAAATAGATATCCAATTAGTTATTTTATATTGTGTTAACCAAAGTTGTGGACTATAGTTCCATGAATGATAGTAGATGAAACAAGGAAGCTTTAAATGCCCCAACATGGTAAATTAGGGGCTAGTGGAGAAATTTTGGAAAAACTAGTTAATTACGGTTTTACCACTTCATCATGCAATCTTTGTCGTAGTCGTACGAATGCATTATTGATTTGTGGTCATTGCATGCTATACCATCGCGAAGTTCGTAGTGTGCCGTTTAAATCGATGTTTTGTATGTGTGATTTCGAGTCCGGATGTGCCGGGAATATCGAGCCAAGGTAGGGTAGTTGCAATATGAAAATTGTCAAAACCCTACAAAAATTTTCTAAGTATGATGGGGATGGTTGAGCAGCCATGTTTACAAGGACCGTACGAGCTACATATTAAGAATATGCTTTTGCATGCGTGATCTTTAGAAAGTTTGTAATGCGATCTTTCCGATGATATAAAGTTTGTTGAATTCGGAGGTCATCTCGACCCTCAAATTTTAAGTCAAAAGGGCTCGATGAAGTACAAAAATTTGGAATTTTATTATTATTATAATCTTAGTGGGACACTTGACAACTCCACTAGTGGGTTCTTAAGGGTTGTTTGGAAAGACTTATTATTCCTGTTTAAATCAGTAGAATTATCAGAATGTATTTTAAATATATTCAACTGATTTATAACTGTAAATTATTCGAAAAACACTTATAAGCTGAAAACTTGGAAACTTAAAGAGACCAAACATGTCCTTAACTTCAATTCTATAAATAAGGACACTTAGTGCATTTTGCACCAGATTTTTCTGCTGGGAATTGAAGGTAAGGGGAGAAACTTCATATTTTTCATCTTTATTTCTTTATTTAACAAGTAAGAATGATGATTTCTTGTTTCTAATTAAAATTCATCACTCTCACTTGTTAAACCTATGAAGAAAAACAAGTTTTAAACCAGAAAACATGGCAGATTTCGGAATTTCATTACTGCTGGTGAAACGAATGCTATCAGTAACATTCGTTCTTCACTGCCGGATGCTACTGACAGCCTCCTGAACAGAGCAATTTCCTGTTTTTAAAGAAAACTGAAATCTGTCATATTCTGAGTAACAATCTGATGAAAACCTGTTTATGCAGCAATATAATTCATATACACTCATTCTTATAAGTTTCTAACTATCAAATAACATGTAAATGCAGGAACCATTTCTAAATACTCATCCAAAAGCAGTGAGTAAAGCAATATGTGTTTCCTTTGTGATTCTTGTTGTTCTAAATCAACTATATCCATTTTTAGTATTTAGATCCAGCTTCTTTTATATATTATCAAAGATGTTTGATGATTATGATGAGAATATGTGAAAATGTAAAGCTTTGGGCTTAAAAATCTTAGAAATTGTGAAATAAGATCTACCTACTGATAAGTGTATTTTATACACTTATTTCTATCCTAAAAATAGGATTTTATATGTTTGTTTTAGAATATTCGCTATTTATTTTGTGTTATTTGTTTACATTTCAGAAATAATCCAAAGTCGAGAAAACAAAGGAATTGGAGCTAAAATTGAGCAATTGGATGTAAAAGGGGTCAAAGTGAGCAAATCAAGAATGGATGCAGTCAATCAAATGGTTAATTTGAAGAAAAAATCGAATTTGGAAGAAATCAGATGTTCAGGGGTTAAATTGCAACAATCAGAAGTTGGAGGACTTGCTGTGCAATTAAAAGACAGGGACCAAGTTGCAGAATTTAAAAGATAAAAATTGCAGCCGGAATTACAACCGTGCGGCCGCACGGTTGAAAAAGGCGTGCGGTCGCACGGTCAAAAAATTCGGCGACTGAAGTTTACCTGCAGAGTCATGCGACCGCGTATTTTTGAACCGTGCGGCCGCACGGTAGTCCCGACTGGGCCTCAGCTGGGCTTTTTACGCGGAATTCAGCAGTTTTCTCCATAATTAACCTAATTCTCATGAGCATCTATATATACCAGACCTAAGGCACGAAATTAGGGGTTCCCAATTCATTGAAGAGAGGCCAAAACGCTGTCGAAGTGCCGAGGGATCCATGCCACGCCAAGAACACAATTGAAGAACGAAGATCAAGGGAATGAATAGGGTGACATCTATCCATTCCTTTTGTGATTTATATTCAATTATGTATTTAGGCTAGATTTTGAATGTTAGAATTGTGATGAAGCATTTATTTCCGGATTTTATGTATTGATTATCATTTAATTTCATAATTCATGGGTTTGAGCAATTGATTTATACTTTTTTATCATGCAATTACTTGATCACTAGTTATATGATTTTAGGTAATGATTTCTTAAGTTCGAAAGATTGAGATTTCATTAGACTTGTGTCAATTGTCACAAAGTCCGATAGGGGATAGAAATATACCCCTATGCTTTGTGTTATCTGCTATAGTATTCACAAAACTTGTAATGCTTTTCTATACATTTAGATTCGTCATAGAAATATAGTCGGATTGTGTATAGAAATAGGTGTTGATTCTTGTCCGAAAGGGAGTCTTGACAATATTAGGAATATGGATTTTCAAAACCTCGTGAATTATTGTTAGATGTTTAATTTAATGCGTAATTAATGGAATAAATGTGGATTCTCAATTCTAGCATGTTTTTCTCATATTTTCTCTAAATCAAATTTCCTCGTTCTTTCTAGTTTAATTTTAATTCAAAATTCTCAATTTCAAATAATTTCTCGTTCCGGTTAAGGTAGTAGTCTAAAATATGATTTAAAACAATCTCTGTGGGAACGATATTCGGACTTAAAATCCACTTTATTACTTGCGCGACCCGTGCACTTGCGGAGCGTCGTCACCTACATTCTATGTTCTTGGTTTTGTATGTCCAAGTACTATAAATGACTTTTTTAGGTTGAATCTGTTAGAAATAAGAATCTGGGTTTTTCTTTAAGGCTGAAATCTAAGTTTAATTGAGATTTGATCAACCTAAATTCAAGATCCTAACTTAATCATACATGCATGCCTCAAAAGTGGATTTCTAATATTAAGGATAAGTATGCAGACATGTAAAGTTAAAGTACAATAAGTTTATGACTTAAGAAGTGGCTTAGACTTTATTAATTTACCAAAATCTCGGATTTTGGGTCAGTTGAAAATGTCTCTGTACAGTGCTATTGATAGCCGCCTGCAGCTAGTTGTTTAGTATAGGATCAGGCTATTGACAGCCTCCTGCAATTATTAGTTTTACTTAGATTAAGTATAACATTAGAAAGTGTATCTAAATGCCGTTTCAGATTCTTGAATAATGTTCCTTTAATAGTAAAGTATTTTCAGATTCTAACCATGCTCATTCAAGGATGCTATGATGCATTTCTATAATGATCTATCAGCTTCTTAGTTCATTTGCATGCCTATGTACATGACTTAAAGTTGATTTCAGATTTTAATCATTTCAGTCTATGAATTACTACAGTTTTATGAAGCTTAAGATCAAGTTATTCTTGAGCATATGGGAATTTATTTGGCACACATAGTTGCTACTATTTTTATTATGTTAAATTGAAGGAACTACCCTTGCATGTATAATATTGAATAAGGTTGTGAGTTCTATGAGAAAGAAATGAAGCATGCAGTTCCTTTTTATACATCTTGGATGTATTACATTCATTTGTGATGCAACATGTATGCACTTAGGTCTACAAATAATATTTAAACTCTACAAATAATATTTAAACATGTGCATAATTAAGAAAGCAGAACCCTAAGTAGTTAAGTATTCACCAGTTGGGATTCTAGATGCCCAAGGGATTTCTCCCATAATTAAGGTCACAGAAGTGAATCAAGTCTAGATTCTATTACTTCCAACAAGTTTTATAGTTTACAGTAAGTTTTATGACTATCACGATATGAGATGTTTACATCTTTCTATTTTTATGTCATGACAAGTTACGTGATAGGTGACCTTGTACCTTAATGGTACCATGAATTATATTGAGCGCGCCGTGAATACTTACTCTTAGGGTAGGGCCCCAAATAATCAAGTAATTGCATTTAGAAGATAAGTGCACCCTAGAAGTGCATGTTAAATGTGATCATCATGTTATTTGAGGTTATGAGATAAGATGTGGATAAATATAACATAGATTTAGTAATAAATCCGGTAATTGAACTAGAGATAGAGATATACTCTTGTGATTATTGCGATCGTGTGTGAATTCTTGTGTGTAATGCATCTAGATAAGGAATATTCGGACCCGCTGTAGAGATACAAGGTTGACTTATTTAGGTAGGATTGATTTAAACTCGAGAGAGGAATCTCAATTTTAATTAGTGAATTCGATCGATCATATATTTAGGAAATAGAGCATGGAATTGGAATTGATTTAATTGGTTATGTGAAATCGTGAATCCCAATTATTTTACAATCTTATTTGAAAACAAAACAATTTAACAATTCTTTTTAATTCATTAGTTCAATTTCTTAATTCTAGATTTTTATTTTTAAACTACTTTCATTTGTTCAAATAAAGTTAAGAACTGACATATTTGGTACTTAGTAAACAGTCTTCGTGGGAACGATCACTCGACTTAAAAAAAAGTCACTTTATTACTTGATTGTGATATCGTACACTTGCGATTTTACACAACAAGAACATATATTGTATATTAAAAAGTTGAAGTTCAACTAGTTTGTTCAAAGGGCGATTATAATTACATCATATTTTAATTGTATCAAAATATCTTGACCTTTATTCATTGTCAAAATCATGTCATGAACAGCTGAACTTATTTGTTATCATATTTCTATTCTTAACATTTGATTAATTAATTAACACATCTTGTTCCTAATAACACTTTTAGTTCAAAATTTCTACTTTAGTGTCTTTGAGGAAAAAATATTTAGTAACAATTTTGTAAAGGAAGAATGCATAACTAAGACTTTTGAAGTACAAATTTTCAAAATTAAAAAAACTTAAGATTTTATTTCAAAAATTAGGTGATAATTAATTATATATGTTATTGTTTATGGTCACAAGTCACAATTTTTTAGGTCATAGCTTATTATGGTCACAAGTAACAAATTAGATCATAAGTTTATGGTTGCAGTCACAATTTATTTCTCGATCACAAATTTTGAATTTCTTAGGTCACGATTTTTTTCGGTCGCAAATCTTGAGTCAATTGGTCACAACTTAACAAATTATGAGTCATAATTTCTTCATTGGTCACAATTTTTTTCTCGATATAAATCAAGATCTTTTTAGGTCACAATTTTCACAAATCATTAATTTTCTTGGTCAAAATTTATAAAATTATTTGGTTGACTCATTTTTTGGTAAAAAATTATCGATTTAGTTGGTCAAAATTTATTTCTCCAACAAAAACCACAAATTTTATAGGTCATAATAATTAATTGGTCACAACTTATTTTTGGGTTACAATTATCAAATTATTAGGTCACAATAATTCAATTAAATGCCACAAATTATAAAAAAATTAGGTCACATACTATTACTAGTCACAAATTACATAATATTGGTCACACATCATCATCAACACCACCACCAACCCCCGACACCGCCTTATTGACCACCGTCACCACCGACCACCACTGCAAACACCATTACTGACCAAAGCAAACACCACTGCCAGACTGTCCCCGCCACATCCACCATCGATCACTACACAACACCACGGTCGAACTCCACCTTACCACCGTAACCACAACAACCATCTGCTCCCATTTCAACACCACCACCACAAAATCACAAACACCACCAAACCAACAACGACCACCGTCATTGCCACATACGAACCCTAACCACGACTCACCACCACAACGACCACTGCCACCATTGCAAGCGCAAGTTCAAGAACAACCACACCACAGCCATTGCAAATGCAACCACATCGGCTACCACATCGGAAATAGGCATCCACACCACACTACTACAACCAACAATCCGACACCGAAACACCACCCAAAAAATCACACAAACAGCAGAAATAGAAAACAAAAGAAGAAGTAAAAACACCATCCACCACTACCACTGCAAGGCGCCGGCATGCTGTACTGCAAAGTCACTCCGCTACGCACGACCACCGCCTTCTCCAATTCATCAGTGATTTCTGGAAATAGAAGAAGTGGTAACGCCATCATCGGTGATGTACCAGCGTTATCAGCAATTGCGATGTCATCACCAGGCTTTTATTTGATCTAAAATGCATAATACCTCGATCATCATACACTCCACAAATCACATATTTGGTGATCAATCAAACACGTGGAATAATCTCAATAACAAATACACAAGAAATAAGCATTTAATTATCAAATAGCAAATATTGAAATTAATCCAAGCCAGGTCAAATTACTACCATAAATCCCAACACAATAAATTAGCCCAAGTTATATAAATAATACAAAGGAGAATATTTATAACAATGCATCACAAATATGACAAAATAAATGAGAAAATACAAAGTTGTAGATGAAACCCCTTTTAAAGCTTGGCTATGACTTTTTCAAATATTTCTCCACCTTAAATGTATTCTCCTTGTGCTCTTGATTAATTCCCCAAAAGATTATCAAGAAGTTTAAAAGAGAAACAAAATAAAGTAAAATAAAATAAAAGAAAAAATGAAAAGAAAAAAAGAGAAAGAAGATCAGATTCGGCAGTAGCAAAACCGAGAAGAAGAAAAAACGTCCCAGCTGCCAAAATCTGATTTTTATGCCAAAGTTAAGAAAAATTGCATCCTTGGAGGTTTGAAAGTTGAGCAAAATAGTCACAAACACTAGTTTTTCTCTTAATTGATGTGTCCAAGCACAAAAAATCTATGGAAAAGTGATAAAACAGATTTTAAAATGTTTCCAAGTCCCTCAACTTTAATTTTGTAGCCCAAGTCTTCAACTTTTGGTACTTGTGCACTTTGCTCCTCAACTTAACTTTTTGTATTCTTTTGGGCTCTTTTCACTCCCTTTTGACAAATTGTCTTTCATTTTGTATTTTGACCATGAAATATTTACACAGTGGGTCATCCAACCTTTTGAGATGTTGCGATTGAGTCCTCAAACTTTTGATTTCTTTCAATTAGGTCCTTGGACATCAAACTTGTTCTTCTTTTAGCTCAATTGCTCTTCTATCTTGTCTATTTTCTTTTCAATTGAGTTTTTACCTAATTGTTCAAGATAAACACAATTTATAAGTAGAAAATCACTCAATTTGTCAATTAAATTGTCGATTTAAAAGCAAAATAAGTGTGTAAAACACACTTATCAGCTTGACTGCAAATTTTCGCCATATTTGTAGTTGACTGAGTGTTGATTTCATTTTCTAGGGTATATTGCATGAGGGGGTGGGGTGGGTGGTAGTTGATTTAAGTAATATTATTAATTGGTATTAATAATTTTTATTAACACCTGATTATAGTATAATGACAACTTAAACCTGATTTATGAATTACAATCTTAAAATACTTGTTTGTGTGTAATTTCCTCTTTTGTAAATGCAATTGGAGCATATATCCCAGTCCAAATATGTTGGAGCCCAAATGTTGAAGTCTTTTCCTGCAGGCCCAACCGAATGTAGAAATGTAGCCCAAGTTGAAGACCCATATCTTTGCCCCAAAACCATCTCAACTATTTGTTTTTTTAATCTCTACCATTGGATTGCACCAACATCATCTGAGCCATCCACTTGGAGATAAGAACTGATGTTTCATCAGGCGACTTTATTCATTCCAGACGCTTCCTTTACCCTCTCTCTGACTCTCATTTTCTTCGTGGTTTTTTCTCTCAAGGAGATCTCTCATCTCGCAATAACTTTGTGATTTTAATCTTTAGATTCTTAGTGTATATCAAAAGGTTTCTATGTGGTTAACTTTACAATTTTGATCTATAAATCCTTGTGGTTCTTAGTGGTCTTCTGTGCGAGATTTTACAAGTTTTTGAGTTTATTCAGATTTGTTCTTATTCTATGAAAAATCATTTAATTCTTGTAAACTTTTTTTGATCTTTGAAAAACTTAGTAAAAAATTTCAGATCAGAAGATTTTTTCAAAATTTTCTCACTGAAAAACTTCGTGGTGTTTTTACTCAGAAGAATTTCTTGAAACCCTAACTTTCAAAAGGGGGTTTTTCATTTCTTAGTGTCTGGATTGTGTATTTTTTAGTCAAGATCAAATGATCCTTGAACTAAGTGTATTTTTCTAAATATACTGAGAGTTCTGAAGGGATCCCACATCTCCTTGGTGGCTGAGCTTCGTGGATGCAGTTGAACTTTGTGAACTGAATCTTTGTGGTATTGAATCTTCGTGGAAAATCTACAGTAACCCTAATCTTGTAAAGATGTGATATCTTTTAATTATTGCATATTTACATTCTTATTCTTTTTAATTTTTTTTTGTTCTTTCCAAAATCCCTGCGTTTGAAGCCTTCTGTTGGACCCCTTCACTTTCCTTTGTCCATGATTTCTTGACTATTCAGGAATTTGAGGGAGTTTAGGGTTGACCCAAATTAGGTTGAGATATATATTGGAAGAACACTATTTCTTAGTGTTACAGATTTCTTTGTGATTAATACTCAGTGTGATTGTTCTTAGTGGATTGTAGTCATCTTGATTTTTATACTGCCTAGTGTCTGTTTGAAGCTATGTGGTATATTATATTCTTTTCACTTAGTGAATTGCCTTTGATTACTTGATATATTCTGTGAATTTGTCCAGTATTCCTCTACTCTGCTTATTTGAAATCTTTGAAGAAATAAGGCTTCTGATTTTGAAATTTTTTTCAAACTTTTAGTCATTGTTGCAATGGATACTATTAAAGTAGATGTGTGAAATATGGAATGGTGAAGGAGACTTCAGTCTCTGGAGCTAGAAAATGAAAGCCTTATTACTTCAAATGAAATGTTCTAAAGCTATTGTTGAGTCTTGGCCTGATACATTATCTCAAGAAAGACAAACTGAAATGGATGAAATTACCTAAAGTACTCTATTCCTTCACCTATCTGATAATGTCATTAGACAAGTAGGTGAGACTAAGACTGCTATGGAACTCTGGGATAAATTAGAGGAAGTTTAGCACACTGTCTCTTTACCAAATAAATGTTTTCTTTGGAAACAATACTTTGGTTTAAGGTCTGATACTAAAAATGAATGAATGCTTGATTTTGATTGTACTTTTCATATGTGCTCAGAAAGGAATTTATTTGCTAGCTATTGTGATGATTCTTTTGGTTCAGTTAAACTTGGAAATAATTTGACTTTTGATATAAAAGGCATTGGTAAGGTTCTATTGGAACTTGAAAATAATAGAAAACTTGTTTAAATCAAATATGTGCCTGATTTTGAAAAGAAATCCGATATCTTTGGGCATTCTTGATTCTGAGTTATATGATATTAGATTGCATAAAGGTTACTTATGTATTTTTAAAGATAATATTTTACTTTCCCGTACTCCCAAAACAAATGGTATATATGTTTTAAAATCTTATCATATCCGTGATAAGTCTTTTAATGCAGTTTCTGAAAATGACAAATCTATTTTGTAGCATAAAAGACTTGGATATTTAGGTGAAAGAGATTTAAAATTACTTGAAAAGAAAGGTGCTTTTGGTAAAGATGTTTTACATAAACTAGACTTCTGTGAAAAATGTGTCTTGGGAAGACATAAAAGAAGTTCTTTTGGTAAAGGCATTCATAATTCTAATAATATACTTGAATATTTGCGTGCTGATTTGTGGGGTCTTGCCCCAGTCAATTCTGTTTCTGGTTTTAAATATTTCCTGCTTATAGTTGATGACTATTCTAGGAAAACACTGTTAAAGTCTAAGGATGCAACTGTGTGGGTGTTTAAAAACTGGATTACTTTGATACACAATTTAAAAGATAAGAAGGTCAAAGTGATTAGGACAAACAATGGCCTAGAATTTTGCAATCTGGACTTTGATACTTTCTGTATTAATCTAGGTATCCTTAGACATAGGACTGTTATATATAGTTCACAGCAAAATGGAGTTGTTGAGATGATGAATGGACATTGTTGGAAAGAACTAGTTGTCTACTGCTTAATTCAAACCTACCCAAAAAAAAAATTTGGGGTGAAGCAATCAAAACTACTTCATATCTGATCAATCTTTCTCCCTGCAGTGCTATTGATTTTAAAATACCTGATCAGATTTAGAATAATACACTTCCTGATTTTTCAAAACTATAGATTATTGGGTGTGCAGCCTACTCTCATCAAACTGAAACCAAACGTGACTCTAGATCTTTAAAATGTGTTTTTCTAGGCTATGAAGAAGGTGTCAATGGCTACAGACTGTGGGTAAAAGAGCGGAGAGGTTACAGGGTTATTATCAGTAGATCTGTTATTCTTAATGAAATTTTTTTCCCCTGTAAAGATGAGATTTTAGAAGATCCTTTTAGTGAAAATGATTTCATCACTTCTGAGCTAAGTGCTGATCACCAAAATGATCAGCCCAATACTCAGTTTTAGGTGGAGCGATCCCCACATTCTCCTAATAACATTTCTGAACCCAAGTCATCCAATTATGTCCCTGTTACTGAAACTGTTCCTGAAATAGAAGCTGAAACTGAAACTGATTTTAATTTTAATACTTACCAGCTTACTAGGGATAGAAATAGAAGAGAGATTAGACCTCCTACTAGATTTGAATATCCCAATTTTGTTTATGGATTTTCATAAACTGAACCTTTACAGTATGAACCTGAATCCTTTGAGGAATCTATTTCTTCAACTGATTCTAAACTTTGGCTTGCAGTAATGGAAGAGGAAATGGATTCTCTTATTGAAAATGACATTTGGACCTTAGTATATAGGCCTAACAATAAAGAATAATTGACTGCAACTGGATTTTCAAAATAAAGTAAAGTGAGTCTAAAGAGGTAAAACCTTGGTACAAAACTAAACTTGTAGCAAAAGGTTTTTCACAAAAAGAAGGGATTGATTATAATGAAATTTTTTCACCTGTTGTTAAGTATACTTCTATCATAATTCTATTTGCTTTAGTTACTCAATTTGATTTAGAACTAGAACAAATGGATGTTAAAACTACTTTTCAGTATGGCTCTTAAGATGAAACTATTTATATGCATTAGCCTAAGGGATTTAAAAGAAAAGGTAAAATTGACTTGGTGTGTTTGCAGTAAAAATCCTTGTATGGTCTGAAACAAGCCCCAAGGAAATGGTATAAGATATTTGACTCTTATATACAAAGCCTTAATTCTCAAAAGAGCCAATATGATTCTTGTTTTTATTTCAAGTTTGGTGAAATTGATTTTATGTATCTTCTGCTGTATGTTGATGATATGCTCATTGCTGGCCCTAATATGCATGATATTAATGTGCTTAAGCATAAACTGCATTCTGAGTTTGAAATGAAAGACTTAGGGCATGCTAAATGGATTCTAGGCCAGATATTGCTTTCTTTGTGAGTGTGCTTAGCTGATTTATGAGTGATCATGGTGAGTTGCATTAGGAAGCTATGAAATCTTTGTTGAAATATCTTAAAGGTTCTGTAGGGACTCAGTCTTGTGTTTTCTAAAACAAAAACTGATTTTAAACTAAAAGGTTTTTTTGATTCTGATTTTGCTGGGAACATTGATAACAGAAAGTCTACTTCTGCATATTTTTTTACTTTAAATTGTTCCTGCATAAGCTGGAAATCAAAGCTACACAAATTAGTTACTCTATCTTCTGCTGAGGCAGAATATATAGCAGCCACAGATGTTGTTAAGGAATGTATGTGGCTTAAGGACTACTTAGTGAAATTGGTTGCATTGATAATTCTGAAATTGAGATTTGTACATAAAGTCTTAGTGCATTAAATTTGTGCAAAAACCATGTGTTTCATAATAGGTCAAAACACAAATGTGAAATTTCATTTCATTAGAGACATAACTGAAAAAGGTATTGTTAAACTTGTTAAAATACCTACTCAACTAATCCTGCAGATGCGAGACCAAAGTTATACCAATAAACAAATTTAAAGATGCTTTAAGGTTTTTAAATTTGTTAGAATTTTGATACTGCCTTATATGTGCTTTGCAGGAGCTGCTAATCCAATTGAGGTGGAAATTGTAAATGCAATTGGACCATATATCTCAGTCTAAGTCTGCTGGAGCCCAAGTGTTGAAGTCCATTCCTGCAGGCCCAACCGAATGTAAAAATGCAGCCCAAGTTGAAGACCCGTATTTTGGCCCAAAACCATCTCAACTATCTATTTTAATCTCTACCATTGGATTGAACTGGCATCATCTAAGTCGTCCACTTGGAGATAAGAACTGATGTTTCATTTGGTGACTTTATTCATTACAGATGCTTCCTTTGCCCTCTCTCTGACTCTCATTTTCTTCGTGATTTTTTCTCTCAGAGAAATCTCTCATCTCGCAATAACTTTGTGGTTTTAATCTTCTGATTCTTAGTGTATATCAGAAGGTTTCTTTGTGGTTAACTTTTCAGTTTTGTTCTGTAAATTTTTGTGGTTCTTAGTGATCTTTTGTGCGAGATTTTACAAGTTTTTGAGTTTATTCAGATTTGCTCTTATTCTGTGAAAAATCGTTTAATTCTTGTATTTTACTTTTGATTAGTAAAGTTCTTTTGAAGTTTTTATCTTTATTTCATTCTTTGTGGTTACTTTGTGGTGATTCTGAGTCTTTAAATCGTAAAAAAGTTTATACTTGTTATTTTTTTGCTTATTTAAAACTACGATGGACAACTGAGTCTTTTAATTCCTTCTTAACGATATTTTTGGACAAAAATTATCATCAAAGGCAAGATTTGCTAATTAAAAAAATGTACTGGATCATAACACAATTAATATAAGTTGGAGGCATGATACTTTTCACCCCGTGATTGTGAGTTGTCCCAAACTCAGGGCCGTACCAGTGGTCGTGAGAGTCAAAGGCAAACTTTGAAATTGGGTCCTTGTATGTGCAATTTTTTTTAACAAGGGATGATAAAGATTGAAATCGATCAAACTAAATAAGAATATTAATAATTAAATATGTTAACAATAAAATAAACAAAGTTTATATTCAAAAGATTTATTTCATAATAATGTTATAATAAAGCTGAAAATGTTTCAAACAACCACTTAAATATTATCCGTCTTATAGTTTTAAAAGCAAAAATCTCAATCAAAGTCAAAAAAAGTCAAAAAAATAATTTTAGGAAGCACAAACATAAAAAATAATAATAAAGCATTTCAATAATTTGACAAATTGATAGTGCCAAAGAAAGCACCAATAAATTAATAAATTACTTAATGGGAGCCCCTTTAGTTCAAGAAAATTAACACCAATAGATTACGTGTACAGACTCATTTATCACTGTCACACATACCACCAAACTGCCCAAAGAAAGTCAAAAACAAAAAGAAAGAGAATTTACAAAAACGAATTCATCAAACGCCTCGCAGAGCAATCCCATTAATCCTCTAGATTCAGATCCAAACTAAAAGTCGAAAATAAACAAAACTCAATTGATAAATCATAAAAGATTAAACATCACCGCTAAAACAAATATGACATAACCATGTATTACAGTTGATACAGGTCTAAAGAACCCAAAGTTTTGTATTTTCACAAAATACAAAATTCATAAAGGTGTTGAAAATTACATACAAATTCTCTCTTTAATTAACTCCACATGAATTATTTATGTTCAATAAATAATAAGCAAATCAGAAAATAAATACGAACACAGAAATTTACGTGGTTCGACAATTTGCCTATGTCCACAGACCGCCAAAACTTTTCACTATATAATAAATTGTTACAATTATATAGAATTTGCACTCACCAAACCCCTCAAGTATTGTACAAAAAAAAAACCAAACTTTACCATATCTACTAATTTCTATTTTTTTGTACAATCCACAAATAATTCAAGAAAAACCAAGATGCTAGATTACATTTTTTCTCACAATACTCTCTAATCAATGTGCAATTAATTGGCTCCTCAATACATATATTTATAGGTAAACATAACCAAAAAACGTGTATTACTTGTACCCCAAGATATTTTTTTATTGAAGTAGAATAATCAGAATAAAGAAATAAATTCATGCAAAAAGATTATTTCATTTTCTTTTCACCCTTAACTTGGTCTTCAAGTTAACCAATTTAACAAGAAAATCAATTGTTCAAGATATTCTCATTCTTAATTTGTGTCAAATATCTCAACAATCTCCACCTTGACACAAATTCATCTAAGCCAAAAAATTCAAATTCAATCATTGGATAAACAAGCAAGCATTTAACACTTGACGATCTCATACTCCACCATATGAGTATAACTAGCACTCGGAATTATCCACGAACTCCGAGCTTTTCATCGGCTCCTGTCGAAATAAACCTTGCTGAAAAATTATTGTACAACCCCATGTTTGGCTTTCCTTGAGAGCTCATCAGCCATCGACATCAATTTCACCACACACCTTGCATTAACACCAAACTAATGCCCGTGTATAAACATATGTACCTGCCAGCAAGAACACATCATCTATCATGGCAACTGACTTCATGCCATAAGGAAGTCCCATCTTATTAAAGTACATCATCATCACCCTCCATCAGGAGAGTCACATTGTCCACATTCGAGTAGTTAGTCGAGTCTGCTCCACCTTTTGGACAATTTCTTTTCACATGACTAGATTCTCCACAGTTCCAACACAGTACCTTCTTCTTCATAGAGTTAGCTCTCTTCAACTTTTCAGTAACAAGCAAAGCGTTTTCAGATGAACTGTCACTTCAACCTAATCAATTTAACTTCTGAAAATTCCACCGTTTCCTTCCAGTACATCAAAACCAGCATGATGTACTCAAAGGTGGATGAAAGAGACCAGATGAACCTTATCCTCATCATCAATCTTAACTCCAATAGATTCAAGTTCAGAAACAATCCCATTGTGAACACCAAGATGATCTAAAATTTTCATACCTGAAATCATTCTCAAAGAATGAAACCGCTCATTTAGATATAAGTTATTTGATAAGCTCTTCATCTGATACAACTCTTTCAATTTTTCCCAAAATTCATTTACAGCAAATATCCCATAAATATTTGCAAGAACATTTTTTGCCAAACAAAGTTGTAACAAGCCAGCAGCCTTCAAATCCAAATCTTCAACTCTCGTGCTGAATTCAGTTTCTCTGTCAAACTCGGGGATGGTTTTCCTTCAAAGCTTTCTGTAGTCTCGTCTGAATCAATACATCCATGACTTGTACTTACCACAAGCCAAAATTGATCTTTCAGCCAAATTTCTCTATGTTGTAATTTCCAAACATATTTTCTTTTGCTCCAAAAAAATCTTCGAACCACCTGATGCTCAGTTAATTAGACGTCGATTTCCCCGTCGACGGCGCCACTGTTGGGAATTACACACAAATTTCCTCTCTAATTAACCCCACCGGAATTTTTGATATTCAATAAATAATAAGCAAACCAAAAAATAAGTACGAACACAGAAATTTACGTGGTTCGGCAACTTGCTTATGTCCACGGACCGCCAAAACTTTTCACTATATAATAAATTGTTACAATTATATAGAATTTGCACTCACCAAACCCCCAAGTATTGTACAAAAATAATCAACCTTTACCACATCTACTAATTTCTACTTTTTTGTACAACCCACAAATAACCCAAGAAAAACCAAGATGCTAGATTACATTATTTCTCACAATACTCTCTAGTCAATGTGCAATTAATTGGCTCCTCAATACACATATTTATAGGTAAACATAACCAAAAAACGTGTATTACTTGTACCCCAAGATATTTTCTTATTGAAGTAGAATAATCAGAATAAAGAAATAAATTCATGCAAAAAGATTATTTCATTTTCTTTTCACCCTTAACTTGGTCTTCAAGTTAACCAATTTAACAAGAAAATCAATTGTTCAAGATATTCTCATTCTTAATTTGGGTCAAATATCTCAACAATCTCCACCTTGACACAAATTCATCTAAGCCAAAAAATTCAAATTCAATCATTGGATAAACAAGCAAGCATTTAACACTTGACGATCTCATACTCCACCATATGAGTATAACTAGCACTCGGAATTATCCACGAACTCCGAGATTTTCATCGGCTCCTGTCGAAATAAACCTTGCTGAAAAATTATTGTACAACCCCCATGTTTGGCTTTCCTTGAGAGCTCATCAGCCATCGACATCAATTTCACCACACACCTTGCATTAACACCAAACTAATGCCCGTGTATAAACATATGTACCTGCCAGCAAGAACACATCATCTATCATGGCAACTGACTTCATGTCATAAGGAAGTCCCATCTTATTAAAGTACATCATCATCACCCTCCATCAGGAGAGTCACATTGTCCACATTCGAGTAGTTAGTCGAGTCTGCTCCACCTTTTGGACAATTTCTTTTCACATGACTAGATTCTCCACAGTTCCAACACAGTACCTTCTTCTTCATAGAGTTAGCTCTCTTCCACTTTTCAGTAACAAGCAAAGCGTTTTCAGATGAACTGTCACTTCAACCTAATCAATTTAACTTCTGAAAAATTCCACCGTTTCCTTCCAGTACATCAAAACCAGCATGATGTACTCAAAGGTGGATGAAAGAGACCAGATGAACCTTATCCTCATCATCAATCTTAACTCCAATAGATTCAAGTTCAGAAACAATCCCATTGTGAACACCAAGATGATCTAAAATTTTCATACCTGAAATCATTCTCAAAGAATGAAACCGCTCATTTAGATATAAGTTATTTGATAAGCTCTTCATCTGATACAACTCTTTCAATTTTTCCCAAAATTCATTTACAGCAAATATCCCATAAATATTTGCAAGAACATTTTTTGCCAAACAAAGTTGTAACAAGCCAGCAGCCTTCAAATCCAAATCTTCAACTCTCGTGCTGAATTCAGTTTCTCTGTCAAACTCGGGGATGGTTTTCCTTCAAAGCTTTCTGTAGTCTCGTCTGAATCAATACATCCATGACTTGTACTTACCACAAGCCAAAATTGATCTTTCAGCCAAATTTCTCTATGTTGTAATTTCCAAACATATTTTCTTTTGCTCCAAAAAAATCTTCGAACCACCTGATGCTCAGTTAATTAGACGTCGATTTCCCCGTCGACGGCGCCACTGTTGGGAATTACACACAAATTTCCTCTCTAATTAACCCCACCGGAATTTTTGATATTCAATAAATAATAAGCAAACCAAAAAATAAGTACGAACACAGAAATTTATGTGGTTCGGCAACTTGCTTATGTCCACGGACCGCCAAAACTTTTCACTATATAATAAATTGTTACAATTATATAGAATTTGCACTCACCAAACCCCCAAGTATTGTACAAAAATAATCAACATTTACCACATCTACTAATTTCTACTTTTTTGTACAACCCACAAATAACCCAAGAAAAACCAAGATGCTAGATTACATTATTTCTCACAATACTCTCTAGTCAATGTGCAATTAATTGGCTCCTCAATACACATATTTATAGGTAAATATAACCAAAAAACGTGTATTACTTGTACCCCAAGATATTTTCTTGTTGAAATAGAATAATCAGAATAAGGAAATAAATTCATGCCAGAAGATTATTTCATTTTCTTTTCACCCTTAACTTGGTCTCCAAGTTAACTAATTTAACAAGAAAATCAATTGTCCAAGATATTCTCATTCTTAATTTGGGTTAAATATCCCAACAAAAGGATGAGAAGTGAACTTTCGAAGATTATCTGATGAATAATGATGTCCGGAGGTGAGTACCAAGCAGTAGATAAGCGAGACGAGTGTCGTGCAAGCGACGAAAGTCGAGCGACGGAGCTGGGGAGCAGAACAAAAGTTTGCCCAACAAATGTATAGATAATTCATAAACATCTATTGGTACATGTTCATCTTCAAGCTTCAAGTATCGATACGAGGTATCTCCAAAATTCAGTTTCATGGAGGCAGTTTTGAGCTCATACTCGAGGAACTAAATGAAATTGAAATCTTGTCTTCTTGATATACCATTTTGAAGTACTCACAAAGTAATTTCTTGTACATTTTAAAGGCGCAATAAACGGATAACTGAGGAGAAAGTTATAGCTTGCTGAAGTAGGCCACCCAAATTTACCGGTCCAGGTTTTAAACCCGATTTTGACCTTTTTTTTTTTTTTTTTTGCTGCTTTTTTTTTTTTAAGTTGTTTTAAGCTACTTTTGAATATGATTTTATTTTCTAAATGAGTAAACGTTGATTTATTTGTAAAATATCTTGTTTTTTAAAAAGTTCTGTAACTTTTGAAATAATTTTTAATTTTTTAATTGAAATTGGTTCAACCCCGGTTCGATCTGGTCGAATCTTTTGACCCTTGACTTGTTGGCTCTTTCGGTTCAAACTGATTTCCGATTTTTTAAAACACTGCTATTAAGTATTAACATTAATACTATACAATGAAGGGCAAGGTTTGTACTTTTAAATGATGATAAAAAATAAAAATAAACATTTTTGTCAAGGATATCAGCCGAGGTAAATTGATTAGTTCTTAAACCAAGTCAAAAGTGCCCAAAGTAGATTAAAAAGGGAATTTTGCAATCTTCATCCCAAACTTTTCCAAATACACAAATTTACCTTCAAACTTTTTTTTAGCATCATCTATTCCCAACCTTTTAATTATATATCAAATCTCGTCATTAGGGGTGGGCGTGGGTTGGGTCGATTTTTTTCCCAACCCGAACCCAACCCACTATGGTCGGGTTGATAAAAAATCAACCCAACCAAACCCAAACATGAGTTCAAACACAACCCAACCCAATCAAGTTTCGGTCGGGTTGGGTTGGGTTGGGTTGGGTGGTTTGGACTTTAGTCCAACTAAATAAAATTCTTAGAAAATTAAAAAAATTATGCTCATAAATTAACTATTAACTCAAATAAATTATGTAAAATACAATAAGCTCAAATATAATAAATTGAATATTTGCTAATAAAATTAAAATATGTTCAAATTATATTTGAGTTTCATCCAAATTAAAAATGGATTTAAGATTCTTGAAATTTAAATGGTCTTATATTTTTTAAATTTTGATTGGGTTGGGTTGGGTTGACCCAACCCAACCCAAACAATTTTTTTTTTTATAACCCAACCCAACCCAAACAATTTTTTTTTTATAACCCAACCCAACCCAATTTTCATTAAAACCCAACCCAACCCGATCGGGTTGGGTTGGGTTGGGCGGTTTTAGCGAGTTGGGCGGGTTGATGCCCACCCCTACTCTTCATTCCATCTATTTTGACCACAAAGCCCTGTTTGAGTTCCATTATTCAAAAAATCATTATTGTCAAAAAAAAATTTCAATTACACATTTATCAATAAAAACAATTTGCACTTAAAACTCACTTTTAGTTACTTTTTAACCACACTCATCTCCAAAAACTAACTATTACAAAATACATTTATTGTGAAAAATGGAGCTCAAACAAACAAGGGCTAAATGATGGGTTTTCCATTCTCTTTAAGTAAACATTTTAAGAAAAAAGGTAGTAGAACAACAAAAATTACAAATGAAGTCCCATAACCTTTCAAAAGTACAAATGAATCTCTCTTCATTATTCTTCATATTTGGAGGGTACATTTGGTAATTTTTTAGAATAATGTTATTTGTCATAATTATTTACAGATTGATTCATGACATAATTATGTTAAAATTCTACTGATTTCTTCTATCTCTTTTCAAAACTATTTTTTCTTTTCACTTTTTATGTACGTAATTCCATAAATTATTATGTACAAGTAATATTATCGTATTTTATATTTATATTTTTTGTTTTTTTTCTCTTAGGGGGATTTTATGCTATCTTTAACTTATGTAAGGACGAATTTTGTCATCAACGACACACCATGCTTATTTTTTTTAAACACTGGAATGTGGTGCCATTCTTAAAGGTCAGGGAGATATCCCATACATTTTTGAAAGGTTGGGACCAAATATGCTATTATCCCTATGTTTATTTAGTCCATATCTCATTGAAAATCCTTGATTTGTTGCCCGAATCGGGCACAGTGTGTTGCCTGAATCGGGCAGCATAGTGTGCTCGATTCGAGCAATAGATCATTGCTTTCTCATTGGATTCATATATTTTTAATAACATGTTTCATCAATTTTTTATTAAAATTTATTAAAATTTCGATTCTAATCACCACCAAACAGGGACTTAACCGTTAAATTTTAAATTTCGATTCATTTATTAAACTTTGGCATTAAATGACCAAAATGAAAGGAATGATCAGTCTTGCAATATTATTGAAAGACTGTAGATGACTGTTGGGATTCAAACAATTTCACATCGATTGTGAGGAATGAAATAAACCACCATATAACCCAAGTGAGCTACTCCACCCATTACCAATTGGTTTTGGGTTGGAACCTCACTTGGGCCTGGGGTTTGGGCTTGGGATTGGACAAAATTAAAATATCCATGGTCCCAACAGTGGTATCAGAGCCAGAAAGATTGTCTGGTGGACGCACGATCGAGTGGATGTGACTCCCTAACAATGGCAGATGAATCGAGATGATGAGCCTCAAGATGAAGAATTCCTGTAGTTTCTCACGAGATGGAAAGATCCATGGTAACATAGTGTGCAGCGGCTATGGTGGATTATCTCGGTGAATGGTGATCTCTTTGGGCATGAGGAGATTTGACGGGATTTATCTCGAGGGAGGGCCAGATGGACCAAGTGTACCTCGTGGGCCTTGTTTGAGGGAGGGATTGTTGGGATTCAAACAATCCCACATCGGTTGTGAGGAATGAAATAAATCACCATATAACACAAGTGAGCTACTCCACCCATTACCAATTGTTCCTTGATCACTTGTGTTTATTACAAACTCCTTACCCTCCAAAAACTCACTTTCAAGTGAATTTGAAGTTAAACCTGTAACATTGTTAGTAGCAACAAAAATACAAGAAAATTTATTTCCTTCATGGGCTATCATTTTGTCCCTCAATTGAGTGTCATCCTTTTGAATTATGTGTGAGCATGAATGATCTTGAATTACCGTTGTGCCAAGCATATAATAAAGTCTATTTCTCAATATTCCTTTAATTACAATGTCATTGCCTTTACATACTAACATATTATCATTCTTCGTTTCATAATGAAAACCAGACATATGCAATGTGCTCAAAGAAATAAGATTTTTGGATAAAGCAGGTATATGCCTCACCCCAATTAGAACTCTAACCACCCCATTATACATCTTGACCACAACTTCACCTATTCCCATCACAGTACAAGACTCACCATTCCCTAAATACACATTCTCCCCATCTATCTCTCTATAGGTCTTAAACCAAGCTTTATGGTAGGTCATATGATAGGAACACCCTGAGTCAAGTATCCACTCTTGATTCTGCTCACCTAACATCACATTTAACAATCTCAATTGATCATCATCATTCCCAAAAGCCCCAAAAGCAGTATTACTTTCAGCTACATCCCGCAGCCCCTCTTTCTTCCTTAGCCACTCGTAGCAATCTTTCTTAAAGTGTCCCGTTTTACCACAATGAAAGCACTTATCTCCATCTCTACCACTACCCTTGCCCTTCCACTGTTCCTTACTCTTACCCTTATTCTTGTTAAAGTTCATAGCATTTGACTCTTTCTTACCAAATTTACCTTTAACAAAATAAGCCGTTTCAGTATGGACAGCTTTCTCCTCCAAATTGATTTCTAATGCTTTAGACCTAATCGAAGCAGTGACATTTGCAAGAGTTATGGTATCCCTTCCATATTTAATAACATTTTTAAGTTCTTTGAAAGATTCTGGAAGGGAATTTACCAAAATTATAGCTAATTGATCATCTTCGATTTTCTGTCCACTGTTCGTTAAATCTAAATTCATTGCAGAAAATGCATTTAAATTTGTTTCAAGATCTTTGGAGGGGTCCATTTTGAAACCAAAAATTCTTTCTAAAAGAAAAATCTTATTAGGAACAGTTTTAGCAGCATAAATTTCATCTAACTTATTCCAGATTTCTAAAACAGTTTGAGAATCGTTTACCTGTCTCAGAACGTTATCTGAGAGATGAAGAATCAGAGTGCTGTACGCCACTTCTTGAATTTCAGCTACTTCATCAACTTTGGCTAATAATGTCTCCGGCCATTCGGATTGTTCCTCCAATGCCTTTGCAACCCTTTGTTGCACCAATACTGCTTTCATTTTCTTCTTCCAAAGGGAGAAATTGTAGCAACCAAGAATTTTTACGCGATTAATAATTATTTTAATAGAAAATCGTGTCGCTACTATTTCACCCATTTTTATTAAGTTAACGCAGCGACGTATTCGTATAGCCAAGTCAAGAAATAATCGAGATCGTTCGATTTTAAATTAAATTCCGAATTTCTAAAAATATCTCCATTCTCTTGATTTAAAGTATATTAAGTCCAAATACTTAATTCAATGTTATCCCAATATTTATTTATACAAAAATTACTTTTATTATTTAAATTAAGAAAATATATGCAAGCATGAGAGGTTCCATTATATGTAATCATGAAGAGCATAATATTTGTATAAAAAATGGAAAAGTATATGAATGATTTATATACTCCATTATATATAATCATGAAGAGCATAATATTTGTATAAATATGGAAAAGTATATGAATGATTTATATACTCCATTATATATAATCATGAAGAGCATAATATTTGTATAAATATGGAAAAGTATATGAATGATTTATATACTCCATTATATATAATCATGAAGAGCATAATATTTGTATAAATATGGAAAAGTATATGAATGATTGATAAGACTCCATTATATGTAATCATGAAGAGCATAATATTTGTATAAAAAATGGAAAAGTATATGAATGATTTATATACTCCATTATATATAATCATGAAGAGCATAATATTTGTATAAATATGGAAAAATATATGAATGATTGATAGACTCCATTATATATAATCATGAAGAGCATATTATTTGTATAAATATGGAAAAGTATATGAATGGTGCTTTACTTTAAGAAAAGGATGTGTTAAAATTAATAGAATTGAATGATTATGTTTACAATATGCCAACTTTATACATCTATTTAAACCCATCTCTTTTACACACAACTCTACACATATACACTTATTTCCAATCTCTTGACAAAATCCACAAGTAAGAGAAATTCAAGGTGGTCAAGAAAGTTTTGGTTCGTTTACTACTACACTTCATTTTAATCTTTTAAAAGGTAAGTATATCTTATGTTTTTATGTAAAGTAAGTATGTTTTTATGAAATGTAAGTATATCTTATGTTTTTATGTAAAGTAAGTATGTTTTTATGAAATGTAAGTATATCTTATGTTTTTATGTAAAGTAAGTATGTTTTTATGAAATGTAAGTATATCTTATGTTTTTATGTAAAGTAAGTATGTTTTTATGAAATGTAAGTATATCTTATGTTTTTATGTAAAGTAAGTATGTTTTTATGAAATGTAAGTATATCTTATGTTTTTATGTAAAGTAAGTATGTTTTTATGAAATGTAAGTATATCTTATGTTTTTATGTAAAGTAAGTATGTTTTTATGAAATGTAAGTATATCTTATGTTTTTATGTAAAGTAAGTATGTTTTTATGAAATGTAAGTATATCTTATGTTTTTATGTAAAGTAAGTATGTTTTTATGAAATGTAAGTATATCTTATGTTTTTATGTAAAGTAAGTATGTTTTTATGAAATGTAAGTATATCTTATGTTTTTATGTAAAGTAAGTATGTTTTTATGAAATGTAAGTATATCTTATGTTTTTATGTAAAGTAAGTATGTTTTTATGAAATGTAAGTATATCTTATGTTTTTATGTAAAGTAAGTATGTTTTTATGAAATGTAAGTATATCTTATGTTTTTATGTAAAATAAGTATGTTTTTATGAAATGTAAATATACCTTATATTTTTATGAAAAGTAAGTATGTTTTTATGAAAGGTAAATACACCTTATGTTTTTAAGAAAAGTAAGTATGTTTTTATGAAAAGTAAAATACCTTATGTTTTTAACGAAAATGTTTGGATCATTGCTATGAAATAAATCTCACAAGATTGCTATGGGTCCCATATGATATGTTTATGATTATGCTAAGGGTACCGGAGTTTAGTAGCGCTACACATAAGAATTCTTGCCATTTAAGTTCGGTAAAATTCTTGTGTCTCCCTATGTTTATGAGTATTTCGATCCTATCCTATGTTATGATGAAAATGATCCATATGCTTTCAAAAGAAAATTTATGCTTGGTATACTTACTGGGATTTTATAAATCTCACTCCACGATATTTACCATTTTCAGATAATTGAAGGTTCGAGGCGGTCAACATGGAAGTGGCAAAAGTGGTTAAGATTGATGAGATAATTATGTTGAACTTTATGTAAGAAGATTATGTTCTATTTTTATTCACAAATAAAATTATGGGATTCTAATTTATTCTTTTGAATAATTTTACATTACTATTTAAGTCTCGATAATATGATATGAGTCACTTTTAGTGGCACTCGAATGGTCGAGAATTCGGGTCGTCACAGTTGGTATCAGAGACAAGAGTTTTAAAAACGATTCTGTAGATTTTTGAAATTTTATTTCTTAAAAAAAAAAAAAAAAAAAAAAAAAAAAAAAAAAAAAAAACTATTCACGTGAACAGTAAAACGACGTGCTATTCATGATGAACAGTGAACGAAATCACTATTCAATTAAAAAAAAAATTTGAATTTTCACATGTCAAGTATGGTTATGATTTTGAAAAGTATGATGAAATTTGATGTGCGAATTTCAAGGACAAAATTCATTTTAAGCAAGGGAGTTTGTAATGTCCTGAAAATTTTATGGAATATAATTAGTTAGTGATATGATGTTTATATTGATGTCTTTGATAAATTTCTAGAAGTTCGGGGACTAAAGGAAAATAAGATTTGACGATAAATTTTTATTTGGGTTAATTAGGCTCAATCTTATGTAAAGATGCGAAATGATTAATAATAATTTTTTTTAAAAATATTTTAACTCATCACTCTACTATGTCACTCTCCACGTATTGACTCCTCGAACCAGGTATGTTATATGCTTTGCAAGTCATTTACGATTTTATTAAGACATGTTAAGTATGAAATATTCATATGTTATGAATCTTTAAGTGAAATATACATGTTGAGTATGATATGAATTGATAGAAGCCTAAATTTTAATTTATTCATTTTAATGTAGAATCATGAGACATAGAGGATATTGATATGAATTTTGGTTCATATTAAGCTTAGTAAGATTGACTCAATTAGAAATTAAGTTGGGTTGTAACTTTGGCCCAAAATATATGGAATAATATATTAAACAAACAAAATTGATAATGAATTGTACAATAATTTATCCCTTTATCACTACCTTTGTGTAAAAACAAGGGAAAAACTGTGGATGGTTATTAGTACTTCCTCTTCAAGTTTCAATTTTCGGTTCAATAATTTATCCCTTTATCACTACCTTTGCTTAAAAGCAAGGAAAAACTGTGGATGATTATTGGTACCACTCTTCAAGTTTCAATTTTAAAAAAAAAAAAAAATAATGATTTACGAATGATTTTCAAAATAATCTTTGTCGTCAAGTTTAGAAATGATGAGCCCTAAATGGACTTTGCATAATTGATTTTAGACATGGCACTAAGTATGAGAAGTCAACAGAAAGGACTAGATAATATTTTCGAATTATTCATCGTTTAGATTAAACGAGAAATAGAAAGTCTGTTTTATGAAGTTATGATGAGATGTTGAGATTATAAGTGATATGATTTTATTGAGATTTTTATGAGAAGAATTATGAAGTTGGAGATTTAAAGTTTAGGCTCTTAATTATTGAGAAATAAGGACTTGATATGGTGATATTAGAAATTATGATTTGAAATTTCTATGTTGAGGAATTATGAATTGATTTTCTGGAATATTTATGATGATATTGAAGTTTGATGAAATTGTGATCAAATGTACAATTAGTTATTATTGTGAGTTATGAAGTATGCTTACGATTTGGATAAGTCCAAATTTCAAAGGAAAACTCTGCCTAGAATTTTATCGTTTGGAGTTAAGAGCATAGTATGGTATGCAATCACTAAGAGAATTGAAGTTAGACATACAAGTTCATTTACATCACAAACGAGATTTAGTAGATGATAACAGAGATATTATTATTTTCTCATAAGGAGAACACACAAGAGTCACCCTAGAAAGGAAATACATGAAAACACGCAAAAGCAAAAGAAAGCAACATGGGAAATTCCTCAAATTGAGAGATGTGTTTCCGGAGTAGCCGTATCCTACCACCTCTGACCTTTTGAGGAAATAAAAAAACCTTCAAAAAGGTGTGTTTCGAGAGTAAGAATACTCCGTAATCTACCACCTGGAACCTTTGAGGTACACACAAGATTTAAACATTAAGGAAAATCCTAGGAAATTAGAGGGGTGTCTCGAGAGTAAGAATACTCCGTACTCTACCCCCACCTATTCTAAGATTCATAAAGTTAAGTTTACATTAACTGGACTCCATTTTCGCTTGATTCCCCTTCCTTGCGACCAATCTATCTTAACCCCTGCTGGATCTTGTATTGAGATATATGACTGCAGCTTATCCAGTAGTTCATCAATAGTAGGAGCAGAAATAAGAAGCCTTCTGGAAAATGGAGAGATGAATCCCTGTTCCACAGCATAATCAAGAAAGGTTAACAAGCCATCAAAGAAATTGTTAACATTCAAAAGCCCAATAGGCTTAGTATGGAGATCTAGTTGAGCCCATGAGGTAATGTTAAAGATTTCTTCTAAGGTACCAAAAACCTCCGGGCAGGGCTATAAAGGCATCAGAACCATATAGCATACAAGTTATGCGTTCATGGATGGATAAGGTTTGAACTTCATGCCCTCGTGTTTTTCCTGCAACATCTACCAAAGGGACAGGTATGACACCGATTACTTTTGATTTCTCTGCAAGAGCAGATTGGGAAACACAACCCATTAGACCACTGCTACCACCCCCATACACAAGAGTGATACCTTTTTTCCCCCAGTTTCTTTCCAAGATCTACGGCCGCTTCTAGATAACTGAAGCCTTTCCCCACTTTTGATCCACAAAATACACAAATAGTTTTGATCTGTCGAAGTTTTGGTGCTTCCATCTTTGATAGTATAGAAGAGAAAACTTACCAAGAAGATGTGATTTTGGGATGCCTGAATTATGAAATATGTTTGGCTATTTAAAGCCGGAAAAATTTACTGTTTTTGATTGATTCTGAAAAAGTAAAGATTTACTTTTGACAAAATCAGCCTACTTTTGACTATTTTATCAAAGCTTTCATCTTTCGGTGATTTATTTTCCAGCTTTATCAAACCTCGAGAAAGGAAAATATATTTTTACCAACCTTTATCAAAACGCGTGAAAGGAAACAGAAGAATATTTTAAATATGTATCAAGAGATTTACCTTATATCAATGCTGATTTGCCACAACCTCATTGTGTAAAACAGACTGGCAGATAGGATCTTTTGCAGTTATATTTTTGAGACTATAACAATTTTTGTCTTCGTTAAACTGAGCGTATAAGGAGAGAAGTTCACGTTGCACATAACCACTTGGGTGCGTCTCAAGAGTCAGTCGAATATCATCCAAAGACTCCTTACTCAGTCCACCCTTTATGAATTTGATTTTATCATCCCGATTAGTAGAAGAATATCCTACTGTTTTGCAACGAGTATCACAGTTCCAACGAGCACATTTGTAGCAACCATTCAGCCTTTTTGCTCTTCGTTTCTTTGCGAAGGTGCTTTTGCCTAAACCAGGCATGTGCTTTGGAAATGTCATAGGTAATTCACCAGATAATCGAACTTTTGCTTCGATCAACCAGCGAACATCTTCTGGAATACCATGAGCCATCAGCAACCTCAACCTTTCGAGCCTAATTTGATAAATTTTTCTCAGATCATTCATAGGAAGATTGGAATAATACTTGCGAACGTTTGAAAGGATGATATCCATTTTTGATGGATCTAACCTCTTCCCAACATGATCTATTTAAAGGTATAAAGGAACTAAGTGGATCCATCTGATATTGATTCCAGCAAGAAAGCGCGGAATAGAATAATGAAAAGAAGAGACAAGAATTAATGCGCTGTTTAATTTTATCGATAAAGAAAGATTTGATGATAAGATTTTGAGATACAGAATATTTTCTTGGATTTGGTACTGATATTTTAGGTATAATAATAAGTAATTAAGGTATGGTGTGATGATACGGGAATACGTGAAAGTGAAATAAGGACCGTATCGAATCAGAATTCATAAGTATGTACAAGTGAAAGAAATACCTTGCGGGAAATGTTGTGACAATTAAGTGAAGAATTTTAGTTATTTGGGAGCTAATTATTTATTTGAATTTTGCAGAACGTTTTGGTTACAAATATGGGAAAAGATAAGCTGATGATATTATGTTGATTGATGAATAATATGTTTGGATATATTACATAGGGAATATTCAGGTAACCATTTTATTTACTTTGGGATATTTGGTGATAAGAAGAAATGACTAATTATTATGGTATGATATGTTAGTAAAGATTTATTGAAATTTTAGAGATATTAATACGAATATTTGAGGTCACATGATACGATGATAAGTGACAGGTTACATGAGTACTACAAGACATGATGAAATATCACATACGATTGAGAATTTTCCTTTTGAGTCAGAATTTATGAGTAGACACATATGTCTATTATTGATAGAAAAGTCCATGTTTTTAAGAAAAACAAAGATATGCATTTAGTCAAAGTCCAGTGGGTTAAATATAGTAGCAATGATACTACCTAAGAGAAGAAGAGAAGAGATTCTGATTAAGTGTTCAGAAATCATAAGATCAAGTAAGTTTAATTTCGAGGACGAAATTATTTTAAGGGGGTAAGTTTGTAGCAACCAAGAATTTTTACGCGATTAATAATTATTTTAATAGAAAATCGTGTCGCTACTATTTCACCCATTTTTATTAAGTTAACGCAGCGACGTATTCGTATAGCCAAGTCAAGAAATAATCGAGATCGTTCGATTTTAAATTAAATTCCGAATTTCTAAAAATATCTCCATTCTCTTGATTTAAAGTATATTAAGTCCAAATACTTAATTCAATGTTATCCCAATATTTATTTATACAAAAATTACTTTTATTATTTAAATTAAGAAAATATATGCAAGCATGAGAGGTTCCATTATATGTAATCATGAAGAGCATAATATTTGTATAAAAAATGGAAAAGTATATGAATGATTTATATACTCCATTATATATAATCATGAAGAGCATAATATTTGTATAAATATGGAAAAGTATATGAATGATTTATATACTCCATTATATATAATCATGAAGAGCATAATATTTGTATAAATATGGAAAAGTATATGAATGATTTATATACTCCATTATATATAATCATGAAGAGCATAATATTTGTATAAATATGGAAAAGTATATGAATGATTGATAAGACTCCATTATATGTAATCATGAAGAGCATAATATTTGTATAAAAAATGGAAAAGTATATGAATGATTTATATACTCCATTATATATAATCATGAAGAGCATAATATTTGTATAAATATGGAAAAATATATGAATGATTGATAGACTCCATTATATATAATCATGAAGAGCATATTATTTGTATAAATATGGAAAAGTATATGAATGGTGCTTTACTTTAAGAAAAGGATGTGTTAAAATTAATAGAATTGAATGATTATGTTTACAATATGCAAACTTTATACATCTATTTAAACCCATCTCTTTTACACACAACTCTACACATATACACTTATTTCCAATCTCTTGACAAAATCCACAAGTAAGAGAAATTCAAGGTGGTCAAGAAAGTTTTGGTTCGTTTACTACTACACTTCATTTTAATCTTTTAAAAGGTAAGTATATCTTATGTTTTTATGTAAAGTAAGTATGTTTTTATGAAATGTAAGTATATCTTATGTTTTTATGTAAAGTAAGTATGTTTTTATGAAATGTAAGTATATCTTATATTTTTATGTAAAGTAAGTATGTTTTTATGAAATGTAAGTATATCTTATGTTTTTATGTAAAGTAAGTATGTTTTTATGAAATGTAAGTATATCTTATGTTTTTATGTAAAGTAAGTATGTTTTTATGAAATGTAAGTATATCTTATGTTTTTATGTAAAGTAAGTATGTTTTTATGAAATGTAAGTATATCTTATGTTTTTATGTAAAGTAAGTATGTTTTTATGAAATGTAAGTATATCTTATGTTTTTATGTAAAATAAGTATGTTTTTATGAAATGTAAGTATATCTTATGTTTTTATGTAAAGTAAGTATGTTTTTATGAAATGTAAGTATATCTTATGTTTTTATGTAAAGTAAGTATGTTTTTATGAAATGTAAGTATATCTTATGTTTTTATGTAAAGTAAGTATGTTTTTATGAAATGTAAGTATATCTTATGTTTTTATGTAAAGTAAGTATGTTTTTATGAAATGTAAGTATATCTTATGTTTTTATGTAAAGTAAGTATGTTTTTATGAAATGTAAATATACCTTATATTTTTATGAAAAGTAAGTATGTTTTTATGAAAGGTAAATACACCTTATGTTTTTAAGAAAAGTAAGTATGTTTTTATGAAAAGTAAAATACCTTATGTTTTTAACGAAAATGTTTGGATCATTGCTATGAAATAAATCTCACAAGATTGCTATGGGTCCCATATGATATGTTTATGATTATGCTAAGGGTACCGGAGTTTAGTAGCGCTACACATAAGAATTCTTGCCATTTAAGTTCGGTAAAATTCTTGTGTCTCCCTATGTTTATGAGTATTTCGATCCTATCCTATGTTATGATGAAAATGATCCATATGCTTTCAAAAGAAAATTTATGCTTGGTATACTTACTGGGATTTTATAAATCTCACTCCACGATATTTACCATTTTCGGATAATTGAAGGTTCGAGGCGGTCAACATGGAAGTGGCAAAAGTGGTTAAGATTGATGAGATAATTATGTTGAACTTTATGTAAGAAGATTATGTTCTATTTTTATTCACAAATAAAATTATGGGATTCTAATTTATTCTTTTGAATAATTTTACATTACTATTTAAGTCTCGATAATATGATATGAGTCACTTTTAGTGGCACTCGAATGGTCGAGAATTCGGGTCGTCACAGAAATCCCCTTTACCATCGAACTTCTCCAGCTCGACCCTAGATCCCATTCTTGAAACCATTGTTCAAAAATACCGTTGCTCACCGAATGATACTTATCACTCCCCCTTGCAAATTCCAGCAAGTAAAATAACCTCAGCAACAAAATCGGTATACAATGCAGAATTTACCCAAGATTAACACCTAATCTTGTAACCTTGCATACCCCCAAGATTAACACCTAATCTTGTCAAAATATCCCCGTGAATATAATTCTCACGTCAAATCAGCAAGAAGACCTCCTATCAAACCCAAGATTAATACCTAATCTTGTAAAATTCAATACACCCAAGATTAAAACCTAATCTTGTCAAACCCGAACCTTAAGGAATCCCCAACTTCTATCCCTTCCCCGGTTTATTCACAAAACCCCGAGCTCAGAAATTATCCTAAATGTTCGTACAACTACAATAGGAGTCTTCAATGCACAGTTCAATCTCAAAAAATCAAACTAAACAATCATGCAAAAAACCATTTGCAAACCTCAACCAATATCCAAATTGAATTTGATGAAACGGACTTCGAATATGGACTCTGCAGGTCCTTTAGAACAAACTGTCAAAAATTGTCGCCGGAGCCTCGCCGGAAACCGCCACCGTCTCCGGAAACCGCCACCTGCCGCCGTCGCCGGAAAATTTTGCCCGACACACTACAAGATTCTCCTCTCCGTCACGAGTCCAATGTGGCAAACCGTTCGTTGATTGGAGCTCCCTACCGGCGGGAATTTCAATTTTTAGCTCCGGTTGCACTTTTGATTTCCGGTTGATTCCGCCACTTCCAGCCGCCGGATCCCGTTCAGCTTCCAGTCGAGTCTTCCCCACGACACTGTGGTCCTTCCGGTGGTCTTGGATCGCCGATTGGATGGCCGAAATTTCTGATTTTGAAAAATGGCAGAAGCTCTCTTCTTGCTTCGGTGGGACACTGCTCTGCACTTCTTCACCGGTTTTCTTCTTGGCCAGCTCCACCGATTCTTGCCTTGCTTTTGGACGGCTTCTTCTTGGGTTCTTCTTTCCTCAGTTCGTAGGTCAACTTCTCCCTCACGGTTTTCGCTTCCAGTTTTGATTTTCTAGCTTCTTGGCCGGTTTTTCTTCTTCTTCAGTTACAAAATAGTGATTTTGATTCAGTTGTTGAGGAAGTTCAACAAGAAAACGATGAAGTTGTTGAAAATGATGGAGTTCAACAAGAAGCTACTCAAGATAGCTTGTATGACTATCTATTAGTCATGGATGGTGAAAGGAGGCAGGTAAACCCTAATCCTAGTTTTTATTCCATTAGTCTAAAAGAGTGTTCTCTTTTGACAGGTATTAAGGAATCTACAAGTTGTGGAGAAGTTAGGAAGATTCAAAGTGCAATGCAAGTGAAGATGTTTTCTCCTGAACCATCAAATCAAAAGGCTTGAAAGGATGAAAGCTTCCAAGAGGACTTTCAGAATAGGTGAAGGTAAATTTAGATTAGGTGGAGGTTTGGTTTAAGCCAAGGTGAAGGAATGTGGGATTATTGGCTTAGAACCAAACAAACAAGCCCTTAGAAATGCTATCTTGTTTAACATAAACTTGTGTGGCATTTCGAGGATTACTTAAAGTAATCGGGGGCAAAAATAAAAAAAAGACTTACGACCGTTAAAATCAATTGGGAAATAAGTTTTTTAATAGTTGCATAAATTTGTTAAAATGTTTTTACAAGTTAATTTTGGACTTGGATATTTTTTATAAAAGGGTGCAACAAGTTTTTAAAAGAGGTGGTGCATATTTCTCTAGAAAAGTGTTTTCTAGTTCTCTCTCTACAAAAGATAACTTGTGATTTTTCTTCAAGAGAGTCAAGAAAAAGTTTATCTTCTTGATTGGATTGAGAGTGCATGTGATTTTGATTTTCTCATTGGTATGGTCGTGAGCCTACATTTTAGTCGGTATCGAATTCATTGATTTTTGCATTCTTGGAGAATTATTCTTGGTGTTCTTGATTTCGTAAATCAAGGTAAAGATCCTACAATGACTTATGCTAAAAAAAATTGATTTTAGAATTATCATTTGATTGATAGAAATTAAAATAAGAAATTTTAATAAATTCTGATAAAAATGAATGAAATATGTGATTGAAAAATTTTAATTCTTCTTAAATATTTAATTAGAATTAATATTTTAAATTCATATATTTCACAAAGTTTATGAACGGAAAGTGCAAATTTCCCTTTATTATCATCACTTAAAAAAAAATACGTACCGACATACAGGTCACGTCAATTGAGAACCCAAAATCTCAATCTCAAAAGGAAAAAAGTGAGAAATCCGTTTCCATTCCTCTTCCCCCATTTGCCAACAGTAAGATGCACATGCATTTGGTTACTTTTTCTCAAATCTCAAACAACTTTTTAGATATTATAATTTATAAACAAAATAATTTTTCAAAATAATTTTTAATCATACATTTTTTTTCTCTAATTTTCAACTACACATTTATCTAGAAAATATCAAAATAAACAAAAAAAATTCCTAGATTAGCCGCCGAACACTTCGTGAAAATATACTACATTATTTGTTTATTAACCCAAAAAAAAAAAAAAAAATTATATCAAACAGCAAATCTTTGGGATTAAAGTGGTGTCAATCAATATAATGCCTGGAATTGATTCTATTGATTAGGGAAACAGTCTTCCTACCTCTCTCTATCTTTCAATAATTCAATGTTTAAAGATAAGCATAGTTTGAAAAGTAGATCGAAGCAGACAAATAATTCCTTTTCTTACATGATTTTCAATATGAAGATTCTCTTACCACCACATATTGTCCTAAATTCCTCATCAAGAATTGTAATTGGAATAACGGAATAAATTGATACTCTCTCTCTTGCGTACATTGGAGAAATAAGATAGTTTCTCCTGGTAATGAACGAAACTAGACTGTGTTTGAACTGAACTCCTGGTAACGGAATAAATTGATACTCTCTCTCTTTTTGTTTTATCGTTTAGTACTGTTCAATCTAGTCGACAAACATGTCCGAGATTTATAATCGAGATCGAAGTAAGAGAGACGATGAATCTGAAGACGAGGATGCTCAAGAACCTTCCAAGTTCTCATGGAACAATTGGTTCAAAGTGTTGAGAAACTCCTCGAGACTAGAGTATAGCACTGGAGGCAGAAGCCATTCTCCTGCATATATCATACATCCTGATAGCTGGTGAAATTTCTCTATTCATCGTACTTGCATTCTCATTTTAGTCCAGGATCGAAATCTGATTTTTAGTAGATTTTGATAAAAGTAGATAATATGTGTGGTTGAAATTAATTTTTAATTGCTTATTATATATCCTGTATATCCTGTATGTTCATGTTCCTGCAGGTGGTACTCGGTGTGGACGCAGTTCATTCTGATATGGGCAGTGTACTCCTCCTTCTTTACTCCATTAGAGTTTGCATTCTTCAGAGGCCTGCAGCAGAATCTTTTCCTTCTCGACATTGCCGGCCAGTTTGCTTTTCTAATTGACATCTTCGTCCAATTTTCCGTTGCCTATCGCGATCCCCATTCTTATCGCCTCGTCTCAAACCGCAATCTCATTGCCATTCGGTTAGTACTGCATCTACTTCTTAAAACTGTAATTCAGCTATTTATTTGCCTTTCTACAAATTGGAATCAAGTTTTAAAATTTACAGGTATTTGAAATCTCGGTTTCTGGTTGATCTTCTGGGTTGCTTGCCATGGGATGCCATATACAAGGTTCTTCATTAACCTATTTCAACCTTTTATTCCGATGGAGACCTTAAAAACTCATTTGGGATGTGTAGATGTCTTGTTAATACAAAGTTCTTCACTTATCCGGGATATGTGGACGTCTTAATGTCTTTTTAAAAAAAAAAAAAAAAAAATGAAAAATTAAGAAGAGGAAAATTTTATTCTTCTTCATTTTCTTGGTTTGCCAAGTTAAGTTAAGGTTACACGGAAACTTCAAAAACGATATCGCTTCTGTGTGGAATACGTTTTTGAAATCGAAAACTAAAAAGTGTTTTCTACTACTACTTTTTTTAAACCAAAATTTGGAAAGTTTAAGGAAGATTTTAAGACAATGCTGAACAAAATATTGGAAAACTTTGTACTAAGTTATCCGCCTCGATTAGGCTTTTGGCAGAAAGGAGGCAGTGAGGTATATGCTATGGATTAGGTTAAGCCGGGCAGTTAGAGTGACAGATTTTTTTGAGAAGCTGGAGAAAAACATACGACTCAATTATATGTTAACAAGAATTGTGAAGCTTTTCGTGGTTGAATTATACTGCACGCACACAGCCGCGTGCATATTTTACTATCTGGCCACGACTCTACCTCCATCAAAAGAAGGTTATACATGGATAGGAAGTTTACAGCTCGGTGACTACAGTTTCACAAATTTTAGAGAGATTGATCTTTGGACGCGTTATGTAACATCGCTCTATTTTGCTGTCGTTACCATGGCAACTGTTGGTAAGTTCTTTTCGCTGTTGTTACCAAGGGAACTGGTTGCTCTTACTCTAACAGTGTAATGATACGGCCTCTATGCTCAATTTGTTAATTTATTTACTGTCACTTTGAGAGAGCTTAAGTACATCTTATCCCTCACTGATTTCTGTCGTGTCCTCAAAAGTTGAACACATGTGATCTCTCATTAAAAGAGGTTTAAGTTGAACCTTGGTACCAATTGGGTATTCAATGAGGGGTAAGATGAGCTTTGACTCTCCCATAACGAACAGTATGCAAGTTAACGGCTTAGACACAGACGTTACAAACAGAGTCCTAATGCATTAGAATAACTGTTTAATTCACGCTGCAGGTTATGGTGATATTCATGCAGTAAATTCCAGGGAAATGATATTTGTCATGATCTATGTATCATTTGACATGATTCTTGGTGCTTATTTACTGGGTAACATGACAGCCTTGGTTGTGAAAGGATCCAGGACAGTAAGGTTCAGGGATAAAATGGCAGAACTCACTAAATATACGAACAGAAAGAAGCTCGGAAAGAACATAAGCAAAGAGATCAAAGACCATGTTCGATTACAGTATGACAGAAATTACACTGATGCTTCTGTTCTTAAGGATCTTCCACTTGCTACACGAGCTAAAGTATGAGAATACCTAATCTTCAGCTCATTTCTGTCTTGGTCCCAATGCTGAGATAAATTATGCCACATTTTTCTTATGCAGATATCAAGAAAATTGTACGAACCGTACGTTCAAAAATTTCCTCTTTTCAAAGGTTGCTCGCAAGGATTTGTCAAGCAAATTGTAAGTTATATTATATCATTCAAGTAAATTTGGAAAGACATCCTCACTCATTTTACTAACTGTGCAGGCAATCAGAATGCATGAAGAGCTTTTCCTTCCTGGAGCAGTGAT
The DNA here is from genome assembly GCA_963555705.1 of Ligustrum vulgare. Taxonomy (NCBI): domain Eukaryota; kingdom Viridiplantae; phylum Streptophyta; class Magnoliopsida; order Lamiales; family Oleaceae; genus Ligustrum; species Ligustrum vulgare. Next base: position 8,105,850 of record OY743179.1, read on the forward strand.
TGTAGAAGAGGGCAATACTGTTGATCAACTTTATTTCCTTTGTGATGGTAAACTGGTATGACCTTTCCTTGACTGTAATTCACATCTCTTGTTCTATTTCCATTCAAACTGATCAGAAAGAACCTTGTCCAATATTTTCTTGATTCAGGAAGAAGTTAAAGAAATCAAAGATACTGCAACGCAAGGATCTTTACCAACTCCGGATACTTACAATTCAGTTGGTGAATTTTCTGTTCTCTGTAACATCCCGGAACCTCATACAGTCCAAGCAACTGAATTATCCAGGCTACTACGCATTGATAAGCAATCTTTCGTAGACCTTCTTGAGGTTCACTTTAGTGACGGACGCACCATCATCAATAACCTTCTTGAGGCAAGTTGATCATTGGCTCTGAGCCTCTGTTTGCGAATAATCCCAAATTTCTGGGAGACCCTTTATTTACCGACCATATTACTATTAATAAGTCAACTGTATCGTATGTTCCTTGTTAGAGTACGGTGATCTGAATTCTGTTTGACTAGCTCGAAAAGTTCAGAGTGCGACATTTGTTTTGAAACTAAAATTATGAAAAAAATTGAGGTCTGTGGTGGTATCAAAAGGGATTGGGCCAAGCACTGATCCTTACAGAGCCACTGCAGTATGGACCTATTTTATTTCCGACCCCACATATACATGATGTAATTTAGGATTTCAAAGTTGTTATAAGTAGGAGCTGTCGAAGTACAATCTCTTGTACTTTCATATCTTTCATGTACTGAATTTCTCATCCTCTGCCCGTGGCATTTTTTTACCATGTTCTAGGATTTCCCGTATAAAACTAAATCTATGTATTCTTTATTTTCGGTGTTATTTATATTCATATCATTACATTCTCAACATTAAAAATGTAAAAAAAGTATGTGCCAGAGGAAACATTGTTTATGCTGTCCTGATAAATCTGAAGACAAACAACAGGGATTTTTCCAAGTTATTTCTGAAATGAATTTCGACTTTGTATTTGTGGGTTTCAGGAAAAAGAATCTACCTTTCGAAATGAGATACTGGAGTCTGATATTATTCTGCATATCGAAAAACATGAATCCGAGTTGGCTATGAGATTGAACTGTGCTGCCTATGATGGAGATCTGCATCGACTGAGGCATTTGGTTGAAGCCGGAGCAGATCCCAATAAGCCTGATTACAGTGGACAAACTGCTCTGGTATGTAACTAAATATGCATGAACTTGTATTATATTTCTGAAACATTACAATGGACAAAACTATTTTATTACAGCATCTTGCTGCATCCAAGGGGTATGAAGAGATTGTTCAGTTCCTTATCCAAGGAAAAGTCGAGATCCATATTCGAGGTAAGTTACTGGCTTTTGCAATTGCCATTTTTTTCTTCCCTAATTGTTACTATAAGAAACTCATTCTAGCTGAACTGTTCTTGTAGATAATTTTGGGAAAACTCCATTATATGAAGCGATCAAGAATAGCCATGACCGAGTGGCATCTTTGCTCATGAACGCAGGGGCTACATTATCTATAGATAACGCTGGAAATTGTCTGTGTGAGGCTGTTGCAAGTCGGGATTTAGATTTCCTGAAAAGGCTAATGTCAAATGGCATTAATCCGAACTCAAAAAATTATGATCATCGAACGCCTCTACACTTAGCCGCATCAGAAGGGTTGTATCCAGAGTCGATTTTACTTTTAGAAAGTGGGGCTAGTGTCTTCTCAAAAGACAGGTACCAACCAACTAGTCCTCATTTTATTTTACAAAGATTAACTAGATGAGGATTGGTCAACTTGAACATATGTGTTAACTTCTAAGGGAAAAAATTTCACTTCGAATAAATATGAAACCGTCAACCAATTTATAATGGTTTGGGCTACTCTTTTTAATAAAGCTGACCTTTTAAGATGAATCTCAAATTTTAACATGGTATCAGAGTTCATTAAGCTCCAACGAATATGTTATTTGCAGATGGGGCAAAACTCCGCTGGACGAAGCTCGCATAGGTGGAAACAAGAGTCTAGTTAAGCTATTGGAAGATGCAAAGAATACACAGTTTTCAGAATTTTCTGTCAGCTTTGAGAGAATTGAAGGTAAGATTACATACAGAGATCCTATATCATTGTTACACTTTTCTCCTGCTTCCAGTTTAATGATTTTGATTCGCGTTCGTGGGACAGATAGAACGGAAAAAAGGAAATGCACAGTTTTCCCAGGGAAGCCATGGGATTGTAGAGATGATAGGAGTATCGGAGTTGTTTTATGGGTTCCACGAAGCATTGAAGAGCTGATTGAAACAGCAAAGGAGCAGTTAAATTTTACAAGTGGTTCCATTATATTGTCTGGAAATGGAGGCAAGATTCTGGATATAAGCATGATTTCTGATAATGAAAAGCTATATTTAGTTGGTGAAGCCCAATGAAATCACTCAACTTTGTTCTGAGAATCATCCTGTGTGTTAGAGAGAACATATTATTGACAAATATATATGGAAACTCTTTGATATTGAACTTTGCAGGCCTTTCCCAGAAAAAAAAAATTAATTAAAGGAAAATAGAAACAAGAACATAAATAATTTAATTGCATTAATAATTAATATAAAATCCAGATGTCTAAAAATAACTGGAAACTGTTCATAAGATTCATGGATTGAAACTACTCAAAACCGGACAACCTAGAATCCACGTGTTTATCCATGAAGTCTATGATCGAAGTAAGATTTTTGCTTTTTGCTATCTACGTTCATCAATGGTATTGCGCCTGAGTCACAGCCATCTTCAACAGATTGGATTGCGTGTGATTTTTCAGACTCCTTTCTGATTGGTTTAGGAAATATTTTTTAATGATGAGTAAATAATAGTATAGTTTCTATTTGACAATTCATTTATAAATAACGACCCGTTAATATTTCGTTGATTTCTTTTTTAAAAAAGAAAAATGACAGACGGAATTTTTTCAATTTTGTAAAACTGAGGCATAATTATAAATAATGTTAAAAAAATAATAATGAATATAAGCCCTTGTTTGATCTCATTTAATTTTATTTTATTTTTACACATTTTTCTATCTTCTTTTTAATCATATCATATATTTATAATAAAATAATATTACACATAAATAAAAAAATTCCTTTTTTTAATCATATATTTTTAAAAAAATTACCATCCATTTCAAATAAATTCTTTTTAAACAGCATCTCTGGGCTAGTAAAAATTAATAATTAATTTCGTACAATTTAAACTTGACTACCGGATTGCGACTAATGGTCTCCTCGTGGAGTTGGAGCAACAGTCATGCTACAGGAACATAATTTTTAACAAAAAGTTTTACATGTACATATGGCAGTAATCTATTATTTTATTCATCACATCATTTCTAAAATCAACACCCCACAAAATTTCGATCATCGAAGTGGCAATGAAGGGTGGCAAAATAGCATTTTCCGTTGGAGCAAACAAGCAATTTTTTTTTTATGGTTAATAGCACAAAACACCCCTACCTTTGATATGTATTGTGTAAAATGTCTCAACGTTTTGATTTTTGACGCTAAACGTCCCAACATTTACATTTTCTTGTGGGAGACATCATTTCTGTCAAATTTAACCTCATTTCACCGTTAATTTAGAATTGAACAGTAAATATTTGACACATGTAAGGGCATTTTCGTCAAAATCAAAAGCAGCACATTCATATTTGGGTAATTGGCACAAAACGTCCCTACGTATGACATTTATTGTGGAAAAACGTTCATACGTTTATTTTTTTGGCGAATAACGTCCATACCTTTAAATTTTCTTGTTGATTAGTCCCCAAATTTTACTTTTCTTTCAATTTAGTCATTCTGTATTTTATTTAAAGGTAATTGTCTTCAAACGTGTATAACTTTTGATCTACAACTCCGAATTGCACTCTGTTTTTTGCGTTGAACTCTAAATTCAACCATCTTTCTTATGAAGTATCATGTGCTCATTTATTAAACATTTCGTTTTGACTTTTGTATAATAGATATTTATTTTGTTAGGGTATCATTGATTGACGTAAATTGATTTCTGTAAATTTTATTGAAACAGTGAAATTTTAATTTTAGTGTGTGTTCGGCGACCAGCTAAATTTATAAATTAGATTTATTTGACTTTTTTATTTTTTTTAAGATAAAATATTTGATTAAAAATTGGTATGTTTAGCCCATGTTTGAGTCATATTATAATTTCTAATAACTTTTTGAACAACACACAATTTCTTTCTTCAATTTTTAAAAAGCGATTTGAAGAGAGAGAATGTGTGTTGTTCAAACAGTGATTTGAGATTATAACATGACTCAAACAGAGGTTAAACATAACAATTTTTAACCAAACATTTTACATTAAAAAAATAAAAAAGTCAAATAAATTCAATTTATAAATTCCGCTAGCCGCCGAACACACACTAAAATTAAAATTTCGCTGTTTCAATAAAATTTACAGAAATCAATTTACATCAATCAATGATGCCTTAACAAAATAAGTATCTACTATACAAAAGTCAAAACGAAATGTTTAATAAATGAGCACATGATATATCATAAGAAAGATTGTTGAATTTGGAGTTCAACGCAAAAAACGGAGTGCAATTCGAAGTTGTAGATCAAAAGTTATACACGTTTACCTTTAAATCAAATACGGAATGACTAAATTGAAAGAAAAGTAAAATTTGAGGACTAATCAACAAGAAAATTTAAAGGTATGGACGTTATTCGCAAAAAAATAAACGTAGAGACGTTATTTGCCAAAAAAAATAAACGTAGGGATGTTTTGTGCCATTACCCAAATATGAATGAGTTGCTTTTGATTTTGACGAAAATGCTCTTGCATGTGTTAAATATTTACTGTTCAATTCTAAATTAACGGTAAAATGGTGTTAAATTTGACGGAAAAGATGTATCCCACAAGAAAATGTAAATGTTAGGACGTTTAGCGTCAAAAATCAAAACGTTTGGACGTTTTGCACAATACATATTAAAGGTATGGACGTTTTGTGCTATTAACCCTTTTTTTTTTTACTGAAAAAATCAAACAAGCCTTGTTTATTGACCCAAAGGTCCAATAAATTTTTTTTGAGGTCCTCAGGTCGGTCGACCTGACTGACGCAATCTTGTTCAACCTTTGCAGCATTAAAAAACCCAACGAAGAAAATAAGCGAGCGAGTTTAGCAAAGAAAAACAACAGGAAGTTTAACAGAGAAATTTCTTCAAAAATCAAGGGAAAAATGGCATTGCAATGGATGATACTGGCATATGTGGTGGCGGCAGAGGCTGGGGTTGCAATTCTCTTAACTTTACCATCGCCAAAGGCTCTGAAATCTCGTATTGTGTCAATGATCTCTCTTGTTCTCCAGCCTTCACTCTTCGTCATACCATTCTCCGCTTTTCAGCTTCTTGGTATGTTTTTTATCTTTATTGTTTTGGTTTATTTTCTTTCGTAATTTATTTGTTTTATGATTTTGGAATTTTGGTGTTGTAATTAAAAGTGGGGTTTTATTTATTTATGTTAGATATATATTGGAAGAATGAGCATCGGTTGATGTGTACTGGGGAGATCTGCACTGCTGCTGAAAGGGATCGATATGAGAGATCGGTAATTAATTTTAGGGTTCTTTCTCTTAGCTAGACTTTGGAAAGTTATCTATGGAAATAATTGTAAATTTGAAGCAAAAAAATAAATTAAAAATTATTGCGTTAGTTTGCTTCATATTCTGTAGCAAAAATGCGTTATGCATCAATTGAAATTTGATGCAAGCTAGGTGAATTACTGTAGTTGTGTTTCTTGTGAATGGTCAGGGAAGATTCTTTCAGTACAGGCTATCAGCTGCTTGCACTTCAGGCTTTACGTGCATTCCGTATTTCTTGAAGTTGTTTTGTCAAACACAATTCTGAAGGATGGATTTTGTACCCTTGAACATACTTCAGATTTCCGAACTTTAATATTCCTTTTTGTTAAATATTTGTATTTTTTTCGTGATTTCGTCTATGTCGGTAGTCACCATGTGGTTTCTTTTCTTAGCGAGAAAAGTTTTAAATAGAAGTATCCATTAAAATTGGGAGTATAGGAACCCTAAGAAAAATATAAAGAAGAAAATTGGAGTTGTGAAATAGTCAATGTTAGACCCTTTTTGTTTTGATGGCAATCCTATCATCTTGAAGCATGTGCATCCTTGGTCTCTTTCTTAGTAATCCATGGTTGGTATCGGGGTTCTAGAGCTGTGACACCTTAATGTTGTCCATAGTGCTGGAGCAATCATTTTCATCTTTCCTCAAAATCATCCAATCATTATGTAGTCCATTGACATTGGTCACCTTCATTAACTGGAACCTTAGTTTGGGGGTGTAGATGGGAGCTTGGTCAGTCCCTGTTTTATGTTGATTTTAAGGAGTTTATTTCAAAAATAGTTTTTTGAATAGTGATTTATGGGTTAAAATTAAGGAATTTTTTATGGGTTTATGTGTAATATTATTTTATTGATAAATGTATGATTGAAGAAGAGATAAAAATGTATTTTGTTTATAATGGGGGCCAAAAAGGGGCATGTGGTTTTCTCATATATCAGCAGATATTGATATTGTACATCTCACCATTGCTTGTTTCTCTTGGCTATGCCACTCCTTTTTGTTTTAATTTCGTACGATGTGGAAAAGATTAATCCGTTTACTACCATGTTCCTACTTTTACAAAGATTTTGGTGGAGGTGGCATTATGCCACTACTTAGATTACATGTTCCTGATTCAAACTCTGCCTGCTTGTACGAGGTGCAGATCTACAAGGCTCAGAGGAATGCAGTTCTGTGTGTTTCAGCTTGCCTTCTGTATTGGTATATGGCTAACAATACTGAATCACCTTTGGCATGTTTGGTAAGATAGACTGGAAAGTACCAGATAGTGTTTAGAACAAAAGAAGTTCAAATCTTGTGTATTGCACAGAGTCTCGTCCAGTACTCTACCAAACATGCTAAGTTTTGTTCTGACTTAGTTTTCAATCCTTCTTTTCACAATTTTGATATGCTTACACTTTTAAATGCCGGTGCAGGTGCATCTACCGTATTTGCAAGTATCACAGGGAGATTCAGAGCATGGAAGAAGTCGAGAAGAGGTACAAGGATCAGTAGGAGATTCAGTGGCTTGACAAGGCAACACGTTAAGCGTATTATGTATCTATCACTGCTGTTATATTTTTGTTTACCGTTTATATTGAATAATCTCTTTGGCTCGAGACACGCCCCGCGTTATGGGAATATACACTGTAGTCAGCTTTTGTTCGTCTTGTATTTCTAGTCGGGATCTGAAGTTGTGTGATTTTATGATAATTTCTTTTCCACGGTGGGGCTTTAGAAATCTATTGATTCCCTGTTCTGCCATTCTTTGTTCTGTGTCCAGTAATCGCAAGAACTGTACAGAAATCCACAATCTGATAGAGAATTCATAGCTAACAAAAAAAGCTTGCTTATGCACTTTTAGAGCTTGTTTGATAAAGGAAAAATTTTCGTCACAACTTTTCAAACTCAATTCCAACCACCTATTCTTAGTCAAGTTCATAGTTTTTTTATTTTCAAATATTTTTAATCCACAAAAAAAAAAAAAAAAAAAAAAAAAAATCAATCCTCACAAAAATCAAAGATTTTCACATTACCAAACAGGCTTTTAGTTCCTACATCAACTTTGTAAAAATAATTACTCATCTCCTTAATTTCTCAGCTAAAATTTCAGGTCAGTAACAGTTGAGAGAAGAACTCATTTCAGTACTAGAGAAAGAATAATCCTCACTTATACCATAAATGTCTCCATCCTTCTCTTCCTCCCACTTGAGGATCTCCTTTATGTATTTGAATGCTTTATCAACCGATGCTCGTTTCCGGGCTCTCGTCTTCCAAACGTATAGCTTTCTGCCGGTGATAGATGCATATAACTCCTTGAACTTCACTGCTACATAGTAATACGCTTGATGTGCCAGGGACTGGCTGTTGTTGTGAGACTTCAAGGGGTTGAAGTCACGGAACCACTCACAAACGGTTAATGGAACCTTGTTGATTTTTTCTTCAAAGACGTCATATTTGTTCAAGAGGAGAACAAATGGTTTACCCTGAAATGAAGTATGTCTCACGGTTTTCTCAAAAAATTCTCGGGTTGCCAGCATCTTATTCTCCAGAGAACCTGTTCCCCAGCTCCTAACACGGTCATAATCACTCAAGGAAACACAAAAGATTACTGTTTTCACATCTTCAAACATTTGCAGCCATTTGCAGCCACAACGCAGCCACTTAAATCTGAGGCGTATCAGTTGGAACCTGAAAACAGCATAGAAAAAGAAATGGTGTTTTATGTAGGAGACTTTTCGGGCACTATAAATATACCCACCTGCCACGTGGCTGGTGGGTATTGGTTTCTCAATCCCAAATGCCATCCACTGCCTGTAAGTGTGTGGGCCAACATCCACTTCCAACCAACACACACCCGCCACGTGGTGGGTGAATAAATGATATGGTACCCACAATGAGCAACTTATCCTTCTTAAGAGACTTTAAGCTAAGAAAGACAAGATACGGTGTATGCTTGGTACAGTATAATGGAAAAGATTTTAGATTTTTTTTTTTAGCACTATCAAGTGGTGTTTAATATGCCGTACCAAACAAGCACACAATTGATACTTCGCAGCTTCTTATAAAAATTTACTTTGTCAAAGGAGGTTGGCCTTCTGAGTTTTCATTGCACACTTCAGACATGGAGCTATGATCATCAAAGGAAAAATCAATGCTGGCAAGACCATTGTTGGGAATAACTCCTTCAGCAAATAAAATGTCTTCTTCTGAAGGTACGTACTCGTTACCTGATATCTCAGTAACCTGGAAAACATAATAAATTTGTTTAAAATCTTAGTACCAATAGCTGATAGAGTATTTCAATTTTAGATTTTAATATAAAAACATTTGATAGCTGAATTGATGATTTGACATCTAGTCTGTAAGATACTCATGTTGGTTATACCTGGCTGCTCCTTCAGAGCTTGTATACTATATGATCTTATATCAGAAAAAGAAATTGGAAACAGCATTTTTAGATGGAGGCTGGACTGTCATTAAAATTTTCACTGAAAAATCATGTTTTGGACATTTCTTGACACATTTAGATCCATGATTTCCCAGAATATGTAAATTATCGCCAACAGACTACTAGTTCGAGGAGAAACATGAAACCATACCCGGTCTAAGAAATATTTGGCTACATCAGGAAGAAAGAACAGTTCCTCCCTCCTCTTGTAGGTTTTCTGGATGGCAGAATCTTTCCAACTTTCATCTGCAACAGAAGCATACTCTCGTGCTGCAGCAGGAAAGAAAGCATTCAAATCTCCAGTCGCCGTGATATCTAATAACCAATCTGAAAACTGCTTGATTCTCTGGTTGATTGAATAGATACAATGCTTACTTCCTTCAAGCTCAATTTCACCTTAATAATATGCAAAGGTAAACGAGTAAGAGCTCTGAGCTCGTGTCTGTAATCAAAACTGTTCTCTAAGGCACAAGGAAATGCCAACTAGCTCCACAGACCCCATATTGGTTAATTCAATTGCCAATTAATCTTAAATTAACTGTTTCTTCCGTAAGTTGTCTAAGAAGAAGGGAAGGTGGAGAAGAAGAAATTCGTTAATAGCATCAGAGTAACTGCGTAGACTAGATTCGTAAGCATACATACCACAAGACTCTTCCATATCCAAAGCCTCCTCTTCAAAGCGCTCCCTTCCCTCAAATAGGATACTGAGATATACATAAATGTTACTTTGAATTATGAGCTTTATATTCTGCAGTTCTTCAGCAGTGAACTTGTTAGCATACAGAAATTTCACCTGTTCCACGAGGAAAATAACAAATTCAAACAGCTAAAAGAATGGGCACAATAAATAGAACAAAACAAAAGGGAAGAGAAATGTTGACGGTTGACTGTGCATGGCTTACTCCATCAACTCAAGGATTTTTTTCTTATGAAGGAATTTTTGTCCCAATTGAGTAGGCGCGTACACATAATAATTCGATTTCTTCCTAGATCTTCAAAGAAAACTTACTCCTCCTACTCAATTCATACCCTCAACATTAAAAGGTTTGTTGGCTAATGGTCTATACCAGATAGATGTCTCTCTAGCCTCCTATATTATTTCGCATCCAGTTAACTTTGATAAAAATCTTTCACAAGGAAACAATTTGTGTTTTGATGGGTTCGTCATGCACTGTCAACCGTTAACAAGAAATATTTTGTGAATGTAACTCTTTCAAATCGAATTAGATATCTTCTAAGTGCATAATTTAAAAACTGTATTTGGGAAGGAAATTATTATTGAACTTCACCCAAAGTTGGATGACCTCCAGTGCTTGAATACGGTAATTTTCATTCCAGGTGAATAATCATCTCTCTCAAAGTAGGCAAAAACAATAGAACCACATTGTAAAATGAACCTGCTTAAAAATGGTGCTTGTCCCAGACTCCTCAAATCCAAGCATCAATAGTTTCTGAACTCTATCCTGGTCCAGATTATAATCAAGAATAGACCTAGTTGACAATGTAGTAGGTTCTTCCTTTGGACTGTGAGAGCTTTCAGATGGTACAGGCAATGAAAACAGTGAACAAATGAAACGAGTGGACGCCTTCCTAACAAGAAACCAACCTCAACTTTCAATCAGATTGAAAACCTTCAAATAATTGAACATAACATCAATGAACATGAAAATAAAACTTTATTAGATTACGAGAGAACATTTTTCCATATGTTTCCTTTAATGTTGTTTTGACCTTCTTCCTCGTAGGATCCGTCCTCATATACCCAAAAGTGAGTATCACGAGGGCACTGCACCTTAGCCAGCTGAAAACAAGAGCATTCAGACACAAATTATGTTCCAAGTAGAAATAAACATAGGTAAATGTAAGAAAGTTTGCAGCTACATAACTGCCAGTAGCAGTAGTTGCAAACAAGTGGTTTACTATGAATCTATGAGACTGCAATTGTCGGATGAACCCAAGATCCCCGTCTTTTGAGAGACTTAAGTTGAATTTTGGTATCAATTGACTTTTAGAACTAACTATAGAATACATTGCAAACGTCCCTCCAAAATTCTGGTACAAATTTTTTTTACCTTTAACACCTGGAGCTCGACTTTTGTGATCTCACGGCCATTCATGTAAACCTTCGTATTTCCATTACTCGCATCAGTCTGTAGCTTGCCCCCAACATCTAATTTCGAACTTATAATCCTATTCGGCTTCTCTCCGGCCTGCAAAAACCCGAACAATCAACATCTTGACAAACCATCACACACAAATATAAAAAAGACAGACCATGTTTCAAAAACACATTTCACCTTCCCCCAAAGCCCGGAATCTCTGTCATACCAATACTCCCCGGGCCTCAAATCGATTGGAGGAACCACACATCCCAGCAATTCCATCAATTCGTCTTCCCTCAATCGTCTCCCATTCACGATCACCTGCTCTGGTATCGCCTGATTCGCCTTGCATTCCCTCTCCATCTTCATTATTCTCTTAACCTCCATACTGCTGCACAATTTCACCAACAGCCTCGAAAACTTCCCTAAGCTCCCCCTCCTCGCCTCGTTAATCGGTTTCCCAATGCATCCCAGACACTTCCTCCCCTCCGGCATCGACCCCATCGCTTTCAACACACAATTCTTACAGTACTCTGTTCCACAGACAAAGCACCCAACTCTTTCCCCTAAGAACCACCTACTACCCTTTCCACCACACCTCCCACAAACTCTATCTTTATTCCTAATAATGATCCCAAACCCTCTTTTTGTTTCCTTTTTCCTCTCATCAAAACTAGAATTTTCTTTACAGTGATTTAAACTGCAGTCTCCTATCTCATGACCACCAAGTTCATTTTCATCATCAACCCTTTCCCGCGACAACGCACTATCCCTTTCACCAAAATTACCATAAATTCTCCCTTTATTCCCAGTAATAATCTCAAACTCACTTTTAATTTCCCTTTCCGTCTCATCAAAACTGTTACAATTACGTGTACAACAGTCTCCCACCTCGTAATTATTAGTATCGTCCTCGGATGCGATGAGAATGTCGGGAGATTTCTTTGACCACGTCGTTTCGCTAATGCTGCTGTTGCTATCAAATTTGGTATTGCTTTTGTAATGCGTAAATGAAGAGTGTTTGGGGAAAAAGTTGGCAAGTTTTTTTCTGGGAATTGGATCGAGTTCTGGAAGAACAAAGGGGAGAGAGGGGCCATGATAATCGACGGAGATAGAATAGTCGAGGTGATCTTCATCTGGCAATGGAGCACCCTCCGGTAACATCTTCTTCAACACTTCTTCCCATGAGCTCGATCCCATTTTCGGATCCTCCGTTACTGACAGAGTCACTGCATGTTTGGCATAAATACCTCAAAAATGTTCCTTCTTGTTGTGAATGTTTGGTTAAGCTTATAATTTTGTAAATTATTAAACTCTTTGCTGCTTAAAAGTGATTAATTCCCTATAAATAAGAAAGAGGTAATCTATCCAAATGTGTTCGAAAATAAAATACTTTTAAATGAGTGAGCACAGTTTTTTTTTTTAGGTAAAATGTGTGGTCGAAAATTGGAAAGAGAAAATGTTTGTGGTTAAAAAGTAATTTGAGAAATTATATAAAAAAAAATTGGTTTATAAACTTGTTTATCTACGGTCCGAACGGATAGCAAGTTTAAGTAACTTTTAAACTTATATCAAAACAAGTTTTACTAAACATATAAGTTTTTTCTACAAAATTTAAAATAAATAAGGTATTTAGTTTAACATGAAAATTATTTAAAATAAATAAGATATATATAATAACAGGATAGTTGGCCATGTTTTCCCGCCAAAACTGCGAACCTCGTTTTTATTTTTATTTTGGGTCAAAATGTGGCATTTATTTGTTTGACTTAAGATCATTAAATATCAACGACATCAGCACTATTGCATTGGCACTCATTACCCACTACACGAGGATCAGTGCATTGGTACTAATAAATTGTTTAATCAATTTTATAATGCATTGATTCATTAGTTGGATCATTTTATATGAATTTCAATGACAAATTATGTAACATTCAAGAATGTAAAAAAAAAAAAAATTCCTTTTGTGGAATAGAAATTGTTTTTTTTTATCATTATTATATTTTGACATTACTAAAAATATCTACAAAAATATTATTTGTAACGTTGAGCAACATTAACGCAAGAAATAAAAAATATTGTTATTTTCCATAAATACATTTAATACACGTGCAAATTCTTTTCATGTATTGATTGATGTTCTGCACGATCAAATTGGAAAGTTTTAATATTCTAAATTTTAAGGATTGATATAATAAAGTCCAATAAAAAAATTGTGTCTATTCATTCTTTGGGAAAACATTTTTTTTACTGTGATCATTCTTTGATTTATGTTTTGTATTCATTAATTCACATCTCATTTTTTAAAATTCGTTTTTAACTATATTTTATCAATGAGATATTTTATACATGATATAAAAAAAATCTCTACTTTTTAACCATATATTGTCCTATAATATACATTTCTATACCACATTTCTTTTTAATTATATTGTATGCAATGACCATGAATCGTAATTGTTTAAAAATCATGAACCGCAAATATTATTTTTAAAGAAGTGTTTTGTAGTTTACATTGAATTTTGCTATTGAATACTTTTTTGTTTCTTCATATTCTTTCCCATAATATATGAATTTAATTGTTTTTGTTATGTATTTCTCACATTTTCATTAATTATTGAATATATTTAGTTAGTTGTTCATTAATTAATAAATATAATTTTTTTATTCCGTGCAACGCACGGGTGCGAATATATATAATGTCTTTATCTTTATATCATACTATATATAAAAGTAAGGTACTTCTCAAAAACATGTTTTTAAACTTTTCCCGCCTAAATTACATTTCCTAAAATAGAAATATTTCAGTGAATGAGAATTTTTTTGATAATTATACTATTATTTTGATATCGAAAAATATGCATTATGGATATTAAATCGAAGATCTCAACGAGAACTTTAATACGAACTCAAAAATTAGAGTAAACTGTAAACATGTCGTCCTTAAAATTATATCAAAGATTAAAGGTAAAAAATTATTTTGAACCTTTTACTTTTTCTCAATATTCTTATATTTCAAAATTGTTTTATTAAGGCCTATAATGATATTTATAATTTCTTAACTTTGTTTAATTTGGTCGTATATAATTAATTTCATTTTGATTTGCTTTTCTTATCAAATTAAAAGAAATAGTAAATATTCGAACTGTTAAGTAATTTAATTAATTCCGAATAATTTTTGTAATTTCAGGTTTCGATCAATTCAGATTGCTTAATTTGTTACATTCATTTAAATATATGATCATGTGTTTCATGATCATACTTACTATATATAAAAGAAGAGCACTTTCCAAAAACATGTTTTTAAATTTTTTCCGTTTAAACTACCTTTCCTAAAATGGAAGTATTTAAATTAACCAGAACACTTTCAATAATTACACCATTATTTTGAAATTGAAAAATATGCAAATAGGTATCAAATCGAAGATCTCAACGAGAACTTTAATACGAATTAAAGAAATAATAAATATCTGAATAATTTTTGCAAATTCATTTGTCATTTTAAAATTATTTTTTTATTTACTCATTTTGTCCACTTAATTATGTTTAATATTATAGACAAAATATATATTACAGACACCGGTAGTTTAACTAACTTTTAGCAAAATAAAAATAAATGCATGTTAGCAAACTCATTATTTTCAAAATAGGATGTGGTCAAACAAGGTTATTAAAAACGTATAAAAAATTGTTTTTTTTCCTTGTATCGTAGCCCTTTGACTACTAGGTGAAAAATGAAAAGTCACATTGTATTGAAAATTATTGAATAAGTTTTGAATATTTTTAGTATTTTGATAGTTTGTATCTACACTTTCTTTTAATTTTTTAAATTCTTGTAATTAGTCGTGTTATCACGTTGTAGACCGATTTATATGGAACTTAACTATTTGATTTTAATTTTTTTAGAATTTATTTTTTGAATAGTGATTTTTTATGTGTTGTGGGTTAAACAATCATGCCGTTTTTATAAATTGAGTTGCATTGATGATATATTAGTATATAAAATTAAATGTATTTGTAATATACATTAGTTAAAATTTAATGAAAACTAACATTTCATATTGTTTAATTTGTTATACACTCATGTAAATATAGGACCATTGAGATCTAATTTATAATATTAAAGTAAATATGAAATTAAATATATATTTAATATATTTAAATATCAAATATTGTATTAAGATAGTTAGTACCAATTATAATAGTATTGTTCAGGTAGTGATAAATTATTTGTTATACTCTGAAAATTATATTTTGAAAATATTAATTACGTTAATAATCATTAAAATTGAATAGTTATAAAATGAGCAATGCAAATGATCATTGAAGTTTTTTAATAGTAAGTTATTCTAGTAATAAAAAAATCTACATATAAATTCAAAAAAAACCTACTCTTTAACAATTAACTGTCCCAAAATTTACTGTTACAAATTTCATTATTATTTGAAGTAACGTGTCTCGCTTAAGTACACATTATCCAAAAAAATCACTATTATAAAATCGTAATAATACATAAAGGGAGAGTACTTCCTAAGAATAGGTATTAGCCTATTTTTCTCCTAAAACATATTTCCTAAAATGGTAATTAATAGTATTAATTACTATTTATTATTATTCATTTTGGACAAAATTCAAATTTAAAAGAATCCAATTGAAGGAATATTTTTAAATATGTGCATTTTTCAGGTCTCAAAGTTTCTTGGTCCTCATTCACCTCTTGAAAATCAATTACATTTTTTTTTTAATTCGTAAAAATAAAAATAAAAAAACTGTCAATGTCACACACATATATATATATATATATATATATATATATATATTTTAAAATGAAAGAGTATGAAATAGGAGTGTTCATTGATCTATTTTTCTTTTTCTTTTTTCCTTTTAATAAAACTCTGAGCGTATCTCGTAGATATATCTATTTTTTTATTTATTACAAATTTTATTTAAATGTAATTTTGTTTGCCAATTTTAAACTTTAAATCATTTTAGATTACAATATTTAAAGAAATTATTGAAACGGTAAATATACAAACCATAAAAAAAGAATTAATGTATGTACAATTGAACTTTTTTTATAATTAATTGTCTCCATTCCTTTCTCATTTTTAATTAAATATTCATTTCATTATGTTAAAATATAAATTTTTTATATGTAAGTAACAAATTATCGTGCATCGCACGGGTGTAACACTAGTAATATATAAAGGTTGGGTAGTTTCTAAAAATAATTTCCCGTCTATTTTTCATTCCTATAAATAGTAAGTTCTCATAAAATTAAATAATGTGAATGCAAAGTAGATTAATGTGAATGAAAAATGAATGTATGTCAAATGTGAACGCATTTATTGCCTTATATATATATATATATATATATATATATATATATATATATTATGGTAAATACTGAATAATGGTTGATATTTTTTAATTAATTTTAATTTTATTATTAATACTAATATTGAATGAGTACAATTAATATTTTTAATTATCAGTATTAAAATTATTATTATTATTATTATTATTATTATTATTATTTATTTATTTATTTATTTATTGTTCTTAATATTATAACTTCTATCTATTTTTAGCAATCAATATAAAAATTGTGTTTTAATTATTAATGATCAAATCATTTGTTATATTTAATATTAAAAATCATATTTCCTCAAATCACATCAAAGACTAAATGTAAAAGTCTTATTTTGTTTTAATTTTTCCACACGTCACACTATTTCAAAATTATTTTATTTAAGTAATGATATTTATAATTTCTTAACTAAACTTAATTTGGTCATAAATAATTAATTTCAATTTGAATTGACAACCAAATTACTCATTTTGTTCATTTATTAATTTATTTACTCATTTTATTTGTTTATTTATTTAATTAGTTTTATTTATTTATTTCTTCATTTTCTTCATTTATTTATGTTTAATACTATATTTTAAATAATAAAAATATGCAAAATACATATTACTGACTTTAACAATTAGTTTAATAATAATTTTTATCAAAATAAAAATAAAGGTTTGTTAGCAAACTCATAATATTTCAAAATAAGGTGTAGTTAAATACATTTATATAAAACGTATAAAATAGTTTTTTTTTTTGTAACATAACACTTTGACTGCTCAGTGAAAAATGAAATGTCACGTTGTATTCGAAATTATGGAATAGGTTTTGAAAATTTTGATAGTTTGTATATATAATGTAGCGACCAAGAAATTTTTATACATTAAATAATTATTTTAAATTATGAAAAACGTGCCGCTAAGATCTCACCCGTTTTTAATTTGAAGTCACGACGTATTCGTCTAGCCGAATCGAGAAATATCGAGTCCATTCGATTTTAAATAAATTTCGAGTTTCTAAAATTATATCATTTTATTATTTTATTTATTTATTTAAATTATTCTTTTCAAAATCGTTTTAAATTCCAAATTACGTCAAGCTCATTTTATCAAATCAATTTTCCTACTCAGTTGATTCACACGTATTATTTTCCTCGAATTCCGTTCTTCCTTGTCAAGATTTCCATAATATCATACATCAACCATACCTCCACCAACTACATCAATTCCATACCTACCAAACTCTCCTACACACTACACAACCCACTCCATTATTCTTCACATCACCCTCCTCTTCCTCATCTCACCTCCACCACCTCACAATTTGAATCATCGTCATCATCATCACCACAACCAAACCACTGCCCTTACACCGTTCCCACCCATTTCCGAACCAGCACAGCTCCAATGCATCATTACCTCAACCGCAGCCAACCACTACACCATCACTGCACAACCAGTTCGGACCACCTCTCACCGCCACTGCCCTATTCAAAAATCAAACCCAAACACCAATTGAATCATCGTCATCACCTCGACCACCCACCGCCAGCACCCAAGCCCTTTGCAGCCCGCAACCACACCGCATATTGCATAACCCCCATCAAGCACCACAGCCACCACAATACTCCGCAGTCACCACAACCAAACCATTGCCCATTTTTATCATCTGAACCAACAATAGATCCCAACCACCCAAAAAAAAAAAACGCTGAACCGCCTCTTCACCAGTCGAACCACCACCACCTCCACAAAATGCTTCACCACCACCACACGCAGGCAACAACCACCAATCAATCAAAAACCCAAGACCAAGGAGAATCGAAGCTAAACACTCACCTTGAATCGCCGGGTTCATGGCCGGAAAATTCAGACCCAAGCCGTGACTACCATGCCTCGATTTACCTCAATTCTTCGCACCTAAACCCCAAATCTGAACTCCCTTCCTTCCCAACGCTATACTGCGGCAGCATTTCGCCGGCAAATCACCCACTGAAGGCCGGCTTGCGAGGGGTGACGATCTGGTCGTGCCTCTCTCTCTCTCTCTCTCTCTCTTCTTTATGAATTGGGGAAAGAGAGAGTAATATATGTTACTTTTTAACTTTTTGAGAAATTTGCACCTTAGTCCTCCAAGTTTTAAAGTTATGTAATTCAGTCGTTTTAGTTTTAAAACTGATCATTTCAGTCCCTAAATTCTAAATTATCAACTATAAATTTCAAAAGACTAATTTAACTTTTTTTTTTCTAATTGGCTAGATTAGGCGTACGGAGATTTAAAGGATTGAAGTCATTCCCGCTCAACCACACTCGTTAAGTTTAAAGTAGACTCGTCCCTATTAATTGATTTAAATTATGATTGCATGTGAATGTGTATGTTACGTGATTTATGTGAAATTTATTTCATGAAATGAGACGAGAATATATTTATGAATGTGTATGTTTTACAATATTAATGACCCGATTTATTATTTCGAATTGTTTCATAAATATTTTCAAGTTTTATCGGCCATTACAGTTTATTTAATGTTGCCAAAAAATGAATTTCAGTTATTTCTTTCGCTAAAATATTATTTTAAAAGTTAGACCAGACAATGACGTGGTGAACCGGGTATTTAGAAATCGGGGTGTTACATATAATTTTTTAAAATTTTGTCATTGTGGTGGCTTCACGTTGTAGACCAGTTTATACGGAATTTAACTATTTTATTTTGATCTTTTTATTTTTTTTCCCTTTTCGTTTTAATAAAATTCTAAGCGTATATAACAGATATATCTATTTTTTACTTATTACAAATTCTATTTAAATGCAAATTTTCTTGTCCATTTTAAGTTAAATCAATTTAAATTATAATATTTAAAGAAATTCCTGGAGAGATAAACATATGTTCTGTAAGAAAAACTAAAAAAAAAAAAATTAAGATATGTGTAATGTTCATTTTTTGTAATTAATTGTCTTCATTCGTTTTCTATTTTTAATTAAATATCAATTTCATATGTTAATATATAAATTTAATATATGTGAGTAATAAATGACCGTCAATCACATAGGTGTAACACTAATATGTTTAAAAATTCGACTACGTATAAGGAAGTCTCCAAAGATGTTCGTGAATCGTGATCTACTTTCTTTTCTAACTTTTAAAAAAGATTAAATTATTTCTCAAATTCACTATGTATTTACAAATTTACTTATTCATCACTAATCTTTATATTTACAATCGAAACATGCTCCCAAATATATATATATATATATATATATATATATATATATATATACTGTGTGTGTGTGTGCATTTTTAAAGAAATGTAAATTTTTTTTTAGTACAATCAAATATATGAAGTAATCATATTTACCGTCCAAATATTAGAATTTTTTATTGCGAGGAATAATATAAACCCTTGTAAATAAAATCTATTTAAAAAGAACTATAAATTACGTATAAGCTTAGCCAAACATAGTCTTACTAAGTTGGAAAATAAGAAAAGTTTGAAGTCAATCATGACCTAATTGGCACGGAAACTAAGTGATGCGTTTGGTAGGAAATATGGAAAATAAAGGGTTAGGTTGTCCACTTTCATGGAAGAAATTGGCGATTAAATATAAATATAGGATAATTATGTTAACACTACAACTTTTGTTAATCACATCATATTTTTCATATTTACTAAATTGATCACAAATAAATTGACTTAAATAACCCTCCTATAAAATAACCCTTCAATTTTATTAAAAAGGGAATTTTATAATTACACTACATTCCTTTTGCAAAAATAACAAATAAAATGAAAATAAAATTAGTACACCACAATCATCTTCTTCCATCTTCATCTCTCTTCCCAAAAGGATGGTTATGGTACACCACAATCATCTTCCATCTTCATCTCTCTACACGTGAAGTTCTGCAAAAATTTCCACATATTTTCCCAAAAAACAAATTATCTTATTTCCTTTTTTATATAGAATTTATTATTCTTATTAACAATAATACACAATTATCAGCATATGCAAATCCATATTTATTGTTAGATAGAGATGAGATTTTATAACCTTTTGCACGGGTAAATGCTATCTTCTTTGTAATAGATAGAGATTTTGTATATATAAAGATACCACAAATCTGATTAAAAAATTCTAAATTAAATTTTACAGCAACTCTAAATATTATCTAGAGTGTACATAAATCTGTGCTTGTGTATTTTTGTTAAATCTGCAAGAAGAAAATCATAAAAGAAGATTAGATCTTATGTTTTTTGGGTGTCATATCTTGATATTCATCATATGTTATGTTTTGATCGTATTTCTTAGTTTTTCTAGCTAATTTTCATGTTTTCAGAATTATTTTATTGTTTTAATTGTTAACCTAAAAAGGATTGGTGGTGTATATTGTTAATTACCATATTTTATTTTCATTTTATTTACCAAATGTTATATTTGTAAAAAGAATGAGGGGTACTTATAAAATTTATGTTTTAATTAGTGGTGTCAATATAATGTGGTGTGATTAAAAAAATTAGTGGTGTCAATATAATTACCCATAAATATATTCCCCCCGGGGTCTCAATTATATAGACTATCTTTCCTTATTTATTTATCTCAATTATATAAAATTGTTTTTTTATTGAAAAATATTTATTTTTTTATTTACCAATATACCCCTATTTATTACTTTTAATATAATAGTTTTGATATTAAATAAGGGTAAGTTGAAAATTTTATTTACAAAAATTACTTTTTTAATGACATTAAATATGCTTTCTTTTGTGTGAAAAGTCAAAAAAACTATATATTTGGGACGGAGAGAGTATTTATTATTTTATAGTTTTAAAAAGGGTAATAAGCACAAATGGTCCCCAACCTTTAAGTTTCTTGCGAAAATGGTCCTCAACGTTTAGATTTTTGCATTTATACCCTCAGAATCACCAAACGTTGCGAAAATGGTCCCTACCGTTAGATTCCGTTAAAAAGTGTAAATAACACAAATTGTCCCTAACCTTTGAGTTTTTTACGATAATAGTCCCTAACATATTAAGGTCACGTTTAATATTTTTAGTTTGTAACCTTCAAACATTTGGTGTATTTAGTCCCTAACATATTAAACTCCTATACGTTTGGCATATTTAGTTCCTAACATATTAAACCTCTATTTGAAAATAATTATTTCAAATAATATGATTTGTAATTGTAATTTTTTGAAGAATTTGTCGTTAAAAAAATTGAATTTATTTGTAAATTATTTTATTGATAGAATGTGTGGTTAAAAATGAGTTTTAAAAAATAAATTTTATTTTGAATTTCTAAAATGCACAATAAAATATTTAACAAAAATTCACTGCTTCAACCTATTGAAAAAAATAATGAATCCATGGAACATAAACAAACAAATACATTGGACATTATTTTAGAAATTGAATAAAAAATATGTTTGTATCAATTCTATTTTCGATTTTGAGAACTGATCAATATCAATTTTTGAAATTTCATTTTTTTTCAAAACTC
Organism: Ligustrum vulgare; assembly: GCA_963555705.1. NCBI lineage: Eukaryota > Viridiplantae > Streptophyta > Magnoliopsida > Lamiales > Oleaceae > Ligustrum > Ligustrum vulgare. Next base: position 8,127,880 of record OY743179.1, read on the forward strand.
ATTTTCTTCCACACGTTCTATTAATATATATTTTTTAATTTATGCATAAATTAAAAAAAAATTACATTTTAAATAATATGGTTTGTAATTGTAATTTTTTAAAGAATTTGTGGTTAAAAGTAAAAGAAAAAAATTGAATTTATTTGTAAATTATTTTATTGATAGAATGTGTGTTGAAAACGAATTTTAAAAATAAAGTCTATTTTAGATTTTTAAAGTGCACAGTAAAATATTTAACAAAAATTCACCACATTAACATTTCAACTTATTGATAAAAAAAAAAAAATTTATGGAATATAAACAAACAAATACATTGGACATTATTTTAGGAATTGAATAACAAATATGTTTTTATCAATTCTACTTTCGATTTCGATTTTCGATTTTGAGAATCGATCGATTTGAAAAGTAAGTTTGGAGAATTTTGGTTAAGATGTATTTTTTTAAATTTATGCATAAATTAAAAAAATATATTAATAGAACGTGTGGATGAAAATGAGTTTTGAAAAAAAATGAAATTTCGAAAATCGATATTGATCAGTTCTCAAAATCGAAAATAGAATTGATAAAAACATATTTTTTATTCAATTTCTAAAATAATGTCCAATGTATTTGTTTGTTTATGTTCCATGGATTCATTATTTTTTTTTTTCCAATATGTTGAAGCGGTTAATTTTTGTTAAATATTTTATGTTACATTTTAGAAATTCAGAATAAATTTTATTTTTTAAAACTCGTTTTAACCACACATTCTATCAATAAAATAATTTACAAATAAATTCAATTTTTTTAACAATAAATTCTTCAAAAAATTACAATTACAAACCATATTATTTGAAATAATTGATTTCAAATAGGGGCTTAATATGTTACTAATGTTAGAGACTAAATATGTCAAACGTATAGGGGCTTAATATGTTAGGGACTAAATACGCCAAACGTTTGGAGGTTACAAAATAAAAATGTCAAACATGACCTTAATATGTTAGGGACTATTATCGTAAAAAACTCAAAGGTTAGGGACTATTTGTGCTATTTACACGTTTTTAACGGAAAAAACTAACGGAATCTAACGGTAGGGACCATTTTCGCAACGTTTGGTGATTTTGAGGGTATAAATGCAAAAATCTAAACGTTGGGGACCATTTTCGCAAGAAAGTTAAAGGTTGGGGACCATTTGTGCTTATTACCCTTTTAAAAATTAGAATAAAGCAATATTTCAGTAGAGCATTTTCTAGTATCAAGATTAGAGATGACAATGGGTAAGGTATGTGTCAGATTTGGAAAACTCATACCCTACACACTAGATATTTATAATACTCATATCCTACCCATATTTAAAAGTGGCTGGTCGGTGCGGGTAGGGTACGGGTATAATTTTATGAGGAAATTATACCATTCCCGATTTTTTATCTTTCAATTTCAAAAATCAAGGGTAAGTATGATTTATACAAAAATCAGGTATATATATATATATATATATATATATATATAACCAATCCCAATTGGCTATTCTTAAACAACGCCGAAACCTTTCTTAGAGCCTCCACCAACGATTCTCTTTCAATCATCTCTTCAGGCCATGTCTTCTTCCCCACCCCATGCTCATCGACCTCCGCCACTTGTTTGAACGTTGTCGGAGAGACCGCCGCTGGCAGCGATGAAGCCACATCTATTCCATCCAGTCTCTGAATCAATTCTTCAAACCACCACCTCTACCACCCACAGCCACACTCCATGCCTGTCGGAGATGATGCTGCTAGATCTAGCAGCGGTGATTTGAAGGTAGCCGCGACTTGAAGGTAACCGGGTCGATTCCATCCATGCTCTATCAATCTGATGCTCGACCATTTCAAAGTAATTGTGAAGCCGCTACTAGATTTAGCGGCGGCGGAGATTTAGTGGTGCCGCTGTGTCGATGTGGCTTTTTACGTGCAAGCAATGGTGCTTCTTCGATCTGGTGGTATTTTGCATGTAAGTGGCGATGCAACTTCGATCTAATGGTGGTGGTACCGCTGCCAACGGGAAGTGGCGGCGATGGTGTTGGTGGTGAGGGAAGGAGTGGAATCTTTGTATTTGAATTTTGAGATGTGGTCAGTTTTGCTGTTGGTGGTCTGGTGGAGGAGGCAGCGGTTGGCACCAAGGTAGTTGTGGTGTTGCAGACTTTTGGTGTTGGAGACTGTTAGGGATGAGGTGTGTGTATTTCATCAAATGTGACGTGCTTGGTGGTGATGATGGTGAGAAGCTTGTGTATAGGCGGTGGTAACAGTGCTAGTGCAGATGGTGGGGGTGAATCTGAGGCGGTGATGGCAGTGGTGCAAAGGAGAAGGAGGTGGTGGTGGGGCAGAGTAGGAGGTTGTGGGGCTGACAGTGGTGAACATTTTTCGATTTCTCAGATCTGACATTGTTGTGTAGCTACTTCTTCAGGTCACATGCTAAGTGAATGGATGTTGCTGGTGTGTAGATTGGTCGGAAGGTGTTGTGGTTGTGGCGGCGGTGGGGGTGAGCCAGTCTTGATTTTGTTGCTGTATTCGTGGTTGCGGTGACAATGGCTTTGGTGGTAGGAGATTGTGGTTGTGACCTACCAATTTTACTTTGTGACGTGAACATGAGTTTTATTTGGTGGCGGTGGTGGGCAGAGGAGGAGGTGGTGGTTATGAACTTGCAATAAAAATGTGACTTGAGTCGTTTTTGTGACCTCGTAATTTAATACGTTGTGACCTAATAAATTAATACATTATGACTTGTGATCTAGAAAAACGTCGAGATTGACTAATTTGACATTTATGTGACCTAATGATTTAGTAATTTGTAACCTTGAAATCAGTTGTGAAACTTGTGATCTAATAATTTAATACGTTGTGACCTAGAAAAAAGTCTGGATTGACTAATTTGACATTTGTGACCTAATGATTTATTAATTTGTGACCTTGAAATCGGTTGAGAAACTTGTGACCTAAAAGATTTGTATTTGTGACATGAAATTATGCAATGTTGTGACCTTAATATGTATAATTAATAGAATATTTTTAATTATTTAACATAATTAATTAATACTAACTAAAACTAGATTTTTTAATATATATAGGTTTGGTCTTATTTTTTAAATCTATATTTGTAAACCCCTTAATCATGTATTTTTCCCTAATTTTATACCCATTTAAAATCCGTTACATATTTTAATTTTAATAATTTTTTTGTTTTCAATTTTTGGCATTGATAATGTGTGTGTGTGTATATATATATATATAGAACACTTGTTTATATATAACACTTGTTCAACGATTATATAAGTATCTAATTATAATTTTTTAATGAATTTCACATGTAATATACTAATTAACAATCCATGCGTAATATAAAAATATAAAAATAAAGTAAAAGTATAACAACATCCATTGTCAAAAAATAAATAGACCCCAATTATCCAAAATTATGCAAATATCAAAGAATCCACTTGTTCAAAATTATTTACTGTTAAAATTTAAATACAATAATTTTTTTTTTTTAAAAATTAATAGGTATATGGGTTGGGTATGAGTTTTTCTATAATATCCATACCCTACTCATACCCATATCGGATTTCTAAATCTACAACATACCCTATCTATAAACCCATATTGAATCGGGTAATTTCGACCTATTTGTATCGGATACCCAACGAATTATGGATTCATGAATTTTATTGCCATCCCTAAGATTCAATCAAGAGTACCGAAATGTCAATGAGGAACCATCGTTAGATTAAATTAGTTTTTCAAAACACTATTATAATTTGGTTTATAAATAATTTTTTTCATTTATCCGAACATAGGCCAAATAGATATGGAAATGGGTCGGATATGGATCGAGTTTGCCAAACTCATACCCTACCCACTAAAGATTTAAAAAGCCAATAATTTAAACATGTTAAGATTTAAACGTTAACAATGTCAATATATATTTGGGTTCTATTTTTTATTTTTTACACAATCATTTTTTTTTAAAATTTTATAATTTTTGAAGAAAATTAATGAATATGCGGATTGAGTATGTATATTGTAGTAAAACCCACACCCGATCCATGTCGAATCTTCAACACGTATCGAATTTTTGGATATTATTTTCATCTTCAACCAAAACATATATATAAAAAAAAAAAAAAAAAATGTGCTAACCGCTACAGTAGCGGCTGACACACATATCAGGCCAGGCTTGCATTTGCAGGCCTTGTTTGATTCTTTTTTTTACGCTTTGCCTTCCATGAAGGCAAAGCGTAAACCTGTTCTCCTGCGCGCAGCGCACAGGGGAACAGGATTGAAGCTTCTAGACCACTATTAAACAAGTAGCTAAGTGGCATAAGACCTACCTAGTAACTAGTTATATAGAGTTCTTCAAACAACTTTACATTGATACCTATACTTTTGGTATTATCTAGGCCGCTCTAAGTTGTTTGTTAATGTTTTCAGTTGATATGTACATGGAGATTTTCTGTGGATTAAATGTAATGGTCCTTGTCGATGTGATCTTTGTCAAACTATTACTTACTATGTACCTTATTATAGGATTTTCTAAAATTTCTCTTTTAGAGGCAGTTGTTGCACAAGTAATACAAATGATTTAGAAAAAGTTATCATAAGATGTACATATAGTCCTGTACATGTAACAAGCTTGAATGATTTAAAAAGATACTCATTATTATGGAATCGTCATTGTTACAATGTCAAAGATTAAAAAAAAATATATCAAATGAGTTTGATCATCAAGTGAATGACTTCAAAGTCGAGTTGTACCACCTAACTGTCTAGCTGATTGACACCCGTTTGATACTCATTTTTTAAAATCTTATTTTCTCAAAACTCATTTTAAACAATATATTCTATCAATAAAATAATATATATATAAATTCAAAAATAAATAAATCTATCTTTTAATTACACATTTTTATAAAAAAATTTATTATTACAAATCCCAGAAGGGACTGAATGTAAAAAAACAAAGGGCTGAATGTGAACAAAACAAAACAAATAAAATTAGCTAGACCCACTTTGACAATCCCAAATGTCACATGCGGATAAATAGCCTAATCCAATTTATGGTATAAATAATTTGAAAATGACATTTTTAATTGACATTCAAATATATTGAGTGGTGTAAATAACCACTTCACTACTTATTTTTTCATAATTCAATGTAAAATGTCAATTAAAAGAATAATGTTATGTATCTTAAGGTTAAGATAAATCTCAATTCAGTTGGCACTCTCCCATTTAAAATTGAATAGGTGGCTTATGCATGTACATATGAGCACTTTCTCGTTCTTCAATGAATGTGTATCAATTGAGTTGAGATTAATTTCAACCTTAAGATGAATAATATTACTTCAATTAAAAATGCATTCCTAAAATTACTCTTATCGTATTCCCACGATCCAACGTGTCTCTGCAATTGCTCTAATCCATTTTGTAGTTATATCCCAATCTTACAAGTGTCCATTACTGTGGAGCTAGTTATTAACGTAATCCCACCAGTGTCGTGTGGAAATACAACGACAAGTGTCCTAGAAGTAGAAGGACCCCTTTCTTTGACTTCTTCTTGAAAACAAATAAAAAAATAAAAAAGCGAAACTCAGACCGCCGCATATGCCACACGTGGTAGAATATTAACCGTTCATCATCCAACGGCTAATCCTCGTGAGCCCAACTTCACGCTTCTCACATGTATTTATTCCCTGCAAACACAGCGTTATCATTTTTCTGTAGAGAGAGTGAAAGAAGAAAGAAGTTCATACAAAATCATTTCTCAGCCATTCCGAGATATTATAATTGAATTATTGCTTTTTTGAAGTAATTTTTCTGTTTATGATTTGCTTGGGTTTGCAAAATTGAAATTACCAAAACCCAGGTCAACAATTAACAGTATTTTGTATATAAAAAGAGAATTATTATCCAAATTGATAAAGTTGGTGGAATCTGAATCTTCAACAAGGAAAACAGAAATGGTGAACGAGGGAATCGATGCTTCCAAAACCTTGATGCTGACTTCAGGTGCCGTCAACTATCTCACCTAAAACCTCAAGTTTTAAGAGATGGGTATTCATTTAAATCTTGTATTTTCCAGGTGCAAGTGGAAGAATCAATGCACTGTTATCTCTAAGTGCTTTGAGGAGCCTATGTCTGATAATCCATGCTTTTGTATTGCTTCTGTTGCTTCCATTTCGCGGGAGGTTTCATATAACGTCTGCCGAAAAAGGCGGTGGCAGTGGTGGATCGAAGGAGGAGAAATCCTCATCACAGGGAGGAGGAGGAGGAGGAGGAGTGGTGGTGAGACTGCCAAGGAAGAGTGCCGCCGCCGTGGATAAGGAGGTGGCAGCGAGAAGAGCGTTGGCGATTAAGAGGGTGGTGGAGGATAATTGCGGTGATGAGACGGTGAGAGAGTTATCACTGTTCGCTACATCAAGAGGCGACACCATGTTCACTCAATCTTGGACTCCAGCCAAGGTTAAAGTCAGGTAATTCATTAAATTCTTAAACATGTCATCAAAATTTCAATTAAAAGTTACTTTTAACTTTTAAGTTACTTTTTAAAGAGTAACTTTTAAGCAGAATCACTCACAGTTATTGATGATCTTAACGATGGCACCACTATTTCATTTTATCTATTACGCCAATATATAGTGCTGTAATATTCTTCTTGTTTCCATCGAATGCAACAGATTCTGAAAGTGACAATTCAATCGTCCAGTACAGAACATGAAAGAGCTATGTTTTGTCCACATACCACATATGTTCGATGTTACTGATAAAAATTATGTGCATATTCAGATCTATAGAGGGAACATTTTCAGACAAGAGTAAGAAAAAAAATAGTGATTTTGCACCTAAGAATTGGACCGCATCCCAAGAGGTGTAAAAACCTGTGTGTCTTTTTGTAAGTGTGTGTGACTTCTTTTAAACCTTCTCTAATAATTTGTGCCAGGGTCTGGACCCTGGGGGAAGGTAAAGATACTAGAGTACCGCTTTTCTACAGTGGAATCCGACCGTAGGATCCATTTTCAATTCCTTCCATCTTCATCACTTTTGCAATCTTTGCATTTGAGATTTGTAGATTTTGATATGAAGAGGAAACCCAGAAATCTCTTATATGCTGTGTCGATTTCAATAGAGACAAGGTCAAACAAAGAGAGAAGGGGGAATTTGTGTAGAAAATTCAAAAGAAATTTGATGAACTTTAGAGATTTTTTGATGAGGTATAAAAAATTTGAAGGTGAGAGTAGATTTTTGAAGACAAACATCCCCTATCTTTTTGGCTTCATAAGTGAGAAAGACCTCCTTACAGTCGGTGATTATTTTGAGTTGGTTGAAGGTGAGAGTAGATTTTTGAAGACAAACATCCATCATTTTTTTGGCTTCATAGGAGAGAAAGACCTTCTTACGGTCGGTGATTATTTTGAGTTGGTTCTAATAAAGGAGGGATGATGAATGTTTCGATTGATGTATATGATGCAGACACTATTTTCACCTAAACATAGTATATTATGTTTCACATAACTTTTTAATTGTCAAATGTATAAAATCTGCTCACTTGAGATGAGATTTAGCCCTGTTTGATGGGGATTAAAATTATATTTTTAGTAGATTTTGATAGGAATTAATGAAATGTGTTGTTGAAAAGTTGTGGTTCCATAAAATATGTGGTTGATATTAATTATTGACTTTAACTTGGATTAAAATCTAAATTATAATTCTTACCAAACAGGGGCTTAAGTGCAACAATAAAGAACTATAAACTATATAGAAGATTGGGGGCCTACTTCTATATTTTGAGGAATATCAAGAAAGTCATTTTGGGAATTAATATGATTCTCTATTCCTTTTGTTTGAAGAAAGGAAGAATTCAAAAGAGAAAATGGATTATTAGAGTGCGTGACTTGAACTATTGATTGGTCTGTGTGTAGATATGTCTACCATTGACATTTGGAAGTCACAAAATGCGTCTTTGTTCCAATCGTCGAATAAGTCCTACACAAAAGATAGGCTAGTTCACTTGAAGATATTATTTTCTATTATCAGTTTCAAATCATGTTGTACATTAGCAGGCTCCGTAAAATCCAGTATAATAATTGTAATGCAAAAAATAAGACATGATATACATGTGGTCATGTCTAACAAGTTTTTAGGTCAAAAGGTTCAACAGTTATCGAGTGATAGCCCTCTGTTTTGGTAGTTGCATAGATTTTCTATTTGATATCTTTACTTTTTCCAATTTTTATTGTTGTATGAAAAAGTAAAGACCGATTATATTTGTTATTTTGTTTGTCATATGTAGGGGACTTCTTGTTCTTATGCATGGCCTGAATGAACACAGGTATGCAAAAATGTACATTTTTATTTGAGATTCTGATGAAATTTTCAATTCTTTTTCCTGCTCAACATATGTTTTTTTCCCCCAACAGTGGAAGATACAGTGATTTTGCTAAGCAACTTAATGGATACGGCATCAAGGTTTATGCAATGGATTGGATTGGTAAGTTAATAATCATTATCTTTTGGGTAAATAACCAGAAAAACTGCCTAGTAGATTGTACTGTATGGTAAAAATCTAAAGTCGCGTGGCTATGCCGTTCTAGACCGGATCATACAATGGATGGACAAGACTTTGACTTCACTTTCCATCTTAATGTTGTCTATTTCTCCTCCTTAAACACGCTATAATAGTTGGTGCTCGACTATACTACATGGCAGCATGTTGTAAAATTAGGTTGAATATGTCTCACATTCGGTCCTGTTCTTCTTGGTGGGCATTCTGATGCAAGCAAAATATAATTTATGCGACTTGTATTGCTCGTTTCTTTCCTTAAAAAACGACCTCATGTTTTACGTCATTCATTCGTTGAATGATGATTCACAAAATAAAGACCCTTTTGTTTTCTATTTTGTGGAAAAAATTCTTTTTTTAAAAAAGAAACTAGAATTTGAGATTTTAGTTTGTTAAAAATTTGTTTTTAAAAATATTTTTTTTATGTTTTCAATGTAAAATATGTGGTTGAAAGTAAAGAGAGAAAATTAGTGAAGTTAAAAAGTGGTTTGAAAAATTGTATTGTTTAAAAATATGTTTTTTTTTTTTAATTTGTCAAACAGAGGTTAAATTATGTACTTTTGTTTGAAGTTTATACTTTTAAATTAATATTTTGACCTATTTATCTTTTTTGAAATTTACATTTGAGGATTGAATATATTTTTACAATTGTTTATTTGTTTGTATCAGTTATAGATAAATAAAATTGTAATAAAATTTCAAGGGTCTCTTCATTATTCGCAACATTTATACAACTTTGATTGTGGAGATTGGTATTTGTTGAATATCTGTTTACAATTGTTTATTTGATTGTTTGCATTAGTTATGGATAAATATTTGAAACGTAAATCTGCATTTTCTAAATGCTTTTCCTAAAAAGAAAATTCGGGGGGGCCGCAGCCCCCGTAAGCTCCACCGCGAATAACAAAAATTCATCTTTATGCTCAACTAAGATAAAACGTCTGCGTTTGCCACTGTATACATATATTAATTGGGTGTGCAGGGCTTGAATGTATTTCAGTCAGGATGCTATTGGTGCAAAAAAGGTACATGTGAAGCACTCCTTCATAAGTAAGCTTTTTATTTGAGTGTTTACATCGATCTAGTCTAGTGTATACACGAATGGTAGACGAAGGAAGAGTAGTGCTTTCTAAATCCCTATCTTTCAGTGTTCTTCGAGAAATTAACGAACTAAAAGAGTCTTTTTGGCTAAATGAAATAATTGAGCGTCGCATGAGTAAGTTTTAGGTAATTTTAGAACTGATATTTATTTACTTTATATTCATATTATTGAAGAATTTTTTGGCCTATGAATTAGTATTCAAAACATTCTTTCAATTCGGAAACATTTTACCTTATCCTAGGACATGGTGGAAGTGATGGACTGCATGCCTATGTTCATTCGCTTGACGATGCTGTCACTGACATGGTATGTTCTAATTATATAATGCAGATTAAACATTTGCAGCAAACAAAAGTCCTAAATAAGCACTCTTATTCATTGATTTTTTTTTTTTTTATTTGTTCAAAGAAAATGTTTCTCAGGAAAGTTTTAGCCGAAAATCCAAGACTCCCGTGTTTTTGCTTTGGACACTCGACTGGTGGTGCCATAGTCTTGAAGGTAATATCAAATTATTCGACTACTTCAAGAAATTCGCATCGCATGTCCCTTAATTTGTTTTCTTTTTTGAATACGTAGGCAGTACTTGATCCAAAGGTGAGTGAATGTGTATCAGGCATTATACTAACTTCACCTGCAGTAGGAGTTCAACCATCCCATCCAATTTTTGCCGTAAGAATCGTTCTTCGAACACCATATCACTACTTTATAGCAGTTGTTGAGAATAAGAAAATATCATTTACCAATACCCAAATTTTGTTAATGCTAGGTGCTCGCCCCAGTATTTTCCTTCTTGTTACCGAGACTTCAGTTCAGTGCAGCAAACAAGCAAGGTGTCGCAGTTTCTCGTGATCCAGAGGCACTTGTAGCCAAGTATTCGGATCCACTAGTATTCACAGGATCTATCAGGATAAGAACCGGTTATGAAATTCTCCGAATTACTTCCTATTTGCAAAAGAATTTGAGCCGGTTAACAGTACCATTTTTTGTGCTACATGGAACTGCTGATTCTGTAACCGACCCCAAAGCCTCCGAGAAACTCTATGACGAGGCTTCTTCGAGTGAAAAGACGATAAAGCTGTATGAAGGGTGCTTACATGATCTGCTGTTTGAACCTGAAAGAGAAGAAATCAAGGACAGCATCTTTTCTTGGTTGAACTGTAGATTATGAAGTCATTAGACAGTCGCATGTAACGGAAAAATAAACTGATTTTGATTTCAAACATATTATTGACTTGTTACTGGGAAGCTTTTATGAAATAAACTGAGCATAACACGAATTTGGGCAAAAATTGCCCCAAAAAGAAGATAATTTTGTCTCTGTTTCTTTTCTAGTCTTTTAAGCTAAGCCAAATATGCTTATAAAGTGACATTAGAACATGGTTGGCTCTTTGTTTGGTGATGGTTTGAGAAAAATTCTTTTGTTATGTTACCACATTTACGGTGAAAGCACGTCACTCACAAAATCAACATTTTCACATAATGAAACCTAAGGCTGCGTTCCCCGTGTTCCGAAAACTGCACAAGAAAACGCGTTTTCAGCATTTTCGAAAATAGGAAACGATTGGAAAATATCAAAGATAAAGCAGCCTAAGTGTCTTTGTTCTTCATTTTCCCACCTCGAGGTACAGAAAATATTTGTCTTGAAATGAAGCAAAATATGCATTGAAAACTTGTACCTAAAGAAGTACGGAAAATATTTGTCTTAAAATGGTGCAAAATATGCATTGGAAACCTATACCTAAAGAATATTTTACATTAAAATTTTGTTAATCAAACCCAAAAAGTAGCAAATATTTTCCTTGATTTGATATTTTTCATGAAAAATTTGACATATCAAAAATACCTTAAATATAATTTATTTGAACTATTTTCTTTTAATTTTTGTGTAGTGAGATAAATTCACGATGACAGCATGTCATTTCCTCCGTCCTATAACAATAAGTTTTTTTCCTTTTTCGTCTTTCCATCATTTTCCTTATTGAAAGTGTGGATAATTTTATTTTTCTAATATGCTCATATTTAATGTACCTTATTATGAAAAAATGTATATATGAATCATATTAAACAATTATTTACACAAGTAAATTTGCAAGAAAAAAATATATTTTCATCCATAATAATTACATTTTCTTAATAGGTATGAAAAAACAAGTCTCTCTTTATGGAAGGGAAGAGTTTTTCGAGGGTGTGAAATGCTCATAAGTTTGGGGACCTTAGCTGCAAATTATCCTTTCCATTTGCAACAGCCACGAATTAACGGCCCTGCTATTTCCTCTTGAGCAACAGGCAAATTCTTGAACTGAAACTAGTTTGAATGCATTTGAAAGCGAATGTCACAAAGTGAACTTGAATTTCATCTATTCTCTTGCGAAAGGAAGCCAAATTATAGCATTGTGACGTGATGGGTTCCTTACTGCTGCAATCGCCGGCGGTGGCGATGGATTCAGTATCCCGCCACCGAAGCCTTCGTCTGCCTTTGTTCAACATGCCATCGATAGAATACCACCACCACGAACAACCAGAATGTCAGAGTATGAGGCGGAGGTTTGGAGGCCGCGTATTTGTGAATAAGGAGGACACTGGCGCTGAAATGAGCTTTGCTAGTTCCACTCCATTATCACAAGGAGTAGACGATGACCCAGATCCTCAGGACCTTGAATATGTCTCCCAAATCAAAAGAGTCAGTAACACTCTTCACTTGAATCCCTACTCATTTTACCATTATCTATTTCATGTTCTTCGTAATCGTCTATGTATGAAATTCACTAGAGAAACTTTTTCGTCCAGGTTTTGGAGCTTCTAAGGAAAAACAGAGACATGCTCTTCAATGAGGTTCTTTAGGATTTGAAATTGAAGTGTTCTTTTTTGCACTCATTCCTGTACTAATAATATGTCATTATCTCTTAGGTGGGGTATTAAATTGACTAACAATTGAAAAAAAATTCTCTATTTTTTTGTAGGTTAAGTTAACTGTGTCGATTGAAGATCCCAGGGACGTTGAGCGGAGGCGTCTGCTTGGCATTGACGACGAGGATGCTCCTACTAGGGATGAATTGGCTGCTGTTTTAGTAGAAGTAACTCACATCTTTATGCACTCTAGTGTACTATTATCTACAACAAGCCTTCATTTTTTCGACAATGGATTGCTCATTGTGCAGCTTTGGTATTATAATTGTCATAGGCCTAGATAAATTTGAATTGAGGGAAAGCCATACTGGCATTTCGACACAGTTTTGCCTTGTTAAACAACACAAACTAAAGTGTTCTACAAATCATTCTTTAGGTCAGCTCAATGGTTCATATATTAGTCTTCAGGACTCTTAGCACAACAAAGATATGTTACTAGTTAGTCTAGAGATGGCAATGAGTCGGGTTTGTCAAACTCATATTCTATCCATTAAAGATTTACAACCTCTATACTCTACCCATATACTCATTTAAGAATTGCGAGTCTGGTGCGGGTCAGAAGCGGGTTTGCTTCTATACCTATTTGAAATATATTACTAATTATTTATTTTTTTATTATTTTTTTAGGTTGTAAATAGGTTATAGGTGCTCTGGATTAACTTGAATTAGTTAAATGTTGGGTTTCACTTGAATTTAGCTTAAAAAAGCTTGTTATATGTTGAAACTAAATAACCGAATTTGAACAATTTTTTTAGATGTTAACAAAGTCAATAGTTTAAACATATTAAAGTTTAGACATTAATAATCTCAATAGATATTTGGGTTCTTTTTTTAGTTTATTCATTTTTTTTTTTTACACAATCACTTTTGTTTTAAATTCTATAATTTTTTAAGAAAATTAATGCGTATGCGGGTTGGGTATGAGTATTGCAGTAAAACTTATACCCACCCCATACCCATGTCAGGTTTTAAAATTTACCTTCATATCTTAACCACGAATCCATTTAGTCGGATAATCTCCGCCCATTTATGTAGGGTCTCTTACGGATATCGGTCCATGGGTATTACTATTAGTCTACTTGACAAATTAATAAATCCAAGTGAAACGAACTTTGCGAGGTAACACGATCTGCAAGCATACAAGGAGATACCTCTCTGTTGGAAATGAATAGCTGTTCTTATGATCTAATTCTGCAAGCATGCACATCCATTTATATTTATTTTGACCTGGTTTTGCGTAGACATAAGTTTATGGTCACAGTTTCTTTTTTCCTAGGTAAATGAAGGCAAAATTCCAAAAGATCGTGTTGCTTTGCAGATGCTTGCTGAAGAAATTGTGCAATGGCCGAATTTAGAGGTACTATTCTGACTGTCAGCACCTCGTAATTATGAATGATAAATGGTTGTGAAGTTGTAAAGAAGATCCCAAAAATACACTGGAGTTAAAGGCCTACGCCCTGCAATCATGAGTCTAATTTATTTAATGCTAACTATTTCACTGTCAAGAAATGCTTATATGAGCGGGGTTTACAGGAGAAATATGTTTCATGAAATTTTCCTCGTAAAGTTCTTTAACTGTGCGTGAGCTTGCGGAACCCACAAATATGCATATGTTTAAATAAATGTATGATTGCTTTGCAGCAGAACTAAGTCCATGAACTTTTCCTTTGTTGAATACAAGGTGATCACCACCATCTCATCTGCCTTTGCTACATGTAACATGCATATTAGGTTTATGGATAAATCTTGCTCTCATACTAGATTCCTGTCGTATTGAGTCGTTTATTATGAGGATTCTATATCAGAAGAATCATATTTTTATCCAAATGCAACCAAGGTGCTCAGAATTTGCCTGGCAATGGATGCATAAATAAAATATGCATCATTTGAATCCGAGTTTCGAAATCCTTGCCTTGCTTCCATCTTTTTCAGTTTCGTCTTGTCAAATCCTATTATCTTGACTGTGTTAACTCTTTTTTTTTTCTTCAAACAACATGGATATTTACTATTGATGAGGATCGTGTGTCTAACGTGGAATAACAAGCATTGGCATATATGGAACGCTTCGATGGTCAATTTTCGAAGAAATGACCATAACTTTTGCATACAGTGTCTGTTTTGGACCAATAACCCATTTCAGAAAGCTCTCAATGATTTCCATTGAATCCACTCATGGTTTAAAAAGGCGAGGCAGAGGCGCACCTTGAGGCCCGCCTCACCGTGAGGTGTACAACCTACGCCTCGAGGCAATAATTTAGTGCTATTTTAGGTGGAAAGCACGCTTCAGTCATTGAGGCGTACGCCTCGTGCCTCACACGCGCATTCCACATGAGTGTTAATGTTTTGAGTTGTGGCCCATCATTACAAAAAAATATGTTAGACCCAATTTGGCCTCTTAGTTTATCAAAAATTGAAACAAAAAAAAAAAAAAAATTTAGAGCCATTTTGGACCATCAATACAAAAAAATATTTTTGACCCATGCCCATTAAAAAAAAGGAAAAAAAATCTATATGTTCCTCTACTCCCGCTTCCCACGTTCTTGCTCCTGTTATTATCCCACCGTAGTGCTAAGTCCGTAAATATACATAACCACTTCTGTTGAGACCGTGCCCAAAATATAGTACATTGGACCACCAGCGAAGGCCCAATAGGGGTCCAATGGACCTTAGCCCATGATTAAAGTCTAGGGTATCACCTTGGGCCAACTGTCGAGGTAGAATAACACGCGAACTTCTTTGGTCGAACTGATTTATGTCTAGCCGATGTGCTTTATGCTTAGCCGAGGTGCTTTACGGCGACATCCCAGACGAGTGATGGGATAAGGGATGGAGTCAGGGATGTAACACCGCCTTTACCAAGAAGTGACAGGCACCCATCCCCTCCCAAACGTAGTAATGATTACTGTCAAAAAGCAAGATTTTCCTTTCCAACAGTTAGGGTAAATACACGTGTAAAGACCACCACGTGTCGCAATCCAAGACTATAAATTCCTCTATAAATAGGACGCTCCTCTCACCTTAGAGGGGGTTAGCAATCTTATACTCTTAACTAAATATTTTATTCTCACTCCCTTTTCTCTCTTTTACACACCTATATTTCCCGCACACATTTTATATATGCTTGAAATGGGAACTGACTTTAGCATCGGAGTCCAAACGGGAGCCACCTCGGCCCCTTTGCAAACTGATTGTTTGTCACAGTGTGCAGGAGATCCACGTGTTCAAGAGGGAGGAGCTGAGACGTGATGGTCCAAGGTCCAGCCGGATTTTGTGGTCAACATTTTGGCGCCGTCTGTGGGAAACCATACTGCTAACCACGAAACCACTCACAGAAAGGAAACCTTAAAAAAGGGCGAATAACCTCTTGCAAAAGAGCGAAGAACTGCAAGAACTTTGAAACATAAGTTTATTAACCTTGAAAAAGGCGTGGAACTTTGAAACATAAGTTTATTAACCTTGAAAAAGGCGTAAAACTTTGAAATATAAGTTTAACAACCTTGAAAAAGGCTTAGGACTTTGAAATAAAAGTTCACCTATCTTTGAAAAGAAAAGTTAAAACCAAGGAATTGCTTTGAACATGAATGAAAGTGACGATGATATTAACCCTCGTAGGAGTAGAAATGACCAACTCAGCGAGAAAGAGGCTCCTCAGAGGCCTCATGAGAACACAAAGGTCGGTACCATGCGGCTGAACCTAGAAATCGGCGGGAGCGACGGGCTGAAGAAGCCTTATCACGGAGCCACCACGAAGGCAATGTTACACTCAGCCGCCTTACAACCAGCACCATGACCCAGTGCACTCCGGACATGACGAGAATAGTGAATTACCGTCATACGAGCTGGATGACGAAGAGGAAATAAGCCCCTTTACAAAGGGCATCCTAAGGTGCCCAATGCCCCAGGACTTTGAAATTCCAGAAATAACAAAATATTCTGGCCGAGGCGACCATGACGATCACCTGTTAAACTACCGCGCTAGTATGGAAATATCCGGAGCCACTCCGGCACTGAAGTACAAAGCCTTTGCTTTTTACCCTTGAGGGAAGTGCAATACGATGGTACAAAAAACTTCCTCCTGGTAGCATCCACAGTTGCAGAGATTTGAAGGCAACCTTTAAAAATGGCTTTGTCTCCTCCAGGCCTGGCCAACTCCCACTCCAACGCCTTCAAGACTTAAGGCAAGGAAGGGAGGAATCTTTGAAAAGCTACTTAGCTCGATTTACTGAAGAAATGCACATTTGTGAGAACATCACCGAGGCAGAGATGTTTTCTGCATTAAAAGGGGGGCTAGACATGACGAGTATGTTTTGGAGGGATGTCCGAAGTAGGAAGCCGAGGGATTACAATGCCCTAGTGAATCTGATGAAGGAAGAGGTTGTCTCAGAAAAGATGGCTAGGGCCAAAGACAATCATCCTCAATGGGGATACAATCTTGTGTACCCTAATGAAGCGAACCCCAGGAAAGGAAGTAATAAGGATAGGTTCGACAGTAACCGAAGTGGAGAGCCACGTCCATTTCCGGGAACCGGGTCCAGCTATGCAGCAGAGATCACAGAAGCTATCCCTAACTTGCACTCCAACGCTCCCTCTTTGAATCCCCCCATAGCTCAAGGAAGAATGGAAAGCAGCCGAAGTGGAAAACAGCCCATGATTGGAGCTTACTGCGCCTACCACAGGTATTATAGCCACGCAACGGAAAATTGTAGGGAAATCCATGTGTTGGCAGACCAAAAGGCACACGGAAGAAGGGGAAGTGATTTCTCTCCTGACAAAGGAAGAACACAAAAACTAGGTAACCAAAAGTTTAACCGAGCTGACAGGCGAGCTCCATGGAAGAACCCAACCAAAGAAAGGATTGACGGTCGTCAAAGGGATAGGAGCAAAGGTCAGGATAACTCCTCGGCCCATGCTAAAGATACGAGGGAGCCACCTATGCCAACTAATGACCCGCCAATTCGCGAAATCGACACGATACTGGGAGGTCCCCATCCAGGTGGAAGCACAAATAACTCCCAGAAGAGGTATATCAGAGAGGCCAAGCAGTCCACCAATGTGAATTATCACATCCATTCACATCCTGTTGGGATGTCTCGGACAGAATCTATCACATTCACCCAGGATGACGCTATTGGGGTGCATTTTTCACATAATGACGCGTTGGTTATCAGGGTAGTGGGGGCTCGGAATGGGTTGTCACGAATGATTGTGGATGACAGTGCCTCTGGGAGTTATGTTGTCCCCACTGAATCCATAACCCTTATGACTGAGGTAGGGCAAGCACCAGCTTTCTCCAGAATCCCCATGGAGTTCTTGATGCGAACCCTTCGGTATATTGACCGAAAATTCCCACAACAATTTAATACAAAACCCAAGAAAGCTAAAGTGGTAAAATAAAGGATAAACACCTTAACCCAAGTTTAAATCTAACCTAAAATTCAAGGATTAACTAACCCTAGCCCAATGGGTATCAACTAAACAAATTCTAAGGTGGCGGAAAATAAACAACAACACAAGAATACTAATACTCAAGCAAAGTTGATTACATTCCAAGAAAATACAAGATCAAAAAGGTTTAACCTTACCTCAAGAAGGGGACCTAGCTCTCAAGAGCAATTTTCATGACATCCAAAGTTATTCTACAAGTGACAAGAAAATGTGTATAAAAGGTACAAAATGGTTAAAATGTGCAATTTCGGTATTTACAAGAAAAACCCCGTTTTTGTAAAACGGGGTGTTTCGGTCGACCGAAATAACCGAAATTATTTCGGTCGATCACTGGGTCGACCGAAATGGGACTTTCGGTCGACCGTCACTCAGCTGAAAGCGACTGAGGCTGAATCAAAAATTTCTCTGCAGAAGATCGGTCGACTGGAAGAAAGTTCGGTCGACCGAACTTGGCTGAAACTCCAAGCTTCTCATTTTTGGCTCCAAATTGATTCTTGGCTTCTTTTCTTGACTTCATTCACTTGTTTTGGCCTCAAATCTTCTTCATTGTCGCCCTGAGAGTCTTTCAAAAGCATGTTCAAAATTGTTCGGGTCGAAATAGTTGATTTCCCGGTCGAGCCGCCCCATGATCTCATCAGTTCTTGATTGTAGACAAAATCTCCTCTTATCATGGCTCAATTGGAAGGCCGGGTCTCATTGACTTAGGGGCTGCAACCCATACGAAATACATTTGCATGAAATTCCACATGGAGCATGGTGTTGCAACTGTAAGGGGAAGCCAAACTGAATCACGGGGCCTGTTACACAAACGTTATCCGAAAACTTCAAGACCGGAGCTTGAACATGATCAGCGATGTGGCGATGACCGAGGCTGCTCCAGACCCTGAATAATTGGGTGGAGGGTCCTCAGAAAATGAAGATGTTACAATGATGCCGGAAGAGGATCTAGCAGATCTAGACCCATGAATGGCTGGAGACAATTGCCCTACCCCAGCTGAAAGGCTGGAATGCTTTGGTGTTGATCCACTTGATCCAATCAAGGAGTTGCAGATTGGACTGGATTCACCAGTTGAATACAAAGGTCAGCTAAAAGGCTTCTTACTCAAAAACATTGACGTATTTGCATGGAAGCATGATGACATGATTGAAATTGATCCTAAAGTGGCTTGTCATAGGCTTCAGCTTGATCCAAGAACCCCTGGGCACAGGTAAAAGAGATATGAGTTCTGACAAATACGAGGCCTTGAAAGAAGAGGTGACGAAGCTATTGAAAAATGGCTTCATCAGAGAATCCCGGTATCCGAAGTGGGTATCAAACCCTGTGTTGATCTCAAAACAGAATGGCAAATTGAGAGTGTGTATTGATTTCTCGAATTTAAACCAAGCATGTCCTAAAGACAGTTTTCCCCTGCCTCGGATTGATCAATTAATCGACTCTACAGCGGGGCATGAGATGCTGAGCTTCATGGATGCGTACTCCGGGTAAAAATCAAATCCCCATGCACGAATCAGATGAGGAGCACACCTCGTTTATTACGGACAGGGGACTCTATTGTTACAAAGTCATGCCGTTTAGCTTGAAAATTGTTGGGGCCACCTACCAAAGGTTGGTAAATCGTATGTTTTCGGAACAATTTGGAAACACCATGGAAGTGTATGTCGATGACATGCTGGTCAAAAGTATGGTCGCCACAGAGCATATCCGCCAATTGTCAGAGGTCTTCTATGTTTTGAGGAAATATCGAATGAAGCTCAACCCGGCGAAGTGCGCTTTTGGAGTAGCGTCCGGAAAATTTCTGGGATTCATGGTGAACAGAAGAGGGATTGAAGTCAATCCCGATAAAATCAAAGCTTTGCTGAACATGCGATCTCCTCGGAGCCCAAAAGAAGTGCAAAGCTTGACGAGAAGGATTGCGGCTTTAATTCGATTCATTTCTAAATCCACTGACAAATGCTTGCCATTTTTTAAGATCTTGAAGGGAGGAAAGCGATTCCAATGGACGCCGGAATGTGAGCAAGCTTTTGCCGACCTGAAAACATTCTTGGGACAAACCCCATTATTATCAAAACCAAAGGCTGACGAACCACTGTACCTGTATTTAGCTGTATCCAAAGAGGCTGTTAGCTCAGTACTAATCAGAGAGGAAGATGGGAATCAGTTCCCAGTGTATTATGTAAGCAAAGCCATGCTGGATGCAGAAACACGCTACCCAGATATGGAAAAACTAGCCCTCTCGTTGATCACAGCAGCTCGCAAACTCCGCCCCTACTTTCAGTCGCACTCCATACATATTCTCATGAATTTTCCTATGAGGCAAGTATTGCAGAAACCAAACGTATCTGGGAGGTTGATGAAGTGGGCGATAAAAATCAACCAGTACGACCTGCATTATGAGCCTCGGACAGCCATAAAGGGTCAAGCGCTAGTGGATTTCATAGTTGAGTTCACGCATCCGCCCAAAGTGGAGATGATTGATAACTCGGAGGATAGCTGTGAGTGGAAATTTTTCCTTGACGGGTCCTCAGCTGAAGGAAGATCCGGGGCGGGGATATCACTAATAAGTCCAGAAGGATACAAACTGCACAGTGCGATCCGCTTTGGCTTTAAAGCCTCAAACAACGTTGCAGAATACGAGGCGCTATTAGCTGGACTAAGACTTGCGAAAGCTCTAAAGATTAAGTCTGTAGTGACGAATAGTGACTCGCAGCTTGTTGTGAATCAGTTCAACGGACAGTTTTCTGCCAAAGAGCCGGCTATGGTTGCTTACTTGAAGAAAGTAAAAGATCCAGCTGTGCACTTCGGAAAAATGGAGTTACATCATATTCCCAGAACTGAGAACTCCCATGCAGATGGGAGTTCTAAGCTAGCAAGCAGTAATGATTCCGAACTCCACAATATGGTTCCAGTTGATCACTCCGTTTTTCCATGAAGAATTCCAAGTTTGTCCTTTGTGCTTCTTCGTTTCCCGCTTCGTCATAATGGGTTTGACGAAGAGAAGGCACTTTGATTTCAACTGGACATACTGCCTCAGATCCATACGCCAGGGAGAAAGGCGTTTCACTGGTGGCAGTGTGCGAGGTGGTCCGAAGTGCCCATAATACTTGGGGGAGTTCATCTACCCATGCACCTTTTTTGGATTCCAACTTCCTCTTCAAGGTGTTTTTTATGGTCTTATTCACGGCTTCAACCTGCCCATTAGCTTGCGGATGATGCGGAAATGAAAACAATTTCCTGATTCCCAAATCATCGCAGAATTCATCAATGCTTCTATTTTTGAACTGTTTTGCATTATCACTAACCAACGAGTGCGGTATTTCAAATCTGCATATAATATTCTTCCAGACGAACTTGGTAGTGTTGGCCTTGGTAATCCTCATCAGGGGTTCTGCTTCGACCCACTTGGTGAAGTAGTCAATTGCCACTATTGCAAAACAATTGTTACCAGCACCTCTGGGCATAGGACCAATAATATCAATCCCCCACTTCGCAAAAGGCCAAGAGCTACTCACCACAGTCAATTTGTAATGCGGCTGATGTATTATGGTTGCATGCCTTTGACATTTATCGCACTTGCGGATGAAGTAATGGGAATCATTTCGCATAATCGGCCAAAAATATCCTTGTTTGAGGGCTTTCCGGGCCAGTGATAACGCCCCAGCGTGGTTGCCGCATATATCCTCATGGATTTCTTCCATTATATACTGTCCTTCCTCCGGCCCAACACATCGCAACAAGGGAGAGGTGTAGCTCCGCTTATAAAGCAGATCATCCAAAAGTACAAAATTTGCGGCATATCTTTGCAACCTCCGAGCTGCTTCCGGCTCGTTTGGTATTGTTTGATGCTTCAAGTATGCCAGTATGATTCAAACATGTTCAAACGTTTGTCAAAATCAGATCTAACTAGCAAACATGAATGCCTTAAGTTACTTAGATCTGAGGGACTATCTTGATACAAGGCGTCTGGTAACAATGCGTCTAAAAGATGTTTGCGTTTAGAAGCGTTTAGAAAATTCACACCCAAACAAATTACGTTGTCAAAAACTTATGTACACAACTGTCGAATTTTGCAAAATGATCAAAATAGCGAGCTAACTAAATCATTACATTTACAAATTCAAAGTATTTACAATTCAAAGTGCCATTACATTTACGCCTTAAAATTCAAAAGCATAAACTAAACTAAAAAACTAACTAGCTGCATTCACGCTATTGCCATATTCACTGGGGGGATCTTTGGCAGAATCTCCGTCTGGTACGATCTGGCAAGGGTCAGAGGGAACGTCAGCAAGAGGATCTTCCCCTAAATCTTGTGGCTCTGAATATAAGGCCTCAATCTGGGAAATGTCCAAATCTGGGAAAGTCTCTTTCACATCTCCCAAGGCTATCCTAGCCCCAATGTTCCCAAAAACCCTCTGCATAGCTTCATACTTAGGGGTCTCTTCGAAAGTATCCTCGAAGTTTTGAACTGCCTTCGACACTTCGGCCCCCAAAGCCTCCTTTACCCTGGCTACAATGGTACGCTCCAAGGCCTCAGCAATTCTGGAGTCAATATGTTTCTCCAGGAAGGCATAATCCTCCTCCGCCTTCTTCCTAACCTCCACCTCGCCTTGTAGTTTAGAGGTGATTTTTGCCACCTCAGATTAGGGGTGTCAAACGGACTGGACAGTTCGAGAGTTCGTGAGTTCGGCTCGGCTCGATTCGTTAAAAGTTCAGCTCGGCCCGTTAAAAATACGGACTTGGACTTGGACCGGACTAAAAATTTGAGTGTTGGACAGTTCGGGTTCGGCTCGTGAAGTTCGCGGACTATCAAAATGGACCGAAAATGGGCCGATCACGGACCGGCCCGTGTTCGGCCCGTCAGGCCCGTGCTCACGAGCCGAAAAGGGTCGGCTCGCGGCCCGGCCCGTTCTGGCCCGTAATTTTTTTTTTTTTTTTTTTCTTCTATAAATACTAGATTTTTATTTCATTTTTTTCACAATCTCAACTCAACTCTCTCAACTTTCAAGTCTCATTCTCTCAAGTCTCAAATTCTAGTGGCTAGTGCTATAATATTTCACATACAAATATACAATATTGTCTCAAATTCCATTCCACATTTCATTTTCATCTCCAATTTTTCAATTCTATTATTTCTAATGGCACACTCACACTCACAATCTCATTGTTATTCTTCTAGCCAATTTGTTGATGAATTTGCACCTCTCAATGATATTCCAATTCCCAACAATTTGGTGGAATTTGAAAATGAGATCGAAGATATAGATACAAGAATTCCTTAAAAAAAAAAAAATGGCCGACGAGCCGGCCCACGGTCCGGCCCGTCCGGCCCGTGGTCAGACGGGCCATGGACCGGACTTGGGCCGCCTCCGTGGGGGGACGAGCCGGCTCGACCCGGCTCGTCTCCCCACGGGCCGGCCCGTTTTCGGTCCGTGGACCCATATTGGACCACGTTCAAACGGGCCGAGCCGGTCCGGCTCGGCCCGTTTGACACCCCTACCTCAGATGCTAGCTTGGCCTTTGTGGAGTTTGCTTCTGCTAAGGCTTCAGATGTGATGGGCTGCGCACAATTGGAGTCGTCAAGCTTCTTGCACAGAACCGCCACATCTGCCTCAGAGGCTTGAAGGTCGTGCTTCAGTTTCTCATTATCTTCCTGGAGGCGCTTCGCGTGAGCCCTCTCCTCTGAGGAAGATTTGCGGGCTATGGACAGCTGAGTTTTGAGATCATTAATCTCCTTCAGCATGTTGTCCGCGTGACGGAGTGCAGTCTCAGCATCTTTTTTGTCCCGTTGCGCCTCCTCCACTGAAGACTCCACCTCATCAATAAGGGCCAGTGCCCTAGCATTCATAGCTTTGGCCGCAAGTAGCTTCCGGGATGGAGTGGCACTGGAAGAGAAGGCAGACCAGCCCCCTGTCCAAAATTGCTCAGTGACCAAGGCAGCCCTGGCAGGAGGAGAACTAGGGGAGTCAAATAAAGTAGGACTGAAGGTGACGTCCTTGAGAAGGACACTGGCTTTAATTTGTTTGAGCTCCTTTGCCCCCGCAGGTGTCATTTCGTAGGCCAAGTCTGGGATAGACACGGAAAGCTCATCCTCCAAGTCCTGGGTCTCCGGGGGTGGAGGAATAAAGGTGGTATCCTTTCCCCTCCTGAGCCTCTTTAAAGGGGCGGGCTCCTCCTCGGATAGAGGCTCAGAAATATCCTCGGACACGGGAGATGGTACCAAGGCACTCTTAGACTCCCTTTCCCTCTTTGAGCCACCCCTATCTGATCTTTTTCCTTTCCCCGTTGCCCTGACCCTCTTGGGTTCAATCCCTTCTTCCAAGCTGGGCTGTTGGGGGCCCACCGGCAACAAACTGGACGGCGGCAGCAGTGCAAGAAGAGGACCTTTAAGTTGGGCGGTAGACACTTCGGATGCCTCCTTCGCCACCCCTACTTGCAGATTAGCCAGCACGGCTTTCTGCCTCCTCTCAATCTCGCTGCCATAGCGAAGAGCAGGAGGGACCTTCTTGGTCATAAGGTCCTTCAAGGAGATCTTTGGGAAATCCTTAGAACCTAACAAGAAAGAAAGATGAATAAATCTATGACTGATTGAGACATAAGCAATGGAGGCAGTAAGATAACGAACTCACCCATAACTCGCATAAGGCCATGCTTAACAAAAAGCTTGTTCTGTTGAATAACCTCCTAGAAAGTACCCCGGTAATCAAACACTCGCTGCACTGCCGCTAAATCTACGTCGGTGAGGAGGCAAGCAAAAGTGTCCCCTGCCACAAACCAATAACGTAAGAAAACAGATAAAGAAAGATGAACAGAAAATAATAAATGAATGGCACATAACAGCTAAGGACGTGAAAGCAAATACAAGACTCACTAGGCGAGGAAAGAGTTCGGGGAACGGTGATTTCTGGAATAGGGTGGCGAGCTCTGCCAATCCCCCGCAACCTAAAACCACTGGTTCCTCCAGTTCTTTATTGAAGTGGGGTGACCAGTGATAACAGGAGGATATGAGCCTCTGGGGGACAAGTAGTACCAGTCCTTGACATTCGACCTCACATCCTTATCCCTTCTAACGGACTTCTTCAGGGTATATAAGGTGTGAATAATGTGCAACGAGATGGGGATAGTCAGGATTAACCTCTTGCCACACCAGCCAAGTACGCACGGCCTGTGTCCAGAAATTAGGGGTCAACTGGTAGGGACATAAGTTGTA
Source organism: Ligustrum vulgare (assembly GCA_963555705.1). Classification (NCBI taxonomy): domain Eukaryota; kingdom Viridiplantae; phylum Streptophyta; class Magnoliopsida; order Lamiales; family Oleaceae; genus Ligustrum; species Ligustrum vulgare. The sequence goes on from OY743179.1 coordinate 8,153,119, forward strand.
ACTCCTAAGCAGTGCCCTGAAAAAGGGGTGCAGGGGTAACCTCATCCCGCAGGATAAAGCGTCGTAACACATGGCCACATGTTCTGGGGGAGGGCTACAGGGTCAGCAAGAAGGCGTAGGGTGCACTAGTTGAACTCCTTCTGGTATTCTGAATTTTGCCGATGCTCCCGCCAAATCCACTCTTCGGATTTCCGTGGCAATCTCACTGCTTTCCCAAGACTCTGAGTTCGGATCAGGGTTCACATGATATCCTGACACCTTATTCACTAGGTCCACCCAACTTTCAACCTGGGCTATTTCCTCTTCGGATAGTCCTAACTCTTCCCTATGTGCCCTAAATGGGGCCCTGATGCTTAAGCCTAGGTCCTGATGACCAAAAGAAGTGCCCACTGCCTCTCATTTTTCCAAGTCCCTATCCCTCTTGCTTCGAAGTTCCCGCAAGGAAGCCTATTCATCGGATGACAGATGAGCCATGTATGTCTGGTTCTTTTCTTCTTCGCTATCAGAATCATCCAAACAAATTACACCACTGCATTTCCTATTCCTCCTCTTAATCTGCTCCCTAAAGAAGCGGGAACCAAAAACCGATAAAGACAATGGGCAGAAACCTCTGACAGGAATCGCCATTGCCAACAGTTCCTGTGAACCCGTTCCTCCAACTCTTTCTATTTTTTTTTTGTTCTTAAAAATGGGCCAGACTCACCAAAAGGAAAAACAAAATTTTCAAACCCACACTCGAAGATTAGAAATAAAAAGGTTTTGCACATACAAAGGAAAAGAAATTTACCTTAAAAAAAACGAACGTCCTAGACTGTACACTCGAAAGGAGAACCCCGCCAAGGAAAGCAGTTGAATGGCAAAGACGGTTTGCTGAGTAGAAAACCCTTGAAGAGACAATGCAAAACTTACAAGAAGGGAGAAAGCGCTACAACTTCTTGCGAGAGTGTTACTACGAAAATTCTGAGAAAACGGTAAAGGGAGAAATAATGGCAAGAAGGAGGCTTTATAGGGAACCTAAGGATCTAGAATCCTTGATCTTTGAGCCGCATGATTGATGCGGGTAACCCAAGCCTCTTGGGGAAAGGGCTAATCAAGGCGCCAGCTGTCGGAGGAAGGGAAGAGACCATTCAGCTACCACAGTGTGGGCCACGCGCGGCTAAAAGTCACTCCCATCCCCTCTATATTTCTTGGCAAACGATATCGGTAGCCCCTTTTTATTAAATATGCTGCCTAAGAAACATGCTAGTACGATCCCAACCGTCGCTTAGGAGGGAAAGTCGAACTAGGAGGTCGGTTGTACTCTGAATCTGAACTTTCCATAAGGAATGCCACTCCTAACCTTAAAATTTCCGCGTTACATAGTAACTCCCAGCGGACGGATGGCGGAATAATTATAAAATATTGGATATAACAAATGATGAAACTTGAACAAAATTGCAATCCCATGGTCTTCTAATTGAAGGATGCTATCTGAACAAAATCATTGCTGCGAAACTATGACAAATTCGATCCGCTCATGAATGACCACATCGGATTTGAGGGACTAGTGTTGAGACCGTGCCCAAAATATAGTACATTGGACCACCAGCGAAGGCCCAATAGGGGCCCAATGGACCTTAGCCCATGATTAAAGTCTAGGGTATCACCTTGGGCCAACTGCCGAGGTAGAATAGCACGCGAACTTCTTTGGTCGAACTGATTTATGTCTAGCCGATGTGCTTTATGCTTAGCCGAGGTGCTTTACGGCGACATCCCAGACGAGTGATGGGACAAGGGATGGAGTCAGGGATGTGACACCGCCTTTACCAAGAAGTGGCAGGCACCCATCCCCTACCAAATGTAGTAATGATTACTGTAAAAAAGCAAGATTTTCCTCTCCAACAGCTAGGGTAAATACACGTGTAAAGACCACCACGTGTCGCCATCCAAGACTATAAATTCCTCTATAAATAGGACGCTCCTCTCACCATAGAGGGGGTTAACAATCTTATACTCTTAACTAAATATTTTATTCTCACTCCCTTTTCTCTCTTTTACACACCTATATTTTCCGCACCCACTTTATATCTGCTTGAAATGGGCACTGACTTTAGCATCGGAGTGCAAATGGGAGCCACCTCGGCCCCCTTTTGCAAACTGATTATTTGTCACAGTGCGCAGGAGATCCGCGTGTTCAAGCGGGAGGAGCTGAGACGTGTTGGTCCAAGGTCCAGCCGGATTTTGTGGTCAACAACTTCCTTTCATTATCATCATTAAAAACTCTTTATATACATTATTTATGCACTGACTAGTTATTAAATTTTAAAAAATAATAAGGTCACCTGTCTCTGAACTGTATTATATATGCACCTCACCTGCAGTCTGCCCATCATGTTCTCTCACCCCTTCTCTTAGTCTAAACAATGAATTTGAAGTCATGCAATCGGCAATCTGACCTCATAATGTATGTTTAAATTAAAAGCTTGATGTTTATGTTTGGTTTTATACTTCTATTTTAGGTTGTTTTTATATTATCTTACAATTTTTTTTTTTTTTTGAAATAAGATGTTTTTATGTTATCTTATAATTTTTTTTTTATAGTGAGGCTTGCAAATCAAGTAGCCTTGAGGCTTACGTCTCGCCTCACAAAGAAAAAACGCCTCGGTACCTAATTGCGCCTTTTTAAACTATGAATCCACTTACTAAGTCAAAACTGCATTTGAAGTTTTCAACTTATTTTCATTATTTCTTTATTGAGTTATTCTACTTTGTAAGTCCAACCCATTAAGGGACTGTTGGCCCAATAGATTATTTGTTTACTCATATTTAAGACGCTTAAACATCTAGTAGGTTTTCTTGATTGCTATGAAATAAGATAATGCAACTCCTTTCTTAAGTGCAATCCATATTGTTTTGACATTATTGTGTGTTGTAGATTCGATCTACATCAACCATCCCCTTCTTGACATTTATAGATATCCTTTCCATGAAACTTTAGTCCTCTTTTGCAGCTACATCGTCTATTCTGGTTTTCTCCAATGTTTCCTTACTATAACATCCCACATATATAATGGATCTCCTCAAAATACATTCTTTCCTTTTTGTGATTTTTTAATAGGTTGAAATAACACCAAAGAAGAAAAAACCTGGAAAATCTCTATATGCAAAAGTCACAGACACTGGTATTGATCCACGAGAGGCTGCCAAGAGAATGAATATTGATTGGGATTCAGCTGCTGATATTGAGGATACTGAGGCAGATGAAGCAGAAGTTCCATCAGCAGTGGTTTGTTTTTCCTCCCCTTGTTATTAACACTGGAAATTGATTTAGTACGAGAAGCATGTCATCGTGTTGACATTTTCATCGCCTCTCTCTCTCTGTTTTTTCTCTCATGTGAACAAAAGGCTATAGAGTATAACTAGAAATTTTAGTTTCTGATGCTATTGAGGAAGATGATGACACTGTAGCAATGCCTTGCGTGCTCCAGTTCTACTTAATTTACGGTGTAGATGAAACTTTAGGTGTATAGCAACATAAATGGCAGTAGACATTTATAGTGATGATTTTATAGCCAGCCATTGTTGGAAATCAAACTGATTGGCATTTGTTGAACGCAGGGATATGGAGCTTTATACTTGATAACAGCATTTCCAGTCATTATTGGCGTATCTGTAGTGCTCATTCTATTTTATAATTCTCTCCAATAATACTACTTTTTTTCAACCATGTCTCTGTTGTCTTGTAATAAGTGACTTGGCTTTCAATAGGCACTCGAGTTTGAATATATTCAGCTTGATCTAATTCTCGTGTTTCTTGGAATTAGAATATTTTTTTTTCCCCTTTTTTATGGAGAAAAACATTTCATATTCAAAGAAACCTCCCATTTTGGTTTTTATTTATCCTGCCATGCCTTTCAATAGGCATCATTTTGGTTGTTTGATGTAGAGTTTAAAGAACACTAAATGATAAATAAGCCAATTCATTTTGAGACAATGCTCACATCGAGAATTATTTGAAGATGAAGATGTCAAAGGGACTTTACTTCCCAAGCAAATTCTACTACATCTATGCATATACACTGTTTTATCAAGAATACAAAAGAAAACCACATCAAATTGTAGATCAACGGTGAAAGATATTCGTCGTTGAAATTACACAAATTCAATGACGTTATTATTAGTTGAAACTCTTCTAAACAATATTCAATGAACTGGTCACAAATTTAATTTCGCTGTCGACTATAATTAATGACAAAACATTGAGTTTCAACCCTGCACATTTTGTGTTCAATACTAAATAGTGGGTACAATAAATAAATTTTGAACTTATTTTTCTTCTTTATTATCTTCTAATATTACACAGACTACTAGATTCTGGATAAATTTAGAAGTTTACAGTTGTTACAAGTAACAGTATTTTGGATCAGCTCTCATCCTAAGATTACCGGAGAATATGCAAGACATCCAAAAACCCTTATCAGTAGTACTTCTTAGGCCTATTTTGAGTATCCGAATGGTGTCTAGGCTTCCTTCATTACTCGAAAAAGTTTTGACTCTTCGATACTTGGATTTCTAACAATCGGCTAAAAGACTCCAAAAAATGTAGCAACGGCAAATCCTAAAAATAAAGCTCCACCTAAGTATCCAACCTGATTCAAAACCAACATTGATATGTATTATACATAATGGAAAAATAAAAAAAGGCTCACACAAGATTTATTTAGTCTGCTTTTTTACCAATTTTTCAGAAATGTAATTAGCAAGAAATGCGCCTCCAAGAATCGCAAAAGATGTTGCAAGAAGGTGTCCAACGATGGCTCCACTAGCGACTCCCCAAGGAGTTGGGGAGACTGTAGTGAGAATTTTGAGACACGGAAGCATAGATCGAATATATGGTTAGAACTTGTATATATTATATACCTGTGGTGCGCCTAGAGCAATCGTTGCAAGCATTGAGCGATCTCCCCATTCCTAAAAGCAAAAGTAGCATGAACAATCAACCCATGCAGTAACTGAACAACTTCATTACACGAAAATGAACGATCTATTTGACAAAGAATAAGGTGCCAAAAAGGCCATGAAGTACGCCTCAAATCGAGGGCTGATAGGTAATAAGTTTGTAAATAAGCAGATTCAACTATCTACTATCACAACACATCAGAACTTTAGATTATTGCATTGGAATGAAAAGCAAGTTCATTTTTGATGGGCAAAAAAAGAAATGAAGTTAGGCAAACTTGAATAGAAACACAAGAAAAATAAGTATCCAACGAAAAGAGCATCGTCGGCCATCAATTACTTCTCCAACTTCACACTCTAGTGCCACGTCAACTGGCCCAAACCCTATATGTGTTATTTTTATTTGACAATCCAGTACCTCCCTCATTGCATTTATTCTTCCTTTCTATTTGTTGTTAGTCGTAATCTTATCTCATTGCATTGGTAGATAATTTTAGAATACGATGAAGTGATTGATTAAATCTTTTAGAATTAGTAGGCAACTTGAGAAGCCATTGAGATAGTTTGATCTCTAGTTAGTTTTACCTCTAGCGTAATTCAACAACCATCATGATTATATTTCCATCCTTCTGACACAAAACCAAACACACTGAGAAAGAAAGAAGATATGGATAATGTTGCCACCTCACAGCAAAAAATTGATTAAATGAAAAGAGAAGCTCATATTCATGAACTACTTGCAACATTAACTATTCTTTTAGGTCAACTGGTAAAATGGATCTGCATTCTCTTTCAAAATTAAAAAGGAGAAGAAATAAGGCGAAAATGCTCACGGCGAAGAAGACAAGGCTGAATGACTTCCACACAACTTCAAGTGGATTTGATAGCCCCTTTGATACCTGAAACCATCACTGATCAAATTTGTTAAAACAGAATTTTGGACAAACTTTTTATTTTGTTTACCTTTTCTGGGATTCGGGTAAGGGAGGTGATGTTGAAAAAGCAAACTCAAGACATAGGCAATCTGGAATGCTAAACTTCTGCATAGGAAAGTAATCCCATGAGAAAGGCTTACATTTTCTTTTACAAGCTCCTCGGCTTCAACAAATTCATCGCTACCTTGGTCACCACTTTTAGCTACAGTGGATGGAAGGTCCCATGCATCTTTAATTGATTTGAGGCCAAAGAACATCAAAAGTGCTATTGCAGCATATTCTCCGATTGGCAAGGCTGCATTTATACGAAAAAGGGCAATCAGAAATTCATGATGCCTAAAATGGGACAATATTGAATCTAATCAGTCAGTAATTAAAACCTATAACAGAATTGTTCAATATCATTTAATTAATTTATTTCTTTAGGTGGAACTATCTCATTTACAGAAGGGAAAAGTTTTCATCACGTGGTATGTGTACTTGGCACTCTATAATACGATCAAGTATGTTGAGAACAAAATATGAAACTCAGGACTCACTTGTTTGAAATTGAGCAGGTACCGAATGAAATATTCGTCCAATAAAAACAGATAGGACAGTCATTAGTGATAGTGCACCCATTGATCCCAGAAGGACCTAGTCACAATAAATTGCAGTTAATTTGCCAGGATCGCCTAAATGCAAATAAATTTCACTTCTAGGCAAGATGAAACAATACTTATTCCTTATCAGCACGACTAAATATTAATCCATACATGAAGGTTAATAAATGTATAAACAGTATACAATGAATGAAAAATCGATTGAAGACAGTTATTCCACATTATCTGTAAATAAATATTATCAAAACTGAATTTTATCAAGTAAAACTTGTAAAAACCAAAGCATATATGAAAAATAAAATCAATATATAAAATTGATCACAACTGACTGCATGTTGGGAAAAATTGTGATATTATAATTTGAAGTCAAACATTAATTTCAACCACACATTTACAAATATTGCCCACATACTATCCACATATTTCATAGGACTTGTTATTCCTCTTCATTATAACCAATGTTTAGAAAACTGAAAATCAGTTCGAATCGAAAAAGGCAACGGGTCAAGGGTCAAATTAAAAATAAAAAATTATTCTAAAAATCATAAAATTTCCCAAAAAAAAAGTTATTTTACAAATAAACTAATATTTACTCATTTAGAAAATAAAATTATATACAAAAGTAACTTAAAACAACTAAAAAAAAAGGTCTAAAAACTGGCCGGTTCCCCGTTTTCCTAGGTTTTTGGGGTGAAACGAACCGATTTTCCAGCTGGTTCCCTATTTTTCCATCCGGTCCGATTTTCTAAACCATGATTATAACCGATTATAATTTCTCATACATTAGAAAAATCACAAGAAAAAATAAGAAAAGCTATTTGGTACAAACTAGTAAACGAGATTGGACAATATAATGACAAGAATTAAATTATTTAATAATGTCATGCCCAATCCACCTTAGATCAACATACAAACTATTATGCATCAACACGGACACATCGACATGCGATTTTTGAAGAAAGTATTGACACACAAGTTAATAAAATTCTTTAAATTTGAGTTAAAAATATATAATATTCTTTATAAAGAAAGAAAAATGATCACGGTAGAGTGTGTGCAACACAGCATACCAATATAATGCTATAAAAACCTTCACCAGAAACAATAATTTTTGGTGATTTCATTGAATTATTAGGCATTTACCAGAGAGAGGAATGACAGAGGGGAAGGGCAAAGTAGAGTGGTCAGTGGAGAATAATTCATACCAGTAGTTTCTCATATTGCATGGCCAAGAGTGCAGCAATGAAAAATGTCTGTTAAAATGAGCATTAAAAGAATAAGGTTCAATGCATATAAAGATTCACAACAGCAGTTGATCTATGAAGGCAATCTAAAGAAAATTGTGTCGATAAGAAGACAATAAAAGAAAAAAGATGAGACAAATACTTATATCTGAAAATTCCATCAAAGATTTATCTGTTTATTTGGTTGTATAAAGAACCACAATTAGAATACTCGAGACACATAAATTTAACTAAATCACCTGCTAGTATAATAAAATAGAAATGCTAGTTTTAACTTTTAAGTAACCTTTTTGTTGGCATTTTGTGTATATCGTTTGTGCAAGTATATGATTAATGTGTCTATATAGCGAGCACATGGATATTATCTTAGAAACATCTTTGGCTAAAAAAAGGAATCTAGGCTTTTGTATCAAAACCTTAACTCAGAATTTTACTTGGCAGTGGCAGAGAAAATTGAAAGAGACCAATTTTGCAAATTGCTTCAACTTTTGTCAACTGAAATTAAAAACTTAAAATGGCAACAAGAAATAATAACAAATAAAAGTAGAGCCAATTTAGCTAACTAAAGTTTTGAAGTACAAATCATAGACTTCTTTTGAATCAAACTCTTCACTTTTTGCAAATTAATTGACTTCCTTAATTCAACTTTGACCAGCAGATTAAACAATTTATTTTAAAATTTGCTTATTTACATACATACAAGTAAATAAGTAACTAGCTGATAACTCTTTGCTAAAAGTTTAGTTAACTTTTCAATCCGTCAAAGTCCAATTTAACCACACATTTCATGGACCTATAACTTTCATCAACCTTTCAAACATTTTGGAGAATTTTGGATTTTTGGGAGAATGTGTCGTTGAAAAATGATTGAAAAGTGGTGGTCCCATAGAAATTTGTGGTTGAAAATGAATTTGAGGATAAAGTTGAAAAACATGGGTAGGAGCAAACAAACTCTTAATCTGCTTTTAGCAAAAGTTTTTTCATACAGGTTGTAAATAAACTTTTTAAGCCTCCACAAATTAAGTTAACTTTTTAAGCTTGGCCAAACATGCTCTTATATATGTTGTACAAAAATAAAATAGAAATTGTCTCTAAGATATTTTACCTTGTCCCCAATCTCAGAAACAAATATCAAGGAAAATGCAGTCGTGAAGCCTGCCTTGGCAATAGCTGCTAAGAGGGATGAAGGTCGTTTCATGAAAGCAAGGAGAGAAAATACTAAAGCACATCCACATAGCACAAGAGCTATAGAGAGGAGATACGGAATTCGATTAGTAGACTTCACACTGCCATTCAATAAAAATATTACATATTAAGACTTGGACTGTAATATCCCAACTAAGAAAGCTTAAGAGAATTGATAGGTACTACTCATACCAACAAGGTGCACCTTCTTTTTCGAAAGTCCATCATTAGAAACTCCAAAGTTAAGCGTGCTTGACTTGGAGCAATTCTGGGATGGGTGACCTCCTGGAAAGTTTTCTCGGGGAGCGTGCGAGTGAGGACAAAGCATGCTGGAAAGACCCGTGTTGGTACGGTGGAGACAGTACGCCGTCATCTAACGGTCGGGACAGCCCGTTAAGTGGGACCCGGGTCGTTACAAATGGTATCAGAGCAAAGGTATGCTTTCCTGTATACTCTTTAAATCATTTCAAAATATTTCTACAAGAAACGTTATTGCAATTAATCCATTTTAATTGCAGTTAAAGTAATTAATTTTTTTTTCATCGTTTGTGTTTTTTTTTTTAAAAAAAAAAAAAAATATAATAATAATAATAATTATAATATTTATTTACTGTTCACTGTCGTGAACAGTAAATATTACTGTTCACAGCATGGGGCACTGTTCACGCAGTGAACAGTGACCGAAGCACTGTTCATGTCAACAGTGAACGCGTCATATAAAAAAAAAAAAAATTAATTTTAAGTCAGATTTTGACCTGATCACTTATGCAAATTCTATTTTTGAATACCCAAATTATTTTATTTGGTAATTGGGCTCAATCATGTATGAAAATTTAAATTGGACTAAGTAAACTACTATGTGTATTGTTATTGTATCAATTGGGCCAATCTCATGTAAAGATCCGAAATGGTTAATGAATATTTTCTAAGAAATAGACCATTATTTAATTATGAAAAATGTGACTCATCAATCCGCTACGCCACCTTCCATGTCTTGACTTTTCGAATCAGGTATGTTATATGTTTTGCTAGTCATTTACGATTTTATGGAGGCATGTTGTAAAAAAAAAAAAAAAAATTACCTTGAGACTTTACATGTTATATATGATTTGTAGTATAAATTGATAGAAGCCTCAATTTTAAATTTATTATTTCCAACGTAGAATCATGAGATATAGAAGATACATATTGGAATTTTGGTACATATTAAGCTTAGGAAGATTAACCCAATTAGATATTAAGTTGGTTGGTAAAAAAAAAAAAAAAGGAAAAGAATAATAAACAAAATTGATTTAATGAATCCGTACGATAATTCATCCCTTTATCACTACCTTTGTGTAAAAACAAGGGAAAAACTGTGGATGATTATTAGTACTTCCCCTTCAAGCTTACATCCTCTTAATCCGTACGATAATTCATCCCTTTATCACTACCTTTGTGTAAAAACAAGGGAAAAACTGTGGATGGTTATTAGTACTTCCTCTTCAAGCTTACTTCCTCTTCAAGTTCCAACTAGCAGCTCGATAATTTATACATTTATCACTACCTTTGCGTAAAAGCAAGGAAAAACTGTGGATAATTATTTGCACCACTCTTTAAATTTCAAATTCTGAAAATTCCACTCCTCAAAATTTATAATTATTCTAAAGAAACTATATATTAAAAAAAAAAAAAGTCTCTTTTTGAAAGAAAAGTAATTATGCTCCCTATTTTTTTGCTAGATGGTGCGTGGACAAGGTCAAACAACCCGAACTGAGAGGCGCAATCATTTTACTTGGTTGCATAGAAATTACAAAAGAAACCCTAACCATGGTTTGCCACAACATTTGGATGCCATGGAAAAGATTTACCGAGGGGCAAGGGCAAATGGATACCAATTTCATCGAGACGAAATTGTGTATCACCTAGATCGAACTCTCACTCCTTATTGGAGGAAATTCATCAAAAGAATTGAAGAGACATTCGACTACCAAACCTCCCCAGATATATTACTACGATGCATAAGGGAAAGGTGGAGGGTAAATCGTGAAGACCTTTATGACATCAATAGGGCGTCAGGCTACGAACAAAATCTAAGCAATGTCCTACCAATACCTGAAGTTAATTACGAGGGACTATATGTTGAAGATGAACCAAGTGAGGAGTACAGCCCAGCGTCGTATTCCGCAATTGACCCAAGGCCAAATCCCGAGGGAAATCAACATGAGGGTGCTGATAGGAACTATTAGTTGACAATAATTTTTTTATTTATGCCTTTTAAATTATGAACCCCATTAAGTTTTAGTATGTTTGGACACTGGGTATGCCTGGTAGTCCATTATGTATGTTAACTTCTGAATGTTTATGAATAAAACATGTTATTTCTTTAAGTTCTTGCTTTTAAGTTGGCTTCTTTCTAAATAGTCACCATCGTTTAATTAAGGCTATGGCACCATCAAGACGCGGAAGGACTAACAACAGCAATAACCAAACCCAAGAGCCCCCACAACCTATTCAACCACAACCTATTGCAGTTGACCCACAGTTTGCTCAGCAATTTCTCGCTATGATGCAAACTTTTGTGCAAACTACTGCACCACCACCGGCACCTACTCAACAGCCAACAGCAACGCCACCACCTTCTCCACCACCTCCTCACCCAGAGCAACAGCAGGAAGTTGTGCCCGACACTAGGACCACTATTGCTGTTGTTGAGCAATTCAGGAAACAGCAACCCCCTATCTTCTATGGCAGTACGGATCCCTTGGAAGCGGAGGATTGGCTAGTAGGAATGGAGAGGATTTTCGAACTCATTGACTGCCCGAACCCTAGAAGGGTGATCTGTGCAACCTTTATGCTACGTAAAGGAGCTAGACGTTGGTGGGACACCACTGCTAGATCAAGGGCTCCTGGTCATGTTTGGATGTGGGATGAATTCAAGGAGGTATTTTTGAAAAAATACTACCCCACGAACATTCGAAATCGGAAGGAAGCTGAATTTCTCACTTTGACTCAGGGATCGATGTCCTTGATCGAGTACGAGCAGAAGTTTGATGAGTTGGCTCATTATGCTCCTGAATTTGTGGATACGGAAGAGAAAAAGGCAAGACGTTTTGAGCAAGGTTTGAGGGATGACTTGAAACGGACTGTTATTGTGCTCCAGCTTGAAAGTTACCATGATGTGTTGGCAAGGGCACAACTGGCAGATTTCAAAAATCGCACTAGCGAGGAAGATAAGCAGCATGGTGAACAGCCAGAAAAGCAAAAGTGGGTTGATAACAAACAGCCAGAGAAGCGAAAGTGGATGGATAACAAGGGCAAAGGAAAACAGAATTTTTCCAAGAAAGGAAGAGGAGATTCGACACAAGGTAGCAACAAGAGCTACCCACGCTGTGAGAAATGCCAGAAGCATCATCAGGGAACTTGTCTTATGGGGACGAATTCATGTTTTCGGTGTGGAGAACAAGGGCACATGGCTCAATATTGTCCTAAGTATAGTCAGTCAGGAAACAACCAGCAAAAGCCACAGGGTAACAATCAGCAGAGGCCGCATGGAAACAATCAACAGAGAAATAATCATAATAAACAAGGCAATGCACCCGGAGGACAGGCTAGGGTTTATGTATTGGGAGGACAAGATGAGGATCAGAATCGAAATGTCCTGGCAGGTAAAGTCCTCATATCCAACTTACAAGCATATGTATTAATTGATTCGGGTGCCACCCACTCATTTATATCCCCTAAATTTGTAAGTAAACTGAATGTTATGGTCGAACATACACAATTCCCTTTAGAAGTGACGATGCCCAATAGAGATGTGTTGAATACTGATTGTATAACTAGGATGGCTAAGGTAGAAATTGATGGTAGATCACTGGAGATGGAGTTATATTTACTAGATATAGACGAATTCGATGTAATTCTTGGAATGGACTGGTTATCCAAGAACCACGCATTAATTCGTTGCTTTGAGAAAGAAGTAATTTTCCAAAGACCAGGGGAAGAAGAATTTCGACTATCTGTAGCTGGATGTGGACCGTTATCTCGCGTCGTTTATGCATTGAAAGCACGACAAGCCTTATCATTAGAAGACACAACGGGTTTTCTGATGTCTGTAATAAGTAAGGACGAGAACAACGGACCAACAATTAACAATGTTAAAGTTGTGTGTGAATATCCGGAAGTCTTCCCCGAGGAATTACCTGGCATACCACCAGAACGAGAGGTAGAATTCACAATTGACCTCATTCCCGGCTCAGCGCCAATCTCCAAAGCTCCGTATAGAATGGCGCCTAAAGAATTACAAGAACTGAAGACGCAGATAGAAGGGCTATTGGAAATGGGTTTCATCCGGCCTAGTGTATCACCATGGGGGGCGCCAGTGTTATTTGTTAAGAAAAAGGATGGATCGATGAGAATGTGCATCGATTATAGAGAATTGAATCGGATCACTATCAAGAATAAGTATCCCCTTCCCAGGATTGAAGATTTACTTGATCAGCTCCGAGGTGCAACGGTATTTTCCAAGATTGACTTAAGGTCTGGTTACCATCAGTTGAGAGTCAAAGCTAGTGATGTCTCCAAGACAGCATTTAGAACTCGGTATGGACACTACGAGTTCTTGGTTATGCCTTTTGGGCTAACTAATGCTCCTGGGGTCTTTATGGATTTAATGAACCGCATTTTCCATGATTACCTGGATCAATTTGTTATCGTCTTCATCGACGATATCCTGATCTATTCTAGAAGTAAAGAAGATCACGAGGACCACTTAAAGATCATTTTAGGGATTTTGCAGAGGGAGAAACTCTACGCCAAATTCAAAAAGTGTGAGTTTTGGCTAGAACGAGTAGCATTCCTTGGACATGTTGTCACAGCACGAGGGATAGAGGTGGATCCTAGTAAAGTAGAGGCAGTGTTGAATTGGCAAAGACCAACCAATGTAGGAGAAATTCGTAGTTTCTTGGGTTTAGCAGGATACTATCGGAGGTTCATAGAGGGATTCTCCAAAATATCGGGACCTCTTACACAACTAACGCGCAAGAATGCGATGTTTGATTGGACAGAGGATTGTGAGCTAAGTTTCAAAAAGCTAAAGCAGAAGTTGGTGAATGCGCCAGTACTAACCATACCCACTGGCTCAGATGGTTTTGTGATTTATAGTGATGCTTCAAAGCAAGGTCTGGGATGTGTCTTAATGCAACACGGTAAAGTGGTCGCCTATGCATCAAGACAATTAAAGATACATGAAAAGAACTACCCCACGCATGATCTAGAACTTGCCGCCGTGGTCCATGCACTAAAGATTTGGAGACACTACCTTTATGGAGGCAAGTGTGATATTTATACGGACCATAAAAACCTCAAATATATCTTCACTCAGAAAGAGTTGAACATGAGGCAAAGAAGATGGCTAGAGTTAGTTAAAGACTATGATTGTGAAATTCATTATCACCCTGGCAAAGCAAATGTAGTAGCTGATGCCTTAAGTCGTAAAGTTACAAGTCAGTTAGCCATGTTGACAATGCAAGAACCATTATGGAGAGAATTTGAGAAATTGAATCTTGAAGTTGTCACCACTCAGCCAGGTGTGGTCGCTCGAGTCGCAGCTATGTCGATCCGACCCACACTTCGTGATAGAGTTAAGGGTCATCAAAAGGGTGATCAATCCTTTGAGTATATCAAGTCTGAGATTAACTCAGATAAACGAAGGGATTTCACTATTTCTGAAGATAAAGCATTATACTACCAAGGACGCCTATGTATACCTAATTTTGAGGAACTAAAAAGAGAGATTCTAGAAGAGGCTCACTCATCTCCTTATTCAGTACACCCAGGAGGCACAAAGATGTATAATGACTTGAAAGCAGTATTTTGGTGGGAAGGTATGAAGAGGGATATAGCTGAATACGTCAGAAAGTGTTTAGTGTGTCAGCAAGTGAAAGCCGAACACCAACGACCATCAGGGTTACTTGAACCATTGGAAGTCCCAGAATGGAAGTGGGAGCACATAACGATGGACTTTGTGATTGGTTTTCCAAGATCGGGGAAAGGCAATGAAGCAATTTGGGTCATAGTAGATCGACTCACCAAATTCGCTCATTTCCTGCCAGTTCGGATGACGTTCACTATGGATCAATTTGCGCAACTTTATGTGAATGAAATAGTAAGGTTACATAGTGTACCCGTTTCTATAGTATCTGATAGAGATTCAAGGTTCACATCAAACTTTTGGAAAAGTTTACACAAAGCTATGGGAACTAAGCTAAAGTTTAGCACGGCTTTCCACCCTCAAACGGATGGTCAATCTGAGCGAACAATCCAGACACTAGAGGATATGCTTCGAACATGTATCCTTGAAATTGGTGGACAATGGGAGAAGCATCTACCTTTAGTTGAGTTCTCGTACAACAACAGTTATCACACTGCGGGACCCATAACAATTTCTTGAAATTGACTTCATAGTATGATCCAAAACATAGAAAACATACTTACAGAAAAGAGTGTAGAAAAGACGAAGTGAAGATACGTGAATCCTCCTAGAATTTTCTCTTTCAATAGTTTACGTGTGTGTAAAATAATTTGACAATGGTGTGTACATGCATATGGGAGAAATGCCTTATATAGGACATGAAAGGGGTCAAGTCTTAATAGGGAATAGCCATGATGGGGGTAGACCATTTAATTCTAGCATTGAAAGGGGGTCAATTTTGCCTTGAAATTAGTGTAGGAATTGGGGATTCCTTTTCTAGCATGAGTAACATACATACATCCCTCCATGTATGCCTACTTTTCATATATAACATCCTATAATGGTCAACAAATAATTATTGCCTTAAAAGAAAAGACATAAATCAAGGGATTGACCAAGCCTTCATTTCAAAATAAAAAAAACGTGTGCTATATAGAAAATATTGCAGTAAGGTCCCTGAGTTGAAATTATACTTAATTTAGTCCCAAAATTTCAATTCTAAGAAAATAATATCCAACATCAACCACCAGTCTATTGAATTACAGCAAGGTTTAAGCTATGAAGAAGTACCAATAAGAATAGTCGAATAGACATATCAAGCTCTCAGAAACAAGGTAATCCCGCTAGTAAAGGTACAATGGCGAAATCACTCTGTTGAAGAAGCCACGTGGGAACGAGAGGTTGAAATCCGAAGCAAGTATCCACAACTCTTCGATGAGTTCTAAGGTAAATTTCGAGGACGAAATTTATTTTAGGAGGGTAGATTGTTACACCCACTCCCAATGTTGGATATTATTTTCTTAGAATTGAAATTTTGGGACTAAATTAAGTATAATTTCAACTCAGGGACCTTACTGCAATTTTTTCTATATATTTTCTATATAGCACACGTTTTTTTTATTTTGAAATGAAGGCTTGGTCAATCCCTTGATTTATGTCTTTTCTTTTAAGGCAATAATTATTTGTTGACCATTATAGGATGTTATATATGAAAAGTAGGCATACATGGAGGGATGTATGTATGTTACTCATGCTAGAAAAGGAATCCCCAATTCCTACACTAATTTCAAGGCAAAATTGACCCCCTTTCAATGCTAGAATTAAATGGTCTACCCCCATCATGGCTATTCCCTATTAAGACTTGACCCCTTTCATGTCCTATATAAGGCATTTCTCCCATATGCATGTACACACCATTGTCAAATTATTTTATACACACGTAAACTATTGGAAGAGAAAATTCTAGGAGGATTCACGTATCTTCACTTCGTCTTTTCTACACTCTTTTCTGTAAGTATGTTTTCTATGTTTTGGATCATACTATGAGGTCAATTTCAAGAAATTGTTATGGGTCCCACATGATATGATATGTTTATGACTATGCTAAGGGACCGGAGTTTAGTAGCGCTACACATAAGAATTTTTACCACTTATGTTCGGTAAAATCCTTGTGTCTCCCTATGTTGATTATGATCCTTATGTTATTCATGAAAATTGTTTTTGACATGCTTACTGAGGTTTTTATAAATCTCATTCCACGATATTTCTTCCTTTCAGAAAATTGATGATTCGAGGCGGTCAACATGGATGGAGGTGGCAAAAAGTGGCCAAGATTGATGAGATTATTGGATTGAACACTTTAAATTTTCTATGTTTTGATATTCTTTTATGCATAAACAATATTCACTAATTTAATTCCGCAATTAAATTATGACTTTGGAAGTCGCACTCTAATAATTCAGTTATGAAATAAATTCTTATTATAATTGCTATTTAAGTCTCGATAATATGATTTAAATCTCTATTTAGTGTCACTCGAATGGTCAAGAGTTCGGGTCGTTAGAAATGGTATCAGAGACGATCGCCAGCCGGAAATCGGGAACTAAGTGCTACGCCATATGGCGGGAGCCACCTCTAGAATCCCAACGCCTGGCAACAGATCCTCAGATGGGTTAAGCGCGACGAGGACGTCGCGAGTCTAACAGGGGGTGATTGTAATATCCCAACTAAGAAAGCTTAAGAGAATTGATAGGTATTACTCATACCAACAAGGTGCACCTTCTTTTCCGGAAGTCCATCATTAGAAACTCCAAAGTTAAGCGTGCTTGACTTGGAGCAATTCTGGGATGGGTGACCTCCTGGGAAGTTTTCTCGGGGAGCGTGCGAGTGAGGACAAAGCATGCTGGAAAGACCCGTGTTGGTACGGTGGAGACAGTACGCCGTCATCTAACGGTCGGGACAGCCCGTTAAGTGGGACCCGGGTCGTTACATGGACTGAAATGTAAGAGAGCTTCTTCTTGGTCCATGACACCAGAAATGGCATTATCAGATACATCAAATAACTAGGTGTCCATTCACCAGCCAAGAAATTGAGCATGTTTGGCAAAATTAAAAAGTGGAAGTTACCTTTAAGCTTCTTTTTTCCTAAGCAAAATTTTAGAAGTTTCTTTTTCTTCACTAAGAGAACTTAATTATTGAGAACATATTTTCAGGAGAGGTAACTCTTGAGCTTAGCCAAATATGCTCCATAAGCATTGGAATCATAGCGATCTAATATTTTTCCCTGTGAATATTAGCTTGACAATTATATCTTCTCTGAACAAATGAAATTAAATTGAATGCTACAATATAGGAATAATTGAAACGATAAACATTGTCAAACAATAATTCATTTTCAAAATCACTCGACAATTTCAAATTGTATGGAAATAAAAAGGAAACTTGCCTCTGAGACGAAATATCACTGGGTGTTCCACTGACAGAGAAATTTTGGTTGTCATTTTCCTGTCTCCCGTCATAATCACCGGATCCTATACCAACATTCAATGCATTTCTTTTGACAGCTCTGTGCCCCCACGTGCATCCATAGTGACTCTCTACACTGTACTGAAGAAAGAAATTATTCACTCAAAGCTACAATACAACGACAACAACAAACTAAGCCTTTTCCCCATCAATTTTGTGTTGGCAAGAAACAGAAACAAAGATAAGTTATGCAGAGCATGAGAGCTCCACTCTGATTAATCCAAGATAAAGTATATGGAAGTCAAAAGAACAATATAATCAAAACCATAAGACCTGCAGTTATCTAAAGACCATTTCGAATATTGAGAGAGAGGGAGATTCCTCTAGTTTCCATTGTCTTTTGGAAAAATAAATTTAAATATGGTATCTAGAAGGCAAATAATCGGATATATACAACTACAAGATAACTTCTCATAATAAATAGGACTCCAGGCCTTCATTTCAGTTAAATTCTTTCAATCAACAAATGCAAAACCGAACCCAAATCAACCTGACACACAAATAAATTAGAATGCCTTTTGGACTTATAATAATGCTATTTGTACTAGTTATGTATTATACAAGACATAATGTAATCTTTTTCCAATTCATCGCAAACAAATTAAAGGAAGTCATCCCTGTTTCCCAGATCACAATACGTTCAAATTAAAGAAATGATCCAACTTCAAATATACTCAAGATTCAAGAATCCATCCCCATCCCACTCCCAAGTTGAAACTTAAAAGGTGAGTTTAAGACATATATAAATAATAAAAAAAAGAAGAAGTAAAAACAACAAATATTCAATCTTTATCAAATTTCCAGTTAAATTCCGGGAAAACAGAAGTATCATAAAGTGGATTAATGTAGAACTTACATGAACATGAAGATGATTTAATACGTCGAACAAAAGAACTAGAGGAAAATGAATTATTTGATGCGAAAAAGGGTGGAAGCAATTTCTTGTTCCCTTTTCTAGTTGTAATAAAAAATTGGGGTGTTTGTATAGCAAGAACTTGCATTTTGCCACTGCAGTAACTGATTTCTTTACAAAATCTGGAAGCCCATGACACAAAATTGGCACTTAAATGACAGCAAAAAGTAGGAACTATATCAAAACATGGCAGTGGACAATTGTGATGAGTTAAGAGGTTGAGGTGTGGAGGGGATAAGGCGTGTGTCCGGTTTTCTTCAGAACAATATTTGGAGTACTCTGGAGAACTCAAGAGTCAAGGATTGCGACTTCAACTGAAACTGGAGAAGATTGAAGGAAAATAATTGTCGTAAAGTACAGTGGGCCCGGCCCATCCAGGACCATCCTGTTCAACCTCTGGGCTGTGACATTCACACAAGAGATACGGCCCAGACGTGATAAGGATCATGGGCTGGGCTGATTCAGTCCAAACAGTACTGAACTATTGCTGATGGGGACTACATGCTCATGTCAGTCTAGTCGTATGTGGGCCGGGCCGAGTCGGCCACCATCAACATATATATGGTTAATAATTGCACAAAATACCAACTTAATATTATAAAACTGATTTTTCCCCTCTAAAATCAAAGAACCCTGCTGGTTGTACCGCAGGGGCGGTACCGCCTGGGGTACCGCCCCTCACATACAGGGGGTGGACCCCCTTTTTGGGGTCCACCCATTTTTTTTTTTTTGTCTCTGATCGGTACCCCTGCAGTGCAGCAGGGGTACAACAATCATTTTCCAAAATGAAAATCTTAAAAGTACTTCATCTCAAGCCATCCATCACCTCCTCCCATTACCCATCCAACACCATTAATCCACCACCTCCACCAAAGACATTGGCACCACCTAGTAGCTAGATGCAGCAGCACCTTGAAATCGTCGGTGCCAACGACGGTCGGAGTAGGGGCGGGATTTGAAATCGCCGGAGCCTTTAAATAACGTTGTTCACTGCCGCTTCTTCAAACCAAGAAGCAATATCGGCAGATCTCTTCTCCGCCTGCATCTGGCCGAATAGTGGCGACTTGTGTTGGTGTGTGTTGTAACTGTGGTTTGGTGAGACCACGTTTTGTGGGAATACTTTCATAGCAGGACCCATCGAAGAAATAGTTGCCATTACTGATGATAAAGAAGAAGCAGTTCTTGTCGTAGAATTTGATATGGATAAAATTAAATCCAAGAGATATAGCTGGGGGTAATTTATGGTTCATTAATTGAAATTTGAGACCACGTGTTTGAACATCAGTCAACCATGTAAAAGCTATAAGTATCATAAGTATCAAAGTTTATCCCTATTTAATTAAATCTAGAAGGATAATTACATTTTATTTTGCAAGTTGTTAGATGAAAGTTGTCTTTTTGAGATTGAAAAGTGTACCAAAGTTGTTTGATTTTATATCTGAGACAAAGTATCATAAAAATTTATAAAGTATCAAGTTGTGACACTGAACAAAATGTATAAAAATTGTATGATTTTATGTCTAAAATAAAGTATCATAAAAATTTGTGAAGTATCAAATTGTGATATTAGAAAAAAATTGAAAGGTAATGAAAGTATCATACTGTGATACTACAAAAAATTAAAAAAGTATCATAAGTATCATACTATGATACTAAAAAAAATTGAAAAATATCATAAATATCATATTATGATACTAACATAATCATAAGTATCATGTTATGATACTAACTTATTTGAAAAGTATCATAAGTATTTTTTTAGTTTTTACAATTTTATTATAAGTAATTTTCAAATTTTATAAAATTGAAGTAAATTTCAGTTTGATCCCTAAAAATAGGGTCAATTTAGTTGATCTCAAATAACACGAGTCCATCTACAAATTTGAGTAAGGAATGCGACGATAAGATTGTCAAAATCAACAAATTACAATGTACATGAAGTGAATTTGCATATTTTAAAACTGATAAACAATAAACTTTTAAATTGCATATTCGTTTAGCGACTAAAAAATGATTAACACTCAAAAAAAATTGTTAATTCATGTTGATGTTGGGAATTACACGTTGATTCCCCTTCTTTAACCCACAAAGAGTTCACAAGAAACTACAAAGATAAAGCTCTTCAATTCTCTCTAATTAGTCTCACATAAGATTCACAATATTATGGCTCCCTAATACACATATTTATAGGTAAAAAACAACACCTAGAATATGTAGAATTCATGTCCAAGTAAGTTTCCTTATTGAAGTAGAATATCAAAATAAAGTCTTTTATTTTCCTTTTCACCTTTAACTTGATCTCCAAGTTAATCACTTTAATATAAAAACTAATTGTCCAAGATATTTTCATTCTTAATTTGTGTCAAATATCCCAACAGTTGAATATGAAGAAAAGGGCAAAATATGGAGGAAGTCTCTAAACAATTGTTTATTTAATAAACCAAAATGTTATAAAATGACAAAAGTTGTGCCACAAGGTTT
The DNA here is from genome assembly GCA_963555705.1 of Ligustrum vulgare. Lineage (NCBI taxonomy): Eukaryota > Viridiplantae > Streptophyta > Magnoliopsida > Lamiales > Oleaceae > Ligustrum > Ligustrum vulgare. Next base: position 8,174,673 of record OY743179.1, read on the forward strand.
AACTAATAAAATAATTCAACAACACTACTCGTACAGGGGATCTGGATCTGTATGTAGATCCCCTCACTGTAGCTGCTACAACTGCTATAGCTACAGTGAGGGAATCACACAAATCCCCTCTACGAGTGAAATTTCTGAAAATAGTTTAGGTAAATTGCAACTCAAGTCCTTATCTCTCACCAAATTAATTAATAAGTCCCAACTAATAAAAATCAAGAAGTAATAAATAAGAGCCAGAAAACTAAAAACAAATTTGTAATGATATTTTCCCGCAAGAAACGGAATCGTTAATAGTAATAAATTAGTGAGTAGAGTATCATTCCTCGAGTATTGATTATTGATTGTGCTTTAAGTAAACTAATTAACTTCAAAAAAACACACAATCAATATTAAGTTTTGGGTTTTATTTTTACAATTAACAACCTAAAAACACAAATTAATACTAATAAAGAAAGCAAGTGTAGTCTTAGAAATCAATAAAGAAAATAATTTGAAGTCTCCACTTCAATAATTAACTGTACTCATGATGAATATATATTTTGACTCAATTGTTGTGTTGTCGTTATTTACGTATAAGATAAAATATTAACCTTCGTATCTCGAGTACTAGTTAGCCTTATAATTATTATATTAAACTTTCTCGATTAATAATTTGATAAAAGTGATGCAAAAGAACATATGATAACCAAATGAAAAGGTAGAAAATTCTCAATCTAACAATAAATTAATTATGAAAAATAAGATTGAGTGTTCTAACATGCAATATCTCAATTTTACATATAACAAATATCATGTAGTTTAGATCTCATTAATAATAATAAGTATTAAAATAATTTTATCATGTCAATCCAACACAATTTATATAGAGAAAAACTCAAAAATAGAACTAAAATATGAGTAGATCGATGTTAATTACTTACATCATCCGTCGTCCTAACAAATAATCTATCCAAACACCATGAAGATATTAAGAAAAAAGAATATAAAATAGACATTACTAGTAAATTTAGTAACAAGAAATTTCCAATTTTCAATCCCAACAAATAATTCATCCTCGTTATAATTTCTTGACTTCTCTATATAACGTCTCCCAAAATATGAATTTTGACGTGTTTTATTTTACATCTAATATGTGTTTTTCTCCAATTTTTTCTCATGTCCAAGTCTCGATACTCCATTTTTTTCATTAACCATCTTCAAATTTAGGGTTTAACCAATAAATACGGGACAAACACTAATATGAGTAAAAAAAAAAACTCATCCAAATAATTACCTACTAAATAGAATGTAAAACATAAAAAAGAAAAAAAATTCGCAAAAATAAGAGAACTAAAAAGCCAAATAAAAAAGATAAAATGAGAAAGTGAAGATTAAAACATTAGATTACATAATTTGAAATTTTTTTCTAATCGTTTATAAAATAAGAGAACTAAAAAGCCAAATAAAAAAGCACAAACGGTTTTTTCTGAAATTGTTGTTGTTGAAGAGCATTTTGCATGGTTGGTGTGATACCAAAAAGATAAATTAGATCATACACTATTTTACTATTAAATTTAGAAGAACGCCGTTTTTTCAAACAAATTAGAAAAATCATGAGAATTTTATTCTTTCCCCTCCCTCACGTTCTCTACAAACGGAATCCATCCTCAAAATCTCTCTCATCAATCTATATTAAGAAAATCAAATCATTTCATAACAAATGCACAAATCATATTCTCAACCTTGTGTTAATATTTGGTTTATTCCTACAAGAGGCGGCGATGGTGTATGAGGGGTACGACCGCACAGTGCCTTAACATTATTGAGACACCAATTTTTTTTTTTTTTTATATATTATAGGACACTTAAAGAAAAACTTAAATATATGGCACAAATTTTGTTTATAAGTTATCATTTCAAATTGTAGTACAAGGCATCTAAAATCTCAAGGCCGACCCTGATTCCAACATGATTATTTATTACTTATAAATTACATGTTACGTATAAATACACTGTGTAATATTTCGTTATCACCAATCAAAATTCATTTAATGAAGTATAACTTCATGATGAATTATGATTTATATCAACGGGATTGTACAATCGGATTTTCTGGACGATCGGATTACACGATATGTAACATGTCATTTAATAAGTACATACCTATCATTACCATCCATGTAATGCTGAGTAGTCATTTCAAAGAATAATTGTATACTATTTCTGACAAGTACATGAACAATAATATTCTAATCTAGAACATTAACATGTCACAATTAATTAATAATTACATATGATCACATCTCGAAAATTACATGCTCTGTAATATTAGTGATCGAAAACTATTGCTGAGCAAGATATAGGAAATTACAGTTTGAGGAGTTAAATGCGTCAATTGCCATCGTACTATTACAAAGTTTTCCCAAATGTCATTGAACTTTAAATTGAATCTGAAGTGCCATTGCACTTTAAGATTTGAACTCTCATTGCCACCATACTATTTCAAAGATTCTCCAAATGCCATTGAACTTTAAAAGTCATTTGGTATGTCATTGAACTATTAAAATGTTATCCCATTTACCACTTTCTTTAAAATTGTTTCAATTTTTTATTAAATATTTTTTTGTTTGTTTCATTTTTTTTTTTTTTGAATCAATAAATAATGTTCTCTTTATTATGAAAATATTAATAATTGTTGAAAATATGTTTGTGTAGATTCTTTCAATGATTTTTTTTTTTAGGGTAGAAATGGGTTGTTCATGTTATTCGAGCATTTCTTCTAGAAAAGTAATTTTTCCTATTATTAATATTTTATGAAAATAAAATTATTTAAAATAAAAAATATATTTATATAGGTTCTTTCAATGAGTTTTTTTTAGTAGAATCCATTTGTCCAAATTAATTGAGTATTTCTTCTAGAAAAATAATATTTATCTATCCTTAATATTTTATGAAAAGAGAATTATTTACAATGATGTTAGATTTTTAAAATATAAATAATTTCAAAGGAATTATTGCATTATTGGAAATGGATAAGAAATAATTAGAATTATCTTTTGGAAGTTATTGTAAATAAATTTATTGCATTTCTTCCTTCAGAAAATTAATTTAATTCGAATATAATTCTAAATATCATTTTTAGTGGATTTATTGTCCAAAAAAAATGCTCGATTAATTAGGATAATACAAATTTCTATAAAAAAAAATTCATTAGAAGAATCTAAACAAATATATTTTTATCCATCATGAATATTCTAAAAATAAAGAGAAAAAAAATTATAAATCCATTTTACAATAATGAAACAAAACGAATGATGTTTAGAATTATATTCCAATTAAATTAATTTTTTTATAGAAATTTGTATTATCCTAATTAATCGAGCATTCTAACATACACGTGGTCTTTTGTAGCTTGAGATGCATAGTGCCTGAAAATCAGATGAAAATAGACCTTAGTACTAAAATATTACTGATGGACCACCTAGTTTAAGCTATTAGAGGGGGATAAATTTATTTATTTAAATTGTTCCCATCATCATGCGCAAGTCAGGTTCATTTTTTCATAGCCTAACACGTGAGGTAGACTTAAAACTTTCAGAACCTTTTAATGCTTTCATTTTGACATAGAAGTTGACTAAAATCCTAGACCACGTGTCTGTTAGAAAGAATGCAACTTACTTGCAAGGCTGGAGCAACATGAATCAACAATGATTCGAACCATGGTTTCCCAATAAATTGAAGGCCAATAGGCAACGCAGACTTATCATATCCAACCTATCAGTAAAAAGTTTAGATCAACATTTCTAAATTTCTAAATTAGCTAAAATACATAAAATTCTGGGGATAGTCACAATAGTCAAAGCCCCGAACTCCAGAAATACCACTCTTCCGCATTCTCACGCACCAATTACCCAACGGTGCAGAAAATGGAACCCTGTTGCTGTTAGGTTTGATGCCTTCGGTAGCACTATCCAACTGTCCTTACAAGGCTTCGTGCTCGATAGGGCTGACAAAAATAACGCCCGCTCCAACGGCTAGATTGTAGCTCACCTTTGTGGTCAAGAGGTACCAGCTGCAAAGGTTAAAGGACGACGTGCTCTTAAACCCATTCAACTGTTTTCTTTTTCTCGTTGGAACACACATTTGATCGACGGGTGGACATTTTCATAGTAGGAGTGAATAATGATTCCATTTTCAAAATTACAAAACCTAGTAGTGTAGAAGATGGTTGAACAGTAACTCCGACACCTGAAGCTCGAATACCGCCTCCTCGAAGTGAATAATCTTTAAATAAAGCTGAATATAGTCTAGATGAAAGATAGAAGAGTCATTGTCTAGCGTCAAGAATTTTGAATAAATTTGGTCTCGAGTAGAAGTTATGCATCTTTATTTAGAGAGTTTCATTTCCCCCTTTTACTCACAGACACGAAAGAGATTCAACCTGTGGAGATTTTTCGTTTTAAGATCTCACTTTAAAATTTACAAATTCCTGCTTCGCTGAGAGAGGGAGAGGGAGAGGGGGGGGGGGGAATTCTTCAACGTGAAAATTGATGGGTTAACTCCTCTGTGAGGGAAGTTATTTTATTGAATTGAGCCCTTGTTTGAGTTCCATTATTTCAAGTTAAAATTTGAGTTTTGAAAATCTAATGGTTAAAAAGTGGTTTGAAAAGTAAAAAATTGTGGGTTTGACTTTTTTGGATGGTTGAGATTGATTACTGTAGAAAAAATTTGTAAAAAAAGTGAGAAATAATGGGGCTCAAACAAGGGCTGAGTATATGGGAGAGAGAATGCTTTGTTGTTTTTGCGTAGAAGTTGGGTGGTTTATGAATAATCAAATCGACTGCTAAACTCTACTCACTAATTCAAAAACCTATATATTGGAATTGAAATTAAATTAAAAAAATCGACAAATAAGAATCTAACTTAATAAATTAACCACCCACTAACAACCCCCCACCTCGCGCCCCGCCCCCCATTTCAATAGACGTGGAAAAAAACTATATTTAATGTGAAAATTTAAAGATTCAGATGAAATTAAGAATCTATTGACAGTTGAGATTCTGATCAAAATTAATTGACCAAAATCTCATTTGCTTTTATAATAATAATAATAATTTAGATAAGCACAACTCAAAGTTACCGAAGTAACCTATATATGTCAAGAATTATACATTAATTAAATAATTAGTACGGTAGTCTACTAGAATGAAACTGAGTCCTTATTTGGTATTCATTATTATTGTTGACCACAAAATCCTGATGGACCTTGGACCAACACGTCTCAGCTCCTCCCTCTTGAACACGTGGATCTCTTGCGCACTGTGACAAACAATCAGTTTGCAAAGGGAGCCGAGGTGGCTCCCGTTTGCACTCCGATGCCTAAGTCAGTACTCATTTTGGGCAAATGTATATTGGGTGCGGGAAATATAAATGTGTAGAAGAGAGAAAAGGGAGTGAGAGAAGTATAGATTTAAGAGTGAGAAATTGCTAACCCCCTACTTGGAGACAATTGTGCTTCATTTATAGTGAAACTTCTTGTCTCGGATTGCGACACGTGGCATACTTTACACTTGTCATTATCCTAGCTTATGGATGTGACAATCTTGTTTTTCAACCGTAATCATTGCTACATTTTGTAGGGGATGGGCGTCTGTCACATCTGGGTAAAGGCAGTGTCCCATCACTGACTCCATCTCTCTCTTCTGGTCAACGCCACACAGCGCCCCGGCTGAGTATAAAGCACATCGGCTGGGCGTTAACCAGGTCGGCTAAAGAGGTTTGCTTGACATACCACCTCGGCATTCATCCCAAGGTGATATTCTAGGCCTTACTGTGGGTCAAGGTCCATTGGGCCACTATTGGGCCTTCGCTGGTGGATTACTGTCAGTGTTCGAAAAAGCGCCAAAAACGTGCGCTTACGCGCGCATTATGCGCGATGCGCGCTGCCCACGCGACGTTTTGGCCGGAAGCGCGAAAAACGCGTTTTTGAAAATTTTGTTCTAAAAAGCGTACGCGATGCGCGCACAGTGCGCGCTTAAGCGTGCACTGTGCGCGCTTCGGCCATTTTTTTTTTTTTCCTTTTTTTTTTTTTTTTTACTTGTTCAAGTATGGGTAAAATTTAAATCAAATATTTAGAAATTGAAAAACGCTTTTTAACGCTTACTCCCGCTTAAGCTTCAAAAGCTTGACTCTTGGGCTCCACGCTTCGTCACGCTTCACGCTTTTTAGAACACTGATCACTGTACCTTTCTTTGGGCCCGGATTCAACACTAGTCCCTCAAATCCGAAGGGATCATTCATGGTCGTGTAGGATTTGCCATGATTTCAAAGCATTAACTTTTTAGGGAGTCAATAATGAAATTCCTTAGGTAAGGCTCGGATCCATGTCATAGCCGACCTTCTGCCTCGGATTTTCTCTCCCTACTGGCCAGGATCATATCAGCGCATTTCCTAGGCGGCGCATTCAATTCGGAGGAGCTATCGGTATTTATTTCCAAGAAATATACATATAAAATGGGAGGGGGGCCGCATTTCGCAGCGCGTGGCATGCACTGTGGTAGCTGAACGGTTTTTGTCCCTCCCTTTGACGGCTGGCGCTTTGATTAGCTCATTTTCCAAGAAGCATGGGTTACCCAAATTAATCATGCGGCTCACGAAACTCAAGGAATCCAGACCGTTAGGATGCCTATAAATCCTTCTTCATTTTACCATTTCACCTTTTACCATTTTCTTAGAATCTTTGCAGCCATACTTTCGCGAAAACTTGCGCCGTCTCTCTCTTCCTTGCGAGTTTCGTGTCTTTTCTTCAAGGGTTTTCTACCCAGCACCCACCCTTAACGTTCCACAGTTTTCCTTGGCGAGTTCTTCATTTCAACTGCACAGTGTCAAGCATTCGTCTTTTGAAGGTAAATCTCTTGATCCCTGTATATGCAAGACTTTCTTATTTTTAGTTTCTCATTGTGGGTTTGAGAATTCTGTTTTTGCACTTTGTTTTTCTTTTGTTGAGTCTGACTCTCCTTTAAAACAAAAAGAAAAAATGGAAAGAGTTGGGGGAACGGGTTCACAGGAAATGTTAGCGATGGCGGTTCCCATCAGAGGTTTCTGCCCCATCTTTTTATAGGTTTTTAGTTCCCGTTTCTTTAGGGAGCAGGTTAAGAGGAGAAATAGGAAAACCAGTGGCATAATTTATTTGAGTGATTCTGACAGCGAAGAAGAAAAACACCAGAACTACATGGCTCATCTGTCATCCGAGGAGGAATCCGCACTTAGGGAACTCCGAAGCAAACGAGACAGGGACTTGGGAGGAGAAATGGCGGCGGGCTCCTCTTCAGGTCACCAGGACCTCGGCTTGATCGTTAGGGCACCGTTTAGGGCGCATAGGGAAGAGTTGGGTTTGACTGCTGAGGAGATCGCTCAGGTAGAAGATTGGGTTGACCAGGTCAACAAAGTTTCGGGCTACCATGTCGACCCCGATCCAAACCCAGAGTCATGGGAAAGCAGTGAGGTTGCTACTGAAATTCGAAGGATCGATTTGGCCTCGGCTTCGACAAAATTCAGGTTGCCAGAAGGGGTCCATCTGGTGCTCCCTACCCCTTCCTGCCGACCTTGCAGCCCTCCCCCGGGCCAGGCGGCTATATGCCATGATGCCCTTTCTTGCGGGATGAGGCTCCCCCTGCATCCCTTTTTCAGGGCACTGCTTAGGAGCTATAACTTGTGCACCTACCAATTGGCCCCCAATTTCTGGACTCAGGCTATGGGGACTTGGTTGGCGTGGCAAGAGGTCAACCCGGATCATCCCATCTCACTGCACATCATTCACACTCTCTATACTTTGAAGAAATCAGTTAGGAGGGAGAGAGACGTGAGATCGGATGTTAAGGATTGGTATTATTTGTCCCCCAGAGGTTCTTATACTCCCGTTATTACCGGTCACCCTACCTCAATAAAGAACTGGAGGAACCAGTGGTTCTGGGTTGCTGGGGAGTGGCAGAGTTCCCCTGTGGACCCTAGTCCAGAAATTACAGTTCCCCGAACTCTTTCCCTACATAGTGAGTCTTATATTTGCTTTAGAGTCTTTAAGTGTCATGCGTCTTTTGCTCTTTCATCCATACTCACTTTTCTTGATTGCTTCTTAACATATTATTGGCTTATGGCAGGGGACACTTTTGCCCATCTCCTCCCTGACGCGGATCTAGCGGCAGTGAGGCGTCTATTTGCCTACAAGGGCACTTTCCAAGGGGTCATAAAACAGAACAAATTATTCGTAAAACACGGTCTTATGCGAGCTATGAGTAAGTTCGCCTCCTTATTGCTGTTACATCTTGTGTTTGTTCGTTTTTTTTTTATATATATAACCCCCATTGTCCTCCTTTCCTTGCTAGGTTCCAAAGAATTCCCAAAGATTTCTTTAAAGGGCCTCATGGCTACGAAGGTTCCTCCGGCTCTGCGCCATGGGAGCGAGGTTGAAAGAAAGCAGAAAGCGGTCTTGGCCGACCTGCAAATCGGATAGAGGCGGACCCAAGAGGGGCAGGGAGACTAAGGATGCCCCAGTGCCACCTTCCTTGTCCGAGGACATTTCTGAGCAAGCACTTGAGGAGGAGCCTGCTCCCTTAAAAAGGCTCAGAAGGGGAAAAGGCAAGGAGTCCACTTCCGCACCTCCGCCATCAATGATCGAGGAACTGGAGGACGAGCCATCCGTGCCCATGCCGGGCTTGGCTTATGAAGTGACACCAGAAGGGGCGGAAGAGCTTAAGCATATTAAAACCAGCATCCTCCCCAGAGATGTCACTTTCAACCCTTCATTGTTCGACTCACCCAGTTCGCCTCCAGCCAGGGCGGCCTTAATTACCGAACAGTTTTGGACAGAGGGTTGGGCCGCCTTTTCCTCCAGTGCTACTCCGTCTCGGAAGCTTCTCGCTGCCAAAGCTATGAACGCCCGAACTCTGGCTCTCATTGACGAGGTAGAGTCCTCCGTGGAGGTAGCTCAACGGGATAAGAGGGATGCTGAGACTGCTCTCCGCCACGCTGACAATATGCTCAAGGAGATTAATGACCTTAAGGCCCAACTGTCCATAGCCCGCAAATCTTCTTCAGAAGAGAGGGCTAATGCGAAGCGCCTCCAAGAGGACAATGACAAATTGAAGCATGACCTCCATGCCTCTGAATCAGACGTGGCGGCCTTATGCAAAAAATTGGATGATTCCAATCGTGCACAGTCTATTGCCTCTGAGGCCCTGGCCGCCGCTAATGCAGCCAAGTTGAAGCTAGAAGCTGAGGCGGCAGCGGTAAACGAAAAACTGGGGAGGGAGCTGGAGGCTAGGGCGAAAGCAGAGGAGGACCTTGCCTCGCTGGAAAAACACATGCAAACGAGGATCACTGAAGTCTTGGAACAGACCGTCACAACACGGGTGGAGAATGCTTTAAAAACTAGAGTGTCGGAAGCTGTCCAGGACTTCAAGGACACCTTTGAAGAGACCCCTGAGTATGAGGCTATGCAGCGGGTTTTTGGGAACTTAGGGGCTAGGATGGCCTTGGGGGACGTGAAGGAAGCTTTTCTAACCTTGGACCTGTCCTCCATTGAAGCATTTTACCCCGAGCCTCAAGATGCTCCTGCAGATCCTTTAGACACATCCAGCAAGGGTTCTCCAGAAGGCGTTCCTCCACAATGATCCTCTTCCATCTTTTACCTTTTTGTTAGTTAGTATGTTCGTTTTTGTTTTCTTCTTCTTCCCTTTTTTTTTGTGAGTGCCCCGGCACCTAATATTGTGAGTGTAGCCTTTATTTGATTTGTAAATGCCTCATTTTCATGAATGGAATGGTCTACTTATATTTCGGCGTAGCAACATTTCTAACTGTTTAAGCATGAATATTTCCAAGTGCGAGTGTTTCCTAATTGTACGATGATATGTGGGGCATTGTGAATGTCTGTCTGTAAATGTCTTGATTTGCGAAATGCACATATTGTAAATGTCTGTCTGTAAATGTCTTGATTTGTAAAATACACCTGATTTAGAGCACCTCGAATAGGCATAACTTAGTTCGGCTGAAGGGGCTTCTGTGCCTTTCCTCCTCGGCCATTAGTCCAAGGCGATATCTAAACTTTGGTCATGGATGGCCATATGGCCATATTTTGGGCGTGCTAGTCCCTCAAATCCGATGTTGTCATACATGAGCGGATCGAATTTGTCATCACTTTAATTCTATTCAAGTTTAATCATTCGCTATACCCCCAGATCCGACACAGTTGATGTACTTACGTTTGCTAATTAGATCTGATCTTGACCAACCTTTGAGCGATTTCATCTTAAAAATATGTGACATCTACATTTACAACTTTGTATGAACCTCTGTTAATGTCGCAGTGTAAATTCACCGGAGTCCCTTGTTTTTAACAAAGATCTTGCCTGGCGGAGGCGTGTGGTATTTGCGGCCAAAATCACATAAGAATTTTTTACGTTTGTCTTTTACGCTTATGCACACAGCACTTAGTATATGTATATATATATATATCTTGCAAACGCTTTGTCCGGATGTATGAACTAACTTAACGCACCAGGGATTTTGGTTTATGTGACAACATTTGGTTATATTTGAATGATTCCAAACATATTGCGCGGTGAATGACGGTGAACGAGTGCAGCACCTTAGATTTGAGTGGTTCGAAGCATTTATTGTATTAAAACTCCCAATCCTTACGTGGTGATCGTAGTTTAGCCTTATGAGAGTCCCTTGTCCTTAACAATTTTTATGCATAGTGTGGACGTATGGCGTCATGACCAAAATAACTTTAGAATGTGCGTTTATCCATTATGGTTGTCTAATAGAGATTGGCGTAACTTCTAACGCCGCTCGCCCACGATTTTTTTGAAATAATATGATAATGTTGCAATCATAGAGGAATTTAGTTTTATTGAAAATAACGGCGAAGGTGGTCCGTGTTCCAAGGATTACATAGAGGTACTCCAGACAAGTCCTCAATTATGTATGTTCCGGGTACCACCTCGGCAACGACCTTCTAAGGTCCTTCCCAGTTAGGACCCAGAGTCCCTACTCCTGGCTCCTGTGTTGAAGGAAGAATCTTTTTGAGGACCAAGTCCCCAATATTAAAGCGTCGGCTCTTCACCATTTTGTTGTAGTATCGAGCCATCTTTTTCTGGTATTTGGCCATTACCTCTTGGGAATCATTCCGCTTTTCCATGAGGAAGTCTAAACCGGCCCTTTGCGCTTCCTCGTTCCTAACTTCGTCATAATGAATTTGACGAAGCGTAGGGATTCCGATTTCGACGGGGCATACAGCCTCGGCTCCGTAAGCCAGCGAGAAGGGTGTTTCACCAGTAGCGGTGTGCGAGGTGGTTCGAAGCGCCCATAACACTTGTGGTAGCTCATCTACCCACGCGCCCTTTCTGAATTCCAACTTCCTTTTCAGGGTATTTTTTATGGTCTTGTTCACCGCTTCGGCCTGCCCGTTGGCCTGTGGGTGATGTGGAGATGAGAACAGCTTCCTGATTCCCAAATCGTCACACAACTCATCCACGCTTCTGTTTTTGAACTGTTTTGCATTGTCACTAACCAGCGAGTGTGGTATTCCGAACCGGCATATGATATTTTTCCAAATGAACTTGGTGGTGTTGGCCTCGGTGATCTTCATCAAAGGTTCCGCTTCGACCCACTTGGTGAAGTAGTCAATTGCTACTATCGCAAAGCAATTGTTACCAGCTCCTCTGGGCATAGGACCAATAATGTCAACCCCCCACTTTGCAAAGGGCCAAGGGCTAGTCACCACAGTTAACTCGTGATGCGGCTGATGTGGTATGGTCGCGTGTCTTTGGCATTTATCACATTTCCGCACAAAGTCATGGGAATCCTTTCGCATTGTAGGCCAAAAATATCCCTGTTTGAGGGCTTTCTGAGCTAGCGATAAAGCCCCGGCATGGTTTCCGCAGATGCCCTCATGGATTTCTCTCATCACGTACTGCCCTTCCTCTAGCCCCACACATCTCAGCAAAGGAGAGGTATAACTCCGCTTATAAAGTAAGTCGTCCAAGAGTACGAAGTTCGCAGAGTATTTCTGTAATTTCCGAGCTGCTTCGGGCTCGTTCGGAGCTGTCTGATGCTTTAAATAGGCGATTAGGGGGTTCATCCAGGATCCCTCTTCTTCAATCGCCAGGATCTCCGGTCCCGGCTCAATGGAAGAGGCCATCATGTGCTCTACAGGGATCAGATTGTGGAGCTCCGAATCGCTGCTGCTTGCTAGCTTGGCCAAAGCATCAGCGTTAGAATTTTCTGTTCTGGGGATGTACTGTAACTCCATTTTTCCGAAGTGCATAGCTAAATCTTTTACCTTCTTCAAGTAAGCGACCATAGAAGGTTCTTTGGTAAAAAATTGCCCATTGAATTGGCTTACAACAAGCTGCGAATCGCTGTTCGCCACCACAGACTTAATCTTCAACGCTTTTGCAAGTCTTAGCCCAGCTAATAACGCCTCGTATTCGGAAACATTGTTTGAGGCTTTGAATTCGAAGCGGATTGCGCTGTGTAATTTAAACCCCTCTGGGCTTACTAACAATATCCCTGAGCCGGATCGCCCATCAGCCGAGAACCCGTCAACGAACAATTTCCACTCTTGGCTGTCACCCGTATTATCTACCATTTCAACCTCAGGGGGATGTGTGAATTTCAACCTCAGTGTTATTCAAATTTTGAAAGTGCATTTTTTATCCCAACAAAAAGAATACTCGAGTGTGCTTCGAACTTACGAAGACATATAAGCTCATAGTAATATCCCAAGCATGCCTCAAATAGGAGGGGAATTATAAGGTTGTCTTCAATAACATTGAAGATCTTACTCCTAGATGTGTGAGGGCTAATAGCCCATCTGGATTGCAGAGAGAATACGCATAATTCAAGCGACTGGAGGGCTTACAAGCCTGTCTCGTTTTGATATGTGTATCTTTGGAGAATATGAAACAAAGTATGTATACATTGTGTCTTGTGTTGACATGCATGTATATGCTCTCTAGTCCCATAAATTTGGATGTCCCAGGTATTCATGGATGGGGTTCGGATTTATAGCTTTCAGATGTTTTTCCTAGAGTGAAATCGACCAATGAAAGAGTCCTTTGTAAAAGGAGTTCGTTGAAGAAGTCCTTATTTTGGAAGGATTCCTTAGGAAGAGGGGTTCCTCATTTGGAGCGAGTCAATTAACGTAGTTCTTCTCTTGGAAGAAGTCCCTTGTAGGAGCCCTTCACTTTGAAGGGGTCCCTCACTTGGAGGGAGTTAATGGAAAAGGTACTTCGGAAGGAGTCCGTGGAAGAGGTCCTTCGGAAGGAGTCCATGGAAGAGGTCCTTCGAAAGAAGTGCTTCGGAAGAGAGTCCACTTAGGAAATCAGAGGGAAACCACTTCGGCCATGCCACTTAGGCAATATGAGGGAAACCACTTCGGCCATGCCACTTAGGCAATATGAGGGGCTTCTTGAGTCATGCCACTTGGGGGCAATATGAACGAAGCATTTTGGTCATGCCACTTAGGCAATATGAGGGAAGCACTTCGGCATGCCACTTTAGGCAATAAGAGGGAAGCCATTTCGGCCATGCCACTAGGCAATATGAGGGAAGCCACTTCGGCCATGCCACTTAGGCAATATGAGGACAGCACTTCGGCCATGCCACTTAGGCAATATGAGGGAAGCCACTTCGGCCATGCCACTTAGGCAATATGAGGACAGCACTTCGGCCATGCCACTTAGGCAATATGAGGGAAGCCACTTCGGCCATGCCACTTAGGCAATATGAGGACAACACTTCGGCCATGCCACTTAGGCAATATGAAGGAAAATCCCTTTTTCGGGGAGGCCTTTCTTCAAGGCATTTGTTACCAATATTTCTCAAAAGGTTTCCTCCCTTTTTCAAGATTTTATGTAGTATTTATTCTCTCTTTATTCAAGAGGTTCACCTTTTTTCAAGGTTTTGTGGCTCTTCACTCTTTTTTCAAGAGGTTATCAGCTCTTTTTCAAGGGTGTTAAACTTATGTTTCAAGGTTATCACACTTATATTTCAAAGTTTTTCGAGGTTAACGGACTTGTCTTTTAAAGTTCTTACCTTTTTCAAGGTCAACCAGCTTATCTTTCGAAGCTCTTACCTTTTTCAAGGCCAACCAGCTTATCTTTCAAAGCCCTTACCTTTTTCACGGCCAACCAGCTTATCTTTCAAACCTCTTACCTTTTTCAAGGCCAACCAGCTTATCTTTCAAAGCTCTTACCTTTTTCAAGGCCAACCAGCTTATCTTTCAAAGCTCCTACCTTTTTCAAGGCCAGTCAGCTTATCTTTCAAAGCTCCTACCTTTTTCAAGGCCAATCAGCTTATCTTTCAAAGCTCCTACCTTTTTCAAGGCCAACCAGCTTATCTTTCAAAGCTCCTACCTTTTTCAAGGCCAATCAGCTTATCTTTCAAAGCTCCTACCTTTTTCAAGGCCAATCAGCTTATCTTTCAAAGCTCTTTGCAGTTATCCGCTCTATTGTAAGAGGTTATTCGTCCTTTTTCAGGACTACCTTTCTATGTGTGACTTTTTACCATGTGTTTTCGTGGTTAGCAGTATGGTTTCCCACAGACGGCGCCAGAATGTTGACCACAAAATCCGGATGGACCTTGGACCAACACGTCTCAGCTCCTCCCTCTTGAACACGTGGATCTCCTGCGCACTGTGACAAACAATCAGTTTGCAAAGGGAGCCGAGGTAGCTCCCGTTTGCACTCCGATGCTGATGCATGTCGCAATGCACCAAAATAATAAATAATTCCTTACTTGCTAAATATTAATTAATAATGTAGTAGCGAGAGTAAGGGTCGATCCCACGAGGAACGGAAACTAATTTTAGTTGTTCGATCAATTAGAATGGAATGGGGGTTTGTTGTTTGAAATTGCTTGAATAGAAAATATGCATAAAAATAAACAATTAAATATGACTAGAGAATTAATATGAGAAGAAATCTTGTTCTCGGGTTCGGTTGTACCCTCAATTAATGTTATACTTTTCCTTGTAACGTGTTTCTATTCCTAATTCAATTATCAATCATAAATAATCAACAAGCTCTGATTATCTAAATTCTTCCTTATGTGTATTGATTCAAAATAAGCTCTTTGAACCAATTCTAGCCATGGACAGTCCTAAACAAGCTCTTAGGATTTAATGCACGACTAGTATGAAAATTTAGAAGAATAGATTGAATTGGATCTTTAATTACACAAGCTCGAATTAAACAATCCAAGTTCAATTATTACTAAACCTGCACGAGATTTATTTGCTACTAAAGTAAAGATTCAATGACAATTACGGATCAAGAATCTAAACATAGCATATTCATGAATCCAAAGATCAATAATCCAATTGGCCAAATTAAACTATTAATCAAATAAACTCAATTGAACATTCAAAACATAATAATCCAACAATTGAAATAAAGGAATAAATTCACGCTACTAATTTGTAGGAAAAGAAAATAACATAATTAAATTGACACAACTTCCCCTTTGAACAAGATATGAAATTTAGCCTAGCATGGTTGTAGTAGATTCTTCAAATTGCTTCATGGATTCCCCTTGCTTTTGATGCTCTTGTGCTAAAAAAGTCTCCCAAGAATACTCTATATTTTGCTCTCAATTTTCCTCAATGTCTAGCCTCTTTCACAATAATAAAAGTGTCTTTTTCTTGTCATGAAACTCCCTTTTTATAGCCTCAATTTCGTGCCCTAGCTTTGGGAGCAAGAAATCCAAAATTATGGAAAGAATTGAAATAAGGAAATTTTTGACTTGAATAGTTACGGCCGTAACTTTCCATTTACGGCCGTAATTGGGTTTCTGCTGATTTTCTAAACTTGGAGTTACGGCCGTAACATTTTGATTTACGGCCGTAACTTTTCCTTTACGGCCGTAAAGTGGTTTCTGCTTATTTTCAACTTGCTTCACGACACTTTCACGGCCGTAACCTTATTTCTCACGGCCGTAACACCTTTTCTTGCGGCCGTAAATATATTTGCACCTAAGTCCCCAAACTTCGATTTTGAGCGCATTTTGGTCCTTTTTCCTTCTTTTCTCTTCCTTTGTGATCCTATACAATATAAAACATAAAATGCATTAATAATATTTAGATAGAATCACATTATGGCATATTCAAGGATATAAGTGTATAAAATAAACGTTAATATAACACTTATCAGATGCCTAAGTCAGTACTCATTTTGGGCAAATGTATATTGGGTGCGGGAAATATAAATGTGTAGAAGAGAGAAAAGGGAGTGAGAGAAGTATAGATTTAAGAGTGAGAAATTGCTAACCCCCTACTTGGAGACAATTGTGCTTCATTTATAGTGAAACTTCTTGTCTCGAATTGCGACAGGTGACATACTTTACACTTGTCATCACCCTAGCTTATGGATGTGACAATCTTGTTTTTCAACCGTAATCATTGCTACATTTTGTAGGGGATGGGCGCCTGTCACGTCTGGGTAAAGGCAGTGTCCCATCACTGACTCCATCTCTCTCTTCTGGTCAACGCCATACAGCGCACCGGCTGAGTATAAAGCACATCGGCTGGGCGTTAACCAGGTCGGCTAAAGAGGTTTGCTTGACATACCACCTTGGCATTCATCCCAAGGTGATATTCTAGGCCTTAGCTGTGGGTCAAGGTCCATTGGGCCACTATTGGGCCTTCGCTGGTGGATCACTGTACCTTTCTTTGGGCCCGGATTCAACAATTATTATTTTTTTTTACAGTACTCAATCTCAATCATCCATTAAAAGTCAAGTCCACAATATTTGACTTTTCAACCAAATTTCAACCGTCCATTATTCTAAAGTACACTATTCATTTTTAAAAAACTCTTTTTAAATAATACCAAATACACTCTGAGTAATATATGAATTATAATGAGCATAAGCCAAGCAAGAACAGGAGAGATTAATTATTGCAGAACAACAATGGTGTTGGTTTAGGTTAAATTTTGTCACTTGCAACTAAAAGCACAGTAATTGAACTTGTATTTAGTTTATTTGTCTTTGTTCTTTCAATTGTTGTTTCTTTTGACCTATCTATGTCTCTAGATTATGCCCTTGTTTGGTAGAGGATGATTAAAATCAGATTGTTAGTAAATTTTGATAAAATTTGTTTTATCCTAATTTGGTGAGGAAGATTTGTTTAAAAAAAAAAGAGTTGAAAGTGCAATTTTCAGCTATTAAACAAGAAGCATGGGTGTTCTTCTTTTTTCTTCCTAGCTCCTCTTCTTTTCGTCCCTTAGCCTTTTCTCTTTTTTCTTTTTTCTTTTTGGCTGCAAAGTGTTAACCTTTTTTTTTTTTCTGGGGAGAAGACCTTTTAATTCTACTCTTCATGTGCCTCCATCAACTTCTGCCCCGCCTCTTTAAGTAGTGGATATCATCTCGTTTATTATGCATCTATACACACACGCACACACACATTATAAACCATAATATGACGGTAGTGATACAATTATATATAACGGATAATGTATGGATGGCAATGGGGCGGGTTCGGGGCAGGTCAGGGCCGTCCCGCCCCGAACCCGAAAACACCCCGCCCCGCGACCCGCGAAGTCGCTGGTCGGGGCGACCTCCCGCCCCGCTAAGGACCCGAAATTATTTTATTTTATTTTTTTTAATAAATAAATTGGTAATGAAATTTTACGTGAAAAATTTAGGCGTTGAACTAGTTAGAGTTTTTAAGTTTGAACTTTAAAAATAATATGTATATATTTGAAGAAAAAAATCAATAAACAATATAATGGTATAGTGGTTGTATATTCTCATATCCCTAAATTCCATCAATGTTCAATTCTTCTGGACTTCATCAAATTTATTTTAGTTTCTCATTTCATTATTTTTAAAAAAAATTATTTTTACCGGGTCACGGGGCGGGTCCGCCCCGAACCCGCCCCGCGGACCCGACGGGGCGGGTAATTTTCGGGACGGATCATTTCGGGTCCTTTGGGTTTTTTTTGTCATCCCTAGTCTAATGACACGAAGCAAGATCTTTATTTTATTTATTATTATTATTTTTTATACCAATAAATAATGATAGCAGATGGATCGGGCCGAGAGGCTCGATCCTGTAGCCCACCACTAAATTGTTCTACTATCGGACCGAGTCTATACAAATACATGATGTAACTTTAGGGTTTTAAATTAGGGGAAAATACATAACTACAACCCTTGAAGTTTCACTTTTCAAAACTAACAAACTGAACATTTTTTTTTCAAAAATCAGATATTTCATAATTAAAAATAAATATAATGTTACATATAATATAAACATAATTATCTATTATATATTATATTAAAACTAATACAATATTAAATCAAAAACTCAAATCTTGATGTCACAACCTCGTCCCTTCCCCGCCCACCACCTGCACACCCCCACCCCACCCTACCCCCAGTTTTTTTTTTATTCTTCTTTTGCTCGATTTTTTTCTACACATCCCCATCCCATCCCACCACACCTCGTCCCAAAGTAACAAATTGATCTCGCCAAAGCCACAACCCCCTCACCCCAAAAATTATTTAACCCACCCACCCACCACCCACCCTACCCCAAATTTTTTTTTAATTTTTTTCTGCTCGATGGTTTCCTAGCATTTCCCACCCTACCTCATCGCAAAGTGACAAATTGATCTCGTCAAAGCCACACCCCCTCGCCCCAAAATTATTTAACCCACCCCACCCCACCCACCTCAACCACACTCAACCCTACCCCACCTCATCACAACGCGACAAATTCATCTCACCCCAGCCACAGACCCCGACCCAACCCAGCCCCCCAGCCCACCCAACTCCACCCAACCATGACCCCACCCCTCCCAAAAAATGATTAATTATAATTAATTAAGGTTTTTAAAATACACATTTTCAAAATTAAGAAAATATTTTATTTCAAAAATCAGGTCTTAATTAATTATATATTTTACTGTTTATGATCACAAGTCACAAATTAGATCATAAGTTTATGGTTACAGTCATAATTTTGTAGGTCACAATTTATTTCTCTTTCACAAATTTCGAATTTCGTAGGTCACGATTTTTTCGGTCGCAAATCTAGAGTCAATTGGTTATAAATCACAAATTTCATTGGTCACTATTTTTTCTCGAATACAAATCAAGATTTTATTATGTCACAATTTTCACAAATCACTAGTTTTCTTGGTCACGTATCATAAATTTTGTAGGTCACAATTTATAAAATTATTTGGATGACTTTTAGGGTCACAGCTTATTATGGTCACAAGTCACCATTTTTTAGGTCACAAGTCACAAATCAGATCATAAGTTTATGGTCACAGTCAAAATTTTTTAGGTCACAATTTATTTCTCGGTCACAAATTTTGAATTTCGTAGGTCACGATTTTTTTCGATAGCAATTCTAGAGTCAATTGGTCACAAATCACAAATTTCATTGGTCACAATTTTTTCTCGAATACAAATTTAGATTTTTTTAGGTCACAATTTTCACAAATCACTAATTTTCTTTGTCACATATCATAAATTTTGTAGGTCACAATTTATAAAATTGTTTGGATGACTTTTAAGGTCACAACTTATTATGATCACACGTCACAATTTTTATGTCACAAGTAACAAATGTGGTCACAATATATTTCTTGGTCACAAACCACAAATTTATAAGTCACAAATTATGATCATAGTAATTAATTGGTCACAACTTTTTTTTTGGTCACAAATATCAAAATATTAGGTCACACTAATTCAATTAAAGATCACAAACTATCAAATTAATTTGTCACAACTTATTTTAAGGTCACAAATATCAAAATATTAGTTCACAATCAAATCAAATTTTTAGGTCAAAACTTTTTTCTCAGTCACAAATCTCAATTTTATGAGTCACAATTTTTACAATTTGTAATAACAACTTAGTTTTTGGTCACAATTTACAAATTCGTAAGTCACAACTTATTTATCACAACTTTATCTCAATCGCAAATTTCAAATTAATTGGTCACAACTTATCTGTTAATCAGTCACAAATCATCTATAATTGGTCACAATTAATTTTTTAGGTCACAACAATCCATCCACCCCCATCCTACCCTACCCAACTCAACCCTAATCCCACTCCATGACCACTGTAGCCGCTTCCAACACTTACTACACCACCACCGTCGACACATCTAACCGACTACACACCACCACCAACAGCACAATGACAAATCACCACCAGCAAAAACCATCTCACCGACCGCATCTACAACACCACAGCGTTGTTGCCACCACAATGCAACACATCACCACCACCAATCAAGTACACAACACCACCACCGACCCCCATACCAAAAAAAAAAAGTCTCTGATGACAACCAACCTGATGCTCAATTCTTCTAGCGGCTGTGGTGGTTGCAAGAGCGGAACCACCACCAAAAGAAGAAGGAAAAAATAAAAGCAATCTAATTACTATCGCGTTAAGCACAGCTCACAGCGGTCATCGCCGCATCGGGTGCTTCTACTGCACGCATTGTCTTCAGCTATAACACAAAGGAAACATGCAGGTACCCTCCTACATGACTGTAGAAGCCTAAACACTGGTGAAAAATGTATACACCAAAATAAGGCAGGAACCTGGCTTAAATTGACTCTCACAACACCGATCGTCTCCTTCATGTAGCCCACCGTCAACTTCTGTATCAAGCTCACAAAATTCGTCACTTCATCTCACAAAATCGCTGCTATGCACCACAATTTGGTTTGGGATTCTGCTGCCCCAATTCAATAAATCACCTACATCTACGATTTGTGATGACGATGGGCGTCGGAAGAGGATGGGGGCAATAATAATGTTAGTCCATGGGATATTGCTAGAGGATTTGATTTGGGAATAGCTCAGTTAAAGTGATGGGAAGGGGTTGGGCAGCCGGCAGTGTGAGGTTGGTTAGTTTAAATTAATAATAATATTATTAAAATTTTAAAATGAATTATGATCTGAATTTTGAATAAATAAGTCTTAAATTGGATTTTTGAATTTGAAACTTAAAATACATGTGAGGGTGTAATTTCCTCTTTAAATTATTACAAGTAATAGACATCTACACAATCTCTTGTACATACTCGTCTTTCATTTCTCCCCTATCTACCCGTGCATTTTTCTACCCGGGGGCTTCCTATGTAAAGTAAAATGTATTTGTTATTCATTTTTTGTTTCTATTAACGTTCATAACATAACATGTATGTATGTACATATGTACATGAAAGACAAAAACATTCAAAAGAAATTTCATAAGAGATAAGATCACATGACATATATAGGTTGCATAGACAATCTCTCAGAGTCAGCATATCTGTGTCTGACACGTGCCAAATACTGACACTCACCATATACTCTCCGACACGTGTCGGAACTACACCATATGCATGAAAATGATGTCGCCAATTTTAAAAATGACAAGTCTGAGTTTCGATTTTGTTTATATTTGATATGTTTATTTGATGTGATAAATATAAAATGTATTGTTTGTATATTAGACTAAAATAATAATAAATTAAAAAAATAATTTCTGTATCCCCAACGTGTCGTGATCTAACTTTTTTACGAATCACATTTCGGCATGTCCGTGTCACGTGCCCCGTCGGTGCAACCCTGCACATGACACAGTATTTTTTGAATATATATGCCATGATTTTGGAGCATACAAGCATCAAAATTACCTGCTTTTTATGTTATGAAACGAAAAACAAACAAAAAGTGAAACCCCAAAAAAATTTGTGAGTGGTAAACAATGTCACCCACATGAACACTGGAAAGAGTAAAGATAATAAAGCTCTTATTTACAGCCAAAAAGCTCTTTTTGAATTGACATCTGCTTTGTGAAGAAGGATCTAAAGGGACAGTGGCATCACAATCTTTTTACCTTGTGTACATGTTGTAACCATTAAGTTTCTCGGGTTAACATCTCATTTGAAACAAAATACTTATATTTATTTTATTTTTGTAAGGCGGGCGAGTGTCGTCTAAAAGAACATGAACATTTGGACTCATAAGTGGGTGAAGAAGTTTCTTGTGTAATTTTTAAGTCTCTACAAGTCGATAATCGATATATATTGTATTATTATTTTTATTTAAACTACGATTCTTCAATAACTTAAATTTTTAGACGAGGTGAATTAATAAAAGAACATAAAGGCAACAAAGGGTAATGATGAAGGTATGAAGATGATGGGGTCCAATAAATTGGGAATCTTGGGTTTGTTAAGAAGGAGAGGATAGGATGGTGGATTAGTGATAAGTAAAGAAACAGTGCATGTGAGTGGGGTGACATTACTTACTTTAAGTCCAAAGAAAGAAGTTTCTCAAAGAAGTCCAAAGTCAAAGCATCAAATCTTAAAGATTAAAAAGCCCCTTTAAGATCCAAAGCGTGCAATTATGCGTTTTTAGGCTCCATTTTACGTAAGAACCCTATAATCACACACACTAGAATAACTTTGTAATTATCTTTTCAAGGATAACCTCTATCTCTAATTTAGTCCTCTCAATTCACCTTTTTCTTCTCATTCTTGAGGGAAATTAAAAAACATTGCATTATTCGGCATGTTATAATTACATGCATATATAGTCAAGTAATATAAACACGAAATGAAAAAGTAAAATGAATTCACAATAAAAAATCGCCTTAATGAAATTTAAACGCTCGAGAGATGGTTAGGATGACTTATTTAAATAAATTGTTGTTAATTGACAAGTTTGTTAATTCAAGTTCCAACCAGATTACTATATGTATCTTTCATCTTCATGTTAGTCCCTATTTGGCCCCCATTTCTTGTAAATCAAATTTATTCAACACTCAATCTCAACCATATATTTTAGTCAAGTCTACCATTTTTTACTTTTCAAACATTTTTTAACTATACATCCTCTCAAAAATACTATTCAAAATCATAATTTTTCCCAAATAATGGGTCTCAAACAAGGACTTAATATATGTCTCAATGTTTCAATTACTAGTATCTTATTTTCAATAATTATGTATCATGTGGTATTATGAGAAAACTAATGGTTTCAACCCACTTCAGTAACTCACATAATTTTTGAGCTAAAACAATTTTTTTACAAAATTATCACATTTCCCCAAATCTCTTTTTAACAATGCACATTTTAAAAATCACGCGTTTTACTTCAAACAATTCAAATTTCTTGTTTATATAAACAAAAACTAATCATCAGTGAACATTTTTTTCATTTTTTTTTTTTTTTTTAAAGATAATCACTTGTGGCTGCATGTATGTGCATATTGCAATCACACATTTTAGAGATAAAATTATTGAAATTTTTTCCTTTTTCACTTTTGGTGAAGTCAAGAAATTAATGGCAACCCCACAGAGGGTAATTTCAAGTTTGTCTAAACTGTGAGAGTGTTCGATCCTTTGCTAATGGTCTTTGCAAAAATGGAAAGATGCTTTGGTTCCTCAGCATGTGCGCTCTTGAAACACTGATTCTGATGAGTTTTATTGAATTTTGTTTGTGTCTGTGTGCCTGTTATAGATGTTGAAAGAGACGAGACTGCCATCGACCATTACAACTGTGGCACTGAAAAACATGGTGCTTTTTATTTTTACATTTATAATAATATTTGGGTTGCAGTGCAGAAATAGCAGAAGTAAAGGTCTCTCTCTCTCTCTCTCTCTCTAGATTTCAAAATCGTGTGTAATAATTTTGTGCCTTTAATGCCTGGGAAAGACTGGTCACCTCTATTTTCTTCGGAAATACTGTGTAAAGGCAATTTTGTACAAAGAATTAATTGACTAACTCTCACACTTATAGAACGGAACTCACACACAATAAAATATTCATAAAGTTCCTCGTGTGAGAATTAATAACCTGTTTGTACAAGCTTGTTCGTATAAATAGATTAATCCCATTTCTTACCACCTAAGCCGACAAATATCTTCAAATAGTCCAAATAGAAAATCTATGCACTATAAAAGTTTGAGACTAGACCATACAAAAACAATTGGTTTTTTGCTTCTTCTTTTTTCCTTAGACTTTGACTTTAATAAAATTCTAATTTTTAATGAAAAATAAACAGATTTCATGTATTAAAATATTTGTATAATATTCATTGATTTGAACTTTGATAATAAAGACTTGTTTATAAGCTTAAGCAAGTGTTCGATAAATAAAACAAATATAAATTAGTTTGTAAACTACACAATTTTACAAATTATTTTTTAACAATACATATTTTCTTTAACTACTTTTTACTTCAAAATTATAAATAAATCAATTTATAAATCACAGAGTGTTACCAAACTGAGACATTTAGAGAATGTTTAGTAATGTAAAAAAATTTGATTTTTGTTATATATATATAGTGTTTTGATGGATGTGTGGTTTAAAAATATTTGAAAAATAAAAAATTATAAGCTTGACTAAAAATGGATGGTTGAGATTGAGTTTAACAAGTTGTGGTAAATTTTTTATCATTACCAAACAACCTCAAATATCTACTTAAAATGTGTTTCGATTGAAAAAAATGATAAGAACAACCGTAAAAGGGATTTTAATTAATACCAAGAAACCTCATATTCTTTTACAGAAAAAAGAGGGCGAAACAAAAGCCTCACATTCACATTATTGTCTTGAATACAACAAACTTTAATAATTAGATGATCACTTATCAGTTTGATCACCTTTCTTGATATCCCTTTCTCTTAAACCAGATGATACGTAACTCAATCCCAGTGAATTCCCGTTGAGAGACAGTGTTTCCGTAACTGTACGTGAAGCTTGAAACTGCTGCTTACAAGCTTGGCAAGTAACTTGAAATGTAGTTGAATTGATCTGATTTATAGCATGTTGTTTTAAGGCCAGTGCGTTCTCCAATTCTGATCGTGCTTGTTGTCTGATTCTTTTTGCATTGGCAAATTCTTGTTCTGCCAGTTCAATCTGTCGCTTGGCCTGTTCCCTGGCATCTTCTGCATAAGCCTTTTCAGCCATGGCCAACCTAAGCTGCTGCTCCGCCTGTTCTTTCATTATTCTCGATGGTGGCGCCGCCACAGCCATGTTTGGCTTCTCACTGCTGCAAATATTTGCATTATCCATTTCTGTTTTTTCACTGATTTCTGATGACCCAATGGAGAGTTGAAGTTGAGTTGACTGATTCTCATCCATTTTGGTTAAGAGCTGGAGCTCTAAATTTGGTGGCCTGGAATACTTGAGATTTTTACTAGAATCACCTGCAGAAGGGTTCAAGAAATTGTTGTCCATTCTTGGATTTGGAAAAGAGAGAGGTGCAGAAAATATTGGAGCAACATTGGTGTCACTGGAAGGACTGGGGCTTGAAGCTGTTCGAGATAAACATGCTGGAGGCTGTAAATTATTGTGTGATTCTGATCTGAGACGCCCCATGCTGCAAGAATCTTGGTGTTCAATGAAACTCTCTACCCTAAAAATTAACCAAGATTTCAAAAATGTTAATATTGATGACAAATAAGTGCAATGATTCTTGATGCAGTGGAAAAGTAAGAGCAAATTAAAGACGCTGGTTTAAACGAGAAGAAAAAGTGGATCGTATCATTAGCATCTTGACATTTAAGCAAGAACAATGACAACTACAGAGGTTTAATCAACTTGACCAGCAAACATAATAATTGATGAAAATAAAGAAATCTCAGATGGACTGGGAACGGTTATGAATCTAATAAATAATAATGTACGACTCCATATATCAATCAATTAAGCCCTTGTTTGATTCACTTTAAAAAAAAAAAAAAAAATTCCTACAATACTCTATTTTAATCATCTATTAAAAGTAAACTCACAATATTTGACTTTTCAACCAAATCTCAACCATCAATTTTCTTAAAAATCATTATTCATGATTGAGATTGAGTTCGAAAAGTTGAGGTGAAATTTTTTTCGTTACCAAATGGACTCTAAATTGAAATGAAAAAATTGGAAAAGTTAATGGAGAAAAAACCTAAGTGTATATTCTTTTCATGCATGGAAAAACTATTTGGGAATGGAGATATATGGATATGTGGATACGTACGTATGTGAAACAATTTTTTATCAACATTTTCCTTGGTTTGGTAACACTGTATGGTTTTAAAAATTGTTTATTTATGATTTTGAAGTAAAAAGTAGTGGTTAAAAATTGAAGAGAGAAAATATAAGTGTTATTAAAAAATGATTTAAAAAATTTTGTAAGCTAATTTATAAATCAGTTTTGTTTACCAAATAGATAAAGATCTTACTGCTGACTATTTCTAGGATACCAGAAAACACTGTTATTACTATAGTAATAATAACAGTAATACATAAGGACTTTATGGGGGGGGGGGGGAAATGACCCATGAGACTGAATTTTGGGAACTGTGGATAACTGTCAGAAAAAAACTGTTTGGCAGCTGATTTTTATTTTATAAAGTAGGAATTTGAGTTTTTAAGATAAAATAAGTGGTTTGAAAAGTAATTCAAACAAATCGAGGAGTCAAAAATTGATTTGGGAAAATAATAAGTGAAAACCTAGATTATTATGAAATTTCCCTTGAGCATTTCTTGGACTTGTTGATTATATATATATATATATATTTTAATGGAAAGTAACCCTCTGCAGTACTGAATACAACAAAATCTTGGTTCAATATGAATTCTGTTGCAGACGAATTCTTATGTTTTAAGCCACCCAAATTTTTATTTCATTTATGAATAACTTTAAAGTGTAGTTCTGGCAGTATGAGTGCGTGTTGAAGACAAGATTTAACAAAATAAACGAGTTCTCATCTAATTTAGGCTTATCAGAGACGAGACGAGTGACGAATTTCGAGAAGACGAACCTTGAGAAGACACGGCCACAGTCACAAGAATGTCCTCTAGTCCCACAAATTTTGAGATGTGCCTTGTAATCAGATTGAACTGCATATCCCTTTGAACATTTCTCACAAACCCACTGTTTATGATTACTGTGTTTTCTTCTGAAATGTTTTTTGATCCCCACGAGATCACCTAAAGCATGGCAAGGATCATGATGCAAGCAGCTAGGCTCGGGGCACACGAATACTCTCTTCTTTGCTATTAATGTTGTCTCCCTTTTTAGCAGTTTCCAAGGTACTTTGTGTCTTCTTCTATGCATCTGTAAATTTTGATCTCTTTGGAACCCTTGATTGCAGATCTCACATACATATCGATCTGATTCCAGTAGGGTTTTTGGTGAAAGAGATACAACTTCTGCATCTGGATCTAATTACGAGATATATATATATATATATATATATATGCAACAAAACAGCTCTATTAATTAAGTAAAAACAGACGGAAAAAAATTAATTAAATTAAAGAAAATTATGAACGTATATACCTGGGGTTCCTGCTGGCCTTCGTTTCCTTTTACTGCTGTTCTCATTTTCTGAGGAAGCAAATGGCTCGGAAGAAGAAGAGGGATTATTGCTACTTAACATGTATAAGTTCTTAATTATGGATAAGTTATAATGTAAATATTCTATGAAACACAACAACAACAAGGCCAAAATCCCAGAATAAATTCTCTCAAGTTCTGAAACTTGAACATGATAAACAAATGGAGATTTTGGGGTAGAAGATAGGTGAGGGGACGACAGAATATACAGCTACAGCCATGGGGCACAGAAAATTAATAATAAAAAATTAAAGCTTCTTCTTTCGGTTATTTAATCAGCCTTCTATCAGCTTTTAAGCTTTCAGCTTTTTTTTTTTTTTTTTTCAAATAAGCTTTTTCTCTCTCTCACTTAAGTCTTAACCATCATCCTTTTGAAGAGAGAGAGAGAGGGAGGTGGGTCTGGATTTCAAGTTGATCCAAGCAAGAAGCTATTGGATTGGACCGTAGAGAAAAATCCCCACATAGAAACAAAACAGTTCTAATTATACAGTAATTTTGCATGCATAAATACAGGAAAAACTGGATATATACGTACACGTTAGATTCTAAATTTTGTCATTTTTATACATTGTACGTAAAATGTAAACTACAGTAATTAGAGTATTTTGTCTAATTACATATTGATCCCTGGATAGTGACCAGTGACGGACGTAGATTTTTCGTCTTACTTGGACACAATTTGTGTTTTTGCCGACGGTTTGTATGGGGGTTCGAGGCAGCGCTCCCGAAATTTTTTTTTTAGGAAGAAGACCGAAAATGAAAAAGTACTTGAAATTTTTTTACAATTGTTCTCTATGCGTTTTCATATTTTAATAACATTCCATTACATCATTGTCAATATTAAGTACACATCATTATGATTTCTGAACACTTAATCAGAATCTCTTCTTCTTCTTCTTATGTAGCATCATCGCTACCATATTTAACCCAACCATATTTAACCCACTGGACTTTGACTAAATGCATCAATTTGTTTTCTTAAGACATGGACTTTTCTATCAATAATAGACATATGTCTACTCATAAATTCTTCTGAATCAAAATGAAAATTCCCAATCGTATGTGATATTTCATCATATCTTGTAGTATTCATGTAACTTGTCATTTATCATCGTATCATGTGACCTCAAATATTCGTATTAATATCTCTAAAATTTCAATAAATCTTTACTAACATATCATACCATAATAATTTGTCATTTCTTCTTATCACCAAATATCCCAAAATAATTAAAACGATTACCTGAATATTCTCTATGTAATATACCCAAACATGTTATTCACATATCAACATAATCATCAGTTTATCTTTCCAATATTTGTAACCCAAAATTTCTGCAAAATTCAATAAACAAATATCTCCCAAATAATTAAAATTCTTAACTCAAATATCATAACATTTCCCGTAAGGTATTCCTTTCACTTGCACAAACTTATTAATCCTGATTCAATACAGTCCTTATTTCACTTTCACGTATCCCCGTATTATTTCTATACCTTGATTATTATATCAAAATATCAGTACCCAAAATCCAAGAAAATATTCCATATCTCAAATCTCGTCATCATCAAATCTTCCTTTTATCAAGAAAGTAAACGGCGTATAAACTCTTGTTCCCTCTTTTCCATTATTCTATTCCGCGCTTTCTTGCTGGAATCAATATCACGCGGATTCCCTCCGATCCTTAATGCTTTTAAATAGTTCATGCTGGGAAGAGGTTAGATCCATCAAAAACATGGATATCATTCTTACAAACATTCGCAAGTATTATTCCAGTCTTCCAATGAATGATCTGAGGAAAATTTATCGAATAAGACTCGAAAGATTGAGGTTGCTGATGGCTCATGGTGTTTCAGAAGATGTTCGCTGGTTGATCGAAGCAAAGGTTCGACTATCTGGTGAATTACCTATGACATTTCCAAAGCACATGCCTGGTTTAGGCAAAAGCACCTTCGCAAAGAAACGAAGAGCAAAAAGGCTGAATGGTTGCTACAAATGTGCTCGTTGGAACTGTGATACTCGTTGCAAAACAGTAGGATATTCTTCTACTAATCGGGATGATAAAATCAAATTCATAAAGGGTGGACTGAGTAAGGAGTCTTTGGATGATATTCGACTGACTCTTGAGACGCACCCAAGTGGTTATGTGCAACGTGAACTTCTCTCCTTATACGCTCAGTTTAACGAGGACAAAAATCGTTATAGTCTCCAAAATATAATAGCAAAAGATCCTGTTTGCCAGCCTGTTTTACAAAATGAGGCTTCTGGCAGTTCAACAATGATATAAGGTAAATCTCTTGATACACATTTAAAATATTTTGCTGTTTTCTTTCACGCGTTTTGGAAATAAAATATATTTTCCTTTCTCGAGTTTTGATAAAGCTGGAAATAAATCACCGAAAGGTGATATCTTTGGTAAAACAGTCAAAAGTTGGCCGATTTTGACAAAAGTAAATCTTTACTTTTTCATAATCAATCAAAAACGGTAAATTTTTTCGGCTTTAAATAGCCAAACATATTTCATAGTTCAGGCATCCCAAAATCACATCTTCTTCGTAAGTTTTCTCTTCTATACTATCAAAGATGGAAGCACCAAAACTTCGACAGATCAAAACTATTTGTGTATTTTGTGGATCAAAAGTGGGGAAAGGCTTCAGTTATCTAGAAGCGGCCGTAGATCTTGGAAAGAAACTGGGGGAAAAAGGTATCACTCTTGTGTATGGGGGTGGTAGCAGTGGTCTAATGGGTTGTGTTTCCCAATCTGCTCTTGCAGAGAAATCAAAAGTAATCGGTGTCATACCTGTCCCTTTGGTAGATGTTGCAGGCAAAACACGAGGGCATGAAGTTCAAACATTATCCATCCATGAACGCATAACTTGTATGCTATATGGTTCTGAT
Source organism: Ligustrum vulgare (assembly GCA_963555705.1). Lineage (NCBI taxonomy): Eukaryota > Viridiplantae > Streptophyta > Magnoliopsida > Lamiales > Oleaceae > Ligustrum > Ligustrum vulgare. The sequence goes on from OY743179.1 coordinate 8,204,976, forward strand.
GCCTTTATAGCCCTGCCCGGAGGTTTTGGTACCTTAGAAGAAATCTTTAACATTACCTCGTGGGCTCAACTAGATCTCCATACTAAGCCTATTGGGCTTCTGAATGTTAACAATTTCTTTGATGGCTTGTTAACCTTTCTTGATTATGCTGTGGAACAGGGATTCATCTCTCCATTTTCCAGAAGGCTCCTTATTTCTGCTCCTACTATTGATGAACTACTGGATAAGCTGCAGTCATATATCTCAATACAAGATCCAGCAGGGGTTAAGATAGATTGGTCGCAAGGAAGGGGAATCAAGCGAAAATGGAGTCCGGTTAATGTAAACTTAACTTTATGAATCTTAGAATAGGTGGGGGTAGAGTACGGAGTATTCTTACTCTCGAGACACCCCTCTAATTTCCTAGGATTTCCTTAATGTTTAAATCTTGTGTGTACCTCAAAGGTTCCAGGTGGTAGATTACGGAGTATTCTTACTCTCGAAACACACCTCTTTGAAGGTTTCTTTATTTCCTCAAAAGGTCAGAGGTGGTAGGATACGGCTACTCCGAAAACACATCTCTCAATTTGAGGAATTTCCCATGTTGCTTTCTTTTGCTTTTGCGTGTTTCATGTATTTCTTTTCCAGTGTGACTCTTTGTATGTTCTCCTTATGAGAAAATAATAAAATCTCTGCTATCATCTACTAAATCTCGTTTGTGATGTAAATGAACTTGCATGTCTAACCTTAATTCCTTTAGTGGATGCTTATCATATCATGCTCTTAATTCCAAATGATAAAATTCTGGACAGAGTCTCCCTTGTAATTTGGACTTATCCCAAACCATAAGCATACTTCATAACTCACAATAATAAATAACTCCACATTTGATCACAACGATCTAAAAATATTGAAAACGATTCCAACACTTCAATATCATCAAAAAAATATCCCATAATTCAATTCATAATTCCTCAACATAACAATTTCAAATCATATTTTTCAATATCACAATATCACTTCCTTCCATACCTTAATTGGCTCAAAAGATTACTCATACTTATATTTATAAGTCATAAATCATATTCCCAAAATTTAATCACAAGGCCAAAGTTCATAATAAATTTCTCTTCAATATAGAGGCATAATTCACTTACTCAACATAATATCCATTACTTAATTCCCAATAACCAAATCTTTAAATCTCTAACTTCATAATGCTTCTCATAAAAGTCTCATTAAAACCACTTATAATCTTAACATCTCATAAAACTTCATAAAATTGGCTCGCTATTTCTCATTAAATCTAAATGATAGATAATCTGAACATATTTCTAATCATTTCTGTTGACTTCTCATACTTAGTGTCATGTCTAAAATCAATTATGCAAAGTCCATTTAAGGTTCATCATTTCTAAACTCAAGGACAACAATTATTTTGAAAATCATTCTTAAGTCATATTATTCCCATTATGCTCAACACCCGTTCTCTTTCTTTCTTTTCTTTCCGAATTTTTTTTTTTCAGAATTGAAACTTGAAGAGTGGTACCAATAATCATCCACAGTTTTTCCTTGCTTTTAAGCAAAGGTAGTGATAAAGGGATAAATTATTGAACCGAAAATTGAAACTTGAAGAGGAAGTACAATAACCATCCACAGTTTTTCTCTTGTTTTTACACAAAGGTAGTGATAAAGGGATAAATTATTGTACGAATTCATTATTAATTTTGTTTGTTTAATATATTATTCCATATATTTTGGGCAAAAGTTACAACCCAACTTAATTTCTAATTGAGTCAATCTTACTAAGCTTAATATGCACCAAAATTCATATAAATATCCTCTCTGTCTCATGATTCTACATTGAAAAGAATAAAAAAATTGAGTCTTCTATCAATTTATATCATACTTGACATGTATATTATGTGTAACACATAAAGATTCATAACATATGAAGATTTCATACTTAACATGTCTTAATAAAATCGTAAATGACTTGCAAAGCATATAACATACCTGGTTCGAGGAGTCAATACGTGGAGAGTGACATAGTAGAGTGATGAGTTAAAATATTTCATATAATCTTATTTTCCTTTAATCAACAATAATTTAATGTGGTTGTATCCAAATCAACATTTTCTTGAATCATAATTCCTAATTAATCACAATCTTCAAAACAAATCCAATATCGATATAGTAATTATCTCCCCATCAATAATTAATAACTTAACCCAAATAAAATTTATCGTCAAATCTTATTTTTCCTTTAGTCCCCGAACTTCTAGAAATTTATCAAAGACATCAATATAAACATCATATCACTAACTAATTATATTCCATACAATTTTCAGGACATTACAAACTCCCTTGCTTAAAATGAATTTTGTCCTTGAAATTCGCACATCAAATTTCATCATGCTTTTCAAAATCATAACCATACTTGACATGTGAAAATTCAACTTTTTTTTTTATAATGAATAGTGATTTCGTTCACTGTTCATCATGAATAGCACGTCGTTTTACTGTTCACGTGAATAGTGATTTTTTTTTTTTTTTTTTTTTTAAAGAAATAAAATTTCAAAAATCTACAGAATCGTTTTTAAAACTCTTTGCTCTGATACCAACTGTGACGACCCGAATTCTCGACCATTCGAGTGCCACTAAAAGTGACTCATATCATATTATCGAGACTTAAATAGTAATGTAAAATTATTCAAAAGAATAATTAGAATCCCATAATTTTATTTGTGAATAAAAATAGAACATAATTTTCTTACATAAAGTTCAACATAATTATCTCATCAATCTTAACCACTTTTGCCACTTCCATGTTGACCGCCTCGAACCTTCAATTATCTGAAAATGGTAAATATCGTGGAGTGAGATTTATAAAATCCCAGTAAGTATACCAAGCATAAATTTTCTTTTGAAAGCATATGGATCATTTTCATCATAACATAGGATAGGATCGAAATACTCATAAACATAGGGAGACACAAGAATTTTACCGAACTTAAATGGAAAGAATTCTTATGTGTAGCGCTACTAAACTCCGGTCCCCTTAGCATAATCATAAACATATCATATGGGACCAATAGCAATCTTGTGAGATTGATTTCATAGCAATGATCCAAACATTTTCGTAAAAACATAAGGTATATCTAATTTTCATAAAAACATACTTACTTTTCTTAAAAATATAAGGTATTTTACTTTTCATAAAAACATACTTACTTTTCTTAAAAACATAAGGTGTATTTACCTTTCATAAAAACATACTTACTTTTCATAAAAACATAAGGTAATACCTTTCATAAAAACATACTTACTTTTCATAAAAACTTAAAGTATATTTACATTTCATAACAACATACTTAATTTTCATAAAAACATAAGATATACTTACTTGTCATAAAAACATACTTACTTTTCATAAAAACATAAGGTGTATTTACCTTTCATAAAAACATACTTACTTTTCATAAAAACATAAGATATACTTACTTGTCATAAAAACATACTTACTTTTCATAAAAACATAAGGTGTATTTACCTTTCATAAAAACATACTTACTTTTCATAAAAACATAAGATATACTTACTTGTCATAAAAACATACTTACTTTTCATAAAAACATAAGGTGTATTTACCTTTCATAAAAACATACTTACTTTTCATAAAAACATAAGATATACTTACTTGTCATAAAAACATACTTACTTTTCATAAAAACATACTTACTTTTCATAAAAACATAAGGTGTATTTACCTTTCATAAAAACATACTTACTTTTCATAAAAACATAAGATATACTTACCTTTTAAAAGATTAAAATGAAGTGTAGTAGTAAATGAACCAAAACTTTCTTGACCACCTTGAATTTCTCTTACTTGTGGATTTTGTCAAGAGATTGGAAATAAGTGTATATGTGTAGAGTTGTGTGTAAAAGAGATGGGTTTAAATAGATGTATAAAGTTGGCATATTGTAAACATAATCATTCAATTCTATTAATTTTAACACATCATTTTCTTAAAGTAAAGCACCATTCATATACTTTTCCATATTTATACAAATAATATGCTCTTCATGATTATATATAATGGAGTCTATCAATCATTCATATACTTTTCCATATTTATACAATTATTATGCTCTTCATGATTATATATAATGGAGTATATAAATCATTCATATACTTTTCCATATTTATACAAATATTATGCTCTTCATGATTACATATAATGGAGTCTTATCAATCATTCATATACTTTTCCATATTTATACAAATATTATGCTCTTCATGTTTATATATAATGGAGTATATAATTCATTCATATACTTTTCCATATTTATACAAATATTATGCTCTTCATGATTACATATAATGGAGTCTATCAACCATTCATATACTTTTCCATATTTATTAAATTAAGATTCTCATAATTATTATATATAATGGAACCTCTCATGCTTGCATATATTTTCTTAATTTCAATAATAAAAATAATTTTTGTATAAATAAATATTGGGATAACATTGAATTAAGTACTTGGACTTAATATACTTTAAATCAAGAGAATGGAAATATTTTTAGAAATTCGGAATTTAATTTAAAATCGAACGATCTCGATTATTTCTTGATTTGGCAATACGAATACGTCGTGGCGTTAACTTAATAAAAATGGGTGAAATAGTAGCGACACGATTTTCTATTAAAATAATTATTAATCGCGTAAAAATTCTTGGTCGCTACAAACTTACCCCCTTAAAATAATTTCGTCCTCGAAATTAATCTTACTTGATCTTATGATTTCTGAACACTTAATCAGAATCTCTTCTTCTTCTTCTTATGTAGCATCATCGCTACCATATTTAACCCAACCATATTTAACCCACTGGACTTTGACTAAATGCATCAATTTGTTTTCTTAAGACATGGACTTTTCTATCAATAATAGACATATGTCTACTCATAAATTCTTCTGAATCAAAATGAAAATTCCCAATCGTATGTGATATTTCATCATATCTTGTAGTATTCATGTAACTTGTCATTTATCATCGTATCATGTGACCTCAAATATTCGTATTAATATCTCTAAAATTTCAATAAATCTTTACTAACATATCATACCATAATAATTTGTCATTTCTTCTTATCACCAAATATCCCAAAATAATTAAAACGATTACCTGAATATTCTCTATGTAATATACCCAAACATGTTATTCACATATCAACATAATCATCAGTTTATCTTTCCAATATTTGTAACCCAAAATTTCTGCAAAATTCAATAAACAAATATCTCCCAAATAATTAAAATTCTTAACTCAAATATCATAACATTTCCCGTAAGGTATTCCTTTCACTTGCACAAACTTATTAATCCTGATTCAATACAGTCCTTATTTCACTTTCACGTATCCCCGTATTATTTCTATACCTTGATTATTATATCAAAATATCAGTACCCAAAATCCAAGAAAATATTCCATATCTCAAATCTCGTCATCATCAAATCTTCCTTTTATCAAGAAAGTAAACGGCGTATAAACTCTTGTTCCCTCTTTTCCATTATTCTATTCCGCGCTTTCTTGCTGGAATCAATATCACGCGGATTCCCTCCGATCCTTAATGCTTTTAAATAGTTCATGCTGGGAAGAGGTTAGATCCATCAAAAACATGGATATCATTCTTACAAACATTCGCAAGTATTATTCCAGTCTTCCAATGAATGATCTGAGGAAAATTTATCGAATAAGACTCGAAAGATTGAGGTTGCTGATGGCTCATGGTGTTTCAGAAGATGTTCGCTGGTTGATCGAAGCAAAGGTTCGACTATCTGGTGAATTACCTATGACATTTCCAAAGCACATGCCTGGTTTAGGCAAAAGCACCTTCGCAAAGAAACGAAGAGCAAAAAGGCTGAATGGTTGCTACAAATGTGCTCGTTGGAACTGTGATACTCGTTGCAAAACAGTAGGATATTCTTCTACTAATCGGGATGATAAAATCAAATTCATAAAGGGTGGACTGAGTAAGGAGTCTTTGGATGATATTCGACTGACTCTTGAGACGCACCCAAGTGGTTATGTGCAACGTGAACTTCTCTCCTTATACGCTCAGTTTAACGAGGACAAAAATCGTTATAGTCTCCAAAATATAATAGCAAAAGATCCTGTTTGCCAGCCTGTTTTACAAAATGAGGCTTCTGGCAGTTCAACAATGATATAAGGTAAATCTCTTGATACACATTTAAAATATTTTGCTGTTTTCTTTCACGCGTTTTGGAAATAAAATATATTTTCCTTTCTCGAGTTTTGATAAAGCTGGAAATAAATCACCGAAAGGTGATATCTTTGGTAAAACAGTCAAAAGTTGGCCGATTTTGACAAAAGTAAATCTTTACTTTTTCATAATCAATCAAAAACGGTAAATTTTTTCGGCTTTAAATAGCCAAACATATTTCATAGTTCAGGCATCCCAAAATCACATCTTCTTCGTAAGTTTTCTCTTCTATACTATCAAAGATGGAAGCACCAAAACTTCGACAGATCAAAACTATTTGTGTATTTTGTGGATCAAAAGTGGGGAAAGGCTTCAGTTATCTAGAAACGGCCGTAGATCTTGGAAAGAAACTGGGGGAAAAAGGTATCACTCTTGTGTATGGGGGTGGTAGCAGTGGTCTAATGGGTTGTGTTTCCCAATCTGCTCTTGCAGAGAAATCAAAAGTAATCGGTGTCATACCTGTCCCTTTGGTAGATGTTGCAGGCAAAACACGAGGGCATGAAGTTCAAACATTATCCATCCATGAACGCATAACTTGTATGCTATATGGTTCTGATGCCTTTATAGCCCTGCCCGGAGGTTTTGGTACCTTAGAAGAAATCTTTAACATTACCTCGTGGGCTCAACTAGATCTCCATACTAAGCCTATTGGGCTTCTGAATGTTAACAATTTCTTTGATGGCTTGTTAACCTTTCTTGATTATGCTGTGGAACAGGGATTCATCTCTCCATTTTCCAGAAGGCTCCTTATTTCTGCTCCTACTATTGATGAACTACTGGATAAGCTGCAGTCATATATCTCAATACAAGATCCAGCAGGGGTTAAGATAGATTGGTCGCAAGGAAGGGGAATCAAGCGAAAATGGAGTCCGGTTAATGTAAACTTAACTTTATGAATCTTAGAATAGGTGGGGGTAGAGTACGGAGTATTCTTACTCTCGAGACACCCCTCTAATTTCCTAGGATTTCCTTAATGTTTAAATCTTGTGTGTACCTCAAAGGTTCCAGGTGGTAGATTACGGAGTATTCTTACTCTCGAAACACACCTCTTTGAAGGTTTCTTTATTTCCTCAAAAGGTCAGAGGTGGTAGGATACGGCTACTCCGAAAACACATCTCTCAATTTGAGGAATTTCCCATGTTGCTTTCTTTTGCTTTTGCGTGTTTCATGTATTTCTTTTCCAGTGTGACTCTTTGTATGTTCTCCTTATGAGAAAATAATAAAATCTCTGCTATCATCTACTAAATCTCGTTTGTGATGTAAATGAACTTGCATGTCTAACCTTAATTCCTTTAGTGGATGCTTATCATATCATGCTCTTAATTCCAAATGATAAAATTCTGGACAGAGTCTCCCTTGTAATTTGGACTTATCCCAAACCATAAGCATACTTCATAACTCACAATAATAAATAACTCCACATTTGATCACAACGATCTAAAAATATTGAAAACGATTCCAACACTTCAATATCATCAAAAAAATATCCCATAATTCAATTCATAATTCCTCAACATAACAATTTCAAATCATATTTTTCAATATCACAATATCACTTCCTTCCATACCTTAATTGGCTCAAAAGATTACTCATACTTATATTTATAAGTCATAAATCATATTCCCAAAATTTAATCACAAGGCCAAAGTTCATAATAAATTTCTCTTCAATATAGAGGCATAATTCACTTACTCAACATAATATCCATTACTTAATTCCCAATAACCAAATCTTTAAATCTCTAACTTCATAATGCTTCTCATAAAAGTCTCATTAAAACCACTTATAATCTTAACATCTCATAAAACTTCATAAAATTGGCTCGCTATTTCTCATTAAATCTAAATGATAGATAATCTGAACATATTTCTAATCATTTCTGTTGACTTCTCATACTTAGTGTCATGTCTAAAATCAATTATGCAAAGTCCATTTAAGGTTCATCATTTCTAAACTCAAGGACAACAATTATTTTGAAAATCATTCTTAAGTCATATTATTCCCATTATGCTCAACACCCGTTCTCTTTCTTTCTTTTCTTTCCGAATTTTTTTTTTTCAGAATTGAAACTTGAAGAGTGGTACCAATAATCATCCACAGTTTTTCCTTGCTTTTAAGCAAAGGTAGTGATAAAGGGATAAATTATTGAACCGAAAATTGAAACTTGAAGAGGAAGTACAATAACCATCCACAGTTTTTCTCTTGTTTTTACACAAAGGTAGTGATAAAGGGATAAATTATTGTACGAATTCATTATTAATTTTGTTTGTTTAATATATTATTCCATATATTTTGGGCAAAAGTTACAACCCAACTTAATTTCTAATTGAGTCAATCTTACTAAGCTTAATATGCACCAAAATTCATATAAATATCCTCTCTGTCTCATGATTCTACATTGAAAAGAATAAAAAAATTGAGTCTTCTATCAATTTATATCATACTTGACATGTATATTATGTGTAACACATAAAGATTCATAACATATGAAGATTTCATACTTAACATGTCTTAATAAAATCGTAAATGACTTGCAAAGCATATAACATACCTGGTTCGAGGAGTCAATACGTGGAGAGTGACATAGTAGAGTGATGAGTTAAAATATTTCATATAATCTTATTTTCCTTTAATCAACAATAATTTAATGTGGTTGTATCCAAATCAACATTTTCTTGAATCATAATTCCTAATTAATCACAATCTTCAAAACAAATCCAATATCGATATAGTAATTATCTCCCCATCAATAATTAATAACTTAACCCAAATAAAATTTATCGTCAAATCTTATTTTTCCTTTAGTCCCCGAACTTCTAGAAATTTATCAAAGACATCAATATAAACATCATATCACTAACTAATTATATTCCATACAATTTTCAGGACATTACAAACTCCCTTGCTTAAAATGAATTTTGTCCTTGAAATTCGCACATCAAATTTCATCATGCTTTTCAAAATCATAACCATACTTGACATGTGAAAATTCAACTTTTTTTTTTATAATGAATAGTGATTTCGTTCACTGTTCATCATGAATAGCACGTCGTTTTACTGTTCACGTGAATAGTGATTTTTTTTTTTTTTTTTTTTTTAAAGAAATAAAATTTCAAAAATCTACAGAATCGTTTTTAAAACTCTTTGCTCTGATACCAACTGTGACGACCCGAATTCTCGACCATTCGAGTGCCACTAAAAGTGACTCATATCATATTATCGAGACTTAAATAGTAATGTAAAATTATTCAAAAGAATAATTAGAATCCCATAATTTTATTTGTGAATAAAAATAGAACATAATTTTCTTACATAAAGTTCAACATAATTATCTCATCAATCTTAACCACTTTTGCCACTTCCATGTTGACCGCCTCGAACCTTCAATTATCTGAAAATGGTAAATATCGTGGAGTGAGATTTATAAAATCCCAGTAAGTATACCAAGCATAAATTTTCTTTTGAAAGCATATGGATCATTTTCATCATAACATAGGATAGGATCGAAATACTCATAAACATAGGGAGACACAAGAATTTTACCGAACTTAAATGGAAAGAATTCTTATGTGTAGCGCTACTAAACTCCGGTCCCCTTAGCATAATCATAAACATATCATATGGGACCAATAGCAATCTTGTGAGATTGATTTCATAGCAATGATCCAAACATTTTCGTAAAAACATAAGGTATATCTAATTTTCATAAAAACATACTTACTTTTCTTAAAAATATAAGGTATTTTACTTTTCATAAAAACATACTTACTTTTCTTAAAAACATAAGGTGTATTTACCTTTCATAAAAACATACTTACTTTTCATAAAAACATAAGGTAATACCTTTCATAAAAACATACTTACTTTTCATAAAAACTTAAAGTATATTTACATTTCATAACAACATACTTAATTTTCATAAAAACATAAGATATACTTACTTGTCATAAAAACATACTTACTTTTCATAAAAACATAAGGTGTATTTACCTTTCATAAAAACATACTTACTTTTCATAAAAACATAAGATATACTTACTTGTCATAAAAACATACTTACTTTTCATAAAAACATAAGGTGTATTTACCTTTCATAAAAACATACTTACTTTTCATAAAAACATAAGATATACTTACTTGTCATAAAAACATACTTACTTTTCATAAAAACATAAGGTGTATTTACCTTTCATAAAAACATACTTACTTTTCATAAAAACATAAGATATACTTACTTGTCATAAAAACATACTTACTTTTCATAAAAACATACTTACTTTTCATAAAAACATAAGGTGTATTTACCTTTCATAAAAACATACTTACTTTTCATAAAAACATAAGATATACTTACCTTTTAAAAGATTAAAATGAAGTGTAGTAGTAAATGAACCAAAACTTTCTTGACCACCTTGAATTTCTCTTACTTGTGGATTTTGTCAAGAGATTGGAAATAAGTGTATATGTGTAGAGTTGTGTGTAAAAGAGATGGGTTTAAATAGATGTATAAAGTTGGCATATTGTAAACATAATCATTCAATTCTATTAATTTTAACACATCATTTTCTTAAAGTAAAGCACCATTCATATACTTTTCCATATTTATACAAATAATATGCTCTTCATGATTATATATAATGGAGTCTATCAATCATTCATATACTTTTCCATATTTATACAATTATTATGCTCTTCATGATTATATATAATGGAGTATATAAATCATTCATATACTTTTCCATATTTATACAAATATTATGCTCTTCATGATTACATATAATGGAGTCTTATCAATCATTCATATACTTTTCCATATTTATACAAATATTATGCTCTTCATGTTTATATATAATGGAGTATATAATTCATTCATATACTTTTCCATATTTATACAAATATTATGCTCTTCATGATTACATATAATGGAGTCTATCAACCATTCATATACTTTTCCATATTTATTAAATTAAGATTCTCATAATTATTATATATAATGGAACCTCTCATGCTTGCATATATTTTCTTAATTTCAATAATAAAAATAATTTTTGTATAAATAAATATTGGGATAACATTGAATTAAGTACTTGGACTTAATATACTTTAAATCAAGAGAATGGAAATATTTTTAGAAATTCGGAATTTAATTTAAAATCGAACGATCTCGATTATTTCTTGATTTGGCAATACGAATACGTCGTGGCGTTAACTTAATAAAAATGGGTGAAATAGTAGCGACACGATTTTCTATTAAAATAATTATTAATCGCGTAAAAATTCTTGGTCGCTACAGTTGTCATGTGTAGATGTAAAACTTCCGATCATTCTTTTTATTCCTATAGCAGAATTATGTACGGATATTACATGTTTTTCATGTTGTACAGATATAGTCCTTGTTTAGTGTAGCTTCAAATTTGGGTAAAAATTTAATTTTTCAATCAGCAATTAATTTTAGTAGCACATTTTATGTGACTTGTAACTTTTATCAACTTTTCGACTATACTTTACATTATTATTTTTATCAAAATTTACTAATTTTTGTACTTTTTAGCTACAACAAATAAAGACATAGTTTTCTTATAGAGTGGTCGACGTTATTGAGAAAATTCCTTCTTCGTAGTGATGATATTCGCTTTGTGAAGTACGCACCAAGAAAATATGTAGAAAACAATGAAATGAATACAGACTTGAATCGCAAAGTATGTTGTCCTAAAAGCTAAATTTGAGTTCTCTCTTAAAGAGAATACTAAAGGGCTTCCAAGAAAATTATTTTAGCGGATTTCAAGACTTGAACCAAGTTTCAAATATCACAATTGAATACTTGGAAACAGTGACGGATCGAGGAATCGAAATCAGTTAGAGCGGCAATTGATTCGTCAACAATTTAATATTGACCGTTGACAAGTCAACAGGCGTTGACTGTGAATAAAATATGTCAAAATATTTTTAATAAGTATGCAACTTATCAAACAACATGAAAATCATATAATAGTAAAAATATAATCTAATACAAGCCATAATAATGCTAAAAAGTGTTTAGTACAACTCCAATTTCAATTTGTTAAAGACTTATAGCTAGTTTGGTAATGGTTAAATTTTTGTCACAACTTTTCAAATACAATCTCAACCATCCATTCTTAGTCAAGTCCACCATTTTTGACTTTTCAAACAATTTTAAACCACACATTCATCAAAAAACAAAAAAAACTACAAAAATCAAAATTTTTCACATTACCAAACAGAAATTTCTAAATTTTTCCCCTGCTCAAATTACTAATCCCAAATTCCTAATTTCCAAGTCCCAACTAAATCATTTATTTAACAATTAACACAACATCTCTAGTCTCAACATTGCTAAATGCTAAGTAAATGTTCAAAATCAGTTAAATCACACTGTTGATTCGAGCCCAAAGAAGGGTACAGTGACCCACCAGCGAAGGCCCAATAGGACCCTGACCCACCGTTAAAGGACTAAAGTATCACCTGGGATGATTGCCGAGGTGGTACGCCAAGCAAACCTCTTTAGCCGACCTGGTTAACGCAACAGCCGATGTGCTTTATATTCAACCGGGGCGCTTTATGGCGTTGGCCAGAAGAGAGATGGAGTCAGTGATGTGACACTGCCTTTACCAAAACGTGACAGGCGCCCATCCCCTACGAAATGTAGCAATGATTACGGTTGAAAAGCAAGGTTGTCACTTCCATGAGCTAGGGAGATGACAAGTGTAAAGTATGTCACGTGTCGCAATCCGAGACAAGAAGTTCCACTATAAATAAAGCACAATTGTCTCCAAGGAGGGGGTTAGCAATTTCTCACTCTAAACGATACATTTCTCTCACTCCCTTTTCTCTCTTTTACACATTTATATTTCCCGCACCCAATATATATATTTGCCTAAAATGAGCACTGACTTAGGCATCGGAGTGCAAATGTGAGCCACCTCGGCCCCCTTTGCAAGCTGATTGTTTGTCTTAGTGCGCAGGAGATCCACGTGTTCAAAAGGGAGAAGCTAAGACGTGTTGGTCAAAGGTCCAGCCGAATTTTGTGGTCAACACACACCATTACACACTAACAGGCAACACCGCAACAGCTAGGGCAGGGTGTGAGTCCGGTCGGGTTTGATAAGGTTGAAGGCCAACTCGAACCTGAAACCAATCATGTCGGCTTGCATGAAAATAAACCCAATCAACCCAATGAAAGTTTTAAAAAACCAAACCAACTCAAACCAACGTTGAGCTGTTTGGGTCGGTTTGATTTGCGGTTTGGACTTTCAATTTGGGCCTCTTTTTTATTATTGCTAGGCCTCATGTTTTGGGCCATTTGTTGAATTAAGTGATAATTAGGCCTTGTACCAACCTAAACAATCAAAATTGAATTATAAACCATATTAAAATATAAATGGATTTATAGCCTTTTCATAAACAAAAATTGCATATATAGAATTGTTATTATATAATTAAAAGATATATATTAACAGAAAGGAGAGATTTCCGCCCCACCCATATCTAACTGTTCCTGATTTTTTGAAAATAATTAATGGAGCTTACGACTTCAACAATGAATTTCACAGAATCCAATCCTACAACTCACCGAACTTAACGTTTTCATCGGCGTCCGTTAACACAAACTTATATCTTGGCAGGGAAGATTTTTATCTATTCAAATACAAATACATCCAGAAGTTCAGAACTTAGCTGCATTTCTCATCTGAAGCCCATGTTCTTCATCAAGTCTATCTAAATCCAAGGTTTTCAGTTAATTATTTATTTCGGGGTTTCATATTCAATATTTAACTGTATATATCAGCAGAAGCCTGTGATCTTCATCAATTATAGGTATTTCCAAGGTATGTTTATCAAATATTACCAACCGAAGAATAATCAAAAATTAATTTATGGTTACAGATTGTAAAGGCCATTTTCCTAACTCTGCTAATGATGAAACTATTTTCTTCCCACATTTAATTGTGATCAACATCGGGTGCGTTAATCTATGAATGTACTTGAACTGTGCTTTCGATTTTGTTTCCAAGTTTCAATTTTCAAATTTTTTTTATTTAATACTTTATTATGTTTCGCAGTTCTAATTAATGAATTATTTGATATGCTAATTGATTAACGTTCAAATAGATTGAACTGCTTCAAAGGGGGAAAATAAAGAAATACTGAAATCCTTCTACTTCGAGACATTTTAGTATGCTTGATTAAATGAATACTCTAGAAACAATTTCAATTTGGATTTATGAAGCATGAAAGTTGAAATAAAATATGTGAAATAACAAAATTGAAACAATATCCAATTCACATATTTGAAATCATAAAAGTTACTAAATCTCTGGTTTCATAATCTGACATACGAATGCCCTTTTCTATCAGATAGCAGCTGCATAGAGTTTAATTACATCAGAACTGCTTGTTACATCTGGATATTAACGAGTTCGAGTTAAAGAGGGTGTTGATCTTTCATGAGTTCAAAGGTATCATGTGTACTGTACAAGATTATGTAAATTCTTGAAGGTGGCAATGAGGATTCCTTAAATTCTCGCAAGCTATTATCATTGGGCCAACAAAGTAGGTGAGAAAGTAGAAGTAATGTTAGGGGAAAAAAATGCTGGAAATGTTCTAAAAATTGGGCTAAATTACTACTCCATCTAGTTTTTACAATGGCATCATGGATTTAGTTGGCCTTGCAACAAGGCAAGTTGCCATATAAATGTGTGAATAATTAAATTCCGAGAAGTTTCTTATAAAAACTAAAAAGTGATGGCCTAAAATCTGATCCTTTTAACTATTCAGTGTTGGAATAGGCACTTTCAAATTCTTAGAGATAAGTTAATATGAATGCAGTTACTGCTATATCACTTAATTTTGCTATAAGCTACAATCCAATACTGGGCTGACCGTTTAAGGTATGATCTCGAGTAACTCGATGAGTCCTCACGCCACAGTTTGGAACTTAGCATTGCTCAAAACACTTGTGCCTAACGAGACATGCTCTTGTAGTCACTTGCTTGGTGTGCCCCGGGGTGTGTTTGTTCATATAACCCATTGGCAATCTAACTAGAGAAATTTGTGACAGACGGGGGTAATCGGACTGCTCCCTCATAAGTTTATACAACTTCATTCATTTCATTATGCATGTTTGTGACAAGATGCACACTTTTACTCATTGTTTCCTTTACATAGGTTGATGTGGAAGACAACTCCAGTTACATTTTTCTTCTTAGTAGCTCTTATGCCATGGTTGGACCGTTCCAGGGTAATGTCTTTCAAATGGAACGTCAATAACACCAATGCTATTCTAGTATCAGCTTTACTCGATTTTCTCTTACAGTGGTCTGGAGCTTTGGCGCCCCAATAGCATACAAACAGAGACATCAAGTTCCTGGTAGAAAGAAATACACAAAATCTCCGAGAAAAAAGGGAAAAGAAACTTATGTACAATAGAATGAATACTGTACCTGATGTTGTCACGTGATCAAATGTGAATTAGAAATTGTCAGTTCTGATAACAGACATAATAATGAAACTCACATGGAACTATCAAAAGATTTTCTATCATGTTCTTCATACTATTAAATACAAACATGAATTGATGCAATTTTTATGCAAATTTCCATTTTTGATACAGCGGTCTAAACTCCCTTAACCTTTATTCCCCCATTCTTTCCCTTCACTTTCTTCCTTTAGAATAAAAAATTATTATTTTGTTAATTTGCATAAATTGGGATCAGATTTATGTTTCATAACAGAAACAAATCAAACAATAATAAAAACATGAATTCAAAGAAGCTATTCACAGGCTTGAGTCTTCACACGACCTTCACACGAGTCATGAAGTTAGCTATGATCTCAGTTGATACACCAAAGCAATTTGGGTCTGCATGGTTTTAGGGAAGTTTAGTGCTGCTGAAGGTGAAAGCAGAAGCAAAGAAACCATAGGAAATGGAGGAAGATGCCAGTCAGATGACTCAGATCCACCAGTCCAGCTTCATTCTTTTCCTTTTCCTCTTGTGGCTTGCAACGGCACTTCACACTGTTGTATGAACAGGATTTTAGCTTCTCTTTTCTTTATTTAATACCATCTAGTCCAATCTCAAGGGTGGTTGAAGTTTAATCTTAAGAATTGTCTGATTTTCTAACTATAGTTCCTGAAAGGGAGAAAAGTGCTATAGGATGTAAACAAGGGACCTGGGATAGAGGGTAAGTGCTGGGCTGCAGTTATAGTCTTCGTTCATGAGAAATGACAAACATTTCTATGCAACTACGACTACAATCCATGAAGGTTACTGACATCGGTAGGCAGTACCTTTTCGAAAAGAGATATATCAAGAAAAATGGGTAGCATTTACCTGCACAGCCAATTCCAAGCAAGTTGATCACGACTGTTTGTAGGTGTCAAGAAATTCTCGTAATTAGAGGATGAAGTAGATTCCTATTTCGTGGCAATGTCGTGAAAATCTTCGAACTTTGGAATTTTGCAGTGATACCTTCCAAGTTATGATAGATGCGGTTTGAACTGACTAGGAATGGTACTGGAATTTGGGATTCTGCACTGATACCGTCCTAGTCCTGATAATGCTGTAAAGAATTGAAGAATCTGTATTTATTAAATTTTCAATTACGGATTGCTGATTCAGCTGTCATTCCTTAATAAGAGGTATCCCTATTAAGTATGCTCTCTCCAATCACGGTTATGAGGTAGTTTTGCAATATTTTCACTTCTTTAATCTATTTTCCATTTTTTCATAAATGGAGTAGCATATAAACAAAATTAGTTACAATGTGGGGGTATCACTACAAAAATCCCTTGAATTAATTGTTATATTTGTATTATTTAACTTGATTAATATTTGGCCCAATTTGTATTATTAATTTGATAGACTCATAAATATGAACATGTACTCATTCATTAACATTGGCCGAACCTCAACTCATACATTCACAAAATTATAAATATGAACTTGTCAAAACTCAAATGCACACTTGGTCCAAATTAAATATAAAGTCATAGTTCGTATTAAACATAATACAACTCATTCAACAGTAACCATTTAGTTTGGGTTGGATTAATTCGAGTTTTTAACTCAAATTGCAACTCAACTCAACCCAACTCAAACCAACACGAGACAAATTTATATTTTTCAACTCGCAAATCAACCCAACCATTTGAAAAACCAACCCAAAATGTTTGGTTTGGTTTGAGTCGTTCGGGTTCGTTGGTTTGGTTCGATTTTTGCCTAATCCTAGCAACAACAACCAGCAGGGACAGACTGTGTGATGCAGTGGACAGTGAGTCGGTGACCACTTACCACCGGTGCAACGGGGGTTCAGCACGCAGCAACATCAAGCTCCACTACTCCAGGCTCCAATCGGATTAGGGCGAAAGTCGGAGAACGATGAGCATTGGACGCTTTGGCAAATGGTAAGTGAATATGTGAATGGCTTTTCAAGCATTGGGCTTTATTTGGGATGGAATGTGATAGGAATAATATGAAAATTATACAGAAATTGGATTTTTAAGGCTGGGTTAAGCCTAATTAAACTAATCCATAATTTTTCCTCGTGAATCCAGCACAGATGACTACGCCGGCTCACCATGTGGTTCCTCCGTCCCTGCTTGAAAGGTAGGAACAAGAAGAGTAATGAAGAATACTCCAAGTATGAAGAACAAGAACTTGTGGATGATAATCTCAATATAAATATGTTCACCTTGTTTTGAAAAACATGAATTCTATAATTTTATCACCCCAATTCGTGTTTCACACAACTCTTCACAAAAGAGTGCAATTTGTTGATAAAAATGTGCATGAGAAAATCTAGGATTTTTTGCCAATTTACGAATTTTTTAACCATGCGATCACTTGACGTGAAATTTCTTAAACAGATTCAAAACCGTTTATACCATGCTATCGCCAGATGTTGAACCATGTTAATATTAATCCACATAAAATAAATTCTTAACAGCCCTATCTTTCAATTTTATAGTATTTTTTTGCCCAAGCATGATTAAAATCAGTTAAGTACTCTAGAAAACTATTTGTACATGTGCAAAATTAATTTTTTTTCTCTTAAAATAATTTCTTACTTTTCGAAAGCCTATCAAACAAGTCCTTACATATTTCGTAAGAAATATTCAACATTTACGATACTGGGGTATTCTTATTAAATCGACAACATAATGCATTAGATAACATATAAGGAAAAGTACATAACTATACAACTAAAACTTTCACTTTTTAAACATAACAAACTTAAGATTTTTTTTTTTTTTAAAATCAAGTGTTAATTAACTAATTAATTAATACAATATTATAATAATTATAATGAGTTGTCAAACAAAGGCATCTTAATATATATAATAATAGTATAGCCGCCAAAAAAACCCACACATAGTTTCCCGCCATTTTTCCCTGCTATTTTAAGAAACTTTGTAATTTTATTAATTATTTTAATAATTGAATTAGGAAACTTCAATTAATGCAAAATTAATTATAGGGGACATGTAATAAATGACCTATTGATTGTAAAAAATAAAAAATCTATAAAAAGATCAAATTGTATATTATTTTTATTCTTTTGACAATTATTGTAATATTTTGAAGTCAAAAAAATATGCAATATAGGTGTCAAATTCATGATCTTAACGAGAAGTTCAATACAAGTTAACAAATGAGAGCAAACTCTAAATATATCATTCTTAAAATTGCCTCAAATAATAAAGGTAAAAGTTTTACTTATACTTTTTACTCTTTTCAATATTCAAATTCAATCTTTTTAATTTATCTCATCTAAGTCATAAAATGATATTTATCATTTCTTACCTAACTTCAATTTGACATAAATGATTAATTTCAAATCTTTTTTCTTATCAAATTAAAAGAAATAATGATATCCGATCTTTCTAAGTAAATTCAATTAAATCATTTTAATTTCTACAACTTCAGGTTTCGATAAACTCTTTGGTAATTTTGAAATTAATTTTATAAATTTACTCATTTTGTTCATTTATCTATTTTTTAATTTTTATAAATTTAAAATAAAATCAATTTGTAAAATATATATTACAGACTTTAACAATTAATTCATTGAATTTTATAGAAAATAAAAATATAAGGTTTTATCAAACTTATTCTATTTAAAAATAAAATATAGTCCATACATTTATTTAACATGCACAAAAAATAGTTTTGTGTGTGTGTGGGTAACATGGCCAATTTCAATACTTGGTGAAAAATAAAATGTCACATTTTATTTGAAACCATTGAATAGGAGTACGTTTGATATAAACTATAGATAAGATTTTAAATGTGTGATTGAAAGTGAAAGAAGGTAGTATAAAAAATAAAATAATTGTCAAATCAATCAATTGAGTGGTTAAAAATTGATTTTCTTTTAGTTTTAAAATAATATGTGGTTGTTAATGAATATTAAAAAAAATTATTTTTGAATAATCAATTCTATATGAATAAATAAACTAAGGAAACTAGATAATGAACAATTAACTGTTAAAAAAATGCAATTCATAACTTTTTTTTTTTTTTTTGATTGTATATTGAATATACAATTTATGCATTAAAGTAAGAAATCTTATAGGGAGAAATGAAATTACAAATTATTCACAATTTGTGTATACAAGTTATTATTATTATTATTATTTTATTGTATTATTTTTATCGGGCATTGTATTTTTACAACTTATTCAATAAATATTATTTATTCCGTGCATCGCACGGGTGCGATTACTAGTAATATTTAATAATAAAATCAAAACAATACATAATCCACAACCACTCCACTCTACTCCACTCCATCCCAACCCAACCCCGCACTCAACCCACCACCCCGACAACCCACCCACCCCACCAACACACCAACCCCACCCCATAAAATAACTTTTTTCCTTCTACTTTTCCACGCTCACCCCACCCCCAACACCACCTTCCCCACCCCACCCCCCACTCCTCCCCAATCCAACCCCAACCACCCCGCCAACAATCACTTACTCACCCACCCCACCCCACCCCACCACACCACACCACAAGAATGATTTTACTTCTATTTTTTCTCATCTCACCCACCCACCCACCCACTAGTCCCATCCCATCACACCCACCCACCACGCCCACCCCACCCCACCCCACCCCACTCCACTAAAAAATAAGTTTTTTATAGATATTTTTCCACCCCACCCTACCCAAAATGATTTTTTTCTACTACTTTTTCACAACTCGCCCAGACCTTATCCTATCCTACCCCGCCACCTACTTCAACCCCACCTAAAATTAATTTTTTTCTTCTAATTTTCGACTCCCCCACCAGCCTCGCACCAGACCCTACCCCAACCCACCTTATCCAAAATAATTTTTTTTATTATTTTTTCACGACTCGCCCAAACCCGACCACGCCACCCATCCCCAACCCTACCCCACCCCAAATTAATTTTATTCACCTAATTTTCCACACCTCTACCCACCCCGCCCCGACCCTACCTCGCCACCCACCCCCATCTTACCCAACCCAAATATGATTTTTCTTCTATATTTTCACACCCCACCCTAACAACCACACCACACCCCACCCTAGCAACCCCACCAGAACCCACCCAATCCAAAAATAATTTTTCTTCTATTTTTTCGTACTTCATCTCAATCGTCACATCCTATCCTATCCCACCGCACCTCACCCCACCCACCCCACCCTACCCCCATCCAAAAATAATTTTTCTTCTATTTTTTATACCCCACCCCACCCAAAATGATTTTTCTTCCATTTTTTCACACTTCCCCCAACCGCCCACCACACCGCACCCCGCCACCCACCATACCCCATCAAAAAATTATTTTTTTCTATTTTTTCACACTTCACACCAACCACCTCATTTCAACCCACCCACGCAACCACCCACCCAAAAAATAAATTTTTTCTTCTACTTTTCCAATCCCCAACCCGATCTCGACCCCACCCTACCCACCCCACTCCAAAAAATAATTTTTTTCTTCTACTTTTCCCCTCCCTGACACACCCCACCGTACCGCCACCCACCTAAAAAAATAATTTTTTTCTTCTACTTTTTCAACCCCGACCCCAATCCCACCCTCCCCGACCCTACCTCACCACAAAAAATGATTTTTTCTATTTTTTTAGCCCCACCCGACCTCTACCCCACCATCCCCACCCCCAAAATCACAGTCAGTCACGTAAGTTGACACGAGATCGCAGTTAAGTCACACAAAGTCACACAGAGTCACAATTACAAATTTAGTTGTAAAACTCCACCCCTCCAAAGTCACAGTTGGTCACACAAGGTCAAAGTTCGGTCATACAAAGTCGCAGTTTGGTCAAATGAGGTCACAGGAAAACACAATTAGGTCAAACAAAGTCATGGTTAGATCACACGAGGTCACAGGTCGATCACATAAAGTCACGCTTCATTCTTACAAAGTCACAGTTCGGTCACACATAGTTATATTTGACACAATTGTAGTTCACATTACGTCCTTGTCCAATGGTCACACCAAGTCACAGTTGGTCACAATCTATATAATTGGTCACAATGATCCATAATTGATTACATATTATTTATTTATTTATTGGTCATAGTCATCAATAATTGATCACAATTTATTTATTGATTGATCAAAACTTACTTGTTTTTTTGATCACATTCACACTTATCATAAGTCGCACAAACTCACAATTAATCAATATTTTGATCACATATACCTATAATTGATCAAAATTATCATATAATTGGTACGTATAATTTATTTATTGGTCATAATTTACACGTTTCATCAATCACAATTAGTTAACATTTTTGTTACATTTACCTAATATTTGGTCATATTCCGTATTCTTAGTTTTCTTGGTCACATCCCCCATTTCTCACAAGTCACAATTAGTAAATTTTTGGTCACATTTACCTAATAATTGATCACATCCCGTACTTGATCACACAAAGTCACGATTTGAATATACAAGGTCATAGTTCGATCACACAAAGTCTCAATTCGGTCATACAAGGTCATTGTTCAATCACACGATGTCATAGTTCGGTCACATGTGTTACCAAACTATGACCTTGT
Source organism: Ligustrum vulgare (assembly GCA_963555705.1). NCBI lineage: Eukaryota > Viridiplantae > Streptophyta > Magnoliopsida > Lamiales > Oleaceae > Ligustrum > Ligustrum vulgare. The sequence goes on from OY743179.1 coordinate 8,227,339, forward strand.
GTGATCGAACATTGCCTTCTGTGACCAATTGTGACTTTATGTGATCGAATTGTGACTTTGTGTGATCGAATTTTGCAACTAAACCAATTGTGATCTAACTGTGACCTCGTGTGACCAAACTATGATCTTGTGTGATCAAATTATGACCTTGTGTGACCAACTGTGACTTTAGGAATGTGTGGGTAGGTGGGTGAGGTTTTTCAACTAAATTTGTAATGTGACATTGTGTGACCAATTGTGACATTGTGTGACATGTTGTGACTTTGCATGTGGGGGTGGGGTGGGGTGGGGTGATCGGATTATTAGGTAAGTGTAACCAAAATTTCGACTAAATGTGACTTTGTGTGACTTATAACGAGTAGGGAATGTGACCAATTATTAGGTAATTATGACAAAAAATATTAACTAATCATGAAAAAAAAAGAGTAAGTTGTGACCAATAAATAAATAATATGTGACCAATTATAAATTATTGTGACCAGTTATATTAAAGGTTGTACCCATCTATAACTTTTTGTGATCATTGGACGAGGAAAAGTATAAGAAACAAATTATTTTTGGGTGGGGTCGGTTTGTTGGGTGGGTGGCAGGGTAGGGATGGGGTGTGAAAAATTAGAAGAAGAAAAATCATTTTTGGGTAGGGGTGGGGTTGGTGGGTGACCGGTATAGGGTCGAGATGGGGTGTGGTAAAAAAAAAATATTTTTGGGTGGGGTGGGTAGTGGTGGAGTTGTTGGGTGACGGGCATAGGGTCGGGATGGGGTGTGAAAAAGTAGAAAAAAATTTATTTTTGGGTGGGGTCAGTTGGTTAGGTGGGTGGCGAGGTAGGGTCGAGAGCGAGGTCGGTGGGGGTGAGAAAAATTGAAGAAAAAAAATCATTTTTGCGGGTGGGTAGGAATGGGATGGGTGGGTATGGTGGGGTGGGTGCAAGGGTAGGGTCTAGTGGGGTGTGAAAAAGTGGAAGAAAAAAATCATTTTTTGGTGAGATGGAGTCGATTGGTTGGGTGGGTAGCTGGTAGGATCGGGGACGGGGTGTGTGTGGAAAATTAGAAGAAAAAATTCATTTTTGGGTGGGGTGGGTGGCGGGGTAGGGTGGGAAAACATGGATTGATAAAAAAAAATCTAATTTTGTGGGGTGGGCAGGGTGGTGTTGGGGTGGGGTTGGTGGGGGCATGAAAAAGTAGAAGGAAAAAAATCATTTTTGGGGTAGGGTGGTGTCGGGCTGGGTGGTGGTAGGTGAAAAAAGTAGAAGGAAAAAAATCGTTTTTGCGGTGAGGTGGGTGGCGAGGTGGGCAAGGTGTGTCGTGGTCTGTTGTTGGGATAAGATCAATTTGTCACTTTGCGATGAGATAGGGTAGGGTCGAGTGGAGTGGAGTGGAGTTGGGTTGGGGTAGGATGGGGAAGTGTAGGAAAATATCGGGAGAATATAAAAATAAACTTATTTTTGGGGTGTGGTAGAATATAGGTGTTGAGGTGGGGTTGGTGGGTGGGTGGGGTCGGGGATGTGGCTAAGGTGAGATCAATTTGTCACTTTGCGATGAGGTGAGGTGGGGTAGGGTAGGGTAGGGTCAAGTGGGGTTAGGTTGGGGTGGTGTGGGTGGGGGGGTCGGAGGATGTGGTTAGGGTGAGATCAATTTGTCACTTTAAGATGAGGTGAGGTGGGTAGGGTGGAGTGGAGAATGATAGGAAAATATCGAAAGGAAAAAAATAAAAATTATTTTTGGTGTATGGTGGGTGGGGTGGGGTGGGGTGGTGGTCTGTGGCTGGGATAAGATCAATTTGTCACTTTGCGATGAGGTAAGGTAGGGTAGGGTCGAGTGAAGTGGGGTTGGGTTGGGTTGGAGTGGGCTGGGGAAGTGTAGGAAAACATCGGGAGAAAATAAAAATAAACTTATTTTTGGGGTGGGGTAGGATATGGGTGGTGAGATGGTGTGGGTGGGGTCTGGGGATGTAGCGAGGGTGAGATCAATTTGTCACTTTGCGGTGGGGTGGGGTGGGGTCGAGTAGGGTTGGGTTGGGGTGGTGTGGGGTGGGATGGGATGGGGAAGTATAGTGAAATATTCGAGAGAAAATAAAAATAAACTTATTTTTGGTGTGGGCAGGATATGGGTGGGTGGGGTCTGGGGATGTGGATATGGTGAGATCAATTTGTCACTTTGCAATGAGGTGGGGTAGGGTCGAGTGGGGTTGGGGTGGGGAATGATAGGAAAACATCAAAAGGAAAAAAAATAAAAATTATTTTTGGTGTGGGGTTGGGTGGGGGTGGGTGGGTGTGGGCTGGGCATGGGCGGGGCGGGATTGTGGTAGGTTGTGATGTCAAAATTTGAAATTTTGATTTAATATTATATTAGTTTTAATATGATATATAGTAGATAATTATGTTTATCTTATATATATTATTATATTTATTTTTAATTATTAAACATCTAATTAAATGAATTAAAACCTGAATTAAAAAAAAAAAAAAAAAAAGATTTCCTTCACGTGATTTTTGAATTGCATATTTGAAACATAAGATTTTATGTAATTTTTCCTAACATATATCTTTTCAATTGGAAATCGAGATATATACGATATTGATAATTTAGACTTTAAGTATTTATTTAATAAAGATTAAAATTAGATTTTTAATAAAAAATTTTTTAGTAATAGTAGTTAAACGGGGCATGAATACGATATAAGTAATATGTTTTCCTAATTTAGGGCATCAATAAAACAGCGACAAGAGCAGGAGTTTTTGTCCATTGCAAGTGGCGTTTGGTGATTGGTTGATTAAAATGAACCCACAAAGAATCTGAATTATATTCTGAAATAATTAAAAGGAAAAAAATATCTAGAGTAAAAACTGACACATCTTTTCCATCATCTTTTACTCTCATTTTTTTAATTAGATTAGAAATAAGGACATATTTGTCTTTTATCTAAATAAAATTAAGCTCGTGTTTGGTGAAGCTTAATATGCTATTAAAAATTTAAGTCGAAGTAAATAATGTATTCTAATTTCTAACAATACGTTTCATTTATCAATTTTTCAACCATGTATTCTTACAAAAAAAAAAAAATTGATTTTTTATTACACCTAACGCTAACAGGGACTAAAAGTGCTATATTGACGCCAAAAATTCTTGCAGGACAACAATAAAATATCGAGGACCAAAGACTTCATTTTTTTTTTTTTTTGAAAGTTTCTGTTTTAATCTTGAGGACCAACAAATTAAAGAATCTTATAAGAGGAATAAAAGTTCGTCGGCACCGAAAATGTAGCCTCCTGTCCGGTGGCTGCCGGTCCTACATGGGGGTGGGCCGGTGGGGTCCTCAATTTTTCCTCCATACATGATTTCGTCACCTCAATATACACATATGTGTTTGTGTGTGGATGAATTAATTTTAAAGATGAGTCATGAGAAAATCTCACTCATCATCAACAAATTCAAGTGTCAGCATCCATATAGTATATAGATATACATACACACACATGGAGAGAGAGAGAGAGAGAGAGTTGTCTGGTGATTATGTATGAGTACATATGGTGGGGTGGATGATTGCTAAAGACATTCGCTACTGATGCTGCATGTGTGTTAGAATCCAACTCCCATCATGTCGCTACTCTTTTTACATAATTAATTATTTTTAAAATCGTTTTTGCTTATTTTTATTTTCTTGTCATTATTTACCTCTCTCTCTCTCTCTCTCTCTCTCTCTCTCTCTCTCTCTCTCTCTCTCTCTCTCATATACTAGGTCGTGTTTATTAGTACACATTCATTTACAATATATATTTGTGGAGCCTAAATAATAAATATTTCCTTTCTGCAAGTTTGTGTTGCGTTGGTATGCATATATATATATAGTGTCTATTTGATTTTAGTTAAAATTGTTGAGAAATTTCCTTTCTCAAATAAATATGCTATAATGAAATTGACACAAAACTTGAAACAAAGAATCAAGAAGAAATCAAAATATTGCAAATTGACTTGAATCGCAAAGAATGATGTCCTAAAAATGAAATTTGCGCCCTCTCTAAATGAAAATGCTAAAGGGCCTCCAAACAAATTGCTTTAGAGGATTTCAAGCCTCAAACCAAGTATCAAATAGCACAATTGATAAACTTGGAGAATAGGAACAAGAAGGGCAATTTTTGAAGATTCTAAGTATAAAATTTTGGAACTTTTGGATGATAATCACTATTGAAGGTTAGATAATCAAAAGTTGTTCAAAACATGAATTATATACCTATTTATAGAATTCTATCATCCCTATTCGTTGTTCATGCAACTCTTCACGAAAGAGTGCCAAAATTGGTTGAAAAGGTGCTTGAGAAATTCTGAAAAATTTCTCCAACGGTCGAATTTTAACTCCACGCGATCGCCGGTATGAATCTCGCGCGATCCCTCGAAAATTTCTGCAGTGAATAAATCACTTAACCACGCGATCGCCGGACCATCAACCACGCGATCGCGTGGTTCTTCATTCTGGCCGGACCTTTAGGTCCGTCCATTTGTATTTGGTCCGGTTTTTGCACTTTTTGGACCGGTTCCTTATATATTGGACTGGTTCTCGCACTTTTCAACTTTTATTTATATATTTGAACAACATTTTCATAACAATCCCCCACTTGTTCAAATATATGAACACAACTTAGAATTATAAACGATGCCACGCATAAAATAAGTTATCTTTCGATTTTAACCTTATATTAGTGCTAATATTGCAAAGTAATATCGAGATCCCAGGTAGCCTTGGCTTTGAACCAGTTATCCCTTATGACATTACCGGGGATATCGCACACGTGAACATTCTTGCTCAATACGTTCCACACGATTTACTTTGACGTGTTAATGGCCTTGCGTCCATCCGAGTTCATAAACTTTTCAGAGAGTAACTCCAAAACTTTCCTTGAAGCGGCACCACTTCTAAGTTCATATAGGAGAAATTCTTACAATGTCTTGGTAACTTTTAAAGACACTTGTACTAAGTACTGAATTTCTTTAAGATTTGTTTAACCCTCCAAACAGTTACCCCAGCACTTGTATCCTTAGGATAGGGCCTTAAAATAATTTTTGAGTGCTGCAACAATTCACTTATCGAATGACTTGTTGTTACCCTTTGAACCCGTGAATTACTCATTTCGTAATGACAGGTAGGGTTGCCGTCATTGGTGAATTTATAACAATGTTCTAAAAAGCGTGGAGCCCAAGAGTCAAGCTTTTGAAACTTAAGCGGGAGTAAGCGTTAAAAAGCGTTTTTCAATTCCTAAATATTTGATTTAAATTTTACCCATACTTGAACAAGTTAAAAAAAAAAAAAAGGAAAAAAAAAAAAAAAATGGCAGCTGCGCGCATCGGGCACGCAGCGCGCATTGTGCGCGCTTCGCGTGCGCTTTTTAGAACAAAATTTTCAAAAACGCGTTTTTCGCGCTTCAGGCCAAAACGTCGCGTGGGCAGCGCGCATCGCGCATAATGCGCGCGTTTTAGAACACTGATTTATAATAGGAGTTTTAGCCCCATCCTACTCGATGTTTGTCTTACCAACTCTTTGGTAAGTGGTTTTGTGAATGGATCAGCCAAATTTTCACTTGACCTCACATAGGTAAGTGATATTATTCCATCCTTTATTATTTTTCTTATATAATCATGTCTAAGACTCATATGTCTTGACTTTCCATTGTAGACTTCATTATAAGCCCTTGCTAGAGTAGCTTGACTATCACATAGTATAGATATTGAAGATTCCTTCTTCGTATCCAATGGAACTTCATAAAGAAGATCCTTAAGCCATTCTGCTTCCTTTCTGGTTTCGGCTAATGCAACAAACTCGGATTCCATAGTGGAATGTGTTATAATTGTTTGTTTCTTTGATCTCCAAGAAACAGCACCACCTCCAAGTGTAAACAACCATCCCGAGGTTGATTTATTTTCTCCAGCATTTGATATCCAACTTGCGTCGGTATATCCTTCTAATATTGCTGGAAACTTGGAATATTGAAGTCCAAGGTTTTTAGTTCTCTTTAGATAACCAAGAACTCTTCCAATCGCTTTCCAATGCTCAACACTTGGATTGCTAGTAAACCTACTAAGTTTACTCACGGCAAATGCAATATCCGGTCTCGTGCATTGAACTGCATACATTAGAATTCCAATTGCACTCGCATATTCGAGTTGTCCAATAGCCCTTTCAACATTCTTTAAAAGTTTAATACTTGAATCAAATGGAGTATTTGCCTCTTTAATGTTCAAATGTTTGAACTTTTCAATCACATTCTCTATATAATGTGATTGGGTTAATGCATACCCCAACTCATTCTTGATCACTTTTATACCCAATATGGTATCCACTTGACCAAGATCTTTCATATTGAATGTTGACGATAGAAACCTCTTCGTTTCTTTTATGCCATTCATGTGATTACTTATAATCAACATGTCATCCACATACAAACACACAAATGTAACAAGTTTATCACAACTTTTAATATATAAACATTTATCTACCACATTATGTGAAAAACCAAAAGACATAATTGCATTATCAAATTTCTCATGCCATTTTTGAGGAGCTTGTTTTAAACCATATGGCGATTTAATAAGTTTACAAACTTTATTTTCATTACTCGGAAGAACAAAACCTTCCGGTTGTTCCATGTAAACTTCTTCATCTAATTCTCCATTTAAAAATGCAGTCTTCACATCCATTTGATGCACATGCAAATCAAATATAGAAGATAGTGCAAATAGTATTCTAATAGTAGTGATCCTAGCCACCGGTGCATAAGTGTCAAAATAATCAATTCCTTCCTTTTGTCGAAAACCTTTAGCAACTAATCTTGCTTTATAGGTTTGGATCGAACCATCGGTATTGTATTTTCTTCGAAATACCCACTTGCAACCAATGGCTTTTGATCCAGCCAGTAAATCAACAATCTTCCAAGTATTGTTGAACGTTATAGAATCCATTTCATCATTGATAGCATCCTTCCAAAATGTGCTATCTCTAGAAGTCATTGCTTCTTTATAGGTTTTAGGATCACTATCAATTTGAAGAACATATGGAATTGTTCTTACTATATCTTCCTTACTTGCTTCAACCAAGTAAAAGGAGATCCTTTGAGAATCAATCTCATCATGTCCTAATACCTTATCTTTATGAGATCTTGCTTCTTCGCGGTTCACTAGTCTCAATTACATCTTGGGTAGATGTTTCTAGTGATTTAGAAGCCGAAAATTCATTTTGAATTTCTTTTGAATTTTGAGGAATATCATCAACGCTTAATGAATTCTCAAAAAATTCCACATCTCGTGATTCTATAATCACATTGGATATTAGATCAAGTAGCCTATATGCTTTACTATTTATAGCATATCCAACAAAGGCACTCTTGATCCCTCTTGGTCCTAGTTTTGTTTTACTAGGATTGATGTTTTTATAATAAGTCAAACACCCCCACACTTTAAAATACCCAATGTTAGGCTTCCGACCTTTCCACAACTCATAAGGTGAAACTTTAAGTTTCTTAGAAGGAATTCTATTATGTATATTGTTCGCTCAAAATAGTGTACCGCAAGCGCACGGGTCGCGTACAAGTAATAAAGTGGACCTTTTGAGTCCGGGTTGTCGATCCCACGAGGAATGTTTACTTTAGATTACAAAACTTTAATTAATTTAATTCTAACAATAAAAGAAACACACAATTAAAAGTTGGTTTTGGAAAATTCTAAATTAAAGAAAAGATTGTTAAACTAAATTGAAATAACGAAAATAAAAGATAAAACGGTTGGGATTCATGATTTCATTTAACCGTCGCCTAATTAATTTCTTAACATGCAAATTAACAAATTACTCATTTACAATGTTAGACCCGATTTTCCAAGCTTAGCCAATTACCTCTCTCGAGTGAAATCAACCCTAATCAATTGGTCTAACCTACTATATCTCTATGTCGATTAAGGCCCAATCAATTGCATTAACGTTTTGTGAAAATAGCTCAATGGATCATCTAGGGTTTAAGGTATATCTCTATCCTTAACAAGAACCTAGAGCATTTGTTATTTGGTCTAAAATGCATAATATCTCTCGATTATCATACACTTCACAAAACACATATTTGGTGATCAAGCAAACACATGTAATAATCTCTGATAAGTGTGTTTTTACACACTTATTTAGTTCCTAAATTAGCACTTTAATTGACAAATTGAGCAAATATCTACTTATAAATTGTGTTTATCTTGTACAATTAGGTACAAACTCAATTGGAAAGCAAATGGACAAGATTGGAGTGCAATTGAGCTTAAAGATGAGCAAATTTGACGTTCAAGGACCAAAGTGAAAGAAATCGAAAGTTTGAGGACTAAATTGCAACATCCCAAAAAGTTGAGAACCAAGGTTTACTACTCAAATTCAAGGAGAAAATCACAATAGAAAGTGAAATGATTGCTTAATTGATGAATTTGAGTGAAGATGGATCAATCGCACACAAAAAGTAAAGTTGGGGACCAAAGTGCAGAAGTGTCAAAGGTTGAGGACTTGGGATGAAAAATCAAAGTTGAGGGACTTGGCAGCAGTTTAAAATCTGATTTCATATTTTTCCAAAGAAGTATTGAGCTGGGCACATAGATGAAGAGAAAAATAGAGTTTGGGGACCATTTTGCTCAACTTCCAAAACTCAAGGACCAAATGTGAAATTTTAGAGAGACAAGGACAGGAGAGCATGGCTGGAACGTGCTTACTGCTGGCAGCATGGGCAGATGATGGAGAGCATGGGAAAAAGCAGGCTGGACAGAAATTGCAAGACTAGAGGCTGATGTTTTGAATCTATATATACACACAAACAGAGAGAAGGAAAGGGGGAGCATATAGGAAAGGCAGAGAGGGACTGCTGGTGACAGCAGCAGTGGGAGCTAGGAAGACAGGGGAGGTTGGTTGCAGCTGGTGACAGTAGCTGATAGGAATTGAAGAGGTGAAAACCGGGTGAAGTTGCTGGTGACAGGAGCAATGGACAGCCGGCTGCAACTAAGTGTTAACTGAGGAAGCAGTACTGCTGCAGGCTAACTGGTAGAGGAGATTTGCTGGTGACAGCAGCAAATACTATAACTACTGCCGGAGACTGGTGCTGTGGGCTGCAAGCTGTTACTTGAAACAGGGTGCTGTTGCTGAAAGCTTGTGGGAGAGCTGACTACTACTGATAATAAGACGCTGCTGAGGATAAAAATCTGGAGTCTTGGTGATTGTTGCTGCTAATTCTGGACTGTTGCTGCCGGCTGGAGAAGAAGAAGTGGACTGCTGATCTGGAATGTTGCTCTGCCTGTGCATACCAGAGGAAGGAGCTGACTGGTAGAAACGTTTTGCTGCTGTGCTGATTGACAGGAAGCTAAGTGAAAACAGCAGCTGGAAAGCAAGGGACTGGTGCAGGCTGCTAGGTTGCCACTAAAGGAGAGGCTGGGGACTGCTGTTGCTGCGTGAGGAAGATGATATTGCTGCTGTTGGTTCAACAGTTGCATAGAGCTGGTACAGGCTGTGACTGCTGATAGTAGGCTGCTGCTTGAGCCTGGTAGAGGAGCTGGAAACTCACTGCTTCTGCCGTCTGCTGAAAACACTGATGCAACCGGGTTGACTGGAAACTGCTGGAACTGAGGGTGCTGCTGCCTGCAGCTGAAGAAGGAGATCTACATGCTGGAAGTACTGATTTCAGACAGAAATATTGCTAGGGACTGAATTGCAAATGATTGAAAGTGTAGGGACTGATTTGCACTTTAATCAAAAGTTGGAGGACTATTATGCAAATTTCAACAATCTTCAAATTCCGGGTTTTTATTTTACTGCTTCTTGTTATTTTTATTCTCAAACTTATGTTTAGCTAAATTTTGCACGTTGGGATGATTGATGGAATTTAACCTAGTTTGGATTAATTTTAATATTTGCTATTTGATTAAATGCTTATTTCATGTGTGTTTGTTATTGAGATTATTACATGTGTTTGCTTGATCACCAAATATGTGTTTTGTGAAGTGTATGATAATCGAGAGATATTATGCATTTTAGACCAAATAACAAATGCTCTAGGTTCTTGTTAAGGATAGAGATATACCTTAAACCCTAGATGATCCATTGAGCTATTTTCACAAAGAGTTAATGCAATTGATTGGGCCTTAATCGACATAGAGATATAGTAGGTTAGACCAATTGATTAGGGTTGATTTCACTCGAGAGAGGTAATTGGCTAAGCTTGGAAAATCGGGTCTAACATTGTAAATGAGTAATTTGTTAATTTGCATGTTGAGAAATTAATTAGGCGACGGTTAAATGAAATCATGAATCCCAACTATTTTATCTTTCATTTTCCGTATTTTAATTTGGTTTCAAATTATTTTCTTTAATTTAGAATTTACAAAAATCCAACTTTTAATTGTGTGTTTCTTTTATTGTTAGAATTAAATTAATTAAAGTTATATAATCTAAAGTAAACATTCCTCGTGGGATCGACAATCCGGACTCAAGTCCACTTTATTACTTGTACGCGACCCGTGCGCTTGCGGTACACTATTTTGAGCGAACAAGTTTTTGGCGCCGTTGCCGGGGAATGTTTTTACTTTGATTATTACTTTAGTTAATTTTAGTTTTAACAATTTGTAATTATTTTTCTTTTATGTTTTATTTTGTTATCTTTGGTTAACCACCACAATTCTAATCTCTCTTGTGTTTGGTTTTCTTTCTATGCATATTTGATTCTAACATTGGCAAAATAAGAAAGCAATTGCAATGAACAATCTCAACATGGGTGATGAATGCATGCTTGAAGAATATTCAAGTTGTGAACTTTGTTACAAGATGCATTGTAATGGACAATGTTTGTTTTCGGGGAATAGTTTGATCACGCCGAAGCTTATTAAGTTTAGACAATATTTGAAATACCGAAAACAAGCTATTGATACATTGGATGTGAGTTACATGCTCTTGGGAGATTGTGTACCGGATGATTGGGATGAGGACATCACTCTTGTGGGAGATGGTCCTCCACTATTGAATGAGAAGGTACTTGCAAAGTATTACAATGAGCTTGCCAATTTGGATGAGGATGATATGCTAATGGGGGATGCCATGTATTGGGAAGGATTCCGAATGTGGGGGTATAACCCACTCTTGGGAATTAATAGGAAAAACTTGCCGTTGCCCATGGATTCAAATTTTGGATCGGTCATTCAATCTAAGGAGACATCAACAAATGGAGATGAGCTTGAAGAGAATGATGATTTAATCACAAAAGAATCACTTGGAGAAGTGGCAATTAATGAGGAAGAGATCAAATCAAATTCTCTCAACTTCATTGATTGTCCAATAATAGAATTTGTGATTAAGCCACTTGAGGAGGAGCAAGTCTACATTGTTGAGTTCGAGTTGGATGGAATAGGCAAGTCCCATGACTTTGGAAGGGGCAAGGTGCAAGTATTTCGATCAAATGAAGAGTGGGGCAAAGCTAAAAGAAGCACAATGGGCAGGACATCAAAAGCTTCATTTAGAGTGCCATGAAGTGCTTATGCGGAGAGTCGAGCTAATGACTTTAAAATAAGCGCTTAATGGGAGGCAACCCATTCTCTATCCTTTACTTGCTTTATCCAGCACTGCAGTCCAGGCAGCAGCTTCCACCAGCGTCTCTCCCAGCTGCACCTTCTTCACATCAATCAGTCCAGAACCAGCAGCTTCCTTTCTGTCTAGCAGCCTCCACCAGCAGTAGCACTAGTCTCCGTTTTCAGGCAGAAGCAGCAGCAGTCACAAGCTGTTGTGAATCCCTGGTATCACCTCAGCTGCTTATCAGCAGTCTTTTTAAATGCCCACAGTCAGTAGCAGTAACCAGCAGCACAGCAGTGTCACTCTTGCAACAGGCCCTTCCTTTTCAAGCAGTACAATGGATCCAGCAGTGGTTGCTGCCACTTCTCCCCCGGCTGCAGCAGTAAGTTGTTGCAGCAGCAGGCTCTACTCAACAGTTGCCTGCAGCCTCCTACTTGATCTTATGCAGCAGCAGTTAGCTGCGTTATTATCCTCAGTCCAGCTGCAGCCTCCTTTCAGCAGCAATCAGCTGCGTTTTTGCAACTGCAGTGCTCAACCAGCTGAAGCACTCTTGATTCTGCACAGCCTGCTCTAATTCTACAGCCAACAGCAGCAGTGAGCTGCGTCACCAGCTCCTCCTTTTTTGCTCTGGTTTGTGTGTGTATATATATGTATATCCCTGAATCTCCAGCGTGCCCCAACTCATCCACCAAGCTGCCCATGCTTTCTTCCTCGTTCTCCTCTTCACTTTTCAGCATCTCCCATACTTCTCTGTCTCTCAGCATCACCTTTTCCATCACTTTCCAGCCAATGCTTCACGTTCTCCTGTCCTTTGCAGATTCTCTTTCACCTTTTCTCCATTTCCAGCTGCCTCCCATGTTTTTCCAGCACAATGTTATCTAAAATTGCACTTTTGGTCCTTCAACTTTTGAGATGTTGCAATTAAGTCCCCGAACTTTTGATTTCTTTCAATTAGGTCCTTGGACATCAAATTTGCTTATCTTTTAGCCTGATTGCACTCCAATCTTGTCCATTTGCTTTCCAATTGAGGTTGTACCTAATTGTACAAGATAAACACAATATATAAGTAGATATTTGCTCAATTTGTCAATTAAATTGTCTATTTAAAAGCACAATAAGTGTGTAAAACGCACACTTATCATATATGACACGCGGTAAGTAATGCCTCACCCCATAAGTAATTAGGCGATTTAGACCTTGTTAGCATAGCATTTATCATCTCAACTAAGGTTCTATTTTTCCTTTCCGCCAGGCCATTTTGTTCCGATGTTCTAGGTGCACTACATTGGTGTAAAATACCATGTTCTTCACAAAAGATATCAAATTCTTTAGAAAAATATTCACCACCTCTATCACTTCTAAGAGTTTTAATCATTTTATCCTTTTGATTTTCTACTTCATTTTTATATGCTTTAAACATATGAAAAGCTGCATTTTTATGTTTCATTAGATAAACATAACAAAATCTAGAATAATCATCAATGAAAGTGATAAAATATTTATTACCACCCCTAGTTAACATGCCATTAAGTTCACAAATGTCGGTATGAACTAAGTCAAGAATATTAGATGATCTTACTACACTTTGAAAAGGTTTTTTAATCATTTTGGACTTAGTGCAAATTTCACATTTTTCATACTTTGTAAAATCACAAGATAGCATACCATTTCTAATCATTCTATGCAAAGTAGAATATCCAACATGTCCTAATCTATCATGCCATAAATCTAAAAAACACACAAAGTAAGAAGAATTTATTTTATTAATTGCATTGTCAATAGTACACAATTTGACTATTCCATTAGTGGAATAGCCTTTACCAACAAAGAAACCATTTCGGGACAATACAAGTTTTCCCGACTCAAAAATACATTTCACGCTCGGTTTTCCCAACAAATCACCACTTACAAGGTTTCTATTCATATCCGGCACATGTAAGACATTTGTAAGAGTTACAACCTTCCCGGATGTGAATAGAAGATCAACATTCCCTTTGCCTATGACTTTTGAACAATGTTCATTTCCCATTTGAATTTGTTGACCATCATCAATCTCTTGATAGATCTTGTATAGGGATTTGTCATAGCAACACATGAACGGTGGCGCATGTATCATATCACCATCCCGAAATTTTTCCTTTGAAAGAATTCACTTCACTTATAGTAGCAATAATTTCATTCTTGTCAATGGAATTAACTTTGCCTCCAAAATTGCTTTGTTTTTTATGTCGGCAATCTTTCGCAAAGTGACCGAGTTTTCCACATACAAAGCATTCTCCCTTGGGCTTCTTTTTGAATTTGTTGTTGTTGTTGCTAGTAAACTTTCTTTTGTTTACTTTGGTCACTTTGTTGTTCTCCAAGGCATTGTCTTTAGAAGTGCCAACATGGGAATGTTCAATCTCATCTCTTGCCCTCGACTCTTCCTCAATTCGGAGATGTTTTTGAATTTTCTCCATTGAAAAGTCTTCGGAGTTGTGAAGGATTTTCTTCCTATATCCTCTCCAAGTAGAAGGTAATTTTTCAATAATTGCTCCTACTTGAAATGATTCCGGAAGTTCTATCTTCACCGCTTTTAATTTATTGACAATCACTTGCAATTCATGAACTTGGGGTAATAGGGGAACATTTTCCAAAAAATTAAAATCAAAGTACCTTGTTATATGGAATTTTGTAGTTCCTTCATCTTCGGCCTTGTACTTGTTTTCAAGTGCATTCCAAATCTCTTTTGCAGATTTAGTGTTGGTGTACAAGTCGTAGAGACGATCCGAAAGTGCATTCAAGATATGACCACGACAAATAAGTTCGTCTTCTTCTCGCTTCTTTCGATCAATCCTTGCTTGTTCGGTATCTTTCTCGGAAGGTTCGGGCAAGTCTTCCAAATTGGGATCAAGGATGTAGAAGATTTTTAGCGCCGTTAGTAGAAACTTGATTTTTTCTTGCCACCTTGTGAAGTTGGTACTATCAAAACGATCCAAGCGAACCAAATCTTGATTCATTAACTTGATTGTAGCCATGGTTGTGTCTCCTTCGGTTGCCATCCCAGAAAATTTTCGCTTTTAGAATGTTGAGAAATTTCCTTTCTCAAATAAATATGCTATAATGAAGTTGACACAAAACTTGAAACAAAGAATCAAGAAGAAATCAAAATATTGCAAATTGACTTGAATCGCAAAGAATGTTGTCCTAAAAGCGAAATTTGCGCCCTCTCTAAATGAGAATGCTAAAGGGCCTCCAAACAAATTGCTTTAGCGGATTTCAAGCCTCAAACCAAGTATCAAATAGCACAATTGATAAACTTGGAGAATAGGAACAAGAAGAGCAAATTTTGAAGATTCTAAGTATAAAATTTTGAAACTTTTGGATAATAATTACTATTGAAGGTTAGATAATCAAAAGTTGTTCAAAACATGAATTCTATACCTATTTAAAGAATTCTATCATCCATATTCGTTGTTCATGCAACTCTTCACGAAAGAGTGCCAAAATTGGTTGAAAAGGTGCTTGAGAAATTCTGAAAAATTTCTCCAACGATCGAATTTTAATTCCACGCGATCGCCGGTATGAATCTCGCGCGATCGCGCGATGCCTCGAAAATTTCTGCAGTGAATAAATCACTTAACCACGCGATCGCCGGACCATCAACCACGCGATCGCGTGGTTCTTCATTCTGGCCGGACCTTTAGGTCCGGTCCGGACCATTTGGTTCGTCCATTTGTATTTGGTCCGGTTTTTGCACTTTTTGGACCGGTTCCTTATATATTGGACCGGTTCTCGCACTTTTCAACTTTTATTTATATATTTGAACAACATTTTCATAACAAAAATGAGTTTTTTTGAAATAAATATGGATTTTTAAAAGAAATGATGGTTAAATTTGGTTGGGAAGTAAAATATTGTGGACTTGGCTTTTAATAGATGGTTGAGATTGATTACCGTAGAAAATGAGAAAATTTTAATGAGAAACAAACAAGGATAGTTTAGAGCATCTCTAATGATTTATGAGTATTTTAATCTATGTGACACTTATGTAGATAATTATCTTACCCATATTGATAAAATAGATAGTGAATTTTAAAGCTTATTTCCAATGGTATTTGTCTATAATTTGTTATGTATACATTGTCTAGCAAGTTATCTACATTTAGATATAGTATAAGATAATATCTCCACCAGGTCAGTGCCACATAAGCATGCAAATTAACCATTGAAGATTAAATTTCCATATAATTATTTATTTTTCCTATGTGGCAATTTATTTTTTCCCAATTAATATACTATTAGAGATGCTCTCTAATGATTTATGAGTATTTTGATCTATGTGGCATTTATATAGATAATTATCTCACTCATATTGATAAAATAGATAGTGGATTTTAAAGCTTATACCCAATGATATTTGTCTACAATTTGTTATGTATACATTGTCTAGCAAATTATTTACATCTAGATATAGTATAAGATAATATTTCTACCACGTCAGCGCCACATAAGCATGCAAACTAAGTATTGGAGATTAAATTTTCATATTATTATTTATTTTTCCTATGTGACAATCTATTTTTTCCCAATTAATATATCATTAGAGATGCTCTTAGGAAGCCATCATTATGAATATTGTACGGAGCTTAATAATACTTTAGGAATTTCACACTTTTTGCTCTAATTTATGTAATAAAAAGGGACTCATTAGGATTTTGAATTAATCATAAAAAAGAGACAGGTCGGAGAGAAAATATAGCGTCCGAATTTACTCTTGTAATTTTTTTTATCATATGGTTGAGATTTAGTACTTAGAAAAATGAGAAAATTTTAATGAGAAACAAACAAGGGTGGTTTAGGAAGCCATCATTAATATTGATATTGTACGGAGCTTAATAATACTTTAGGAATTTCACAATTTTTGCTCTAATTTATGTAATAAAAAGGGAGTTGTTAGGATCATAAAAAAGAGACAGGTCAGAGAGAAAATATGGTGTCCGAATTTACTCTTGTAATTATTTTTTTATCATAATGAATTACTGTAACAACGGATAAGAGCGTAGTCTTATAAAATTAGATGAACCTATATAAATTTGCTTACTTGTGTTTCTATTTTCCTTTTACGATGTTGTTTTTTGACGGTATAGAATTAAAATTTGTAATTCTTAACAAAACAATTGAAGAATTTTTCTAGACGGAGGTATGGTGATGCTTAACTCTAAAACATAACCCACGCGCAAGACGAATATAATACAATTAAGAGAAAAATACATAAATATGGTGATTATAAATGCAAATTTTAAAATTGAGATGAAATTTGAATAATTTCAAAAATCAGTTTGTAATTAAAATTAATTAATCAAATTAAATAATTATAAATATTAAGGTCACAATATTATAAAATCTCAAGTCACAAAATACAAATATTTTAAGTCACGATCACTATTTTTTAGGTCACAAATTATTTTAGGGTCACAAACGATCACAATATTAGGAGCCTATTTGTTTTTTATAAAAAAAAAAAAATCAGATTTTTATCAAAATTCGTTAAAAATCTAATTTTAATCTCTACCAAACAGGGGCTAGATCACAAATTGAACTTATTTTTGGGTCACATTAACAATTTTTAAGTCAATATTGATTTCAAGATCACAGCTTATCAAATCAGTAAATGTTAAATGAATCGATTTCGACTTATATTTAGTTCAATACTTTTCTCAGGTCCCATGATCTGAACAATTATAAATTACTGTTCAAACAATCGACACTCGCGCGCTAACACTGTGTCGCCGCTACCATCACCACCAGGGTGCCATCGCCACAGCCCCCATCACCATCAGCAACACTCTACCCCCATCTCCAAATTCTAAAACCAAAATTCCACTCCTTCCCTCACCACCATCACAGTATCCGACTCACCGCCACTTAACGCTGGAAAAACAACCACTTACATGGAAACCATCAGATCGAAGCAGCACCACACTTACAAAAGATCGAAGAAACACCATCATTTACACGTAAAAAACCACATCAACGTAGCATCACCACCACCACCACCGAATCTAGCAATGGTGTCGCTACCTCTTAATAAGTTGCGACGTCACGTTACCTTTAAAATCACCCGTGTCAGTGCCGCTGTCTCTAGGTAAGTGGCAGTATCACGTTTGTTGAATCGATTACATTCGAACCAAGGGCGGAGTTCGGCTGGAGGTGGGGCCGTGAGGGGGAGACGACGTCCGATTGGGAGAGAAAGGTGTAACCAACTGGGAGAGAGAATTAGGTTTCGGTGGTGTGGAATTGTGAGATCGAATTGGATATTTAATTTAATTTTAGATTATTCTAAATTATTAATTAATTATTAAAAATCCTAATTACTACCTGAATTTTGAAGTTATTTAAATTTGATCTTATATTTTAATCAGGATTCTAAAAAATAAGTTTCTCTGTAATTTCCTCCCACAATCAAATACAGCCCATATGGTTCAAATGTGAAATGGACTATGAAGTATGGCTCATGAAGCTATTGGGCTGTGGTGGATATGTAGCCCACCAGGGCCACCAACAAGTCTTGATTCATTTTGGGGCCACTATCAATAAAATCCAAATTTTAACTTCAATTAAAGTCAATAATTAATTTCAATCATATATTTTAAGTTATTCACAATAATATTTTATTAATTTCTATCAAAATTTATTAAAAAGTTAATTTTAATTTCCATCAAACAAGGACGGAGTATAAAGGAAAGAAAAAAAATTCCAAATATTGGGGCAAGTTATTTCCAAATTCGATCCCTAAATTATATGAAATTACCTGATTTTGGTTTGTTTAGCATTAATCTTTCTATTATTTATCTAAACTCGTGATTTTATTCTTCATTTATTCAAAATGAAAAAATATATATATATTTAGATGAAATCGATCACAAATTGCCACGATAAGTTAACCTTTAATATAAAACGCGTGAAAGGTATTCAAAAGTTTCAATTGACATAACATACTTAGAAACAACCAATATGTAAAAATTCAAGTATATTGTGGATCACAAATAATCAACACCATCTATCCGTCTTTAAAAAACTCACATATCTTACAATACATGTATACTTTGGTGTGAAAAGAATAGTCGATTTCATTATTATTGTATAATAATAGTAATAATCAAGTGAAAGTCATGAAGTACATTATTTCCTCTCTGTCTACTAATTTAACAAGAACGACGTGATTAACAGCACTTTAGTAACACGAGACTTGATAGTATCAAATAATATTAAAAAAAAATTAAAAAAAAAAAAAAGGACTGCAAAATGCATGCCCCCAATATATCTTCATTGCAAAAGATGAATTCTCATTTGAAGAAGCGTCTATTGGTCATAGAGAGACGGATAGACGAAAGGATGCATAGCACAACCATGCAAACAAATCCAGCTAACAGAAGACCAGTTGAAATGTTGCCTTTGTCAAGAAATTTGTTTGCTTTCGATGTCTCCTCGTCTCCACCTTGGTTTATCAATCTCTTTAGCTCACAACTTACACCGAAACCGACACCGACTCCGGTTGCCAAAAGGAATGCAATGATCTGTCAATTTTAATCAAACCATTTAATTAGATCAATTAAGAGAGAGGGGGGGGGGGGTAAAGAGACGACTAAGGATCGACCTTGTCTCCGTAGAAATCAAATTCTTGTAATAATCCATTAGGTATAAGCCTCTTCTCCTTTGCCACGTTGTATATTGCGAAAGGAATTTGAATCAACGTGTAGGCGACTCCTGCTAGTGCAGTTGCAAGTACATACCTGCACGTGCACGAAAAGACAGTACTAAATATAACACATAAAAGAAAATGAAGATAAAATAGGACAATACTATAATTACACACTCACTTACGCATTTCCTTACACACCCCTCACATGAGATGGGGCCCACAAATTTTTGAGTAATATGTAAAATTTGTGGGTAAAAGTAGCATTTTCTAATAAAATATTGCGAGTATCTAGTCGCTTGTTCTGTGTATAACTTCACCTGTAAGCAATAAGATCTGAGAACTTAGTTTTGGTACCATCACTAAGAGTGAAATTGTTAATCACCATAAGTGCAACAGAAGCAGCTAATAATAGAAGAGCAAAAATCCTCAGAACGAGGACTGAGTTTCTAACAGCCTGGGAAGCCATTTTCGTCTGTAATTCTCTCTTTTTTTGAGCTTAATTCTTCACATGTTTATTCAAATGTAAACACGCTTATATAGCCAAACATTTGTCAAGAAATCTTTTTCAGTTTTCAACATAGTCGAGGACTTTGTTTTAGCCTGCAGAATGACATTGTTCCAACTTGAATATCCTGAGAAAATTTTGACTGTATTATATAATTATAATAATAATAATAATAATAATAATAATAACAATAAGCGTGTTGAAGAACGCGAGAGCGGGAGTTTTTATGCTAACAAGAGACAAATTGCTATTTTATTTATTTTTTTTGAAAGTGACAAATTGCTATTTTAACCAATATTATTCACAGCTAGGGAGACGCGTATGCCTTCAGATTCTTCATTTTCGTTCAACAAATTTAATCAATAAGGTCTTGTTTCATAGAGATTAAAATCGGAATTTTAACAAATTTTGATAAAAACTGATGAGATATGTGGTAAAAAAAGTTGTGGGATCCATGAGATACGTGATTATTGAAGAAAACACAATAACATATATATCCTTATATATGTTCGACAAATAAATCAAGAGAAAGAATAAAGAATGGAAGAGAAGAAGAAAAAGAGAGAAGAGGCAATCCTAAAACATTTTCATTATAATACTCAATCCTATATATATATACAAAACTAAAGCATATAAAGCATATTCTAAAACATATTCTAATTATTCTAGAATGTGCTAATTATTCTAACATCCCCGCAAACTCACGATGCTATAGCATGAAGCAACAAGAGTTTGTCAAGTAAGAATCGGAAGCGAGTAGTCGAATGAGACTTGGTGAAGAAGTCTGCAAGCTGCAATGATGAAGAGACAAAAGGTAAGGCAATAGTCCCATGCTAAAGATGATGACGAACAAGATGACAGTCAATTTCAATGTGCTTTGTGCGCTCATGGAACACAGAATTATGTGAGATCTGGATGGCACTCTTGTTATCACAATACATAGGGGTGGGAGATGAAATAGAAACACCCATATCTGCAAGTAGCCAACGTAACCGCACAATCTCAATAGTAGTGGAGGCCATAGCGCGATATACTGCTTCAGTTGATGAGCGAGAAACTACTGTCTGCTTCTTACTTTTCCATGAGATAAGAGAATCACCCAAAAATACACAGTAGCCAGTAGTGGACTTACGATCAGTTGGGTTCCCAGCCCAATCTGCATCAGAGTAAGCTTGAAGCTCTAAGGAGGAGGTCGATGGGAATAAAATACTCTGAAAGCAAGAGCCACGAAGATAGCGCAAGATTCGAACAACTGCTGCCCAGTGAACCATGGTAGGTGCTGAAACAAACTGACTGACAACATGCACAGCATAAGCAATGTCTGGCCTAGTAATGGTAAGATAAACAAGAGAACCAACAATAGTACGATACAAAGTAGGATCAGACAGTGGTTCACCATCAGAAGATGAGTAACGAACATTAGCCTCAATAGGAGTATCAGCTGTTTTAGTATCAGTAAGACGAGCACGCTCAACGACATCTGCAGCATATTTAGACTGGGAGAGCATATAACCTCGAGGAGAAGAAGCAACCTCAATCCCCAGAAAGTAAGTTAAGGGACCCAAATCCTTCATTTCAAAAAGACGAGCCAATTCTGATTTTAAATTAGTTATCCCTACAACATCATCACCAGTAATAATCATGTCATCAACATACAACAGAAGGAGAATACGACCAGTGGAAGTACATCTATAGAACAAAGCGGAATCATGATGGCTAGATGTAAAACCAAGAGAGAGCACAACTGTAGAAAACTTCTCAAACCAGGCACGAGGTGCTTGTTTGAGACCATATAGAGCTTTCTTAAGTTTGCAAACAAATCCAGGAGTATGAGGAACACCAGGTGGAGGAACCATATAAACATCTTCTTGAAGATTTCCATTCAAGAAGGCATTTTTAACATCCATTTGAGAGAGACTCCACTGACGAATAGAAGCAACCGCAATAAGTGTACGCACAGTAGTCATTTTTGCAACAGGAGCAAATGTCTCCTCATAATCCAAGCCATATTGTTGAGAAAATCCCTTAGCAACCAATCGAGCCTTGTAACGCTCAACTGAACCATCAGATTTGGTCTTGATCTTATAGACCCAACGAGATCCAATAGCATGTTTTCTGGTGGTAAAGAAACTAATTCCCAAGTGTCTGTCTTATGTAGAGCATTAAGTTCATCAGTCATAGCCTGTTGCCAAAGATGATCTAAAGCTGCTTCTTTGTAAGAGGAAGATTCAGAAAGCTTATGAATGGAAGACAGAAAACAACAAAAGGACTCAGAATAACAAGAATAATCAAACTCGGGTAAGTGAGTAGACTTACGTATACGTTGAGGATATCGAGAAGGAGGAGACTGTGAATCCTCAGCCTCAGACGGTGCTTGGGGATCCATAGGAGAAGGAAGGACATTCTGAGATGGCGCATGTGTACCTGTAGCAGATGACGAAGATGGAGAACAAATAGTAGGGACATATGTAGATGGTCTATCAATATCATCAGTGAAAGGATCAATACAAATGAGATCTGACATAGTCATGTGAGAGGTATTATCTTTAATAGAAAAGAAGGGAATGTGTTCAAGAAACACAACATTACGAGAGACATATAACTTGTGACTAACAGGATCAAAACATCGATAACCTTTTTGTCCCTCACCATATCCTCAGAAGACACAAATAGCTGAGCGTTGAGTTAATTTGCTACGTTCTGCCGTAGGACGAAGAACAAAACAAGTGCACCCAAAGACTTTTAAGAGAGAGTAATCAGGAGAATAACTAAACAAGGTTTGAAATGGTGACAAACCAGATATATGAGAAGATGGTATCCTATTTATCAAATAGACAGCAGTGAGAACTGCCTCCCCCCAAAATTCACTAGGTTCTTTGGCAGATAGGAGAAGGGAACGAGCAGTTTCAACAATGTGTCTATGCTTACGTTCAGCAACACCATTCTGTTGAGGAGTATCAGTACAAGAAGTTTGATGAATTGTACCATCAAGAGCAAGCAACTCACGAAAATCATTAGAAACATATTCCCCACCCAAATCACATCGAAAACATTTAATGACACCAGAATGTTGAGTTTTAATAAGTGCTCTAAACGAACGATAAATAGAAATAAAATCAGAACGTCGTTTCATAAGATATATCCAACAGTAACGACTATAATCATCAATAAAGGAGACATAATATCGGGACCCTCCTTTAGTAGAAACAGGAGCAAGGCCCCATACATCTGAGTGCACAAGATCAAATGATGCAATAGAAGAAGAAATACTACGAGGAAAAGGTAAAGCTGAAAATTTAGCAAGTTTGCAACCACTACAATCAGAAATATCATGAGATTTTAAGTCTCCCAAACAACCTTTAGAATCTAAAAATTTCAAACAACTAGCAGACACATGTCCTAGGCGAGAATGCCATAAATAGAAATTAGAAGAAGAAGAGTTCAAATGGAAAGACGATAAATCAGTACTAGAAGCTACAACATGCGCTGGTCTCAGATTATCTAGAACATAAAGTCCTCCTCTTTGCCTATGGCCAATCCCAATCAGCTTCCGAGACTGCGGATCCTGTACATAACAAGTAGTAGAAGTAAAGTGAACAGAATTACCAGAATCACATAATTGACCAACAGAAATAAGATTTAAAGTAAGATCAGAAACACAATAGACATCTGATAAAGACAGATTAGAAGTATGAACAGAACCAACACCTGCTAAGGACAACGGGGTGCCATCAGCAGTCATAACAGGTGAAGATGACATAGAAGGATATAAATAATCAAAAAATGATGAGTTAGAAGACATATGCTTAGAAGCACCCGAGTCAAAAATCCACGAGGAGGTTTTACCTGAGGAGTTCTGAGAGGACAAATCTACATGAGTAGAGGCTGACATGGCATGTGGCTGTGAGGCTAAAAACTTCTGAAACTGCTCACTAAGATCAGTCAATCGGGAATCAGATGAGGGCGGTGGACCAAGTATAGAGGAGCCAACAGGTGGAACAATCGCTGCTGTGTGGGCATTGGATATCTGGTTTACAAACATCGGAACAGTGGAAGTACAGTGAACAAGAGCGGTATAGAGCTTGATAATCGACATTTTGTTCCTCATAACTGGTATCTGCTTATGAAGTATGGTACTCATATGAACGTTGAGTGGTGTAATCAGACTCGATCTATTAAATATCTTTTTAAGTATGAGAACAGGGGGTATGATCGGGTCATCGCTACTTTTTACCAAAGCAATAATAATTATGAAAGTAAGGATAGGTAGATGAGATAAAAATGCACTTAGATTGCAGATATATCTTACCATTTGAGGCTGCTTGACATTTGTTCTGTTACGATATACACTTTAGGGATCCTCCCGTCGAACGATTGTCTTTCCACCTTCCTGATGAGCAGTGTATTTTTTTAATTTTTTTTTAATAATAATGATCCCATTAAGGAAGTTTTGAATCGTCACACAACTAGGCAAAGTATATTTAGTGCATGAATGGATTCAAACAAGAAATATATTGAAGCAAAATGTTTGATGTATGTAAAATTTTCAACCAAATTGGTGTAGAAACCTGATAAAAGGGAGTGACAACTAAGAAAATGTGGTTTTCTCGATTGGACATATATTTTATGTCGCTCCTAGTAAAAAAAAAATTATCACCTGAGAACTTTATTGAACGTGGTGTGAGACCTGACTTCATGTCAAGAAATTTGATGTGTAGACGGAGTGCAGTACACCTCTTTCAAAGGCGCTTGCTATGCGTTGGGTTTGCAAGATGATGATAAAGAGTATGTAGATGGCATTGTCGAAGCTAGTCATTGGGGATCTGTCTATTCTTTAAGGAGTCTTTTTGCAACATTATTGATGTCAAAATCATTAGCTAGACCATTGTTCGCATAGGAGGCATGTTGTAATTATTTGTCAGATGACATCCTATAAATGCACAGAATAATCTTAGGGTACAAAGGTAATGTATAGTCCTATATTACCCAACGTAAGTAAAACAAGATACCTTGGCATTCTATTTCATCTCTTTAATTTTTCATGTTTTATTATTCAAAGCACAAATGTAATTAATGTTATATTTTTTCATATTTCATGTTTTATTTATGCTTAATTAATCACTATGTGTCATGTTTCTTTAGCAATCAAGATTACAATTGATTGATGATAAAATACAGAATTTTACACTTTTTGGAGATTGAAAATATATTGCGCAGTAGATGAAAAAGTCTGCATGATTTCGGTATGATGTTGTATTCCAATGATTGTGACGCATCAATTAGTGTTAACAGAATTATATACGACAAGTTAAGATATGACGGAATGTCTTTGTTTGATGAACACAAAAGACTCTTTCAGATGTTTAGATGAGCAGATACGATCATGCAATTTGTTGAATCTAACAAAGGAGATGTCTATTTCATCTATGGTTGAGGTAGGAATGGGAAAACTCTTATCTAGAAGACGCTTTTAGTTGTGTTGCAGTCAAAGAGTGAGATAACGTTGAATGTTGCATCAAGTGGTATATCATTGCTTTTGGTTTCCTGGAGATCAAACGATTCATTCAAGATTGATATTCCACTAAGCTATAATGAAGAATCAACATGTAATATTTGTCATGGAAGTGAACTTGCAGAGCTTATAATAAGAACGAAGCTTATAATTTGGGACTAGACACCAATGATGTATAGATATTGTTTTGAGGCTCTTGACAGAACTTTACACGATCTAATAAGGTCAATCAATCCTCTTAGCTTCGACCTTTTGGAGATAAGACAGTTGTATTGAGGATTTTTGTCAAATTCTACCTTTTATTCCAAAAGAGAATAGGCAAGACAACTCCAAGAACTAGACATAATCAAAGCCTTACAATGCAGGACCTAATCCGACATATCAATAATAGACACATCCAGCTCCTTAGGGTGAAAACAAACTCATATCCCGCCCCTGGGATCAAACTGGTAATTACAGATAGTCTTCCAATATCTGGCCAAATTTCTAAAAACATAATCTTTATCAACTTCCTTCACTTTAGTTTCAACAAGCCCACAAAGGGAAAGCTTGTGTTCTGAGATCAGCTTCCTGAGCCCCCCCCCCCGTTTCAAAGGGTCGTTGAGACCCCTGATGTTCCAGCAAGCAAAAAACATCGCTGACAAAAAAGGCTTTATTTATAATTTAAATCATTCGTGAACCCTTCCCAAAAATACTTTTAAACTCGTAGATATTTGTTAACATATTAATTTTTTATTGCAGGCCCAACTAATAAAACATTTATAATCTCGCTACGTCATCAACTTCTCAATTATGAACTAATATTTCCCTTTACTAATTACTTTTTTCTCCTTCAACTCCAAGTCTATATCATAAAAATTTATATATTTTACTGAACTGACAATTTATATTACTATTGTAGTACCCAATTCATAATTATTCATCAAAATTTATTAAAATTTAATTTTTTTTAGTAAAAAGATTTTGTTTAGTTATGTCTTCGGGATAAATATATTGTTAAAAATTTATTGCTTAAAAACTTGTTTACCAAACTATATTTTTTGTAGTCCAAATATACGTCATCTATACTCTATTTGAAAATGGGAAAGTCGGGCCAAGGCCCAGCTTTCCCGCCTAAAGCAAATTTATTTATTTATTTTTAAACAAAAGCGCATATGGGCATTAATTGCTTTGGTGTCACCAATTTTTTTTTTTGCCTTATTCTTTCATTTTTTTTTCTTGCTATGTATATTTGTGTAATTTGGTCTTTTGTAATGTGTTGTTCTTATCTTTTATTTTCTCATAATAATTTTAATACACGTATAAGTATTATATTTCGATTACACATTCTACAAAAAACTTACAAACCACATTATTTGAAATAATGTGTCTCAAACAGGCAGCTAATAATACCATGACACATTATTTCAAATAATGATGTTTGAAATGGTAAATTTTTCAGAATGTAAGTTTAAAAGTAGAGATTTTTTTTTGTTTATTTGTAAATTATTTAATTGGTAAAATGTGAAGAAAAATGAGTTTTTTAAAAAATGATGTTTTGAATATTTGGAGAGAAAATGTGTATTGTTAAAAAATACTTTGAGAAATTATATTATTTATAAATTGATTTATAAATTGTAATGATTGCATTAAAAATAAAAGTTTATATTTATCTAATTTATGCAATGTCTATTCCATCTGGATATTCATTATTTAAAATATCATTTACCACAGATTTTACAAAAAATTTACAAACCACATTATTTGAAATGACAGGTCTCAAACAGGGGGTTAGTAATAACATGACACATTATTGTATTATTTTGAAATTGAAAAATATGAGTATTCTAACAAGTGAGAACAAATTGTAAATATATTATCCGTAAAGTCATATATAAGATTAAAGGTAAAAGTTTTTTTTTTTTTGATATTTTTTATTTTTCTTCAATATTTAATTTATTTTAAATTATATCATTTAAGTCCTACAATATTATCTATAATTTTGTTAACTGAATTCAATTTAGTCATAGAAATTAATTTCGGTTCGGGCTTTTCTAATCAAATTAAAATAAATAATAAATATATGAATTTTCAAAGTAAATTCAATTAAGTTGTATTAATTTTTATAATTTAATATTTATTCAATTCATTCATCATTTTCATATTATTTTATTTATTTACTGATTCTGTTTATTTTTATTTTTCATTATAAATCTAAATAACCGCAATATGCAAAGAATATATGACGGATTTTAAATTTTTAACAATTAGTTATATAATTTTTATTAAATAATTGATCCGTCGGTAATTTCTATTAAAATAATAAACAACAATATAACAATATAAATAACAAAAATTGTCAATATGAAGAAAGAATAATCAATTAATGCAACAATATTTATTAAAATTAATGATTATTTTTTTTAGAAAAATACTTCAAATTAATAATTAGTGCTTAAAAAATCAAAATATACAAAAAAAAAAAAAGTCGATTCTACATCTTTTTTGTGACGAATATAATGAAAAATAATATATGAAAAGAAAAACGTCAATCTTAAGGAGAATATGGAAGTTGAATCTTGCACATGTAATTTATCAGTTTAATTTTGTAGTTCAAAAGTTTTTAAAAAAAGAAAATTTTATTTATTGAACGTTAAATCTAGAAATCGAGTTGATATGTTCACGATACAATCTCTAAAACACTTGATTCATGGTCCGTTTTCTCGTAAAGATGATAAAACAATTCATCAATCCGCAATTTTATTAAAATATTAAAAAAATAATTATATGTCGTAAAAAATAGTAAAACTTTATTTCTTAGCCCTTGTTTGATACACTTTAAATTTTTTTTTTTTTTTTTATACAATACTCAATCTCAACCATCATCTAAAAGTCAAACTCAAAATATTTGACTTTTCAACCAAATTTCAACCATCAATTTTTCTAAAAATCACTATTCGTTTAAAAAACTCTTTTTAAAAAATACCAAACACACACTTAATTTTATTATCATATATTAACAAAAGACACACTATATATTTTATTTATATTTTCATTAATAAATTTCTTTTTATTGACATATAATTAAATATGCATTTAATTATGTTCAATTAAATGTATCGCATTTAAAAAAGTAATCATGCGAAGGGTCTCTTGAGTTGAATTTCACGTTCGTGCACCGCAAATCTTTAGGTTGATTTTCATTTTCGTACGTCGTCAATATTGCTTAATTTATTGCATTTATTTAAATATACGACCACATATATTTAATTTGTTACAATTATTTTATTTTATGTAAATTATAATTTTTTGAGGGTTACTGTTTCTACTCGTGTTAGTAAAAAATATTTGGACAAAATTTTTAATTTATTTTATACAACAAATATTTGAAAAATTACATTGTTTAATTTAAATCTGGACAATTGTTTAAAATATATTTTGTCTACAACAATTTTTGTGTATCATACGAGTGTGAGCAACCGCAAACTGTACAAACAATGTATTATTTAAAGAGATTTTTCAAAATTGATGAGAATTGTAATTTATTTTTTATTGGGAAAATTGCAGCCGCGGTCCCAAACCTTTTGGTTTTCTGCAGACTTTGGCCAAACCTTCAATTTGTGCCAACCGCGGTACCCAACCTTTATGAAAGTCACAGCGGAAGGACAAAATCACGGATTCCGTCAGTTCTGCCGTCAATTGACCCAAAAATGAAAAAAATCTGATTTGTTGACTATTTTTAAGAGGGGCAAAATTGTCAATACATATTCCCCACCCCTTAAAACATCAAAAGTATACTTTGTTTCCCTCCAATTCCTGACATGTTAAAATACCCCCCCCCCTCTCTCTCTCTCTCTTTCTCTCATACAATAACTCTGAGAAAACTTGGAAGGAAGCTGGAGATGAATGTATGTAGGTGCGATTATCTGGTGCAAAGGAAGACTTCATGGATGAACTTGAACCTAGGTAGAAGATTTCTCAGTTGCGCAAGGCATCAAGATTTAGGTGGTTGTAACTTCTTTGACTAGTTTGACCCGCCGCCAATTTGTGAAAGATCAAATGAACTGATTCCTGGGTTTCTGCGAGTTAGAAGGGAGATGGAAGCTGAAATAATCTCCCTTCGTTCGACAAGAACAAGTGTGTGGAAGACTTGGTTGTTCGGATTTGTATATAGAGTTATTGTAAAATGGGTCTTTACCTAGATCTTGTGAAGGAGTCAGTGGAAGTTAGATCTGGTTTGTAGGGTTGTGATTATGTTTTAGCTGGGTATCGTGTCTAGTGTGTAAGAGTTGTATTGTAAGTTTCCCAATAGTAATGAAAGTAGTCCTTTATTGAACTTCGTTTATCTCTATTTTTCCCCTATTGTATGCATTGGACGATTAGAGAAACATACGCTACTTTAGGTCCCAGACATTTTGTTGATGGTGCAGCAGTAGTCCCAAACCTTTTTCATTTGTTGCAGTTGCAGTCCTAAACCTTTTACAGTTGTCGCTTCT
Source organism: Ligustrum vulgare (assembly GCA_963555705.1). Taxonomy (NCBI): domain Eukaryota; kingdom Viridiplantae; phylum Streptophyta; class Magnoliopsida; order Lamiales; family Oleaceae; genus Ligustrum; species Ligustrum vulgare. The sequence goes on from OY743179.1 coordinate 8,257,069, forward strand.
TCAAACCCAAACCTTTTGATTCATATGTGTTCATAAGTCTCAAACGACACCAGAAAAATGCACAACACAACGTTACAAAATCTGGAAAGATAAACTGTGAAAGCTACACTTTCTCACTCTAAAACAAAATGCGATTTATACATACCATAACAGCAATTTAGTACAAAAAACAGATTCATTCATAGCATACATAGTCAAAAGTCCATGAATCAATCAAAAAACCACATCTAACTTGTAACAACCAGTATGTTAATTATTCCTTTTCTTGGGCTTGAACATCTTCGTCTGTGAAAGACTCTCTGTGGACGTTGACGCCTTACGCTTTCCCTTCCGCTTTTCTGATTGTGTTGCATCCTGTGATTCTGGTTGTGTACCTGTTTTCTCTCTGGCAGCGACTATGGAGGAGTTGAATGCCTCACATAAGTTATTGAGTAGAATGTCGCACTTTGAGTACTCCTGGAAGTCTGATCTACTCCATTGGGAGGCTAGTTTTTCATTGAACCATTTGTAGGCTTCTTCATTTATCTCTTTCATGTCAATAATCACCTTCTTCCACTTCGGTACAGTTGTAGCTCTAGCTGTAGCCCAGAACATGCTCTTCAAAGTGAGCCCTTTATGGGCCAACGTGAAGTTGCTGTATAGATGTCTTGCACAACACCTGTGTTCAGCCCCTTCACAGAACATGCTGATGGACTCAACCAGTCCCTTTTACTTGTCAGAGATGAAAGTCCATGCCCTACAGTTATACATGCCTATGTCAAACAATAGGAGTTCAATGAACCATTGCCAGTTTACTTTGTTCTCTGCATCTACAACTGCCCAGGCTACAGGAAACATGCAGTTATCTCCATCAATTCCAACAGCAGCTAACAATTGTCCTCCTTGTGCAGTCTTCAAGAAGCATCCATCCAATCCAACTACAGATCTACACCCAGAATTAAAACCCTCTTTGCAAGCATTTAAACATATGTATACTCTCTTGAACCTAGGACCATCACCTTCAACTACGAATGTACTTCCAGGGTTTGTTTCTTTAACTCTTCTCCATAATTCTATAAAATTTTGTACTGTTCGAAAATAATGCCATTTACAACTTCCAAACATTTTGCTCTAGTCCTATAAAATTGGTGTTTTGATATCTCATACATGCAGTCCTCCTTGACAGTGTCAATGAAACTGCGCATAGAGAGATTAGGGTCAGTCCTGGACTTGCGTACGTATTTTTTGGCCAAATAACCAGCATTAACCCTTCCATTTTGCCAAACCATAGTACAAGTATGAGTATCTCTGAATGTGTTAATTCTGAAAGTATTATCTGGTTGCTGGTAGACATACAACTCCTATGGACAGTTATCCTGACACTTTACTCTCAACATTCTCCCATCATTCTTCACATATTTCACTTGCCTGGCATTTTTAACCTAATACTGTGTGATGGCACTTCTCAAATTCTGTATGTTGTCGAACTTCATGCCTGCACAGGAGGAATTAAAAGTTGGAGTCAGATGAATCCATATTTTTCAGACACTAAACTATGAATATATATTAGCTTACCTAATTGAAATTTTGGATCATCCATGTCAGTGTTGGGATGAAACCAGGACTCCTGCCTAGATCTTGATGTGGAATCTCCTAGTTCTTCATCACTTGCTAGGCTTCTAAGCTCATCTGAATCTCCATAATCGGTTCCACCATCTTATTCATTTCCTGCATGGTCTTCCTATTGATCAATTTCGTTTTCAACACCAAAGTCAAATGCCTCACTCAATTTGAAATATAGATCATCTTCAGGATCATCAACTGTGATTTCTTCTTCCTACTCATAATCTGGATCGATGAACTCCTCTAATAGACCCTCTTCATAGTTATCAGCCTGAATGTTGTCAACTTCTTGCTCCTCCAACTGCTCATCTGCATGATGGTCAACCACATCCACTGCAGGGACTTCATCAACTGGTACTTCAACTTCTGGCTCCTCCAACTGCTCATCTGCATGATGGTCAACCACATCCACTACAGGAACTTTATCAACTGGTACTTCAACTTCTGGCTCCTCCAATTGCTCATCTGCATGATGATCAACCGCATCCACTGTAGGGACTTCATCGACTGGTAATTCAACTTGTGGCTCCTGCATTTGACCATCTACATGATGATCAACCATTTCCACTGTAGGGACTTCATCAGCATGTACTTCAACTTCTGGCTCCTCCATTTCATCAATCTCAAATTCATCAACAATGTACGATTAGAGGTGTGAATCCGGGTGGTTCGAGCCGGATCGGCCCGCCAACATAAAAACCCTGTAACGGCCCGCTTGAAAAAAACCTGCTCGCTGCGGGTTACGGGCCGGCCCACAAATTTTGAATTACAACCCAAGCCCGCCTGCTGGCCCATCCAGGTCGAGCACATGCGGGTCGCGGTTCGTTCTGATTTGACCCGTATGAATAAAAACATAGATTTTTTCATATTTATAGCAAATTTTTTGTCAAGTTTCTAAATACAAAATGATTGAAATGATAAATTCATATTTATACCATAAAATATTTACATAGAATTTAAAATTAGATTTTATATTATATGAATTACTTCTAAATTTGAAAATTTAAATAAAACAAAAACAAAAAAAAATTAAATGCTAAATGTATTTCTAATTATTATTATCAAAGAACATTACGTTTTTTAGCTATTAGGGAGAAAAAAAAAAGATTTTACTTTAAAAGTTGTATTAGAGTTTGTAGAAAAATGAAGATTTTCAATGTTACGATATTTAATAAAAACTTTTTTTTTTACCGGCCAGCTGGTTAACCGCGGCTCCCGAAGGTTTAACCCGCAATTCACAACTTCTTGACCCGTAAACCGCCCGCACTGGTCACGAGTTGGCCCGCGATCCCGGGTCAATCCGAGCCGATTTTAACGGGTCTGGTCGGCTCGTCCGTCTTGATACCTCTATGTACGATTCATTCCCCTCCAATGTCTCATCCCAAACCTCCACGGCATAACATGGCTTCTGTTCCAGTTGTGCATCCTGAATTGCATTTCTCTCTTTTAGAGCATCCAATTGCTCACCAGTACCAAGTTTTACCACGGCTATATCATGACCCACCTTATCATCCCATGGTAACTCCAACACTTCAACAATTGGCAAACAATACAACTCCACTATCCTTTTTTTATCAACAAATTTTATCAAGTTCACAAAATCAGCAGTGATCAACCAGGAAACGATGCGTCACTAAATCTTTTCTTTTCCATTCTATAAAGGTATCTCATTTTCTGGAAATACCCCAACATTTTCATGGCATTGTCCAGAAGAAACATGTTGAACTAATCAGGGTGTACGTAGTCAAGATGATTTATTCTACCATGCTCGTACACAAAATATCGTATCTTTGAGAATGAGATTCCGCCATGGTGTAGCCTTATTGTGAAATACGATGATTTTGCCCCTATGAACACAATGCAAAAGAAAGTATCATTACGCCAAACCCTAACACATCACCAATGATGTATACGCAACAGAAAAAGGAGAAAATTGCACAAGCCCAAGTAAAGAATAGGTTGGAGAACAACATATGGACTTGCAATATCGGTAAGGGAAAACACTTATCGTCCTCTACAACTACAAAGTTTTTTTTTTTTTTTTTCCCAAAAATAACTGAAAATACTTACCATACACAGGTTCGGGAAGATCGCCTCGAAGGTGACATGCAATATCTTCCGAAGTTTCATGGGTTTCGTCGAACTCCATTGAGGAAGATGACTTTCGGTATTCAAAACACGAATGAAGCAGTTAACTGGTACTTTTAATGTTTTAAGGGATGGAGAATATGTATTGACAATTATGTCCCTCTTAAAAATGGTCAACAAATCAGATTTTTTCATTTTTAGGTCAATTGCCGGTAGAACTGACGGAATCCGTGATTTTGTCCTTCCGCTGCGACTTTCATAAAGGTTGAGTACCGCGGTTGGCACAAATTGAAGATTTGAGCAAAGTCTACAGAAAATCAAAAGATTTGGGACTGTGACTGCAATTTTCTCTTTTTATTTTGAGCATTCGTTGATAATTTATATCATTAATTAAAATAAATTATATGTTCAAATATTTTTTCTATTTTATAATAATAATACAGTAAAATTATTTCATAACGTTCTTCTTGAGTGTTGCACGATACGATATATTAGTTAGAAACCAAAACAAAACCCTGACCCATCTCAAGTCCCAACTTTCGCAAAACGCCAATAGTATACAAAAATTATTACCTTCCAGTCTCTAGACCTCCAAAGATCCCCAAAACAAATAAAAATAAAAATAAAAAATCACAAGAAAAGAAATCCACAAATTCTAATTTGTTGCACTAGTTTTCACTATTGTTACTATTGTTTGTTTGCCATTAGCACAACGTTAATGTTGGGTCTCATTTTTTGAAGTCCGGGTGATGAAATACATACACTCTGTTTGCTCCCAGAAACAGCGTATTCTTCGATCTGTAAGCTTTTTTCTATTTACTTTAATTCCTGTCTCATTTTGTTTAATTATTAAATCATTTACATTTTGAAATCCTTTCTTTTTCTTTCAAGAAGTGTTTTTGCATTCTAGGTTTTCGATAAAGCGCTTTATGAAATCATTTGATTTTTTACGTTAAATACAAGAAAAGGTTGGGTCTTTGAATTTATTAGTTTTCATATATGTTTATAGTCATAGGGATTCATTAAACTTTCATTTTCACTCCGTTCGGCTCTATTGTTTAGCTTTTGGTAGAAAGTTCTTCAATTTCTTGTTTTATGTTATCTCGTTAAGCATGGAATAAATGTAATGCGAGGTTCTCTTGACTGGGCTTTGAATTTGAGGTCGAAATGTACTCTAAGTTGTGTTTTGATTATTAGATTTTTGTTCTGTTCTGAATGTTTACAGATATACTCGAATTATTAGGAAGTGTTTGGGTAGATGGCAGAGTCAAGTTCAGTGGATGGCATATTGGAATTTCTAAGGAGAAATAAATTTACAAAAGCTGAGGCTGCATTGTGCAACGAGTTGTGTCACAGACCTGATTTAAATGGGATTCTTCAAAATACGCTCGAAGATAAAGCATCAGGTAGTAAATTGTGTGAAGAAGCAAACGGGGGGAAATTAATTGAAGAAGATAGAAAGATGACCATTTCACCAGTTAGTGGAGAAGGTGATAAGGAGACAACAAGTTCTCCAAGTAGCATGGAGGTTTCCAAGGAGCTTATTGTGAAGGAGATAGAGTGTGGGACAGGGAAAAATGGGCCTGAGAGCAATTGGAAAAGCAGTAGTTATTTGGCAGAGCAGAGCAAAGTTAATGAGTCGGTCAAGATGAGAGATAAGAACATTACCCTCTCCAAGGGTTCAGATGATACTGTGGTTGATTTGTATTTGTGGAAGTACAATCCAGGCAATGGTCTAGTTCCTTCTTATCAGAATGATAGTGGAAACAACTTTTCAGGCTTCCGTGATTATGGAAAGTCTAGGATGAATTCAGCTGAGATTCTTGATAGCGGCAAAGCTAATACAAAATCAGAGGAAGATGTTAGTAATTCTGGTGAAAAGAACATGTGTTGGCCAGGGAGTACTAGTAAAGCTAGTGTGGAATCAACATACGAATGGAGTGACAAGAGTCAGCTAAAGGAAGTTGATCAACAGCAAAAGCTTAGTGGCGCATGCTCCAAAGACAACCTTGTGGACAATCCCTGGTCTATAAGTGATGAATCATCGCATCCATCGTCAGAGATGTGGAGAAATTGTTCGATCAAAACTGTTTTCCCTTTCTCCAAAGGTGACATATCAGCCTGTTATGATAGTGCTCCCAGTATTGGTGGTAAAAAAGAGGGGAAAAGGAAAACAGAACTCAGTGACATTAGGACGGTGATTAAGGAGCAAGTGGATGAGGTTGGAAGAGCTCTGTACTCTGGGAAGACTCAAGGAGGTGAGCCAAAAGATTTTAATGCATTGGATTTTCAATTCACATCTGAGAATCAGAAGGAAGTGCTACCAAGGTTACCACCAGTGAGAGTCAAGTCAGCAGACAAGTCCTTCAATGTTCACTGTGACGAGAAGTTTGAAGATGAACATTGTCCAAATATCACGAGAGCTGACAATGCCTATCTCATAGGTTCATTTCTGGATGTGCCTATTGGACAAGAAGGTCTTCTCTCAAATTTACTATGTTTATTGTATCCTTAGCTTGATTGCTAATATAATGTTTTTATTTCATTTTTACCTAGATCAAGGTATACCTATGAGAACTAAAATTAGCTAACACAATGTACAATGAACGTAACTGAGAAGTGAAGAATAAGCACACAATCTTTTTCTTCTTTCTTTACTTGAATGCCTAAATATATTCACACCACATATTTTAGTACCACCCCATTTTAAGACTAAAATATTTGGCACTAGTTTTAAAGCACAGTATTTTTTGAACGAAAACTGTGATTAAGGACAATATTTGCTCGTAAATGAAATTATGAAACAATAAAGATAAGAATATGTTGAAAAAAAGTTAAGGATATAAATGTGACAACTAATAAAGGTTTAAGTGTCTTTAATGTAATTAAAATGTGGTGTATTTATAAAATGACGTGGTGTGAATATAACCACCATTACTGAGTTGGTAAATGTTTACGAGTTATGCTTAGGAAAAGTGATTTATTGCTTGAAGATTAAATTGCTTGAAAATCCAGCTTAGTTCGGCTATGCCAAACCAAAGACATGCAAAACCGCTATATTAACTGATCCATGTTATAAATTGTTACAATGCTGTGTGGGACGAACAATGTGCATCCAGACAAACTCAAGCACCTAAGTGTGGCTTTCAAAATTATTTATTTTCCTTCTGCTACGGGGACTTTCAGTGTCTAGAATATGAAAAAAGCTGTGAAAAAATAGGTGGACTTTGTCTCCCGTTATTTGACTTCCATAATAGAGATGAATCATAACAAAGATTACATTCATCGTCTTGGCCATTTAGTTCTATCTTTGTTTTGAAAAGATTCTCCCGTTTCTCGTTTCTTTCAATTTCTCCTTTTTCCTTCTCTTTGGGCATATCACAGTCATTAAATTCATTTGAAGTTTGCATTTCCATTAAGTGACTGTTCACTTATTGGCCCCTGTATTTAATATGATTTCGTCTTTGCTTATCCTGTTATTTAATCTGTATCTTTTGGTTTCCAGTATCTAAATGTTTGTTGTTTTTCTTGGTTCCAAGTCTCCCTCTGACTTCTTAAATATTTTTTATTCTACCTAATGATGATGCAGTTGGTAAAAAGACTGGAGGAGGTAGTTGGTTCTCGGTAAGTCAGGGTATTGTTGCTGAGGATTCTTCTGATCTTGTTTCTGGTTTTGCAACCATTGGTGATGGATTGAGTGAATCTGTTGACTACTGGGGCTCTGATGAATATGATGACGATGAAGATGTTGGCTACATGCGACAACCTATTGAAGATGAGTCTTGGTTTTTAGCGCATGAAATTGATTACCCAAGTGACAATGAAAAGGGTACAGGACATGGGAGTGTTCCAGACCTTCATGAGCAGGGTCAAAACAAGGATGATGAAGATGATCAATCATTTGCAGAAGAGGATTCCTACTTCTCCGGTGAGCAGTATATCCAATCGAAGAACCTTTCTCCAATTATACCTTCAGGTGATCCTACTGGACTGTCAGTGACTGAAAATGATGAGAATGACTTGATCACCCAATATGATGGACAGTTGATGGATGAAGAGGAACTTAATTTGATGCGTGCTGAGCCAGTGTGGCAGGGCTTTGTCACACAGTCAAATGAACTCGTCATGCTAGGGGATGGAAAAGTTCTGAATGAGCGTGGAAGGCCTTGTCTAGATGATATTTGCATGGATGATGATCAGCATGGTTCTGTCAGATCTATTGGTGTGGGGATTAACAGTGACACTGTTGATATAGGTAGTGAAGTGGGGAAAAGTTTGGTTGGAGGTAGTAACAACGGAGACTTTGAGTACTTTCAAGATCATGATATAAATATTGGTAGGTCTAAACCCTCACAGCATGATCCAGGTAAAAAAATTGGTGAACAAACAAGTAAAGGGAAAAACAGAACAAATAAACATAACTCGAGCGATAATGTAATGAGTGATGATAGGGGTGCACATGCAAAAAATCACACAGATGGAGGCTTTTCATTTCCTCCTAGAGATGGACAGTTGGTGTCAACAAGCTCGGGTAAATCTTTGTGGTCAACCAAGGGCAGCATTGCTGTCAGTGATAAAGCTGATGATAATGCAGTGTGTAGCAATGACATGCTTGCTTCAAGGAGGCAAAAAAGCAATGACTCTTCGCCTGCCAAGAATTTAAGGGACGAAAACACTGCTAATGCTGCAGGATCATTGAATTCTAGTCCCTCTTCTCCTTCAAATTATGGGTATGTCGAGAGAGAGAATGTAAAGAGACAAGGGGATTCAAAAACATCAAGTGTAAGAGAAGATCCTAGGGGATCTTTGGAGGATGAGGAGGCTGCTGCTGTTCAAGAGCAAATGAAGCAGATAAAGGCTCAAGAGGAAGAATTCGAAACCTTCAATCTTAAGATTGTCCACAGGAAAAACAGGCATGCATTTCTTCTTCTATATAGTCATGTGAATTGTACTATACTACTATTAATCCTTCTTGTTATTCAAAGTTGTGCTGTTAAGAGAAATATCCTTGTTATTCACCATGTGAGTCCTAATCAAGTGGCCTATTATCATTGATTTGCTAACTTATTTTCAGCTACTATTTTGATATTGCTTACTGTGATTTATGTTTTAAGATCAAATCATAATACAACACAGACTGAGTTCAGTGTATATTCAATTATGTCTTTCCCCTAATTTTTAGTGGACAAATTCGTCAATATATTTATTGCACCAATATTCTATATGGAATTTGAGTTTCCCTAGTAGTTGTACGTTGAATCAATGATGAAGGAAAGTTGAAAGCAGTGGTGAAATATTTTTCTGTGAGAATAAAGTTGTTACAGTCAAAATGTTTCATTTTAAGATACACAGTTTATGTTTTGGCCTCCAGAGTTCACCTGCAATAACTTGAATATAAAGTAGGTCTTCATAACTACCTACATTTAGAGTTTGAAGTGGAGCATATTGTCTCCTTTTAAATTAGAGTTAAATTGAGTGAGTTTACTTGATAATTGGAGGTTAAATTGAGTGATTTTTACTTGATTGTTGGACTCTATTCGAGAATAGTAGGACATTCAACTATGGCAGCGGGAGTATATGGCGACACATGTTAAAATAGTACATAGAACTTATGCTAACTCTAGGTTCGTTAATGTTGATTTCATAAAAGCATTGAACACTTTTTTATTCTTTTATACATTCTCTCTTTTGGGCCGACAAACACAATGGGGTTCATTCAGAGTCAACCTTTCTCTCGTCCATGATCACAATATGGCAACCCTTGGGGCATTACACGTCGACTCAAAATATTAAAGCTTGAGATAATATACTCCTCAATGCTTATTGTGTCCGAGTATATGGTGCAGTTATTTCTACATCATCTCTGTACCAGTACAAATGTGTTTAATGGTTGATTTTGGTTCAAATCAATTGCTTTAAGTGGCAGCAATCACATCTTGGTGTATGCCTTGCCACAGATATCCCTTACAAAATCTTCAGGCTATTGTGGATACTTGATGTCTAGTGGCTTACTGTCTACATTTTTCACCTGGTTATTGTCTATGCATTTTGAAACTTCAGGTCAATTGTTAACTGGGTTTTGTTTGCTACTCAGAACTGGCTTTGAGGAGGACAAAAATTTCCATGTTGTTTTAAATTCAGTAATTGCTGGGCGCTATCATGTCACTGAATATCTTGGATCAGCTGCTTTCAGTAAAGCCATTCAGGCACATGATCTTCATACTGGCATGGATGTCTGCGTGAAGATTATAAAGAACAACAAGGATTTTTTTGATCAGAGCCTTGACGAGATAAAACTTCTCAAGTATGTGAACAAGCACGACCCTTCTGACAAGTACCACATTCTTCGGTTGTACGATTATTTCTATTATCGAGTAAGTTGAAGCTTTTAAGCCTTCTCCTTTTTAATTGCTACTCCTGTTAGTTTTAAATTGCTATTACTTTCCTCCTAATAGTTATTTCAATTTTATGGTGTACACGTGGTTTACTAAAACCTCTAATCTGTTCTTTTCGTTTCTATCTTTTTTCTAGGATTGCCTTATGCGTTGGGTTCTTGGTATGGAACTTTTTATGAGATTTGTTTCACTAATGCAAGGCGCAAATATGTTACTAGTTTTGCATAATATTTAGATTTGAAAGTGATTATTTTAGGTTTAGGTCTGATTAGTAAAATGGAAGCATGACTTGACCAAGGGCGGAGCCACGATTTTCAGTCAGCACGGACGAAAATTAAATGAGGTTCGGGGCGGGACAGGGTTCCCCGAAATTTTAATTATTTATTTATTTTTTTTTTTTGAGAAAAATGAAACCAAATGGAGAAAACTTAATTTTACAAATGACGAGTAACAAATTCCAACTCAAATGAAATACCTTATAATCGTTCATTGCGAGTTTTCATACTTTGAAATCATTGTACAATAGCTTCATTATCAATGTTCAAAGATATATCTTTCTCTACATATACAACAAGACTATCATTTATCCACTCATCACCCATTCGATTGCGCAATCTATCCTAAACAATGCTCATTATAGAAAATACTCTCTCAACAGCAGCGGTAGCAACGGGTAGAATTAGCGCCAAAATTAAAAGCTTATAAACCAATGGATATACCTTATTTTTCTTTGTTATTACTAACTTCTATGGAAGATTACCAAGGCCTTTCAATTCTTGAAATGCATTGTTAGAGCGCATATCAAAAATATAAGTTTCAAATTGATCGTCAAGTGTGAAAAGATCAAATCTTGAAAAATCTTTTATATAAAACTCCATAAGTTGAATCAATTTTTTTTTTTTTTAATCGAAATCATAGAATGAATTTTGTGAACATAAACAAGCTACACAAAGGAGTAATTCTGTATTTACCTTTGAGAAATGATTATTCACTCTTGAAGTTACAAATTAATGATAGCGTAGAATAAATCTACACAATAATGATGTAACTTTGTCACTTTTGGTGGTGGAGAGGACAACACGAGGTGCACTGCGTATAAACACACCATCCATATTGGGAACATCAAAGTGATGTCGCTGACAAAAAGAATGAATTTCTTCCAAAAACAAATCTCACCCATTGTCTCTCATTATTTGGAGTCTTTTGCATATTTTCATCAATCCCATTGCATTCACAATATCTTAATCTTTCAATTGTAATGCCTTTGACAACTCTTTTGAAACTCCTAAGACTTTTTTCATCAAGTGTAGATTAAATGAAAAATAAAACCAATGTATCGACTCCAATAAATTGAATGCCTCACTTTTCCGATCACCATAACTAGATTCATCTTCTGAAATAAATTCAAGTACATCACTAACAGCAAAAAACATTGAAAGCAAACTGATCAAAGAATTATAATGTGACCCCAGCGTGTATTACTAGAACGCTGAAGAGTAGTTTCTTGATTAAGTCGCCATCCACTTAAAACATCACCTTGCTCCAATACCTCAACGATAAAATCTGAATATTTCTCTCCAAGTAGATCAGAACGTTTGCAAGATGCTTCAATAACATTTACAACATCACCAACCACACGAAAGAAATTAGAAATTGAAATATTCTTCTTTGCTACAGCTACAAGAGTTAGCTGAAGTTGATGAGCAAAACAATGTATGTAAAAGACATATAAGTTCTCCTTCAAAATGAGTGCTGTCAGATTATTGAACTTACCTTGCATATTATTTGCCCCCATCATTACCCTGACCTCTCAACCTAGATATGCTCAAATTATATATAGAAAATAGCATATCAATTGCAGCCTTAAGTGATATAGCCGTGGTACTGCTAACATGCCCAACCCCTATCAAACGTTCATTCACATGTCTATTACTATCCACATAATGTATGACCATTGACATTTGCTCATTTACTAATACATCACGAGATTCATGATCAATAAGAATAGAGAATAATGAATCGCCAACATCGTTGTTAATAACATTAATCATTTCAGCAGCACAAGCACTCAATATATCCTTCTGAATAAGTTTATATCAGGATATGTTAATTTACAATTTTTAGGAGCATTTCCCAACACCATAACTTTAATATCATCATTATGATCAATAAGAAATTGTAATTGAACTACGAAGTTACATGGATTGAGAGAATCTTCAGATTCATCATGGCTCCGAAATGATAACCCTTGACGCAACAGAACTCTAACACAATCAATTGATGCATCAAGACCAAAATGATATTCATTACGTGCTTGTATTGACTGCTTATGCAAAACTAAATGAATGTGTTGATCTTGATTTATCAATGCTTCACAACTCATTCGAACTTTGATATATGCGCTGTCATGCTTTTCTATATGAAGTCGAAATCTTTCTTTATTTTTTCAATACGTGAACCCATTCGTTAACAAAAGATCATCTCCTCCTTAATTATCATGACTTGATTCGAAAAGGTAATAGTACAAACAATAAGCGGCATCTTTTGAGCTTGGAATCGTCTAAATTGGGATGCTCCGAACTACTGTCTTGGGAATACATGATCTGGAGCATGGAAGTTGCTTTAGCCAAACTTTCGTTGACAAAATTCATAATTTTCATACTGAGATTAATTGATAAATTTCTTTGGATAATGAAATTTTCAATTTTGGTGTTGTACCTTGTAGGCATGAGGATTGGACAGGGGTAATGTGTCATGGTTTCAATTTCTCTTAAGCAGCACCTTTTTTTTAATCCTTAGTTCCAGTTTTATGTTTTCCTCCTACTCCATGAACTAATATTAGCGTTGATACCTGGTTTGAATGAAAGATCTTCCACCTTGAAAAGGTTTCTGCAGTTTAACACTCAACAGAGACAAGGTGTTCATAGTCAGGAAGCAATAATGGAATCTCTAATGGAATTGTCATTAAAAACATGCCAAAATTACACACTTACTATATAGGCAGAAACATATGAAATAGATTAGCAATTATTTTGTTTTATTTGTTGTCCCTAATTATTTGGCTTTAAATTTTCCATTTTGTTATTTTGTTAGCTTTCCTTTTCTAATCAAAGAAGTTTTAAAATTTGGTATATTGGAAACTTTTCCTTCAATTCCTTTCCAAATTCTCTTGTTCTTCTACTCTCTCTCTCTCTCTCTCTCTCTCTCTTACATGTTCAGCATTGATAAGTTTACAGAAAAGATACATAAATTTGTTTAATTTTTGTCATTTGCATGAGTATTTTCTTTTGTTATTTTAGCATGAGATTAAATGGCATGAAATTGTTATTCACCTTTGGAGTAAGCCCTCTATCTTGGAGAGCTACTAGTAATAATTTGTGTTTGCCTCCTTCCCCTCTTCATTTTTGAGGTTAAAAGCTATGAGAGAATCTTAGTTGACTGTCTTTAGTTCATATTTTGGCGTCAGGCTCATTTGTGTAGATCAATTTTTCTTCTATAAGGCAGACCATTTCTCTAGCTTCTAAGATGAATCGTGGGAAGAATTATTTACGGGTTACTTCACTTTGTTGTGCATGTAGTGTTAGCAGTCATTCTTGTGTTTCATGCTTGATGCATCTTTATCAGCTTATTATTTCAGAATAATCAATGTTTGGTGAATGGAATTAGCTTCTAACCTCTCTTGTTATTGGCAGGAGCACTTGTTAATTGTTTGCGAATTGCTGAAAGCAAACCTATATGAGTTCCACAAGTTTAATAGAGAATCTGGAGGCGAGGTCTACTTCACAATGCCAAGACTGCAGGTAGGTGGCATGGCAGTTTATATGGGTCTTTACTCAATGGAGTGTGATCACTGACTTGTATATTTGGTCTTGCAGTCGATTACTATTCAATGTTTGGAAGCACTTCAATTCTTACATAGCCTTGGCCTCATACATTGTGATTTGAAGCCTGAGAATATTTTGGTGAAAAGTTACAGTAGATGTGAAGTGAAGGTCATTGATCTAGGAAGTAGTTGTTTTGAAACAGATCATCTTTGTTCATATGTTCAATCTAGGTCCTATCGTGCACCAGAGGTTATTCTGGGACTTCCATATGATAAAAAGATTGATATCTGGTCACTTGGCTGCATCTTGGCAGAACTGTGTACTGGAAATGTAAGTTCTTTCAATTTCCATGAACTTTGTCTTCGCTGTTCTAGCAATGTCATTCTATTAAATGAACAACCCACAATCCGATGTAGGCAGCTGAAATTTTGATGTCTAATATATTGCACAAGTAGCTAGGCTCAGTAGGCTGTGAAGCAGCAGAAGGAAACTACTTCGGAGTCTATGACAACGGAGATCATAATGAAATTGCTAAAATGAATATGTATTAATATATAATGCCAGGAAGAATATTGTTGGATGCTTTTTATACTTGCAAATGAAATTAATGCTATAAGAATAATTCAGGTAGGGTGCAAGTAAAGGTGCCTGGCTACTTCCGTGCTTCTTGAGTTGTACGGTGTTCAATTCTTTACGGCCCTATCGGACTTTTGAATTTTCATTTTCAAAATGGAGAAACATAATTGTAAATACATGTCTAAGCTGCGTGCAAAGCGCAGTTAGGCAACTTAGGCACTCTTCGTCGTTGAGATAGCGCATTCAATGAATTGTTAAAAAACACAAACACAAATCGCGGAAAACAAGAACTGGAAAATAGCACACTTTATAGATTTTGGGTTTATATTCCGTATAAATTGATGAATTTATTCCTTTTCTTGTGTTTATATATTTTCCATGTAAAGTAGATGAATTTCCCAAGGGTAGAGAAAAATATTATTCTCAAAATTAATTGCTTGTTTATCTATTTGTGAAATCAATTGATATTTGCAATTTACTTGATGTATACGTGGTTTGCTTCTGTGAAGTGTGCTCCTCTGTTCTTCCGATGAAGCCTAGTAGCCCCTTTGCCTTTTATGTGCTTATTATCATTAATTGAAGTCAATGCACTGAGAAAGATCCAGGTCTTGAATCGTAATGGGATAATAATTTAGTTGTTGGGAACAAGAGCCTTAAGAATCTTGATTTTTGTTGGATTGGTAAATGTGGTCTTACTATACAAACATGAACGAAAAAAAAAAAAAAAAAACCTTATAATTTGTATGTTCTGTTGTTAGATATCATGTTAAAGGCACAATGTTGGTCATGCTTTTGTATAGCATATTAGCATTATCTAAAAGACTTGCTGAACCTTCCATGTTTGTTACTGTTGATTGCTTTTAATAATTCCCGCTGGTAAAATGTAAAATTCTGATGACCATGTTTTAGGTACTCTTCCAAAATGATTCTTCTGCAACTTTACTTGCTCGGGTTATCGGAATCATAGGCCCCATTGACCAAGAGATGCTTGTTAAAGGACGAGATACATATAAATATTTCACAAAAAATCACATGCTTTATGAACGGAACCAGGTAATGTTGTTTTCCTGAGCTCATGACTTTTAGCTAGAGTTATGTAATTTCTCCAAGTAAAATTTAGGATCAAGGTTGTCATAATCGTATTTTTGGATTAGATGGTGGCGGATGTCACGGATTGGATCGAGGATTGTAAGATTCTATTAAATAATTATTTAAAAATATTTTATAATTAAAATTGTAAAATAGAAGTTTTAATAACAATTTAACAACTATAAATCAATAATTAACTTCAGAACAAACAAAATTAAATTCAAGTTTTCTAGTACTTAATAAACAATCCACAATAAAACTTTTTTTGTCGAAATAATAATAATAACACGATTCCTATTGCAAAATAAAACTTTTCAAACATGATCTCAATCATCAAAACGGAAGTCTTCATCATTAGTATTAAAGGTGCTACTTTCATTAGAGTTATGGTTGTGCACTCCAAGCTCATCATCATTTTTATTGCTTTCTCTCCATGAATAAATCATCGCTGTCTTCTTTCCTGATATCATCCTCAAGAATTCCCAAATCTTTCTTTCTCAACAACTTCAAAAACATCATCACCTATTCCATCTAAATAAGTAGAAAAATGTAATATACTTCCTAAAGATAAAGTTATTAACATGTTTGGCTATGCTTAATTAGAATTAACTTCACATTTCTTCTAATAAGAAAGACCATGTTTTTTGAAACATAAAAGATTTATATCAAGAACAGGATCCTCACTTGTTATATCAGGAACAAGATCCTAACCAAGCAAATTATATTTTTTATATATAAAATTATTTACCAAAACTTAAAATGATTCCATTAGACTTGTTGTAGTGACATCTTCATCCTCACTTTCATTAGTATCACGTATCACTAGTAATTTGTTGACAAACAGTCTCACATTTTGAATATTTGATTCACAGTTGACTGCTTAGATATTGTATGAAACCCCTTCATGTCCATGATGCCCTTTCCTTTACGATCTCTAGCTTCTTGAATTATTACATCATCTTCATTATCAAAATCATAATATGTTTCTCTCTTTTAGATGCTTGTTGATTTCTTAAAAGATCTAAGAACTTTTGCTTAATTTCTTCTGGCACCATAGGGCAAGGCTCAACATTTTCTCTAGTTCCAGCTAAATGATATTTAAGTCGAAACAATCCCCAACGCGAACGTATCAAATCAATTCGTTGCCGAGACTTGAATAGGACAATAGTTACATCACACTTTTTTTCATGCCTTATATCTATTTCAGTCCCATGTTCCCATCTCGGGTCTATTCTAGCTCCCAGTGCATTTTTTTTTTTAAAAGGATCCCAGCAACATTATACATTTTTCAATTCTACATATATAAGGAAAAACAAGGAATATATGCCAGTGTTCTAAAAAGCTCGCTTACACTTACGCTTAGGCGCGCTTAGACTTGAAGTTTAACTTTGCCGTTTCGTCACGCTTCGCGCTTTACCCGCGCTTCGCTCGAGCATTGCTGCGCTTTTTCGCGCCTAGATGCGCTTAAGTTTGATGCTCGACCTCACCGCTTCGTCACGCTTTTACGCTTTTTAGAACACTGATATATGCTAAAAAAATGGCAGAAAGTACTTTTAATCCAAATCAAATGAGAGAGTGATCAATATAAAAAGATATAATCCAACTGAGAATAAGAATACCTTTAACTTGTGTTGAAATATAAGGATGAAAGTATAATTGTATTTCTTGATTAATGAAAGTGTTACAAAGCAAGTTATAAATAGAAAACCTAAAACACATAATTGCCTACTAGTCCCTACACTATTCTAAACAACTATCCTGATCCTTACAATATTAATACAACATTTCAATACTCCCCCTCAAGTTGATGCAAAGATAAACATCAACTTGAAAATAATGTAAACAACGAACTTGAACAACAACTTCAAGTAAATAACAAAGTGCTCCCCCTTCTTCCAATTTCAATAGTCTTCTTGGACGATGCCATAACAAAGGATCAACTTGGATACATTAAAATCCACATCTCGTAAACAACGGAAAATCCTTACTTCGGACACAAAGGAAAGCCAACATAAAGAGACGTAAACCAGTCAAGAGGCGATCACCAGGTCGACCTAATAAAAGAACTGATCTTACGAATAAAAGAGTAATAAAAAGACACCAAGAAGGATAGTGAAATTGGAAAGCTAGGGGTTGAATTGCACAAAATGAAAGATCAGGGGACTGAAATGTAAATTCTGAAAAATGAGGGACCAAAATGAAAATATTGAAAGTTCAGGACTGAAAATGAACTTCCAGAAAGTAGAGGGACTAAAATTGATAAAATAAAAAAGATAATGGGTTGAATTGTGAATTTTGGAAGTTGGGGGCTGAAATGTAACCTTTTTTTGGAAAGTTGAGGGTTCAACTTGTTCAAATCGAAAACTTTGAGGGCAGAATTGGGCAATAAACAACCCAACAAGACAACAACCCAATAATGAGTTCAATCACAATATAAACCCAATAAGCAACTTAGCTTAGCACCCCAATCTGCAGGCCCAATCCATCAACAAGCAGACCAGATTCAAACCAAATACTAGCCCAATAATATAGAAGCCCATTTTTAATATCCAACCAAATTGGCCCAAATAAACTAACATAACATGTCTGCAGCCCAAACATGTCTACAGCACAAATCACCAACAACCCAAATAATAATCTAAAGCCCAATAACTAACCCAAATTATTAGAGCCCAAATACACCAAATAAGCAGCTCCCCTCCAAACAACAACTGTAGCCCAAGTTTCTATCCATCATATTAATAATAAAAAAAGAAACCCTAACCCTAAATATTTCAGCCAGTCGCCATCGCCGGAGGTCCGGTGCCGCCCTAGGTCGTCGGAAAATATTCTTTTTTTCTTCTCTCATTCTCTTCCTCTCCCCCTTTCTTGCTGTTGTTCAAAGGCAGCAAGCTGCCTGTGTGCAGCTGAGAAGGTAGCCAAGAAGGGTGGAACTGGGTGAAGCATTATCTGGTTGCTGCAGGGACTGGAGGACTGCTGGGAAGGAAAGAAAAAACGCATCCTGAGGCTGCTGCAGGGAGATAAGTAGTCGGGGCTGGCAGCTGTACTGGTTTGGGATCCAAAATTTTAACAGAAAATGGTAGGAAACATGATTGATATTTATCAGCAAAAAAAAAAAAAAAAAATTGACCGGAAAATTAGAAAATGGCCGGACGAGCGGCAGTGGCCGCTCGCCGGAAAATGGCAGTGACCGGAAACCTAAGCCAAGATCAAATTTGGCTCTGATACCATGTTGAAATATAATGATGAAAGTATAATTGTATTTCTTGATAATGAAAGTGTTACAAAGTAAGGTATAAATAGAAACCTAAAACACATAATTGCCTACTAGTCCCTACACTATTCTAAACAACTATCTTGATCCTTACAATATTAATACAACATTTCAACAACTTGTTTTACTAATAAGTATTGCATTTTCAACCCAAAATCTTAGGTCCTGTTTTCTTTGCTGTTTTGAGGTCTTTTTGTTTTTATTTTCGAAAACACTAAAAACGCGTTCTCTTTATCATTTTCGAAAACGCATTTAAAAAAAAAAATTGTTCACAAAACAAATGTTTTTTTAAAAGAATTTTCCTAGCTTCGAACTAAGCTTAAAATAAAGTTTTTTTTTTTTTTTTTTTTGGAGAATTATCCTAACTTGGAACTAAGCCTAAATAAAGTTTTTTTTTTTTTTTGGAAGAATTATCTTAACTTGAAACTAAGCCTAAAATAAAGTTTTATTGAATTCAATATCGACATTACAAAAAAATTAAGTGGGAATTCTTGTTATATTTCAAAAAATGCCTTGATAAATGGACTCTGGTGGTTTTGAAAGAACTTGCATTTTCTGGATTTTAATAGAATCAGAGCTTCCTCAAATCCCGAACATGACCAAATTGTGTTAATATAGACTCTTAGTGCTCACATTAGTGTGTTACAGGTAACCATATTTTCAGTGTATTGTGAAATGAATTTTGAGTTGAGCTAGTAGTATTCTGTAAGCAAATTAATTAAAAATAGTTTAAGTACAGAATGTGTTTTTCAGCTTTTCATTTTGAAAAACAGTTTTTAGAAATGACAAACCAAATGCGTTTTCAGCAAATTTGAAAATAAAAATAAAAATAGGAAACATAAAACATTTTCAAAAATGAAAATATAAAATATAATATAGACAGAATGCCACTTTAACTTTTCCAGCACTAGTTCCAACTAGATGAAGAGAAATCTTCAAAAGCATTACTTTGTTAATCTATATTTTTAAGCAAAAAATAAAATGAAATACAAGATTATGAACTCTACCAATTTATATGAAATTATATAAATATTTTTTTAGAAAATTAGCGGTCCATAACTAAAGAAAATCATTCAAAGAAAAAAGCACCTAAAAAATGCCATTAACAGTTAACACACAAGAAAAATCACACCT
This sequence comes from Ligustrum vulgare, assembly GCA_963555705.1. Taxonomy (NCBI): domain Eukaryota; kingdom Viridiplantae; phylum Streptophyta; class Magnoliopsida; order Lamiales; family Oleaceae; genus Ligustrum; species Ligustrum vulgare. The sequence goes on from OY743179.1 coordinate 8,277,051, forward strand.
TTACATGGAGATTTCATACCTCAGTGAAGAGAGAAAAGAAATGAAGTTTGAGCAATGAGATTAAGGTCCTGTTTGCTAATGGGATTTTTTTCCAATTTTTCCCTAAACTCATTTTCAACCACAAATTTTTATGGGACTCACTATTTTTCAACACACTTTTCTACCACTTTTCAACAACACATTCCTAAAAACCATTTTTTTCTTCCATTACCAAACAAGCTCTAAGTTGTTTTCCTTTTTTGATTCCTTGAGGAAGACAACTGAGAGAAGGGAACTTGACGAAGAAGACGGCGAGAAGAAATGGAGAAAGAAAACTTACGGGGCGTGTGTTTGATTTTAGGGCAGGACATTATTGTTCATTTTCTATTGTTTTGTTTTTATTAGTTTTGTTGTGGGCTTGAAAAACAATTGAATCCAGCCCATTTAATTTTAAAAAAATTAAAAAAATAATAACAATAATAATAATAATTGGGCTTAAGTTAAAAATCCTAAGATTTGGATCGCGATTCTAACAACCATGTTTAGGATGTTTCCATGTTCAAGCATTTACTCTATTTGTAGTCTTTTGAGTAAGGTCATTGTGGGCTAGCTTCAGTGGCACACACGATGTGTGTGGAACAAAAAGAAAAAATCGAGGATAATGTACTACTAAGCTCAAGGAAAGCAGGAGCATGCTTTAGTCTCCTCTTTGGTAATACTTCTGTCATGGTACTACATGAAATAACTTAACTCATGCCGCCACACACACAGTACAGGATGAGGTTGATTGGTAAGTGAAGTTAATGGAAGATTCATCGGAAATTCAGGTGCAAAAATGTGCTCTTTTGAAGTGGTAACATAATGTTATATTATTAGCATCACTTGCTTAGCAAAATTCAATTATAGAGGGAATATGTTAAATCATGGAGATCAAGCTGTGGGAAGAACCTTTATGTCTTTGTGCAAAAACAGACATTTATTATCCAAGTATCATTGATATCCATGCTATCTGACACAATTTGTGTGAGATTCTTATTGCACCAAGCCATCAATAGTGCCGTTTCTTTTAGGCTTAGATAGTCCCTCGTCCTAGAGCTGATAGAAGTACCTAGCTGCACTGGAAAGGCCCAAACCCAATCGCAGGGAATAGTGAAGTTTCATAGGGTTTGTGTGTGTTAGATTCTTATTGTCCTATTTTTTACTTCTCGTTGGTCCTTGATTATTATGGATTTTCTTTATACGCTAGCACTTGGAAATCAATTCTACTGCAGCGTTGGTGACTGTCATGAGAAGAACAATCATGTTTAGTTTTAAGTGCTTTTGGTGGGCTTAGCAAAGTACCTAATAAGAAGCTTAAGCATGGCCACACGTGCTCAAGTGTGCACCGGATAAGAACAATTTTGAGTAAACTTTTCTCAACCTGATTCTTTATTGCTCAACTAACTTGAATGCAAAATAATCAGGCCAATGAATGGTGTATGTGATATATTAGTTTTACTCTCTGTTCCAGCATTTTCCATAATCTTGATTATCTTGCTCAGGAAACCAACCGACTGGAGTACTTGATTCCCAAAAAGTCATCCTTAAGGCATCGGTTGCCAATGGGAGACCAGGGCTTCATTGATTTTGTTGATCATCTGCTTGAGATAAACCCCAAGAAGCGCCCTTCGGCTTCCGAGGCTTTGAAACACTCGTGGCTACAATACCCTTATGAGCCAATATCATCTTGAAGAGTATTTTCTGCTGGAGAGAGGAAAGGATGCTGGCAACATTGAAACGAAATTATCTATTCGTCTGCGATTTATCTTCTGTGAACCCCTATTGGAGTGCCTGCACAATTGGAATGCATGTTTTGGTTTGGCTGGCGATGTCCATCTTCCATATAACTCAGAACCGAAAATGTAATCACCCATAAGTGGTTTAACTGTAAGGTTTTTGGGTCCCCCCCCAACTCTTTTCCCTCTTCAGTGTACACACTTCTTGTACAGAATGTGTTGTGAAATAGCTGCTTTTAATGTTACCCTTTTTTCATTAATTTTTACTCATTTTTGTGGGTTGTATCATTACGACACAAGCAGGCTCAGTAAACATGCTTACTGTGATTGATGTATCACACGAGGTTTTGTCCTTACTTTTCATTTTTGAACAACGAAATATTATCACATCGTTATTTATAAATAACCGTTTATAAGTGGTTTATCAAACAAAGGCTTTTAATGAAAATTCATGATATCTTTTGTAGAATCCAGGAACTTTTTGGGCCAATATGCAATCTTGAGCTGGTCCGTATACTTCTTTGATGGCACACAAGTTGACGAGTAGTGCACAGAACACGAAGAGGGTGCTATAGCTGCAGATCTCGAAATATAAATTTGATTTATTGATAAAAGGTTGAGCCGCAACCATACTCAAGGATCAAATCCATATTCTAGGATTCGAACCCTTGACGTGATAGTCTTAAGCAAAATTGAGAATTTTGCACCTTCCTTTTTAACCATTTGGAGATGTGTATAGAGGACAAATTTTTGATTTATTGATCATTTTAGGAATCGAAGTGTAAAATCATCCTACTCTTTTCGTCCCGTAAAAATAGGTTTCTTTCTTGTTTCACATAAATTAAGAAAATGTAATTAATATAGTTGAAAATATAATTTTTTTTTTTACATTTTACTAATATATCTTTACATTAAATAACGTAATAAATGTGATTATGGTAAATATATTGCCACCATGATTTTTATATGTTACACAACAAATAAAATACATTTTAATAAATACACCACAAGTAATTTACAAATACGACCTAATTCAATTGCAATAAAAAGGAAAAAATAAATTACACCACATATACCTTTCTTCTTATATTACCATTTTTATTTCATCTCTCTCCCCCACCGATTCTTTCTTCATTCATTATCATTTGACAATGCATTTCATAAATCAGCCTTTGGCAACTCATTTGCTCTCTAACAATTTCACTCATATTTACTGATCATCATTTTCTACCCACATTGATTTTCTAATAACACTATCTTAATTAAAAAATAATAAGTCCACCACAACTATTTCACAAATTCGATCTACAATAAGATCTGAGATAGTTGAAATTATTCATCTCTTTTCATTATATTAAAAAAAAAAAAATTCATTTCCTTTAAGTGAATAATGGGTATAGAGATTTTTTTATATTTAAAAAGATTTTGTTGGTTTATCCAAAAAAAAAAAAAAAAGATTTTGTTGGATAAATTTTCATTTACTCTTTTGGTGATTAAATTAGGAATTGGTATAAACTTCCTTTAACAATATCACATCGACAATTTTTTATGATTGAAATTCTTGAAGGAAAGTGAATTTTAATTGTAAAATATTATTTTCTTGATGAAGTTAAACAAAAATAAAAATAAATTGAAATATAGAGAAGCAAAATTAAATGCTCATGGAGAAATCAAATTTATTGAAAAAGTTGAGTACAGTTAATTTTTTCAGTTTGCATATGATTCATTTTTTTACTGATATATATTTTTGTAAGACAAAGATGATTTTTAAAAAATAAAGATAGAAAAATAAAAGAGACGTGATGGAGAAGATAATTAATATTAGAGATTGTGGTGTACTTAACATTAATAAGAGAAATTAGATTAGAAAAACTAAAAGGATATTTATGTCATTGTATTTGTGCTTATTTTAATAAATAAACAAAAAAATTATAATTGTGGTGTGAAAAATAATTTTCGTTGTTGCAATATAGCAATCCATATGATTATTTTATATTTGTTGATAACAATGAATATTAAATAAGAGTATATTAGAAAATTTTAAAATATCTATACTTTTAATTAAGAAAGTAGCCTATAATTTAAGATGGACAAATAAGGAATACAAGTCTATCTTCATGGGACAGATGTGATACTATATATAAAGGGAAAATACTTCCAAAAATAGGTTGTGGAACTTTTCTTGCTTAAAATGCATTTCCTAAAATGCAAGTATTTCAATGAACAAGAATAATTTTGATAATTATACTATTATTTTGAAATCGAAAAGTATGCAATATGTGTGTCAAATCGAAAATCTCAACGAGAACTTTAATACGAATTCACAAGTGAGAGTCAACTGTAAATATGTAGTCCTTAAAATCATATCAAAGATTAAAAGTAAAATTTTTATTTTGTACATTTCTTTTTCAAAATTATTTTATTTAAGTCCTACAATGATATTTATAATTTCTTAACAAAATTCATTTTGGTCCTAAATAATTAATTTTGAATTCGAGTTGCTTTACTTATCAAATTATAAGAAATAATAAATATACTTTTTAAGTAAATTCAATTAAGTCCGAATAATTTTTGCAACTTCATATTTTGATCAATTTATTTGTCATTTAAAATTAATTTTATTTATTTATTTATTTTATTTACTCATTTTGTTCATTTATCTATGTTTAATACTATAGATTTAAATAATCAAAATATGCAAAATATATATTACAGACTTTAATAATTAGTTTAACTAATTTTTATAAAAAAACATGTTAACAAACTCATTCTATTTCAAAATATGAGGTGGTCAAACACTGTAGCGCCCCGAGTTCCGTATACCCGATTCACTACGTCATTTTCTGTCTAAATTTTTCGAATAATATTTTTGCGGAAGAAATAATTGAAATTCATTTTTGGCAACATTAAATAAACTGTAATGGCCGATAAAATTGAAAACATTTATGAAACCATTTGAAATAGTAAATCGAACCATTAATTTTGTAAAGAAATTGACAATGTCATAATTTCTCAAATAAATGAACTTCTCTAAATTATTCGATGTTTGGAAAATACGGAAATCATTAACGTCAAACTTTCAACCGTTTAACGATTATTGCCACCATCATTCATCGCTCGCCACCGTCTCCGAAATCTGCAAAACTGTTAAAAAGCAGGGTGAGTATTTCATGGGGGAAATACTCAGTAGACTCATCGCAAATTAATTTAATTTATAAGATGATTAAACACATAAATCCCGGCTCTTTATAAAACGGGCATTGATAGAGCTTCTTTATAAAACGGCTCTTGATAAAACTCATATTGTGCATTACAGCACGGGACATATTTTGCAAATCATAGGCTCTTTGAAAATAGCTCTTTGAAAACAGCTCTTTGAAAACCATATACTTATAAAAACATTTTAATTATGCCAAGCATAATTTCTTTTGAAAGCATAACATAAGATAGGATTGAAATCCTCATAAACATAGGGAGACACAAGAATTTTACCGAACTTAGGTGGCAAGAATTCTTATGCAGTAAAATCATAATAACAGTAAAATCATAGTAACAGTAAGTATACCAAAACATAATTCTTGAAATTCATAGGGATAATTTCCATCATAACATAAGATAGGATCGAAATCCTCATAAACATATGAGACAAGAATTTTACCGAACTTCGTGGCAAATCCTCATAAACATATGGAAACATAGGAATTTTACCGAACTTCGTGGCAAATCCTCATAAACTTATGGAGACACAAGAATTTTACCGAACTTCGTGGCAAGAATTCTTATGTGCATAGCAATGATCCAAAACATATAAAATATTTTCGTAAAAATATAGGGTATACTTACTTTTCATAAAAACATAAGGTATATTTACCTTTCATAAAACATACTTAATTTTCTTGAAAATTAACTTTCACAAGTCACATGACATTTATATGAAATCATAATTTAAATCAATTAATAAGTGCGAGTCTACCTTAAATCCGACGAGTGCAAAGTTGAGCGGGAATGACTTCAATTTCTTTAAATTCTCCGTACGCTTCGTCTTAGCCAATAAGTCACTTTAGTCTATCGAATATATAGCTCAAAATGATAAATTATAATTTGAGGACTAAAATTGATGTTTTGAAAGTTGATGGGCTAAAATGAATACTTTTGAAAAGTTCAGGGACAAAAATAGATACTTTTGATAGTTGAGGGATTAAAATAGATACTTTTGAAACTTGAGCTTAAAAGTAAATCAGCAGGGACTGAAGTGATCAGATTTTGAAAATGAAAGGGCTTGATTAAAATCATTTAAAACTTAAGGGCTGAAATTGATATAACTTTAAGGGCTGAATTAAGACATTTTAAAACATAGGGACTGAATTGAAAAGCTTTAAAACTTCAGGGGCTTAAGTGCAAATTTCGAAAATCAAATATATTAAATCAGATTTCTTTTATCTATCTGTTATTTCGAACAGAAGATTTAAACAGAGAGAGAGACAAGCGAAAGAGGCGATGGACGGAGGCGACGCAGTGGCGATTCCGATCTTATACCGGCGGTTCGCCGGCGCAATACCGGCGCTGGGTGCGGCGAGGGATGAGGGTGAAATAGGTTAGGTTTTTGGGATTGATTGGGTGCGTTTTGAGTTGAAACCGGGGTTGAAACTCGAAACTCAATTTCGAACTTGGGCTAAGATTCTTTCCGACGAATGAGCGGTGAACTGGGCGACGGTGACGAGGTAAGTCTTGCTTGGTAAGTTATATTTAAGGTTTTGGGTTTGATTTTGATTTGGTATTGGGCTGCGATTTCGTGGTGGTGGTCTGATGTTCGACTATGGGTGGTGACTGTGGTTGGGTTAAATTCCGATGATGGTTTGATCGATGATGCAATGATGAATACTGTGGTTGATTCATGGTGCAAGAAATGGGTGCGAAACAGAAATGAAATCGAGGCTGGGCGTTGTGGTTTGGCTGCGATAGGGGTGGCTGCTGCTGTGATTGGGCTTTGTTTGCAGATTGGCAATGATAACCTGATTGAACATGGAGGTAGGTACCGTGGCTGAGTACTGGTGATTGAATTGGAAATGGCTTTCGGCTATGCAGGTGCTGAGATAATGATGTTTATATATATTGTATTGTGGAATCTAGGTATATGGAAGTGTGAGTTGTGCCATGTATATTGAAATGAAGATGGGGTAGATTCATAAATGAGTTGGAATGAGTAGGCAGTTGCTCCATTATTAAAGATGGAGGTGGAGTTTGGCTTGTAAATGAGGTGGGGTTGATGATGATAATGATGAAGATGCTGATGTTTCAAAGAAAAAGAGAAAAAATAAGAAACATGATTAAGGGAAAATGCTTTCGGCAGGATAATTAAGCTAATGTTTAAATTAAGATAATTAATTAAAATTTGACCAACTTCGATCAAGAAACGTATTTAAAATAGATATATTTTGGACTGAAAATACATTTGAGAATAAATTTGGAATTTAAAATGATTTTGAAAATAATACTTTGAATAAATAATTAAAATAACATAATTTTAGAAATTCGGATTTTAATTTAAAATCGAACAAATTCGATATTTCTTGACTTGGCTAGACGAATCCGTCGCGGCGTTAACTTCAAAATAATAGCGACACAATTTTCTAAATATTAAAATAATTATTAATTGCGTAAAAATTCTGGGTCGCTACAATCTTACCTCCTTAAAATAATTTCGTCCTCGAAATTAAACTTACTTGATCTTATGATTTCTGAATACTTAATCAGAACTCTTCTTCTTCTTCTCTTATGTAGCATCATTGCTACCATATTTAACACAATCATTTTTAACCCACTGGTCTTTGACTAAATGCATCACTTTGTTTTCTTAAGATATGGACTTTTCTATCAATAATAGACATATGTCTACTCATAAATTCTTCTGAATCAAAATGAAAATTCCCATTCGTATGTGATATTTCATCATATCTTGTAGTATTCATGTAACTTGTCACTTATCATCGTATCATGTGACCTCAAATATTCGTATATATCTCTAAAATTTCAACAAATCTTTACTGACATATCATATCATAATAATTTTTCCTTTCTTCTTATCATCGAATATTCCCAAAATAATCAAAGAATTACCTGAATATCCTCTCTACGTAATATACCCAATAACATATCAACATAATATCATCAACTTATCATTCCAATATTTGTAACCCAAAAACTCAGTAAACAAATATCTCCCAAAACTAAGATTCTTTACTTAAATGTCACCACATTTCCTGCAAAGTATTTCTTTCACTTATACATACTTATGAATTCTGATTCAATACGGTCCTTATTTCTCTTTCACGTATTCCCGTATTATTTCTATACCTTGATTATTATATCAAAATATCAGTACCCAAAATTCAAGAAAATATTCCAAATCTCCAATCTTATCATCAAATCTTCCTTTTTATCAAGAAAGTGAACGGCGCATTAAATCATGTTCCCTATTTTCATTAAAATAATCCGGCTCTTTCTTGCTGGACACAACATCACGCGGATTCACTCAAATCCCTAATGCTTTTAAATAGTTCATGTTGGGAAGAGGTTGAATCATCAAACAATGGATATCATCCTTTCTAACATTCGCAAGTATTATTCCAATCTTCCTATGAATGATCTGAGAAAGATCTATAGAATAAGACTCGAAATATTGAGGTTGCTAATGGCTCATGATATTCCAGAAGATGTTCGCTGGTTGATAGAAGCAAAGGTTCGACTATCTGGTGAATTACCTATGACATTTCCAAAGCACATGCCTGGTTTAGGCAAAAGCACCTTTGCAAAGAAACGAAGAGCAAAAAGACTGGGTGGTTGCTACAAATGTGCTCGTTGGAACTGTAATACACGTTGCAAATCAGTAGGATATTCTTCTACTAATCGGGATGATAAAATCGAATTCATAAAGGGTGGACTGAGTAAGGAGTCTTTGGATGATATTCGACTGACTCTTGAGACGCACCCAAGTGGTTATGTGCAACGTGAACTTCTCTCCTTATACGCTCAGTTTAACGAGGACAAAAATCGTTATAGTCTCCAAAATATAATAGCAAAAGATCCTGTTTGCCAGTCTGTTTTAGAAAATGAGGCTTCTGGCAGTTCAGCAATGATATAAGGTAAATCTTTTAAAATATTTTGCTGCTTTCTTTCACGCGTTTTGGAAATAAAATATATTTTCCTTTCTCGAGGTTTGATAAAGCTGGAAATAAAATATTAAATCGCCGAAAGGTGACAGCCTCGATACGATAAAAATATTCAAAAGTGGGCTGATTTTGTCAAAAGTAAATCTTTACTTTTTCAGAATCAATCAAAAACAGTAAATTTTTCCGGCTTTAAATAGCCATACATATTTCATAGTTCAGGCATCCCAAAATCACATCTTCTTCGTAAGTTTTCTCTTCTATACTATCAAAGATGGAAGCACCAAAACTTCGACAAATCAAAACTATTTGTGTATTTTGTGGATCAAAAGTGGGGAAAGGCTTCGGTTATCTAGAAGCGGCTGTAGATCTTGGAAAGAAACTGGGGGAAAAAGGTATCACTCTTGTATATGGGGGTGGTAGCAGTGGTCTAATGGGTTGTGTTTCCCAATCTGCTCTTGCAGAGAAATCAAAAGTAATCGGTGTCATACCTGTCCCTTTGGTAGATGTTGCAGGCAAAACACGAGGGCATGAAGTTCAAACCTTATCCATCCATGAACGCATATCTTGTATGCTATATGGTTCTGATGCCTTTATAGCCCTGCCCGGAGGTTTTGGTACCTTAGAAGAAATCTTTAACATTACCTCGTGGGCTCAACTAGATCTCCATACTAAGCCTATTGGGCTTCTGAATGTTAACAATTTCTTTGATGGTTTGTTAACCTTTCTTGATTATGCTGTGGAACAGGGATTCATCTCTCCATTTTCCAGAAGGCTTCTTATTTCTGCTTCTACTATTGATGAACTACTGGATAAGCTGCAGTCATATATCTCAATACAAGATCCAGCAGGAGTTAAGATAGATTGGTCGCAAGGAAGGGGAATCAAGCGAAAATGGAGTCCGGTTAATGTAAACTTAACTCTGTGAATCTTAGAATAGGTGGGGGTAGAGTACGGAGTATTCTCACTCTCGAGACACCCCTCCATTTACTAGGATTTCCTTAATGTTTAAATCTTGTGTGTACCTCAAAGGTTCCAGGTGGTAGATTACGGAGTATTCTTACTCTCGAAACACACCTCTTTGAAGGTTTCTTTATTTCCTCAAAAGATCAGAGGTGGTAGGATACGGCTACTCCGGAAACACATCTCTCATTCTGAGGATCTTTCCATGTTTTTCTCTTATGCTTTCGTGTGTTTCATGTATTTCCTTTCCAGTGTGACTCTTGTGTGTTCTCCTTATGAGAAAATAATAAAATCTCTGTTATCATCTACTAAATCTCGTTTGTGATGTAAATGAACTTGCATGTCTAAACTTAATTCCTTTAGTAGATGCTTATCATATTATGCTCTTAATTCCAAATGATAAAATTCTGGACAGAATCTCCCTTGTAATTTGGACTTATCCCAAAACATAAGCATACTTCATAACCAACAATAACAAATAACTCCACATTTATTCACAACAATTTAAAATATTGAAAACTATTCCAACACTTCAATATCATCAAAATATCCCATAATTCAATTCATAATTCCTCAACATAGAAATTTCAAACCATAACTTCTAATATCACAATATCACTTCCTTCCATACCTTAATTGGCTCAAAAGATTACTCATACTTATAAATATATGCCATAAATCATATTCCCATAATTTATTCACAAAGCCAAACTTCATAATAAATTTCTCTTCAACATAGAGGCATAATTCATTTACTCAACATAATATCCATTACTTAAATACCAAAAACTAAGAACCAAATCTTTAAATCTCTAACTTCATAATGCTTCTCATAAAAGTCTCAATAAAATCATATCACTTATAATCTTAACATCTTATCACAATTTCATAACTGGCTTGCTATTTCTCGTTTAATCTAAACAATAGATAATCTGAACATATAATCAAATCCTTTCTGTTGACTTCTCATACTTAGTGCCATGTCTAAAATCAATTATGCAAAGTCCATCTAGGGTTCATCATTTCTAACTCGAGGACAAAAATTATTAAAAATCATTCTTAAATCATATTATTCCCATTATGCTCAACACTCGTTTTCTTTCTGAAAAATTTCTCATAAATCATAAGTATCCGAAATACTCTTCATTCTTTCTCATAAATCAATAAAATGAGTATTCGAAATACTGAAATAACTTTAAACATCATAAACTTCTTTACCTTGGAGTTGGTGGAACGAATGATGACAGTGGCAATCTTCATCAATAAAAATCTTATAATGGAAAATATTTCTTAAAATTCTTTTTGAAAATTTTACCAGTCTACAGAAACGCAGACTAGCTCTGATACCAACTTGTAGCGCCCCGAGTTCCGTATACCCGATTCACTACGTCATTTTCTGTCTAAATTTTTCGAATAATATTTTTGCGGAAGAAATAATTGAAATTCATTTTTGGCAACATTAAATAAACTGTAATGGCCGATAAAATTGAAAACATTTATGAAACCATTTGAAATAGTAAATCGAACCATTAATTTTGTAAAGAAATTGACAATGTCATAATTTCTCAAATAAATGAACTTCTCTAAATTATTCGATGTTTGGAAAATACGGAAATCATTAACGTCAAACTTTCAACCGTTTAACGATTATTGCCACCATCATTCATCGCTCGCCACCGTCTCCGAAATCTGCAAAACTGTTAAAAAGCAGGGTGAGTATTTCATGGGGGAAATACTCAGTAGACTCATCGCAAATTAATTTAATTTATAAGATGATTAAACACATAAATCCCGGCTCTTTATAAAACGGGCATTGATAGAGCTTCTTTATAAAACGGCTCTTGATAAAACTCATATTGTGCATTACAGCACGGGACATATTTTGCAAATCATAGGCTCTTTGAAAATAGCTCTTTGAAAACAGCTCTTTGAAAACCATATACTTATAAAAACATTTTAATTATGCCAAGCATAATTTCTTTTGAAAGCATAACATAAGATAGGATTGAAATCCTCATAAACATAGGGAGACACAAGAATTTTACCGAACTTAGGTGGCAAGAATTCTTATGCAGTAAAATCATAATAACAGTAAAATCATAGTAACAGTAAGTATACCAAAACATAATTCTTGAAATTCATAGGGATAATTTCCATCATAACATAAGATAGGATCGAAATCCTCATAAACATATGAGACAGGAATTTTACCGAACTTCGTGACAAATCCTCATAAACATATGGAAACATAGGAATTTTACCGAACTTCGTGGCAAATCCTCATAAACTTATGGAGACACAAGAATTTTACCGAACTTCGTGGCAAGAATTCTTATGTGCATAGCAATGATCCAAAACATATAAAACATTTTCGTAAAAACATAGGGTATACTTACTTTTCATAAAAACATAAGGTATATTTACCTTTCATAAAACATACTTAATTTTCTTGAAAATTGACTTTCACAAGTCACATGACATTTATATGAAATCATAATTTAAATCAATTAATAAGTGCGAGTCTACCTTAAATCCGACGAGTGCAAAGTTGAGCGGGAATGACTTCAATTTCTTTAAATTCTCCGTACGCTTCGTCTTAGCCAATAAGTCACTTTAGTCTATCGAATATATAGCTCAAAATGATAAATTATAATTTGAGGACTAAAATTGATGTTTTGAGAGTTGAGGGGCTAAAATGAATACTTTTGAAAAGTTCAGGGACAAAAATAGATACTTTTGATAGTTGAGGGATTAAAATAGATACTTTTGAAACTTGAGCTTAAAAGTAAATCAGCAGGGACTGAAGTGATCAGATTTTGAAAATGAAAGGGCTTGATTAAAATCATTTAAAACTTAAGGGCTGAAATTGATATAACTTTAAGGGCTGAATTAAGACATTTTAAAACATAGGGACTGAATTGAAAAGCTTTAAAACTTCAGGGGCTTAAGTGCAAATTTCGAAAATCAAATATATTAAATCAGATTTCTTTTATCTATCTGTTATTTCGAACAGAAGATTTAAACAGAGAGAGAGACAAGCGAAAGAGGCGATGGACGGAGGCGACGCAGTGGCGATTCCGATCTTATACCGGCGGTTCGCCGGCGCAATACCGGCGCTGGGTGCGGCGAGGGATGAGGGTGAAATAGGTTAGGTTTTTGGGATTGATTGGGTGCGTTTTGAGTTGAAACCGGGGTTGAAACTCGAAACTCAATTTCGAACTTGGGCTAAGATTCTTTCCGACGAATGAGCGGTGAACTGGGCGACGGTGACGAGGTAAGTCTTGCTTGGTAAGTTATATTTAAGGTTTTGGGTTTGATTTTGATTTGGTATTGGGCTGCGATTTCGTGGTGGTGGTCTGATGTTCGACTATGGGTGGTGACTGTGGTTGGGTTAAATTCCGATGATGGTTTGATCGATGATGCAATGATGAATACTGTGGTTGATTCATGGTGCAAGAAATGGGTGCGAAACAGAAATGAAATCGAGGCTGGGCGTTGTGGTTTGGCTGCGATAGGGGTGGCTGCTGCTGTGATTGGGCTTTGTTTGCAGATTGGCAATGATAACCTGATTGAACATGGAGGTAGGTACCGTGGCTGAGTACTGGTGATTGAATTGGAAATGGCTTTCGGCTATGCAGGTGCTGAGATAATGATGTTTATATATATTGTATTGTGGAATCTAGGTATATGGAAGTGTGAGTTGTGCCATGTATATTGAAATGAAGATGGGGTAGATTCATAAATGAGTTGGAATGAGTAGGCAGTTGCTCCATTATTAAAGATGGAGGTGGAGTTTGGCTTGTAAATGAGGTGGGGTTGATGATGATAATGATGAAGATGCTGATGTTTCAAAGAAAAAGAGAAAAAATAAGAAACATGATTAAGGGAAAATGCTTTCGGCAGGATAATTAAGCTAATGTTTAAATTAAGATAATTAATTAAAATTTGACCAACTTCGATCAAGAAACGTATTTAAAATAGATATATTTTGGACTGAAAATACATTTGAGAATAAATTTGGAATTTAAAATGATTTTGAAAATAATACTTTGAATAAATAATTAAAATAACATAATTTTAGAAATTCGGATTTTAATTTAAAATCGAACAAATTCGATATTTCTTGACTTGGCTAGACGAATCCGTCGCGGCGTTAACTTCAAAATAATAGCGACACAATTTTCTAAATATTAAAATAATTATTAATTGCGTAAAAATTCTGGGTCGCTACAATCTTACCTCCTTAAAATAATTTCGTCCTCGAAATTAAACTTACTTGATCTTATGATTTCTGAATACTTAATCAGAACTCTTCTTCTTCTTCTCTTATGTAGCATCATTGCTACCATATTTAACACAATCATTTTTAACCCACTGGTCTTTGACTAAATGCATCACTTTGTTTTCTTAAGATATGGACTTTTCTATCAATAATAGACATATGTCTACTCATAAATTCTTCTGAATCAAAATGAAAATTCCCATTCGTATGTGATATTTCATCATATCTTGTAGTATTCATGTAACTTGTCACTTATCATCGTATCATGTGACCTCAAATATTCGTATATATCTCTAAAATTTCAACAAATCTTTACTGACATATCATATCATAATAATTTTTCCTTTCTTCTTATCATCGAATATTCCCAAAATAATCAAAGAATTACCTGAATATCCTCTCTACGTAATATACCCAATAACATATCAACATAATATCATCAACTTATCATTCCAATATTTGTAACCCAAAAACTCAGTAAACAAATATCTCCCAAAACTAAGATTCTTTACTTAAATGTCACCACATTTCCTGCAAAGTATTTCTTTCACTTATACATACTTATGAATTCTGATTCAATACGGTCCTTATTTCTCTTTCACGTATTCCCGTATTATTTCTATACCTTGATTATTATATCAAAATATCAGTACCCAAAATTCAAGAAAATATTCCAAATCTCCAATCTTATCATCAAATCTTCCTTTTTATCAAGAAAGTGAACGGCGCATTAAATCATGTTCCCTATTTTCATTAAAATAATCCGGCTCTTTCTTGCTGGACACAACATCACGCGGATTCACTCAAATCCCTAATGCTTTTAAATAGTTCATGTTGGGAAGAGGTTGAATCATCAAACAATGGATATCATCCTTTCTAACATTCGCAAGTATTATTCCAATCTTCCTATGAATGATCTGAGAAAGATCTATAGAATAAGACTCGAAATATTGAGGTTGCTAATGGCTCATGATATTCCAGAAGATGTTCGCTGGTTGATAGAAGCAAAGGTTCGACTATCTGGTGAATTACCTATGACATTTCCAAAGCACATGCCTGGTTTAGGCAAAAGCACCTTTGCAAAGAAACGAAGAGCAAAAAGACTGGGTGGTTGCTACAAATGTGCTCGTTGGAACTGTAATACACGTTGCAAATCAGTAGGATATTCTTCTACTAATCGGGATGATAAAATCGAATTCATAAAGGGTGGACTGAGTAAGGAGTCTTTGGATGATATTCGACTGACTCTTGAGACGCACCCAAGTGGTTATGTGCAACGTGAACTTCTCTCCTTATACGCTCAGTTTAACGAGGACAAAAATCGTTATAGTCTCCAAAATATAATAGCAAAAGATCCTGTTTGCCAGTCTGTTTTAGAAAATGAGGCTTCTGGCAGTTCAGCAATGATATAAGGTAAATCTTTTAAAATATTTTGCTGCTTTCTTTC
The DNA here is from genome assembly GCA_963555705.1 of Ligustrum vulgare. Taxonomy (NCBI): domain Eukaryota; kingdom Viridiplantae; phylum Streptophyta; class Magnoliopsida; order Lamiales; family Oleaceae; genus Ligustrum; species Ligustrum vulgare. The sequence continues at coordinate 8,292,663 of OY743179.1, forward strand.
ACGCGTTTTGGAAATAAAATATATTTTCCTTTCTCGAGGTTTGATAAAGCTGGAAATAAAATATTAAATCGCCGAAAGGTGACAGCCTCGATACGATAAAAATATTCAAAAGTGGGCTGATTTTGTCAAAAGTAAATCTTTACTTTTTCAGAATCAATCAAAAACAGTAAATTTTTCCGGCTTTAAATAGCCATACATATTTCATAGTTCAGGCATCCCAAAATCACATCTTCTTCGTAAGTTTTCTCTTCTATACTATCAAAGATGGAAGCACCAAAACTTCGACAAATCAAAACTATTTGTGTATTTTGTGGATCAAAAGTGGGGAAAGGCTTCGGTTATCTAGAAGCGGCTGTAGATCTTGGAAAGAAACTGGGGGAAAAAGGTATCACTCTTGTATATGGGGGTGGTAGCAGTGGTCTAATGGGTTGTGTTTCCCAATCTGCTCTTGCAGAGAAATCAAAAGTAATCGGTGTCATACCTGTCCCTTTGGTAGATGTTGCAGGCAAAACACGAGGGCATGAAGTTCAAACCTTATCCATCCATGAACGCATATCTTGTATGCTATATGGTTCTGATGCCTTTATAGCCCTGCCCGGAGGTTTTGGTACCTTAGAAGAAATCTTTAACATTACCTCGTGGGCTCAACTAGATCTCCATACTAAGCCTATTGGGCTTCTGAATGTTAACAATTTCTTTGATGGTTTGTTAACCTTTCTTGATTATGCTGTGGAACAGGGATTCATCTCTCCATTTTCCAGAAGGCTTCTTATTTCTGCTTCTACTATTGATGAACTACTGGATAAGCTGCAGTCATATATCTCAATACAAGATCCAGCAGGAGTTAAGATAGATTGGTCGCAAGGAAGGGGAATCAAGCGAAAATGGAGTCCGGTTAATGTAAACTTAACTCTGTGAATCTTAGAATAGGTGGGGGTAGAGTACGGAGTATTCTCACTCTCGAGACACCCCTCCATTTACTAGGATTTCCTTAATGTTTAAATCTTGTGTGTACCTCAAAGGTTCCAGGTGGTAGATTACGGAGTATTCTTACTCTCGAAACACACCTCTTTGAAGGTTTCTTTATTTCCTCAAAAGATCAGAGGTGGTAGGATACGGCTACTCCGGAAACACATCTCTCATTCTGAGGATCTTTCCATGTTTTTCTCTTATGCTTTCGTGTGTTTCATGTATTTCCTTTCCAGTGTGACTCTTGTGTGTTCTCCTTATGAGAAAATAATAAAATCTCTGTTATCATCTACTAAATCTCGTTTGTGATGTAAATGAACTTGCATGTCTAAACTTAATTCCTTTAGTAGATGCTTATCATATTATGCTCTTAATTCCAAATGATAAAATTCTGGACAGAATCTCCCTTGTAATTTGGACTTATCCCAAAACATAAGCATACTTCATAACCAACAATAACAAATAACTCCACATTTATTCACAACAATTTAAAATATTGAAAACTATTCCAACACTTCAATATCATCAAAATATCCCATAATTCAATTCATAATTCCTCAACATAGAAATTTCAAACCATAACTTCTAATATCACAATATCACTTCCTTCCATACCTTAATTGGCTCAAAAGATTACTCATACTTATAAATATATGCCATAAATCATATTCCCATAATTTATTCACAAAGCCAAACTTCATAATAAATTTCTCTTCAACATAGAGGCATAATTCATTTACTCAACATAATATCCATTACTTAAATACCAAAAACTAAGAACCAAATCTTTAAATCTCTAACTTCATAATGCTTCTCATAAAAGTCTCAATAAAATCATATCACTTATAATCTTAACATCTTATCACAATTTCATAACTGGCTTGCTATTTCTCGTTTAATCTAAACAATAGATAATCTGAACATATAATCAAATCCTTTCTGTTGACTTCTCATACTTAGTGCCATGTCTAAAATCAATTATGCAAAGTCCATCTAGGGTTCATCATTTCTAACTCGAGGACAAAAATTATTAAAAATCATTCTTAAATCATATTATTCCCATTATGCTCAACACTCGTTTTCTTTCTGAAAAATTTCTCATAAATCATAAGTATCCGAAATACTCTTCATTCTTTCTCATAAATCAATAAAATGAGTATTCGAAATACTGAAATAACTTTAAACATCATAAACTTCTTTACCTTGGAGTTGGTGGAACGAATGATGACAGTGGCAATCTTCATCAATAAAAATCTTATAATGGAAAATATTTCTTAAAATTCTTTTTGAAAATTTTACCAGTCTACAGAAACGCAGACTAGCTCTGATACCAACTTGTAGCGCCCCGAGTTCCGTATACCCGATTCACTACGTCATTTTCTGTCTAAATTTTTCGAATAATATTTTTGCGGAAGAAATAATTGAAATTCATTTTTGGCAACATTAAATAAACTGTAATGGCCGATAAAATTGAAAACATTTATGAAACCATTTGAAATAGTAAATCGAACCATTAATTTTGTAAAGAAATTGACAATGTCATAATTTCTCAAATAAATGAACTTCTCTAAATTATTCGATGTTTGGAAAATACGGAAATCATTAACGTCAAACTTTCAACCGTTTAACGATTATTGCCACCATCATTCATCGCTCGCCACCGTCTCCGAAATCTGCAAAACTGTTAAAAAGCAGGGTGAGTATTTCATGGGGGAAATACTCAGTAGACTCATCGCAAATTAATTTAATTTATAAGATGATTAAACACATAAATCCCGGCTCTTTATAAAACGGGCATTGATAGAGCTTCTTTATAAAACGGCTCTTGATAAAACTCATATTGTGCATTACAGCACGGGACATATTTTGCAAATCATAGGCTCTTTGAAAATAGCTCTTTGAAAACAGCTCTTTGAAAACCATATACTTATAAAAACATTTTAATTATGCCAAGCATAATTTCTTTTGAAAGCATAACATAAGATAGGATTGAAATCCTCATAAACATAGGGAGACACAAGAATTTTACCGAACTTAGGTGGCAAGAATTCTTATGCAGTAAAATCATAATAACAGTAAAATCATAGTAACAGTAAGTATACCAAAACATAATTCTTGAAATTCATAGGGATAATTTCCATCATAACATAAGATAGGATCGAAATCCTCATAAACATATGAGACAGGAATTTTACCGAACTTCGTGACAAATCCTCATAAACATATGGAAACATAGGAATTTTACCGAACTTCGTGGCAAATCCTCATAAACTTATGGAGACACAAGAATTTTACCGAACTTCGTGGCAAGAATTCTTATGTGCATAGCAATGATCCAAAACATATAAAACATTTTCGTAAAAACATAGGGTATACTTACTTTTCATAAAAACATAAGGTATATTTACCTTTCATAAAACATACTTAATTTTCTTGAAAATTGACTTTCACAAGTCACATGACATTTATATGAAATCATAATTTAAATCAATTAATAAGTGCGAGTCTACCTTAAATCCGACGAGTGCAAAGTTGAGCGGGAATGACTTCAATTTCTTTAAATTCTCCGTACGCTTCGTCTTAGCCAATAAGTCACTTTAGTCTATCGAATATATAGCTCAAAATGATAAATTATAATTTGAGGACTAAAATTGATGTTTTGAGAGTTGAGGGGCTAAAATGAATACTTTTGAAAAGTTCAGGGACAAAAATAGATACTTTTGATAGTTGAGGGATTAAAATAGATACTTTTGAAACTTGAGCTTAAAAGTAAATCAGCAGGGACTGAAGTGATCAGATTTTGAAAATGAAAGGGCTTGATTAAAATCATTTAAAACTTAAGGGCTGAAATTGATATAACTTTAAGGGCTGAATTAAGACATTTTAAAACATAGGGACTGAATTGAAAAGCTTTAAAACTTCAGGGGCTTAAGTGCAAATTTCGAAAATCAAATATATTAAATCAGATTTCTTTTATCTATCTGTTATTTCGAACAGAAGATTTAAACAGAGAGAGAGACAAGCGAAAGAGGCGATGGACGGAGGCGACGCAGTGGCGATTCCGATCTTATACCGGCGGTTCGCCGGCGCAATACCGGCGCTGGGTGCGGCGAGGGATGAGGGTGAAATAGGTTAGGTTTTTGGGATTGATTGGGTGCGTTTTGAGTTGAAACCGGGGTTGAAACTCGAAACTCAATTTCGAACTTGGGCTAAGATTCTTTCCGACGAATGAGCGGTGAACTGGGCGACGGTGACGAGGTAAGTCTTGCTTGGTAAGTTATATTTAAGGTTTTGGGTTTGATTTTGATTTGGTATTGGGCTGCGATTTCGTGGTGGTGGTCTGATGTTCGACTATGGGTGGTGACTGTGGTTGGGTTAAATTCCGATGATGGTTTGATCGATGATGCAATGATGAATACTGTGGTTGATTCATGGTGCAAGAAATGGGTGCGAAACAGAAATGAAATCGAGGCTGGGCGTTGTGGTTTGGCTGCGATAGGGGTGGCTGCTGCTGTGATTGGGCTTTGTTTGCAGATTGGCAATGATAACCTGATTGAACATGGAGGTAGGTACCGTGGCTGAGTACTGGTGATTGAATTGGAAATGGCTTTCGGCTATGCAGGTGCTGAGATAATGATGTTTATATATATTGTATTGTGGAATCTAGGTATATGGAAGTGTGAGTTGTGCCATGTATATTGAAATGAAGATGGGGTAGATTCATAAATGAGTTGGAATGAGTAGGCAGTTGCTCCATTATTAAAGATGGAGGTGGAGTTTGGCTTGTAAATGAGGTGGGGTTGATGATGATAATGATGAAGATGCTGATGTTTCAAAGAAAAAGAGAAAAAATAAGAAACATGATTAAGGGAAAATGCTTTCGGCAGGATAATTAAGCTAATGTTTAAATTAAGATAATTAATTAAAATTTGACCAACTTCGATCAAGAAACGTATTTAAAATAGATATATTTTGGACTGAAAATACATTTGAGAATAAATTTGGAATTTAAAATGATTTTGAAAATAATACTTTGAATAAATAATTAAAATAACATAATTTTAGAAATTCGGATTTTAATTTAAAATCGAACAAATTCGATATTTCTTGACTTGGCTAGACGAATCCGTCGCGGCGTTAACTTCAAAATAATAGCGACACAATTTTCTAAATATTAAAATAATTATTAATTGCGTAAAAATTCTGGGTCGCTACAATCTTACCTCCTTAAAATAATTTCGTCCTCGAAATTAAACTTACTTGATCTTATGATTTCTGAATACTTAATCAGAACTCTTCTTCTTCTTCTCTTATGTAGCATCATTGCTACCATATTTAACACAATCATTTTTAACCCACTGGTCTTTGACTAAATGCATCACTTTGTTTTCTTAAGATATGGACTTTTCTATCAATAATAGACATATGTCTACTCATAAATTCTTCTGAATCAAAATGAAAATTCCCATTCGTATGTGATATTTCATCATATCTTGTAGTATTCATGTAACTTGTCACTTATCATCGTATCATGTGACCTCAAATATTCGTATATATCTCTAAAATTTCAACAAATCTTTACTGACATATCATATCATAATAATTTTTCCTTTCTTCTTATCATCGAATATTCCCAAAATAATCAAAGAATTACCTGAATATCCTCTCTACGTAATATACCCAATAACATATCAACATAATATCATCAACTTATCATTCCAATATTTGTAACCCAAAAACTCAGTAAACAAATATCTCCCAAAACTAAGATTCTTTACTTAAATGTCACCACATTTCCTGCAAAGTATTTCTTTCACTTATACATACTTATGAATTCTGATTCAATACGGTCCTTATTTCTCTTTCACGTATTCCCGTATTATTTCTATACCTTGATTATTATATCAAAATATCAGTACCCAAAATTCAAGAAAATATTCCAAATCTCCAATCTTATCATCAAATCTTCCTTTTTATCAAGAAAGTGAACGGCGCATTAAATCATGTTCCCTATTTTCATTAAAATAATCCGGCTCTTTCTTGCTGGACACAACATCACGCGGATTCACTCAAATCCCTAATGCTTTTAAATAGTTCATGTTGGGAAGAGGTTGAATCATCAAACAATGGATATCATCCTTTCTAACATTCGCAAGTATTATTCCAATCTTCCTATGAATGATCTGAGAAAGATCTATAGAATAAGACTCGAAATATTGAGGTTGCTAATGGCTCATGATATTCCAGAAGATGTTCGCTGGTTGATAGAAGCAAAGGTTCGACTATCTGGTGAATTACCTATGACATTTCCAAAGCACATGCCTGGTTTAGGCAAAAGCACCTTTGCAAAGAAACGAAGAGCAAAAAGACTGGGTGGTTGCTACAAATGTGCTCGTTGGAACTGTAATACACGTTGCAAATCAGTAGGATATTCTTCTACTAATCGGGATGATAAAATCGAATTCATAAAGGGTGGACTGAGTAAGGAGTCTTTGGATGATATTCGACTGACTCTTGAGACGCACCCAAGTGGTTATGTGCAACGTGAACTTCTCTCCTTATACGCTCAGTTTAACGAGGACAAAAATCGTTATAGTCTCCAAAATATAATAGCAAAAGATCCTGTTTGCCAGTCTGTTTTAGAAAATGAGGCTTCTGGCAGTTCAGCAATGATATAAGGTAAATCTTTTAAAATATTTTGCTGCTTTCTTTCACGCGTTTTGGAAATAAAATATATTTTCCTTTCTCGAGGTTTGATAAAGCTGGAAATAAAATATTAAATCGCCGAAAGGTGACAGCCTCGATACGATAAAAATATTCAAAAGTGGGCTGATTTTGTCAAAAGTAAATCTTTACTTTTTCAGAATCAATCAAAAACAGTAAATTTTTCCGGCTTTAAATAGCCATACATATTTCATAGTTCAGGCATCCCAAAATCACATCTTCTTCGTAAGTTTTCTCTTCTATACTATCAAAGATGGAAGCACCAAAACTTCGACAAATCAAAACTATTTGTGTATTTTGTGGATCAAAAGTGGGGAAAGGCTTCGGTTATCTAGAAGCGGCTGTAGATCTTGGAAAGAAACTGGGGGAAAAAGGTATCACTCTTGTATATGGGGGTGGTAGCAGTGGTCTAATGGGTTGTGTTTCCCAATCTGCTCTTGCAGAGAAATCAAAAGTAATCGGTGTCATACCTGTCCCTTTGGTAGATGTTGCAGGCAAAACACGAGGGCATGAAGTTCAAACCTTATCCATCCATGAACGCATATCTTGTATGCTATATGGTTCTGATGCCTTTATAGCCCTGCCCGGAGGTTTTGGTACCTTAGAAGAAATCTTTAACATTACCTCGTGGGCTCAACTAGATCTCCATACTAAGCCTATTGGGCTTCTGAATGTTAACAATTTCTTTGATGGTTTGTTAACCTTTCTTGATTATGCTGTGGAACAGGGATTCATCTCTCCATTTTCCAGAAGGCTTCTTATTTCTGCTTCTACTATTGATGAACTACTGGATAAGCTGCAGTCATATATCTCAATACAAGATCCAGCAGGAGTTAAGATAGATTGGTCGCAAGGAAGGGGAATCAAGCGAAAATGGAGTCCGGTTAATGTAAACTTAACTCTGTGAATCTTAGAATAGGTGGGGGTAGAGTACGGAGTATTCTCACTCTCGAGACACCCCTCCATTTACTAGGATTTCCTTAATGTTTAAATCTTGTGTGTACCTCAAAGGTTCCAGGTGGTAGATTACGGAGTATTCTTACTCTCGAAACACACCTCTTTGAAGGTTTCTTTATTTCCTCAAAAGATCAGAGGTGGTAGGATACGGCTACTCCGGAAACACATCTCTCATTCTGAGGATCTTTCCATGTTTTTCTCTTATGCTTTCGTGTGTTTCATGTATTTCCTTTCCAGTGTGACTCTTGTGTGTTCTCCTTATGAGAAAATAATAAAATCTCTGTTATCATCTACTAAATCTCGTTTGTGATGTAAATGAACTTGCATGTCTAAACTTAATTCCTTTAGTAGATGCTTATCATATTATGCTCTTAATTCCAAATGATAAAATTCTGGACAGAATCTCCCTTGTAATTTGGACTTATCCCAAAACATAAGCATACTTCATAACCAACAATAACAAATAACTCCACATTTATTCACAACAATTTAAAATATTGAAAACTATTCCAACACTTCAATATCATCAAAATATCCCATAATTCAATTCATAATTCCTCAACATAGAAATTTCAAACCATAACTTCTAATATCACAATATCACTTCCTTCCATACCTTAATTGGCTCAAAAGATTACTCATACTTATAAATATATGCCATAAATCATATTCCCATAATTTATTCACAAAGCCAAACTTCATAATAAATTTCTCTTCAACATAGAGGCATAATTCATTTACTCAACATAATATCCATTACTTAAATACCAAAAACTAAGAACCAAATCTTTAAATCTCTAACTTCATAATGCTTCTCATAAAAGTCTCAATAAAATCATATCACTTATAATCTTAACATCTTATCACAATTTCATAACTGGCTTGCTATTTCTCGTTTAATCTAAACAATAGATAATCTGAACATATAATCAAATCCTTTCTGTTGACTTCTCATACTTAGTGCCATGTCTAAAATCAATTATGCAAAGTCCATCTAGGGTTCATCATTTCTAACTCGAGGACAAAAATTATTAAAAATCATTCTTAAATCATATTATTCCCATTATGCTCAACACTCGTTTTCTTTCTGAAAAATTTCTCATAAATCATAAGTATCCGAAATACTCTTCATTCTTTCTCATAAATCAATAAAATGAGTATTCGAAATACTGAAATAACTTTAAACATCATAAACTTCTTTACCTTGGAGTTGGTGGAACGAATGATGACAGTGGCAATCTTCATCAATAAAAATCTTATAATGGAAAATATTTCTTAAAATTCTTTTTGAAAATTTTACCAGTCTACAGAAACGCAGACTAGCTCTGATACCAACTTGTAGCGCCCCGAGTTCCGTATACCCGATTCACTACGTCATTTTCTGTCTAAATTTTTCGAATAATATTTTTGCGGAAGAAATAATTGAAATTCATTTTTGGCAACATTAAATAAACTGTAATGGCCGATAAAATTGAAAACATTTATGAAACCATTTGAAATAGTAAATCGAACCATTAATTTTGTAAAGAAATTGACAATGTCATAATTTCTCAAATAAATGAACTTCTCTAAATTATTCGATGTTTGGAAAATACGGAAATCATTAACGTCAAACTTTCAACCGTTTAACGATTATTGCCACCATCATTCATCGCTCGCCACCGTCTCCGAAATCTGCAAAACTGTTAAAAAGCAGGGTGAGTATTTCATGGGGGAAATACTCAGTAGACTCATCGCAAATTAATTTAATTTATAAGATGATTAAACACATAAATCCCGGCTCTTTATAAAACGGGCATTGATAGAGCTTCTTTATAAAACGGCTCTTGATAAAACTCATATTGTGCATTACAGCACGGGACATATTTTGCAAATCATAGGCTCTTTGAAAATAGCTCTTTGAAAACAGCTCTTTGAAAACCATATACTTATAAAAACATTTTAATTATGCCAAGCATAATTTCTTTTGAAAGCATAACATAAGATAGGATTGAAATCCTCATAAACATAGGGAGACACAAGAATTTTACCGAACTTAGGTGGCAAGAATTCTTATGCAGTAAAATCATAATAACAGTAAAATCATAGTAACAGTAAGTATACCAAAACATAATTCTTGAAATTCATAGGGATAATTTCCATCATAACATAAGATAGGATCGAAATCCTCATAAACATATGAGACAGGAATTTTACCGAACTTCGTGACAAATCCTCATAAACATATGGAAACATAGGAATTTTACCGAACTTCGTGGCAAATCCTCATAAACTTATGGAGACACAAGAATTTTACCGAACTTCGTGGCAAGAATTCTTATGTGCATAGCAATGATCCAAAACATATAAAACATTTTCGTAAAAACATAGGGTATACTTACTTTTCATAAAAACATAAGGTATATTTACCTTTCATAAAACATACTTAATTTTCTTGAAAATTGACTTTCACAAGTCACATGACATTTATATGAAATCATAATTTAAATCAATTAATAAGTGCGAGTCTACCTTAAATCCGACGAGTGCAAAGTTGAGCGGGAATGACTTCAATTTCTTTAAATTCTCCGTACGCTTCGTCTTAGCCAATAAGTCACTTTAGTCTATCGAATATATAGCTCAAAATGATAAATTATAATTTGAGGACTAAAATTGATGTTTTGAGAGTTGAGGGGCTAAAATGAATACTTTTGAAAAGTTCAGGGACAAAAATAGATACTTTTGATAGTTGAGGGATTAAAATAGATACTTTTGAAACTTGAGCTTAAAAGTAAATCAGCAGGGACTGAAGTGATCAGATTTTGAAAATGAAAGGGCTTGATTAAAATCATTTAAAACTTAAGGGCTGAAATTGATATAACTTTAAGGGCTGAATTAAGACATTTTAAAACATAGGGACTGAATTGAAAAGCTTTAAAACTTCAGGGGCTTAAGTGCAAATTTCGAAAATCAAATATATTAAATCAGATTTCTTTTATCTATCTGTTATTTCGAACAGAAGATTTAAACAGAGAGAGAGACAAGCGAAAGAGGCGATGGACGGAGGCGACGCAGTGGCGATTCCGATCTTATACCGGCGGTTCGCCGGCGCAATACCGGCGCTGGGTGCGGCGAGGGATGAGGGTGAAATAGGTTAGGTTTTTGGGATTGATTGGGTGCGTTTTGAGTTGAAACCGGGGTTGAAACTCGAAACTCAATTTCGAACTTGGGCTAAGATTCTTTCCGACGAATGAGCGGTGAACTGGGCGACGGTGACGAGGTAAGTCTTGCTTGGTAAGTTATATTTAAGGTTTTGGGTTTGATTTTGATTTGGTATTGGGCTGCGATTTCGTGGTGGTGGTCTGATGTTCGACTATGGGTGGTGACTGTGGTTGGGTTAAATTCCGATGATGGTTTGATCGATGATGCAATGATGAATACTGTGGTTGATTCATGGTGCAAGAAATGGGTGCGAAACAGAAATGAAATCGAGGCTGGGCGTTGTGGTTTGGCTGCGATAGGGGTGGCTGCTGCTGTGATTGGGCTTTGTTTGCAGATTGGCAGTGATAACCTGATTGAACATGGAGGTAGGTACCGTGGCTGAGTACTGGTGATTGAATTGGAAATGGCTTTCGGCTATGCAGGTGCTGAGATAATGATGTTTATATATATTGTATTGTGGAATCTAGGTATATGGAAGTGTGAGTTGTGCCATGTATATTGAAATGAAGATGGGGTAGATTCATAAATGAGTTGGAATGAGTAGGCAGTTGCTCCATTATTAAAGATGGAGGTGGAGTTTGGCTTGTAAATGAGGTGGGGTTGATGATGATAATGATGAAGATGCTGATGTTTCAAAGAAAAAGAGAAAAATAAGAAACATGATTAAGGGAATATGCTTTCGGCAGGATAATTAAGCTAATGTTTAAATTAAGATAATTAATTAAAATTTGACCAACTTCGATCAAGAAACGTATTTAAAATAGATATATTTTGGACTGAAAATACATTTGAGAATAAATTTGGAATTTAAAATGATTTTGAAAATAATACTTTGAATAAATAATTAAAATAATATAATTTTAGAAATTCGGATTTTAATTTAAAATCGAACAAATTCGATATTTCTTGACTTGGCTAGACGAATCCGTCGCGGCGTTAACTTCAAAATAATAGCGACACAATTTTCTAAATATTAAAATAATTATTAATTGCGTAAAAATTCTGGGTCGCTACAAACACATTTATTTAAAACATATAGAAATATTTTTTTCGATAACATGACTCTTTGACTATTAGGTGGAAAATAAAAAATCATGTTATATTGAAAACTATTGAATAAGTTTTGAATATTTTTATAGTTTTTATCAATGATTTTTTTTTTTAATTTTTTTTTTCAATTCTGTCATTGATCGTGATTTCATGTTGTAAACCGATTAACGTGGAACTTAACTGTTTGATTTTAATTTTTTAAGGATTGATTTTGTGAAAAGTGGTTTTTTTTTTAGAATGTATAGTTAAAAAGTAGTATGAAAAATTATAAAAAAAATGATTTTTAAAAGAATGTTTGATTGAGAATATACGTTCAAAAAAATTGATTCTTGAAAATCAATTTCAGACTGGTAAGTGATAAAGTATTATTTCTTGTGGGATAAACACTCGCGTCATTTTTACAAATGGAGATGCATAGATAATTTTTTTGGTATATAAAGTTAAATGTGTTTGTAATATACATTCGATAAAATTTAATTAAAATTAAAATTTCATATTGCTTAATTTGTTACATTCATTTAAACATAGGACCACATGTATTTAATTTGTAATTTTAAAATAAATACGAAATGAAATATTTGTTTAATATATTTAAATATCAGATATTATATTAAGATAGTTAATACTAATTCTAATAGTACTGTTCAGTTAGTGGTAAATTAATTTATGATTATCTAGAAATTATATTTTGAAAAGATTAATTACGTCAATAATAGTTAAAATTGAACAGTTATGCAAATGGTCATTAAACTTTTTTTTTTATAGCAAGTCACTCAAGTTCCTAACTATTACAATTGTGACCACTTGGTAAAAAAATTGGCCCATATTGGTACCCTTTATTCAAAACATCATTTACAAAAAAAAAAAAAAAAAAAAAACACATTTTCAGCAACCCCATTAATAAAATAATCTATATATAAATTCAAAAAAATTCCTACTTTTTAACAATTAATTCTTCCAAAATTTACTGTTATAGTTACAAACTACATTATTTCAAAATGAAATAGAGCGTTCATTGATCTATTTCTTCTTTTTCTTTTTCGTTTTAATAAAATTACGAGCGTATATCACAGATATATCTATTTTTTACTTATTACAAATTCTATTTAAATGTAATTTTGTTTTCTTATTTCAGCTTTAAATCAATTTAAATTACAATATTTGAAAAAATTTCTTAGAACAGTAAACATATGAGCCGTAAAAAAAAAGTATGTGTAATTGTATTTTTTTTTATAATTAATTGTCTTATTTCGTTTCTCATTTTTAATTAAATATTCATTTCATCTAATAACATAGAAATTCGATATATGTGAGTAACAAATGATCGTGTATCGCACAGGTGTAACATTAGTATAAAAGGATGATAGTTTGATAAGTGTGAATGCAGGCGTGAATACAAAATAATTGTGTGGCAAGCGTGAATACAAAATTTAGATAGGTATGAATGCAAAATAATTGTTCCTGCTTATATTTTGGCTTAATTGAACGTATTTTGAACATATTACATTATATAATATTTTCGACATAATTTCCTGATATTCAATGTTTTTCAGTTGTCGTATATTTGTTGTGTTAAGATTAAACACACATTTATAATTGTTGTGATTGAGAGGCAAATGCAGAAATGATATATGAAGTACTTATTTATTATTATTATTTTTTTATGGTATAATATTTTTGATATAATTTCTTGATCTTCAACATTGCGTATATTTGTTGGGTTAAGATTAAACCCAAATTTATAATCGATGGGAAGATTTAAGTCATTGGATGGAATCACTTATGGTGGAAAATCTGAAGCTGTCTCTATTCGTGAAGTGATTGGTTATGGTAATGACCTTCTTATTCTAGTGACTAATGAGGAAATTAGTAAGCTATCGTCCTGGTTCAAACATGCTTTGGTTGGAAAATTTTCGCATCAGAAGCCTTCAAATCAGGCCATTCAACAGGAACTCGTTGCTTTAAGACTTGTTGGTGAGTTTACGATTGGAAATTTAGATAATAAACAAATTATTCTAAATTTCAAAATGAGGAAGGCTACTATAGAACTTTCACAAACACATTTGGTATATTGGAGGTTCCCCAATGCGCATTTTAAAATATACTTATGCTTCAATCCATCAGTTGAATCATCTATTGTTCCTGTTTGGATAGCATTGCCTAAATTGCCTCTAGTGTTTTAGTTTACGATCAAGCTATTCTTTTTTCCATTGCTTCAACTGTTGGTAAACCTCGGAAACTTGATGTAGCTATTGCTACTGTTACCGGAACTAGAACTGTTGGGAATTACACACAAATTCTCTCTCTAATTAACATCACAAGAATTTTGATGTTCAAGAAATAATTAAACCAACAAGAAAATAAAACAACAATGCAAAATTTACGGACCGCCAAAACTTTTCACTATATAATAAATTGTTACAATTATATAGAATTTGCACTCACCAAACCCCTCAAGTATTGTAAGAAAAATAATCAAGCTTTACCACATTTACTAATTTCTACTTCTTTGTATAACGCACAAAGAATCCAAGAAATTTAGATGCTAAACTACATTTTTCCTCACAATACCCTTTAATCAATGTGCAATTAATTAGCTCATCAACATACATATTTATAAGTAAATATTACTCAAAAACGTATTTTACTTGTGCCCCAAGATATTTCACCGTTGAAGTAGAATAATCAGAATAAAGAAAGAAATTCATGCAAACAAAATTATCTTTATTTTCTTTTCACCTTTAACTTGGTCTCCAAGTTAACTATTTTAACAAGAAAATCACTCGTCCAAAATATTTTTGGGTCAAAACCCAACAAGAACTAATTTGGCCATAATATGGGTTGAAATGGATATTAACAGGCCAAAATTAGACCGAACTCGTACATTTGGTATATGCCAGAGTATCATCTGTGAAGGGATCCAAAACTATTGTCTAATTTGCAAGCATTCAGGCCATGATGTTAATCAATGTTTCTGGAAAAAGAAATATTAGAAGAGATGATACCAAGGTTGATCTCAATGTAGGGAAGCTGGTGATTCAAGATAATAAAATGTAGAAAGACAAAGGAGTATGGATAATAAAGCAAAAGAAAGCTGTGGAAGTGGGAGAGCCTTTGAATAAAGACAACACACAAACTAAGTGTACAAGCTAATGAAGTCATCCATAACAGCATGGAGGAGCGTTTGGAACCTGGTATCAAGAGTCGTGGATTGAAACGCGGTATAATCACAGAAGCAGGGGAAGATATAATGGTAAGGAATATGACAACTGAGCTGCTAGAGGATTCTGGAAATCAAATTCATGATAGTGGTTATTTTGAATGTTTGAAAGACTATCCTGAGGAAGAAATTGGTATGATGGAGATTAATAGAGAATTTAATGTCATTCCTACTGATGCTATCCCTATAAATATTGTCATCATTGATTTGGGTTAATTTAGTCTGGTGAACAACAGTGAAGAACATTCAGACAAGAACAACAGCCAATTATAGAGGAGTAATTCTTGTCCTAAGATGAATTTGCATGGCTTAAATCACAAAGAAAGGAAAGCGACTACAGATAACAAGGTTAATGAATCTCAATGTCACCTCAAGAGTATAAGTCCTATGAAATTAAGGAAGCACAAGAAGAAGGGAAGGAATTACCCCTATGTATATCCATGATGACATCCATTATGATATGGAATTTAAGGGGGATTTCCAACTCCTTTAAGAGACTTAAAATATTCATCAAGATGCATAGAGCGGGAGCAATATTCCTTGTTGAACCGTTAGTTGATAAAGCAAAATTCAAAGATAGATTGTGTTATGATAATTGCTATTCTAATAGCAATGGCAAAATTTGCGCCTTTTGGAAAGATGATATGGAGCGTTGCATTGCATTGCATTGTGGATGATAGAGAACAAGTTCTTACGGTTCAACTAAAATGGAATAATGAGGAGGTTTGTGTATCTGATGTTCATGTCAAATGTTCCAAACAGTTAAGAAGACATTTGTGGAATGATCTGATACAATTTACTGATAATCTGGAAAAGGCTTGGGTTATTGGAGGGGATTTCAATGCCATATTAAATAGAGAAGAAAGTGAGGGAGAAAATCAACCAAGTGATTGATCCGATCATGTGTGGAGTGGATGAGATGCAAATTGAATACAACCAGTTCACTTGGACTAATGGAAATATGTGGAAAAAGCTAGATAAAATATTGGTGAATTCTATTTGGACGGAAAAAGTCAATGGATTCAATCAAATCCATATGCCTGAACCGGGATACTTCGGATCACTGCCCCCATGCTATTGCAACTAAAGGACGATGTGGAGAAAATTAAATCTTCTTTTAGATTTCAGAATATGTGGGATTTCTATAACCAGGTCATGGACAATTGGAAAAAGACATTATCACCTTACTCAAATGGATTATTTGGATTCATTTATAAACTCAAGAGGTTGAAGAAGTTTTTGATCAACTGGAACAGGAACACAAAATATTTTCATGCGGTGGGGAGGAAAAACAGAAGTAAAAAATAAAATCACTCAGATCTGCACTGAAAATGGTATCACGTTAAATGATTGGATTGATATTCAGAATTCAGCTATTGAATATTTTAGTAAGATTCTCACCAAGGAACAAACTGGGGATAGTGATGAACTGCTTAGAGCTATTCCAAATCTCATTAATAAACTCCCTAATCTGGAAGAGATTAAGGACGTGGTATTCTCTTTTAATAAAGATAGTGCTGCTGGACCCGATGGATTTGGAGGATTATTCTATCAATCTTGTTGGGAAATTATCAAACACGATCTGTTGGATGCTATCACTGATTTCTTTGAGGGAAAGATCATTTCTGATGGGGCTGTTGCTACTTCCATTGTATTAATTCCCAAAAAAGATAATGCTTGTTCATGGAAAGATCATGTCTAAAGTTCTTACCATGATGCATCAGTGGCAGCAAATTCTCTGTGATGATTAATGGCGAATTTAAAGGATTTTTCAAGACTAGTAGGGGGATCAGATAAGGCGACTGGATATCTCCCGCCTTATTCATTATATTGGCTGAAAGTTTATCTAGCGGGTCTGGGAAAACTTTTTCACAAGGAAAACTGGTTTAGATTTTGACCATGGAGGCAATGTACCATTATCTCACCTAGCTTTTCCAGATGATGTTGTAATTTTCACTAATGGTAGAAAGCGAACATTACACAGCTTAATGGAATTTCTTGGAAAATATTCTAAAGGGTCTGATCAAATCCTTAATCAAGCTAAAAGTTATTTCATTACTACTAAGGAAGGACATAGGAAAATTGTGGCAGAGGTTACTGGTTTTCAAATGTAGGAACTTTCGATGATCTACCTGGGGGTTCTCCTTTATAAAGGCCGTAAGAAAATATTCCTATTTGAGGGGCTGTTAAATAAGATGAGGAATAAATTGATAGGATGGGAGCACGACTGGGTATCTGCAGGAGGAAGATTGACTCTTGTCAAGCATGTCCTTGCATCTACACCTCTGCATATGTAAAAGTTTGTGGAAGAAAATATGTTTAGAGAAAAATAATTCTCGTGTATATTGATTTTAATCAATAATGAAGCATATTACAAAATATATATACATCAACCCTAGGTCGTCCAACTTGTTCTACAAGAAAATGAGTTATACCTAAAATAAAAGATTACTAAATAAATAATATCCTACTACAAATATAATTCTACAAATAAGGTAAATTGTTGTGAAACTATCAAAATCTTAACAAGAATTATAGAGAGGAAATATGGAGAACTTAGAGAGAAAAATTCTTCTTATTCATTCAAGTATATTTTCATAATGAATATAGGTCCCTATTTATAGGGGTGGACAATGACATAATCGTAATATGGACAATGACATAATCGTAATATGTAAATTTTACAGGGGCATAATGGTAATTGTCATTCACCTAACTTTTTCCTAATTTTGCCTAACTTTTGATATTTTATAATACTCCCCCTTGAATGACATATTACTCGCTTGCTCAATTGTCTGTCTCGTTAAAACCTTGCTAAAAAAACCCAGTGAGATAAAACTTGAGCGAAGGAAAAAGAGTACAGTGCTCCCCCTGATGTTGGCCATTGTAAATCATTAAGTCTAATGTTTGAAATAACATCAATTGACAAGTAGAACAAATCATGTACTGAAGCTTGAGGTTCCGAAGTGCTGCCTCGTTAAAACCTTGTCAGTAAAACCCAGTGAGATAAAATCTGAGCCAAGGAAAAAGAGTACAGCAGCTGCTTCATTAAAGACCCAATAGAATAAAACTCAGCTAAAATGAAATTGATAAGTGTGCGTTTTACACACTTATTGTACTTTTAAATAAACAATTTAATCGACAAATTGAGCAAATATCTACTTATATATTGCGTTTATCATGTACAATTAGGTACAAACTCAATTGGAAAGAAAATAGACAAGATTGGAGAGCAATTAAGCTAAAAGAAGAGCAATTTCGATGTCCAAGGACCTAATCGAAAGAAATCAAAAGTTTGGGGACTCAATTGCAACATCTCAGAAAGATGGAGGACCTACTTTGCAAATATTTCAAGGGCATATTTGTAATAAAAGTCAAAATTCGAGGACTAAATTGAAGAATACCAGAAGATGGAGGACCAAATTGCAAATCATGAAAAGACAGAGCTACCAGATGAACCACGCGATCGCGTGGCTCTTACAAGTAGCGATCGCGAGAGAGGCCAAAAATCCAACCCGAGAGATTTCAGACTAACCACGTGATCGCGAGGCACTCAGCTACGCGATCGCGTAGGCGACTTTCTGGCCAATTCCGGATTTTATTTTCTGTTTTTTTTTTATTTTGTAGTAAGGGCGTGTTTGGCTCGTTTTGGGTGCGTTTTTTGGACCTTTTTTAGGTCAGATTTTTGGGGTATATATACCCCCACTTCTCACTTCACCAAAAGATCTCATTTTTCTTAACAGCAAACCCTAGCCCCCTTCCCTTTTTTCTCTCTTTTCTTTCTTTCTTCTTCTTCTTCTTCTTCTCTTTGTTTTTGATTTAGTTTGTAAATTAGTTTGTAGTTTAGTTGTGTTTCTAAGTTACTAGCAACATTTGGAGCAAGGAAGCAAGAAGTGAGGTGAAGATTCAAAACAAAGTTCAAGGAATTTTGAGGCAAAAATCAAGGGAAGTGATTTATTTCATTATCTTGTATTTTTAATCTTTGATTTCTATATTTTGTGATGTATTTTTGTAAACCTCAACTTTTGTGCAATATTTATATAATGGGCTAGTTATTTTATGTTTGGATGATTAATGTAGCTTAACTTAGTTTAAATAATTTTAATGTTTGTTTATTAATGTTGAGTTTATTTCATGTGTGTTTGTTGTTGAGATTATTCCATGTGTTTGATTGATCACCAAATATATGTTTTGTGAAGTGTATGATAATCGAGAGATATTATGCATTTAAGACCAAATAACAAATGCTCTAGGTTCTTGTTAAGGATAGAGATATACCTTAAACCCTAGATGATCCATTGAGCTATTTTCACAAAGAGTTAATGCAATTGATTGGGCCTTAATCGACATAGAGATATAGTAGGTTAGACCAATTGATTAGAGTTAATTTCACTCGAGAGAGGTAATTAGTTAAGCTTGGAAAATCAGGTCTAACATTGTAAATGGGTAATTTATTAATTTGCATGTGTTGAGAAATTACTTAAGCAAGAGTTAAGTGAAATCATGAATCCCAACTATTTTATCTTTCATTTTCCTTATTTTAATTCGGTTTAAAATTATTTTCTTTAATTTAGAATTTACAAAAATCCGACTTTTAATTGTGTGTTTCTTCTTGTTGTTAGAATTAAATTAATTAAAGTTGTATAATCTAGAGTATACATTCCTCGTGGGATCGACAATCCAGACTCAAAAAGTCCACTTTATTACTTGTAGGCGACCCGTGCGCTTGCGGTACACTATTTTGAGCGAACAAGTTTTTGGCGCCGTTGTCGGGGAATGTTTTTACTTTGATTATTACTTTAGTTGATTTTAGTTTTAACAATTTGTAATTATTTTTGTTTTTTGTTTTATTTTGTTATCTTTGGTTAACCACCACAATTCTAATTTTTCTTGTGTTTGGTTTTCTTTCTATGCATATTTGATTCTAACATTGGCAAAATAGGAAAGCAATTGCATTGAACAACCTCAACATGGGTGATGAATACATGCTTGAAGAATATTCAAGTTGTGAAATTTGTTACAAGATGCATTGTAATGGACAATGTTTGTTTTCGGGGAATGATTTGATTACGTCAAAGCTTATTAAGTTTAGACAATATTTGAAATGCCGAAAACAAGCAATTGATACATTGGATGTGAGTTACATGCTCTTGGGAGATTGTGTACCGGATGATTGGGATGAGGACATCACTCTTGTAGGAGATGGTCCTCCACTATTGAATGAGAAGGTACTTACAAAGTATTATATTGAGCTTGCCAATTTGGATGAAGATGATATGCTTATGGGGGATGCCATGTATTGGGAAGGATTCCAAATGTGGGGGTATAACCCACTCTTGGGAATTAATAGGAAAAACTTGCCGTTGCCCATTGATTCAAATTTTGGATCGGTCATTCAATCCGAGGAGACATCAACTAAAGAAGATGAGCTTGACGAGAATGACAATTTAATCACACAAGAATCACATGAGGAAGTGGCAATTAATGAGGAAGAGATCAGAAATCCAGCGCGTGTTTAATTTTCCTGATGATGTTATTGGAGATCTCTGAGTCGACGCATCCCGATCTTATTTACCAGTCTTTCAAATGTTGAAGTAGGTAATGATTTTGTGAATATATCAGCTAGATTATCATTTGAACGAATTTTTCGAACATCAATTTCACCATTTTTGTCAAGATCATGTGTGAAGAAGAATTTTGGTGAAATATGTTTCGTTCTGTCACCTTTAATGAAACCTCACTTTAGTTGAGCTATACACGCGGTATTGTCTTCATACAAAATTATTGGATTTCCTTTTCTTGAAGAGAGACCACAAGTCTCCCTTATATGCCGAGTCATTGATTTCAGCCATACACATTCTCGACTTGCCTCATGTATTGCAAGTATTTCGGCATGATTAGAAGAAGTAGCAGTTAATGTTTGTTTTTTGGATTTCCATGATATAGCAGTACCTCCACAAGTGAATAAATAACCTGTTTGAGATTTAGCTGTGTGTGGGTCTGATAGATATCCCGCATCAGCATACCTAATAAGTTCTGGTTTAGTTTTATTTGAATAAAACAAACCCATGTCAATTGTTCCTCGAAGATACCTCAATACATGTTTAACACCATTCCAATATCTTTGTGTAGGAGAAGAACTATACCTTGCTAGTAAACTTACCGAGAATGCAATGTCAGGTCGTGTATTGTTGGCAAGATATAGTAGTGCACCTATAGCACTAAGATATGGTACTTCAGGACCAAGAACTTCTTCATTGTCTTCTTGAGGTCTAAATGGGTCCTTTTCCACATTGAGTGAACGAACAACCATCGGTGTGCTCAATGGATTTGCCTTATCCATGTAAAATCGTTTAAGGACTTTTTCTGTATATGTTGATTGATGAATAAGAATTCCATTTGATAAATGCTCGATTTGCAAGCTGAGATTTAATTTTGTCTTTCCAAGATCTTTCATCTCAAATTCTGACTTTAAGTACTTAATTGCCTCCGGAATTTCTTCAAGAGTTCCAATAATATTTAAGTCATCAACATATACAGCAATAATTACGAACCCATTCATTGACTTCTTTATAAAAATACAAGGGCATATAGGATCATTCTTGAATCCTTTTTTTAGTAGATATTCACTAAGGCGATTATACCACATGCGGCCGGATTGTTTCAATCCATATAATGACATTTGCAATTTGATTGAAAATAATTCTCGAGGTCTCGAATTATATACTTCTGGCATTTTAAATCCCTCGGGAATTCTCATGTGGATGTCATTGTCAAGCATGCCATATAAATAGGCTGAAACTACATCCATCATACGCATATCTAGTTTTTCATGTATTGCCAAACTAACTAGATATCGAAATGTAATTGCATCCATTACAGGAGAATACGTTTCTTCATAATCGACACCAGGTATTTGCGAAAATCCTTGTGTTACAAGTCGTGCTTTATATCTCACGACTTCTCTTTTCTCATTTCTTTTTCGTACGAATACCCATTTGTATCCTACAGGATTAACTCCTTTAGGAGTTTGAACAATAGGTCCAAAAACTTTACGTTTCTCCAATAAATCCAATTCTGCCTGAATTACACTTTTCCATTTTAGCGAATCATTTCTTCGTTTACATTCCTCGATGGATTTTGGTTCATCATCCTCGCTATCATTAATAATTTCGAGCGCTACATTATATGAAAAAATATTGTCGACAATTGTTTCCTCTCGGTTCCATCTTTTCCTCGTATAGACATAATTTATCGAGATCTCTTTATTTTCATCATTTTCAGGTACCTGTACCACTTCAAGGGTTTTTATTTGAATTATGTCTTTGGAATCTTCGAGAGATTCTTCCTCCTTAATATGATCATTGACTATATGCTCCTTTTTCTTTCGAGGATTTTTATCCTTGGAACCGATTGGTCTACCACGCTTCATGCGTATCTTAGACTCATTAGCTTTATTTTGTCCTTCTGGGACATCAATTCGGACTGGAGCATTCTCAGCTGGAATGTGTGATTTAGTCACTCTTTTTAGGTCAGTGAATGCATCTGGCAATTGATTGGCTATCTTTTGCAAGTGGATTATCTTTTGAACTTCTTGTTCACATTGCTTTGCGCGAGGATCTAGTTTGGATAAATAGGATGCATTCCATGTTATTTCTTTTTCCAGCTGTTTAATTTCTCCCCCTAATGCTGGGAACATTGTTTCATTAAAATGACAGTCTGCAAATCTTGCAATAAATACATCACTCGTATTGGGTTCAAGATACTTTATTATAGAAGGAGATTCAAATCCAATATATATTCCCAGTCTCCTTTGAGGACCCATCTTTGTTCGTTGTGGTGGGGCTATTGGTACATAAACCGCACAACCAAAAATTCTTAGATGGGATATATTAGGCTCCTGACCATAAGCCATTTGTAATGGGGAGAATTTATGATAAGATGTTGGCCTGATGCGTATGAGTGCTGCAACATGTAGTATGGCATGTCCCCAAGCAGATAAGGGAAGTTTTGTTCTCATAAGTAATGGCCTAGCTATTAATTGAAGTCGTTTAATAACTAATTATGCTAGACCATTTTGAGTATGAACATGAGCAATCGGATGTTCAATCTTTATCCCAATCGATATACAGTAATCATTAAATGCTTGAGATGTAAACTCACTAGTATTATCAAGACGAATAGTCTTAATTGGATAATCCGGAAATTGTGCTCGTAGACGAATAATTTGAGCAAGTAATTTCGCAAATGCCAGGTTTCGAGTGGATAATAAGCTCACATGTGACCATCTAGTAGATGCATCTATTAAAATCATAAAATATCTAAATGGTCCACATGGAGGGTGAATGGGCCCACAAATATCACCCTGTATACGTTCCAAAAATATTGGAGATTCATACCCAACTTTATTTAATGATGGTCTGATGACCAATTTGCCTTGAGAACAAGCAACACATGAGAATTCATTATAATGAAGAATTTTCTAATTACTCAATGAATGGTCCTTTTGAATTCTCAATAATTCTTCGCATCATAGTTGACCCGGGATGTCCCAGCCGGTCATGCCAAATTATAAAATTCTTTGGCTCGTTGAACCTTTGGCATAATATAACATTTGATTCAATTGTACTAATTTTTGTATAGTACAAGCCAGAAGGTAAAGCGGGTAGCCTTTCAAGTATATATTTCTTACCAGAGACAATAGAAGTAATATAAAGATATTCTTTATTACTTTCTTCGGCAGTCTCAGTATGGTACCCGTTACTTCGAATATCTTTATAACTTAGCAGATTCCTAGATGACTTAGGGGAAAATAAGGCATTTTGGATGGCCATTTTTGTTCCTCCACTTAGTACAATATTTGCTTTTCCCCATCCTTTAATAATAGGTGCAAATCCTATTACTGTACCCACATTAGTTGTCATCATTGTCAGATTCAAGAAATATTTCTCATTTCTGAGTATTGTATTTGTTGATGCATTGTCTGCTAAGCAATTATCTCCATCAATGATCTTAGAGTCATTCAATAAATCAGAAGTATCCATTTCTTCATTAACAAAGAGAAATACGGTTACACACAAAATAATTATATAGAGAAGAAAAATATTATATTATCACACATATTTTTATTAAAAACAACGTGCAGAAAATATCAAAAAGTACCGTTAACACACTGAAATACATGAATACGTAAAATTACAAGAAATAACTTTTCAACTTCGATCATTATCATGTTTAGCGATGTTCTCATCAGGTTCAATGAAATCATCAACATCGAGATGTGTTACTTCTGATGAGAACTGGTGCTCATTATTTCCTTGAAAAACAAAGTTTGTTTCAACATTTTTTCCTTTTTCATTTTGAGAGGCTCTGTATAATTCAACAAGATGTCTTGCTGAGCGACAGGCACGTGCCCAATGGTCTTTCATACCACATCTATGGCATGCACTGTCTGTCAATCTTGTTGACATCTTTCTTTTCTGGGAACTTTCACCACTTTCTCCATAATTTGTTCCTCTAAAATTGAAGGATTGTTTGTTATGACCATTGTAAGGACGAGCATGATTTTGTCCTCCACGATGCCAAGTGTAGCTTTGTCCTCGTCATCGATCTTGACTATTGCCACGACCACGACTGTAAATGTGACCATAGTCTTATCTTTGTTTATTAAATGAAATGTTATTCGCTTCAGGTAGTGCAGCTGATCCGGTCGGTCGAAATTCGTGATTTTTCATTAAGAGCTCATTATTTTGCTCAACCACTAGAAGACATGATATCAGTTCTGAATATTTTTTAAAGCCTCGTTCCCTGTATTGTTGCTGCAAGATAACATTCGAGGCATGAAAAGTAGAGAAAGTTTTCTCTAACATATCTTCTTCAGTGACTTTTTCTCCGCATAATTTTAATGTGAAAGTTATTTTAAACAATGCAGAATTATACTCAGATACTGATTTAAAATCTTGCAGCCTCAAATGCATCCAAGTATAACGAGCTCTTGGCAGTATGACTGTCTTCTGATGGTCATATCTTTCCTTCAAATTATTCCACAATTCAAGAGGATCCTTGATTGTAAGATATTCTGCCTTTAATCCCTCATCAAGATGATGGCGAAGGAAGATCATTGCCTTGGCCTTTTCTTGATTACATGCAGTATTCTCTTCTTTTATGGTATCCCCAAGGCCATTGGCTTCAAGATGTATATCAGCATCAAGGATCCATGAAAGATAGTTCCTTCCAGAAATATCAAGAGCCGTAAATTCTAATTTTGTGAGATTGGCCATGTATGTAAGACTATAAAATAAAATCAAGTTAAGAAATATAGCTATATAATAAAGATATAATATGAATATAATGTGCATATAAAATCAATATAAATAACTTTAATAAATTATTTTTAATTTAGAGTGATAAACCCATAAGTTCAAAGTTCATAATAATCCACGGTGCATAATTTCAAGGTCTATAATATAGCATTATAATAGTCCAAAGTCCATAAATCCAAGATCCATAATAGAGCATAGGTTATAATAGTCCAAAGCCCATGAGTCCAAAATCCATAATAATTCAATGTTTTGCAAGGGTACAACAATAATTCTTATTTAGTTAATTCAAATATGGTTATTTAATTGTTTCCATAATATGATATTATATTGGTAATTAAAAAGATCGTTAAACTTGAAACAAAAATATAAACAAGAATAAATATTTAATATTGTATTATTACATATTATATTTATATCTCTTTTTCTTTTTCTTTAACTTTAGTTTTAACTTTTTGATTAACACATCATTTTATCATGCATAGAAACAATAATTCAAGATATTCTAAACACATAAAACTATTAAATAATTAAGCAATAATTTCAATAAACAATAATTTCAAAAGGATGAATATGGACAACTCAAAAATAAGTAATTTCAGAATTATTGTATTCTTAATAAAAATCGTAAATATTTAAAATGATTATGAAATCTAGATCGAGAAATATCAATGAATTTGATTCTTACAAAGATATAAATTTGAAGACTTACAGTCGAGTAGATGCCTAAGGATGATCTCTTCACAGGAATTCCTTCAGATTACTCAAATTCGAGGCTCAATTGGTTAGAGGCTCGTGCTGATAACGTGTTGTGAAACTATCAAAATCTTAACAAGAATTATAGAGAGGAAATATGGAGAACTTAGAGAGGAGAATTATTCTTATTCATTCAAGTATATTTTCATAATGAATATAGGCCCCTATTTATAGGGGTGGACAATGACATAATCGTAAAATGGACAATGACATAATCGTAATATGTAAATTTTACAGGGACATAATGGTAATTGTCATTCACCTAACTTTTTCCTAATTTTGCCTAACTTTTGATATTTTATAACATAAATTAGATATTTATTAATACTCCCCTTCAAGTTGGAGCATGTATATCAAAAGTTTCCAACTTGTAAGTGAAACGGTGAAATGCCTCATTGCCTAGTGCTTTAGTGAACAAATCAGCAATCTGATTGTTGCTTGGGATATAAGCATTCTTGATTTCTCCTTTAATACTTCTTTCACGAACAATGTGACAATCTATTTCAATTTATTTTGTCCGTTCATGATATACTGGATTAGCGACAATATGCATTGCTGCTTGATTATCACAATATAGTATTGCTGCTTGTGGATGACTTACACCTAAATTGTTCGCTAAAAGAGTGTCTATCGCAAGTGCACAAGTCGAGTACAAATAATAAAGTGGACTTTTTGAATCCGAATTTTTGATCCCACGAGGAATGTTTACTTTAGATTATATAACTTTAATTAATTAATTCTAATAATAAAAAGTAACACACAATTAAAAGATGGATTTTTGTAAATTTATAAATTAAAGATACTACTTTTAAACCAAATTAAATAAGGAAAATGGAAGATAAAATAGTTGAGATTCATGATTTCACTTAACTCTTGCTTAAGTAATTTCTCAACAAATGCAAATTAATAAATTACTCATTTACAATGTTAGACCCGATTTTTCAAGTTTAGCAAATTACCTCTCTCGAGTGAAATTAATCCGAATCAATTGATTTAACCTACTATATCTCTATGTCGATTAAAGTCCAATCACTTGCATTAACTCTTTGTGAAAATAGCTCAATGGATCATCTGGGGTTTAAGGTGTATCTCTATCCTTAACAAGAACCTAGAGCATTTGTTATTTGGTCTAAAATGCACAATATCTCTCTCGATTATCATACACTTCACAAATCACATATTTGGTGATCAATCAAACACATGGAATAATCTCAATAACAAATACACATTAAATAAGCTCAACATTAATAAAAAAACATTAAAATTACTTAAACTAAGTTAAGGTACATCAATCATCCCAATATAAAACAACTAGCCCATTGTATAAATATTACACAAAAGTTGAGGTTTACAAAAATACATCACAAAATATAGAAATTAAAGATTAAAAATACAAGATAATGAAATAAATCAATTTCCTTGATTTTTGCCCCAAAATTCCTTCAACAATACTTTGAATCTTCACCTCACTTTTTGTTTCATAACTTCAATGGAGACTAGCAACATGGAAGCAAAACTAAACTACAAACTAAATTACAAAATAAAGCAAAAAGAAAGAAAAGAAAGAAGAAGAAAAGGGAGAAGAGGTTAGGGTTTGGGAGTGAAAAAATTGGGATCTTTGTGAAGAGAGAAATGAGGGTATAAATACTTCCAAAAATTTGACCTAAAAAGGTCCAAAAATGAGTCCACAATTGAGTCAAACACGACCTTAACTTAAAATAATAAAAACAGAAAATAAAATCCGGTTGAACCGAAATTTGCCCATGCGATCGCATGGAATAAACCTACGCGATCGCGTGGATAGTTGATTTTTCAACTATCCAAGTTAATGGGCACTTAGGCGAGTGCCCAAAAACCAAGGCTTTCCCAATGCCTCGTGTTATATATATATATATATATATATATATATATATATATATATATATATATATATATATATTATTATTATTATTATTATTATTTGTCTTTTTCTTTTTTTCTTTTGAATGGTTTGCAACCCAAGTCCCTCATCTTTTGGTTTTCTTCAATTTAGTCCTCGAATTTTTACTTTTATTACAAATATGTCCCTGAAATCTTTGCATCTCTAGTCCTCCAACTTTCTGATATGTTGCGATTAAGTCCCCAAACTTTTGATTTCTTTCAATTAGGTCCTTGGACATTAAATTTATTCTTCTTTTAACTTAACTCCTCTTCAATCTTGTCCATTTTCATTCCACTTGAAGTTGTACCTAATTGTACAAGAAAAACATAATTTATAAGTAGAAATTCGCTTAATTTGTCAATTAAATTGTCCATTTAAAAGCAAAATAAGTGTGTAAAACAATCTTATCATAAATCTGTCAGCAATTGTCTCAACCATGTAAGCTCACAAGTAATGGAAGCCATCGCTCTAACTCCGCTTCTGTTGAAGATTTGGATATGGTTGTTTGCTTCTTACTTTTCCATGATACAAGTGCCTTTCCCAGAAATATACAATATCCCGTAACCGATCGTCTTGTAATGACATCTCCAGCCCAATTCACATCACAAAATCCTGCTAGCTGCAATTTCCCTTTTGATGGGAAATATAATCCTCGTCCTGGTGCCCCTTTCAAATATCGTAGCAATCGATGAACTGCATCAAGATGGGTCTGTCTAGGTGCCTGCATGAACTGGCTAAGTGTGTTGACCGAATATGAGATTTTCGATCTAGTAATGGTAAGATAAATGAGCTTTCCTACCAACCGTCGATAATATGTGGGATCTTTTAACAATTTCCCATCTGTCAAATTAAGTTTCAATGATTGTTCATGGGAAATGCTGCAGGTTTCGCTCCAAGTAATCCGGCTTCTTGAAGAATATCAAGAGTATACTTCCTTTGATTTATTGAGATCCCTGATTTTGAGCGAGCAATTTCTACTCCAAGAAAATATTTTAATGTGCCAAGATCTTTCAATTTGAATTGAGATGCAAGGAACATTTTGTAGTTGAAATTGCTTCTTTATCATTTCCTGTGATAATCACATCATCCACATATAATAGAATGACTGTAAATGAATACCACTGACCTTTGTAAAGAGTGAGTAATCTGCATGTGATTGTTTGAACCCAAACTGAATAACAGCAGATACAAATTTTTTATACCAAGAGTGGGATGCCTGTTTCAATCCATATAAAGATTTGTGAAGTCGACACACAAGTGGTGTTTCCCCCTGTCCACGAAATCCAGGTGGAGAGTCATATAGACTTCTTCATCAAGATCACCATGAAGGAAGGCATTCTGTACATCCATCTGGTGAAGAGTCCAGTTTCAAATGGATGCAACATCAAGTAAGCATCGGATTGTCGTTAACTTCGCAACTGGAGCGAAAGTTTTATTATTGTCAATCCCTTCTCATTGTGTAAACCCCTTTGCCACCAACCGTGCTTTGTATCGTTCAACTGTACCGTCAAGAATTAAATTTGACTTTGAACACCCATTACAACCAATAGGATGATGACCTGAAGGAAGTGAGACAAGTGACCAAGTATTGTTTTCTTTTAAGGCACAAATTTCATCATTCATAGCACCTACCCATTTGAGATCCTGACATGCTGCCTCATATGTGGTTGGCTCAATGACATGAGAAATATTGTATATAAAAGCACGACAAGCAGAAGAAAGATTGCCATATGACACGTACCTTGATATAGGGTGTCGAGTGCTAGATTTGACCGGAAGAGACTTGACATGGGCAGGTAGAGCATGATTGACATAGTAATCTCTTAGGTGAGTTGGGGGTTCAACTGGTCTTGTGTATCGTCGAATTTGGGTTTGGTCTAGTTGATCATTTGGAGGATCTACATGACGGGTTAAGGGAGAGGGGGTTCTAGTCGATCAATAGGGTTTTCTGGAAAGAGCGGTTGACCGTGTAGTGAAGTAGTTCGACCGCAAGAAGTTCTGGAATAACTGGACTACCGGTTGGTGAGTGAGGTCGACCGATTGGACAGTTTGCAGGATTTTCAGGTAAGTCATCTATTTATGCTATATGTTGGTTGTCAGCGTGTGTTAAATTTGGCACTTCAACATCCATAGGTATAGATTGTAGCAATGGGATGAATTTGGTTTCTTCATTTTGTTGCTAGGAATATGGAAAAGTATTTTCATGGAACACGACGTCTCGGGACACCACTAGCTTTCTATCAGTGAGGTCATATAGGAGGTATCCTTTTTGTCCTGAGGGATATCTAAGAAACACACACCGCCTGGCTCGTGTGTCAAATTTATGGTTGGGTGTAAGATTGGTTGCAAAACATAGGCAACCATAGACACGTAAATGGGAATACGATGGTGGTTTCTTGTGCAATGTTTCATAAGGTGTTTTGTGTGATAACAATGTTGAAGGTATGCGGTTGATAAGATAATAAGCCGTCTTGATATGTTCCCCCCCCCCCCAAATTTTAATGGAAGATTAACTTGAAATCTAATGGCACAAGCAACATTAAGGAGATGGCTGTGCTTTCTCTCAACTACTCCATTTTGTTTTGAGAGGGGGAGGGGGGTGTAAGGACATGACCTATGAAAAATGATACCACTTTCATCTAGGAATGGTTGCAAGGATATGAACTCTTGTCCATTATCAGATCTTAAGGCTTTTATAATCAGGTTGTGTTGAGTTTTAACCCAAGCAAAAAAATTCCTAATTATGCTTTGAGTTTCATATTCGTGATGCATGAGATGTACCCAAGTATAACGAGAAAAATCATCAACAATTGTAAGGAAATATCTAGCACCAGAATAAGAATAAATCTTATGAGGTTCCCAGGTATCACAATGAATTAAATCAAATGGTTTATTGCTAGAAATTTGACTAACTTTAAATGGTAATCGAGATTGTTTTGCCAAATGACAGACATCACAAATATCATGGGAATCAAAACTAATTTCTAAAACACTTTGTACTAGGAATAGAAGAGGTGAAGCCGAAGGGTGCCCAAGACGTCTATGCCATAGATTAGTGGTTCTACTGGTAGTGTGATGTATTTGTGGGCTTTGTGAAAGGTAATACAGGCCGTTACTCTGCCTTCCCACGCCAATCGTGTTCTTCATAGTCAAATTCTGCATGGCACAAAAATCAGGGAAAAATGTCACGTAACAATCTAATTCTCTGGTAAGTTTACTGATAGATAACAGATTAAATTTGAAGTTTGGAACATAAAGCACATTATCAATAGCCATATTATTTCCCAATTTAATTGCACCAATGGACTTAATAAGAGCGTGCTACCCATTCGCTAATTGCAAAACTTTGTGATTCAACATGGATTTATTCTCAACGATTCCATCCTTTGTCACATGGTCAGTAGCCCCACTATCAATAATCCATGAATTACTCAAAGAGGTAGTAAAAGGATTGATACCTGAGGCATTAAAAAAATACTTATCATTACCCGTCTTATTGTTTAGAAGTCCCATGATTTGTTCATACTCCTTAGTTTTGAGTATTTTTCCTTCCTTTGGGTCAAGCATGGAAGCGGTAGCAGTGTTTGTGAACCATTTGTTTTGTGGCTTCACGTCCTTCCCATGAAACTTGTGCCCCGGAGGAAAACCATGAATAAAATAACCGGTATCAATATTATGTTCAATCATACCATAGTGAGTGCATTGTTTCTGTCACCCAGTTACTGCAGATCCGATCGACCAGAAAGATGGTCCGATCGACCGGTCTGGTCGATTGTCGCCTTTCTGATTCTATCCTGAATTGTTCGAATTCTACCAATTGATTAAA
This sequence comes from Ligustrum vulgare, assembly GCA_963555705.1. Lineage (NCBI taxonomy): Eukaryota > Viridiplantae > Streptophyta > Magnoliopsida > Lamiales > Oleaceae > Ligustrum > Ligustrum vulgare. The sequence continues at coordinate 8,324,606 of OY743179.1, forward strand.
TGTTGCCCTTCACGATCTGTTGTAACCTCACTTTGTCTTTCATGTTGAATCAATATAGTGTGAACTCTTCTGGTGTCCGGGAATAGGCTCATCATTAGTATGTTTCCACGAACCGTGGAATAAGAATCATTCAACCACATCAAGAATTGCATGACCTTCTTCTTCTCATCTCTTTCGGCCAGTGCTTTAAGATTTCCACAAGTACATCCAATTGAGTTATGGTAAGAACCCAATTCATCCCATAATGCCTTTAATTTGGTGTAATTTACTGATATCGATTGATTTCCTTATCGATGCTCAGTAATTTCCTGGAGAATCTAAAATATTCGTGCATCATTACCTTGAGAAAATCCGTTTCGTAAGCCATTCCATACTTCTGTGGCAGATTCGGAGTATATGATACTTTCAGCAATATATGGACGTACCGAATTGAGTATCCAGGAGAGCACCATGTGATTACTTCATTCTCATATGGAATACTTTTCATCTTTTGCTTCTGGTGTTTCGATCTTGCCATCAATGAAGCTAATTTTATTCTTGGAAATTAGGGTAATTCTCATAGCCCTACTCCATTGTCCATAGTTGTTTCCATCTAGTGGTTTAGAAACAAGAATTAAGCCAGGATGATCGGGTTCTTGTAGTGCCATGGGATCCGATTGGGCAATTGTTGCTTCTATAATTTTTCCATCATTGTTCATGCCAGACATTGTTGCTCAAAATCGAAGCTCTGATACCATGTAAAAGTTTTTGGAAGAAAATATGTTTAGAGAAAAACAATTCTCTTGTGTATATTGATTTTAATCAATAATGAAGCATATTAAAAGATATTTATACATCAACCCTAGAACGCTCAACTTGTTCCACAAGAAAAGGAGTTATACCTAAAATAAAAGATTACTAAATAATATCCTACTACAAATACAATTCTACAAATAAGGTAAATTAGATATTTTTTAATAGCATCTTCTCCAAGTTTTAGATCCCCCAAAGGCTATTATCAACAAGCTATCCAAAATATTCAATGCATACTTATGGGGTGACTCTACTCAAGCTAAACACATACACTGGACGTCCTGAGATAAAATGTGTTTTCCTGAAAAGGAAGAAGGATTGGGTTGCAGACCCATCAAAGAAATCAGCCTAGCTTTTGATTGTAAGATGTGGTGGAATTTCAGAAAACAAAAATCCTTTTGGAGTTCGATGGTGATGTCTAAGTATTGTATTGGACAACATTAATCTCTTATACCATGATTCCCCCTATGGAAAAAAATGATTCAGGAAAGGGAATATTTGGAACCCCCTATTTTTTGGAAAGTGAAAATTTGCAGAATTAATTTTGGGCTGGATCAATGGCCTAGATCAGGACCAACTGCTGGGAGAAATGTACTTAATTCAAGATTAATGAAGTATGTTATGTAATACAAGACAGATAGTGGCAGTGAATGGGACTTAAACAAAATAGCACATGTGTTACCCCCATAATATTATTCAACAAATTCTGCATATCAAGGTTAATCAAATTCTTCATATCAAGGTTAATCAAGATGAAGATCAGATATTTTGGAAACTAAGCTCCTTAGGTGAATTCACTGCTAAAAGCTGCTTAGATCCATTCAGAGAGAAGCAAGAATCGCAATGTCCTCAAATATTAGAAGTAAATGCAGAAATTATTACAAATATATTTATACCCACAAGATTTCATCAAACATGATATACAATTAAAAAATTACTAAATTTACATTTTTCATGAAGTTAGTTATAACTTATAAAAATTATTGGATTCAACATGACAACATTCATTTATTTTTTAAATATATTCAGTGACTTTTTTAATAATTTGGATTAGTTATGTTATTTTTTAAATTTTAATAATTATCTTCATAGAAATTTATTTTTATGTCTTTTGTATTTGTATTATGAATATTTATCAATATTGCGAATAACAACTTAGTGCATCACACTGGTGAAATACTAATTACTCTTTAATCCAAATTAATTAGGGTTTTTGCTTTTGAACAACTAGAATTATATTAATCTCACGTTTGATCCAGCTTAAACAGTTAATAAAATTTAAATTCAATAATTTACTTTAATAACACATCTCATTAACCCACAATTTTTATCAACTTTTCAATTACACATTTCATTAATTTTCTTTAAAATCTACAAAATAATCTGATTTCTAGCCAAACAAAACAGGGTGATAAGTGTATTTTATACACTTATTTATATGTTAAAATTATAATATTATATTTTTTGTTTAAGAATAAATATTGCTTAATTTGTGTTTAATTGTTTACGTTTCAGAAAATATTCCAAAATCATGAGAATGAAGTAATTGATAGAAATAATGCACAATTGGATGATATTTGAAGCTAAATCGGACAATTGAGAAGTTAATGATATCAACTGGGAAAGATATACACTATAAGAAAAATCGGTAAGTGAGCACATTATTTTGACTTAATTAGCATCACTTAATTTGGATTTTCGTTGATTATTATAATGATATTTTCTTTCATCACCTCCATCGAGGAGAAAGAGAGATCGTAGTTTGAACTTGCATGCCACCTTTGATAAAATTGGTGGGAAGCCACTTCCGATAAAGTTTGATGACGAAGATATGACTTTTTTCCCCATTGGAGGTAATGAAAATCTCTTCGTCAGGTTCGTTGGGGGAAAAATCTGCTACTATGTCGTCCCCTGCCATGACAAGTGTAAAAAAGTTCTCGAAAAATTGAGAGCTTGCATCAAGAGGTGCATAGAGGTAATAAAATTTAATGTTCTCGATGTTAAAGATTTAATCCACTTTACAATTAATTGTTTCATTCTTTGTGTGCCTTTCTTAGGAGTATTTTGATATTTTTGGTAGTGTTGAGCTTCATCTTCATGAGTGGGTCGAGACGCGGATTGACGGGACTTCTGTAAAAAGGTATAAAGACTATAACAATAAGGCACCACTTCTTGTAGTTCGGTCTAGAGCGTCCATATCGAAGTATTAGAGATGCCGACTGGCAGAAATGCGCAGAGCATTTTACAAGTTCGTAGTTTCGAGTAATTAGCTTTTTTCTGGTAAATCATTAGTTCACCTTTTGCTTTATGTTCAAACTTATTGGATTTTTATATTTTTTGAAGGCTCATTCAGAGAAAAATAATTAGAGTGGAGTGAGATATCCGAGCTTGCAGGGCTCGAAGAGTATAGCGACAATGCGACACGCAAGAGTAAGATTTGAATCACGATTAAACTTAGTTTGAAATAAGTTATGATATCTCATTAGTGGTTAATTTATTTCATACTTGATTAGTTTGAATTTATTGATTTAAATTTGTTATGTTGGGGAATGTTTGATGATGTTGAGGTTTGATTGAGACAAGGTTGATGTTTTTGAATCATTGTGGTTAAGTTTTGATTGTTTGTGGTATTGTTATTGCATTGTGGTATCCCTCTACAGGTTGATTAAGCCCAATTTATTTTGGAGTTTCTGCCAAAATTTCTGTGGAATTTTACTATAGAAAACGATAATTTGAATAATTAAAATGATTTATTTGCTCTTTTAATGTGAAATGAAGTTAACACATCAAGATTTAGGATTTTTAAACCTGGCGACACATGAGAGTATAATTTAAATCATAAATTCTTTTATCACATTTTCTTTGTATTATTTGCAAATGTTCTACTAATGTTGCACGTTCAATATTTTTAATAGAGGGATCCTGCAACTCAGAAGTTTCCATCGGTTATAGATTCTTGGAAGGATTTAAACACCGGAAAGAATGGTGAGTGGGTCAACGATCTTGCGGCACACGACTATGTAAGTTCATAATATTTGATTTAGTTACATGTTTAATACGGTTGACATTTATTTATTAAATTCGATACAGTTACTTACAACGTAAATCTTAGGAAGATTTAGTCAATGAGAGGGGAAGCAGACACAAGAAGCAGCTTCCATTGGCGTATCGATAGAAGAGCACGTTGTTGTCAAACAGGTGCTTGGGGAGAGGACGGGTCATGTCCGTGGAGTTGAATGAAAATTGAAAGGCGGCTCTCCTTCGTCATCATCTATTAGACAATCACAGTGTCCGTCTGGGGGTTGGTAAGTTTTTTAAGCGTGAGGCTCGATTGAAGGCTCGTATTACTGCCTATCACCATCAAATGGCCAATTATATGAGTAATTATATGTAGCAGCTTACGGGTTTTATTAAGACAGTATAGCCAGGATTACAACTCCCACATTACGACCACCACCGAACCTTTTCGACGTGTTTGATGATGATGATGGTGGTGTTGGTGGTGGTGTCGAGGAGGATGAGGATGAGGATGAGGATTTAGGAAATGGTTAGTAATTATCTTTTGTTTTCATGTAATTGAACTTGCAACTTATGCATTCAAATTATGTTATTTAAGTTGTATTTATATAAATTTGCATGAGAAATTTTGTTGTTTAAAGTCTGATATTATAAGCTATTTTAATTGTTAATTTATTATTATTATTATTATAATTTTCCAATAAACATAGTTACCGAGACAACATTTGTCGTCCCTAACGACCTAAACAACATAGAGACGACATAGTTGTTTCTAAAGAGCCTAGCATACAGAGACGACAGTTGTTGTCTTTATAAGTTTAGATCTTTATAGGCGACATAAGTCTTCCCTAAATGTTTAGTTCTTTAGAGACGAAAATATGTTTAGTTCTATAGGGACGATAATGTCGTCCCTGTAACATTGAGCTTTTTAGAGACGATTTTTGTCGTCTCTGTAATTTAGGGATGACAAATATCGTCGCAACTGATATTCAGGGACGAACCTATAGAGAGGACAACTTGGGACGACTTTGTTGTCTCTGAATATTAACAGAGATGATAACAGGAGGTATAGAGACGACATTAGTCGTCTCTGTTCCAAGTTTTTCTTGTAATGACATGGTGCTAAATGGAAGAAATCAAGAGTTGAAATAACCTAATTGGAAGTTGAAGGACTGAAGAACAAATTAAACGAGAGGGGACCAAATTCAAAAATATACAATGATTGATTCGAATCATGAGACGATATTTTGAAGATTTCTGGGAGTCAATTGGATGCAAGTAGAAGTAAAAAAAGAATGAAATATGATGAGAATAATACCATAAATTAATTCCAATCGCACTTCTAGACTGATTTTTAGCTGGAATTTGAGACCTAATTTTGGGGTAGTAAACGTTCGAATTTGGAAAATCCTATTTGAGAAGAATTGTAGCTTTCAAGTTATCTTTCTAACACACTTTGAATCACCTCAATCGGATAAGGAAATAGAAAGATATGATCGAAACATTGAACGCTGTGTAGATATAAAAAAAATTCGCGCGAGTTTGGAAAATTTCTTCCATTTTTCAATTAGGTCTCTTCACCAACTATAAAAGGAACATCTCTTGCACGAAAATCTGACGTTTGCCTCACCTAAGAATAAGCCACAATTGAGATTTTCATGTCAAATTCTTGGGTGATCAAGCATAGCAAAGGAACGAGAGTTGAAGATCACGTGAAGAATCGATACTTGGTGCAAGCTTTCCATTCTCTTATATTATTTTCAATGAACATTATTATTTATTGTTTTTGTTCTTTAAACATGATGTGTAACTAAATTTCAATGTTGGGATGAACAATGTAGTCTAGTTGATTCTTTTAATTTCAAATTCCTTTGTTTTAATGATTCTTTGTATGTATTGATCTAATATTGTGTTTAATGCATGAGTTAATTGACCACTAATTCATGATATAATGAGTTATTTTCATAATCTGAGAGGTGATTTAGTAACTTAGATTAATGTAATAAATTTGGTAATTGGACATGAGACAGAGATATACTTTTGTTATTATCACGGTCATGTGTGAATTCTTGCATTTATTGCATCTAGATAAGGAATATTCGGACCTTGTAGAAATACACAGTTGAATTATTTAGGTAGAATTGATTTAAACTCAAGAGAGAAATCTCAATATACATTAGTGAATTCAACCGAATGCATATTTAGGAAATAAAACTGGAATTTGAGTTAATTTAATTGATTATGTGAAATCGTGAATCCCAACTACTTTATAATCGTTTTTAATAATAAAACAATCTTACAATTTTATTTCTTTAGTTTAATTCATTAGTTTAGTTTAAAACACAAACAACTTTTCGTTTGTTCAAATAGAGTTAAGAACTAAAACATTTTGATACTTAATAGCAGTCCTTGTGGAAACGATAATCCGGATTCTTGGGTCCACTTTATTACTTTTCCCGATCCATACACTTACGAGTATATTTTGCATAGCGAAATATTGTGAACATGGGGATTAAGTTTTAGCGATTAAATCTTTCACATAAACGCAAGCAGTAATTCATTTTTTTCTCACCAAAACTTGAATGCACAAATAAGTTTACAAGTGTATATATCTCATTCGTGCATCAAGCATCTTAATTCTGTAAATACAGGATTGACCTAAGTAAGATCGTTTGGTAAAGTGGACTATATATCATATCTTCACTACAGGAAACGAGAGAAATAGGGGCGACATATGTCACCCCTATAGTCCTACAGGAGCAACATTGTCATCCCTAAGTGTCGTGTTGAAAACATTTAGGGGCCCCTATAAATTCGAAGCCATAACACGTCCCCAAATGGCCAAATGGTCTAGCCGTACAGGGACAAAAATAGTCATTGCTATAGGATAGAGAATGAGTTGCCTCCTATTAAGCGCTTATTTTAAAGTCTTTAGCTCGACTCTCCGCATAAGCACTTCATGGCACTCTAAACATAACTTTTGATGCCTTGCTCATTTTGCTTCTTTTGACTTTGCCCCACTCTTCATTGATTCGAAATACTTGCATTTTTTCCCTTCCAATGTCATGGGATTTTCCTATTCCATCCAATTCAAACTCAACTAAATAGACTTGCACCTCCTCAAATGGCTTAATCACAAACTCAATTATTGGACAATCAATAAAGTTGAGAAAATTTGATATGATCTCTTCCTCATTAATTGCCACTTCTCCAAGAGATTCTTTTGTGATTAAATTGTCATTCTCTTCAAGCTCATCTTCTTTAGTTGATGTCTCCTTGGATTGAATGATCGATCCAAAATTTGAATCCATGGGCAACAGCAAGTTTTTCCTATTAATCCCCAAAAGTGGATTATACCCCCACATTCAAAATCCTTCCCAATACATGGCATCCCCCATAAGCATATCATCTTCATCCAATTTGGCAAGTTTATTGTAATACTTTGCAAGTACATTTTCATTCAATAGTGGAGGATCATCTCCTACAAGAGTGATGTCCTCATCCCAATCATCAAGCACACAATCTCCCAAAAGCATGTAACTTACATCCAATGTGTCACTTATTTGTTTTCGACATTTCAAATATTGTCTAAACTTAATAAGCTTCGACGTAATCAAACTATTGCCGAAAATAAACATTGTCCATTACAATGCATCTTGTAACAAATTTCACAACTTGAATATTCTTCAAGCATGTATTCATCATCCATATTGAGATTGTTCATTGAAATATGATTTCCTATTTTGCCAATGTTAAAATTAAATATGCATAGAAAGAAAATAAAAAAACAAGAAAAATTACAATAGTGGTGGTTAACCAAATATAACAAAATAAAACATAAAAGAAAAATAATTACAAGTTGTTAAAACTAAAATTAACTAAAATAATAATCAAAGTAGAAACATTTCCCGGCAACGACGCCAAAAACTTGTTCGCTCAAAATAGTGTGTACCGCAAGCGCACGGGTCGCGTACAAGTAATAAAGTGGACTTTTTGAGCCCGAATTATTGATCCCACGAGGAATGTTTACTTTAAATTATATAACTTTAATTAATTTAATTTTAACAATAAAAAGAAACACACAATTAAAAGATGGATTTTTGACAATTCTAAATTAAAAAAACTAATTTTAAACCAAATTAAAATAAGGAAAATGAAACATAAAATATTTGAGATTCATGATTTCATTTAACTTCTGCTTAAGTAATTTCTCAACATATGCAAATTAACAAATTACTCATTTATAATGTTAGACACGATTTTTCAAGTTTAGCTAATTACCTCTCTAGAGTGAAATTAACCCTAATCAATTGGTTTAACCTACTATATCTCTATGTTTAAGCCTCCGTTTGGCAAACATCTTTTAAACATATTTTGTTTACACAATTCTTCAAATTACTTTTTAATCACACGTATTTTCTCTTTCTCTATTTTTCAACCACACATTTTACCTAGAAAACATAAAAAAACATGTTTTTAACTAAAAAAAATTTAACAAACAGAGGCTAAAACACAATCAATTGCATTAACACTTTGTGAAAATAGCTCAATTGATCATTTAGGGTTTAAGGTATATCTGTATCCTTAACAAGAACCTAGAGCATTTGTTATTTGGTCTATAATACACAATATCTCTCGATTATCATACACTTCACAAAACATATATTTGGTGATCAATCAAACACATGGAATAATCTCAATAACGAACACACATGAAATAAGCTCGAAACTAATAAACAAACATTAAAATGACTTAAACTAAGTTAAGCTACATCAATCATCCCAACATAAAATAACTAGCCCATTGTATAAATATTGCACAAAAGTTGAGATTTACAAAAATACATCACAAAATATAGAAATCAAAGATTAAACATACAAGATAATGAAATAAATCACTTCCCTTGATTTTTGCCCCAAAATTCCTTCAACAATGCTTTGAATCTTCACCTCACTTTTTACTTCATAGCTTCAATGAAGACTAGTAACATGGAAACAAAACAAAACTACAAACTAAATTACAAAATAAAGCAAAAAGAAAGAAAAGAAAGAAGAAGAAAAGGGAAGAAGAGGCTAGGGTTTGGTAAAGATTTTTTTTTTTTTTTTTTTTTGGGAAGTGGGGGTATAAATTCCCCCAAAAATCTGACTTAAAAAGCTCCAAAAAATGCATTCATACCTGGTCAAACACGCTCTAAGGCAAAAATAATAAAACCCGTTTGGCAAAAATTGGCCCACGCGATCGCGTAGGCAATTGAAAAATCAACTTTGTAATTATGTTGGGCGCTCAGCGAGGACCAACAAATCACTATAAAGGCATGGGCATTGTGCCCATGCCTGCCAAATGTATAAATATATCTTTTTCTTATTTTCTATTTTTTTTTTCTTTTAAACAATTTGCAAGGTAAGCCCCTCGTCTTCTGGTCTTTTTCAATTTAGTCCTCAAATTTTGACTTTTATTATAAATATGTCCCTGAAATATTTGCATCTCTAGTCCTCCAACTTTCTGAGATGTTGCGATTGAGTCCTCAAACTTTTGAATTCTTTCAATTAGGTCCTTGGACATGAGATTTGCTCTTCTTTTTGCTCAATTCTTCTTCGATCTTGTCCATTTTCTTTCCAATTGAGTTCGTACCTAATTTACACGATAAACACAAATTATAAGTTTAAATTCGCTCAATTTGTCAATTAAATTGTCGATTTAAAAACAAAATAAATGTGTAAAACACACTTATCAGGTTCACAATTTGAATATCATATATACTTGGAGTCTCATAACGTTAAAGGAATAAATTAAAGAAAACCCACATTCGCTTTTGGAATATCTGGTGATTGAATATATCTTTGGTAGTTGCTTTCTTAAAGCATTTTACTTTTGCTGGTTCACACTTCGAATATCACATATGCTTGGAGTCTCATAATGTTAAAGGCATAAATTAAAGAAATCCACATTTTCCATTGAATTGTTAACTAGTGATTTGATGTACATCTCTAGCCAATCCATTAAGGGAAATGATAGAATGCCAACTCTATCATACCCACCCGTCATATGGCTGGTGGAGATTAACTATTGAGTGGGTGGGTCCACTTCCAAGCAGCCACCCATAGGGGGGTGGAGGGGAAATGGCCCACAAAATGGGCATGGCATTCTATCATTTTCATCCATTCTTAAGTATTATTCAACTGGGTGGGTCCACTTCTAGGAACCCACCCATGGGGGGATGGAGGGGAAATGGCCCACAAAATGGGCATGGCATTCTCTCATTTTCATCCATTCTTAAGTATTATTCAAGTGATTATTGTTGTCACAAAAGTTGTACTCATGTTTTGGTTTAATAATTGGAAGGGGTGAATTAGATGCATTTTCGTTACTTGTGCTCCTATATATATTCTTATTTTCAACATTTCTTCTGTTTCTAGCATTTGGTATTTTTAAAAAGAAATTACAAAAAAACGATAAAAGACAGCTGGCGGTTGAGAAAAACTCATGCCAAATTGCAAGGGACATCATACGTTGTTGTAGAGAACATGCGCAACAGACGTCTGAACATTGCAAAAAGGTTACTGAACTGCATGTCCAATTGCAACAGACGTCGTATATTGTTGTAAAGAATATGGGCAACTGGGCACCCTGAACATTGCGAAAAGATGGCCTATTGCAACGGATATGTAAATTTCCTGTAAAAGCAATATACGACAATATACTTGTGCTCATTGCCATGATGTGTTTTTTGTTGCTGAAGCCATAAATGACATCACGCATCCGATCTTCCACAACGCGCATTGCCCATTGCAAAAATTAAGGACCTTTCTGCAATGTTCGTTCGCTCGTTCCAAAAGATCTACGCCAACGAATTGTTCCCGTTGCTTGTGAAAGCCCCTTTTTCTTGTAGTGATTTGACACAACTTTTATGAAAAGTCGAGAACATTTCATGGGGTATGATCAATGGCGGAGCCACGTTAAGGCATGCTAAGGTATTTGCCCTGGTAATTTTTGCGAAGTTTCTCATTTAAAAAAAATTACACTTTTAAAAAATGAGTGGTTGAAAAGTGGTTTAAAAAATTGTGTATAGTTAAAAAATGTGTGAAAATGTGTTGTCAGTAAACTATTGTCTGAGACCCGCAAGTGTACGGATCACACAAGTAATAAAGTGGACCACACATATCGTACCCAAGGGATTTAATAAATTGTATTTTAGGTCGAATTTCTTAACCGGAACGAGAAATTCAAGGTGATTTGGGGAATGAATTTTAAACTAGAAATTAAATAAGAAAGCAATGAAAAATTTAATTAAAATCAATGAAAGCAAGTGCGTTGAAAATTGGGAACCCACCTTACATCTATCATTTATGCTTTGACTTACTTGTTTAACCACAATTCATGGTGATTTGAAAATTCGTGTTCCAAATGTTATTTAAATCCTTTCTCGAGGATGCATTAAAAACATTTTTCTAAATTGTAACCCGACTATATCTCTATGATAAATTGACACTAGAAAAACATTTTAGTTTTGTGAAAACTTTTAAAGGATAACACTAAGTATAGAGGTATATCTCTATCCCCTATCAGACCTAGCGGTAATTAAACATGTCAACGTTTTCCTATTTTCTCGATTTTCTAAAAACGCCATTTAGTTATACAAAAGTTGGACAGAAATTTGCATGAGATAAAAAATCTCACTTTAATTACTCAAACTCATGAATTGTATAATTTAAACAATAGTCAAAACATATAATCAAAATAATAAGGCTTCATCACAATTCCCAATACTAAACATCTAGCCTAGATACATGATTGAGAATAAATTACAAGAAATATGAAAAGAGATAACCCCGTTCATCTTCTTGTTCTTGCGTCTTCAATCTTCTCGTTGGCCTCTCGTTGATCCCTCCTTGGTTAAACAACAAAGTTGTATGAAAGCACTCTTGTGAACAATATTGGGGACCCCTAATTTGTGCATGTGCATGGCAAGAGGTATATATAGATTTAGGTAAAAAAGGGAGAATAAACCACGAAAATCCGCGCATTGGCCAAACAGGCTGCTGGTCCGGAAAGCTGCGTGGCCGCGCTGTTATGCCAAATAAGATTATGTTCAATTTGAATTTCTCGCTCGGCCATGCCTCTTGTTTCTGGTGGTAGCGCAGTTCTCTGTTGCAGTGCAATGTTTCACTTTTCATTCTTGTTTAAGTTGGTCCTCCTTTATTTACATCAAAGTCTTCCAACATCAGGATATAAGAGAAAAGTAGTAAGGTTGTGATCATCCATGAGAGTGTAAGGAAAATCAAAAAAAAATCATTGTTGACCACATGGAATTCGAGCTTATTTCTGCATAACTAGTCACATAGTGTTAAGTATATTTTTACACGAGTTTGCATTCGATTTTTGGCTATTCACACACACACAATGAAGTTGAGCATCGGATGAATGAAAATAATTTTTGTTATTCATATTTCTTCTCTAAAATGAATCGTCAATTTGGATTGTTGAAGTACATGGTAAATGAGTTAACAAAAACAAAAATATTTATTATTTGCATTTTTATTTTTATTTTTATAGTTTAGTTTTATTTTTGTTTGAGGACGAACAATAGTTCTAGTTTGGGGGTGTTGATAAGTGTATTTTATACACTTATTTCTATCCTAAAAGCAGGATTTTATGTGTTTATTTAAAAATATTTGTTATTTATTTAGTTAGTATTTTTGGTATTTCAGGAAAAACCCCAAAGTCAAGAAAACAATGGAATTGAAGCAAAAAACAAGTCATTTGGATGATAAAAGAGCTAAAGTGTGAAAATCAAGAACTGATGAAGCAAATCAAAGGGCCAATTAGAAGAAAAGTCAAAGAAAGAACTAAATTGGAAGAAATTAGAAGTTCAAGGACTAAAGTATACAAATCAAATGAAGAAGGACCAAATTGCAAATACTCAACGATTGATTCGGACCATTATACGATACTTGAAGACTGGTAGGAGTCAATTGGATGTAATTAAAAGTTAAAAAGGAATGGAAAATGACAAGAATATTACCATAAATTTATTCTAATCATACAAGATTTTTGGACAGATTTTAGTCTTTGAAACCTAATTTAGGAGAAGTAAATGTTCGAATTAGTAAAATCCTATTTCAGGAATAATTGTAGCTTTTTAAGTTATATTTATAATGAAATTTGAATCACTTCAATCAGATAAGGGAATAAAAAGATATGATTAAATTGATGAATGCTATGCAGTGACAAAAAGATCTCCCGCGAAGGTAACTTTCCTTGTTCGGTTGGAACTCTTTTGGAAGCTAATTTGGACGCGATTTCCAGCATTCTTCTCTTCCAAGTAACCTATAATTTGACCTAATCTATAAATACCATACCTTAGGCACATTTTAAGGGGTTCCCAATTTGCTCAATTCATGCTAAAACGCTACCCAATTGTTGAGGAATCCAAGCCACGCCAAAATCAAGATTGAAAATATAATTCCAAGAAGATGAACGGGGTGACATCCATTTACTTTTCTTACTATTTATTTTCTATCATGTATCTAGGTTAGGCTTTTAATTGTTAGGATTGTGATGATACTTTGTTTACCGGATTCCATGTTTTGATTTAATATTTAATTTAAGATTTTTATGTATTTGAGCAATTGATTGTGTATTTATTTTCATCTATTATTGTGGACGCATGAATATTTGATGTTTGTGATAAATTTCTATGTTCGAAAAAGTAGGAAATTATTGGACTTGAGTTAATTGCCACAAGGTTCGATAGGGGATAGAAATATACCTCTATACTTTGTGTAATCCCAAAAAGTGTTCATAAATCGATAATGCTTTTCTATATGTTTGGATTTGTTATAAAAATATAGTCAAATTCCTTATAGAAAAAGATTTTAATTCACCGTTCGAAAGAGAGTTTTAAAAACATAAGGAATATGAATTTTCAATTTCCCATAAATTGTCGTTAAATGTTTAATTCAAAAAATAGATGATGGAACAAAGTGAATTCACAATTCTAACATGTTTATTCCATACGTTTAGTTAAATCAATTTGCACAAGAGGCAAATGCAGAAATCATTTAAATTTGCATTTTTAATGAAGTTATAACAATAATTCATAAAAATTATTGAAATCTATGGACATTTATTATTTAAATATATAAATTGACGTTTACTATCCAAATAAATTTTTTATAATTTGGATTAGTTATATTGTTTTTAAAATTTTAATAATTATTGTAATAGAATGTTATTATTTTATGCGTTTATATCTGTATTGATTATGTAAAAACATTAAAATCTTATAAATACTTATCGAAATAGATATTGCGAAAAATAATTTTTGTTCATCGCACGGGTAAATACTAATTATAATTTATTATAATTGATTTCCAAAGACACACTAAAACTTTCTTTTGATTAAACTCTACTGTTGACTTGTAAATTGTCTCCCACTTCTTCTCTCGTGTATTATATAAATATATATCTATATGTGTAATTTCAATGAATAATGGTCGAAAGATCAGATGAAGAAGCACTTTGACAATAATTACTTTGGTTTGAGTATTTGGCAATAATCTTGTGTAAAAACACTTTTCTTTTTTACTCTACTAAAAAAAAAAAAAAAAATCATCATAGTTCCGTCCTGCCCTACTAATATTTCATTTCGAGCTCCGCCACTGGATATGATTTGTAGTTATAAGTATGTGACGTATTTCTCATATTTGTTAAGGATTAGGGATTATCATAATTTTTTGTGAGTTTGATCCATTAGAATTTCACAAAATAATTTCAAATTTTCGTAGAGTTCTTTTGTTCCAAAAATTCCACTTTTCATTTGTTGCTTTTGCAAATTGGATTAGAGACTTGTAAAATCCAAAAAACTATTTGCATTGAAGACCTTAAAGCTTCTAATTCAAGAGAAGGCACAAATATCACTTTTAGGACACCATTTCGACGTAGAAGTTCTCATTCATCTCTTTTCATTGCCATCTTCTTCATATTTCCAACAAATATTAAGTAACATGTGTTGACCACAAAATTCGACTGGACTTTGAACCCACACGTCTCAACTCCTCCTCCTTGAATACATGGATCTCCTGCGCACTATGACAAACAATCAGTTTGCAAATGGGATCGATGTGGCTCCCGTTTGCACTCCGATGCCAAAGTCAGTACTCATTTTAAGTGAATATATATTGGGTGCGAGAAATGTAAATGTGTAAAAGAGATAAAAGGAAGTGAGATTTTAGATATTGAGTTAGATTATTAAATTACCAACATTTTCCTTGGATGCAAGTGTGCTATATTTATAGAATGAGTAATTCTCTTAGATTGTGACACGTGTTATACTTTACACATGGCAAGATCCTAACTATTCATGATGTAAACTATTTCTTTGGCTATAATCATTACTACATGTCATAGGGATAAAGCAACCATCAAATTCCTTTAAAGATGTTGTCACATCAAGCTATCTTGTCACATTTACAGGGTACTCACTTCGGCTTAGGAGTACATCAGTATAAGGGTACCTCGACATAACATCATCCCGGCATAGGGGTACCTCGGCATAGGATCACCTCGGCATAGGGGTACCTAAACATAACATCACCCCGGCATAAGGGTACCTCGACATGTAAGAGTTCAGCAAGTTTGATATCCACAATTTGGCCTGTAGGTCATGATTATGTGAATGGATCTTTTGTGAATCTCCTATTTGGCCCATATGAATGACATGTCATGTAAAATTAGTCATGATCGTAACAACATGGGTATTGGAACACAAACTTTCGCAAACACTAACCTTAAAATCTGACCCTTTTTAACTTTATTTAGACCTATCGAACTAGTAGTTTAATTTATTGTGCTCTAAAGTTATATTGATTCTTGAAGTTTCATATCTTAATATGTCAATATGCTCATATTTAAGCAGCAAAGAGTTTTGAGTTCCTTTAAGAACATCAATCTTGAAACTTAATTGCTCGTTTAGCTCGTTTAATCCATATTTTAATCTAACTCGAAGTCAAAAATTAATTTCAATCACGTATTTTATGTGGCCCATAACATTTTAACCACATATTTAATAGGAGCGTCGAAAAATAATCCAGATTTCATATTCTTTTTTTATTTATTTTTTTGAAAAACAGATTTCATATTCTAAATCTATCGAGAAAGGTTAGAAGTTAAAATAGGTACGTGGAGTGATAATATATAGTCTTGTAACAATTACAATGTCAATTCAAAAGGCTTTAAAAGGTATTTCTACTTGTTAGTACTTTTCGAATAAGACAGGCGTATAAAATTAAAATATTCGAAAACATAATCTGGATCAACTTTATACTTAGATAGAATTTGTGATAAGAATATACCTCTAATGAATATTGTGAGTCTGAATTCTAATGCAGGATGTAAGAATTTTGTCACCACAATTGTCTAATCGTCAAGTCTCTAATAAAAATCTACACAGCAAGCTAGGATTTAGAAAGAATTGTGCCAGCAATAAAAAATGGTTGTGTTATCTTGTAATTAACCTAATAATATATTGGTTATGTAGACCCTGATTAGGGTTAAATTAAAGGGCTTAGTCATACTTGTCCAACAAATAACTCAAGTTCGACCCAACCAATTGAGTTTGGACATTATTCCAAAACTATCATCTTCCAAAAATCCCATTGGAATGTTTTAAGGACTGTTTTGCGGTTGGGGTTTGTTTATAATCAAAGAAGATTTTTAAAATAAAATGTGTCGTTGAAAAATGGTTCGAAAAAATGTGCATGGTTAAAAGTGGTTAACTTTTTCAAGTGGCCTAATATCCTACTTTTGAAACTTTACAACCCTTATAGCTTGTTTAATTTACATAATTAAATGGAATTGAACATTGTTGAATGAGATTTGAATTTTTTATTTTGTTGGTTCACACTCAGAATATCATATTTATACTTGGAGTCTCATAATGTTAAAGGAATAAATTAAAGAAAACCCATTTTCCTTTGGAACATCTGGTGATTGAATACATCTACGGCCTTTGCTTTCTTAAAGTATTATACAACCAAATTGGGCCCAAGTAAAATGAAGACTCAATTTCCCTATAAATAGCGTGTTGAGTTGGAGCGGGGAAATTACAGAAGCAAGAGCAATATTACATTAATATAGCTAGAGAAATGGCACTGTTGCCAAGATATGTTGTAATGCAATCGCAATACAATTCTAAATACTTGAGCTACATCAACGACGAAACCCAGCTTCATGGATTTCTGAGGTTCTCTGGAGAGCAAGCTGTGAGCCCATTCACAAAGTACGAAGTGGAGCGTGCAAAGAGCAGTGCCAACAGGGGACTTGTGCACATAAGATGCAGCTACAATAACAAATACTGGCGCAAGCAATCGAAGGATTCTTATTGGATTGCAGCCTTGGCTGATGAATCAAATGAAAAGCATTCCGACTGGTCATGCACTTTGTTCGAGCCTGTCTACGTGAATGGTCGAGATGCCACTCAAGGCGTTCGCTTTCGTAGTGTCCAAAACAAGCACTATGCATGCTTGTGGCGAGCTGCAGAACCCTATTCTTCCTGCTTGTGTGGAGGTTCAGAATCTCCTAACAATGAATTATGCGATGTGTACACAATCATTGATTGGGAAACCTTGCTGGTATTGCCCAAGCATGTCGCCTTCAAGGGCGATAATGGGAAATACCTTACCGCAGCCTTCCAAGAGGGCCACCAATACCTCGAGTTCTCATCTGATGACATTGGAGCTCCAGGTGTGGGGAATGAGGTGTTCATTACCAGCAATGGCAGCGTCGTCATCAAGTCTGATTATTATGGAAAATTCTGGAGGCGCAGCCCTAATTGGATATGGGCAGATACTAATCTTACTATTACTGACCCATCTTCCATCGACCACACTAAGATCAGCAATGACTTGCTGTTTTGGCCCATTCAACTTGGAGATAAGGAGGTAGCTCTCCGAAATTTGGGTAACAACTACTTTTGCAAGAGGCTCACAACTGAGGGAAAGAAAAGCTGTCTGAATGCGGGAGTGTCCACAATTTCAAAGGATGCTAGGCTTGAAGTCTCGGAAACTGTTGTTTCAAGGGTCATCTACAATGTCGATTATCGCCTTCTAGACTCAAGGATCTATAACCAGACTGTGATCACAATGGCCACCGGAAACGCCGTTAATGGCTCCCAAGAACCCAACACCGTAGACCTGAAGCTCAGCTACGTCGAGACTAAGACCAACACTTGGAACGCCAGTGTTTCCTTGAAGTTAGGTTCCAAAATAACCTTTGAAACAGGGATTCCGCAAATCTTTGATGGCAAGGTTGAACTATCGGGTGAGTTTACGGGAACATACACGTGGGGTGAAGCCATGACAACTACCCAAATACTGGAGACCACATACAAGGTTACTGTTCCGGCAAGGACTAGAGTAAGGGTAAGTATGCTAGCAACTCGGGGTTCATGTAATGTTCCTTTCTCCTACACTCAACGTGATACCCTTACCAATGGGAAACAAGTTACCTACTACATGGACGATGGTGTTTACACTGACGTCAATTCCTACAACTTCAAGTATGAGACTAAAGAAGAACCATTGTGACTGTACCGTACGTACGTACGTACGTATGATTGCTGCACCCCCTCTCCGTTAATATATATATATATATATACTTACAATAAAGAGGGTGTATATGATGTCATAAATAAATTTTCATCTCATATTATATATTAAATAAAATTGTATGCTTGTTTGTTTTAATACTAGTTCTTTCACCCGTGCGATGCACGGGAATAGTAATTCATGAAAGTGATCTAAAAAAAAAATTTATTGATGGTAACATGTGAATAATTCTGACCAATAACTATAAGATGAGTTTTGGAAAAATGTTTAATTACGAAAAATTGATGCAGATTAACACCATGCAAAAAAGGTATACTATCTTCTACCAAATACCAACACAAAAATGAAGAATTTGAATTTTTCAATCAAATTTATTTTTATTTATTGCCTATGAAGGATATAATAGGAAATCTAATCATTTAAGTTGTAAAATCATATAAGGACCTTAACTCAAATTAGAAGAACTTCATAAAGAAGCCAACTCGACTCGGCCTCCTCCAAAAATCTTCGACTTGGACACAAAAAATTCAAAAAATTATCCAAATAGGTCAATAATAACTTTTAGCTCATCAAAAGCCATGCTAACACACCACAAATATGCTTGCAAGATGTGAATAAACTTGCAGATTGCAAAAAAGACCAAAGAATAAACATCCAAATAGATTCGCATTAAAATGATGCAAGAAACAATGGATATGGTAAAATGTTCAATGCCTGCATATTATTATTGCACAAGCAGTTTGCAAAAATCTAGATGATAATAGGACATTTAAATAATATCTAACAAAAATCAATAGCACCCAATCTAGACTTAGAATAATCATTTGCAGATAATGATATCAAAAAATCTGTTTTTGTAGCCATCCTGATCCTTTTTGCATCAAACAACAATTTGTTTGGGTCACTTGCAAGTATTGAAGTTTATGGGTTCAAACAATCAATATAACAAATAATAAAAAGTTGAAGACGTGAATTGAGAATATCGCTCATTAAGCAGTGAAGAGAAGATTACACTGTGTGTATATGTCATTAACATTTGTACCACATGGAATTTAACAGTTCTTATATCACATAAACATTGGGCATCAAAAAGCTTCTTTGTTAGTTAAATGAATTTCAAAACTATAGATTCTATCCAGAGAAGTCAATAATAGGCTTTCTGAGCATAAATTCCAAACAGTTGAAGTCAATGAAAATTAAGAAAGCACAAATTTATTTACCAGGGCTTAATCCAAGAAATAATTGGAAACATATTGACATGAGTTCCTAGTTTCACCTCGTTATTCATTTTTTTTGGTTTGCTGGCAGTCTACCGCCCTTATTATTCTTTATTGGCATTCTTAACTTAGATTGACAATGACAATCCCAAAAAAAATCATGTTATTCAATGATTCATACTATGGAAATGGTAGGCACGAAGTTGGATGAGAACCATTTATGTTAATTCTAAATATATTCTTTCATGAACTTCATATAGTGTATAATAAATAAATCATGGGTTCATGGCATGTTTGTTTATATTGCACCATATTTCTTATGAATAATTGGAATGACTTCCAAGCACACTCTGCATCACTTACATTTATTTCTCTCCAACCCCATGAGCGGACATTCTTTACAGTCAGTGTAGGCAGCAAACTGAGGCTCCATCTCATATCCATAAGCAGACATTATGCACAATCAGTGTAGGAAGCAAACTGAGGGTCCATATTATTCATTGAGAAATTTGATCAAATCCCTTCTTGATATTAGAAGGTTCACCTGTATCGAAGCTCCATTAGTGTAACAAACATAGAAAGATTAAACTTATTATCAAACTTGAATGTAAATACCCAAAGAGTGCTTCAAATTCAATCAAAATATACGTTGATAATTTCAAAAAAGCTATTCGAAATTTGATACATTCAAAGAAAAATGTCAATTTCCAGTAGACTATTCATAGTGATGTCAATAGTGAAATTATATTAAATTATTAAAAAGATGAATTAACATGACCTGCATTTGATGCAATCTGAAAGCATTGTTTTTACGTAACTATAGGTCTCATCAAAGGAATTAGAGATTGGTCATATTCCGTGTGCCGAAGTAGTTGTATCAATAGTTTTTTCAGAAAATTCTACAAAAATATGCTCCGTTTGCATATTTTCTTGTTTCTGGGCATGAAGTTCCTGAGACAAAATACAATTAGAACACACAGCACAGAGTTCAAGGTCCTCACATCAATGTCAGAAGAGAATTTTTACCTAATGTCATTTACATTTTCAATTTATAGCATAAAAATCAAATATAAAAATACATCACAAAATAAAATGAAAGAAATATATCTTGAAAATTTACAATAGGTTATCAATCCAGGCATGCCATGGGTCATTCATCAAATCCAACAGAATCTTAACCATACTATTTTTCTCATGTTTCTTCTTCTTCTTCGTCAAGAGATAATCTTTATTCTTATATCTTAACACTATATGTTTAGATAAGAGGAAGAAAAAGAACACGGATTGAGATTTAACTCTTAATAGCCAACTCCTAGCTGAGCTCTTTTTCAAATAAACCCTTATTCATCTTGTTCTTATACTAAACTGTAGCCTGCAAGAAAAGAATGTCACACCAGAAAACTCAAATACTGTGACTCATAGAGGAGAGAAACTCCTACCTAAAGCTTTTTTAGTAAGTTTTTCATGATTTTTCTCAATCTCTTGAACCTAGCAACAAAAGGGAAATGGAAAGTTAAAATAACAATAAAACCAAAATAAAAATTTACATACTTGATTTTGTGATTATATTGTCAAAATTCAAGTTTAATGGGGAAAAACAACAGAAACATTTAATCTAGTCTATAGGCTACATCACCAGCTTAAAAGAATTGTCCAAGCCTACATCTCCTCAAAGGAATCCTGAAAAACACACAAAAAATATAAGAAATAACTAAGACCTAATGTAGCAGTGTATTCTATACCAACTAATATGCAGAGGAAAAAGGCATGTATTCAACATTTATCAAGTTCCAACATTCATAATATTAAAAGCTAATATCAGTACAAATAGCACAAAATATTTTAACATTTCTTTTTGTTTCAAAGAATGCCATGAATAAACAAAGTATTAACATTTCTTTTTGTGTTAAACATGTGCAATGGCATTAATAAAAAATGAGAGAATCTAGAGGGCAATTGATCTTATATAACAGGAGGTTTGGGCCTAGTTAGATTGAATAAAAATTTGCATTTCTATGAACAATAGAAGATGTATTTAGACAGGTAAGTCAGCGAAAAGTGAAGAAAAAGTCAAATAAGAATGGTCTCACATTTTAGAATTAGTTATAATTAATCAATCATGCAAAACCCAGAAAAACTAAGAGTTGAATTATTTCTATTGATCAACAAAATTGCAAAATAAACATGAGAGTTTAGTGCTTCCAGTTTATTGTGCCATCAAATAAGTAGTTGCAAAATTACGAAAGGTTAGAGATTACTGAAGTCAGGCCCTAGCCTTTTATAAACTGCTGATGCAAAAAGATTAGTTATACCATACTTGATGATGGAGAGACTATCTCCAAGCCTTTATTCTGGGTGTTCTCGGAGTCTAATGACAAAGCCTTAAGATGTTTGTAGTGTGATCCCACAACTTCTAATGAAACATCGGTAATCTTTGCACAAACAGCAATACCAAGCGATTTCAAAGTCTTCCCACAACCATAGGTCAGCTGAACCACTCCTGTGTCAGTACTTTGGATGTCAAAGAGAACAAAAGATTTATTTTTCAGTAAATAAAATTCTGCTTCTTTGAAATTGAAAAATAAATAAAAATATCAGAACTATACCTTAAGCCTTCAAGTCGGAGCAGTTGGTTTCAAAACTGAGGCAGCACCAGATCAGCTGCGGCGCGGCTAAAGACTTGATGCTTCAGCAGTAGATAAATATTTAAAGATGAACGATAGAACATTAAAAGGAAAATGATTTCCATATAATATCCTCTTCACACCACGACCACGACCGACGACTTTCAACCCGATATATGACCCAGAAAAGTTCAATTCAAAAAGGCTGGAAAGACCAATTCCCCCCCAACTGCCCCTTTCTAGTTTCAAAGTTTGAACCATTTTGCCAAAATAAATCCCTGATTTTGCAGAAACAATTTGATTTGAATCTACCACAGGCTCTGCTTTCTTTCATTACACTAAGGCTACTTTCACACAGTCATATGCAATGCCGAAGAATATCATTGACACCCAAATTGAGATATCATACTAAATATGTGCTACTGTGAAATATCAACAAATGCATACACCTTCGATGGAAATCAACAGCAAAAACCATATTGTTACAAAATAGAGTAGCTGCTTGTTACTACTCCTTAACGCAACCCCTCCTCTTCTCACACTTCAAACACGGGCAATAATTTGTGAGGAGAATAGAGCATTACAGAAAAATTAAATAATACAATGAAATAGTTAATCAAAATCCAGTGAACATTACATCATTAGAATCCTATCTCAGTTCGGTAGAAACAATATTTGTAAGAATCCTACCTTGATTCAATAGAAACAATTTCTGTGCAGTCCGATTCGCAGTCGAATACCAGTGCCTTTCACGGTTTGTGGAGACTTGGCGGCAGCCTGTCGATTGGAAGCTGGTTGTCGGTCTTGCGGTGACTAAGCGGTGGGTCGTCGGAATATTTTCAGATGGAAGAGAGTAAATGTTGTTATTACCCAAACCAAAAAATTTCTCAGCCACCTCTTCGTCGGCGGTCGAGTTGTGGCTCTATCTAATGGTGTGGTGGGTCGTCTACAGTGCAGCAAAAAGATTAATTATAAGATGCGAGCTCAAGAGGAAAGAGTGCGCTGAAGAGGTATGAGAGTGGTAGAAGAGAGGTATTATGCAGCGTATGGGAGAAGGAACTTTCTGAAAATTTATGTGTATTTTTTTTGTTTCAAAAGGCTGAACTGCAAAATTTTTGGCTATGTTTCATGTTTTTCTTGTTTTTCCTTCTTCCTTTTTACCCTTTCTCGAGCAAACAGAGAGTTCAGATTGGATGAAATTGTGTGTAAAAAAGGCAACCTTTTGGTTATTTTACTGTGGAACATTAACTATTTAATTGACAACAAAATAGAGAGTCCAAATCGGATGAAATTGTGTGTAAAAAAGGCAACTTTTCTTTGGTTATTTTACTGTGGTACATTGACTATTAATTGACAGCAACTTTTTTTTTTTGACATGATTAATAATTGACAGAAGCAAGCAACACATTTCGTTTTGGTTATTGTGCATTTCGATTTTTGGAGGGATAATAATACAATATGCACTTTGGAGGGAAATTTTGGGGGGAAAAGAATTACAACAATTCTTCTTTAATATAATAAATAGATTTCGCATACGAAACAAAGTGGGTGGTATTAATTATCTCCAAATTAAGTCCTTATAATTGGTGGTGGTATTCTTGGTATGACACCATTATTTTCTTAATCAAGATAAAAACACAAACAAACAATGATGAGGTAACAAATGTATGTAACTACAGTATATGACATTTTAATTATAAGGACATTAATTTATTAATTCTTATAATACAAAAATGAGGTTGAAATGGATGACTATAACTAGCTCCGACCATGAAAAATGGATGAGAACAATTTGTTAGATAATGTTGGAACCGAAAATTTCCTCAATCTAAAGTGAGATAATATAGGCATCAAATTCTAAGGTTAACGAGGAGTAATAAATCCTAGTGCTCTAAATTCTACGAGTGCAACTATATAATTTGGTTATTCTCCTTCTATATCCTAAGATCGTTTCTTAAGAAAACAATGGTTTTAATTTGACCCAGTCTAGAGTTTGCTTGAATACAAATAGAATCAAGATATATCTAGGTTTTTCTAATTTGTTCCAGGAGTCGCGCACTAGCGAGAAGAAAGAGGCCGACTTTCTTATTAACAGTAACGCTGAAAAAGGAAGGTATTTTTTTTAAGAATTGTTTTATTCAATAAAACAAGGTGAAAGCATAGGACAACAACAAATTAGTTCTTTGCGTACCCAAACGTGAATTGCAGGAACAAAAGCTGTACAAACTTTTCCAAGAAAATTGAATTCATCAGTCGAATGGGAGCCTATAAGAGATGATATGCAAATCTAAATCTATACTATATATAAAAATGAAAAAGTCTGACCAATTATTGACCACAATTTTCCGCTCATTTCTTGGTTTCTTCTGTACGCTTTCCCTAGATGGTTGTCTTGTAAGCACAATTTTCTCTCTCCGTCTTCTCTTCATCCTTTGCTCTAGAAGTTTCTCTCTGTTGATTTCTCTTTTGGCCCGTAATGTATAATTGTTGGCTTCAGAGTTGGGTTTATTTGTCTTCGTCTTTGTGTGTGTGTTTTCTTTTGCTATGTGATATTTTTTTAACTTCATTTGTTCTGAATTTATGTGTGTGGAAACATTTGATTTCATTGGATCTGTTCTTCGTCTTTTATTCACGTCCTATAATCTTTCGACTAGAGAAAAAGATCGAGAGCTCAGTACCAGTTCCATCACAGTGACCATCCTTCGCAATCGCCGGTGAATCATGGGAACTACAGCAGTCCAAACTCACCTTCTCTACTGCCGGTTCTTCATCTTCCACAGTGTTTCACGTTGGTCGAACCCTATGTTCCAGGTGTAAGACACAATGCTAAATAGATTTAACTTGAAGTCACGTTCATTGACTTGGGAATTTGTTGAATAGATTTAATTATTCTTGGAATTCTCATGTAATATCTCAATTTTTTCTTCTGTACTTCTAAATCAATCACAGTTACCACTTTTCATTTCAGCAAGTGGGTGATGATGAACCAAGACACGAGATGGCTTCAGAAAGTTACTGATGATGTCCGTGATGAATAT
Source organism: Ligustrum vulgare (assembly GCA_963555705.1). Classification (NCBI taxonomy): domain Eukaryota; kingdom Viridiplantae; phylum Streptophyta; class Magnoliopsida; order Lamiales; family Oleaceae; genus Ligustrum; species Ligustrum vulgare. Next base: position 8,349,902 of record OY743179.1, read on the forward strand.
CTAATTTATTGTCCCAAAACACTAAGGTTGGTATTCTATTACGCTTCTTCAAATAGTAATTGAACACTAATGTCCTATGTTATGAAGAAATGATGTAATTTTCATAGAATCTATGATTTTCATTTTATTTATTTTCTCTACTTTTTGGAAGATGATGATATCATATGGACCACTTCTGCTGCCTTATTTTCCAATTTTTTTTTTGTTGAGTAACAGTTTATAATATGTGGGACAATGACCTATATGCTAATGTACTGATTTGCTTTTTCACATCTATATTGTAGTAATGCACATAGAGAAATTTTCTTGGGGCTATTACCATACTGCATTTCTATCCATCATTTGAGACATTGTTTGGGCTCATTATAACACATTTTTCTCTTTCCAACTTTCAACCACACCTTCTACAATAAAATAATATTACACGTTAGGAAGAAAAATCTTATTTTTTACCACTTATTCTTCAAAAAATCACTATTCTAAAGCTCATTATAATGACTCTTAGACAAGGGCCGAGTAGTTGGCATTCTTCAAATTATCAGGATATTTTTCTTCCAAATGGTGTTTTACCTAAAACATGAAGTATATGTGGTAGACTCCTGAATCTTGAACGATGGATCGCATATCTAATATTTTGTGTTGATCACTGAAAACTTAGAAAATAAAAACACATTAATGGTGTTGTATTTGTTCTACAACTATTTCAACTAAACTTGAACGTCCAATATGAATAGTGGCAATTACGTTGGAAATCATTTTGACATGTAAACCAATAAACAAGTTCAAAAGAATTTTCTGTATTCTAAATTGATTTCAATGCCTTTATTTTTGTCGTATCGTTGACTTTGTAACACTACTAATGTCTTAAAATGAAACCTTTTTTATCAACTCGGATAAAAGAGAATAAGGTACTACTTTTTAGAGACTGGGAGGACATTTTAATTGATTTACGTTACTATAGAGGCGTTGGTAAGATTGTTATTTTTTTTATTTTGTGTAATGAATTTAAACTGTGTCTTAATATTTTTGTGGGTTTTCTAATTGTGATTTGAGCTCAAAACAGATTTCAGGATAGTCTTCTGAGTTGGAGAGGATAGTAGGATGAGATTTCCTATCACGTGGCTCTGGTTAGTCCCGACCTTTACCTTAATAAACTTGGAATTAATATTTTATTAATCCTAGTCGTTTGCAATAATTTACCCATTTTTTGTGTCTCGAGTTTAGTTATTGTTATAGGGCGACCAATAGTGTTGCAATTTCACATGACAGAGGAGGGGAATCAGGAATATGTGGAATTCAAACATATGCAAAGGAGAAGATTCGATGATTTCGGTATGTAGATATAACGCCCCGAATTTCGTGGAGCTCAGAATGCCACGTCGTCCTTTAAATCTGATTTTATTGCCAAAATAATTAAAAAATTTCAAACATCATATTTATTATTTGAAATCTTTGAAACAACATTTTTGCAGAAGAAATGAATTTATAAAACATCACATCTATTATTAAAAAAATGTAGCGGAACATAATTCTAACAAATTCATAAAAACCTTAAATCTTAAGTTTTAAAGTAAAGTAACGATAAATAATTAAATTGATGACATTTATGAAGCTTGACTTAAAAAGAAAATTAACATTATTTCTGATTTTTCCACCCCTGTAACGCCTCGAGTTCCGAGAAACGCGGAAACGCCACCTTTCTAAATTTTGTATAAACTTTATTGCGGAATAATGACTAAATATTAAATATCACATTTATTGAATAAAAGTTTAACGATAATTCAGATGAAATAAAAATTTTCGTACAAATTTATTTAAAATGAAAATTCTTGATAAAATGAAATAATTATTTTGAAATTCACGACTTTCAAAAAAATCATATCAGTTTATAATTTTCCGCCATTGACCATCACTCGTCACCGTCTCCGAAATTTGCAAAATTTGTTAAAACAACGGGGTGAGCATTTCAAAATGAAATACTCAATAGACTCAACTCCAATAATTAATTTACAAGATAATTGGACAAATAATTATGCAAATAATGTGACATTCTCTTCTTATTCATAAGCATCATAAAATGAGAGCAAATGAACATATTCTTGTCTTGTCTCATGCTAGCAAATAAGGTATGACGTGTGATAAGTGTATTTTATACACTTATTTCTATCCTAAAAGTATGATTTTATATGTTTGTTTTGGAATATTTGCTATTTATTTTGCGTTATTTGTTTACATTTCAGAAATAATCCCAAATTCGAGAAAACAAAGGAATTGAAGCTAAAATTGAGCAATTGGATGTAAAAAGTGTCAAAGTGAGCAAATCAAGAATTGATGCAGTCAATCAAATAGCTAATTTGAAGAAAAAACCCGAATTTGGAAGAAATCAGAAGTTCAGGGGTTAAATTGCAACAATCAGAAGTTGGAGGACTTGTTGTGCAATTAAAAGACAGGGACCAAGTTGCAGAATTTAAAAGATAAAAATTGCAGCCGGAATCACAACCGTGCGGACGCACGGTTGAACAAGGCGTGCGGTCGCACGGTCAAAAAATTCGGCGACTGAAGTTTACCTGCAGAGTCATGCGACCGCGTGTTTTTGAACCATGCGGCTGCACGGTAGTCCCGACTGGGCCGCAACTGGGCTTTTTACGCGAAATTCAGCAGTTTTCTCCTCAATTAACCTAATTTTCGGGGAAATCTATAAATACCAGACCTAAGGCACGAAATTAGGGGTTCCCAATTCATTGAAGAGAGGTCAAAACGCTGTCGGATTGCGGAGGGATCCACTCCAAGCCAAGACACAATTGAAGAACGAAGATCAAGGGCATGAATAGGGTGACATCTATCCATTCCTTTTGTGATTTATATTCAATTATGTATCTAGGCTAGGTTCTTAAATATTAGAATTGTGATGAAGCATTTATTTCCGGATTTTATGTATTGATTATCATTTAATTTCATAATTCATGGGTTTGAGCAATTGATTTATACTTTTTTATCATGCAATTACTTGATCACTAGTTGTATGAATTTAGGTTGTGATTTCTTAAGCTCGAAAGATTGAGATTTCATTAGACTTGTGTCAATTGTCACAAAGTCCGATAGGGGATAGAAATATACCCTTATGCTTTGTGTTATCTGCTATAGTATTCTCAAAACTTGTAATGCTTTTCTATACATTTAGATTCGTCATAGAAATATAGTCGGATTGTGTATAGAAATAGGTGTTGATTCTTGTCCGAAAGGGAGTCTTGACAATATTAGGAATATGGATTTTCAAAACCTCGTGAATTATTGTTAGATGTTTAATTTAATGCATAATTAATGGAATAAATGCGGATTCTCAATTCTAGCATGTTTTTCTCATATTTTCTCTAAATCAAATTTCCTCGTTCTTTCTAGTTTAATTTTAATTCAAAATTTCCAAATCCTAGGCTTCTCTAGTTCCGATTAAGGTAGTAGTCTAAAATACGATTTAAAACAATCTCTGTGGAAACGATATTCGGACTTAAAATCCACTTTATTACTTGCGCGACCCGTGCACTTGAGGAGCGTCGTCAAGTTTTTGGCGCCGTTGCCGGGGATTGTTATTTAAATTTATTCTTAGCTTACTTTCACTAATTCGGACTTTTTACCGCTTTATTTTTATTTTTAGTTTATTTATGTTATTTTTAGTTTCTTTTTAGTTCGTTCACTATTTGTCATGTTTTCTTCTTAGGTCTTGATACTCGACATTCGAGATGGCTGTGGTTGACTTCAACGCAATGTCTGTACATGATTTCCTTATAAAGGAACAACTATTGATAGCTGAAGGAGTTGAAGAGGATGATATGCTAGTAGCATATTTTATCATAGGAGAGCGACTACGAGATTTAAAAGCCAAATATGAAGTTAATGAAGCTATCCTGGATACATTACCTGCTTCATTATTTGTCTCACTCTCAACTAAATTTGATGTGCTTGATTTTTCATGTGAGGTGTTTCTTTTACCAAGCGTAAATGAACATCAATTAAGGGAATCACCTCTACCGGACTTTCAACAAACAGACCAAAAGGAAAATAATTGTCATGAAGATGCCACCGTCTCATTGTCAACAATTCAGGATCTGGACATCAAGCTCAATGAAACCTCAATCAAAGAAGAAAATCATATGGAAATAGAGGAGTTGATCACAATAAGGGAAACAAAAACAGAGACATTGAAAGATGCAGACTGTACCATGCAATCCTCCAACTCCATTGACTGCGCAATAATTGATTTCGTCATTGGCACAGACGAGATGATTGAAGTTTATGTATTGAAGTTTGAGTCAATTTGTGAAATCAAGATACATGACATAGGCAAAGTGAGCTTTTGGAGTAGGAATGAAAATTGGTACAAGTTCAACCGACACAAGCAAAGAAGGTCATAAAAAGCCTTGTTTAAAGTTCCTTGAACGACCAACGCAATTTGCAAAAAGTCTAGCTCTAGACTATAAATTAAGCGCTTTTTGGGAGGCAACCCAATTTTTCAAACCCTTTTCTTTAGTTATTTTGTTTATTGCTTTTGAGTTATTTTATTGCTTGATTTTTGTTTAGTTACTTGAAATTGCATTTTAGGAGCACCAGTGTATTTAGAGTGCATGCATTGAGTTGTTATGTGCTTTAGATAATTCTAGTATTCTATTTTGCACATTCTTGCACTTTTAGTTTCCATTGCATTTCTATTTGTTTTGCTGTTTTTTATCACAATCTTCCACTTGAGAATCTAGCTTAGGACATGTACATATAGTTTAGAAGTTGGTTGCATGCACTTGGATGTGTTTAGGGGTCGAAAACGGAGTCCAAAATCGAAAAATGAAAAAATTTCAGGACACTGCCTTTTACACCGTGCGGTCGCACGGTTCAATTCTGGACAGTTTCGACAGATTCATTTATATGTTGCATTCTCTCATTTTAACCACTTTCAAACCCGTTTTACCTCTCCCAAATCATCCCACATTGAGTCCCCAATTAGTCCCCATTACTTGCACATCATTTTAACTCAAAGTCGTGCCTTACATTGCATTCAAAACATTAAAAGGTATGAATTTTTCCACACATTTACACAAAATCTTGCATAATTTGATGTTCTTCAGATTTTTATGTGATTGGTGAATTGTAGATAAATGGGGATGGGTTTAGGATAGTTGATGGGTGTATTGAATTGTGTTTATTATGTGAGAATTTTTGGCTTAATTCAAGTCTCCAACTCTACGATTTTCATTGATTTCTTTAACATGCATACTAGGTGCTCGATAAAATGCCACAATGAGTGTTTTGTTGAGTTTTGGCAAATCTTTTTGGATGATCACCCTCACTACATGTTAAACATCATTTGTGCATCGTTCAATCCATGTTTACACTGATTTAAAGTATGAAACTCAACTTGAACATCATTGCACTAAATGGCACCTCATTGCAAGGCCATTGCAGGCACCACTGCACCTGTTTTCAGCTTCACTGCACCTACTTTGTCACGTCTTTTCATGACCCAAATGAACTTCAAACTTACTGAATTTTTGATATGTTATAGACTAAGTTATGTAATTTCATATGCCCGGGACATGTCTCGGGAAATTTTCACTTTTTCGAGGCGATGTCCAGGGTTGAAAATCAGTGGTCGACCACTTTTCAAAAATTTTTCTAAGTCCTAGTTTGGGTGTGTTGTTTTGATTTTCTTTAATTCCTATGTAATAATTATATTTCTAATGAGCATTAATGTTTATTTGCAAGGAACATGTCATTATGGGACAATTCACGTCAAACATGGATAATGAAGTAAGGGGTCATTTCATCCAACAAAACATTCAAGTCAAAGCTTCAAAAATGGGAACACCAACTCTTCAAACCCGGGAAGTACATTAACCCTCTTTATTCTTTCTGTGTTTATTTTCTTTATTTGTTCTGATTAAACTCTATTATACATGTTTTTCTACTATTTAGAGCATAGTAGGGTTCTTTGATATAAATAAATCTCTAAAAGCATTAGCAATTCTTTACAACTGGTATTTTGATTTATATAGAATCTCATTTCTTACTTGTCTATGTATGGTTGCAAGAAATAGCAGCCAACAGGTAATTTTCCTTCCCGATAGTTTCATTAATTCAACATCAATAGAATAAATTCGTATTTGATGCTTGCAAATGTTGTCATTTGGTGGATTTTATGAAGATTGGTAGTAGGTTGGGTTGGAACAGAAATTATGCAGCGAAAGACATTAGATTTGGAGGGGATGGTGTCGAATAATTAATTTGAGGTTTCTCCTTTAGTTGTGAATCTTCACTTTTCTCATTCAAAATCAAAAGATTTTCTGGAAGGCCCCGTGAATTTTAAAATCAGACAATTGTTAGCAATTTGAATGGCAAAGCTCCAAGATACACCCCTGTAAATGTAAGTTCCTGTGTTTTTCTTCATATATCTTTTGTTTTTTGTGTTTTTTGCATTAGGGTCTCTGGAATTGAGCTTTTGGTTTTTTGTGATTTTAGGCACAAGCATCAATAAGTATTAGTAGAGCCCTAATATGATAGAGAAGACAAAAATGAGATTTAAGGAAGGCAATGCAGTATTAATGCCCTAAGCAGATTGATTTTTCTTTTTTATGTTGAGATGTAAATACTTGATTTATGAAATTTCCAAAAGCAGGGCTATGGGGTTTTTTGGATAAGTCCTGCAGATTTGGTTAATCTGTCTTTGGTTCTATATTTGGGGATTTAACTGGAAAAAAAATAGTTTTTTATGGATGTTTTTCTGTTTGGTTATTTCCTTCTACTAATATAATATAATTTTTGTTTGCATAATATGAAGCTTCAAAATTTTGAATTGATTTTTTGTTCAAATGCATTGGTGGCGGATATAGAGTTTATTGAGCATATTTAGGGTTAAGTCGAAACTGTAATCTTTATCTATATATTGAAGTACATTTTATGTTTTCACCCTCCAAAGCTCCCCCAGCAACAACGAAAGCATTGAAGAAGCAAGGCCGAAAACTAAGTACTAAAGACATTATTCTCATTGCAGCAAGGGCTCTCCTAATAATTTTACTTATGCTTTGTTACATTTTGCTCTGCTGCTTGATAAGGAAAAGAGCTGCAGAAAAAAAAAAACTCAGGGTGGTCAGGCCACCTCGAGCCGAGGTGAAAAGGTTATTCTACTAACTGCTGGTGAAGTGTACTTTTTGGTCGACCTATTGGGACAATTGCTACTTTGGATTACTCTGAAGAAAAACTCAACTATGATCAGGGTGAAAGCATATGTACTCTTAAGTCCTTATGAAGCACATTGTCTTCTTTCCTAATGATATTTGCCTACCGTTGTGCATTTGTTACTCAAGTTATTTAACATGTATCTTTGAATTCTCTTTAGTTAGCTGTGGATGATTAAATTTGCAGTCCGAGAGAAAAGTAAAAACAGTTTCTTAATGTAGCCTTAGAACTTTATTTTTTTAAAATTCATGCAATCATTGTTATTTTTGAAGAACACTGTTAAGATCATCACCTGGTGTAGAGGTGATCCTTAGGTTAACAAACATGGAGATTTTAGTTTAATTACAATCTTTATTTGGTCACTAATCCTCAAAGCTTTAGGCATTTGAAATCATGAAAATAGTAACTGAAGCTATTAAATCTTTGTAGGTGTTTATCATGAGGGAAGCTTGAGCATTTTGATGGCCCTATGATTTTCACTGCAGACGATCTTTTGTGTGTCACTACAGAGATTATGGGCAAAAGCACTTATGGAACAGTGTACAAGGCCACATTGGAAAATAGTAGTGAAGTTTCTATGAAGAGATTGAGAGTAAGGATAACCAAATGTAAGAGGGAATTTGGAACTGCAGTCAATTCACTTGGGAAAATCAAACTTCCTGTTATCCTACTCTTTTTAACCCTTATTGCTTATTATCTAGGCCCAAGAGGAGAAAATTAAAAAGTGATTGGTTCATCTAACTATCTATTCGACAACAATGAAATGAAGAAAATCCACGAGTGGTTCGATTTGCAAGTATACTATACCGATGTTGAGATCTTGATCATTAAAGAGTATCACTCTCAATTTGATTTCTTTACTTGATTTTTTTTTTTTTTTGTAATGCAATGCATATGCTGCTGAAACTAAAAGAGGATGGACCATGTGTTTAAACAATCTATGTTGCAAGTATAATTACAAATCATTATTATTCTCCTCAAGTCATTGTTGTGAAATTCAGAAGTGAGATTGTTGTTGGAACTCAATGGAGTAGTCACTGACCTTTGAATAGATAAAAATTATGTACCAAATCGTGGATTGCTTGATTCTAATTATTTCAAAGATCAGAAAATTTTCTAAAAAAAATTATTTGGAGTAAAATTAAATAAACAAAAAATATAACAACAATATTCTTTACCAATTCAAAGCAAATATAAATTTATGGTTGTTAATTTTATTTATTAAATTTTATTTCAAAATAATTTAATAAAAAAAAGAAGATAAAAATAACTTATTTTAAAAAAGAAAGTTTAACAAACAAATAAATAGTAAATGAAACTATTTTTTTTAAAATAGAAACAACTTTAAAAAGAAAAGAAAATAAAAATCTTATAATGATCATAATTTCTTATTTTTTATTAGTTTTGTAAATGTTGCATTTCCTATTTTGATTACTTTTTTATTAAGTTTTGAATTTGATAATATTTCTTATTGAAATGTTATTGTACTATATTTTTTTTGAAATGATTGTATAATTAATATATTTTCATAAATTTTGATCGAAATTACTATTACAACTATATTTTCGTGCATTGTACCGTTGAAAATACTAGTAAAGTTCAAAACAAGATATTGCCCCTTTTTGGCCCCCATTTTATGGTAACTAATGTGGTTTCGAATAGTATTTTTTGAAGAATATGTGGTTAAAAAATGTTTGAAAAGTAAAAAATAGTAGGTTTGACTAAGATGGATGGTTGAGATTGAATGTTGAATAAATTTTGTTTTGAAAAAATGGGGGCCAAACAGGGGCATTATGGGGATTATATATTCGTAAATGGAGATTTGCCTCCTTGGAGAAACTCGATAACTTCAATATCCCTCATAGACACCATGATTGGATTTTATGGGACATTGATATTGGTCCATTTCAAAACTAATTTGGTTATGGGTCCACGTGGCATCAAATCGATGGTTTCTAAAATTCAATTTTGGTTCGATATTTCGGTTTGGTGGTTTTTGCTTGCAGCCATAAGCACTTGGAGTGTCCATTACATTCTGGTGCGAAAATTGATCGTCAAGGTGAGAAGAAAAGGAAAGAGTGAAAGGGGTACCGTTTGCATATCGCTGGCAACCCACAACATTGAGACAAAAATAACTAACTTTAGTCAAATTTTTATTAAGGCTCTCTTTGTTAAAAGTTTTATATTTAAAAATATGTTTTTTATTTTATATTTTCGAGGTAAGATGTGTGGTTGAAAAGTGGATAGAGAAAATATATGTGATTAAAAATGATTTGAAGAATTGTGTTGTTTAAAAATATATTTTTTTTGGCTAAACAAAGGCTAAAATATTCATGTAATGCACATTTGATGCAAGCTTGAGGTCAACTATATAACATATTAAAGCAGCCTACATGAATAATATCAAAACATAATGTATTTGAAGTGAGAGCTGATTATATTGTCAATTCAATCATTTCATTGTCCGTTGTTAACCTTAATTAGTGACAATTGTACATTAAAAATAGGGCCAAGTATCATTCCGACACGTACATCGTTATTTATATTGGTGAATTGTAATGATTATGTCTCCACCCCTAAATTTGTATAAATAGGGGATGTAAACAATCATTTAGAGATATGAAACTTTGTCATTTAAATCCCTTACAAAAACTATCTCGTCTTATATTGGAGAGCTGAGCTCGAGTTCCTACAAGACCTAAACTCTAGTTCATACTAGATCTCACATCCAGTTTGGTTATGATCCGAACGCCATTTTTTACAAGAATTGACACTCCATATGAAACTTATCTGAGATAACATCCACATAAAAGTCAAACTTATTAAAAGACATTGCCAAGTCATTTCTTTGTTAACGTGGATTTTAGCCAAATCCGAACTTCAACAAAATAGCGCTAGGATGAGGGCGCCCTTGTTGGTTAGCTCATCATTTCCGCACAACAAACAAATTTGGCCATCATTTCAACTCTTCAGTTTGACATTATTCTATCTCTTCAGTTTTCCAAATCATTTCTTTGTTGACGTGGATTTCAATCAAATCCGAACTTCAACAAATTGGTGCTATAAGGAGGGTGCCCTTGTTGGTTAGCTTATTAGTTCCGCACAACATACAAATTTGCCCATCATTTCAACTCTTCAGTTTGGCATTATTCCATCTCTTCAGTTTGACTACCTCTTTAGTTGGGCCACTTCTTTAGAGCCATTTCTATAGACGACAGTTAGTGAGTACCGGAGTGGCCCAACGAGCAATGACCTATTGCATCTGTCGGTGAGACCAATAACGAGACTAAGGGTTAAGAAGATCATGTTGACCTATGGTCAATTTGACCTTATTGTTTTGATCATAACAAACAAGAATTTATCGTGTTACTAACAAGTGTGCTTCAAGTGTTTCATGTAATGATAAATATTCAAAGCACTCTATGTTCAAATCGTCTCTCAAAGAAATAAATCAAAATTATGTGATTGAGCACTTAAGACGCAAAGAAGATCAATGAAAGAATTGAAGATATTCAAAGATCAAAATTGAGGTCGAAAAGCATGACATGAAGATCAAGAACTCGAGCATACAAGATTAGAGTTGATTTAACATATGTAAAGGTATAACACTCTCAATCTTTAGCGATGAAATTCAACGAGCTCAAAAATGATTTTTATGCATCAAGAAACTTACTTGAAAATTCATCACTTGCATAAAATATTTTTATCTAAGTCAAGATTATCTTTCAAAGGTTATTTGATCTTAAATCATGATTATACTATGTTAAACCACTTTGAAAAACAAGTTAGAAACCTTAAAATCGAAAATTTTCATATTTTTCAAAAGTCAACCGAAAGTCAACGGTCAACAGTTGACTTTCGGTCGACCGAACTTTTGGTCAACCGAAAGTTTCGGTCGATCAATTGGTCAACCGAAAGTTCAACGGTTGAATGTGTAACGGCTATATTAATGATTCGGTCGACCGAAACTCCAGAATTGGTCAACCGAAAGTTGCTGAATTTGAATATTTTGATCTATAAATAGCCATCTCATTCACATTCAATTTGAACAACTTAGATAAGATTTTATACAAACTTTCTTGTAAAAATTCATTGTTCTTGGTTTTTATTCATCTTTTATTTTCATAAAACTTTGATTGATCTAAACTTTGTTTTATCAAATTCATCAAAGTTTTTAGAAGAAAGTTTTGTGAAGATTCTTGGTTTTATATTGTTTAAACTTCTTCAACATCTTCACACTATATTGGAATTGAAGTGTAAGTCTCTCTTTGTTCTAAACTTGTTTTAATCTTTTAAAAGAGAGAAATTCCAATTAAGGAACTTTGATTATTTGTGCTACATTTTTCATTATCATTTGATTCATCAAAGTTCCATTGCCTAAACACTTTGAGCTTAACTTATTGTTAATTATTCAAGTGTGGCATCTCTTGGTACGTAATTTGATTCAAAATTTTTAACAAGAGATTATTTGAAAAACTTTGTTTGATTGCATCGAGCTTTTCATTATCATTTGCATCAAAGTTTTTCTCTAACACTTGAGCTTAATTCATTGTTATCTATTGAAGTGTTAGCCTAACTCTCTCGGTACTTAATTTGAGTATATCATTTGTCAAGAGAGTTGTTTCAATTGTAAACCCAATTCATTATATTGATTGGTTTCGAGAGCCTTGTGAAAACTCGATTGTTGGTTTCGAGAGCCTTGTCAAAACTCGATTGTTGGTTTCGAGAGCCGTGTGAAAACTCGATTGTAAAAGATAGGCTCTCCTTGTTGTAAGTCGCCTAAGGATTTGGTACTCCTTGTTGTAAGTTACCAAAATAGTGGATTTGGCCTTGCTCGTGACGGAGAGCTCGGTAACGGGGGACGTAGATCACGTTGGTTGATTGAACCTCCATAAATCGCGTTTGCATTCTCTTAACTCTTTTACTTACTTACATCGCACTTACTCTATTCTATCAATTTGTATTGTGCAACGCTTTATCTTAGTGCTATACTTGCCTTATCAATTAAGTTTACACATGTATAGCACACTACATTGATAGATTAGTTAATCGTAACACTAAGTGCTAATACTTGTACCTATTGGTTTTAAGTTTGAGATTAATTATCGAAAAAGTTTTATAAACCAATTCACCCCCCTCTTGGTTAGTTAACTCTTGGGCTAACAGATCAAACAAGACATGCAAGGATTTATGTAAGCTTGGGTGGATGAGCATTTGAGTGCAAGACCGAAGGCTTTACTTTTGACTAGTGGCATGATAGAAGAAGAGCTGAAGATGATACAAGTGATTTGGGCCGAAGACAAAAACCAAGGAGACAAAGACTTGAAACACGCGATCGCGTGCTATAAAACAGACCGCGATCTCTAACTTCACTGAAAAGGCGACTCGAGAGATTTTGGCTTCTCCACGCGATCGCCGCCATGATACCTGCGCGATTGCGTGGGTATAAAATTAGGGTTTACGCGTTTTTATTTCTATTTTTTGTTTTGGGCCCATATGTTGTAGCTATTGAACAATTTTCGCAAGAATACTCTTATTTAGTTACTTTTCATTCATTGTAAACATAACTTTGAGATTTATGATATTTGAAGGTGAGATATTCCCTTGTTTCTTCTCATTCTTTTTGAACAAACCGAACTTATCAAAGGATTAGGCACCCTTTGTGGCGTTCCCCCTCTGTGATTCTTATCTCCGCATCGTAACGGGTCTCGGGTTTAATATACCCCTGGTTCTTGCATCGTGAGGTTGGGGTTGCATTGTTATCGTTTATCAATTAGATTTGGAGCTTTCAGGTGTTTCAAGTCGCAATTTCCCGTGTTCTTCGTGATTCCCATAACGGATCACATCATCTGGTATTAGAGCTGGTTTCCAAATCCAATTTTTTTTATATTTCTTGTTTTTATTCTTGTTTTTTTTCCCTTGTTCCTTCATTGAAATTCCATGCAATTCTTGGGTTTCTTGAAATTCTTCGCTAATTCAAGATCGGTCGTAGTTTCAATTCTTGTTATTATTGATTGTTCTTGATTAGAAAAAAAAAAAAGAGCACGAAATTCAAAAAAAAAAAAAAAAAGAAGAAGTGATTATTGTTGAAAATCAAGATCAAGAACACCATTCCATATTGAAGAAGACCTTTCTTGATATCTTTTAAATTTTTTACTACATTCTTGGTAGTTTCTCGTCATCCATTACTACTCTAAAAATTCATTCTTGGTTCGTGCAATTGAAATTCCTAAATTGTTTCAAGAAAATCACTTTCTTGAAAATCTTTCATTCCTTATTGCATCAATATTCTTAATTTCAGGAATTTCCTTCTTAATTCTTGAGTCTGATATCCCATCAATTTTCTTTTCGTCAATTTGTTTCTTGCACTTTGGGGTTTAATTCCACGGAGGCCAAGTCCGTTACTAGTTTGGTGGGTTCGTTGAGAACTTGAGAAAAGGGAATAAAGAGGAAAAAGACAGTGATGAGATCAATAGAGGGAAAAAGCCGAATAAAGTGATACACGAGTGCTAAACACGTGATGATCATTATTTAAATTTTCTTTTCTTTATTGCTAACCATGTCACAGAAAGGAACATCGTCCACAGCAGAGGATCATCAAAATTTCCAAATGCTTGCAATGATCGAGGAGCAGTTTCCAAAATTGGAGTCAAAGTTGGATGCAAAGTGGGATGCGAAGTTTGGACCACAACCAAGCGTGAATGTAGGGGGGACTAATAATCCAGTGGATACACGTGGTGCTGGAATTGTTCCACCACGTCAGGGACAACCACGCACATTCCCTAATTTACGAAGACCACTAAGGTATGACTTCGACTCTCAATATGGAGTTAGAAATGAAAATGTTGAGGATGTTGATGGTGATGGTGATAGTGGAGACTTGTCCATAGCTAGTGTGGTAGGAGACGGGATTGAGGAGAATGGCGCGAGAGGGGTTATAGGAGTGAACGTAGGAATAGAGATGACATAGATGGGCATGTTGGTAACATAAAAATGTTCATCCCTCCCTTTCAAGGTAAAAGCAATCCGGAAATCTATTTTGAGTGGGAAAAAAGGGTAGAACTAATTTTTGATTGTCATAACTATTCTGAGACTAAGAAGGTTAAATTGGCGGTTGTAGAATTCACAAATTATGATATAGTATGGTGGGATCAATTGGTGACTAGTAAAAGAAGGAATAGGGAGAGACCTTGATGTGTTCCGGACCCTCGACAATCGAAGTCATAGCAGGCTTGACGGAAAAAGTTAAATATTCAAGCCAAATAAAAGTGCAATCCAGTCAACCATGTCAGAATTAGATGCATAATATGTGTTTTTCGAGTAGAAATGGGCCACTAAGCAAAACTCATGGGCTAAAGCCCTTGAGCCGACTGATTTTATGGCCAAATTCCATCATTTGGGATTTCAAAACAGCAAGTTAATTATGCAGACGGAAATTAGGGTTTTTGCGTATTTTTAGGTTAAATTTTGTTTTTAATTATTTGTTTGCCTATTTTAGAATTCTATTTTGAGTCAATTAGCGGTTAGGTTATTTTACTTATTTATATTCATTTCCATTTATTGTAATTCAGACTGGAGACTTTGATTTTGATATAACAGTTTTTATTGAGAATTCAATAAATGATATAGGTGGATTCCTATGTTTTTTTGAACTTATCAAGAATATTTCTTATGGCGTTCAAATATCGAACTTATCAAATATTTCTTGAAAATATTTGTGGCGTTTAAATGAGAGACTTATCAAGAAAATTGGGCAAATCCTTGTAGCGTTTCGAAAGTCGTGGTTCTTTATTCCGCATTGTCGAGTCATCGCGTCGTGAATATCGGGTCATGATTTATCCGTCCAACCACAACCTGAGTTCGGAACTTTCTGGTGTTTCTTCCGTGCTTCGAATCTCATCATCTGGTATCAGAGCTGGACTCTGAATTCAGGTTTTTCTATCCAGTTTAATTCTTATGTTTATCATCGAGTCTATCATAAGAATTATCCATATCTTGTTGTTGAGTTTTTCTTTTCTTGAGTGTTCTTCGTGCTAGTAATTTTTTTCAAGTTTGATCCATATAAAAATTCAACAAAAATTCAAAAGTATTTATTTTGTTCGATTCTTATCCAAATCTTGTTCCGTTCGTTTTGTTGTGTTCGTGTCGAATTTTCGGATTTATTTAAAAAAAAATTATTTATTTTATTTTATTCCGAAAATTCATCCAAAATTCAAAATTCAAAAAAAAAAAAAAAGAATCCATTCAAGAACCACTTTCGTGAATTTCTTGATCCTTTGTTTATTGTTCTTTTCCATTCCGTTCTACATAAATTCTATAATATCCAATTTTCAAGAAAAATATCCATCTAGACGGGGGAACGATAATGATAAAGATCGTATGTGGAAATTTTTGAATGATGCTTTGATGATGTTGGATAAACTAGATGAAAGGGAAGGGAACTTGAAAAAGAGGCGATCTCAAGCAAATCGTAGTGATGAGAGTCATTATAGGCGTGATCTTAAACCTAGGGATGGAATCGGGGTTAAGAGAGAAGCCGACATTGATCCGAAAGCAATTTTGAAAATTCAAAAGGAAATTTATGAAGAAAAATTGAGGTGTGAACGGGAGGCAGAAAAAAAATATTTGGCTAAATTACAAAAGAAGAATGAGAAACGAAAAGCGGTAATTAGATGGTTATAAGAGAGTGAAAATCATGTTGAGTCTCGGGATATGAAAGTTGAAAAGAAGGAGGGAGGCTTGAGACATGATTTAGTTGAAGAGACCCCGAACTTTGTGGTAGGAGTTGAAAAAGTGGAGTTAGGTGAACAAACTCCAAGATTTGATGAGGATTAGAAGTTGGGGTAGAAGTTCAAAATTTGGGTTTTGAATTGGTAGATCCACATTTGGATAGTGATGAGGTAGTGTGAAAACATGGTGACACGAATGTGGAGGTAGAAGATGTGGTTGAATTTGAAAGAAAAAAATTGAAAAGGTGGATGAGCTAGAAAATCTTGAGTTAGAGGAAGTAACTGAGCTTGAGAGAAAAGAGATAGAGGGGGGCGAGCAAGAAGTTGCAAAAGGAGAACGAGGTGAAGAGAAGGGCCTCGTGATTCAAAAGGTGGAATTGACGGTGATAATTCATGAATACAAGGATCCATACCTTGTACCTCATGAACCTAACATCTCCCTCACCGTTCTATTTAATTCTTTCTTGCAGGTTAATGGTACATGGAAATTTGGGCAACACCACCAATGTCCAAACGTGTTTCAACTTCAAGTCATCCACGTGACCCTCGTTGCAGAATATTTTTGGTTGATTATGTGCAATGGCAAGAGAAATTTTCCATTTTATCCAGGAGGTGAAGTGAAACAATAGGAACAAAGCTATGATTCGAGACGAATCATCCTAAAGAAGGAGGGTATGATGTGTTCGGACCCTCGACAATCGAAGTCATAGCGGCTAGGTTATTTTACTTATTTATATTCATTTCCATTTATTATAATTCAGACTGGAGACTTTGATTTTGATATAACAGTTTTTATTGAGGATTCAATAAATGATATAGGTGGATTCCTATGTTTTTTCGAACTTATCAAGAATATTTCTTGTGCCGTTCAAATATCGAACTTATCAAATATTTCTTGAAAATATTTGTGGCGTTCAAATGAGAGACTTATCAAGAAAATTGGGCAAATCCTTGTGGTGTTTCGAAAGTCGTGGTTCTTTATTACGCATCGTCGAGCCATCTCGTCGTGAATATCGGGTCATGATTCATCCGTCCAACCACAACCTGAGTTCGAAATTTTCCGGCGTTTCTTCCGTGCTTCGAATCTCATCAGACCTATTGAGACTTGTCATGAGTTGAAGGCCCTTATGAGAAAGAGGTTTGTGCCTAACCATTACTATAGGGATCTTTACCAAAAATTACAAACCCTTTCCCAAGGTAGTAGGAGTGTGGAAGATTACCATAAGGAAATGGAAATTGTTATGATTAGAGAAAATATTGAAGAGGATCCGGAGGCGACCATAGCTAGGTTTTTAAGTGGTTTGAATCGAGATATTGCTAATGTTATTGAATTGCAGCATTATATTGATTTGGAGGAGATGTTGCATATGGCCATGAAAGTGGAAAGACAATTAAAAAGAAAGGGGACAGCGAGATTTCCTACAGGTTCTACTTCTTTTGGGAAACCTGCATGGAGTGGGAATTCCAAAAATGATGGAGCTGGGCAAAAGGGGAAGTTCGAGTCACCAAAAGGAAAGGAGGAGCCACCCAACAAAGGTAAAACTACTTCTGACTCTCAAACTCCTAGGAGTAGAGATATTAGATGTTTTAAATGTACGGGTCTTGGGCATATTTCTTCACAATGTCCAAATAAAAGGGTGTTGGTGGTGTGTAGTGGGGTATTGGTGTCGGAAAAGGAGGAGGAAGTAGAGGATAAGTTTAAGGATATGCTTGCATTAGAGGAGGCTAGTGATTGTGAGGATGGGGACTACGCTGTAGCTAAATCACTTGTCACTAGGAGGGCCCTTAGTACTCAAGTTAAGGTGGAAGAATTGGGTGAGCAAAGGAAAAATATCTTTCATACTAGGTTTTTTGTGAATAATAAGGTATGTAGTTTGATAATTGATGGGGGGTAGTTGTATGAACATGGCCAGTACTACTCTAGTGGAAAAATTGTGTCTACATGTGCTAAAACACCCTAGGCCTTACAGATTGCAGTGGTTAAATGAGTCGGGAGAGATTAAGGTGAATAAGCAAGTGGTAATTAATCTTGCAATTGGGAAGTATGAAGATAGGGTGATTTGTGATGTGGTTCCGATCATGTGGGGCACATGTTGTTGTGCAGGCCTTGGCAATTTGATAGGAAGGTTATTCACGATGGGTATAAAAATAGATACACCTTCACCAAGGATGGGAAAAATGTCAAACTTATGCCTTTGTCACCACAACGGATCTATGAGGACCAATTAAAACTAAAAAGTGAGGAAGAAAAAAAAAGTTGGGACCACGTTCCCAGAAAAATGAGAGTTGAGTGAACAGAAGAGAGTTGGGACCACGATCCTAGAAAAAGGAGAGTTGAGTGATCAAAAGAGAGTTAGGACCACGATCCCAGAAAAAGGAAAGGCTGTGAAGAGTGCCAGAAAAGAAAAATGAGAGAAAACAAAAGTGAGCTTCTACGCAAAACAAATTGAGATCACCAGAGCCATATATGAAAACAAACCAGTGATTTTGTTAATGTACAAGGAATCTTTCCTTGCACTTGATGAAGTTAACCCACCCCTCCCCAGTTTAGCTGTGTCTCTTTTGCAGGAATTTGAAGACTTGTTTCCCGAGGAAATACCTAGTGGGCTTCCACCTATTCGTAGGACTGAGCACCAAATTGATTTCGTGCCCGGAGCTGTCATCCCAAACAGGCCAGCTTATAGGAGTAATCCGGAAGAAATAAAGGAGCTTCAAAGGCAAGTTGAGGAGTTGTTGAGCAAATGCTACGTCAGAGAAAGCATGAGCCCATGTGCAGTACCAATTTTGCTAGTGCCCAAAAAGGATGGAACTTGGAGGATGTGCATGGATTGTAGGGCAGTCAACAATATCACGGTAAAGTATCGCCATCCTATACCTAGATTAGATGATATGCTTGATGAGTTGCATGGGGCTTGTATGTTTAGCAAAATAAATCTTAAAAGTGGCTATCACCAAATTCGCATAAAAGAAGGTGATGAATGGAAAACCGCCTTCAAAACCAAGTATGGTTTATATGAATGGATGGTTATGACATTCGGCCTCTCAAATTCCCCTAACACTTTTATAAGACTTATGAACCCTGTTTTGTGTGCTTACATTGGTAAATTTGTTGTGGTATACTTTGATGACATTTTGGTGTATAGTAAGGACTTAGGTGATCACATTGAACATTTAAGATATGTATTGGAAGTTTTGAAAATTGAGAAAATATATGCTAATTTTATGAAGTGTAACTTTTGCATGGAAAATGTTATTTTTCTGGGATTTGTATTTAGTGCAAATGGTGTTGAGGTAGATGAGGAGAAAATTCATGCTATTAAAGAATGGCCAACTCTCAAAAGTATTACGGAGGTTAGGAGCTTTCACGGGTTGGCTGGGTTTCATAGGAGATTTGTTAAAGACTTTAGTACACTTACAACACCACTCACGGAAATAGTCAAGAAAAGTGTAGGATTTCATTGGGGGGTCGCACAAGAAAATGCTTTTAAATTGCTTAAGGATAGGTTATGTTCTGCACCGGTTTTGGCTCTACCTAACTTTAACGAAACCTTTGAGATTGAATGTGATGCATCAGGAATAGGGATTGGAGCTATTCTTATGCAAGAAAAAAGGCCAATTGCATTTTTCAGTGAAAAGCTTAGTGGGGCAGCTTTGAATTACCCTACTTATGACAAGGAGCTTTATGCACTTATTCGTGCTTTGGAGACATGGCAGCATTATCTGTGGCCAAAAGAATTTGTCATACACTCTGATCATGAGTCGTTAAAGCATTTCAAGGGGCAAGGTAAGTTAAATAAAAAGCATGCTCGATGGATGGAGTTCATAGAGACCTTCCCGTATGTCATCCGCTACAAACAAGATGAAAGGAGCAGTTTGGACCAGGAGAAAAAGGCTAAGCTTGTAAAGTCCATCCATGAGAAGGTGAAGGACCAAATAGAAAAGAAGAACGAGCGATATGCATCCCAAGCAAACAAAGGGCGGAGGCACGTGATGTTACAACCGGGTGATTAGGTGTGGGTGCACTTGCGAAAGGAGCGGTTCCCAACACAACGAAAATCAAAGTTGCAGCAAAGGGGAGATGGTCATTTTCAAGTCATTGAAAAGATAAACGACAATGCATACAAACTGGATCTCCCAGGTGAGTATAATGTTTCTGCTTCTTTTAACGTTGCTGACCTTTCTCTGTTTGATCCAGGTGATGATTCAAGGACGAATCATTTTCAACAGGGAGGGGATGATGAGTACCGGAGTGGCCCAACGAGCAAGGACCCGTTGCATGTGCCGGTGGGATCAATAACAAGGCTAAGGGCTAAGAAGATCAAAAAAGCCATGCAAGGATTCATGCAAGCTTGGGTGAATGAGCATTCGAGTGCAAGACCAAAGGCTTTACTTTGACTAGTGGCATGATAGAAGAAGAGCCGAAGATGATACAAGTGATTTGGGCCGAAGACAAAAACCAAGGACACGAAGACTTGAACCACGCGACTGCGTGGTAAAAAACAGATCACGATCGCTAACTTCACTGAAAAGGCGACCCGAGAGATTTTGGCTTCTCCACGCGATCACCGCCATGATACCTGGGCGATATCATGGGTATAAAATTAGGGTTTACACATTTTTATTTCTATTTTTCGTTTTGGGCCCATATGTTGCGGCTATTGAACAATTTTCGCGAGAATACTCTTATTTAGTTACTTTTCATTCATTGTAAACATAACTTTGAGATTTATGATATTTGAAGGTGAGTTATTCGCTTGTTTCTTCTCGTTCTTGTTGAAAAAACTGAACCTATCAAAGGATTAGGCACCCTTTGTGGTGTTCCCCCTCTCTGGGTCTTATCTCCGCATCGTAATGGGTCTCGAGTTTAATATACCCCTGGTTCTTGCGTCATGAGATCGGGGTTGCATTGTTATCGTCTATCAATTGGATTTGGAGCTTTCCGGCGTTTCGAGTCGTAATTCCGCGTGTTCTTCATGATTCCCATAACGGATCACATCAACAGTCTCCTCAAACACCGATCTAAAGACTGAGGGCATTCTAGTCTTGCAAAATCCTATTAAGAAAACTCATCCATGTGGAGCTAGTCATCAAACGAGCTAAAATATCAGGGGACAAGACAGTAATAAGTCCCTAAGCTCATCATAAAACGAGACGAAGTATCAGGGGTCAAGGCAGTACCCAGCCACTAAGCTCATCATCAAAAGAGCTGAAGTATCAGGGGATAAGGCAATACCCGACTCCTGAGCTCGTCATCAAACAAGATGAAGATAAGGGGACAAGGCAGTACTCAGCCATTAGGGATGACAAAAAAAAATCCAAAAGACCCAAAACAACCCGCCTCGAAAATTACCCACCCCATGGGATCTGCGAGGAGGTTCGAGGGGGGGGGGGGGGTTTCGCTCCGAACAGCATTTCGGGGCGATTTTGGCCTCGACCTGTGACTTGGGAATTATTATTATTATTATTATTATTATTATTATTTTAAATATATTGAAATGAGAAACTAAAAATAAATTTAATGAGGTCTAGAAGAATTAAACCTTGGTGGGATTTAAGGGTATGAGAATATACAACCACTATACCATTATGTTGTTTATTGATTTTTTTTCCCTTCAAATATATACATATTATCTTTAAAATTCAAACTTAAAAACTCTAACTAGTTCGACGCCTCAGTTTTTCACTTAAAATTTTATTACCAGTTTTGGAAAAAAAAATTAATTTCGGGTCATTGGCGGGGCGGGGCGAGTAAAAATAGTTTCGAATTCGGGGCGGGTCGGCCCCAACCCGCCGTGAATCCGACCCATTGTCATTCCTATCAACCACTGAGTTCGTCATCAGATGATCTAAGTATCAGGGGACAAGGCATTACAAAGCTCTTGAGCTCGTCATCAAACAAGCTGAAGTCTCAAGGGACAAGGAAGTACCCAGACTCTTAGCTCGTCATCAAATGAGCTAAAGTCTCAGGGGACAAGGTGGTACCCAGCCCTGAGCTTCTCATCAAATGATCTGAAGTATCAGGGGACAAAGCAATACCCGACCCATGAGCTCGTCGTCAAACAAGTTGAAGTGTTTAGGGACAAGACAGTATCGAGCCCTTGAGCTCGTTGTCAAACGAGCTTAAGTCTAAGGGGATAAGGCAGTTCCCAGCTCCTGAGCTAGTTATCAAACGAGTTGAAGTCTCGGGGGACAACTCAATACCAAGCCCCTTATTTTGGTTTCAAATGTGGAATGATTTGGTTCATTTGATTTGGTTTGAAAAAACTTCAAATCACTTTAAGCGGTTTGGTTTAGGTTTCAAACCTTCAACTCACTAAGTTTAAAAAAATAAAAAAATAAAAAATAAAAAATAAATAAAAATAAAAATAAAAAAATCTACTTTTAATAAAATGCAGCACGCTTCTTTATTCTTACTCATTTTCAATTCCAAAACCACAAAGTGTTATTATCAGTTAAAATCAATTATTAAATTACCCAACTCACATTCTTAGTTATCCAAAGGTCCCAAATTATCTCTAAATTTCAAATCTTGTTTTTGAGCAGTGAAATCTCGATTCAATCTCTTGCAGTACAGTTCAAATCCTTAATTTTACAACAATACAAAAGACACTCAATAAAAAAAATACTATCATTGCAAAACATAAAGTGCATATTTTAACTCAAAAAATTAGATGAATATGTAACTATGAACTCGTTTGGGATCTACTAATTTATTTGGCAAATCGCGGTTTCAAATAGCACCAAATTGCAAAAAATTGTTTGTTTTGATTTATAAAATGAAATGGTTTAATTTAATTTGAAATTTTGCTACAAACCTCTCAAACAAAATCGTGTTATCCATACACAGCAAAACCATGCCCCCGAGCTCGTTATTAAACTAGCCGAAAAGTTGAGAAGTCAACATTGATCATACTAATATAGATCAAATTAAAAGAACTGACTTGTTTACTTAAACATTTCATTCGCAAAAGCAATTCATA
This sequence comes from Ligustrum vulgare, assembly GCA_963555705.1. Lineage (NCBI taxonomy): Eukaryota > Viridiplantae > Streptophyta > Magnoliopsida > Lamiales > Oleaceae > Ligustrum > Ligustrum vulgare. The sequence continues at coordinate 8,372,832 of OY743179.1, forward strand.
TCGGTCAAATACGATCCCAGAGCTGAATATTTTGCATAATTACATCATAATTGTTGTTACGAATTTTGTTTTACCATGCTAGGTCAGATCTTTCGAACAGGCTAGATGGAATCTGAAGTTTATTGGGACGTCCCGAATTTCGTGAAATTCGGAACGTCACTTCTTTCTTTAAAATCTAACTTTCGAATAAAATTTATTGCAGAAAAATAAAAAAATAAAAATCTCAAACATCACATTTATTAATTGAAAAGTGTGACGAAAATTCAAATAAAGAACTAACTTGGTGAAATTCATAAAATTCTAAATTCCAACACAATAAAATAACGGAATTCATGAAAACACAACTTTAAAATAATTTCCATTAATGATTTGCCATTTTTGCCCATCATTTGTCACCGTCTCCGAAATTTGCAAAATTTGTTAAAAACAACGGGTGAGCATTTCAAAAAGAAATGCTCAGTAGACTCATCTCTAATAACTAATTTACAAAATAATTGAATACGAAATTATGCAAATATTACAGTGGCATTCTCAAATTCTCATCATAAGCATCACATAAGGAGTGCAAATGAACATATTCTCTTCTCATGCAATAAAACATATAAGTTATGACAAACATAACATAATTCTCAATTTATCTCATAAGAGATATTCTCGTCTATTCTCATGCAATTAAGCATAAAATCACGTAAATCATCATAAAGACATGCAATTATAATCTAAACTAATTAGTGGGGGCGAGTCTACCTCAACTTAACGAGTTCATGAAAATGGAGCGGGAAAAGCAAGTCAATCTTTCAGTTCTCCAAATGATTCGTCCAGCCACGAGAAAATTAATTTAATATAGTACTTCGAAATTTGAAAGATTGAAGTGACAAAGTAAAGTTTAGGGACTAAATTTAAATTTTAAAGAATATTGGAATTTAAAAGTTTAAGGTTGAAATGGACTCTTCGAAAATAATGAGTTGAAGGTAGGAGCTAAGAAATTTAGGGACTGATTTGGTGAAATCCTGAAACTTTTTGGATTTTGAATTTAAATATTTAAAACAAAGAGGACTGAAATGACTAAACTTTAAAATAAGGTTGAAATAAGAAACTTAAAAAATAAAAGGACTGAAATAAATGAGTTTGAAACTTGAGGGACCTAAAACGTAAATCTGGGAAATATGGGGCTGAAATGCATAATTTTTAGAACTTAGGGGCTGAATAAAAATATTTTGAAAACTCAATAATTGTTTACAAACGTTTTTAAAACTGAGAGGACTGAATGATATATTTTTCGAAGACTTGGGATTTAAGGGCAATTTGTAAAAATCAAATTTTATTAAAACCAAAATCAAAAGAGCAAGACTCTCTCTCTCTCTCTCTCTCTCTCTCTCTCTCTCTCTCTCTCTCTCTCTCTCTCTCTCTCTCTCTCTCTCTCTCTCTCTCTCTCTCTCTCTCTCTCTGTATGTGTAGAGGAGGAGAAGTGAGGGACGATCTCCATCGCCCCCATCGAAATCCGGTCCACTGCCGGCGAAAATGCCGTCGTCGAGTGGTGGCGAGCGGCGGAGCGAGCATAGGGTTAGGATTTTAGGGATTTGGGCTGCGAGGTGTTGCTTAAACCAAGGTAGATCGAGGCTAGGTTTGTGGGTTTATTTTTCTGAGTTTGTTCTGATTGTTGGGGTTGATTGGAGTTGAGGTTGTGGGTCGGAGGTTACAGATTCGTGGTGGTGGCGGCTTGGTTTTGGTGTTGGTCGTCTTGTGGTGGTGCTTGCAAGTGGTTTAAATTCGGCTATGGTGGTGGTTGTGTTTGTGTCGTGAGTGAGTGACTGAAACTTGATACTTTGGTGGTGAGCGATGGAAGCTCGGCTAATTGTGCGGTTCTAAGCAGTTTTCTAAAATGCGTGCACTGTGCGCCTCTCGTGCGTCGCTTTGGCAAAAAGCGAGAAAAACGCATTTTTGAAAATTTTTATCTAAAAAGCGCGCGCGAAGCGTGCACAGTGCGCGCTTATGCGCGCACAATGCATGCTGAAGCGAGCTTAAGCGCGCCGGATGCGCGCAGCTGCCATTTTTTTTTTCTTTTTTTTTTTACTTGTTCAAGTATGGGTAAAATTTAAATCAAATATTTAGGAATTGAAAAACGTTTTTTAATGCTTTTAAACGCTTACTCCCGCTTAAGCTTCAAAAGCTTGACTCTTGGGCTCCACGTTTCGTCACGTTTTTTAGAACACTGGTTCTAAGTGTTTGGGCTGTGTGTGATTGTTGCAGTGGAGAGTCGTGGCCATGGGAGTTATTGTCTAGTTTGGGCAAATGCAGTGGCTGCCGATTGGTGGAGAGCGGTGGTGGTTTGACTCAACTGGTTGTCGTTTCGATTGAGGCCCGTAGGCTGCGGTGAGGAGAGTTTTGCTGTGGGTTCATGTTGCTGTGAATGATAAACAAAAATTCAGTTGTGGGTGTGAAGTTGGATTGTGATGGAGGATTGGTCATGGTGGTTTATTGCTCGAAGGTGGGACGCAGGCTGGTGGAGATTCTAGCAGTGAAGACTGGGTAATGAAAGTTGCGTGAATTGAAATAGGAGAATATATGTGTATATATAGATTTGATATGGAGACGTTATAGTTAGAATGAAATTGTGATGAAGTTGGATATGGAAAATATTGTGGTTGGAATAGAATTTTGAATATGAAAATGTTTGATTTAGAATATAATTGTGAAAACTTGAGATACAATAAATCGAGTGGGAATAGAATACTTTTAAAAAATAATTATTTAAAAGATAAGACTTGGATTAAAAACAAATTTGGATAATAATAAAATTGTACTGTGAAATTCTAGACTTAAAATACTTTGAATTTAAAATAAATAATAATTTTGGACTTAAATTGAATTTTGAATTTGGACAAAGTTTGAAAATATGAAATTTCACTAGAAATTGAATGGAACTCAAATTATCTTTTATTAAATTTAGGGATCTTGTACCATTACTAGAAGGTGAAAAGCCCATTGACTGTAAATGAATTTTTTTAAAATCAAGAGAGATTATAAATGCAATGTGGAAAGATATAAGATTCATCTTGTAGATAAAAAACTTTATGCAAAAGTAAGGCATTGACTTCGAAGAGACTTTCACTTTGATTTCAACAAAAGACTCTGTCAGAACAGTTATGGCACTTGTTGCACATTTTGACCTTGAATTATATGAGATGGATGTTAAGACGATGTTTCTCAATGACGACATTTATGAGACAACCTACATGTGCCACCAGAAAATTTGAGTCATGAGACCAGAAGAATATAGTTTGCAAATTAAATAAATCAATTTCTGGGTTCAAGCAAGCTTCCTATCAAGGTTACTAAAAGATTTATCGAGTAATTCTTACTCTAAGAGACCCATTAAGGAAAAAATAACTAAAACAACAAAAGTTCAAAATCTTTAATCAAGCAAACAGTATGATCATCAACCTTGCATGTACCTTACCCCAAAGCCAAAAGTATAGCAACCACGTCCACTCATAAGTACAACTTTCACAAATTACTAAAATGAGAATAGAAATCTAAATAAATAATATGTACTCGTGAAAATTCTTCTTCATAGATTCGTAATGAAATTTGGGGAAATCAAATGCATGAATTATCCGAAGAGCAGAAGCTGCTGAACCACAGTCACTGACGGATGCACAGCATGGCGAGCCGACGCGGCCGCCCGTGCTGAATCTGCCGGAAGTGCTTGCTGGAACCACCTAATTCTGCAGATTACACTTCGATTTTCTGGTTAAGGGGCGGCAAACTGAAGGAGAAGACGCCTGGCTGGTTTCTTTCTTTAATTTTCCTTTTCATTGGCCCAAATAATTAAGGCCTGAAGCCCAATAATGCTAAAGTCTGAGTAGAAATCAGACCCAAACGTGATCTGATGCTTTTATATTCTTCCAATGATTGTTGATTACAGTGATTGTTGATTACAATTTTGGTTTGGTGACTTAAGTAATTAGATTCATAGTTTTGGAATTGTGATTTCTTATTTGTTAATAATATTGATTGGTTTATCGTATCGGTGATTGAAGAATGAGAATTTTTAATACTTTTTTAATTAAATAATAATTAACATTCTCGATATCGGGGCTGTCGATTGCAGTCAATGGTCAAAAATCGCCCTAGCTCAACTATCATTCTGGATCCGTCACTGACCATAGCCGCTACTTGTTGGGTTCTCCTCCACTACAACCACAGCTTCCAACAAAAGACTCGCACCACGGTGCACCGACTTGTTATCCAGAATCGGAGATTTCCATACAACACAAATTTAATTCCAAACAAACGATTAGAGTGAAATTAATTTTTGCTAGTATAAAAAGTAATTCAAAAAATCATATTCGGTAAAATATTTATAAGTAAAGACTTTACGGGAGGAGTGGTGGAGCTCGTTTAGGAGGATACCGAGGACTTTGTCCTCTTCTTCCGGGAAGAGTTTAACAAAGGAAAGTATTCCGAAGAGAGCTTCCTTTTTAAGCGTGTAGCCTCTACTCTTGAATTTTTTTTGCACTTCGTTTCTCATTGAACCGCTCATTTTTCCTCAATTGAAATGAGAAATGAATAGCGGAAAAAAAAAAAAAAAATCTATCTTCTCTTTGTAGTTTTGGTCCAAATACATTCTCAAAATCAGATAATCTAATTTATAAATCACATACTCGAAACTACTCACATTATCTAACATTGTAACTCACGTTCTCAAATTCAAAACCCAAAATCACATTCTCAAAATCAAATAAGATAATCAGAATCACATAATCTAAATTGACTAAGTTCAAATCCATTATCCAACATTATAATTTATAACTTACATTCTCACATTCAAATCTCAAAATCACATTTTCGCTAACCTCGCAATCACGATGACACATTCAGTCAAGAATTGAAGAATCAACTAATCAAGCATGCTCCTTAGCCACAGACTGTGCAAATTGCAATTGGAAATCTCTGATGAGATTAAATTTAAAGAGTATTAACTTACAAAAATTTAAATTCAAGCTAAATACAATCTACGGACTACACAGACACATGACACTTAAACAGAAAATTTAAAATGGAGGAACGAAACTCAACAGAAATTTACAGGCGGCTGGAAAGTGGAGACTGGAGTTGCGAGTCTCGTGAACTCGGTGCTGGACCGCCTAGACTCCTGGAGCGAACTGGCGGCCTGCGACCTGTGGTGAGCCGGTGACTGACTGACTGGTGACGCTGGAGAGAATGGATGGTCGATGTTCTTTAAAGCAATCTCTACTTGTAAACAACGTAATTTCTCCGATCAATTTTTAATTACGCATATTTTTTCTTTCTACTTTTTAATCACACATTTTACTTCAAAATAAAATAAATTACTTCAGTATTATCGAAATAGCAGTCAACTTTATGACATTAATAAACTATTGCCCCAGTTTGAGCACACACTCTACCCCTAAATAAAATAAATTGTTACAATATTATCGAACTAGGAGTCAAATTTATGACATGAATAAAATGTTGTCCTTGTTTCACATTGATTTTAAAGAGTTTATTTGAAAAAATATTTTTTTTAATAGTGATTTTTACAAAAATATGTGATTAAAAAGTAGTGAATCTTTTATGAGTTTTTGTGTAATATTATTTTATGGTGCATATGATTGCATGAGTGAGATTTAGGTGGAAAAAGAAACGAATTTCAGGGAACTGAATTACGGGAAAATGATTTTCGTGAAAAATATCAATTGAATGTATTAGATCGAATATTTTCTAGGTTTAGATTTTTTTCAAGTTTTTTTTATTGTTGTTTAATTGATATTATTTTTCACGAGTAATTTGATAAAATTGAGTTATTTTAGTTATTTCTTCTTTTAATATTTGTCTGTACAGATTGTATCTTGATTTTTTTTTTTAAAAAAAAAAAAGTAGGAAAAAAAAGAGAGCCCCAAAACAGTTTTCCAAGAAAGATGGGGAAAAAAAAAACCCACCAAAATCACGAGAAAGTGTTTTCCATGAAATGCTGGAAAAAAGCATTACGTGCATCACTCAAAGATGGGAAAAAGAGCATTAAATTAAACATGTCAAAAGCAAGAAAATGTCAAGGAATTTGTCTTTTCCATGAAAAATATTTACCATTAATAAATGTGTGATTGAAAAGAATATAAAAAATGTGTTTTGTTGATAATGAGACCAAAACGGAGCACTATCACTGATAAACAACAAATAATAACATATTACACTGTGAAACCTATTTATGAAATATCTTTACATGTAAATTTATTATTTGAAAATATCACATCAATTTATTTAAAAAAAAAAAAACTCCAAATTACCTAAGTGTGTGTTTGGTAGGACTTTTGGAATGTGTAAAAGTACTTTTAAAAGGCTAAAAAATACTTTTACAAAAAAATATAGTGTTTGAATATGGTTCAAAAAATATTTTTTGACCAAATAAACAATTTTTTAAACTGTTTTAAAGAAACTCAAATTTGTAATTTCTTCAAAAAGCACTTTCACAAAAAATTGAAAGATTTAGTGACTTTTCATGAGTAGAGAAGTTTTTGTTAAGGGTAAAACCTTCACATCGAATTTAAAAAACACATCGGCTTGTAAAAGGATTTACGAACTTTTCGTGACAAGTTAATTGTTGAAACAAGAGATATAAGAAAAACAATTTGGGTGTGTTTGATAGTCAAAAGTGGAAAAGAAATCAAATTTCATATTAGTTAGAAAACAAAAAATCATGTTCTCCCTAAAAATTGATTTTCCATGGATTGCCAATTTTATACATTAAGTGGTTGTATATTAGAATTCACATTCGAATTCTAACTTCGTATCAAACGAAAAAAAGTGAAAAAATAATTTTCTAGACATGACATTTCCATTGAATTAGGGTGTTATCAAACACATCCTATTAGGGAATGAGATTAAGTGGAGTTGAGTAGTTGACGAAGAGGTAAGAGTAGTAATTACACTTTTGATGATTTAGCCTCTGTTTGATAAAAAATATTTATAAGTTTTGTTTATAAACAGTCGCATGATAATATTTTAATGGTTCTTTTTTTTAAAAGTCAACAATTTTGATTGGTCAAATAATTTTGTTGACCATTTTTTACTTTTAAAAAATGAACAAATCAAATATTGACACGTTGTTATTTGTAAATAACTAGTAATCGCACATTTGCGATGCACATAATATATAATTGAAAATTATTTATTAAATAAGTTGTAAAAATATAAAGCCTGACAAAAATAACGGAATTAAAAAATAAAAAAATAATTTGCATACACAAATTGTGAATAATTTGTAATTTCATTTTTTCCTATAACATTTCTTACTTTAATGCATAAATTGTGTATTCAATATACGATCAAAATACCAAATAAATAAATAAATAAATAAATAAAGTTATGACTTGCATTTTTTTTAACAGTTAATTGTTCATTCTTTAGTTTTCTTAGTTTATTTATTCATATAGAATTGTTTATTCAAAAATAAATTTTTTTTTTAATATTCATTCACAATCACATATTATTTTAAAACTAATTTTTAACAATTGCACATACTAGTTTTTAACCACACGTCCTAAAAAAAGAAAATCAATTTTCAATTTTAATTTTCAACCACTCAATTGATTGATCTGACAATTATTTTATTTTTTATATTACTTTCTTTCACTTTCAATAACACATTTAAAACTATTTCTATAGACTCTATCAAACATACTCATATTCAATAGTTTTCAATGCAACTTGACATTTTATTTTTCAGCAAATATTAAAAATAGTCATGTTATACACACAAATATATATATATATATATTTGTGTGTGTGTGTGTGTGCGCGCACGCATGTTAAATAAATGTATTGACCATATTTTATTTTTAAATAGAATAAGTTTGCTAAAACCTTAGGTGGCGTTCTGTTTGTATTTTATTTTGTATTTTCATTTTCGAAAATATTTTATGTTTCCTATTTTTATTTTCGTTTTCAAATTTGTTGAAAACGCGTTTGGTTTGTCATTTCTGTAAACTGTTTTTGAAAATGAAAAGCTGAAAAACACGTTCCGTTTGAAATTTTGCAAAATACTACTTAAACTATTTTTTAATTAATTTGCTTGCAGAATACTATTGGCTCAAATTCAAATTTCATTTCACAATACACTGAAAACATGGTTACCTACAACACACTAATGTGAGCACTAAGAGTCTATATTAACACAACTTGGTCAGATTTAGGATTTAAGGAAGCTTTCATTCTATTAAAATTCAGGAAATGCAAGTTCTTTCAAAATCATCAGAGTCCATTTATCAAGACATTTTTTGAAGTATAATTCTCCAAAAAAAAAAAATCAACTTTAGGCTTCAAAGTTAGAATAATTCTCCCAAAAAAAAAAATCAACTTTAGGCTTCAAAGTTAGAATAATTCTCCCAAAAAAAAAAAAAAAAATTCAAAACTCGTTTTTCACTTTTTGAACATTTTTTTGTTGAAATACACTTAAAACGCCCAAAACGAGGTTTTGGACGTTTTGTATTTTTTGTACAATTTTTTTTTCCAAAATGCGTTTTCAAAAATGGTAAAAAAAACGCTTCTTTAGTATTTTCAAAAATAAAAATAGAAAACGACCTCAAACCAGTAAAGAGAGCAGAGCCTTATATTTTTATTTTCTATAGAATTCAATGAGTTAATTGTTAAAGTCTGTAGTATATATTTTACAAATCGATGTTATTTTAAAGTTATAAAATAAAAAAAATAGATAAATGAAAAAATGAGTACATTTATAAAATTAATTTCAAAATTATCAAAGTGTTTATCGAAACCTAGTTGTAGAAATTAAAATGATTTAATTGAATTTACTTAGAAAGTTCGGATATCTATTATTTCTTTTAATTTGATAAGAAAAAAGATTTGAATTAATCATTTATGTCAAATTAAATTTAGGTAAAAAATAATAGATATCATTTATGACTTAAATGAAATAAATTTAAAAAATTGAATATTGAAAAAAGTAAAAAGTATAAGTAATACTTTTACCATTATTATTTGAGACAATTTTATGAATGATATATTTAGAATTTGTTCTCATTTATTAGAGCATGTATTAAACTTTTCGTTAACATCTTGAATTTGACACATATATTGTCTTCACATTGGCTGTCGATAATAAACAATATCATTGTCTTCACCTTTTTCCCTCGCTAAACTACTAACTTTTTTGGTCGAATTAGTTATCTTATGTGTCTCGACCACATATATTTAAAAAAAAAAAATATATATATATATATATATATATATATATATATATATATATATTGTATTCTACAATAGAGGTTTCAATTCAGGTGGTTCGGGTCGGGTCGGCCTACAAATTTCGAATTATGACCCGGCCAGCCCGCTAATCCATCCGGTTCAAGCTCATACAAGTCGCGGTTTGTTTTGATTTGGCCAGTATAAATAAAAATATAGAGTTTTTCATATTTATAACAATTTTTTGTTAAGTTTCTAAAGATGAAATGAACAAAATAATAAATTCATATTTATTGTAGCGCCCCGAGTTCCGTATACCCGATTCACTACGTTATTTTCTGTCTAAATTTTTTTTTTTTCGAATAATATTTTTGCGGAAGAAATAATTGAAATTCATTTTTGGCAACGTTAAATAAACTGTAATGGCCGCTAAAATTGAAAACATTTATGAAACCATTTGAAATAGTAAATCGAACCATTAATATTGTAAAGAAATTGCCAATATCATAATTTCTCAAATAAATGAACTTCTCTAAATTATTCGATTATTTGGAAAATACGGAAATCATTAACGTCAAACTTTCAACCGTTCAACGATTATTGCCACCATCATTCATCGCTCGCCACCGTCTCCGAAATCTGCAAAACTGTTAAAAAGTAGGGTGAGTATTTCATGGGGGAAATACTCAGTAGACTCATCGCATATTAATTTAATTTATAAGATGATTAAACACATAAATCCCGGCTCTTTATAAAACGGGCATTGATAGAGCTTCTTTATAAAACTGCTCTTGATAAAACTCATATTGTGCATTACAGCACGGGACATATTTTACAAATCATAGGCTCTTTGAAAATAGCTCTTTGAAAACAGCTCTTTGAAAACCATATACTTATAAAAACATTTTAATTATGTCAAGCATAATTTCTTTTGAAAGCATAACATAAGATAGGATTTAAATCCTCATAAACATAAATAGACACAAGAACTTTACCGAACTTAGGTGGCAAGAATTCTTATGCAGTAAAATCATAATAACAGTAAGTTTTCATCATAACATAGGATAATATCGAAATCCTCATAAACATAAGAATTTTACCGAACTTAGGTGGCAAGAATTCTTATGTAGTAAGTATACCAAGCATAATTTTTTTGAAATTCATAGGGATCAATTGCATCATAACATAAGATATGATCGAAATCCTCATAAACATATGCGACAGGAATTTTACCGAACTTAGGTGGTAAATCCTCATAAACATATGGAAAGATAGGAATTTTACCGAACTTCGTGGCAAATCCTCATAAACATAGGAGACACAAGAATGTTACCGAACTTAGGTGGCAAGAATTCTTATGTGTAGCGCTACTAAAACTCCGGTCCCCTTAACATATCATAACTTATCATATGGGACCCAAAACAATCTTGGTAGATTGATTTCATAGCAATGATCCAAAAAAAACATTTTCGTGAAGCATAGGGTATACTTACTTTTCGTAAAAACATAAAGTATATTTTCTTTTCATAAAAACATACTTACTTTTCATAACAACATAAGGTATATTTACCTTTCATAAAAACATACTTGTTTTTCTTAAAAATTGACTTTCACAAGTCACATGACATTCATATGAAATCATAATTTAAATCAATTAATAAGTGCGAGTCTACCTCAAATCCGACGAGTGCAAAGTTGAGCGGGAATGACTTCAATTTCTTTAAATTCTCCGTACGCTTCGTCTTAGCCAATAAGTCACTTTAGTATATCGAATATATAGTTCAAAATGATAAATTATAATTTGAGGACTAAAATTGATGTTTTGAAAGTTGAGGGACTAAAATGAATACTTTTGAAAGTTCAGGGACTAAAATAGATTTTTTTTGAAAGTTGAGGGATTAAAATGAATACTTTGAAACTTGGGCTTAAAAGTAAATCAGCAGGTATTGAAATAAAAGAGTTTAAAGTTAAAGGGCTGAAGTAAATCATTTAAAACTTTGGGGCTGAAATGGATAACTTAAAAAGTTGGGGACTGATTTGAAAATCTTTAAAAACTTCAGGGACCAAGCTGTAATTTCTGAAAGTTAAATATAATATCTTCAGATCGCTCTTCTCTCTCTCTCACGTTTCTCACTCCCTCTCTTCACTCACTCTCTCTCTCTAGCTCAATCGGACCCGAGGCGAAACGAAGGAAAGAAATGGCGAAATCCGGTCTTTTCACCGGGGATTTTCCGGCGCTACGCCGGCACAAGGTGGCGGTGAGTGGCGGCGGTGTGGTTGTAGCTGATTTGTTGCGAGATTAGCGAAAACAGAGATAAACACGAGGCTTAAAGTCGCGATTTCTAGGCGATAATCCGGCGGTGGTTTGAGGTAAGTGACTGGCTTGGCTTAATCTGGGTTTTGGGTTTTATTTTGATTTGGGGTTTTGGCACTGAATTGGAGTTAATTTGGGACTGGGCAGTGGTGGTGTTTGGGTTCTCGACTGAGTGCGGTGGTGGTGCTCAATTTTGATTGATGATGATGAACGCTGATTCAATTTGGTGTTTGAGGATGATGATACCGGTGGTGGAAATTTGCTGCAGTGATGATGAAGATGGTGATTGCAGGATATCAGAATTGATGATAATGGCTGAGATTGTTGATCTTGCAAATGGGAATTCTGAAAATGGAAATTGAATTGGATGTAGTTGAATGGAGGAAACTGGCCGGATTGATGAATTGATTAACTAGTGGTTGTGGATTCGGCTGTGAGTTGCAGAGGGTGGTGGTTTGGTTGGTAGATCAGTGGTTGCAGTGATGAAACAGTTATGGCTTGCTGTAGGTTGATCTATGTGTGGTAAATGGTGGCTGCTGATGGTTTCTGATCGAGGAGGTGATGGCAGAGTGATGGACTGTGGTTGCACTCGTCTGGGATGGAGATGGAGCTTGGTGCAGGTGATGAAGATGTATGCTTATATATATTGTATTGTGGAATCTAAGTACATGGAAGTGTGAGTTGTGCCATGAGTATTGAAATGAAGATGGGGTAGATGATGATAATGATGAAGATGCTTTGCTTTGGTGTTTGTATAATGAGATGGAATATGAAATAGATGTAAAATTTATATATATAATGATGATGTTTTTGTATAAGGAATTGTATTAAAACTGATATATTTTGGACTGAAAATAAATTTGAATAAGGAAAAATTGAAATATTTTAATAAATTTGGAATTCAAAATAATTTTGAAAATAATACTTTGAATAAACAATTAAAATAACATAATTTTAGAAATTCGGATTTTAATTTAAAATCGAACAAATTCGATATTTCTTGACTTGGCTAGACGAATCCGTCGCGGCATTAATTTCAAAATAATAAATGAAATAGTAGCGACACAATTTTCTAAATATTAAAATAATTATTTATTGCATAAAAATTCTGGATCGCTATAATCTTACCTCCTTAAAATAATTTCGTCCTCGAAATTAAACTTACTTAATCTTATAATTTCTGAATACTTAATCAGAATCTCTTCTTCTTATCATCGAATATTCTCAAAATAATCAAAACAATTCCCAATCGTATGTAAAAATTTCATCATATCTTGTAGTATTCATGTAACTTGTCACTTATCATCGTATCATGTGACCTCAAATATTCGTATATATCTCTAAAATTTCAACAAATCTTTACTGACATATCGTATCATAATAATTTTTCCTTTCTTATCATAGAAAATTCCCAAAATAATCAAAGAATTACCTGAATATTTTCTCTACGTAATATACCCAAACATATCAACATAATATCATCAACTTATCTTTCCAATATTTGTAACCCAAAATTCAGTAAACAAATATCTCCCAAAACTAAGATTCTATACTTAAATGTCACCACATTTCCTGCAAAGTATTTCTTTCACTTGTATATACGTATGAATTCTGATTCAATACGGTCCTTATTTCTCTTTCACGTATTCCCGTATTATTTCTATATCTTGATTATTATATCAAAATATCAGTACCCAAAATCCAAGAAAAATATTTCATATCTCAAATCTTATCATCAAATCTTCCTTTATCAATAAAGTAAACGGCGCATAAACTCTGTCTCCTCTTTTCATTAAAATAATCCTGCGCTTTCTTGCTGGTCACAACATCACGCGGATTCACTCAGATCCTTTGCGCTTTTAAATAGTTCATGCTGGGAAGAGGTTGAATCATCAAACAATGGATATCATTCTTTCTAACATTCGCAAGTATTATTCCAGTCTTCCTATGAATGATCTGAGAAAGATCTATAAAATAAGGCTCGAAAGATTGAGGTTGCTGATGGCTCATGGTGTTCCAGAAGATGTTCGCTGGTTGATAGAAGCAAAGGTTCGACTATCTGGTGAATTACCATCAACATTTCCAAAGCACATGCCTGGTTTAGGCAGAAGCACTTTTGCAAAGAAACGAAGAGCAAAAAGACTGGGTGGTTGCTACAAATGTGCTCGTTGGAACTGTAATACTCGTTGCAAATCAGTAGGATATTCTTCTACTAATCGGGATGATAAAATTGAATTCATAAAGGGTGGACTGAGTAAGGAGTCTTTGGATGATATTCGACTGACTCTTGAGACGCACCCAAGTGGTTATGTACAACGTGAACTTCTCTCCTTATACGCTCAATTTAACGAGGACAAAAATCGTTATAGTCTCCAAAATATAATAGCAAAAGATCCTGTTTGCCAGTCTGTTTTACAAAATGAGGCTTCTGGCAGTTCAGCAATGTTATAAGGTAAATCTTTTAAAATATTTTGCTGCTTACTTTCACGCGTTTTGAAAATAAAATATATTTTCCTTTTCTCGAGTTTTGATAAAGCTGGAAATAAAATATTAAATCGCCGAAAGGTGACAGCCTCGATACGATAAAAATATTCAAAAGTGGGCTGATTTTGTCAAAAGTAAATCTTTACTTTTTCAGAATCAATCAAAAACAGTAAATTTTTCCGGCTTTAAATAGCCAAACATATTTCATAGTTCAGGCATCCCAAAATCACATCTTCTTCGTAAGTTTTCCCTTCTTTACTATCAAAGATGGAAGCACCAAAACTTCGACAGATCAAAACTATTTGTGTATTTTGTGGATCAAAAGTAGGGAAAGGCTTCGGTTATCTAGAAGCGGCTGTAGATCTTGGAAAGAAACTGGGGGAAAAAGGTATCACTCTTGTGTATGGGGGTGGTAGCAGTGGTCTAATGGGTTGTGTTTCCCAATCTGCTCTTGCAGAGAAATCAAAAGTAATCGGTGTCATACCTGTCCCTTTGGTAGATGTTGCAGGCAAAACACGAGGGCATGAAGTTCAAACCTTATCCATCCATGAACGCATAACTTGTATGTTATATGGTTCTGATGCCTTTATAGCCCTGCCCGGAGGTTTTGGTACCTTAGAAGAAATTTTTAACATTACCTCGTGGGCTCAACTAGATCTCCATACTAAGCCTATTGGGCTTCTGAATGTTAACAATTTCTTTGATGGTTTGTTAACCTTTCTTGATTATGCTGTGGAACAGGGATTCATCTCTCCATTTTCCAGGAGGCTTCTTATTTCTGCTCCTACTATTGATGAACTACTGGATAAGCTGCAGTCATATATCTCAATACAAGATCCAGCAGGAGTTAAAATTTATATTTTATATTACATGAATTACTTCTAAATTTGCAAATTAAATAAAACATAAAAAATAACAATTAAATACTAAATATATTTCTAATTACTACTATCAAAGAATATTACGTTTCTTAGCTATTATAGAGGAAAAAAAAATAAGATTTAACTTTAAAAGCTTTACTAGAGTTTGTAGAAGAATGAATATTTTCAATGTTACGATATTTAACAAAAATAATTTTTTTTTTTTTCCACGGGTTAGCGGGTTAACTACGAACTGTGAAGGTTTGACCCACGAAACCCGCGGGTTAAACCTTCTTGACCCTTGACCGGCCAGTGAACCGCCTGCACCGGTCATGGGTCGACTCGATCCTGAATCGATCCAGGCCGATTTCACGGGTCTGGTTGACTGGTCCGTCCGTTCGTCTGTCTCGACACCTCTAATCTACAATCTACAAATAACAAAAAGACAAATATGGGTGTGTTAGTGTAGCGACCAAGAATTTTTACGCGATTAATAATTATTTTAATAGAAAATCGTGTCGCTACTATTTCACCCATTTTTATTAAGTTAACGCCACGACGTATTCGTATAGCCAAGTCAAGAAATAATCGAGATCGTTCGATTTTAAATTAAATTCCGAATTTCTAAAAATATCTCCATTCTCTTGATTTAAAGTATATTAAGTCCAAGTACTTAATTCAATGTTATCCCAATATTTATTTATACAAAAATTATTTTTATTATTGAAATTAAGAAAATATATGCAAGCATGAGAGGTTCCATTATATATAATAATTATGAGAATCTTAATTTAATAAATATGGAAAAGTATATGAATGAATTATATACTCCATTATATGTAATCATGAAGAGCATAATATTTGTATAAATATGGAAAAGTATATGAATGAATTATATACTCCATTATATGTAATCATGAAGAGCATAATATTTGTATAAATATGGAAAAGTATATGAATGAATTATAGACTCCATTATATGTAATCATGAAGAGCATAATATTTGTATAAATATGGAAAAGTATATGAATGGTTGATAAGATTCCATTATATGTAATCATGAAGAGCATAATATTTGTATAAATATGGAAAAGTATATGAATGGTTGATAAGACTCCATTATATGTAATCATGAAGAGCATAATATTTGTATAAATATGGAAAAGTATATGAATGGTTGATAAGACTCCATTATATGTAATCATGAAGAGCATAATATTTGTATAAATATGGAAAAGTATATGAATGGTGCTTTACTTTAAGAAAAGGATGTGTTAAAATTAATAGAATTGAATGATTATGTTTACAATATGCCAACTTTATACATCTATTTAAACCCATCTCTTTTACACACAACTCTACACATATACACTTATTTCCAATCTCTTGACAAAATCCACAAGTAAGAGAAATTCAAGGTGGTCAAGAAAGTTTTGGTCCATTTACTACTACACTTCATTTTAATCTTTTAAAAGGTAAGTATATCTTATGTTTTTATGAAAAGTAAGTATGTTTTTATGACAAGTAAGTATATCTTATGTTTTTATGAAAAGTAAGTATGTTTTTATGAAATGTAAGTATATCTTATGTTTTTATGAAAAGTAAGTATGTTTTTATGAAATGTAAGTATATCTTATGTTTTTATGAAAAGTAAGTATGTTTTTATGAAAGGTAAATACACCTTATGTTTTTATGAAAAGTAAGTATGTTTTTATGACAAGTAAGTATATCTTATGTTTTTATGAAAAGTAAGTATGTTTTTATGAAAGGTAAATACACCTTATGTTTTTATGAAAAGTAAGTATGTTTTTATGACAAGTAAGTATATCTTATGTTTTTATGAAAAGTAAGTATGTTTTTATGAAAGGTAAATACACCTTATGTTTTTATGAAAAGTAAGTATGTTTTTATGACAAGTAAGTATATCTTATGTTTTTATGAAAAGTAAGTATGTTTTTATGAAAGGTAAATACACCTTATGTTTTTATGAAAAGTAAGTATGTTTTTATGACAAGTAAGTATATCTTATGTTTTTATGAAAAGTAAGTATGTTTTTATGAAAGGTAAATACACCTTATGTTTTTATGAAAAGTAAGTATGTTTTTATGACAAGTAAGTATATCTTATGTTTTTATGAAAAGTAAGTATGTTTTTATGAAAGGTAAATACACCTTATGTTTTTATGAAAAGTAAGTATGTTTTTATGACAAGTAAGTATATCTTATGTTTTTATGAAAATGTTTGGATCATTGCTATGAAATCAATCTCACAAGATTGTTATGGGTTCCATATGATATGTTTATGATTATGCTAAGGGGACCGGAGTTTAGTAGCGCTACACATAAGAATTCTTGCCATTTAAGTTCGGTAAAATTCTTGTGTCTCCCTATGTTTATGAGTATTTCGATCCTATCCTATGTTATGATGAAAATGATCCATATGCTTTCAAAAGAAAATTTATGCTTGGTATACTTACTGGGATTTTATAAATCTCACTCCACGATATTTACCATTTTCAGATAATTGAAGGTTCGAGGCGGTCAACATGGAAGTGGCAAAAGTGGTTAAGATTGATGAGATAATTATGTTGAACTTTATGTAAGAAAATTATGTTCTATTTTTATTCACAAATAAAATTATGGGATTCTAATTATTCTTTTGAATAATTTTACATTTCTATTTAAGTCTCGATAATATGATATGAGTCACTTTTAGTGGCACTCGAATGGTCGAGAATTCGGGTCGTCACAGTTGGTATCAGAGAAAAGAGTTTTAAAAACGATTCTGTAGATTTTTGAAATTTTATTTCTTAAAAAAAAAAAAAAAAAAATCACTATTCACATGAACAGTAAAACGACGTGCTATTCATGATGAACAGTGAACGAAATCACTATTCATTATAAAAAAAAAAGTTGAATTTTCACATGTCAAGTATGGTTATGATTTTGAAAAGCATGATGAAATTTGATGTGCGAATTTCAAGGACAAAATTCATTTTAAGCAAGGGAGTTTGTAATGTCCTGAAAATTTTATGGAATATAATTAGTTAGTGATATGATGTTTATATTGATGTCTTTGATAAATTTCTAGAAGTTCGGGGACTAAAGGAAAAATAAGATTTGACGATAAATTTTATTTGGGTTAAGTTATTAATTATTGATGGGGAGATAATTACTATATCGATATTGGATTTATTTTGAAGACTGTGATTAATTAGGAATTATGATTCAAGAAAATGTTGATTTGGATACAACCACATTAAATTATTGTTGATTAAAGAAAAATAAGATTATATGAAATATTTTAACTCATCACTCTACTATGTCACTCTCCACGTATTGACTCCTCGAACCAGGTATGTTATATGCTTTACAAGTCATTTACGATTTTATTAAGACATGTTAAGTATGAAATCTTCATATGTTATGAATCTTTAAGTGAAATATACATGTTGAGTATGATATGAATTGATAGAAGCCTGAATTTTAATTTATTCCTTTTTATGTAGAATCATGAGACATAGAGGATATTGATATGAATTTTGGTTCATATTAAGCTTAGTAAGACTGACTAAATTAGAAAAATAAGTTGGTTCGTAACTTTTGCCAAAAAATATATGGAATAATATATTAAACAAACAAAATTAATAATGAATTTGTACAATAATTTATCCCTTTATCACTACCTTTGTGTAAAAACAAGGGAAAAACTGTGGATGGTTATTAGTACTTCCTCTTCAAGTTTCAATTTTCGGTTCAATAATTTATCCCTTTATCACTACCTTTGCTTAAAAGTAAGGAAAAACTGTGGATGATTATTGGTACCACTCTTCAAGTTTCAATTCTGAAAAAAATTCGGAAAGAAAGAAAGAGAACGGGTGTTGAGCATAATGGGAATAATATGACTTAAGAATGATTTTCAAAATAATTGTTGTCCTCGAGTTTAGAAATGATGAACCTTAAATGGACTTTGCATAATTGATTTTAGACATGGCACTAAGTATAAGAAGTCAACAGAAATGATTAGAAATATGTTCAGATTATCTATCATTTAGATTTAATGAGAAATAGCGAGCCAATTTTATGAAGTTTTATGAGATGTTAAGATTATAAGTGATATGATTTTAATGAGACTTTTATGAGAAGCATTATGAAGTTAGAGATTTAAAGATTTGGTTATTGGGAATTAAGTAATGGCTATTATGTTGAGTAAGTGAATTATGCCTCTATATTGAAGAGAAATTTATTATGAACTTTGGCCTTGTGATTAAATTTTGGGAATATGATTTATGACTTATAAATATAAGTATGAGTAATCTTTTGAGCCAATTAAGGTATTGAAGGAAGTGATATTGTGATATTGACGACTATGATTTGAAATTTCTATGTTGAGGAATTATGAATTGATTTTCTGGAATATTTTTTTATGATATTGAAGTTTGATGAAATTGTGGTCAATTTTTAGATCGTTGTGATCAAATGTGGAATTATTTATTATTGTGAGTTATGAAGTATGCTTACGGTTTGAATAAGTCCAAATTTCAAAGGAAACTCTGCCTAGAATTTTATCGTTTGGAATTAAGAGCATAGTATGGTATGCAATCACTAAGAGAATTGAGGTTAGACATGCAAATTCATTTACATCACAAACGAGATTTAGTAGATGATAACAGAGATATTATTATTTTCTCGTAAGGAGAACACACAAGAGTCACACTGGAAAGAAATACATGAAACACGCAAAAGCAAAAGAAAGCAACATGGGAAATTCCTCAAATTGAGAGATGTGTTTCCGGAGTAGCCGTATCCTACCACCTCTGACCTTTTGAGGAAATAAAGAAACCTTCAAAGAGGTGTGTTTCGAGAGTAAGAATACTCCGTAATCTACCACCTGGAACCTTTGAGGTACACACAAGATTTAAACATTAAGGAAATCCTAGGAAATTAGAGGGGTGTCTCGAGAGTAAGAATACTCCGTACTCTACCCCCACCTATTCTAAGATTCATAAAGTTAAGTTTACATTAACCGGACTCCATTTTCGCTTGATTCCCCTTCCTTGCGACCAATCTATCTTAACCCCTGCTGGATCTTGTATTGAGATATATGACTGCAGCTTATCCAGTAGTTCATCAATAGTAGGAGCAGAAATAAGGAGCCTTCTGGAAAATGGAGAGATGAATCCCTGTTCCACAGCATAATCAAGAAAGGTTAACAAGCCATCAAAGAAATTGTTAACATTCAGAAGCCCAATAGGCTTAGTATGGAGATCTAGTTGAGCCCACGAGGTAATGTTAAAGATTTCTTCTAAGGTACCAAAACCTCCGGGCAGGGCTATAAAGGCATCAGAACCATATAGCATACAAGTTATGCGTTCATGGATGGATAAGGTTTGAACTTCATGCCCTCGTGTTTTTCCTGCAACATCTACCAAAGGGACAGGTATGACACCGATTACTTTTGATTTCTCTGCAAGAGCAGATTGGGAAACACAACCCATTAGACCACTGCTACCACCCCCATATACAAGAGTGATACCTTTTTCCCCCAGTTTCTTTCCAAGATCTACGGCCGCTTCTAGATAACCGAAGCCTTTCCCCACTTTTGATCCACAAAATACACAAATAGTTTTGATCTGTCGAAGTTTTGGTGCTTCCATCTTTGATAGTATAGAAGGGAAAACTTACGAAGAAGATGTGATTTTGGGATACCTGAACTATGAAATATGTTTGGCTATTTAAAGCCGGAAAAATTTACTGTTTTTGATTGATTCTGAAAAAGTAAAGATTTACTTTTGACAAAATCGGCCAACTTTTGACTATTTTATCAAAGATATTACATTTCGGTGATTTATTTTCCAGCTTTATCAAACCTCGAGAAAGGAAAATATATTTTTTCAATATTTATAAAAACTCGAGAAAGGAAAATATATTTTTACCAGCTTTATCAAAACGTGTGAAAGGAAACAGAAGAATATTTTTAAATGCGTATCAAAGATTTACCTTATATCAATGCTGAATTGCCACAACCTCATTTTGTAAAACAGACTGGCAAACAGGATCTTTTGCGATTATATTTTTGAGACTATAACGATTTTTGTCCTCGTTAAATTGAGCATATAAGGAAAGGAGTTCACGTTGCACATACCCACTTGGGTGCGTCTCGAGAGTCAATCGAATATCATCCAAAGACTCCTTACTCAGTCCACCCTTTATGAATTCGATTTTATCATCTCGATTAGTAGAAGAATATCCTAATGTTTTGCAACGAGTATCACAGTTCCAACGAGCACATTTGTAGCAACCATTCAGCCTTTTTGCTCTTCGTTTCTTTGCGAAGGTGCTTTTGCCTAAACCAGGCATGTGCTTTGGAAATGTCATAGGTAATTCACCAGATAGTCGAACCTTTGCTTCGATCAACCAGCGAACATCTTCTGAAACACCATGAGCCATCAGCAACCTCAATCTTTCGAGTCTTATTCGATAAATTTTCCTCAGATCATTCATTGGAAGACTGGAATAATACTTGCGAATGTTTGTAAGAATGATATCCATGTTTTGATGGATCTAACCTCTTCCCAGCATGAACTATTTAAAAGCATTAAGGATCGGAGGAAATCCGCGTGATATTGATTCCAGCAAGAAAGCGCGGAATAGAATAATGGAAAAGAGGGAACAAGAGTTATGCGCCGTTTACTTTCTTGATAAAAGGAAGATTTGATGATGACGGGATTTGAGATATGGAATATTTTCTTGGATTTTGGGTACTGATATTTTGATATAATAATCAAGGTATAGAAATAATACGGGGATACGTGAAAGTGAAATAAGGACTGTATTGAATCAGGATTAATAAGTTTGTGCAAGTGAAAGGAATACCTTACGGGAAATGTTATGATATTTGAGTTAAGAATTTTAATTATTTGGGAGATATTTGTTTATTGAATTTTGCAGAAATTTTGGGTTACAAATATTGGAAAGATAAACTGATGATTATGTTGATATGTGAATAACATGTTTGGGTATATTACATAGAAAATATTCAGGTAATCGTTTTAATTATTTTGGGATATTTGGTGATAAGAAGAAATGACAAATTATTATGGTATGATATGTTAGTAAAGATTTATTGAAATTTTAGAGATATTAATACGAATATTTGAGGTTACATGATACGATGATAAGTGACAGGTTACATGAGTACTACAAGATATGATG
Organism: Ligustrum vulgare; assembly: GCA_963555705.1. Taxonomy (NCBI): domain Eukaryota; kingdom Viridiplantae; phylum Streptophyta; class Magnoliopsida; order Lamiales; family Oleaceae; genus Ligustrum; species Ligustrum vulgare. The sequence goes on from OY743179.1 coordinate 8,394,929, forward strand.
AAATATCACATACGATTAGAAATTTTCATTTTGATTCAGAAGAATTTATGAGTAGACATATGTCTATTATTGATAGAAAAGTTCATGTCTTAAGAAAACAAATTGATGCATTTAGTCAAAGTCCAGTGGGTTAAATATGGTTGGGTTAAATATGGTAGCGATGATGCTACATAAGAAGAAGAAGAAGAGATTCTGATTAAGTGTTCAGAAATCATAAGATCAAGTAAGTTTAATTTCGAGGACGAAATTATTTTAAGGGGGTAAGTTTGTAGCGACCAAGAATTTTTACGCGATTAATAATTATTTTAATAGAAAATCGTGTCGCTACTATTTCACCCATTTTTATTAAGTTAACGCCACGACGTATTCGTATAGCCAAGTCAAGAAATAATCGAGATCGTTCGATTTTAAATTAAATTCCGAATTTCTAAAAATATCTCCATTCTCTTGATTTAAAGTATATTAAGTCCAAGTACTTAATTCAATGTTATCCCAATATTTATTTATACAAAAATTATTTTTATTATTGAAATTAGGAAAATATATGCAAGCATGAGAGGTTCCATTATATCTAATAATTATGAGAATCTTAATTTAATAAATATGGAAAAGTATATGAATGAATTATATACTCCATTATATGTAATCATGAAGAGCATAATATTTGTATAAATATGGAAAAGTATATGAATGAATTATATACTCCATTATATGTAATCATGAAGAGTATAATATTTGTATAAATATGGAAAAGTATATGAATGAATTATATACTCCATTATATGTAATCATGAAGAGCATAATATTTGTATAAATATGGAAAAGTATATGAATGGTTGATAAGATTCCATTATATGTAATCATGAAGAGCATAATATTTGTATAAATATGGAAAAGTATATGAATGGTTGATAAGACTCCATTATATGTAATCATGAAGAGCATAATATTTGTATAAATATGGAAAAGTATATGAATGGTTGATAAGACTCCATTATATGTAATCATGAAGAGCATAATATTTGTATAAATATGGAAAAGTATATGAATGGTGCTTTACTTTAAGAAAAGGATGTGTTAAAATTAATAGAATTGAATGATTATGTTTACAATATGCCAACTTTATACATCTATTTAAACCCATCTCTTTTACACACAACTCTACACATATACACTTATTTCCAATCTCTTGACAAAATCCATAAGTAAGAGAAATTCAAGGTGGTCAAGAAAGTTTTGGTCCATTTACTACTACACTTCATTTTAATCTTTTAAAAGGTAAGTATATCTTATGTTTTTATGAAAAGTAAGTATGTTTTTATGACAAGTAAGTATATCTTATGTTTTTATGAAAAGTAAGTATGTTTTTATGAAATGTAAGTATATCTTATGTTTTTATGAAAAGTAAGTATGTTTTTATGAAAGGTAAATACACCTTATGTTTTTATGAAAAGTAAGTATGTTTTTATGACAAGTAAGTATATCTTATGTTTTTATGAAAAGTAAGTATGTTTTTATGAAAGGTAAATACACCTTATGTTTTTATGAAAAGTAAGTATGTTTTTATGACAAGTAAGTATATCTTATGTTTTTATGAAAAGTAAGTATGTTTTTATGAAAGGTAAATACACCTTATGTTTTTATGAAAAGTAAGTATGTTTTTATGACAAGTAAGTATATCTTATGTTTTTATGAAAAGTAAGTATGTTTTTATGAAAGGTAAATACACCTTATGTTTTTATGAAAAGTAAGTATGTTTTTATGACAAGTAAGTATATCTTATGTTTTTATGAAAAGTAAGTATGTTTTTATGAAAGGTAAATACACCTTATGTTTTTATGAAAAGTAAGTATGTTTTTATGACAAGTAAGTATATCTTATGTTTTTATGAAAAGTAAGTATGTTTTTATGAAAGGTAAATACACCTTATGTTTTTATGAAAAGTAAGTATGTTTTTATGACAAGTAAGTATATCTTATGTTTTTATGAAAATGTTTGGATCATTGCTATGAAATCAATCTCACAAGATTGTTATGAGTTCCATATGATATGTTTATGATTATGCTAAGGGGACCGGAGTTTAGTAGCGCTACACATAAGAATTCTTGCCATTTAAGTTCGGTAAAATTCTTGTGTCTCCCTATGTTTATGAGTATTTCGATCCTATCCTATGTTATGATGAAAATGATCCATATGCTTTCAAAAGAAAATTTATGCTTGGTATACTTACTGGGATTTTATAAATCTCACTCCACGATATTTACCATTTTCAGATAATTGAAGGTTCGAGGCGGTCAACATGGAAGTGGCAAAAGTGGTTAAGATTGATGAGATAATTATGTTGAACTTTATGTAAGAAAATTATGTTCTATTTTTATTCACAAATAAAATTATGGGATTCTAATTATTCTTTTGAATAATTTTACATTTCTATTTAAGTCTCGATAATATGATATGAGTCACTTTTAGTGGCACTCGAATGGTCGAGAATTCGGGTCGTCACAGTTAGGCCGCTGTTTATAATTTGATTTATTTGTGTTTTTTAAGTAAAATACGTAGTTGAAAAATAGAGAGAGAAAATATGTGTAATTAAAAAATGATTAAAAAATTTTGTACATTATAAATTAAATTATAATTTATAACGAGCATATCCTAAAAATTTTACTTCAGCCTATTAAATATGAATATAAATACATTTAACACTACGTTCGGCAACTAGGAATATTCCAAGTATTATATGCCCTGTTCAACGGTTGAAGGAACAAAAAAAAACTGTTTTTTTTTTGTTGTTTTTTAAGTAAATGAATGATTAAAAATTGGAGACGGAAAATATGTAATGTTAGAGATTGATTTGGGGAATTGTGTAGTTTAAAATTTGGTTTAAAAATAATAATAAAAAAAAACCTCAAACAAACTCAATTACCGAACAGATTTATAATTAACACATTTTTTCAAACCATTTTTTAACCATAAATATCTCCTCAATTCTCTTCTTATTATCCACAAATTTTACGTAGAAAAGAGAAATAGACAAAACAAAAGTGTTATACCATTTGGGCTAAAACGCGAGGAAAAAAATAAAAAAAGGGGTGTTGACTATCAATTTACGTGTATTTGTTTTTGTCTCTTCCAACTTGGCAACTCTGAAAAGTCTTGTACGCATTTTGCTGGCTTATCATTTCTCAAGCCTATACTGATCAAGTGATCATAAATCTGAACGAGACTTTGACTTGCCATATCTTGACTTCGAACCTTTTTATACTAAAATATAATATAATACTAGAACTAGACTATACATTTCCATTTTCTTTGCTATTTCTTATTCCATAAGCTTTAGCCCGGTGATTCCAGTGGTGGATTTCTTTCTATCTTGAGATTTGACAAACACGGGTATTTTATAGTTTCAATTCCCTTTTTCTTATCTGGGTTTACATTTTGGCACCGTAAAAATAGGATTTTTCATATTAAAGAGGTAGGTTCGTACTTTGGTTGCATGATTTTCTTCCTTTTTGCTGCTGTTAATTTGTCCGTTGACCATGTTTTTGTGCTCATAAATTGTTGTATATCTTAGTAGTGCCAGCTTTCCATCAATAACATGTTTTTGCGAAGACGAGAGAGTTTACTTTTAACTTAATTTACTTATAATTAAGCCTCTGTTTGGTGAGCTGATTTTTATTTATAAACAAGGAATTTGAGTTTTTTTGAGGTAAATTATATGGATGAAAAGTGGATCGAAAATTTTGGGTGGTTAAAAATAGTGTGAGGAAATGGAAGTCTTGGAGCCTATTTGATTTTTATAGAATCCGAATTTGAGTTTTTTTGAGGTAAATTATATGGATGAAAAGTGGATCGAAAATTTTGGGTGGTTAAAAAATAGTGTGAGGAAATGGAAGTCTTGGAGCCTATTTGATTTTTATAGAATCCATCACTTTTCAATTCATTCAATAGCTCCTACACCAAGCAGACTCTAAATGTAAATTATGCTACGTTTGGCGACACTAATTTATTTATGTTTTTGGATAAAATATGTGGTTAAAAAGTGGAGGAAGAAAATGTTTGTGGTTCAAAAGTGCTTTGGAAAATTCTGATATTTATAAACTGATTTATAAATTGTAATGATTGCGTTAAATAACAGAGACTTAGTTATTCAGACACTACAGTAAGAGTTCCTTTAAAAGAAAGATATTTTGCTATGTTATGAGGTGTAAGCTCTATTCAGTAACACTGTAACAATTATAAATTGGTTTATTTATGTTTTCGAGGTAAAGTATATGGCTCAAAAGTGGATAAAGAAAATGTTTGTGGTTAAAAAGTGATTTTGAAAATTGTATTGTTTATAAATTGTAATGATTGTGCTAAAAAACTCGGGCTAAAGTGAAAGCAAGATGTTGGAAAATTGCGAACTAATTCCAAATAGGCTAGACATGGGATAAATGATGAACCTACAAGAGATTGAGCTATGTCACCTAATATGTTAACATTTTGGGGCAGAACCTCAATTCCCTACAAATGGTATCGATCACAATCTAAGTTGGTTTTGCTGTGATAGTTAGGTCCAGGGTATTAGGCAACCAGGGCATGTGGGCTAGGGATGGTTTGGTTTTGTTTCTCTATCACTGTGTAGAGCCTAGAGGGAAAGTGCCTAGCCACTTGACTCCTGGCATTGAGGACTGTAGCTTTACTTAGACCCTTGTTCACTTGTAGTCGCGATTTGCCCATTTTTCGCCCGCACTTTATAAATATTATTTGTTATAATTTTCTTTTCAGTTGTAATAGTTTATTTCAATTGTAAAATAACACTGCTATTTGTAAACGTTTAGTGTGATTCCTCATTTTTAAACGTCTACTTCCATCACTTATAATTTTGCTACTTAAGCTATTATAGAGGGGTATTAGGTATTCAAAAGTCTTTTCAAGCTTATTTGTGTTCGCCCCATTTTTCAAATATTGTAATTTTCTACTTTCATCAATAAATGAATAATCCATTTTCAATGCATTCAAATTCTTTGTTAAACTTTCTTTAAACTGTATATAAATTGTCTTTCGTTCCGAAATGATCGAGAAAGGGCGGAAGGTAATTTACTGAAGCTGACTATTGCTCACAATGTCCCTTTCTATGCTAAGAAGAAAGGCGCCCCTTGAAATTTGGTGCCGAGGGAGATTGTTAACGTGTCAAAGATCATTAACTTATAAAGTGAAAAAAAACTTTACATTATAATTTGATTTGCAGCAATGACTTAGTCAAATGGATTTTAACTTACATGACTTAGTAAAATATAGAATTTTGAGTTGTCTGCTTGGCAAATGTGGTAACAGAGAGAAATTCGTAATGTTTATTTTAAGTACTTAGAAAGAAATGTGAAGGAATAGAGAGAGGAAAACATTAAAGCGATTTGTTAACTCGAATATTTAGTCACATACATCAATGGAAAAAGAAATGTTATTTACAATTACTTGATGTGGGACATGAGTTCAAATACTACCCAAGTACCCATTCAATCCGGTGACTAGTGAAGCAGTGTAAATGCCAATCCATGTGATGATGGTATCCTCAGTTTTCTGCGGTAGGACCAACAATGTTTCAAGTGAATCAACAGCTGTTCTTCGGCCACAACCTCAATTATTTGTGTAGTGGTATCTGGCGTTGATGTGATCGTAGACAAAAAGAGTATTCTTAAAACGCTTCAGATGATACTATAATAGACATTTACTTAGTAAAAAGCTAGCTAATCATCATTATTTGAAGAATCCTTGTGAATATGTCTTGATTTAAATGGTTGAATTGGAAAAATGAAAATAATACATTCAATGATCTTACTGTGAATGGCTGGAATAGTCTCTTCCTTTTAGTTACACTTAATCTGCTTGTTTTATTTCTTTTAGATGGGAAACATATCTGCAATATGTGAAAATATTGATACTCATTTACATTTTAAAGGAATGAGACAAAAGAGAGACTGTGGACACAGCTATGTGATACTCATTTACATTTCTCTATTCTTTTTTTTCACCACTTTACACTCTTTAATAGATTCTAGAAAAAATAATTTTCATTCACAGATGAACTCAACGGAATCACATTACACTGTAAATATATAAGCTGGTCTAGTTTTGTATTTATTAATTAAATTCTGAGCTACCAAATTTATTGATAGATGCTTGAACTTGCTAACGTAGGATGCAAGAGTAGAACTATAGGAGAAGGGGAAGGGGAAGAGAAGAAGAGAGAGAGGTCCAAGAAGAAAATAATTTTCAAGGAAAATATCATTTTTTCATATATCAAAGTTGTTTTATTACAAAGAATAAGGCCCCTTTATATAGAGTTTCAAAGATCGTATTCTAAGTAAGAAATATCTAATAAAAGTTGTTAAATCGAACCTAATTATATTTCCTAAAATACGTTAAAATTGGAAACTAGATATAATAATATCTATTCTAATATTGCATCACTTACATTTTTCAAGTTTGAAAGTGTTATCTTTATTTCCCCCAAACATTCAATTTGTTTCTAATTGTTAATGTTAGATATTATATATATTTCTATTGCAGGCATGTAAATGAATTCTGAAAATGATGAGGTACCAATGCTACCAGAAACGTATTTGCAAGCCAACGAGGGCAATGAAGCTTCATCTAGAGGTTTTTCGTCCAGGACCAGGAGTGCATCAATGTCTATTCCTGTGAACTCTATGGACTCCTTTGAAAGCAATCTTGTAGGTTACACTGGTCCTTTAAGAAGTGAAAGAAGAACATCATTTTTACAGAGGAGTGGTCCTCTATATGCCGGCCGTAATGTTGGCACCATTCAGCTTATGCAAGGTTCTTTAAGGCAGAAAAACACTGAACCCAAAGTAGAAAAGTATCCTTCAGTTAATGGGAGGGATCAGAATGATTTGTCAGATGGGAACTACATGGGAAAAAATGAAAATCTTTTGAGGTCTGGACAACTGGGAATGTGCAACGATCCATACTGCACAACGTGCCCAACATATTACAATTTTACGGTGAACCAGAAGAACTCAAGAATGTCTGATACATTTGATGCTAAGGTATTATACTCAATTCTTTCATTCTCCATTTTTTGAGGTGCATAAACAAGGATATATGATTACCAGGGTCCTAGCATAAGTAGATTTCTAGGGAAACCTATTTCACGAATCACATGAGCATTCTTTCGTCTTAATTACTAGTCCTGGGAATCTTGGCCTTTACATTTTCATATTTTTGTATGCAGTTTTATCTGGTTCGTTAATATTTTTAAGGAGTTTCTGGTCATATGCATGCATTGATGACATAGTTCTATAGATGTTCTCAGAAAATTTTGATTTGATGCATATTTTGGTTACATGTCAAATCTATCAATCCAATCATATACTGGTCTAAGTCATATGTGCATAAAAATTAGAGCTACTACCTCATTAAGAATATGCTTCCTTTACTTTGATTATATGGACTTAGTCATCTAACCTCAGAAAATTGATTATGAGTATAAAAGCGTTGCTGATTGTGATTGTAATGAAGGTGCATTTATATGTTTCAAATCAAGCCACTAGATTGAGATTAGGGAATATAGCTAATGAGAGTCTCCGGAACAAAATTGTGAATTGATAATATTACGTAAAACAGAAGAAAGTCTAACAAATTTAGTGTTTCAGAGGGAACGTGGTAGTTCTTTATATGATCATGGCTGTGCAAAATGTTGATGAAATGCAGCAAGTAGTTCTCGGTAAGCCCCTGTTTGAGTCCCATTTTCTAAAAATTCATTTTTCCTCAAACTCATTTTCTACTACGCATTCTCCCAATAAAATAATTTTGTATATAAACCCAAAACTTTTATTTACTTTTTAAAATCATATTCTCCAAAAATCACTATTACAAAACTTATTTTCACATCATAGTGGGGCTCAACCAGGGATTAAGTGACCAGTGATGTACCAAGTTAGCGCTCTGCTAGACAGTAATTTTTACAATCTGTAATTTTATTTTTCTTAAGGAAGATTTTCTCAGAGTTTGTTCTCCAATGTACTGGATACTTCATGTGTTCTATCTAACATAGTTCAGCTATTCGTTGGAAGTTGAAACTGTAATATTGATTGTTCTAAAACTAGTTTCTTCCTGGCATCTTCAGTTGTTATGAATACAATTGTCTGCTTTAGACATGCAAAGTTAGTCCATTGGCTCACACTGTTTGATTTTCATGTGCCTATTTGTAGTTCCACAATATGATTTACGGAGATGCAAAAGGTTGGGCAAAGAGAATGTATTCTTTTTTGTGTCGTTATATTCCAGGAGTCATGAATCCTCATACAAAAGTAGTTCAGCAGTGGAACAAGTTCTTTGTGATCTCTTGCTTATTTGCAGTATTTCTGGACCCGTTATTCTTCTTTCTACTGGCAGTGTTGCAGGTAAATTTTTAAAAGTTGGTCGGCTCATATTATGTGCTTGAATCCATCTTCTGAATACATGCCTTCTACAAGAGTTAATGGTTATTAAATTATTTCTTTCTCATTATACACAATGGAAAACTAGTGCACAAGAAAACACCAAGTGGTTTGTTTAAATAAATATGTTCAACAAATAATTTATATTTATTAGTGTGATATATTATTTATTAAGTTGGAGTGTCATTTTATGAAGTTGTTATCTTGTTATCTACTTGGATAATGTGGTACATTGAATGATATCTTGGAAATATTCTGGCTATGCCACTTAGCATGGTCAAAATTTATTTGCTGTTCTGCAAGTTCGGGTGATGACCAAAGGTTCCGTTCAGATTTAGTCAGAAGGATCTGTAAAAGTGATTTTTTTTTATAACTACGCAGTTGACTTGCTGAAAATTTAAAATACATATGAAATCTTTGTCAGTGGAGTCTTTCTTTTTTCTCCGTTCCGTTGAGATTTGACAAGTAACTTCCATCACTATTCCAGTTCATTTTTTTGACAATACTACTTTGAGTCTGTTGCAATGTTCAGATCTATTGTATTGTTGAATGATGCTTTCTTTGAGCTTAGGCCACCCAATCAGTCTGTTTAATGCACTGACTTGCATGCTCAATGGAGATTTTAAACATTGAAAAAAAAAAAAAAAAAAAAGCAGTGATTACATCACATAAAATGCAAGATCAAAGTACATCAACAAGAAAAGCAAATCTAGCATCGCTTTAAGCTCAAAAAAATTATGAAGTTGTGAATAAGTAGCCAATTATTTTGTATGGATCAAGTCTCCATTGAGAGTTCGTTCCTTTTTGATGTTGTTTAATTAACAAGGAATGATTATGCTTTATTGTGGGGTCTTTGCTTGTAAGGCATTGTGTTGGAGGAATAGCGATACAGAATCAGAATGGCAGATTCTTACTGTTTAGTTGGCCCGAATCGGAGTGGCCATTCCAATTTAGCTTGGAAATACATTCCCGTTGTTTGGAAGATTTTTAAATCTTCTTTCAAGCTAATTTTAGGAGTTCCAATTAATGCAAAAATTGATTGAAGGTCCCCAAGTGACCAAATAAGTGTTGTTCTGTCCGCTCATTGCCTGTTTCAGCTTCATGCGAAGACCAGCCACTTACCTCTCTGATCTTCAAACCCAATTGCATGTACATAGACATAGGCACATTATTTTCTTTTCTTCCTTTTGTTTTATTTCCTTGTTTCTTCTTCTACCATGTTAACCCTTTTCTGTTCAAAGAAAGACAAAATGTTCCATAATCTAGGTGATGATAGCTATCAAAAATCATATGAAACTACTTGTATGAAGTTTCTTGCTTGTTCTTCTTGTGCTTTTCTTGAAGTGGGGTGAGGTGGGGCTAGTGGTGGTTTCTGGCTGGGTGTTTGAACGAGTGTTTGCTTTTGCTTCCTTACACCTCTTACATCTGCGTTAGATTTTGTTTATTCAACTCTTATATCCGTTGGAAACTTCATATTCTTTTCCATTTCCCTGAATGTGTGAGCGCCAGTACATGCTCCCATGCATAGTGATCTATGATTTACCTCCTCCAGTTTCCTATTCCTCTTTTTGGCTGGAGATATTCATATGCATATTTAAGAAACCATTTCAGGTTTTATTTGCTTCATTATTGCTATCACACATTAGTGTTTGTCACTCTGCGCTGATCTAATTGTTGCCTAAATATTATGACTAAAATTACATTACTGATGAACTATGCCTTATCAAGTTTATATGTTATCGCTTGGGATCAGGATAACAAGTGCATAGTATTAAATGGGCCCTTGACAACAATACTTGTGGTTTTGAGGAGCATGACTGACTTCATTTACTTAATTCACATGCTCCTTCAGGTAACTCATTCCCACCGCTCTTATCGTTTTTCATGTATTATGTTATTGTTAGCAATCGGATTGAAAACTTGCTCTTTATTACACTCTTCTATCCACCATTATCAATGTGTGATGGTAGTGTCAAATATGGATGCTACTGACCCATCACCAACTTGAAATCCTCGGTTATTGTTGCTAGTTAGCTCCTGTTTCGTACTTATTAAAAAACTAGATTTTAATTTAAGTCAAAGTCAACAATCAATCTCAACCACATATTTATCAATTTTTATCAAAATCTACTAAAAATTTGATTTTAATCTCCATCGAATAGGGGCTTGGTTTATTTCCTCTTATGTGAGCTTGTATTATTTTCCATGTTTGAAAATCATTGTTACATAACCAGGATCAGCCAGGTCTGGAGCCTTCTTTGAGACATCCAAATATGCCCATCTTGCCTTGACTTGTGAAGAAAACTTCACTGATTGCGCCTAATGTATAAGATTTTTCCCATTGAGTCTATGAGATGTAATCTGGAATTGGATGATAGAACTCTTAGAGGAACCAGAAACTTGTCCCATGGAGGTTTTATTTTCCTCAAATGTGATTATGGAAATTATCTTCTGAGATATTAGGAATAATTCTGGTTAATCAACTAAAAATATGAACACAGGATTCTGAAAATGGACTGTGATACCATGAAAGGTAAAGTTAATTTATAATGTTTGTGTTTGTATTTTCTGCATGATTATATTTCAATTTATACTTGGAATAATCGTAAATAATGTTAATCAAAACTAGTTGTAGGCACTGTTATTTAGAACAATAAAATTTCAGAAAAGAAAAACTTATCGATCGAGACTCGTGACAGCACGATGTCCTAAAGTGAAATTGTCCGTCGTAATTTGCTACGACCTCTTTGGACAATCACTCTCAGGATACAACGATCGAATTACTATGTGCAGCAATCACAAATGATTTCAGAACTCTCAAGGTTACTCCATAATAGCGTATAGAAATAATAGATGAACAAGAAAAGAAGTTTTTTTTTTTTTATGAATTGTTTCCGTGTTCATGTCTGAAAAAATAACTTGAATTTATAGAGAAAAATATCCATAACTTCCACAAGGATTAATGAAGAAAAAACTGAAAATTTATGGATTTCATTATTTCAAAAGAAACTGTCTCAACAGTCAGAAACAATAAAAATTAATTCGAAAATGATTAAAAAATAAATAGTAAAAATATTTATTTTTAATCAAAGAAATCCAATGCCCAAGGCCGTATCAAAGACTATTTAAATATGCGCGTGGAATGTGAATCGAACCACCGACCTCCCACATAAATTCCACATTTTCCACCACTTTGGCACTTTACGTAATTTATTTATTTCTTTCAATATATATATATATATATATATATATAACAATCCCCCACATGAAAGAAATAAGATAATTATAAATATTATTCTGGAGTAAGGAAGAAATCATGCAGGCTTAGGTGTCTTTCGACTTGAACATTGGCTTTGTATATTCTATCGAGTTTGCTAATTGTAGAGTGAATTATATCTTGAACTCATCAATTATGATTGCAAACTTGGACAATAGAAGACACATAATTTCTAAGACAATCATTGAGTTCTCGCAGTTGTGTTCATTTCGGCCATGAACTTTTCCAGTTTCTTTGAGTGCTCTAGAAAATTAGCCTTAATTCTCATAGGAAGCGGCCCACTTCCACACTCAAATATGTGCTTCTATCAAGAGTGTACTGTATCTAAACACCCAACTGATAACATCTATAGTAAGCATTAAGAGCATTAGCTCATCCTCTAACCAATACAGTTGGTACTACAACATCATAGGGAGGGGTTTAGAATAAATCCAATGTAGTACTCCCACAGATTACTCCAATAACTTTGTTGCCCCCATTGAACCTTGTCCATGGGATCTCCATTCGCAAGGTTGGGTTTCCGTTATAGATGATCCATTTTCTAATAGGCTTTAGCCCCATCCCCCTCGATGTTTTCTGAATTAGCTCTGTAGCTAATCCTTTGGTTAACGGGTCAGCAATATTATCACTTGACTTTACATAGTCAATAGCTATAACCCCATTCTTAAGCAACTGACACACAGTATTGTGCCTCCTACGGATATGTCTAGACTTTCCATTGTAGGATGAATTTTGAGCTCTCGAAAAAGTTGCTTGACTGTCACAATGAACAGAAATAGCTGGAAGTGGTTTTGACCACAAAGGAACATCCATAAGGAAATTCCTTAACCATTCAACCTCCTCACCTGCTTTATCTAAAGCTATGAATTCAGACTCCATAGTAGATCTCGCAATGCAGGTTTGCTTTGTGGATTTCCATGATAGGCACCGCCAGCCAAAGTGAAAACATATCCACTCGTAGATTTGGTTTCATTCGTATCCGAAATCCAATTAGCATCACAATATCCCTCTAATACAGCAGGGAATTTGGTATAATGTATTCCCCAATCTAAAGTGTATCTCAAATACCTCAGTACACGAATAAGAGCCTCCCAATGATCACCATTAGGATTACTAGTATACCTGCTTAGTCTACTCACCGCATATGCAATATCAGGTCTTGTGCAGTTCATGAGATACATGAGACTACCAATCACTCTAGCATAATCTAACGCAGAAACACCAGGACCTGAGTGTTTTCTTAAATGTATACTTGCATCATAAGGTGTTTTAGCAGGAACACAATTATATTGACTAAATTTCTTAAGCACTTTCTCCACATAATGAGATTGGGTTAGAGTGATTCCTTCAGAATTTCTTAATATTTTAATTCCTAAAATAACATCAGCAAGACCCATATCTTTCATCTCGAAGTGCTTTTTCAGAAACTGTTTAGTCTTATTAATCACAACTAAACTAGTTCCCATAATCAGCATATCATCAACATATAAGCAAATAATCACACCACAATTATTTTCAAATTTGCTATATATACATTTATCAACTTCATTTATAACATAACCACTAGATGTCAAAACATTATCAAATTTTTCATGCCATTGCTTAGGAGCTTGTTTAAGGCCATAAAGTGATTTTTTAAGTCTACATACTTTATCTTCTAGGCCTTCTACAACAAATCCCTCAGGTTGGTCCATGTAAATCTCCTCTTCTAAGTCTCCATTTAAAAACGCAGTTTTGACATCCATTTGATGAATAATAAGATCATATAAAGAAGCAATAGCAATTAATATCCTAATAGAGGTAATCCTAGTCACAGGTGAATAAGTATCAAAGAAGTCGACTCCTTCTTTTTGTCTATATCCTTTAGCTACAAGTCGTGCTTTGAACTTATCAACTGAACCATCGGCCTTAAGTTTCTTCTTAAACAACCATTTGCATCCGATTGGCTTACATCCTTTAGGTAAATCTACCAGCTCCCAAGTGTTATTAGAAACAATAGAATCGTATTCACTATTTATGGCTTCCTTCCAAAAGATGGAATCTGGCGAAGCTATGGCTTCACCAAAAGTACTAGGATCATCCTCTACTAAGTAGGTCAAAAATTCAGGACCAAAAGATGTTGCAGTCCTTGGTCTTTTGCTTCTTCGAATTTCAGCTTCTTCTAATTCATAGGGTTCCTCTCTTACTCTAGGAGTCACACTAAGAGAACTACTAGGTCCTTCAGATTTTTCTTTAAAAGGAAATCGATTTTCAAAAAATTCAGCATCTCTGGTTTCAAAAATTGTGTTTTTATCAATATGACTATTTTTTGAGTCAATGACTAAAAATCTGTAGGCTTTACTATGAAGAGTATAGCCAATAAAAACACAATCTACAGTTTTAGGACCAAGCTTAGTTCTCTTAGGTGCTGGAATAGAAGCTTTAGCAAAACACCCCCACACTTTAAGATATTTATAAGAAGGCGCTCTACCCTTCCACATTTTCATAAGGGGACTTATCATTTTTCTTACTAGGAATTCTATTAAGAATATAAGAAGCAGTAAGAAGAGCTTCCCCCCACATGTGAAAAGGCATTCTAGAAGAATTTAGCATTGAAATGACCATATCTTTAAGAGTTCTATTTTTCCGTTCAGCTATCCCGTTAGACTGGGGAGAGTAAGGGGGTGTAACTTCATGAATGATACCATTATTAACACAAAATTTTTCAAAATCCCTAGTATATTCTCCTCCCCTATCAGATCTTAAGACTTTGATAGTTTTATCAAGCTGGTTTTCAACTTCAGTTTTATATGAAATAAATTTAGTAAAACTTTCATCTTTGCTCTTAAGAAGATAAACATAACAATATCGGGAATAATCATCAATAAAAGTAATAAAATACTTATTTCCACTACGAGTAATATATCCTTTTAAATCACAAAGATCAGAATGTATTAAACTTAATAATGAAGTAGTTCTATCAACTTTAGGAAATGGTTTTTTAGCAAATTTAGATTCAACACATGTTTCACATTTAGCGGTTGGAGATTTTTCAGTCTTAGGAATATTTCCTAGACTCATCAATTTTTTAATAGAAGTCATATTAACATGTTCAAATCTAGCATGCCATATATCATAAGAATCCACCAAGTAAACAGAAGAAGTAGATGCTTTATTATTAATCACAGAAACATTGAGTTTAAAGAAGCTCTCATCAGCATACCCTTTCCCAACGAAAGAACCACCTTTAGATAGTACAACTTTATCACTTTCGAATACAATCTTAAACCCCTTTTTAACTAGGATAAAACCAGACACCAGATTTTTCCTAATATCAGGTACGTAAAGAACATCCTTCAAACTAAGTATGTTTCCAGAAGTAAATCTAAGCGTCACAGTTCCTTTTCCCTCGACTTTGGAGGAGGAAGCATTTCCCATGAACAGACATTCTCCATCACTAACAGGAGTGAATGAAGAAAATGCACCTCTCGTGCAGCAAATATGCTTGGTAGCTCCAGAATCTACCCACCAGTTTGTCATGTTGCTTATTAGATTAACTTATGTCACCATAGCAGAGAAGTTTCCATCCTCTACTACATGCGCCTGATTCTTCACAGCTTTTCCTTTCCTATTTCTGCAATCTTTTGCATAGTGACCTGTTTTACCATAAACAAAACAATCACCAACAGTTTTATTTTTAAATTGGGGTTTAGACCGATTGTTTTTCCTAATGAGTTTCTTTCCCTTGTTTGTCTCTAAAGTTCCGAGTCTTCGAAGAATTTCCAACAAAATTCTTACCACTAGAATTTCCCTCAATAAGATTAGCTTTGACACCCATATCTGGTTTCTCTTTACGTTCTGCCATCCTATTGTCTTCCTCAATCCTAATCCGGACAATCAGATCCTCTAATTTCATTTCTTTTCTCTTATGATTCAAACTATTTTTATACTCTTTCCAAGCAGGTGGTAATTTTTCAATAATAGCAGATACTTGAAAACCCTCACAAATTTTATATCCCTCAGCAAGAATCTCATGAATGATAATCTATAATTCTTCAACTTGACTAACAACAGTTTTAATATCATCCATTTTAAACTTAAAAAATTTCCCTACAACAAATTTCTTAGTTCCAGCATCTTCGGTAGCATACTTCTTTTCTAATGAATCCCATAATTCTTTAGCAAATTTACATGACCAGTAAACATCGTACAAATCTAATGACAAACAATTCAAGATATAATTTCTTCACATATAATCTTTATGTTCCCAAGCAGTTAGGACTTCAGTTTCCTCATCGGTAGGATTATCTTGAATTGCAGCAACAGGTTTTTCAGATTTAATAGCATCAACCATTTTAAGAGTTGTCAAATAAAATCGTAATTTCATTTGCCATCTCTTAAAATTTTTCCCATCAAATAAATCAGGCTTTTCAGTATATTTAGGCAGAGGAACATCTACTGCAGCCATTGCAACTTAATTATAGCAATAATTTCACTTTAGATTGTTAATCAAAACTAGTTGTAAGCACTGTTATTTAGAACAATAAAATTTCAGAAAAGAAAAACTTATCGATCGAGACTCGTGACAGCACGATGTCTTAAAGTGAAAGTGTCCGCCGTAATTTGCTGCGACCTCTTTGAACAATCACTCCCAGGATACAACGATCGAATCACTATGTGCAGCAATCACAAATGATTTTAGAACTCTCAAGGTTACTCCAGAATAGCGTATAGAAATAATAGATGAACAAGAAAAGAAGATTTTTTTTTTTTATGAATTGTTTCTGTGTTCATGTCTGAAAAAATAACTTGAATTTATAGAGAAAAATATTCATAAAAATATTCATAACTTCCACAAGGATTAATGAAGAAAAAACTGAAAATTTATGGATTTCATTATTTCAAAAGAAACTGCCTCAACAGTCAGAAACAATAAAAATTAATTCGGAAATGATTAAAAAATAAATAATAAAAATATTTATTTTTAATCAAAGAAGCCCAAGGCCCCAAGGTCCTACCAAAGACTATTTAAATATGCGCGTGGAATGTGAATCGAACCACCGACCTCCCACATAAATTCCACATTTTCTACCACTTTGGCACTTTACGTAATTTATTTATTTCTTTCAATTAATATATATAATATATATATATATATATATCTGACAAATAAAAGGCTAGAAAGTACGAGAAAATGCTTTCATAGCTAGCAATTCATCTAATTCTGGGAAAAAAATGTGTATATATACACACATATACATACTATCACAACTGGTTCCAAAATATCTGAAATGTTGTCGGGTAGGATATGTCCAATGTACAACCTAGTATGTCTCCACATTCTCAACTATTCCCAATATCAAACTTCTACTCATATTTATCTTAGGACCAGACATGAATGGATGTGATAACTGATAAACATCTTCAGAGGTAATATTAAATGGGCCTCCAAAGCTTTCCAAAAATAGAAAGTGATATTGGCAAATAATAAATTTAAAAATGCATTGCTGCCCTATCAGTGGATGTGAAAACTAAAAAAATCCTAGGAGGATATGAAATGAGCCCTTGAAGCTTTCAAAAAGAACCAAATGTTTTGGGAAATAGTAACTGTCATACCGAAATCCTTTTCACTTCTACCTCAAATCCCTTCAGTAAATAATTCTCCTTAGCCCCCTCTACTGGGAAATATATTTCTTACATAACTTATTTCCTAATGTGCATTTACAAATAGTATTGGAACATGTATAATTCAGAATAAAAAGAAATAGAAATCACCTGTAGATAGAACATTATGGACCAAAAGAAATACCAACTAAAGGAATTGTTGTTTATGCAATATTTGAATTTTTTTCTGTTTGAATGCATGGCCAGATATCCCATTTTCATTTTTGCAGTTTAGGCTTGCTTATGTTAATCCTGAATCTAGAGTTGTTGGAGCTGGAGATTTAGTTGATGATCCAGAGAAAATTGCCCTGAATTATCTTTCTGGATACTTTGCCATTGATTTCTTTAATCTGCTGCCTCTTCCTCAAGTAAGGATCTCTCCCCTCGTTGCTCTTTTGTTTCACGATAATGATGTATTTTTCTAGTACTATCCCCCCCCCCCCCCCCTTCACAATTTTGGTATCGCTAAGCATATTAGGTATCAGACAAAATAGAAACATTTTTTTTCAATTGTCAGGAGTGAAGTACTCACACACTGGATTTCAGTCTAACCTACCGGTCTAATCTTTATTCTTAATTTTAGATATATTTGTTAAGTAATAAATGGATGATATCATTATTTTTCGTTTGCTTTTGTGGTTTACCAACCTTCCATGGATGTTATATTGAATATTTTATTTAGATTAGGTTAATAGTTAATACATTGGCCTACCTCCTAAAACTTTTCAGTTGTCACACCAGTTTATGGTGTTATTCTTTCTTTATTTTTTCTGGATTTTGTTAGTTAAGTTTTGTAGTCTTGATTTACCAAATTAACAGGTTAGAATGATTGGACTGTTTACTTTGTGTAGATCATTATGCTGGTGATATTGCCCAAATCCTTGGGAACATCTGGGGCTAATTATGCGAAAAATTTGTTGCGGGCTGCCATTCTTGTTCAGTACATTCCTAGGTTGTTCAGGTTTTCACCTTTGCTTATAGGTCAGTCTCCAACTGGCTTCATATTTGAGTCAGCGTGGGCAAATTTTGTCATAAATCTTCTCACATTTGTGTTGGCTGGCCATGTGGTGGGTTCGTGTTGGTATCTCCTTGGCCTACAGGTTTTCCTTGTGACTTTAATAGCTTTCCTCATTTAATTAATTTCTCAGAAATCTCGATGCATCTTGATTGTCCCTAGTTCTGCATAAGTAAAACTAATAATTTTAGTGTGCTTTCAATGTTGCTAAATGCTGTATACCCAAATTACATGAAATGTCTAACTTCAGAATAACATTTACCTTTGTTTTATGGCCGTCTCACATGCTTTTTCCATCTTTCCCCTCTTGTTTTGGCAAGGTTCATTGATTTTTCTGGAATTCCTGTTTAAAATTATGGTAATACACTTTTTTATGACACCCGTATGAGATTCTATCTTTCTGATCTTGTTATGATTTCTTCACAGAAAGTGCAGGAAGCTTTGGATGAGTTTTTTCTTTCAAATGATGCTTGTCACTTGAAAATCGTTAACAAAGAACTAGTTAATTTACTATAATTTTCTTGCATGATACACATTGGATTGCTGTTCTTCCTACTCTAGATTGATTACTTGTATACTTGTTTATCTCTAGAGAGTGAATCAATGTCTTCGAGATGCGTGTCATAGCTCCAACATTTCGGACTGTACGAAATTCATTGACTGTGGGCGTGGAAATGAATCAAATGGTCATAAATTATTTAAGGACAATGCAACATGGGAGCAATGGAAGAGCAATATAAATGCAACTGCTTGTTTTTGGAAAGACAGTTTCCCATATGGAATTTATATCCAAGCGGTCAATCTAACCACCAAGCAAAGTGCTGCAACGAGATATGTATACTCATTGTTTTGGGGGTTCCAGGTATATTTGCACGATAACATTGTTTAGGTTTTTCTGTTAAACAGAAGACTTTTTTTTCCTTTCCCATGTATGCTATGCTGAAATTTATTTGGAGGTTGTCATGCTAAAACTTAAAAAAAGAAATTGTAAATGTCTTTTTTATGTTTTTGTGATAAAGTCTCCTGGGCGAAGTCAATTCATAAGCGTGTCGTGAAGCATTGATATTTGGCTGAAGCAAAGATCTAATAAATAATAGATAAATTTTCTTAAATCAGATTGAAGCTGTATTTTCAAGTAAGTTTTGTGAAAGCTCATTTCGAGTGCTTTCTTAAGAAAAGAGGGTTAGGACATTAACGTACAGATTTTTTTGGAGTTCAATTCTTGATCATTAATATGCAGTAACTTTGTCACATGACTAAAGGCTAAAGAACAAATATTTAGAAGAAAGAATAATTTTTCATTTAAGTAAATTCTGATCCAGGCGTTGGCTTCCTTATGTTTAAATTGTTCATAAGAAGAAAAGAGAAATCTGATGAATGTGGGCTGGTTCATGTCTGAATTTTCTGACTTCATACATTAGCAAATCTGGTATTTAAATTTCTGCCAGTGATAGATGAAGATATCGTAACAGAAAAAGAAATAAACAAGCTGAGCATTGAAGAAACATTCTTGAAGTGTACAAATTACTTAAAGTCGTACTTGTTTTCTTGAAAATGCTAATTTTCCTGATGAGACCATTTATCTTGTGGTGGTTTACAAAGCAAATTAGTACCCTTGCTGGGAATCAAGTTCCAAGCTATTTTGAAGCGGAAGTTCTTTTCACAATGGCCATCATTGGAATAGGCCTCCTGCTTTTTGCTCTGCTGATAGGAAATATGCAGAATTTTCTCCAAGCTCTTGGGCGCAGGTAACATGTTCGTGTATCCATGCTATGCATTCGACATGTTCATAATATTCTTTCAAACATGATTTGCTAAATTTTAGAGATTTGATTACCTTATTATTCATTGTGAAAAATATGTGCTTCAATATAGCAGTTGCATTCTCCCAGCATTCCATCAAAAAGTGTGGTTCACATCTCGAACATGGCTTATCCATGCTCTGTTAAAAAAATGAATAAAAACGTTATTCTTCTTCATCATCTATTACATTAGTTGACATCATATTTTCTCAAGTTACAAAAAATAGCTAACACTGGCAGTGAATTCATTTTCCTTTCGTCAGGAGGTTAGAAATGACTCTGAGACGCCGTGATGTTGAGCAGTGGATGAGACATCGCCGCCTGCCCGTAACACTAAGAAGGTGCCATCTTGATTTCCTTTACTTATGACACTTATTTTGGACCCTTTTTTCTTTTTATAAAAGGCTTTCCTCGATTCCAATCTAAATATTATCTCAAAATGTATGATTACTTTTCATGCAGGCAAGTTATACAAGCAGAACGTTATAATTGGGCTGCCACCAGAGGGGTAAATGAAGAAATGCTACTGGAGAATTTACCTGAAGACCTTCAAAGGGATATACGGCGTCATCTTTTTAAGTTTGTCGAGAAAGTAAGTTCCTACTCACCAAAGCGTAGATTGACGTGAAACAAAAATCTAGGACGAGAGATATCTAAGCATGGCATGGATGATCGTGTGAAAGCAAAGAAAAGACAACATACCACTTGAACCTATATAGGATAAAGACAAGGATAACTGATCAACTTTTAGATGAGGACATGAGGTAGCCGTTCTGTTTTGACTAAGAAAATGAATTTGTACTGCATGTGAGAAGGCGTGTTGGAGATGCAAATATATTAATGAATTCATCTCCTCGGAGATGCTCTTTTAAATGACGCGGTTCGATAATATTAAGTTTGTGTTTTATTTTTTCTGGTTAAACCTGTCCTCTTTAAGTCTGAGGTTTTAAGTCCCTTGTATAGTTGAGTTCATTGGGATCTTGTGCTTCAGGATTTTTCCAGGTTAATAAATCATTTTGCCTGTCAATCAGTTTCTAATTGCACAAATTACCATCTCCATGGTCTATATTATGGAGTTTTCGTTGTCTGATAAAATTTCTGGTATGTTGTCATTTTAAAGGTCCGAATTTTTCAACTTCTGGATGCACCCGTCATGGACGCCATATTTGAGAGGCTACGCCAAAAAACATATATTGAAGGAAGCAAAATCTTATATCAAGGTGGTCTGATTAACAAGATGGTGTTCATAGTTCGGGGGAAATTAGAGAGCAGTGGGGAAGATTCGATTCCAGCTCCCTTGTCTGAAGGAGATGCGTGTGGAGAAGAACTTCTCACATGGTGCCTTGAGCATTCTTCTGTAAATAAAGGTACCTGTTTGGTTTATAAACTGGTTCATTTATGATTTTGAGGTAAAAAGTATTGGTTGAAAATTAGAGAGAGAAAATGTCTTTGATTAAAAAGTGGTTTGAGAAATTGTGTAATTTATAAACCAGAAATGTACGGTTCCTTTAATCATTTTATAAGCTATGAAACATGAGTAATTATAATTCTAAAGTTGATCAACTACAAATAATCTGGTCTTCTGTCTACTTTGACAATTTGAAGCTACATCATTAGAAATGCTGCAAGCTCTTTTACCTGCTGAAGTAGAAACAGCGAATCTTTCGAGGTATTCACAGCAATTCTTGGTACAAAACCGTGTGAAGATTGAACACTTAATCATCAAAATTCACTTTTACCATTGATTTCTTAAAGAAGTAATTATTTTGAAATCAACTATACAAAGAATTGACTCATCAGATCTGCTGGATAGATCAAATTTGTGCATGTTCAGCCAGGGTTGTAGGAACCAAAGAAGTGAGAGTAGTACCAACTGAACATAATTGTATATTTGGAAAATTGTACTCAACATTTTCTTAATCTTTTCTTTTTCAGATGGAAAAAAAATAAGGATTCCGGGACACAAATTGCTGAGCAATAGGCTTGTGAAATGCTTAACAAATGTAGAAGCATTTATATTGCGAGCTTCAGATCTTGAAGAAGTCACCAATCTTTTTGCAAGATTCTTGAAAAGTCCACGCGTTCAGGGGGCCATAAGGTAATTTCAACCTTTGTGAATCTGATAGGGCATCACATTGGCCTCTGTTTGGTAAACATTTGTTTATACATTTTGTTTATAAACGGACACATACAACATCTCATTGGACTATTTTTTTGAAAAGTCAACGATTGTGGCAAGTCAAAGATTCCCGCTCACCATATCTGACTTTTCAACAAAGTGGATCAATTAGATGCTGACACGTCACCATTTATAACACAGGCTGACCTGGTTTACACAATCCCAATAGCCTCTCTCTTATCAATTAACACCATTCAGTAATCTACCTAACATTTTATTCCGTTATTCTAAACTTTATGGGGGTAAATATAACTTTTCTTCTGTCAAATTAAAATGACGTAAATGCAAGGGAAGAAAGGAGAAAGTGTCTTCGGAACACAGCTTCTTTCCATCTATATGGTGTAGCCTCACTCTTTCAGATATGTATCATATGTTCCACTGCAGATACGAATCACCTTACTGGCGAGGCTTAGCAGCAAGACAAATTCAAGTTGCATGGAGATATAGGAAGAAGCGAATAAGTCGTGCTGATAGCTCGTAAAACCAAGTAATTGATCTCGACGCTGACATTTACTTAGTGTAGTATACATATATATATTGTGATATAACTTCCAATAGCACTCCGTGGCAATATTGTGCGATCCCTAGTAAATTTTAAATACGGCACGTAACTTATATCTGTACCAAGGATAATAATTATGTGAAAAAAATCTACAAGTATTTTGGCTTGAGTTGATAAATATATATTTCTTCTGTACCAATATTACAGTGTTAGAATAGCGATCTTGAGATATTGGAACAAACAATCCAAGGAGAAGGATGAAACTCAGAGGTTTGGCGTTGGAAGTTCTGGAGGAGTTTTGATATTTTATGTTTGGTATATTGAAGTAGAGAAATATTTAGTATAGATAAAATAAAATTGGTTATATATTAAAAATAATTTTTTAAAAATTATGTCGACTTGACTGATGTTTAAAGAACGAATCAACTTTGAAATATATCGTACTATGCTACGAACATCTTCGAAATTATATACTCTATTTTTTGAACTCCAATTCGACCTCATTCCATTTCGATTGATGTTGTTGATTCTTCATCCTTCCTCTTTCCAAATCAATGCTCGGTCGACTTTCAAAACATTATTATAACCATTAAATTTTGCCTTCATCAATGACAATATTTCTCCCAAACCTGATGGAGAATACATGAGACATGTATAGCTGAAGAGCTCAAAGGCTTGACATTTTGGGCTGACACAATTTTATGTTTATTGCAATGTTTAATATGTAAATTCTAATTATACATTTACTGAGTGTGAGTTAAATTATTGTACTTATATTTAAAATATGTTAAGATGATTTCAATGAGATGAATCTAGTTTAATTTGATTTTAATTAAAGAAATTTCATCCAATACTTAGAGAAGTTGATGATGCACAGTCAATGAATGATGGTCATCACGCGAAATTATTAATTTGTATCGTGGAATAAGTACAACTTCAGTGAAATAAATGACGATTATAATTTTTTTCAACTGTAAGGTCCTCAATTTTTCGTATTCAAGAGAGAATTTGACAAAATTATGTAATTGAAATTAAATTGAAGTATAACTATGCAATGAAACAAATTGAAATACATGTAACATATTGACATTAAATGAAAGTATAGTTACTATAAATGGAATTTATACAATATTAAAATAAATTACATAGACTTCCTCTAAGTTTTATGATGATTTCATAGACAACTCCTCTCTTTTTGAAAGTTACAAAACTTTACTGAAAATTTACTTTTCATAACAAATTTCTCTTAACAAAAAGTATATATTGCAAATTTTACTCGTGTACTATTTTCAATTGTCATTTCATTTCATTTAAATATTATTATTTCCTTCTTTTCCATCTAAGGTATTTTTCTTCTTTCTTTCTTATTATTTCTTAAAATATATTTTCTATGCTTTGATTTAAATAAGATTATTTTTAATATATATGGATACAATTGTATTACTCAAAAACTAGTCTACATTCGTAATTATTACAATTTACAGACCAAGGGCGCTTAGCCTAGTGGTAAAGACAAGCTCACTTACCGGACTTGGTTCCCGGTTCTAGTCTCACGGCCCACCCCTCAGCTCCCCCCTTTGTAATGCTAAAAAAAAAAAAAAAAAATTAATACAATTTACAAATCAAAATTGAAAAATAACACAATTTTTCAAATCATTTATATTTTTCAAAATCACTTTTTAACCACGGATTTCAAAAATTATTATAAACCTCAAGGGAAATATGCCTTATTTTGAATTTAAAACACAAAATAAGAAAAGTTTGTGTAATTATTGAAAAAAAAAAAAAAATGTCATAACTTCACGCAAAGTATCAAGTATGCATCATTCAATTATTTTATTCAAGATTTGTTCATATCTTGAAAATAAGAGATGTCTCTGAAATTATCAGAAGAAATATAAGGGAAAGTTTGTGTAATTTAAAAGCTTTTTTTTAAAAGAAAAACAATTTTACTTATTTAAATATAAAAAAATGAGAAACTACTTACTCCCTTTTGATTTAGCTAAAAAATATATTTTTAATAATTTTAAATAAATGTTAATAAAATATATGATTGTAAATTTGATATTTTAAAAAATGTGAAGTTGAATATAAATTTGAGGCATAGTGGAAAGTTTTATAAAAGAATGGGTGTCTAAATATTAATTTCAAAAACAGCAGAGGACATATTTGTCATTACAAATCATAATAAATAAATAGTAGCACGTTTCTTTACAAAAATGATTCAATGAATTCCGAAAATGGAAAACAGGGTTACAGATAGGGGTGTAAACGGTTTGATTTGGGCGGTTTTTGATAATTTTTCAAACCAAACCATTTAAAGCGGTTTGAGGTTTTTCCAACCCAAACCAAACCATTTCATTTCCGAAATCAAACCAAACCAAACCATTTTTTGCGGTTTGGTGCGGTTTTAAACCGCGGTTTACAAACGAAACTAAACTAATATATGTAAATCGAGTTAAAATAATTATTGAAATAGAATTTTGAATTAAGATATCAAAATTAATTGCAAATAACCCAACGACATTACGGATAGATGTTATAAAACTAACAAAATTAAAATATATGGGTAAACAACTTCTAAAATAGATACAAATGCACAATCACAAACAAATGTTCACAATAATATCAAAAAAACCTAATAGATAACACAATCTATTCTCAAGTTAGATTTTCCTATTATTTCACAACAAAACAACTTAAATTCAAATATACTGTATTTCAAGCAAAACTACTGAACTACATGATGAAAGAATGATGCTTTAGGAATTTAGAGTTTGATGAATTACAGCTGATGATAAAAGATCTCAAGTACAATTACTTTTGCTTAGATAACCATAAATACTCAAGTCATGACTTGCTAAATTAACAGAAGACAAATATTATAACCAAGAAAAAATAAATAATGAGCAAGTTTATGCATACTCCCCCAAAAAAATCATAGGATAAAAAACAAATAAAGTAAGAAAGTCATCGGTAGTACTTAGTTGTTAACACTAGCAAAATGTCTTTCTTAACAATAAAGGAAAAGCAAGGTGCGCTTTCATATAAATTGAAAATAAAAGCAGTAAATTTTTTTGTATTTTTGCAATTAAAAAATTAAATTTTAATTGTAATTTTTTAGCGGGTTGGCGGTTGGAAACGGGTTTTGAAAAATGAAATCTAAACCAAACCATTTGAAAGCGGTTCGGTTTGGGTCAAAATCGAAACGTTGACGGGTCCGCGTGGATCCGAACCAACGGTTTCGAAATTGCGGTTTGATATCGGTTTGACGGTTTGACGGTTTCATTGTACAACCCTAGTTACAGTGATAATGTATCATGTATCATATATCCTGTATCCAGTAACATACGCTCATTGTACGGAAAGCGATAAAAACCGAAAATTGCATCATTAGCTTCTTCTTTATTGTTCCAACAACAAATTAGTTGTCATTCTTTCATTATTATTGCAAAACTAGACTTTAACAATGTAAATCGTCTAAATTTCCGTTAAATGATACATGATTCGTAAAAAGTATGTTTCATCTAAAATTTCTAGTTACCAATGCAAGATGTATCATATAATTTGACATATGAAAATGTGCGGTTACTCTCGTTTATTGCTTTGGACTAATACGTAGAAGAAAAAAATCATAAAAAATTATATTCTACATATAAAAAAAATTGATTGGGCTTGGTTGCCCAGATCTAACCATGGTCTTGTGATGATTTAATGGAGATCTAAAAGATTTTGCTTCTATTACCAATATTTTTAATAGCCTGGTTGGTATATCGTTTCTGAACGGTTATTTATAAATAGCGACGTGACAATATTTCGTTGGTCCTTTTTGTGAAAAGTAAAAATTGATGGGCGGAAATTTTTAATCGGCTAAAATTATTGACTTTAAAAAAAAAAAAAAACTGTCTAATTATATGTTGTTATGTGATCGTTTATAAACAAAATTTACCATATAGGGTCTTCGCTGTGTGTAAAAAAGATGGGGACATTAATATGAAGAGGCTTATGAATTATTCTATTTGAACAATGTCTTTGACAATGAACTTAACAAAAGCTCACATGTGATCTGTGGGGTTCACACGCCAATGTGGACCCTACACACCACAGAGACCTTATTGTCAATCTCATTGTCAAGGACATTGTGAAAGTAGACTTATTAAAATACTAATACATCAAGTATCTAATTGAAGGTCGAGTTGATGACCAAAGAATTATAAAAAGTAATGAAAAACTCACTTTAAAAAAAAAAAATTGAACCGAGGTGAGCCGTGATTTTTTAGATGAACCAACCAGTTTTTATGTCATTTTAACAGGTTTCATAATATAAATTCCAGTTAGTTATTATATATAGCGATAAATAAAACTCAGTTTTTGGTTAAATCATTGGATGCTCCACTTAATAAATTTTTATACGACACTTAGGCATGTCAAAAAAGCTTGTCGGCTCGAGCAGCTCGAGCAAAGCTCGGCTCGTTGCTCGAAGGATCGAGCCAAGCCTCAAAATTTGACCCAAGCTCCCGGGCCGACCCGTGTGGTGGCCATTTTGGCCTGTTCAAGACGGGCAAAAATGGCCTGACAGCTTTAATTGCCTGTTGTAAGTTGCCTGCAACACACTTACGTGTCAACACGTTTGTTGACACGTAAGTGTGTTGCAGGCAACTTAGCTGCCTGCAAACTAGCTGCCTGCACACGCAGACAACTAGTTAAATTTTTATTTTTTTAAATTGAGAACTGATTGAATCGATTTATATAATTGGACTTTAATTTGAAAAAATTGTTATATTTTTAAAAATTAAGTTCTTAAAAATCGTTTTGTGTATTTTAAATTATTATTTTTTAAAAAATATTGTGCACGAAATATTTTATTCTTGTACAATTTTAACTCCGCATATATTGATCGTAGACGGTCTCAAGCCTGAAAAATGAAGAGGGTTGTAACTTGTAACTTTTATTGAATATATACATAATATAATACAATTAGTATAAAATTTACAAAATCTATATTTAAATTTTAATTGGATATAAAGTTATGGTTGATATGTCAACTATATTTTTTGTGCAAATTATATTTAAGTAAACACAATTCATTTTCCATATATGACTTTAATATATATATAAAAGCAAAATCAAAATAAAAAAAGGGCCAGCTCGGCTAAGCCCGGGAAGTCGATACAAAAAAGCTCGAGCCTTAATGTTCGACTTGCGAGTTGGCTCGGTTCGACTCGTTTACACCCCTAACAACACTTGAAGTTGGAAAACCAATTTAGCATGTGTTTGGTAAATTAACAAAATGATTTATAAGCCAGTTTATAAATTATACGATTTCTCAAATAATTTTTTAACCATACACATTTTCTCTCTTCAATTTTTAACTACTACTTTTTACCTCAAAATCATAAATAAATCAGTTTATAAATCAAACAGTGTTAGTATATTACTATTAGCTTAATAAATAAAAGATTGAAGCGTGAGGATTACTCGATTAGGCGATGTAGTGCAATAATAACGAAAAAATATAGATCAATTTGTTGGAAATTTTAATACGTTGATTTCCACTTTATTTTTTCCACAGGATCTTTCGATGTTCAAAATAAAATAAGCAAATAAGAAAATAAATACGAACACAGAAATTTACGTGGTTCGACAACTTGCCTACGTACACGGACCCTCGCCAAAGTTTTTCACTATATATTAAATTGTTACAAATATATAGATTTTTCACTCACCAACCCAATCCCACAGACCACAGAGATAATACAACAAACGAGCTTTACCACATATAATTTCTACCCTTTGATTTACACTACAAAGAGTTACAAGAAACTTCACAATATGTTAGGCTCACAATTTTCTCTCTTTGATCACAGTGTGGCCATCAAGAATTTTTCTTTCAAGGCACACGACATTGCCTCTCTTGCAGTATATTCAACAAAGCAATATGCACTCCCTTTTATAATACTTCAACCACGTGGTTTCAACTATTCATGAATAGGGCAATCATATCAACTTTCATAATTAGTCAAAAGTAGCCCATTTTCTTTTACCTTTAATCATGAAAGTGACATGTCTCTTTCCTTTCACCAAGAGACAAAGTCTGATTACTCCTCTGTACCACCGAAAGAGCAAAACAAAAGTAGTTGTCATAATCATGCATTTGTTGAATTTTGGTCAAATACCCAACACAATTTGCTATTCATGCAATAAGTTGAGGACTAGTAGTGCAATTTTTCAAAAATACAAATTTTGAGAAAAATGCACTTGTGAAAGTTGAAACCCTTCTCTCTCTCCCCCTTTTTTCTCACCGTGTGATGAGACCAGAATTAAAATAAATTCGTCAGTTACAGGCCAGCAACTACCGTATATAGCCTGGCCACCGTACATTAGTAGTGATTATGTATTAATTTGTGTCGTATCTACGCACGTACGGAGAAGGTATGACTATTAAATACGGGGTGGCTATTATCCCTCCCCAGATTTCTCCACTTCCATTTCGTTTCACCCACTTCTTCTCTCTCTCGTATGCACTTAATGCTTATATATATATATATATACACAAACATGTTACGTGTGTGTGTGTGATTTTCCTGGTGTTACACTGTCCAAAAATGAGATATTAATGAGACTTGACCAGTGGCTTCAACATTCAAATTTTCATTTGTTTTGTAGTAATCTTGTTATTATGATTTTTTTCCTGATCGTTTTCTTATTTACGTAATCTGTTATTTGATTTACTTATTACAGCAATCTCATTTATGACTGTAATATTATGGGAACGGGAATAGTTGATTCATTTACCACAGTTTCTTGAATACAGTACTGTCAGTGATATTATCAGCATTATTATTATTATTATACGCACCGAAGGTTTTGGTGAGGCTAATCGAGGAATGGAGTTTGGTTCCGGAGGCGATGATTTTGACGGTGGCGACCACCGGGATTCTGCTGATCTTCACCGGAGGAAAAAGCGTTATCATCGGCACACTGCCCACCAAATTCAAAGACTTGAAGAGTAAGGCCTTTTAATTATCCCATGCAAATGATCACTTCGCTTGTAAAAGACTTGTCTTGTCGAATATTCATTAGAACTTCATTAGAACTTCTCGTCACCCACATGGACGGACCAGGATTTTTCTTTAGGGCAGGCGGAGGTAGACCTTTCGGATCGTCCCAAATTTATTTATTTATTTAATGAATAGGGTCAAAGCCTCAAGGGTGAATCTCAACTTTTACATTTCACGTTTGGAACTTTGGATTAGAATTAGGTGGAAATTACAAATTTACGAAGTGTTCGGTGGCCACAACTGTCATTTTTTTGTTTATTTTAATGTTTTCTAGGTAGATCTGTGGTTAAAAACTGGAGAGAGAAAATATGTGTGGTTAAAAAGTAGTGTGAAAAATTGTGTTGTTTATAAATTGATTTATAAATTATAATTATTCCGTAAAAGAACGGTTTGTTAGTTAAATTAAAATTGAGCCAAGTATTTAATCCATTTCAATTGTTCTTTTAGGGTGTGTTTGATTGCAAATGTAGAAAAGAAAATAATTTCTAACTTTGTGAGAAAAAATTTTCTTAGTAAAAGGGTAAGAAAAGATTTGCTTGGAAAATAGGCTTGTTTGTACTTAATGTGATTGTACTTAGAAAATATTTTCTAGGCTAAATGAAACAACCAAATACAAAAAAGTGAAAAATAAATTTCACGATGTGACGTTTTCCTTTAAAATGTTAACAATCAAAAATAGCCTTGGATAAAATGGGTTTCAAAGTTTAAACGACTACAAGAAAAAATAATTACAAGCAAAATCGGTCCATTTCAACTCTCAAAAATAAAAATAAAAATAAAAATTTGAAACACAAAAATGGGTTGGCCCAAAAGTTGAGTAAGGGCATATGCCTGCACTCGACTTTGCAAGGACGCCCATGGTCACCCAAACCTGTTTTAGGGGTGAGTTGGATTAGTTCTTAGCAGTTTTGCTATGTTACCCATCATGAGTACGTGAGTTCTTGTAATACATGGGTAAAATTCGTTGTACCGTATGGGCAAATTCATATTTCTTAGACCTTAGTTTCTCAAAAGGGTCCATCACTTCTTTATTTATTAATTTTTTATTTTTTTTTAATCTTGGGTAAAATGAAGAGCGTTCGAAGAATGCGCCCACCCAGATGAGAAAACAAGAATGCAGTTAAGCAGAGAGTTGAGTTTGGCTCCTCGCCAGATTAAGTTTTGGTTCCAAAACAGGAGGACTCATATGAAGGTTCGTTTTTTTTTTTTTTTTTTTTTTAACTTCAGTTTTATCTGTAAGAGGATGTTTGGCAATGCTTAAAAGAGAGGCAGCTAAAAAGCAGATTTAAAGAACAGCTAATCATCCTCTATGTGATGAGGATCGTGTGGAAGAACAAGCATTTGAGAGCGTTTACTCGGTCAAAACGGCAGTTGAAGTTTCTTTAATTCATTGTTTTTAATTATTTGTTTATTTCGTTTGTAGGCTCAGTCCATTAAGAAATTGTTGTCCCTTTAGGATATTCTCTTCAACCCAACTATATATATATATATATATGCTTGTTTAACTTTTCACAGAGATTAAGAAAACATATTTAATATAATTAAAAAAGAAATTTTTGTAAAGAAAATTTTCAACTTAACCTTATTTAATATCAAAACTATTATATTGAAAGTAATAAATAAAGGGATACATTAGTAAACAAACAAAATAAATATTTTTCAATAAAGAAACAAGTCTATATAATTGAGATAAACGAAAAAGGAAAGACAGCTTATATAATTGGAACGGAGGGAGTATTTGTTTTCTCTTATTTAAGATGCTTAAACGTATTATAGGGTTTTGGTTGCTTATGAAATAAGAAAGAAGCGATTCCTTTCCTTTGTTGCAATCCATATTTTTGTGATATTGTTGTGTGTTATAGACTCGTTCTACATCACTATGTCTATGGCGTTTACTATAAGATATGTGTAGACATTTGCTTTTATTTCCCTTCCCTGGTATGTTAAAACTGCAAATTTTTGTCACGGTTTAGGCACAATGTGAAAGAGCGGATAATAGTGCACTTCGGGCAGAGAATGACAAAATCAGGTGTGAGAACATAACTATCAGAGAGGCACTCAAGAATATGATCTGCCCTACTTGTGGAGGACTTCCTGTTTCAGAAGATCCATACTTAGAAGAACTAAAACTGCGAATGGAGAATGGCCAGTTGAAAGAAGAGGTTCATCGTCATTTTTTTTTTCAGTGTCGATTCCATCAAGATGCTTATTAAGTTCTAGTCTTTTTTACAATTATTTGTTAATATTTTTCGTATTGAATTATTTGCAGCTTGACAGAGTTTCCAGCGTTGCGGCCAAGTACATAGGACGGTCCACTTCGCAACTATCACAAGTGCAGCCTTTTCATATATCGTCACTGGATTTATCCATGTCGAGTTATGGAGGGAACGGAATGGCTGGCCTTTCGCTTGATCTTCTTCCAGGAAGCTCGATTGGTGCTTCACAAAAATTACTTTTCCCAACAATGAGCATTTCAGACATGGATAAGTCCCTCATGGCTGATATTGCTGGCAATGCCATGGATGAATTGATTAGGCTTTTGCAAACCAATGAACCACTTTGGGTGAAATCAGCTGATGGAAGAGAAGTTCTTAATCTCGAAAACTATGAGAGAATTTTCCCCAGGCCTAGTACTCACATGAAAAATCCCAATATTCGGATTGAAGCTTCAAGAGATTCTGGTGTTGTGATGATGAATGGTTCGGTATTGGTCGACAGGTTTATGAACACGGTTAGTTTTTCTTGATCTTTATTTTCGTTAGCATTTCCCATTTATGTACTTCGCGCGTACTGCCTTCCTTATTAAGCCCCCGTTTGGTATAACATTAAAATTAGATTTTTAGTAGATTTTGATAAAAGGTGATGAAACACGTGGTTTTAAAAGCTATGTATCCCATAAAATATGTGGTTAAAATTAATTATTGGCTAAATGTAGACCGTCGTTCTGAATTGTTTTGCTTCTAATGACAGAGTAAGTGGATGGAATTATTTCCTACAATTGTTTCAAGGGCAGTAACACTTGAAGTAATATCATCAGGAATGCTGGGAAGCCAAATTGGCACGTTGCAATTGGTAATAATCCCGAGTCAATTTTGTTGGAGAGTTTTGTTTGCAGTATCTGTTTAATAGAATTATTACTATTTTGGCAGATGCAAGAAGAGTTGCTGGTGCTTTCGCCTTTGGTGCCGACTAGGGAAGTCTGTTTCCTTCGAATTTGTCAGCAAATTGAACAAGGCTCGTGGGTAATTGTCGACGTTTCATATGATCTTCCCAATCAAGAGAGCCAATTTGCTTCTTCATGTAAAGTTCACAAGCTTCCTTCTGGATGCTTGATACAAGACATGCCAAATGGTTATTCCAAGGTTGAATATTAGCATATTTAGTTACATTACTCTTAGTTTCGTCATAGAAAAGCAAACACGAACATAAATATAAAACCGTTTTTGATGTATAAATGATAGGTTACTTGGGTCGAAAACTGGGAAATAGAAGATCGAGCCCCAATTCATAGGCTTTATAGAGATCTTATTCACAGTGGATTGGCATTTGGAGCAGAAAGATGGCTTTCCACTCTTCAAAGGATTTGTGCAAGATTTGCTTGTCTTATGGTTACTGGCAATTCTACTCGTGATGTTGGAGGAGGCAATTCTTGATTATTTTACCTTCTGTTCCAAAATTCAGTTATGTTCTAGTGCCAGCAAAGGGTACCCACTATGGTGCCCTTCAAGACACAAAAATTGGACCCCACACATTTGTAGGACCCAACTCTTGTGTCTTGAGCCTTTCGTTGGCACTAGAACCATTTTGTTCCAAAATTATGTTCAAAGTGATCGATTTTATGTTTTCATTACTGATTTTTCTTGATGCATTCAATTTACAGTAATTCCATCATCTGAAGGGAAAAGGAGCATGATGAAACTTGCCCAGAGGATGGTGAATAACTTTTGTGCAAGCATCAACCCTTCTAAAGGCGAATGGTGGACGTTACTTTCAGGGTCGAACGAGTTTGAAGTGCGAGCAGCGCTTCGTAAGAGCACTGATCCTTGCCAGCCTAATGCCATGGTACTTAGTGCAGCCACCACAATTTGGCTTCCAATATCTGCACAAAACGTCTTCAATTTCTTCAGGGACGAGAGGACTCGACCACAGGTAAGAATTGAACTTATTACCAGCATCATTTATTTATTTTTGAAATTCAGATTATCTGGTGTATGCAAGACAATGGTGTTTTATCTTTTCATATTGTTTATAAATATAGTGGGATGTTCTTTCCAATCAAAATCCTGTTCAAGAAGTAGCTCACATTGCAAATGGTGCTCATCCAGGAAACTGTATATCTGTTCTTCGGGTAAAATTCATCTCCCTATCATCATAGTCCATCGCATTTCTCTAGAGCAACAATTTTTTTTATTTTATTGGCGTACGACAATATTTGCGCACGTCTGGTATCAGTACTTGACAAAACTGGCAAGTACAATGACCAAATTTTTTTCTTCTTTTTCTTATTTAGCCTCCGTTTGATTGCCATTATTTGACAGAAAAGGAGTTTTGAGTAGTGATTGATATGATATTGTGTTGTTGAATATGAGAGTAAAATCTTCAGTTTATGTGTAGAATATTTTATTGTTCAAAAAATGAGTTAAAAATAATGGGGATCGACTTAATGCCAAACATGTCCTCGTATTGATCAACTATGAATTCTTAAACCAGGCTCTCGACGCAAACCAGAACACGCTGATACTCCAAGAAAGTTGCATAGACTCATCAGGCTCACTTGTCGTGTATAGCCCGGTCGATCTGCAGTCCATCAACATAACAATGAATGGGGCCGACCCTTCGTCCATACCACTGTTGCCTTCCGGGTTCACCATCTCACCAGACGGTAGGCGACACGATGAACTTGGCGCCGGAGGAATCGATCATGGAGCTTCAACCAGTTCAAACACCAGCATTGGTGGTAGTTCATCAGGTTCAGTCATCACAATAGCGTTTCAAATACTAGTGAGCAGCTTACCATCAGCAAAAATGAGCCAGGAATCAGTTAACACTGTGACTAACCTTATCAGCAACACTGTCTGCCAAATTAAAGCTGCCCTGAATTGCTCTGCTTCCTGATAGGTGGATTAGACAGTACTGAACAAGAAAAACTCATCTATTTT
The DNA here is from genome assembly GCA_963555705.1 of Ligustrum vulgare. Lineage (NCBI taxonomy): Eukaryota > Viridiplantae > Streptophyta > Magnoliopsida > Lamiales > Oleaceae > Ligustrum > Ligustrum vulgare. Next base: position 8,430,008 of record OY743179.1, read on the forward strand.
ACTTCTCGATATCGTCTAATGAGTGAGGGAGGGAGCCACATTGGTTAGTTGGGGATTTTGAATGCTTTCTACCATCAATAGCTGAAGGTGACTTATTGCTGAATGCATATGCATATGCTCCTGCTACTGTATGCTGCCAAGTCTCATTACAATTTACAACCACCTTAGGTTGTCATTTTTTAGCCAATTTTCTTTATAGTTTTTATTTTTTTTCAATATATGTTTGACTTAAACAGGAAATCAAGAACGCATCATATATGGAAAATTGCACCATGGGTTCTCAATTTATTGCTTTTATCAGGAAGTTGGTAATCACACTTTTATTATAGTTGTATAGTCAGTTTAAAATAATGAAAACTCCTAAACTTAATATTAAAATCGTCAAGTGTTCCTTGCATGTCTACTTTTGTGAAGAGAAATTTTCGCTTTAAAACATGGGCGACGTTTAGAAAATAGAAATGAGGTACACATTTAGGAGGAAGAACATAATAATAATAATAATAAGATCTTGTCATTTGGACTATTTGTCAATGAATAAATATTGAACGTCATTTTAGAAAAATATTAGCTGTACATCTTCATTTACTTTTTACAGATTGACAAGGTGTCATGAAGAAAGCATGTTTTTTTTTTTTTTTTTTTGGTTGATGAGATTTTGATGTAATGAAATAGTGTCACCCTCACAACTAATAATTTTATAAAGTAGGTCATAATAATGACAAGAGTGGATAGCTTAATAGTTATTTCCGATTAGTGCTCCATGGTTGAAAATTTATATATTGGGGTCAGAATGCAATAGATGTTGTATGAATTGTTAAAAAAAGAAAGGCATTTGATGCACTTGATAGGGAATTCATATCGAAATAATGAAAGAAATAATTGTGATAGATATTGAATCGATGAAGTTTTAAACTTTCTTATTGAGTATTGTTGAAACGAAACCTTCAAAAGCATAAAATGTCAAATAATTTCTTCTATTCCTTTCATTCCTCAAACCAGGAAGGTATACTTGCTCCATCTATGTCCAAATATTCTACCGCGTCTGAGTAACTGCCTTATGTGGGCACAACTACCTTAAAAATTAATAATGGATTTTTAAGACCATTGCAATCCAATTTAGATTCCATCACACCTTCGTTTGTTTGCAATCGGGATCTTCCTTGTGCGTCCACATGACTAAGGTTGAGGCAATTATCTCTATACCCACCCCCACCCCCTGAAAAAAAAAAAAAAAAAGATTTACCACTCTCAGGGCCTCACGGCCCTCACCCCCCGACAGTATCCCATCATTAAATGTGGAATAAGAAAGTTTCATCATTCATTCTACTCAATTACCAACCTGGAAAAATCTTTATTTTCTCTTCACTTTAAGCCGCTATTTCACGAGGGAAAGCAATGTCACTCCATTTTTTTATACTACAATACAATTTAGCAAAAAGCTCACGGAGAAAAATTAGTGTTAGCCCGAAAATCAGGGCTTCCAAGAAACGTTTCTCAGAATCTGTAAAAGAAAAAAAAAGCTGAAAACCTATTTCAAAGACAAGAAACTTTGAATCCCTTTTATATATATACATACACAATCGATATTTATTACTGCTAGTTCTCATTGAAGAAGAAGAAGAAGGTGAATTTTGTGAGTGATCAGGTGTGGTGTGGTGTAGCAGGTAAAAGGTATGGCCCCAGTCGGATTGCCTCCAGGTTTCAGGTTCCATCCGACTGATGAAGAACTAGTCAATTATTATCTCAAAAGGAAAATCCATGGCCTAGAGATTGAACTTGACATCATTCCAGAAGTTGATCTTTACAAATGTGAGCCCTGGGAATTAGCAGGTTAATTAATCCTCACTCTTATTATTTTCTTACATTACATCATACTTATTTTTTTCATCACATGATTTGGAAACAACTGCTCTGCAGGGAAATCCATTTTGCCAAGCAGAGATTCAGAGTGGTATTTTTTTGGACCAAGAGACAGGAAGTACCCGAATGGATTCAGAACAAATAGAGCAACCAGAGCAGGATATTGGAAGTCCACAGGGAAAGATCGTAGGGTAAGTAGCCAAAATCGACCCATCGGAATGAAAAAGACTCTGGTATACTATCGCGGTCGAGCTCCACAGGGAATCAGGACAGATTGGGTGATGCACGAGTATCGTCTCGATGATAAGGAGTGCGAGGAGACTTCTGGGATTCAGGTAGCTAGCTCGTATCATTTTACCAATTAATTATCACAATTTTACACATTCTCCATTACATTTCCCTCTCTCTTAATTTTAAACCACACGTTCTTCAAAAAATTCATATTCCGAAATACATTATCCCAAATAATCTAATTATAATGGTTCTCAAACAATCAGTGCTGATGATCATACACATGTAATTCTTGAACTTTTTTCATTTGATGATCATATACATGTGATGTGAATAATTCTTGAACTTTTTTTTTCATTTTATGATCTTCAACTTTTTTCCTCGAAAGATGTAGCTAGCTAGTTCACTCTTTAATTTGTAATAAAGCACAAAATTCAGGCCTATAACGGTGTGGAAAAGCATTTACCCTCCATTTTTCATCATCTCTTTTTCAATAAAAGGATGGATGGATAGAAAGCAAGATAACTATGCTTTAGCATAGTTCCTCATTTAATTCTTAGATTTTCGAGTTCTATTTCAAAATGTTGTTCCAATCCAATGTCTAGTTTGAGTCATATGAAGTTGGAGAGGAGAATATGCAAACGTGAATTTGCATGGCATGCATGGAAATTAAAGTCATTGCTTTGCTTTTGTCATCCTTAAATAACCACCTTTATCTTAATATATGTACAGACAGGACATAATATTGTACCAAAATGTGATTCTTACGAGATATATTCTTTACTTGCATGTCTGAGATCTCTTGAGTGACAAAGTTTGGCTTCACTTTGTCTTTCTGTAATGAGACAGATGTTTATTATTTTGACAATCATATGAAATCCCACCTTAGATTCTGCAAAAATAAAATAAATTATCTATATATGCTGACATATATAAAAGCCACCCCTACCCCACCCCACCCCACCTCCCTCCCTCACTTTCATTTCTGTAAGAAGGTGTCGGTCACTTTTCACTTTATTCTTCCACTTCCCTGAATAAGACAACGGATTGCGACCTTAGGAATCCTTTTCCTTTAATTTGTTTATTATTTTTAGAGAAAAAATTCGTTTGATTATTTCATTTCACCGATTTATTCACTTGTCCGATTCGATATGTAGGCACAGAGAAAGTAAAACATTATAATTTGAAGTTATATTAATTCCTAATGGTATCGCGCGACGTATCGTATTCCCCCATTCAAGCCAATGTGAGGGCTTATCTGTCGACTTAACTCGAAATATTTTTGATCATAGGAAGCAATGAAAGCTATATATAATATAAATAGCCTGATTTTCTTGGCTGATATGGAGAGAGATAAATTAGATTTGTACTTGAGCATTTTTTACAGAGATCATTCTGATCTTTCCTTTTTCAGTTATTATTCCAAACTTGTTATCTATCTTCTTTTTCTTTTAAGGCACTTTTCCCTTATTTTTCCCTCAAGTGTATCAGACTAAATCCAGCAGCCCCTATTATTGACGGATAAAACAAGATTCAGACCAACATTTTTCCTCTTCGAAAGAGAATAGTACTAATTAAGAGCTTGTTTGGTAATATGATTTTTAGAAGTGTGTGTGTGTTTGTGTTTTATTTATGGATGTATGGTTTAAATATGTTTGAAAAGTAAAAAATTATGAACTTGACTAAGAGTGGATGGTTGAAATTGAATATGAAAAATTGTGGTCAAATTTTTCATTTTACCAAACAAGCTCTAACTTGAACGTCTGAATGCAGGATTCATATGCATTGTGTCGAGTTTTCAAGAAAAATGGAGTGTGCACCGAAATAGAAGAGCAAGGGCAATGTAGCTTATCGTCGCTCGACTATCCTCAGGTTGTCACAGCCGAGTGTGAAACAATGTCCCCAGACGTCCCCTTAGCTTCGTCGTCCACAATTTGTATGGAAGAAGAAGATAAAGACGAGTCGTGGATGCAGTTCATTATAGATGAAGATGTATGGTGCTCATCCAATGCACCTTTTGGTGGTGAAGATATGTCTCAACAGGCATTTACAAACTGATTAAGAAATTATTTCTGGGCTCTTGATTAATTAGTAACATAATAATTGATGCATATGATAACCTGAAGATGTTTCTTAAAATTTTTCCAGTTTCATAATTGTATTTAAATTCTTGTGTTATGGTTTTGGGTGGTCGTGTCATATTACCTTATGGCTATAAATATTTAGATGTTTGTTAAATGGGTTCTCCTTGTAGAATAAAAAGCAGATCCCTTTCAGTGACAACTTTTTTTTCTCACTTGCCGAGCCTAAGAGATTAGGGTGCGTTTGATGGCGAAGGTGGAAAGAAAATAAATTTCAGAGAATGGAAAGTTTTAATGTGTTTGATTAGTTTAATTTTCTAGGTGAAAAAAGTGTGAAATTTTTCAACTTTTATTGTTTAATTAACATTATTTTCTATAAAAAATAAAGCAAAATTTAGCTACTTTAATTTTAAAAAAAAAATCATTTTTTTCATACATTTGTATTTCATAATAATAATGTTAATTTTTGAAAAAAAATAAATCAATTAACAACAAAAATGATCAAACGTAACGAAAAAGGTACACGATTTTAGCTGAAAAATAAATTCACCTATCTAACTGGGAAAACAAATTCATTGAAAAGTGAGAAAAGTCGGCGCGTGACTTCAAAACTAGAAAATGTTGCCAATCAAACATCACAAGTAGGAAAAATAGGTTGGAATTGATTTCTTTTCCATGAAAAATTAGCCTATCAAATGCACCCTTACAACTTTCATAATCGAGAGAAAACAAGCACAATATGTCTCAAAATCATATGTTCATCGTTTCTTGTTTCGGGTTTAGGTTTTAGGGTTTAGGACAGATCCCTTTAGGGACAACCTTTTTTCTTGCGTCGTTTAAGAGATCTGAACTTTCATAATCGAGAGAAAAGAAGCGTTCTATGTTTCAAAATTATTTGTTCATCCTTTTTTTGTTTCGGGAAATCAGAGACTAGATGGACGGCCGAGGACAATGTTCCTCATCTCCTACCTGATTCCCAACCAGTTTGGAGAAATTCACTCTCGAAGTAGGACGGGACGCCAGACGTTATTGACGAGAACAATGGTTATTTATTTTTTTTTTTTGGCACATTTCCCAGCAGCATAGGGATTGACCGATAACGTGTTCAGCGTAATCGTGTGCAGGATTCGAATCCTGACGGCTGAATAATAGATTCGTTCCATGTGACAAGGGGAGGTTACCTTGCTCCGCGAGACGTTATTGAGTGTCATCTACCCTGATTCTGAGAGGTATAATCTGCGATTTACAACTAAAACTAATGACCCAAAGCAGGGTCTACCCCAAAGTGTGGGTTACACCTTTTAGAAAAGTTTTTGCCTTTATTTTCTATTCAGTTTTTTATGACCCGGAAGTTTTTATTTTTAATTCCACTTTTAATTATATGGTTATTATATTAATGAATGCAACCAAAAATGATGACACGACAGAGATAATATATTTTTTAAAAAAGCAAAAATCTGACAAGAAAGAATCGTTTGTAGTCTTTGTACTTACTAGATTCCATGTTAAAAATGACCAGAAAACGTAAATGTAATAAATAAACATGATTAAAAAATACAAATATCCTACTTGTACTAACACTGAGTACTAACTAGTGTGCAAATCCTAGTGTAATTCCCAGAGCACCCTTAGGTCTAATCCATTTTACCAAATCTGTAAAAAAAAAAAAAAAAAACATCTTCTAGCCTCTAGGGTTCATTTCAAGAACTCTGTCGTGAAGAGGGAGGCAGTGGTGAGAGAAAAAGTCCAGGGCCGGAAAATCGAGTGCTAACCTCTGTTTTTAAGTCTTGAATTGTAGTAAATAAGTGCAACATTTCGTCCATAAGCACAGTTGTATCATATATTACTGTGATTAACAAGTTAGGTTGAGTTGGGTTGAGATTGTGAGATTTTTGTCGAGATATATTTGTTAAAATCCATTTTTTTTTTCGAGATGGTTTAAAATTTTCAAATAATGTATTGGTGATGACGTTGTGGTTGAACAAAGATATGGACTAGTAGGATAAAATTTATTGATATGAAAAATTCGCTTGAGAATAGTGACTGATGTTGTCAAAAATCCTAATCTTGACGTGGCAGAATCTGATGACAATTGATTACTGGAAAAGATGATGAACTCGCCTGGGATGACCTGCAAAAAAGACGAGGAGGAAACTCCCCGTCGCTCCTCCGGTGTGAGAATTAGTTTTCTGGAAAAAGGTAGAGAGAATATTTAACTGGAGAAACGTAAAGAATTGTGAATGAATAATTTGATAAGAAAAGAACTGTATTTATAGGGCTGAAAAAACCCATAACTTCCTTTATTTAAGGAAGGAGTCCTTTTGTCATAAACTTACCTTTTAAGAAGAATTGCATACTTATAAGGATTCAGTTTCCTTTTTGTAAAGGGTTTCCTTGTGGATCATGTATTTTCGTGAGGCTCAAGTATATGGCCCACTAACGAGGCCCAGTGATGAAAAAGATTGGGAAGCCTTCAAATACGGGCCGTAGGTCGGTAAAGAACGATCTTATCTTCAATTGCCAAAATGAAGTAGATCGGGATGACCCCGACCTTTATGAGACCGGGTATTTTAATGAGGCGACATTGATTATTGTTCAACAGCGAAGAGGTCGGCCATATACCGACCATGGAGCTCTCGGTAACAGGTCGGTCCAAGGAAGACCACGATCTCAATAGGTCGGGTCATGGAATTCTCCGTAAATTTAGGGAGTAGGAAAATAATTCCGATCATTGGCCCCCGTGCGTCAGAGATCGGGACAAGATTTCTGGACGCATGACAGCTGTTATATTAAATTTGCAAACTCATCATATTTATTGCTTTAGTCATAAAAGAATTGCCTATGATGTTGACACGTGGCAGAAAAAATAACTTTTGGATTTTGAAATTTTTCCCGCCTATTTTGCCTATATATATGTGGTCCCCATAGCCTCATTCATCTTACTTTGTGAAAAATAGTGATCAGAGAACTCCTCGGGTTATCACGTCTACTCCAACAATATCCTCTTAGTATTTAGGTAAGCTCGACCTAACCCGACCTCTCTTTCTGTTTTTGTTATTTATTAACGTAATGGCTAGGCGGGTTCCTGTGGGCGACAGTAGGGAAATAGAAAACTTAGACGAACCGTTAGAGGTCGAGCCTCTAGGTTTCTACGAACCCCCGACCAATCCTCAGGATAATGAGTCGGAAAATGAAGAGGAAGCGAAAAATGATCCCGGGGTAGATAGAGATCCGAGAGAGGCCGACCTAGAATTTCCTACATTTTTCAACAAAATGAAAGAACACATGATCGAGGTAGACATGAGGAGATATAACCTGGTGGGTAGGTACACGGCAAGGATTCCTGATAGAGATGAGTACCCTTATCATTGCCGGGAGGGGGAAATAGTAGTCTTTCACGAGGCGTTAATGGCCGGGCTTCGATTCCCACTCCATTATTTTTTTGTGGACTTCTTGCTTACCGCGGGCATATTTCCAGGTCAGCTTGCTCCAAATGGGTGGAGGATCCTTGTATACTTTTTTATTCTGTGTAGGAGTTTAGGAATAGAACCTACTGTCAACCTTTGTAAATGTCTTTTGGAACTCAAGTTTCTTCCCCGGTGTAATTCCTTTGTTTACCTGTTCGGGAAGGGTAGATTTGAAGCTCCATGGGTTCCATCCTCCATCAAGTACTGGAAAGAAAAAATTTTCTTTATTAAGCCAAGAGAAGGGGACCACATTTTTTGGCCGACCTTTAGGAAACCCGACGTAGATAGCTTCAATAGGATGGGGAACCTAAGTGAGGATGCCATCACCGAGCTTATGGAAGATGCTGTAAGGGTGTGCGACTTTGGTCTATTGGCCGAGGAGGCCAATGACCTTGTGAATAATGACATCCTTGATATAGCCGGCCTTGGTCTCCATCCCGGTAGGGTTCGACGTAAAAACAACACTTCTACTTGTATCCTTAGTTTGTCTTATTTATAGGAGACCTAACTAACCCGACGTGTATTCTTTGTTTCAGGGATGGATTTTGACTCTGAGGCTCTAAAGGAGGCTGCTATGAATAAGGCCCAAGTGGCTCGGAACAAAAGGACTGTGGACGGGGTGACTCGAAGACGACCTCAAAAGAAATCAAGAGCTTCCGCTTCAGGCCCGGGCCAATCTTCTAACGTGGCTGCTAAAGTTCCCCGTGCCAGGGTGGAACGGCAGCGGGGTCGGGCACCCCCGCCCTCTGACTCGGAGCTTGAGATCGAGAACCCTTCCCTGGCAGACTGCCGGAAGAAGCTTCAAGATTCCCTCCACCCTGATCTTGTAAAGAAGTTTCAATACGAGATCGGGTTAGAACGAGGAGTGGAACATATTATGAGCGCAGCACTTCAGGTATGGCTTGGGGTGTCCTTCTACTACTTAGCTTTCATTCAACTAAATTTTATTCTAACTTATTTTCTCGATTTCCAGATGCTCAGCATTACCCGAGGTGTTGCGAATCAAAGTATCGAACGGGGAGAGACCGCCAGCCAGTTGGTTCACTCCGTCCAATATGAAGCAACCCGGGCTAACGCTGCAGAGGAAGAGCTCAAGAAGGTGAAACTCAAGCTTGAGGCGGCTGTCCAAGAGCGGGAATTAGCCCGTGACCATAGTAAACGCTTGGAGGAAGAGCTCGAGCTGGCTCGTGAGGGGGAGCTCCAAACCCGGGCACTAGCAGTTGAAGAATTCAAGGGGTCCAAAGAGTATAAGCTTGCTCTAGGAAATTACGCCCTTGAATCGTACACTCAAGCAATCAAACAAGCCCGAGCTTGGTGCCTTCTAAAGGCACCCGACCTTGATACGAGCCCGTTGGCAGAATTTCCTTTGGGCGTCGACGAGCTTGATCTCTCCCCTTTTGATGACGAGGACGAGGACTGTGAAGTGGTGGGTGATGATGAGATCGGGAGTGAGCCCAAGCCTTGAAGGCATTTTTGTACCCCCCCCCCCCTTTTTTTTTTTGAATGTACGAAACCCAAGGTATGGATAGCTTGTAATTCTCCATGAATGAATGTTTATTTTTTGTCAATGCTCGCACCTTTTACTTGTGTTTCAATGATATGTGAATAGTCACTTTAAGTGCCCAATCCATTTTTATAGATGATCGGGATGTGAACGAGCTCTCCACTATACGATCAAAATTTATGATTGATAGCATTTAGAGAGGCCGGGCGTGATGATCCTTTATATTATTTTTACGAAGAATAGTCGTGCTGATTACTTGAAAAAATAACAAGAGTTGTCTGATAAGGTCGGGTTATGCCGATCTCTTTAGGATAAATTTGCTAGGAAGGGGTCGTGCTCATAGCTTAAAATTGACGTAGTTTTCACAAGGGTCGGTCAATGAGAGCCCGAGCTACCCCGACCTTTTGGAATTTCTTGTTTGGAAGTAATTCGTTACGCCTGGTCGTGAGACATGGTAAATTATTCGTGGAAGAATAATTTGTAAAGTCTTGCGAATGATCTCGTAAATTATTTGATAGGAAATAATTTGTAACGCCTTACCATGAGACCTTATAAATTATTTGATGAGAAATAATTTGTAAAGTCATGTGAATGATCTTGTAAATTATTTGATGGGAAATAATTTGTAACGCCTTACCATGTATAGCGACCCAGAAATTTTATGCAATAAATAATTATTTTAATATTTAGAAAATTGAGTCGCTATTGTTTTGAAATTAATGCCGCGACGGATTCGTCTAGCCAAGTCAAGAAATATCGAATTTGTTCGATTTTAAATTAAAATCCGAATTTCTATAATTATATTATTTTAATTAAAGTATCATTTTCAAAACCATTTTAATTCCAATATTCCTTATTAAATTATTTTAAGTCCAAAATATGTAATTCAATTTCTATCTCAAAATTCATCCATTCTCAGATTTATTTTCAGTCCAAAATATATCTGTTTTAAATACATTTCTTAATCAAAGTTATTCAATTTTCTAAGCCATAGCCACCACCCACAAATTCCTTTTCAGCTCCATTATTATCAGCATCAATCCATAGCCACGAACCTTCATTATATTAAACCATAATTGTACAAGCAAAGCATCTTCATCATTATCATCATCTACCCCATCTTCATTTCAATACTCATGGCACAACTCACACTTCCATGTATTTAGATTCCACAATACTATATATATATAAGCATACATCTTCATCACACAGATCACAAACCTGCAACCAGCACTCTTCAAACCATTTCAGCCACCACTGTTTCATCAATCCAGTCAAGCACCACCAATTCGCCAACCTTCAGCCATGTCACAACCAACCACTACACTGGAATCACTCAATCTCCACCATCACAGTCTGCATCAACACCCAAAACCATAACCGTCTGCAACCAAGAAACACTGTAAGCTTGGCCAGTTTTTATTCTACCTCCACACACACAAGCAGTATACACAATTTGCAATCAACCTTGCCACTACAAACCAAGAACCACCACCCAACCAGCCTGATCAAGAACAGCCCTCACCATCACTCTGTTAAACACACAATTCACCAAAGCTGTCGATCCACCATCATCGTATTGGCATCAACCTGCAGCTCCATCACCCAAGAAATCTGTATCATCACCTTCACTGCCATTCTTGCTCACTGCACAAAACCAAGAACCTCATGAATGCCAAATTTAATACCCAAACCACTGCCACCCAAAACACCACCGTAACCACTTACGCCTCCACTGCCCAGTTCCAAACCAACCACTACCGAATCAATACAGAACCAAGCAACCATCGACTAACCTGCAGCAAAACCACCTAAACCGCCGTTCATTACCTTCAATTCCAGAGTTTCGCAACTTCGCAACCCCGGTTTCACAGTGAATTAGTAACCCAAATCGTACCCTTCCTACTACCAATACCTTCCTCTTGTCACCGCCACTCCACGGCTGTATCACCACGAGTCGCCGCCGGTAGTGCCTCACTGATTTCCCCCTATTTTCGCCGCAAATCGCCAACCCTCGTCCTTCTCTCGCCGTCTCTCTCTCTGTCTCTGAAACACGAATAATGAGAGAGAAATAAGATCTGAAATGATATAAAAGTTAATTTTCAGAAATTTCACTTAAGCCCTCAAGTTTGAATAGTCATCCAATTCAGTCCCTATGTTTTTAAAAGGTTTTATTTCAGTCCTTTCAGCTTTTAAACTTATCAATTTCAGCCCTTAAGTTTTAAATAAGTTTTTCCAGTCCTTTTAACTTCGAACTTATCATTTCAGTCCCTGCTGATTTTATTAATTTGATTTTAAGCCCAAGTTTTAAAAGTATTCATTTTAGTCCCTCAACTTTCAAAATATCCAATTTGGTTCCTTCAACTTTCAAAAGTATTCATTTTAGTCCCTCAACTTTCAAAACATCAATTTTAGTCTTCAAATTATAATTTATCATTTTGAACTATATATTCGATAGACTAAAGTGACTTATTGGCTAAGACGAAGCGTACGGAGAATTTAAATAAATTGAAGTCATTCCCGCTCAACTTTGCACTCGTCGGATTTAAGGTAGACTCGCACTTATTAATTGATTTAAATTATGATTTCATATAAATGTCATGTGACTTGTGAAAGTCAATTTTCAAGAAAATTAAGTATGTTTTATGAAAGGTAAATATACCTTATGTTTTTATGAAAAGTAAGTATACCCTATGTTTTTACGATAATGTTTTATATGTTTTGGATCATTGTTATGCACATAAGAATTCTTACCACCTAAGTTCGGTAGAATTCTGTGTCTCCATAAGTTTATGAGGATTTACCACCTAAGTTCGGTAAAATTCCTGTCTTTCCATATGTTTATGAGGATTTACCACCTAAGTTCGGTAAAATTCCTGTCGCGTATGTTTATGAGGATTTCGATCCTATCTTATGTTATGATGGAAATGATCCCTATGAATTTCATGAATTATGTTTTGGTATACTTACTGTTATTATGATTCTTACTACATAAGAATTCTTACCACCTAAGTTCGGTAAAATTCTTATGTTTATGAGGATTTCGATTTTATCCTATGTTATGATGAAAACTTACTGTTATTATGATTTTACTGCATAAGAATTCTTGCCACCTAAGTTCGGTAAAGTTCTTGTGTCTCCCTATGTTTATGAGGATTTCAATCCTATCTTATGTTATGCTTTCAAAAGAAATTATGCTTGGCATAATTAAAATGTTTTTATAAGTATATGGTTTTCAAAGAGATGTTTTCAAAGAGCTATTTTCAAAGAGCCTATGATTTGCAAAATATGTCCCGTGCTGTAATGCACAATATGAGTTTTATCAAGAGCCGTTTTATAAAGAAGCTCTATCAATGCCCGTTTTATAAAGAGCCGGGATTTATGTGTTTAATCATCTTATAAATTAAATTAATTTGCGATGAGTCTACTGAGTATTTCCCCCATGAAATACTCACCCTACTTTTTAACAGTTTTGCAGATTTCGGAGACGGTGGCGAGCGATGAATGATGGTGGCAATAATCGTTAAACGGTTGAAAGTTTGACGTTAATGATTTCCGTATTTTCCAAACAATCGAATAATTTAGAGAAGTTCATTTATTTGAGAAATTATGATATTGGCAATTTCTTTACAATATTAATGGTTCTATTTACTATTTCAAATGGTTTCATAAATGTTTTCAATTTTAGCGGCCATTACAGTTTATTTAATGTTGCCAAAAATGAATTTCAATTATTTCTTCCGCAAAAAAATATTATTCGAAAAATTTAGACAGAAAATGACGTAGTGAATCGGGTATACGGAACTCGGGGCGCTACAAGTTGGTATCAGAGCTAGTCTGCGTTTCTGTAGACTGGTAAAATTTTCAAAAAGAATTTTAAGAAATATTTTCCATTATAAGATTTTTATTGATGAAGATTGCCACTGCCATCATTCGTTCCACCAACTCCGAGGTAAAGAAGTTTATGATGTTTAAAGTTATTTCAGTATTTCGAATACTCATTTTATTGATTTATGAGAAATAATGAAGAGTATTTCGGATACTTATGATTTATGAGAAATAAGAATGTATTTCTTCGAAAATAATGATGTTGTTATGCTTTGTCATAACTTATATGCTTTAATGTATGATTATGAGAAATTTTTTTAAAGAAAACGAGTGTTGAGCATAATGGGAATAATATGATTTTATTGAGAATTAAGTAATGGATATTATGTTGAGTTAATTTATTATGCCTCTATGTTGAAGAGAAATTTATTATGAAGTTTGGCTTTGTGAATAAATTTTGGGAATATGATTTATGGCATATATTTATAAGTATGAGTAACTTTTGAGCCAATTAAGGTATGGAAGGAAGTAATATTGTGATATTGAAAAATATGATTTGAAATTTCTATGTTGAGGAATTATGAATTGAATTATGGGATATTTTGATGATATTGAAGTGTTGGAATCGTTTTCAATATTTTTAGATCGTTGTGATCAAATGTGGAGTTATTTATTATTGTGAGTTATGAAGTATGCTTATGGTTTGGATAAGTCCAAATTACAAGGGAGACTCTATCCAGAATTTTATCATTTGGAATTAAGAGCATAATATGATAAGCATCCACTAAAGGAATTAAGGTTAGACATGCAAGATCATTTACATCACAAACGAGATTTAGTAGATGATAGCAGAGATTTTATTATTTTCTCATAAGGAGAACACACAAGAGTCACACTGGAAAGGAAAATATTTTTTATTTCCAAAACGCGTTAAAGAAAATAGCAAAATATTTTAAAAAGCATATCAAAAGATTTACCTTATATCATTGCTGAACTGCCAGAAGCCTCATTTTGTAAAACAGACTGGCAAACAGGATCTTTCGATATTATATTTTGGAGACTATAACGATTTTTGTCCTCGTTAAACTGAGCGTATAAGGAGAGAAGTTCACGTTGTACATAACCACTTGGGTGCGTCTCAAGAGTCAGTCGAATATCATCCAAAGACTCCTTACTCAGTCCACCCTTTATGAATTCGATTTTATCATCCCGATTAGTAGAAGAATATCCTACTGATTTGCAACGTGCTTTTGCCTAAACCAGGCATGTGCTTTGGAAATGTTGATGGTAATTCACCAGATAGTCGAACCTTTGCTTCTATCAACCAGCGAACATCTTCTGGAATATCATGAGCCATTAACAACCTCAATCTTTCGAGCCTTATTCTATAGATCTTTCTCAGATCATTCATAGGAAGACTGGAATAATACTTGCGAATGTTAGAAAGAATGATATCCATTGTTTGATGATTCAACCTCTTCTCAGCATGAACTATTTAAAAGCGCAAAGGATCTGAGTGAATCCGCGTGATGTTGTGACCAGCAAGAAAGCGCAGGATTATTTTAATGAAAAGAGGAGACAAGAAGTAATGCGCTGTTAAATTTTATCGATAAAGGAGATTTGATTGGAGATTTGGAATATTTTCTTGGATTATGGGTACTGATATTTTGTTTTAATAATGATAATCTTGGTATAATGTGATGATACGTGGAAAGTAAAATGAGTACCGTATTGAATCAGAATTCATACGTATATACAAGTGAAAGAAATACTTTGCAGGAAATGTGGTGACATTTAAGTATAGAATCTTAGTTTTGGGAGATATTTGTTTACTGAATTTTGGGTTACAAATATTGGAAAGATAAGTTGATGATATTATGTTGATATGTTTGGGTATATTACGTAGAGAAAATATTCAGGTAATTCTTTGATTATTTTGGGAATTTTCGATGATAAGAAGAAGAGATTCTGATTAAGTATTCAGAAATTATAAGATTAAGTAAGTTTAATTTCGAGGACGAAATTATTTTAAGGGGGTAAGATTATAGCGACCCAGAAATTTTATGCAATAAATAATTATTTTAATATTTAGAAAATTGAGTCGCTATTGTTTTGAAATTAATGCCGCGACGGATTCGTCTAGCCAAGTCAAGAAATATCGAATTTGTTCGATTTTAAATTAAAATCCGAATTTCTATAATTATATTATTTTAATTAAAGTATCATTTTCAAAACCATTTTAATTCCAATATTCCTTATTAAATTATTTTAAGTCCAAAATATGTAATTCAATTTTTATCTCAAAATTCATCCATTCTCAGATTTATTTTCAGTCCAAAATATATCTGTTTTAAATACATTTCTTAATCAAAGTTATTCAATTTTCTAAGCCATAGCCACCACCCACAAATTCCTTTTCAGCTCCATTATTATCAGCATCAATCCATAGCCACGAACCTTCATTATATTAAACCATAATTGTACAAGCAAAGCATCTTCATCATTATCATCATCTACCCCATCTTCATTTCAATACTCATGGCACAACTCACACTTCCATGTATTTAGATTCCACAATACTATATATATATAAGCATACATCTTCATCACACAGATCACAAACCTGCAACCAGCACTCTTCAAACCATTTCAGCCACCACTGTTTCATCAATCCAGTCAAGCACCACCAATTCGCCAACCTTCAGCCATGTCACAACCAACCACTACACTGGAATCACTCAATCTCCACCATCACAGTCTGCATCAACACCCAAAACCATAACCGTCTGCAACCAAGAAACACTGTAAGCTTGGCCAGTTTTTATTCTACCTCCACACACACAAGCAGTATACACAATTTGCAATCAACCTTGCCACTACAAACCAAGAACCACCACCCAACCAGCCTGATCAAGAACAGCCCTCACCATCACTCTGTTAAACACTCAATTCACCAAAGCTGTCGATCCACCATCATCGTATTGGCATCAACCTGCAGCTCCATCATCCAAGAAATCTGTATCATCACCTTCACTGCCATTCTTGCTCACTGCACAAAACCAAGAACCTCATGAATGCCAAATTTAATACCCAAACCACCGCCACCCAAAACACCACCGTAACCACTTACGCCTCCACTGCCCAGTTCCAAACCAACCACTACCGAATCAATACAGAACCAAGCAACCATCGACTAACCTGCAGCAAAACCACCTAAACCGCCGTTCATTACCTTCAATTCCAGAGTTTCGCAACTTCGCAACCCCGGTTTCACAGTGAATTAGTAACCCAAATCGTACCCTTCCTACTACCAATACCTTCCTCTTGTCACCGCCACTCCACGGCTGTATCACCACGAGTCGCCGCCGGTAGTGCCTCACTGATTTCCCCCTATTTTCGCCGCAAATCGCCAACCCTCGTCCTTCTCTCGCCGTCTCTCTCTCTGTCTCTGAAACACGAATAATGAGAGAGAAATAAGATCTGAAATGATATAAAAGTTAATTTTCAGAAATTTCACTTAAGCCCTCAAGTTTGAATAGTCATCCAATTCAGTCCCTATGTTTTTAAAAGGTTTTATTTCAGTCCTTTCAGCTTTTAAACTTATCAATTTCAGCCCTTAAGTTTTAAATAAGTTTTTCCAGTCCTTTTAACTTCGAACTTATCATTTCAGTCCCTGCTGATTTTATTAATTTGATTTTAAGCCCAAGTTTTAAAAGTATTCATTTTAGTCCCTCAACTTTCAAAATATCCAATTTGGTTCCTTCAACTTTCAAAAGTATTCATTTTAGTCCCTCAACTTTCAAAACATCAATTTTAGTCTTCAAATTATAATTTATCATTTTGAACTATATATTCGATAGACTAAAGTGACTTATTGGCTAAGACGAAGCGTACGGAGAATTTAAATAAATTGAAGTCATTCCCGCTCAACTTTGCACTCGTCGGATTTAAGGTAGACTCGCACTTATTAATTGATTTAAATTATGATTTCATATAAATGTCATGTGACTTGTGAAAGTCAATTTTCAAGAAAATTAAGTATGTTTTATGAAAGGTAAATATACCTTATGTTTTTATGAAAAGTAAGTATACCCTATGTTTTTACGATAATGTTTTATATGTTTTGGATCATTGTTATGCACATAAGAATTCTTACCACCTAAGTTCGGTAAAATTCTGTGTCTCCATAAGTTTATGAGGATTTACCACCTAAGTTCGGTAAAATTCCTGTCTTTCCATATGTTTATGAGGATTTACCACCTAAGTTCGGTAAAATTCCTGTCGCGTATGTTTATGAGGATTTCGATCCTATCTTATGTTATGATGGAAATGATCCCTATGAATTTCATGAATTATGTTTTGGTATACTTACTGTTATTATGATTCTTACTACATAAGAATTCTTACCACCTAAGTTCGGTAAAATTCTTATGTTTATGAGGATTTCGATTTTATCCTATGTTATGATGAAAACTTACTGTTATTATGATTTTACTGCATAAGAATTCTTGCCACCTAAGTTCGGTAAAGTTCTTGTGTCTCCCTATGTTTATGAGGATTTCAATCATATCTTATGTTATGCTTTCAAAAGAAATTATGCTTGGCATAATTAAAATATTTTTATAAGTATATGGTTTTCAAAGAGATGTTTTCAAAGAGCTATTTTCAAAGAGCCTATGATTTGCAAAATATGTCCCGTGCTGTAATGCACAATATGAGTTTTATCAAGAGCCGTTTTATAAAGAAGCTCTATCAATGCCCGTTTTATAAAGAGCCGGGATTTATGTGTTTAATCATCTTATAAATTAAATTAATTTGCGATGAGTCTACTGAGTATTTCCCCCATGAAATACTCACCCTACTTTTTAACAGTTTTGCAGATTTCGGAGACGGTGGCGAGCGATGAATGATGGTGGCAATAATCGTTAAACGGTTGAAAGTTTGACGTTAATGATTTCCGTATTTTCCAAACAATCGAATAATTTAGAGAAGTTCATTTATTTGAGAAATTATGATATTGGCAATTTCTTTACAATATTAATGGTTCTATTTACTATTTCAAATGGTTTCATAAATGTTTTCAATTTTAGCGGCCATTACAGTTTATTTAATGTTGCCAAAAATGAATTTCAATTATTTCTTCCGCAAAAAAATATTATTCGAAAAATTTAGACAGAAAATGACGTAGTGAATCGGGTATACGGAACTCGGGGCGCTACACCATGAGACCTTGTAAATTATCCGTGGAAGAATAATTTGTAAAGTCTTGCCATGAGACGTTGTAAATTATTTGATGGGAAATAATTTGTAACGCTTACCATGAGACCTTGTAAATTATCCGTGGAAGAATAATCTGTAAAGTCTTGCCATGAGACATTGTAAATTATTTGATGGGAAATAATTTGTAACGCCTTACCATGAGACCTTGTAAATTATTTGATGGGAAATAATTTGTAACGCCTTACCATGAGACCTTGTAAATTATCCGTGGAAGAATAATTTGTAAAGTCTTGCCATGAGACATTGTAAATTATTTGATGGGAAATAATTTGTAACGCCTTACCATGAGACCTTGTAAATTATCCGTGGAAGAATAATCTGTAAAGTCTTGCCATGAGACATTGTAAATTATTTGATGGGAAATAATTTGTAACGCCTTACCATGAGACCTTGTAAATTATCCGTGGAAGAATAATTTGTAAAGTCTTGCCATGAGACATTGTAAATTATTTGATGGGAAATAATTTGTAACGTCTTACCATGAGACCTTGTAAATTATCCGTGGAAGAATAATCTGTAAAGTCTTGCCATGAGACATTGTAAATTATTCGATGGGAAATAATTTGTAAAGTCATGCGAATGACCTTGTAAATTATTCCGATATCTAATCTGTATAGTGCTCATTCTTTGGAAGAAGTACTTTTATTAAAGGGGACTAAACGATGGGTCTCGTTAAAACCTTATCCAGAAAAACCCATTGGGAAAAAATCTGGACAAGGAAAAAGAGTACCCGTCCCTGACACAGAAAGACAAAATAATGGGCACACAGGCCCGACCATAATATTCACTGATGGACGTGCAAGTCTGAAAACAAAAATAAGAATGGGCGCGCAGGCCCAGACCTTACTAGGACTTGATATCAATAGAAATATGATTACTTGTAGTACGGCTTCAAGTTCTCCACATTCCATGGCCGAGGAAGAGGTTTAGAATCCATCGTGCGGAGGCTGTATGAGCCCTTTCCCTCCTTTCGGATGACTTCATAAGGTCCTTCCCAAATAGGTCCAAGTTTCCCTGGTTGATGACCAGCAGCCTCACTGCGGCGAAGGACAAGATCTCCCATTCTGAATTCCCTTTTCTTTACTCGAATATTGAACTTCTTAGACATGGCCTGTTGGTAAGCTGTTATTCTTAGTGATGCATTTTCCCTGACTTCTTCTAGAAGATCCAGACTTTCTCTCTGTCCTTCGATGTGTTCGGGAGACCCTGTGGCCATAGTACGGAAGCTTGGAATGGTTACTTCTACGGGGACAGCGGCCTCCATCCCGAAGGCAAGTATGAATGGGGTTTCCCCCGTCGTAGTTTTGAATGTGGTCCAGTTGGTCCAAAGTACTTCTGGGAGAAGATCGGGCCAATCTCCCTTGGCATTGCCAAGGCGAGTCTTCAAATCTTGTAAGATGAGTCTGTTTTTAACTTCAGCTAGCCCATTACTCTGCGGGTGCGAAACGGAGGTCAACCTGTGTTCTATCCCCAGATTCTTGCAGAATTGCTTGAAGGCTTGGCACTCAAATTGACGCCCATTATCTGTTATTATTGTCTTGGGAAAGACCAAAACGGCAAACTATTGATTTCCACACAAATGCTTCCAATTTTTGTTCTGTGATCACGGCCAGCGGTTCGGCTTCCACCCACTTAGTGAAATATTCCACTGCAACTTCCAAGAACTTGACTTGACCCCGGGCTATAGGGAAAGGTCCGAGTATGTCAATTCCCCATTGGGCGAAAGGGTATGGGCACAATATTGAGGATAGTTCTTCCGCGGGTTGATGTAGTCGGGATGCGAATCTTTGGCACTTGTCACAGGCTTTCACATAACTAAGGGCGTCTTTCTTCATGTTCGGCCAGTAGTACCCGTATCTTATTAATTTAAGTACTAGAGCTCTTGCTCCCTGGTGTCCTCCACAAATTCCTTCATGGACCTCATCCATAGCAAGAAATGCTTCTTTTGGAGTTAGGCATCGTAGATAAGGAAGTGTGAAGCTTCGGCGGAATAAGGTATTCTGCAGCAAGGTATATCTCGGGGCTCTTGGTTTGATTTTTCTGGCCTCTACTTTATCATCTGGAAACTTTCCTGATGTTAGATATTCAATTATTGGATCCATCCAACTGGGCTCATGATCTGAAATATCCATGACCTCGGGTTGTTGTGCGATACTAGGCTCATGAAGAGTTCATATGAATACGGTCCTTTCTAAGTGGTCTAGATTGGAAGAAGTAAGTCTTAACAAAGCATCCGCTTTGTGATTGACGGACCTCAGAATTTTGTCTATGCAGCAAGACTTGAACTTTCTTTGCAAATCTAAGACCATCATCCTATAAGATGACATTTTCTCATCTTTTGCTTCAAAAGTTCCGTTTACCTGTTCTACCACCAATTGTGAATCACTTAGGACCTTGAGGTGCTCGACCCCTAGATGTTGTGCTGCTTGAAGTCCAGCAATTACGGCCTCATATTCTGCATCATTATTGGTTGCTGGGAAGTCGAACCGTATTGCACACTGAATTTCCATTGTGCCATCGTCTTTCTTTAATACGATTCCGGCCCCTGAGCCCACAGCATTTGATGCTCCATCTACTTGTAAGGTCCATGTGGCCTCTTCCCTGTCATGACCTATTGGCCCCCGAGGTCTTGGTGAGAGTTCGGCGACGAAGTCGGCCAAGACTTGTGGTTTGATAGAAGGTCGAGGTTTGAACTCGATATCATACTCTCCAAGCTCGATTGACCACTTGAGTAGACGGCCGGATACATCTGGTTTCTGTAAGATTTTCTTCAAGGGCTGATTTGTGAGGACAGTTACGGCATGGGCTTGAAAGTACGGTCTTAACTTTCTTGCTGCTGTAACCAAGGCAAGTGCGAGCTGCTCTGCCAGTGTATATCGGGTTTTCGCATCCAACATCATCTTACTGACGTAATATATCGGTTTTTGAACCTTCTCATCTTCTTTGACCAAAACGGCGCTCACTGCATGATCTGATACTGCAAGATATAAGAACAGATTGTCCCCTGGATTCGGCTTTACCAGTATCGGAGGTGTTCCCAAGTATTCTTTCAACTTCCTGAAGGAGACCTCGCATTCCTCATCCCATCTGAAGTCCATGTTTCCTCGAAGAGTTTTGAAGAAGGGAAAACATTTGTCCGCTGCCCTTGACATAAATCTGCCCAATGCTGCTACTCTTCCTGTTAACTTCTGCACTTCCCTGATGTTTCAGGGAGGTTCCATGGATGCTAGGGTTGAGATTTTATCTAGATTAGCTTCGATGCCTCTCTGAGTGATCATGAATCCCAAGAACTTTCCCGAGCCTACTCCGAAGGCGCACTTTGCAGGATTTAGTTTCATCCGATGTTTTATCAGTGTACTGAATATGTCCTCAAGGTCAGCAATGTGGTCTTTCTTTCTTGAGCTTTTTCTGATGTGTCTGGAGAAGACCATGTTAACCAACCTTTGATAAGTAGCTCCCGCATTCTTCAACCCAAATGGCATGACCTTATAGCAGTATATTCCTTCATCTGCCATGAAGGAAGTCTTTTCCTGATCTTCCCGTGCCATTCGAATCTGATGATACCCCGAGAATGCGTCTAAGAAACTGTAAAGTTCGGATCCTGATGTGGAATCCACCAACCTGTCGATCCTGGGAAGAGGATAACTGTCTTTTGGACATGCTCTATTCAAATCTGTGAAGTCTATACAAACTCGCCACTTACCATTTGGCTTCTTTACCAAGACCACATTGGCTAGCCACTCTGAATACTTCACCTCTTTGATGAATCCTGCTTTCAAGAGCTTATCTATTTCCTCTTTTATTATATGTCTTCTTTCTGTGGCAAACTGTCTTCTTCGCTGTTTTACGGGCTTCTTGTCAGGCATGACGTTCAGCTTGTGTTCGACAAGCTCGGGATCTATCCCGTGCATATCTTTAGCACTCCATGCAAATATATCGATATTCTTCTTTAAACATTGTGACAACTCTTCCTTCATCATTTTGGGGAGATATTTCCCAATTGTGAAGCTCTTCCGTTCTGAGACATGAACCTCTTCCAACTCTTCTACTGACGACATTCTTTCTTCGAGACGAAGTTCTATTGACATCAAATCTGTCTTATTTTTTCCAATGCAGTTGATATAGCAATTTCTGGCTACCGATTGATTTCCCTGAATAGTTGTTATGCCTGTGGAAGTTGGGAACTCGATTGCCAGGTGATAAGTTGATACTATAGCTTTGAGGCTGTTCAAGAATGGCCTCCCCAAGATAGCATTGTAGGCCATAGGAGTTTTGACGACTTGGAACGGAGTCATCTTCGTTACACGCTTCTCTTCTGATCCTAGTGAAGTGGGAAGGTCAATTAGGCCTTCGGGTTTCACGGTTCCTCCTCCAAAACCAGTTAGGGGAGTAATGACCTGTCGAAGCCGGTCTTTGGGAAGTTGCATCTAATTGAAAGCTTCCAAGGAAAGAACGTTGGCTGTGCTCCCATTGTCAACTAGCACCCTCCTGACATCAAAATTGGCGATAGTTGCACTGATAACAACAGCATCGTCATGAGGATAAGAAATCCCTTCCATGTCAGCATTGCTGAAGTTGATGCTATCCGAGACCTCATGGTCATGACATCCCGACCTTTCTTCTCGATCACTCAGTGCACGGGCATGGTTCTTTCGTGCATTATTCGAGTCACCTCCAGATGCTATTCCTCCGACGATAAAATTTATGACGCCAGCAGATCTGGTATTCTCTTCCCCTTTTCCATGCTCTTTATTGTCTCTCTTTATGTAGTGCCCCAGGAAGCCCCTTTTTATGAGGGCTTCTATCTCCTGTTTCAAAGTTCTGCACTCATTCGTGGTATGACCCGTGCTCTTGTGAAAGTCGCAATACTTATGTCGATTCTTTTCGTCGACTTTTCCCTTAATAGGCTTGGGCCATCGCAAATCTTTCCGTCCTTTGATTTCCATCAGAATGTGAGATCGTGGTGCGTTTAGCGGAGTTAAACTCTGATACCCATGACCATTCTCCCTATGGTTACTTCGGGAAGAGTTTTTCTCATCTTCCTGACTTGATCTCTTACTCCCCTGCTTTGTTGATGGTGAAGACTGCACTACTGTCCCATGCCCTTGATCCTGCGCCCGAACTGACAAAAGTGTTTCCTCCATGTTTATGTACTTTTCTGCTCTTCGAAGAAGTTCTGTTACATTTGTAGGTGGGCTCTTGGACAGGGACATTCTGAATTCCGGGCCTCGAATAGCCAAGGTAAGGGTTGAAATTGCTGATGATATATGAAGATCTGGAATATGAAGTCTTTCAGCGTTAAATCGAGTCATGAACTCCCGCAGCGTCTCATTCTGAGCTTGCTTTAACTGCATGAGGGACGTGGCGGTCTTCTTGATTCTTTTGCTACTTGCAAAGAAAGCAGTGAGCTTCTCAGTAAGATCTGCAAAGGAAGAGATGGATCCTGGAGGTATCGTAGAAAACCAGTCTCGAGCTGAATTTGTCAAGGTTTGCGGGAAGGCCTTGCACCGAATCTGATCGGGAGCATTCTGCATGTCCATGACATCAGTGTAGGTATTCAAGTGGTTGTTAGGATATGTTGTTCCATCGTATTCCTTTTATTCGAGGATATTTAAATCGATCGGGCAAGGGAAATGATGTTATTTCAGGAGTAAAGGGGGTTCTTCTCACGAATGACGTCCGACCCTGGGTGTTCTGTCGGATTCCATCAGCAATTCCTTCCTGAATGATTCTTGAGAGCTCTTGCTGTGTCAAGTTGGCAGATCCTTCTGTCATGGGATGGGCACCCCTCATCTCCAGGGAGTTGTCAGCCACATGATTAGCTGGCTGGAGATCTTCCCGGGGAATTGTGCCTGGAGTGTTCGGGTCAGGTTGCGCTCGATGACTGTTCTGTTGTTGAAGAGCTTGACGAAGTTCGCAGAGCTGTTGCTGAAGTTCGTTGAAATCTTCCCGACTAATAGGCTCATTGTCTGGAGTGGCCTCTGGGTTTTGTTCTTCCCCAACATCTTCAAGAGGTGGAGGATTATCATTCTCAGCCGAGGTGTTGGCCGGGATGGATTGACCAGTTAATGCGGAGGGACGGGCTTGACGTCTATTAACCATGGCTAGTTGTATCTCTTCCCACAGACGGCGCCAATTGATGCTGTCAAAAATCCTAACATTGACGTGGCAGAATCTGATGACAATTGATTGCTGGAAAAGATGATGAACTCGCCTGGGATGACCTGCAAAAAAGGCGAGGAGGAAACTCTCCGTCGCCCCTCCGGTGTGAGAATTAGTTTTCTGGAAAAAGGTAGAGAGAATATTTAACTGGAGAAACGTAAAGAATTGTGAATGAATAATTTGATAAGAAAAGAACTGTATTTATAGGGCTGAAAAAGCCCATAACTTCCTTTATTTAAGGAAGGAGTCCTTTTGTCATAAACTTACCTTTTAAGAAGAATTGCATACTTATAAGGATTCAGTTTCCTTTTTGTAAAGGGTTTCCTTGTGGATCATGTATTTTCGTGAGGCTCAAGTATATGGCCCACTAAAGAGGCCCAGTGATGAAAAAGATTGGGAAGCCTTCAAATACGGGCCGTAGGTCGGTAAAGAACGATCTTATCTTCAATTGCCAAAATGAAGTAGATCGGGATGACCCCGACCTTTATGAGACCGGGTATTTTAATGAAGCGACATTGGTTATTGTTGAACAGCGAAGAGGTCGGCCATATACCGACCATGGAGCTCTCAGTAACAGGTCGGTCCAAGGAAGACCACGATCTCAGTAGGTCGAGTCATGGAATTCTCCGTAAATTTAGGGAGTATGAAAATAATTCCGATCATTGACTATTCTCGCTATTCACCGGAGAATAGTCACTGAACATGGCATTTGGGTTTGATGCTATATTAAATAGTTTGAGAACGATACTGTGAAGTCTTGTAAAGGAGTTTATATATCCCTACTATATATAAAATCAACTTCCAAAATTACTATTCACATGACGAAAAAAAGCACCTTTAGTTAAAATGAAAACACGACTTTCTTTCTCTCTCGTCCGTCATTTCCTCTCTCTCATTCTCGTCCTCTCTTCAGCATTTCGTCTCCGTCATCTCGTCGGCGTCGTTTCCTTCCAATCTTCTTCTGAACCAGAAAAAGAAAGAAACAGGTGACGCTGCTATGGTTATTGTCTCTTCCGTTTCTTCGTCGGTCATTTTTCTTTACTTCATGTGTGTTTCATTGTTTCACTAATTTGTTTTCTGTAGAGATAGCGCAAGTAAAATCGGAAGAAGTCAGGTGAAATGAGTAGCAAAAAGGGAGTATTCTTCAGTGACGATGGTGCTCTGGATGACTTTGACCCGGATAACCCGTATAAGGACCCGGTGGCGATGCTGGAGATAAGGGAGTATTTGGTGAGGGAGAAGTGGATCAACTCATGGATCTGTGAAATTTCCTCGATTGGTAAACTTTTTTCCTTTTGCTGCACTCTTATTTTTCACACGGAGTGTGATTTGGGTTGTAGCTAAACTTTAGTAATCTCGAATTTATCTTGTGCATTGAAGTTTTACACGTTATATTTTTTGGCTAATGTCACTTACATCCACCGTGCTGTGAATTTGTTTAAGTATTTCTACTACTTTCAAAGTTCACTTCTGATTGCATAGATTGATTAATATGTCATTTTTCTTTAACTGACGGGATTCCAGTGTTTGATGCGAAACCCCCATGGTATATTGAGCAAGAATTCCCACAACAATTTAATACAAAACCCAAGAAAGCTAATATGGTAAATAAAGGGATAAACACCTTATACATTTGATCCATCTTTCATAAATTCCAGTAGTAGTTGTATTTACCATGAGGTAAGATGCATTTTTTTTTTTATTTCTTAGTAAATATACTGGCCAATAACAGAAAGAAAGCAAGCTATAGTTACAAAACAATTTTATCAAGGAATGAAAATATTATAATTATTGTTTCCATGCTTAACCTACAACAGATAGATGATGCTTCCTTGCAAAAAAGATGTAGCCCGCTCTAGATGTATGTATGTTATTGTTCTCTTTTTCTTTATATGATTAAGTAGACTTAAGTGTTTCAAATGGGATTATGTGTAAGTTTTGGTTATTCCAATCCACCATCATACATTGAGTGTGTTATGAATTACAACAATTATAAGATGTCATAAATTTACAACAAATAGGTCAGAGAAGCATACTCACTCTGGACTGGTGGTAATAGATAAAGCGGAATCAAAAAGATTTGATCCCAAAGGTCTAACCCTTGTTTTCTCTATTCTCAAACCATTTCATGTAAGATCCAGCCTTACAGCATCTCTCTATGCCCTCAGGTCAAATTCCGGCAACAATGCATGCTAATATATTTCCAAAAGGATAAAACATTTCATCAAATTAAAAGCTTGTATGTTCTCTTTTTCTTTATATGATTAAGTAGAGTTACGTGTTTCCAATGAGATTATATGTAGTTAGTTTTGGTTATGACATTTTTATTATGTTACTAATGATATTAATTATGCAAGGTTGTCTAGCGATGATATATAAGCAAAACAAGAAATATGGCTGGTGTAAAGATTTACAAAAGCTTCATTTATAACCAATTTTGTGAAAGAAATTTATTTATCATCTCAAAGTTCTGCTTAATTTTTTGTAGAAAAATAGAATTAGATTAGCATTTTTAAGGAAAGTAGTGACATTGAAAATCCTTAACATGAATTATTGTTTTACTTTATTTCAATATCATCAAAATGAACTTTTCATCATTTTCTTTTACCTTTTGTAACCCCGGTATACCAAGTATACATCTTAATTTTATTAACTTTCCTTTTTGAGGGGAACTTCATGCTTAATTTGTCTTACTTTTAAATGCTTATATTATAAATTGTGAATAATAAGTGGTTAGTAAGTCGTGAATTTTAAAACAATGTGTGGATAAAGTATGCTTGATCATCTAAAAAAAAGAAAAAAATTAAAAAAATAGTCAAGCTTTGCTAAAGATGCTCTTCATCGAATGATCTCACTCATAGATTCCAATCTTGCACCAAAGACTAAAGTTGTGTGGAGCCTTAAATATATAATATTTTTTCGTTTTGTTATCTATCAAGGTGATGTGTATGGTGATTAGTCATATATGTTATGAGAATGAGAGTTTATTTTTTGCTTAGCTGTATGGATTAAGCCTAGGATTTGGAGATAGGAACTTCTTCAATATAGAATTAAATTGTTTTTTATTTTACTTTTAATTCCAAATCCTCATTTCATGTTGCCAAAGTTATTGCAATGTTTCCATTTAGTTGGGAGTAGTAACACGAACTTTAAAAGGAAGCATGCGATGTATACAACTTAAATTACAATCTGTATCGCCCTATTACTCACTTTATTCCCTTTCTCCTATCTATGTTAGGTTATTTGTTCCGTTATTCCGTTGGCCAGATCTTCTGATGGTCAAAACTTTTGACTGATCACCATTTCTCAAGATTTTGTATTCCAGCTTCTCACCCCCTCCAGTCTTCTCCTAATCAACCGAAGCCAGTAATGCAGTCATTTGGAGATCTTTGACCTGAATTTATGAAGGCCTTCATTATGTGGACCTTCTTCAATCTCCTGATTCTGGTACATGCTTTAACATATTGTATGCATTCATAAAGATTATATATGTATTTACTATTTATTAGATCAATATTTTATTCTGGGGTAGTAATATGTAAGATTGTTGAGAATTTTTCCTATTTCAAAAGTTCCATGGCAGCATACTTTCTGCTTTTAATACAGATCACCTTTTTGCTTTTAAGAAAACTCAACATGCTAACTCTTTTTTCAAACCGTCAATGTAATCCAATTATGATAAATATAAAAATTTATTTATTGTAAAACTTACTTATATGCTTACATGTTAACTACGAAAGATGAGCATGGCAGTTATTGTTGCCACATTTTTTTCTCCATTAGTTTAATATTCTTGTGCAGATTCCTTTTTAATAGGTGTATTACTATCATCCTATTTCAGACTATCTATGCTTCGTTGTAAGTTATTTATTCATCTTACATTGATGTATAGTTTTTCTAAGATGATGATTTTCGTATTTTCAAATGCTTATTAAATAAAATTCACATTATTCTGTTGTTTAAACTTGTCAATAGTATTAGTTTGTATTTATAATATATTCCCCACATTTGTTTTAACTGCTTCCTCTATCATTTTGTGAAAAATCTTTGTTAGAAATGTAGTGATATAATTTTCATTAATTAATAATATGAAGAAAACATGCTATCAAGATATCCCAACGAGCAAAGTTACAAGGGCCCATTAGAGTATAGGCAAAAGAAATATTTATGTAC
The DNA here is from genome assembly GCA_963555705.1 of Ligustrum vulgare. NCBI lineage: Eukaryota > Viridiplantae > Streptophyta > Magnoliopsida > Lamiales > Oleaceae > Ligustrum > Ligustrum vulgare. Next base: position 8,458,594 of record OY743179.1, read on the forward strand.
TTACGTAATTGGTAACTCTTTATTATTTAATCATCTAGATGGATCTGAACATTTTTTTTAAAAATTTTACGTTCCTTTTCATAATTTGTAACATCTTGTGTTCAGTATTCTTACTAATCCGTGTTTTTTTATTTTTCTTGCAGATTTGGATCATTGTTTGGTATGCTTCGAATATTTCTTGATTTTTAACAATTTTGCTCCAAAATATCGTATGCTCTTACTCTCTTAGTTTGTGTTTCGTGTGAAATGAAATGTTATGCTTGTTTTTCAGTGTATACTTTAATTTTCCCATTTGGGATACTGAATAGGTGATGGAGAATGATTTCTTTGTTTCAAATTGAGCTTCATTTTCAAATCAATGGTAAATATTTAAGTTCTATCCATAAAATTCTCCCATCTAATGGAGAGTGACCAATTTTTTTTGTTTTCGAAGAGAAATTCAATGAATATTGAAATTTATTTACTTTTCAAATATCTATTTAAAGTTTTACTTCCTAAGTTTCTTGGAGCTTTATTTTTTTTAAATGATATTAAATTGTGGATTCAATTGACCTCCATGTTGCTAAAAGGATCCAAGATTCTGACCTAAAAAATAGCAAGAATTGATGGTAAATTAGGTTGGAATAAGTTTTGTAGACATTGACTATATTGTTGAAATTTTTTTCTTGACTGTTAATCTTCTAATCATGGTGCTATTAGAATAACTACCCTTCATTGTGCATACGTGTCAGAGACATGGAGCAATGCAATATGATATCAACTGGCGAATTGTGTTTTCTCATATAAGAAACAAACAATTGAGGTGAAAGCAAATCATTTTGGTTTCTAAACCTGGTACGGTATCTTTTACTTGACGTCTTTCAAGTTCCAAATTATATATATATATATATATATATATATATATATATATATATATATATATATATATGAAGTCAATGTTATGGATTGTACGAGTAAAGCTTTAGAATTTCTTAGTTGGCATGAAGATGACAAAAAGAAACAGTTATGGAACTTCTTTTTTATAGAACAATCAGGTATTTTGTTTTTATGCCAGTTGATGTTTTGTTAATGTTGTTTAATTAGTTTGTAACATGTAAAGATTTCTGGAATTTGTTAAGGATATTCTTTCCTATGTTTTCTACAAATTAATTTTATTCACAGGAAAAGAATTGAATTATTCTTGTTGTTACAGACTGTTGTATTGAATGAAAGAAAGCCAAAAACTTGCATTGGAGATATGAAAATCTCACATTTTAGGTAAAAAAAAAAAAAAAAATTAGGTAAGTGATAGAAATATAATTTATGTTGTTGGTGCTCCATTCATTTTTCTTGGAATTAACAGGAGTTGCTTTTCAAGAATGTTGGTTATTGCATAGGAAATTTCTTCAATGTTGGAAAGAGAAGACAACTGTTGAAGTGTGAAGACTAATTTACTCTTTCATCACAATTGACAATATATTCAATGAAAATGAGTTTAAAAAATCTAGCCACGGGTACATTTTTAATGATTTTATCTTTGTTTGTATTTCAATTTTAAGATTGTTATCTTTTTGTTCCTATGGTTCTAATTTGTTGTTGCAATTCTAAACTTTAATTTTAAAGTTTTGATTTTTATTTTGTCTCAATATAATAGCACATTATTTAATAGTTCAAATTACTCATTTTCTATCTACACATCTGATTTATTGTAGCTAATCTGATTATTGAAGCTGGTGCAGACTGCTACTTCCATGTCGCCTTTACTCTGGTTAGTACGTGGGCAGCGTGCATGGTCAGGTAATATGCTTTCATGTGGGAAAAAAAAAGAAAGAAAAGAATGTAGCAATGTGAAATACAGAAGATGTTGCCATTGATGGGCAAGTATCATTCAGAGAGAGTAGAAAATGGTATGTTTATCACTCTTTTTGAGAACTCAATTCTCGTGAAAACTTGGTAGAGCTAAACGATTGTTCTTAAATCTGGTTTTTGGTTTTATAAACTATGCACAATATACTTTTTAAACAATTGTGTATATTGTTGATTGTATTTTTAAGGTACTTGCTTGCTGATCAGAATAATCATTTTTGTTGTCTTAGATGTCATTGAAAAAATTTCCCCTGCATATATTGCTGTTAACTTGATACTGCTGTGTGTGTTTCAATTATTGATTAAAATAACCATCACCAGTTTTGAATGTCGGGTTTTTAATGCCAAGTGATTTTCCAATTTCGAAACAAAAGAGGGGGATAACTCAAAGTCTGTGACAAAGGATTAGAAAATAAATGTTGATGAGTTTGCTTTTGCCTCTATTATTTTACACCTCTGGATTGTGAACAGGGATAAATCAATTTATTATATTTATTATGAAACCCATTTGGTATCGTGTTTGTCATATTGGTGCTACAATATACTCTTTTATTCTTTTTTATACCAAAAATGTTGATTACTAAATTTTGTTAATACTTATGGCAATACTTAAGTTTATTGATGGCATTTGCTATAGTTTCTTCAAATTAGTAGGAACATCACTTGTACTATGAAGTTTAAAAACCGTTAATTTTTATTTTAGTCTAATTGTGAATCTTGTTTACTTTTCATTGTCTGTCATTTTTTTATTAACTTCAAGAAAGTCGAGGAATGCTCTTCATTTATGGTTTGATACTGGTGTCTTAGACGTAGAGGAACCACACAAACTTGGTGATTGAACTCTACTGATGGTCTTGTAGAAAAATTGCTTGAAGCAAGCAGCCTAAAAGCTTAACATCTCCCATTATATTTTTTTTGTTCAATGAAAAGTCAAAAAACATGCCTCTCTTAAAAGTATCAACTATTACACATCTATTACTTTCTCACATCAAAAACCACCATTCTTATTTATTTATTTTAGATTAGAGTTCCATAAAAAGCAAAATGAGCAATGGGCAAAATCTCCTACTGAAGAAAGTAAAAGGTATTCAAGTATCTATTGTTAATTTCCAACAACCTCATGAAAATACATTTTTTCAGTCGCCTTATTTCACTCCTTGCAAGTGCCCCACTGTTGTTTTATAAGTGCAACTTGAAAAGAAAAAAATGTTATAACAATCACCAGTTATTTGGCAATAAACAGTTGGAGCAGCTAGCCTATATCACCGTCTCATGCATTGTTTAACTCTAATTCTAGAAGAAAATAATATACCTCTTTTTTTTTTTTTTTGGTAGTTAAGTGGTGGTGAAAAGCTACGAATAGCACTAGCATGTACATTCTTCAAAGTACCTCCTATGCTGTAAGTATTTTTGGACTTCTCGACCAATTATTTTTCCAGGGAAGTCATGTTTTTAAATGGATTAAACATGACCGTTCTTTTTATTTTTGTTCATAATTGTATGTAGTTTCGAGAATGAGAATTGAGTTGGTAAATAATGAATATGAAAACAATTTTGTCCCTACATATATTGCAGCTTCTATATCTACTAAGTGAAGTGTACTCCTTTTGTAGACATTATTTTGGGTGTACGGTTTGTTTTCCAGTCATTTTTGTTCAATATGTTAATGTGATTTATGAATTTATTATATTCCTTTTGGTTGTGCTATCATTGTACTTAGAATGAAGAAACCAGCACTAGCTTTGTATGTGGTTTAGCTGATCCCAATATGGTTCACATAGCAAGGGTATGAAAACTAACATGGTTTTATCTTTATTCCAGATATATTCTCCATTGAGATTGCTCGGCCTACAGAACAAAGTCACTAACTTTCCAGAATATCCGCAGTCAGGTTCAAATCATGGCAATAACTTGTCTGAATGTATATATTTTGGTTCCAATAAACATTGATTAACCTATTAGCTTGAACACTCATTTAGCAGGGTATGTTTAGTTCTTCTGATTTTGTAAAATAAAAATTGAGTTCCATAATATATTTAGTAGGGTCTCTGTCAAATAATTTTTGCTCAAATATTTCATTTTCATCCGTGATGTCTTATTCTATATAAATGGCACCTAATTTCTTTTAGGCATGTCCAAAAGCACAAGAAATTGTTCACTTGATTTTTGCTAAAACCATAGAAAAAAAGCTGATAGGGCTGTTCGATTGCTGAGGCTCGTGATGGGAAATAAATGTGAGAATATAAAGATGTTTTAGATAGGATTTTTACTTACATTTTGATTTCTATCTTTTTCTAAATCGATTAGAATTGTTTAATATCTCATCAAACTTTTCATTTGATTTTCTCTTCTTTTTCCTATAGAGATAGGACACATGATTTCATTTTATGGAGCATACTATTATTTATGATTGAATATTGATTAGTTCTCTCCCCAAAATTATTATTCTATTCTTAAATTTGTCCCCTCCCTTCCTCCTCTTTATGTGTTACATCCTCTATCAGCTCATTAAAACTACCATTATTTTTTCTTCTTTATTTTTGTGTCGATTCAAAAAAGGGAGCTTTGTTTTTCAATTGAAAACATCCAGATTGATGTTCAATCTCGATTGTCAGCCAAGATACTGAACTAAATGAAATATGTTTCCAAAGAATTGAAATATCTTATCTTTGACCATTCTTTCATCTGCTTTCAGGTTAAAATGCATAAATGATAAATGGGTTTTTTCTTCTAGGAGAGTCAATGGAGCAATAATGATATTGGATTTATAATGTTCCCTTCAGATTCACCAAAGAAATTAGGTACTTTATAGTTAATCCGTTCCCTCGTTTGCTAAAATTTTTATTTTTTTCATAGTTTGGGGCTTGATCAAATTTAGTCATTTTGGCTCCCTCTATTGTCTGATTATACAACTATGATATAGAAATTTGTTTCATTAATTCTGTACCAATTTTGGGGTCTAAAATTGGAGTTGTACATTCTAATACGATGTAACAAAGGGATATAGTTTTATCCTATTGATTCAAATAAACAAACAAATTTCTCCATAATTTTAATGATCTTTTTTTTCTAAAGACTAAAAGTGGGATTTCATACTTTTTTTTTATTAATAATTTTGTTTGCCAAATCCTTTTGCATATCCCTCACATTTGAATCATTTTAGATTTGCTTAATTTATTAATTCAAGAATTGCAGATTCGGAGTGCATTGATATAGCATTTTGTGGTTCACTGATTCTTTAAGATTAGTTATTTAACCGCATGTTATTCTAGCTGATTTATTTTTTTTTAGAATCGTCCTCGTATTTTAAATCTTGGTCCAGAAAACATATTGAATGTTCACTCTAATCAAACTTCATTCACAATTCAAACCCATTTGTGAACTGCAGAGCTCTTCTTATAGTCATGCTCGTGGCTCAGTTCTTATCAGTGATACTACTTTTGTAAACTTTGTTTCATCTTTCTCATTTTCTTAGGGTTCATTAACATTGATTCTCATTATTCAATTTCGTGATGTTATGGATTATGAAAGGAGACTATAGTGTTAATGGTGCATTTGTCATGTGTTTGTAGGAATTATATCGAGAAGCGGTTAATATCATTTATTCAGGGTGTGAGGCAATTAGAACACGTGTTGGGGACCTGGATGTTATTGTAGTTACGTTTGGTTTAGGTCGTGCAATTGTCAATAAGGTAAACAAGCAATTTGTTGAAAATATAAAGCAATTGACTTTGACTGTTTAGTATTATTTTTGTTATAGTACCCTCTGTCTAAAGTTGGGGTTATTGTATAAGTCTTTGATCCCAACTATCAGAATAAATTGTAATGCAATCCTACCGCATCAACTATTGATTTGTACTATAATTGTTTTTTTTCAATTGTATATACAAGCAACATTTTTTTTAAAAGTTATTTAAATGAATCACATCAAATTGATACAATAAATTGTTCCTTAATTTTAACACATCAAATTGAAACAATAAATTATATTACAGTCTTAATGTTACTTAATGTGTACTCACAAATAACTGTTTCTTTCATTACTAATTCTACGCGAATAAACACAAATATAAATCGCTTCGTGCAACGCACGTAAATTTCACTAGTAATGGGAAAAGGCACACATGATGGTTGCATGGACACATGAGATCAGTTATTTTCACAATCGTTCTGGTGTGTTTGATTTTTATTTTGGATTTTGTGAGGCTTTCCAATTTTTATCCTGGATTTTCCGTCATAATACGGCTCCTAGAAAGAACTATGGTTTCTATAACTTCTGTTAATAATCATTTATTACATAACTAGGTATTATTAAGACGTGTAAGTTTTTCTGATTTCCGGTTCATCCCTAAGTTAATGTTTGACTGAAAGAACAATGGTTTCATGTAGCATTTATACATAATAGTTGTAGGAAGTTCGGCCGCTTGTTACAAGATTGTCTGACAAAGCGTATATACCCAGCTTGCGAGAATGGATATTTGAAGTGGTTGAATGTATACAGGACAAAGAACGTGGGCAAAATGTTCTATAATTGCACTACCGGTTGCGGTTATCTCAAGTGGGACAATGGAAGCACAATGTTGGTGAATCAAGTGAGACTTCTGCTAACAGAGCAACAGCGACAGTTGATGAGAGTGAGAGTATTGAATTGACTCGTCTATTGAAGATTTTTGCCAACATAATGAAAAAAAATGAAGTTGTCGGTTAAGATCACCCTTAGCAAGGGGAAATGGAGTGGGGAAGAGAAAGACAAGGGAAATGGGAAAATGTAACCCTATTGTCAATAAATATGTATTATGCAATCCGTCTTTTTCTTGTTGAAGTTGATGGCATGTGCATTTAGTGGAAATACTCTAAATCTTAAACTATATCTAATATAATATCTAAATAAATTAGAGTACGGGTATCGTAGAAAAAATAGAAAACAAAATGCATAAAAAGACTTTAAGATTTGTGAGAACGTATGTTTGTGCGTACAAAGACTATTGTACTCCTGGACCTCAACATTTTGGTATAAAAATCCCCTAATTAATTGTCTTGTTGGAGTTTCTCGTGGATAGTGACAATTGGAACCATAATATTTTGTCCTATTATAGAATGTGCCCTCATTTTACTTCAACAAGGTGTCAAATTCATTTTTCCAGTTTGAAATCCTGTGCACGACCATGATCTAGATATAAGAAACCTCTAGTGTACCTTTAAGATAATGTAACTTTCTAGCAGAGTTTATGTCACTAGAAGTCTAGAACTAGAATGTGGTAAATCAAGTAAAAGACTAAAGAACTTCCTGCAAAGGAGATAAATGAAAGGTATATTTGACTATCTAGTATTAAACCAAAGTAAACAACATCTAACCATTGGCCACAAATACATTTGGAACTAAACCAAAGTAAATGAAATGTCTATTCTTTGTTTGTCGAGTGTGTTGGAAGGACATACATTGCCATCAACTGATGATTGTATGGAAAGGGAAGTATAAATTCATTCCGTGATGCGGGTTGGATAACACCATGGACGAATAGACCCACTGGGTAAGATAGTAATGTGGGTAAGACATTTGAGTAGGAACATGATAGAGTGCATTCTCTAAAACCCTCCATGATTTGTTGACCACTTTCCGAATCCTTATGCTGGATATTCTTCTCCTTCTTCCCTTTTTGAAACGCATGTCGGTTAAAAGAAGGAAAATTAGAAACGAGCTACATTACCATTAACTGAGAAAGTTGAAATAAACAAAACTTACCTTGGCTTTCTTAGATACATTTTCTAACGAAAATTTCTTACGTAGTTTCTGAGGAGCTCCCTTCGTCCTAGAGCAATTGGGGTCCAATATGTTACTGCTTGAATCTTTTTTGAACCTCTACAATTAGGAGTCGGCAGAGGACTGCAATGACTATTCCACTAGATGGTAGTGATCTGGAGATCTTCAACTCGTTCATTTGAAGCTCTAACCAGTCCATTAGAGTCTGAGTTCTTTCTTTGTCGTCTGAATACACATCCACTACACTCTAAAATGTACGACACAATTGATCGTATCTAACATTTTCAAGGGTTCTTATCCAACCATTATAATTAATATTCACCCTCATATAGTGCCTACTAACATCCCTCATCCATCTTCTCGGGATATACTTATCTGCAATAGATGTTACATTATTTTGGCTCATTACAATGATGAATGCCTACATATTATTCCCTTGAACTCGAATAAGTGGCTACTACAATTAAAATTTTCCATCGTGTTTTGCCCAAAAAGGACGATAAAGTATTGTTTATCTTCAACCAAACCAAGTACAAGGCTCCCATGCAATCACCATCTTTACTAGTACGTAACTCCACAGTATAGCACCCCGTGAATTCCGTTTGAAATTCCTCGAATTAATAAATTGTATATGCTAACTGAAATCTTTTCTCAAGAAATAAGGTACCGAGCGATATCGTTCCCTGTAACGTCCAGTAAGCCAAACATTCTCGTGGAGGCTATACATATTAATCATCGATGTTCAACATTCATCAAATTGCTCTAGAGCTTGAGAATCATAAACTACATTAAACTACATTAAATAGTAAACCACATCCAAGCAAAATCTTTTGTCTATGATGATTCACTCCTACAAAAAGGGTAAATGAAATATCGTACTTATTTGTCAAGTACGTGGAATCAAACATTACTACTTCCCCAAATTTCTTATATGCCTCTTTGCACCTATTGTCTCACCAAAATATATTCCTTAACCTACAATCCTCGTCCAAATCCATACCAAAATAAAATTCAAGACAATTTGCTTGCATTTTTTAAAAGTATGCCTAGATAGAGATAGCACCCCCTTCCTCCAAGCGTAAACGCCCTTACCTTATCCATGTAATTTTTACAATCCTTCTCTATACGTGTCATTTTTTCATATCCTCCAGACTCAACCACAACTAAGTTATAACTTTTGTGCATTGAAATTCCAGCTATATCATTGACTTCAAGCATCCGCTTTACTTGTTCACTGATTTTTCGATTACAACGATACAACCTACATTTTGAAGGACTAGTTCAATAATTATGCTCCACGATAACTTTTATCACTACCTACATTCCAGATCTTCAGGCATAGTAGACAACCTAGTTTGACAAACAGATTGAATAGTTTTTGAAGCTTCATAGAACCGCTTGTCAAATCGGCCTTCTCGAGCATATGTATACGTCATATACTTTATCAATCCGTCTTCACCTTTTCTCGAGCTTCTTTTCCTAATGGGAAAACCCATAGGATAAGCATGCCTCTCGTAGAACTCAAAAACTTCCTTCTTATCACTAAACTTCATCCACCTCATCACAAGCTTTCACTGGTACATCAATGTTTTCAAGAGCGTCATCATCAGCTACTAAGTAATTTGCATTCAAAATCTTATCGTCCAAATACATTGTTGACGTACCTACGAACAATTTTGGATATACATTAGCAGGTGTTTTTCATTTAAAGAAAATTTTGAAAATCAGAGAGAGATTCATAAAAGACATTATGCTTTTATGAAGAGATTAGAATCTAATCACCATTCAGAATGTCACGGTAAAAGCATTATGCTTTTATGGAGAGATTACTATCAGTATCAGATCACCATTTGAATAAAACGTGGAGCTTCGTGCAGGTGACATATACAATAAACTGATTTTTCATTCCAAATTGATTTCACATATTTGCTTACCTTCTTCGAAAAACATGGAGCTTCCTGCAGGTGACGATACAGTGGTGGCCGATGATTAATGTGCAAGCTTTGCCTCACCGGATCACGTTGACGGAAGGGGAGGATGCTTTCAAAAGAGACTTACTATTAGCGTTCAAAGAAGGAGAAAAATGGAGAAAACCGACTTGCAATTAAAGGAGAAGACCCAGATCTTACCCTTGGTGGTGGCCGACGGATAAGGAAGCTGAAATCTAGTGGAGTTATGGAAGCAGCTATGCAAAGATATTTTAGGTAGGAAGGAAATTAGGGCATATCTCATATGTTTTGATTTTGCAATTTCGCAAAACATCTTGATGAATTGGCTTGATGGAATTTTGTGAGATCTTGTGATTTCTCCTCCATTAGCATACTAGTTAGTACTTACGCCATCTCTAACCAGAAACTTTAAAATGCAGTCAGCTTTACACTAAAATACAGTTTCTCTCACTCTATCTTCATAACTCATCTCCAACCCAGAACTTCAAATTTCACACCAAATAAACATAATATAACTCATATCAAACCCAAAACTTCAAATTTCACACCAAATAAACATAATATTTTTCTTTTTCTTTTTTAACATACTTTTTATTATTATTATATTTGAAATATTTATTTGATCATTAAAATAAAACGAGAAATACACCAAATATATTTATTTCACTAATTTAATTCTCGAAATTTGAATGTTGTTCCCACAAATGTTCAATTAAAGCATTTCGGAGTGCAATGTGAGCCTCCTTATCCTTAATTTGACGATGACGAGCGAGAAACTCCTGTAAACGAACATTTTCATCTACAACCATCTGAACTCGTGGGCTCGGTGCTTCTACCTAATCTCGAATAGGTGCTTCAACATCACGTTCATCCTCTATGATCATGTTGTGCATAATGATGCATGCAGTCAAGATATCGTGTAAGATGCTTTTCTTCCAAAATAGTGACGGTCCGCAATAATTTCGAACCTAGATTGTAAAACCTCAAATGCCCGTTCAACGTCTTTTCTACAGCTTTCTTGTTTCATTGCGAAATATTTTTTCTTTGGTCTACGTGGCTCGTGAATTGTTTGTACGAGAGTGGCCCACTTCGGATATATACCATCAGCTAAATAGTAACACATATTGTATTCACGTCCCTGTATGACGTAATTAGCGGGGGGAGCAATACCTTTAGCGAGGTTGGCAAATAGATGGGAGGCCTCTAAAACATTGATGTCGTTGTTTGAACCTGGCATACCAAAGTATGCATGCCATATCCAAAGATCATAATCGGCTACGGCCTCTAAGACAATGGTTGGTGACCCACTCCGTCCTGCGTATTGGCCTGCCCATGCAGTTGGACAATTTTTCCACTTCCAATGCATACAGTCAAGACTACCCGACATTCCGGGAAAACCACGTTGTTGACCAACGTGAAGAAGCCGTGCAATATCATTAGTGTTGGGTGAACGCAAATAACGGCTTCCAAATACCTCCACGACTGCACGACAAAACCTTTACAAACTTTCAATAGTTGTCGACTCACCAATCTTGCAATACTCATCAGTTGCATCCGCCGCAATGCCATATGCCAGCATCCGAAATACGGCAGTAATCTTTTGGAGAGAGGACAACCCTAGCCTACCCAGTCCATCCCTTTTCTGAACAAAGTAACTATCATGCGCCTCCACAGACTGCACTATGCGTAAGAATAAATTTCTTGACATGCGATAACGTCGTGGAAACAACTTTTCGTCGTACTGTGGGTTCGGTGCGAAGTAGTCGTTGAACAATCGTTCATGAGCAGATTCTCTATCGCGATTTATGACAATGTGTCCAGGGATCGAGCCGCCATGTGTTGGTGGAGTTTGTTGATGTTCGACCATTTCAGTTAGAAGGATGTTGTTATTCAAATACATGTGAACCACAGCATCATGACGGGCCTCAAGTGCCTCAAGGTCGTTCATGATCTGTTCGTCTTCGTCATGAACACTGTCGTTTACATTGGAAGATCCGCCAACATTGAAATTCATTTTTGCGAGACGTAAAATTGATATATGAATTTTGAAGTGTTAGATATGAATGATGAATTGTATATTAGGTACTCACCTTTTATAATTGCATTTTCATTGATAAGGTTAATTTGTGTGAACCAATCTCAATGGTAGAACAGATTACGGGAGATATAAGTCGTTAGATGAGAATATTTTCATCTGATTCATTCAAGATAACTTCGTTTTGCGTACTTCAATCCTGGCCGTTAACCAGAATGCATGAAATATGAACCGTTAGAATGGATTCCTTATCTATATCATGCCAGAATAACTTCGATTTGTGTAATTTGCTTCCAGCCATTGATAAGATCAAAAGAGATCTGAACCGTTAGATTAAATCAAATATCTCTGTCATGTCGCCTTACTTTGATTTACGTACTTTAATCCCAGCCATTATTCAGATTACAAGATATCTGAGCCGTTAAATTAAATTAAATATCTCTGTCATGTCAGCCTTACTTTGATTTACGTACTTCAATCCCAGCCATCGATCAGAAAGTACAAGATCTGAGCCGTTAGATTAGATGCAATAATTTACCATGTCAGGATAATATCGAAGATCACAATTTAATCCCAGCCATAAATCAGATTGCAAGAGATCCGAGTCGTTAGATGAGATCGTGTTATCAAATCAATCCAAGACATCAATTGCATTATAAATAAACAAGTCTCCAATTCATATTTCCATAACAATATCACCGTTTAGCAATTACAAAAAAAAAAAAAAAAAATGAGTATCAGCAAGCGGAGTGCCTCATACAATGTTGAAGAAAACATTCATTTGTGTCGTGTATATTTGGATATTTCTCAAAACCCGATTGTTGGTATTAATCAGTCAAAAGATCGTTTCTGGAGCCGCGTCGAGTTGGAGTATAATAGTTCATTACCAACACATATTACTCAGTCCCGACCTTTAAGATCACTGCAATCCCGTTTCACATTGATCAATGCATCCATTAGTAAACTACGTGGGTGCATACGTCAAGTGGAAAATTTAAACCCAAGCAGAGCATCCGAACAAGACATTGTAAGTGCATTTATTACAAAATTTTCAATTTGTATGTTACAATTAACTTTAATGTAATAAATTTATCATATCAATTTGCAGATAGATCGAGCTAAAATATTATTATGCCAAGACGAAAAATTCAAGAAAGGATTTAAATTCGATCACGTGTGGCCTATCCTTAAGGATATTGGAAAAGATGTTCAAGTAGAGTTACCTGACTTTCATAGCCAGAAAACATACTCTGGATCGGCACACGTGGATTCCCCAACATCAGGATATCAAGGATTGTCTTCATTTTCTCTAGATATTAATGAAGACAATGTCAGTGACAGTCCAAGCCAACGACCCATTGGGATAAAAAAAGCTAAGGGGAAAAGGTAAAAAGAAGAAGATTCCTCAAAAATCATTGCAAGTATCATGGAGGAGCAACGGGAGCTCGCGGAAGTCATCCGCAAAGGGAATGAGAACAGACTGAAAAACTACAAAATTCAAAGGGCTCGAATGCAATCGGCTGAATATTGTTCTGATAATACCATTCTAGCCAAAGACTTGAACTCCATTGCAGATCCGGAGCTAAGGGAGTTTTTTCGAAATGAACAAAAAAGAATCATGATGAAAAGAAGTGAAGAAAGTTCAGCAACTCCATATGGTCGTTTTTTTGACGATCTTGGAGGATCTGAATCCGATCTACCTGATTATTAGATTGTTATCTTTTAAGTAGCTTCCATCGTATTTTAACAAAATAAATTAAAATTCAATTTCTAAATAATTTTTTTGGGACCAAAATTGAATTATATTCATCAAATAACTATGTGTTCAAAATAAGGGGAAAAAAAAGGTCAAAACTGAAATTCAAATCAATATTTGGGGTAAAATTGAACAAAAAAAAGTTTGGGACAAAATTAGGGCAATAGCATAGTTGCCCCAATTTTTTTACAGTCTGCTACAGTGGCACGCCATATATGGCGTGCCACTGTAGCAAACTTCATTTTAGCGTGCAAGATGAAGTCCCGGTTGGAGCAAGAAAATGGCATTATTTTGAAGTTTTCCTCCATTTTGCAGTCATGTTGGAGATGCCCTTAGAACATAGTGTTTGTACAAGTAGTACCATTGTAAAAAGGAAAAAACACATAAATAAGGTATTTTTAAATATAAATTTCTAAAATAAGATCAAACTTTATAATTTCAAGAATCAAGTTGTAATTAAAATTAATAAAGTAAATTGAAAAATAAAAATATTTTAATAAATATATTTAAAAAGGTCACATATTGTATAATTTCATGTCACTAAAGAGAAATATTTTAGGTCACAAATTTATTTCAGGCACAAGTCAAATTTGTAAGGTCACAAACTTATTTTTAGGCCATAACTTTAATTTATTTTAGGTCACAACTCATAAATTTTTAACAAATTTTTTTTCGTCACAATTAATTTTAAGGTCACAAGTTCTAAATTAATCGATTCCTAATTATATTTAGGTCATAACTTATCAAATTATTTGGTCATTGAATCTTTTAAATCACATTTATCAAATTATTATATCACAATTGACTTATTAACTATTTGGTCACAACAACTCAAGACCTACCCATGTCTCACAATCAACCAGTCCACAACCATCACCATCTCAACACCATATATGGCGTGCCACTGTAGCAAACTTCATTTTAGCGTGCAAGATGAAGTCTCGGTTGAAGCAAGAAAATGGCATTATTTTGAAGTTTTCCTCCATTTTGCAGTCATGTTGGAGATGCCCTTAGAACATAGTGTTTGTACAAGTAGTACCATTGTAAAAAGGAAAAAACACATAAATAAGGTATTTTTAAATATAAATTTCTAAAATAAGATCAAACTTTATAATTTCAAGAATCAAGTTGTAATTAAAATTAATAAAGTAAATTGAAAAATAAAAATATTTTAATAAATATATTTAAAAAGGTCACATATTGTATAATTTCATGTCACTAAAGAGAAATATTTTAGGTCACAAATTTATTTCAGGCACAAGTCAAATTTGTAAGGTCACAAACTTATTTTTAGGCCATAACTTTAATTTATTTTAGGTCACAACTCATAAATTTAACAAATTTTTTTTCGTCACAATTAATTTCAAGGTCACAAGTTCTAAATTAATCGATTCCTAATTATATTTAGGTCATAACTTATCAAATTATTTGGTCATTGAATCTTTTAAATCACATTTATCAAATTATTATATCACAATTGACTTATTAACTATTTGGTCACAACAACTCAAGACCTACCCATGTCTCACAATCAACCAGTCCACAACCATCACCATCTCAACCCCCCCCCCCCTCGGGGGCCAACGCTACCACCATCACAATCACACCCAACCAAGGAAAAAAGAATCTTCTATTGTTATATATAAAAAAAAAATGTTTGAGCAACTGTAACGCTCCGAGTTCTAAATGCCCAGTTCACCACGTCATCGTCCGATCTAACTTTTAAAATAATATTTTAGCGGAAGAAATAATTGAAATTCATTTTTGACAATATTAAATAAATTGTAATAGTTTTTATAAAATCTAAAACATTTATGAAACAATTCGAAATAATAAATCGAGTCATTAATATTGTAAAACAATTTGCAATGCCATAATTTCTCAAATAATTGAAATTCTCAAAATTATCCAATGTTTGGAAATACGGATCATTAAAATAAGATTTTCAACAATTTAACAACTATTGCCACAATCATCTATCACTTGCTACCATCTCCGAAATCTGCAAATATTGTTAAAATAGACATGAGCATTTCATAGAAATACTCAGTAGACTTATCGCCAATTAATTAATCTACAATATAATTGAACATGTAAATGCAGGCTCTTTAGAAATTATAGGGTGTGGGTTGCTCTTCTCGTGTATTAAAGCTTATGGCTTCTCTTTGAAAAATCATAGGGTATGGGTTGCTCTTCTCGTGCATTAAAGCACATGGCTTCTCTTTGAAAAATCATAGGGTATGGGTTGTTCTTTCTTCTCGTGCACATAAGGCACATATGTTATGCATAACATCATCATTTATCATGCATAAAAGCACATAAGTTATGACAAGCATAATAACATAAATATTTCATAACAAATATATTCTCATCTCAACATAAATATTTCCGAAGAAATACATTCTCGTCTCTTTTCATAAAAAAAATGACTTTCACATAAGTCACATAACATACACATTCACATACAATCATAATTTAAATCAATTAATATGGGCGAGTCTACCATAAACTTAACAAGTATGGTTGAGCGAAAATGACTTCAATCTTTCAAATATTCGTACGCCTCGTCTAGCCAATTAGAAAAAATAAGTTAAATTAGTCTTTAGAAATTTATAGTTTAAAAATGATAAATTACAATTTTGGGACTGAAATTGACGATTGAAAAGTTGAGGGACTAAAATGAGTAATTTGAAAGTTGAGGAACTAAAATGAATACTTTGAGAGTTAATGGACTAAAATGAATAATTTGAAAATTGAGGGACTAAAATGAGTAATTTGAAAGTTGAGGGACTAAAATGAATGCTTTGAAAGTTGAGGGACTAACCTTAGTAATTTGAAAATTGAGGGACTAAAATGAATACTTTTCAAAACTTTGGGTTGAAGCTCAAAATGGATATTAAATTGGTGGAATTGAAATAAGTGACTTTTAAAATGAAAGAACTGTTTAAAACGATTTAAAAACTAAAGGGACTAAAATGTTAAGTTTAAACTATAAGGACTGATTTTGAAGCATTTTAAAACTTGGGGACTAAAGTGCAATTTCTGAAAATCAAAATATAAAAATAAATCTTTACCCTCTCCTTCCCCATTTCAGCAGAGAAAAGAGAGAGAAGAGAGCGAGGTGCGACGCGGCACCGGTGATGGTACAGCCGCCGCCATTCCGTCGGCAATTCCACGGGGGTATCACTGCCATCGTGTGGAGGTGACAAGGAGGAGCAAAAGGCCGCGGTTTGGTGCAGATTGGGTGTTAAAAACAAAGTAAATCGAGGCAGAAACGCGATTTCTCCGGCGATCGAGGTAGGTAGGTATCTGGGTACTTTGTTTCTTGGGTTTTGGGTTTGATTTTGGGGCTGGTAGATGGGGATTCGGGGTTGGCCAGTGGAGGTGGTTGGTTCGAAAATGGGTGGTGATGGTGATGATGAAGGAGGTGGCGATGGTGGTTCTTGCAGGTTGAAGTGGTGACGGTTTTGGCCGAGCAGTGGTGATGACTGGGTTGTAATATTGATTTGGAAGTGGTGGTGATGGAGGTGAGTTGGAGGCGGCGGTGCTGTGGGTGGTTTGTAGTTGAGTTGTCGTGAAAATGGGGTTTGATTGGAGGAACCTGAAGTGGCTTGGTTTTGCTGGAGGTTGGCCGAGACTGTGGAGGTGGTGGCTGCTCCATAGTGAAGATGGTGGTGATGGTTGCTAGGTTGTGCGATGAGTTGGTTGATGGCTGTTCTTACCTTGCTGGACAGTGAATGGAGGTGCTGGGAAGAGGTTGCAATGGAGCTGAGCTGGTTGCTGGAATGAGACTTGAGGTGTAGCAGAGAGGGAGATGTTGGATGTGGAATGGTGTTGAGGAAGAGATGCTGGGATTAGATTTGATGAGTAGGAGGGGTTGGTGATGTAGAGCTAGGTATGGGATTGATGTGATAGGTGGGAGTTGGTGGTGTGAAATCTAGACAAGCATTGCACGTAGTTCGAGGAAATTCGCACGCGAATTCAACTGGGTCGGAAGAATGAAACTGATAAAATGAGATTGACGTAATTTGGGATTTAAAATGATTTTGAAAATAATACTTTGAATAAATAATTAAAATAATATAATTTTAGAAATTCGAAATTTAATTAAAATCGAATAGATTTGACATTTCTTGACTTGGCTAAACGAATACGTCATGACGTTAACTTAAAAATGGGTGAGATCGCAGCGACACGATTTTCGAAATTTTAAAATAATTATTTAATCGCATGAAAAATTCTTGATCGCTACAGCAACCGTCTGTGTCTCAACATCGCCACCGCCGTCGACGTTTCCTCGACGCTGCCACCATCACAGCCATTCCAACCGAGGGGAAAAAAACTGCTACTGTAAAAAAAAAAAAAAAAAAAAAAAAAAAGAATTGCTTGAACGACCGTCCATGTCTTAACACCACATCAACCACCATCAGTGCCTCGTGAATATCACCAATGCTTTTGCCACCGCGGCCTCTACCACCAGCACAAGCAAATCTGCACATCATTTCCAAATCCCAAAACCAAAATTCCACTCCCTCTCTCACCACTATCACTGCCGCAATTTCACACCGCCTGCAACACCACCTACCAAATTTTCAAAAACTTTATATCACCAGATCGCAGCAGTGCCGCTGCCTCGATGTTGCAGCGGCGCCTAATCCTCGATCAAGAAGCAAGATGCTGCTGCCAGAACGAGCGGAGATAGGAATGGCAACGGGGCGGGGATGCCTTTCCCCGTCCCCGCCAAAGATTTACCATCCTCATCCCCGTTGAAACGGGATCGGGGCGGGGGCGCTCAAAATCCCCATTTACATCCTCATTTGTTATTATAATTTTTTTAATTCTTAAATTATTTTTATTTAGATACCGTGTTTAGACAAGATCATAATCGAATTAAACTTAATCGCATCGTCATCATGTGCTCGTCCTGGAGACTGGAGTGTGTAAAACATACAAAATGAAATATCACAACCAAAAGCAAACACCCAAA
Source organism: Ligustrum vulgare (assembly GCA_963555705.1). Classification (NCBI taxonomy): domain Eukaryota; kingdom Viridiplantae; phylum Streptophyta; class Magnoliopsida; order Lamiales; family Oleaceae; genus Ligustrum; species Ligustrum vulgare. Next base: position 8,476,927 of record OY743179.1, read on the forward strand.
ATTTATAACAGTTATCAACGTGAGAGGCTCTATAAAAAAATTGATAAATTTATAGCTATATATAACTATATACTCGTCCACAATGTTGTAATTTATCAACACTGTAATTTTTATGTACTGCCCTGCCTCTCATAATAAAAAAATCTTGATATACTGCCTTCCAAAATTTTGTGCTTTTGTACACTTTGCAAAATATTGAGAGCTATATATACTTGTCCACATGGTAAAAAATGGCATGTAACGGAAAGAAGGATTTGGGATTGGAGCAAGAAAAGCTTAGATGGATATAAGCTTATGATAACATCATAACACTGGTGGACTCAAAGTATGGAGTATTATTTGACAAAATGTAATCATTTGGATGTAAGGTCCTCCAACGCCTCTGGAAAAGGTTTCCAATTACAAAAAGTTGTATATTATATTTTTTTTAATTAGACTTGTTAATCGGGGACGGGTTCGAGGCGGGTTTGGAGCTAGAATAGTCATCCCCGTCCGCGCTCCATCTTCGGTTCGAGGATACTTTTTCATTCTCGTCCCCATCCCTACTTTCGTCGGAGATTTCCTATCCCGTTCGGGGCGGGTACCCATCGGGTTCGGGGATTTCCTGCCCCATTGCATCCCTAAGCGGAGTTGGCCGAAAGACGGATGAAGGAGCGGAGGCGGAGGTGGAGGTGGAGGTGGAGGTGGCTGGATGAAGGAGAGGTGGCCAAATGAAGATTGTGAGAGTCGGAGAATATGTAGAATAGGAAAATAGAGACAAAATAATTAGGGTTTGATGTAGAGTGGTATGGTGTGTTATTGGGATATGATTTAGATAATTAATTTAATTTATTAATTAATTGATTGTTGAAATTTTAATTAGAACCTGAAATTTAAAGTTTTACATGTTTGATCTTATATTTGAATATGTATTTTTAAAAATAGGGATAGGTGTAATTTTGACTTATAAAAAATATCAATACGCACTATCTTTCACTTCTAAAGTTTAGAAAACAACTCTATTTAAAGTGGCCCACCAAGGTGACGGTGCCTGTCACAAGACCAGAGCAATTTCAATAATAGTTAACTTGAAGAGTTTATTATTATTATTAATTATAAAAATCACAAAGTTAGTCATGAAAAAAATCATGAAAATGTGATGGAGGAGCTAAAGACACTTGTTAAGATTAAAAGTGAAATAAAGGGAATAAAAATAAACGTGTGACAAGGAAGGGAATATGTATACTCGAGTTTAAAAGTAATTTATATTGAAAGTAATCAATATGATTGAAAAAGCTAACCTAGGAACGAATCTTATATTTAACAAAAATTATTTTTGTTGGATAAATGATTTTTTGTTAGATTTTAATTTAATTCTTGCTAAATATATTCATTGGGGCATGTCGATTTTTTGAGGGTTAAATGTTTTAAACTAGATCGACAAGTCTGATACATCTCGAAAACCTACAAATCAGTAAATGGTCCTGTCTGGATCGTAACATTAGACCATTTCACACCTGACCCATTCAATAACCACTTGAAGCGATCAAAAAGTGTACAAATGAGAATGATTATGGAAGAATACTAAAAGCAATTCATTAATTGGCTTCTTAGTTGTAAAGTAAATAAGTAATATATTGCACATGGCTTTGATATATCAGAGTCGATCATTCTTGACAGTGTATATATTTATCAAAGTATGTCAATCGATTAAGTAACGGGTAATAATGCACAGGTGGGGCCCTGAAATTTTTTTTTTGAGGGGAAAAAAAAAATCGACTTAAAACACATAAATATTACACAATATAAAATATCTAAGAGATAAAAAATGACATATATGTTTCGAAAGTCAGTCGCACTCGGCATAATGTATGAGGAGGAGACTGAAGAGGAAGCTACATTAATAGATTGAAGATATAAAATTCCAATTCTCTAAACCCTCCTTTTTGTTAAGATTTTTTATCCACAAACAACACACTAAATAAGCTATTTATAGATAGGTGAGTGAGCGATGTTTTATTTAAAAATATGCAAATGCATAAGAAAACCTAGTTCGCTTGGGTTGGAAAAGTTTGCAAATGCATAAGAAACCTTGTGTCTTATGTTTTTTGATGAAATGTGGATAGTTAGTTGAGCTTATGACTAAAATCTAGTAGGATTGGATTGAAGAAGTTAGAAAATTATTGGGCACTTGAACTTGATAAAATAAAAATTCAAAGATGAATAATATTATTAAAAAAAAGGGTCAAATTTTTAAAAATTCCTTGGTCGGCTGGGGCAGACTAAAGCCTGATGAGAATCGGGAAAGTCAAACCTCGATGCACGTGCCCGTGGGACCCATGACGAGATCCGAAGTTGAAGAGGTTCAAGATTCGAGGCTAAACAATGTGAATAAATCAAGAAAAGAAACCAAGAATCAAGTTGGAGCCAAAAAGAAGAAAAAATTGGAGTTTCATCCACTTTCGATTGACCGAACTTTCTTCCGGTCGACCGATCTTCTGCAGAGGAATTTTGTTCCAACCTCAGTCACTTTCGGATGAGTGGCGGTCGACCGAAAATCCACTTTCGGTCGACCCTGTGATCGACCGAACTATTTTCGGTCGACTGAAACACTCCGTTTTACAAAAAACGGGATTTTTCTTGCAATTTCCGAAATTACACTTTTTACCCATTTTGTACATTAAATACACATTTTCTTGTCATTTGTAAATAACTTGGTTGTTCATGTAAAGCTCTTGAGAGAAGCTCCTCCTTTGGGTGAGGTAAATCCCATTTCTTGATCTTGTATCTCTTAGGAAATTAATCAACTTTATCTTGGGTATTATTATTCTTGTGTTGTTGTTTATTTCCGTCACCTTGGAATTTGTTTATTTCTTTCCATTGGGCTAGGGTTAGTTAATCCTTAAATTTTGGGTTAGATTTAAACTTGGGTTAAGGTATTTATCCTTTATTTTACCACTTTAGCTTTCTTGGATTGGTATTAAAATTGTTGTGGGAATTTTCGGTCAACACACCGAAGGGGTTCGCATCATTTGGTATCAGAACTTGGCTCTAATTTGGTAAACCTATCTTTACTTTCTTGTTGTTGTTCTTGGCATTGTGAAAGAGAAAAAAATCCGAAAATTGGGAAAAAGAAAATTGGGAAAAATTGATATGCTCATGTATATTGTTGATTCTATGTATTGGGTATATTGATTGTGAGTTTGTTGGGGGAATTTCATATTCATTCACTACAAAACCTACACTTTCCAAATTGTGTATTCAAAGTGTTTGATAAATGTCCCAATGAAAATTACTACATTAATGCTTTGTTGTTCAATGCCCATATATTGCTAATTACTTGGGGCTATCCAATTCCCATCATTGAGATTGTGTTATCAACATTTTATTCCATATATCACTTGCTTCATCTATTGGATAATTGTTGATCATTCACTTCTTGTCACAATTGTGTTGTGGGAGTTTTCATATATCCACATTCAAGGTCATTCAAAAATTGAGTACAAGGTGTTTGATAAATCGCCTCATTCAAAATTTACACTCTATGTGCTTATTGCTCTACATATATGCATTGTCTAATACTTGTGGTTTTTCAATCCCATTGTTGAAATTGTGATCCTAGCATCTTATCCCACATAGATATTGTTCCTTTTGAGTATAGCAAGCACATAAATTCTACTTACTATTTGTGTCTACTTGTTCTAAATTCCTTCTTCCTTGTTGGTGATTTCTTTAACTCCACAAGAATTATACTTTGTGGTTTAGTTTATTACCTTCCTTGGAGAACTTGAGAAAGGAGATTTTGAGTGGAAAAAGGCAAGAGTGGTGAGTTCAATAGAGGGTAAAAGCCAAATTTGAATGAAACACGAGAGAAATATTTTCTTATGAGAACACTTTCACACTTGCACACCATGTCCATTTTCAATTCTCAAACTCAAGATTTGAAGTACTTGTTGGAAAATCTTTCAACCACCATGGCTAGACAAATGGAGAAAAGTGAGGGTGAGTTATAAAATTTAGGGACAAGAGGGGAGAGTACATCAAATAGGGGAGATGAAGAAATGATGTGTAGTAGAAGAAGGGTGGGGGATAAATTTGGGAACATTGTGTATTGGGATGGAAGTGGAAAACAAAATGGGAGTTTGAATAGGAAAATTAGAATGGATGCTTGGGATGATGAAAGGGATGGTGAACAAAATGGGAGTTTGAATAGGAAAAGAAGAGAATGGTTAGAAGGTAGGAGAAATGGAGTTGATGAAAATATTGATAGTGCGAGAATGCAAAATTCATCACTCCATGGAATGGGTAGAAGTGGAGAAGTGGAAGAAGAATGGAGTATGAATAGGAGGAAAAGAGAATGGGTAGATAGGAGTGGAGATGGAATTGATGATATTATTGATAAGGCAAAAATGAAAAGTCCATCATTCCATAGGAGGGGTGATAATGAGAAGGGAGTGTTGGAGATAAATGCTAGGCCACCACAATCTATGATCCATACTAATGAGGTGGAGGAACAGGGGAAGGATAATTTCTACACTAGGTTCCTAGTGAGTGATAAACCATGTAGTCTCATGATAGATGGGGAGATTGGCACTAATTTGGTGAGTGCTAGTAGAGTTGAGAAATTGGGGTTACCGGTTATGAAGCATCATAGTCCTTATATATTGCAAAGTTGAACGACTATGGGGAGGTGAGGGTAAGTGAACAAGTTCTTCTTACTTTTCACATTGGTACTTATAGTGATCAAATATTATGTGATGTGGTTCCCTTACACACTACTCACATAATTTTGGGGAGACCTTAGCAATGTGAGCGAAATGTGAATCTTAATAGGGGGAGGAACCGGTGTAGCTTCAAAATGAATGAAAAAAAGGTTGTGATCCTATCTTTGAGCTCGGAAGAAGTATGCAAAGACCAAATGAAGCTCAAGAAGGAATTCGAGGAAGAAAATGAGAAGGAGAAGGAAAAAGAAGAGAAAGGAGGGGAGGATAGGAAAACAAAAGAACCTTCAATTGATAAAATTGAAGAAAATAAAAATGAGAGCAAGAGAGTTGGGGTCACGTCCCTAGAAAAAGGTGAGGCGATGAGGGTTGGAGTCACGACTCCAGAAAAAGGAGAGGTGAGAGAAGAACCAAGGGTTGAGGATTCTACCTCAGAAAAAGGTGATGAAGTGATGAATGCCACCAAGAAAATTGAGAGAAAAGATCACCCCGAAATGTTCTTTACTCTTAAGTACTCTAATACTTCCCTCCCTAGTTTTGTCATGTCTTTGTTGCAGGAAATTGTGAGGCCAACTTATCAAGGCAACAAAGAACTCCAAAAGCATGCCTTATGGAAGAAATTCATGAAAACATTTTCCTACAACAATGAGTACAACCGAGGTAAAGAAAATGAGATAACCAATGCAACATCTAGGAGTTATGCTCCTAACAATTCTTTAAATGCAAGGTTATTGTGTTTTGAATACATTAGAGGGTTGTATGATCTTGATATAGATTTGATAAGTGTGTTGTTGACTAGTGAAAATGTCACATGTGGTAGGAATCATTGTCATGATGAGTGCTTAATTTGTAAATGCAACTTTTTGCATGTGCCCAATTGCATAGTACCAAATCCTTGTGTGAAAGTGTTGCATATAGTACATTTCATGGGCATGTTGAATCCTTATTTTGTGAAAATATGCTTGACGTGCATATTTGCTCTCTAAAGAAATTGCTAGTTAGGGGAGTCCATGGGAGAAATTTATTGAGATGTCTTGGTGATAATAGGACTTCACTTCTAACATCTCTTGATGCCCCCTCATTTTATTTTAAACATGTTAAGGGCATGCATGTTAATAATCCAAATTTATTAAACATTTATGAATCATGTTGTGAGCGATATTTTGATGAATTCTATGGGCATGATAATTATTTGTTTTGGAAAATTGGATTGTTTCTTTTTAAATGTGTCATGTGCAAATTGCTAATGGGAGAGGCACATGATAGTTGTTTGATGGGGCGATTTAAAATCAACGGAGTCTTAGGGGTATTATGCGATCAATCTTATTGGCCTACTTTGAAGCTTGGTGTTGAACATGTTTGCACTTGTAGTACATGCCGAACTTGCAAACTGGCTAAACTCAAGTTTTTTCCCCAAGAATTCCATGCATATTTGCCCATCCTGAGTAAACCTTGGACTGCTATTTCAATGAATTTTATAGTGGGTTTACTTGGAATAAAGAAACAAAATGATGCTATTTTTGTGATTGTTGGTAGGAGTATTAAAACTTCGCATTTGATTGCATATAAAGAAACCAACAAGGTCATCAACATAACTAATATTTTCTTTCAGGAAGTTGTGCAATTGCACGAAATTGGTGCTAATTTTGTGGTTGTTAAATTTGCTTATAATCTAATTGTTTATCATATTAGCAAGTTTTCTCCACTTAAAGATGCTTGTGACTTTATCCTATTAACTCTGTTGAACTTTATGCACATGTTTATCGAAGAAAGAGTTGGTTTAGGTGGGCACGAGAATGCAACTTTGGTTAAGCCCCTTTGCAGGAGGCTCGAGCTTCCATTTAGGGGAATTGGAATGCAATGTGCTTCCGATGCCAACCATGGTGGGAAACATATTCCGTTTGATCCAGGCGGCCGGATGTGTTCCCATTCGTGGAAGGAGCGACCCCCCGATCAAATAAAATCCAAACTACTACTCTGTGGTGTTGGGGCATCTCAAACTCTTGGCAGCGTCTACAAATTGATTTTGCACGGTGAGTATGAAATTTCAGTTACATTTATTGTGTCTGAATTTTCTATTTTTATTGTAGGTGCCGATTCGTGGTCGAATCTCTTTCGAGAAGGAGGAGATGATGAGAATCGCGAAGGTCCAACTTCATTGCATGAACCTGTGGTACACAATGTTGCAAGATCAAAGTTCAAGGAGTTTCACGACAGTGCATTCAAGCAAGATTCGAGGTCGAATCCTTTTCAAGAGGGAGGGGAAGATGAGAATCGGGAAAGTCAAACCTCGATGCACGTGCCCGTGGGACCCATGACGAGATCCGAAGTTGAAGAGGTTCAAGATTCGAGGCTAAACAATGTGAATAAATCAAGAAAAGAAGCCTAAAATCAAGTTGGAGCGAAAAAGAAGAAGAAATTGGAGTTTCAGCCACTTTCGGTCGACCAAACTTTCTTCCGGTCGACCGATATTCTGCCGAGGAATTTTGTTCCAGCCTCTGTCACTTTCGGATGAATGGCGGTTGACCGAAAGTCCACTTTCGGTCGACCATGTGATCGATCGAAACACTCCGTTTTACAAAAAACGGGATTTTTCTTGCAATTTTCGAAATTAAACTTTTTACCCATTTTGTACTTAAAATACACATTTTCTTGCCATTTGTAAATAACTTGGTTGTTCATGTAAAGCTCTTGAGAGAAGCTCCTCCTTTGGGTGAGATAAATCCCATTTCTTGATCTTGTATCTCTTAGGAAATTAATCAACTTTATCTTGAGTATTATTATTTTTGTGTTGTTGTTTATTTCCGCCACCTTGGAATTTGTTTATTTCTTTCCATTGGGCTAGGGTTAGTTAATCCTTGAATTTTGGGTTAGATTTAAACTTGGGTTAAGGTGTTTATCCTTTATTTTACCACTTTAGCTTTCTTGGGTTGGTATTAAAATTGTTGTGGGAATTTTCGTTCAACACACCGAAGGGGTTCGCATCAAAGCCAATGACTAGTTCCGCCTCTGTAAAAATGTCTTTATTACTTCGACAATACAATGTAAACGTGATCATGAACATTGATAATAATCAACTGGGGGGTCAATAGATAATAAGTCGTATAACTTCTTGAGAAAATAAGGGGCCGTTCTCTTTGTGTTTCGATTTTGGATTTTGAGTTTTGGATTTTGGTTGTTTGTTTTGGGATTGCTGAAAACATGTTCTCTTTGGGATTTTGGAAAACTGTTTCAAAAATAGAAAACTGAAAAATGCGTTTACTTTGTAATTTTTTGATATATTTATTTTGTAATATTTTATATATAAAAAATGGTTGATTTGTTGAATTACATTAATGTTAATGTTAATAAATCAGTTAGTTCTCTATTTCAATAAATTCATCATTAATATTGATTCAGCTAAATAAAAATTTAATTCCATGCCAACAAAATCTTAACATGAATCTATATATAATGGTAAAATAACATAAGAACTTCAAGTGAATAAAGTGTCTTACTTTTACAAAATAATAATAATAATAATAAATAAATAAATAATTTACAAAAAAAAAAATCTTAAAATGGATCTATATATAATGGCAAAATAACATAAGAACTTCAAGTGAATAAAGTGTCTCACTTTTAAAAAAAAAAATAATAATAATAAAAAAAAAAATTACAAAAAAAAAAAAAAAAAAAACTTAGCATGGATCTATATATATAATGACAAAATAACATAAGAACTTCAAGTGAAAGAAGTGTCTCACTTTTACAAAAAAAAAAAAAAATGTCCTAACATTGATCTATATATAATGACAAAATAATATAAGAATTTCAAGTGAAAGAAGTGTCTCACATTTAAAAATAATAATAATAATAATAATAATAATAATAATAATAATAAATTACAAAAAAAAATTTAACATGGATCTATATATAATGACAAAATAATATAAGAATTTCAAGTGAAAGAAGTGTCTCACATTTACAAAAAAAAAATAAAAAATCCAAAACTCGCATTTTGGTCGTTTTGGAGTTTTTAACACAAAATATCCAAAACGCAATAAACTCGTTTTGAGTTTCCTTTATATTTTTTTTTTTGGTGTTTTGGAAAACACGTTTATGAAAATGGGCAAAGTGAACGCGTTTTCGATATTTCCAAAAATCGAAAACTCAAAACGGGCTCAAAACAGTAAAGAGAACGGGGCCTAAATGTTTAAATATGAGGATACGTTTAATCTATCTAATCTTTCATGTCACAATTTCTATCGGCTATCACATAAACCTTAGTTCAACGGTCACATTCACACGTAATTTCATTTCAACATGTCACGATATATTAGAGCCTATGCAAACGGAGTCCTAATAAAAGCAACGCGTGTCTTTTATGTGAAGTTAATTTACGTTGCTCGTCTTACATCACACTTTTCTCTTTCCTGAAGAATTGTTTACCGATTTATACATTAGAAAGGATAATAAGGTTGAAATGCCCGTTTAATTGCTCAACATTAGGGAATGTTGCTCACTCGTTTAAGAAGGACGAGTTTTTGAAGGAATCCATAATTGATATGTTGGTTGAAGCGAACTAGGCAAAGTTTAGTTGCTCACTTGTTCAAATTGGAATGATTTTGGAAGGAAACGAAAATCGAATTGTTGGTTGAACGACATCATCAATAGAGTTTCTAGTTGTAAAATATGGAAATATTAAGGTTTGGGCACATGTCGCGCCCCTAATTGGGGTTGTCATGCGGGTCCCATCAAACCCCTGACACCTCATGCTCACCTCCATTTGATGAGTTGGCATGATTTATGAAGTCCACTAAAAGTACCATAAACCGTCTGTTGTAAAATAATATGTGGCAAATGGTGAGTGCTTTGAACATAGGGCCACACTAGGTATTTTTTATTTTTTAGTTACTCATAATTGTTCTATATTTTGGTAAATTTAATAAAACATTTTTACAAATTATTTTTTAACTATACATATTTTTCCAAATTGTTTCAATCATATATTTTGTCTTGAAAACAATAATTTTCTTTTATAAAAACAAAGAAAAGTTATCAAACAAATGGTAGAATTTATCAATAAATTCCGTGTTTGTTGAATCGGTGTAAATTGTTATAGTGCTGTTCGGTGAGGATTAAAATTAGAATTTTACTAGATTTTGATAATAATTGATGAAATGTGTAGTTGAAAAATTGCGAGATTCATGAAATATGTGGCTAAAATTAAGGTTTTGTTCAACGGTTATTATAATCAGTTTAAATTGATTATTTGAGTTTTTTTAGGTAAAATGTGTAGTTAAAAATTGGAGAAAGAAAATGTATGTGATTAAAAAGTGATTTGAGAAATTATACAATTTAAGTCTGAAATTAAACAATGTTGTCGAACTGATGTTAAATGTAACTCTGATTTAAATTAAAATCAAGATTTTAATTCTTACCAAACAAGAGCTGTAACAAATAATAATAATAATAATAATAATAATAAACTCGTAAGAGCAACTCGAACCCAGACGACAAAACTACAATTACTTCATCCAAAAAAAAAAAAAACAAAACTACAATTTACACCAATTTGTCGTCTGGGTGAGCTCCAATAGGTAGGGGTGGACGTGGTTTTGTTTGATTTGATTCTGGTTCCAGAAGAACCAAACCAAACTATAAACCAATGGTTTTCTAATAATGAAACAAATTGGTTTTTTTAAAGATATGGAACCAAACCGGAACCAAACCACTCTATTTTAGTTTGGTCCTGAGACCATTACTTGAATTTTTAAATAATAAATGCAAATTAAAACATGTTTATATCCACTTCTTCATTAGAATCCATATACATCATTACTAAATATAGAATGAAATTTTTAGTTATCAAAACAAAAATTTAAAAAAAGTAATATGTTATTCTAAGTCAAAAAAAAAAAAAAAAAAAAAAAAAAAAACTTGCCTAAAGGAAGCTCGTCGACCCGTTGAAACTTAGAGAATCGAATATAAAGGCCGTTTAGACTTATAGTTATAAGTTACAATGAAGTTCTGAGTCTCATTCTACCACGGTGTCGTGTGAGTTAGGGATGAAATTTGCAATTTGAGTTTGAGTTAACTCTTGAGAATTGAAGAATTGGGCCAATGTTTATATATGCATAAATTCTAAAAAATAAATATCAATGTCATCGATGGTGACTAAGGAGTGCAACGATTGCTGTGTTATAGGAGTGTAAATAAAGCAGTGTGAATTCGTGTCTATAATGAAAAAGAAGAAAAATGAATTAAAATTAAAATTTAGATTTATGATTTAAAATCTTTGTCTAATAGGAAATGAGATAAAATGTATAGTAAATAACATTTTTATACATTTCGCATTTATAATTTCAAATTTGAATTTTTTGTTGAGATGAATATCCACTAATTTGCAAATATATATATATATATATATATATATATATATATATATATATATATATATATATATATATATTGAGTTTGGTTCTTGGTTCTGGAAAGAGAACCGGAACCAGAACCTAAATCAAATGGTTCTTAATTCTAAGAATCAAACCATTATTTTTTTAATGTAAAATCGAACCAAGCCGCTTGGTTTGATTCGGTTCTGATTTGGTCCGATCTGGTTCGATTATTTTGTCCATCCCTACCAATAGGGACATGGTCTTGAAATCCAAATTGGAGGTTGCTACATATATGGCATTGTATTGTAGCAAAGGTATATTTTTGGAGCAAGTTTGGTTTTACACAATTTTGCCCCAAAATTTGATTTGTATTTCGTTGTAGTCCTTTGTTATTTGTCATTTTTTTACTTTAAGAAAATATGGTTATTTCATTGTATTTATGTTTCTAATTTAACCATTATTTTTATCACATAATTAAATTATAATCAATCGAAATATTACAATCAAGCCTCTGTTTGGTAAAGTGAATTATAATCTAAACAATTTTTTAAATCACTTTTTGACACACATATTTTCTTTCTTCAATTTTTAACAACACATCTTAACTCGAAAAATGATGCTTGTCATAATACATCAAAATTTAATTAATTTGTTACTCACCAAATATCAGTTAATAATGTAGTAGCGGGAGTGAGAGTCGAACACACGAGGAACGGTGAACCTAATTAGTTATTTGAGAAATTAGAATGGAATGAGCCATGAGGGGTTTTATAGTTTGAATTTGTTTGAATGAAAACTATGTATAAAAATAACTAATACATATGTTTGAAGACTAATATAAGAGAAGATTTTGTTCTCAGGTTCAGTTATATCCTCAATTATTATTATACTTTTCTATGCAAAGCGTTTTTATCCCTTATTCAATTTATCAATCTTAGATAACCAACAAACTCTGATTATCGCAATTCTTCCTTATGTAAATTAAATCAAAACAAACTCTTTGATTCAATTCTAGTCTAACCAATGGGTAGTCTTAAACAAACGCTTATGATTTAACGCAAGGCTAGTATGAAAAGTGAGAAGAAATAAATTGAATTGGATTATCAATTTCACAAACTCAAATTAATCAATCCAAGTCAAATATTACTAAACATGCACGAGATTTGTTTGCTACCAAGAGTCAAGGTCCAACGACAATTACAGATCAAATATCTAAACATAGTATATACATGAATTTAAATATTAAACAATTCAATTGACCAAATCAAATCCCTTAATCAAATAAACTAAATTAACATTCAAAACGTAATATTTCAAAAATTGAAAGGGAAGGGACATATGCTATGTTACTAATTTGTAGGTATTACCACCACAAAATCTACTCAATACACTACATTATATTACCACCACTATTAAACTATAATTTTTATAAATACATCACAATACATATACAAATATTCCCTTATTTAATTATATAAAAAAAAATGATAAATATATGTAAACCACAACCCTAAATTACTACAATGTTTTTACTCTTCTCCACATAGATAAATTGCTTTTTCCGCACCATCTTCTCTTCCTACCTGAAATCAATTAAGGTTTTATTTTTTATTCCCTTTGTGTAGACACCCGTATGAGGATGCCCGACTTTGTATCCTAGCAAGATTTTCTAGCCTTTCTTGCTAAACGGAGACGGAGACCTGATGCCCGAAGGGAAGTTTGGAGGAAATGAAGAATAAGCTAATGGTGAACTTCGATCCAATTAGATGTTTTAAACGTGACAGAGCTAAGAGGCAAGTAATGTCAGTTTAGTAGAATTTCAATACTACATGCTATCAATAATGTTTATCATGGATTAACATGATCTTTCTTTTATTACATTTGCAGAGAGAATTTCTTGAGAAGTTGAAGGTTTGGTATGATTGTTTGGACTGTGATGCTGTTGGTCTTACATTGAGAAAATAAAAATTAAAAGGTATATCGAGGGTCAATGTCTGGCTTAAGAGAGAGGATTTAGCGCCTGTACGAATCTTCATTTTTTTTTGGGATTTTTTCTCTTTTAATAGAGAAGGAAGAAGATTATTGGAGAGATTAATGTGGTCTAGATAAAAATTATTGATATAAAATTAAAAGGTTATCTTTGTAATTTTATTAATGTTTATTTTTGTAAATAAAAAAATTCTAAAAATATGGTGTAGAAAATAAGTTTTGTTGTGACAATATAGCCACCCTTGACACAACTTTTCCATTGAAAAAAACAATGAATTCTAATCCAGCATGGTCACGGTGAACTCTTCAATTTGAGCCTTGAATCCACTTTCTTGTTGATGTTTCTTTGCTTGAAAATCTCCCATGTATTCACTTTTTGAAACCCAATTTTTCCATTCCTTTCTATAATGATTTTCCTCTTTTTATACCTCCAAAATCGTGCCTTAGAAATCCTAAAGAAAATATGCCAAAGATAGAGATTTATGACCGTAAGTTTGGAACTTACTGCTGTAACTTGATCAATTATGACCGTAAATTGTCTTCTGAGATTTTTGAAATTTTAAAAGTTATAAGTTACAGTCGTAAGTGAACTTCTGTCGATTTTATATTTGAACCAGATAGAGATTTATGACCGTGAAACTTACGGCTATAACTTATTTGAATCCTTGGCCCCCTAGTTTTTGTTTTTCAACACTTTTTGCTCCTTTTTTTTTGTTCTTTGTGATCCAAAAGAACACAGTAAATAAAAATACATTAAACAATACTTTTAACTGAATTAACCAACAACAAAATACGACAATAGGTGAACTAAATAACTGCTATTAAAACACTTATCAAAAAATCAAATAAATTGGTTTATAATCACTTGGATTTATTTGAACAGATGCTAAAGTATAAAATTGATTGTATTTTAAAATTTTGGGTTGTAGATAGCTTAAATCTCCTAAATCGTGCCTTCTCCGCAACATAAATTGCTTCCATATTCCCGACCAACATAATATTTTTGTCAATAATTCTAGAAAGACTTTTTAAGTGACATTGTGATGTGATTACATTTATTAGATGATGAAAAAATGAGTGATGTGGTTAGTTATAAATATTACCCAATAAATATATATCAAATCACAATTTCAATAATTTCGTACGTTATCTGAAAGACACCTTTTGTAAACGTGGCAGTACAACAAGCGACTGTTTGTTAAAAGTTTTTTGTTTAAAAACATGTTTTTTGTGGTTTTTAGATAAAATGTGTGATTAAAAAATGAAGAAAGAATATTTGCTTGGTTAAAAAATAATTTGAGAAATTGTGTAAGAAAAAATATATTTAAAAATATCTTTGCAACGCAATACTACGCGGGAGTGGGTTATGCGATCGAGGGTTTTTTATTGGTTTTATCGTCTGCAACACAGAGACCGGTAATCATATAACAGACACGGGCCTCGTTTGTTCCTATGCACTTGCTTTTTGTTTATTGCGATGAAGTCCTCAATTTATTTAAAATAATGTTTAGACCTCCATAGAAATTCAGAAGTTTAATATTAGCCCAATTTCAAGATATGTGAGAATTGACTATGACGCTAGTTATCCCATTTTTTTAAATACTATTTTTTTGACAAACAATACATCCACGATTATATTCTACATTGATTTATGTAAATTTACATATTAAAGATTTAGTGAATTGCACTGGAGTAGCTCGTTAAAAAGTAAAATTTAAGCCATACATTTACTTTTCATTTGGAAAGAAATGTGAATAGTTTATAAATTCAATCAATCTCAGTATCTCACGCCCCATCTTTTAAAGAATTGACCACGGTAATAATGAGTGTCGAATTCAACAAATAATAATATTTTCTTACTTTTATAAAAATAAATTATATTAATGGTGAGTAAGGTTGAATCCACATAAACTGATTAGATTTAATTCTTCGAGAAAATTAAAAGCAATGAATTAAAAAAAATGGGGGTTTTGAATTTTTGAATGTGAAATCAAATTATAAATAAACAATTGCGGAATTAAATTAATGAAAATATCAAATTAAACAAATATCTAGCCCAAAGTATAATCTCAGTATTGATTCACGGAATTGATCATAGATGCAAAAATAAAATCCTTAAATCATTCTCTAAATTGGTTATGGTCATTGATACGATCTAACAATCTATTTCTCCTTACTTTATCGATAATCAAGAGACGCTCGTTAATTATTTCCCTAATCAATAAACAACCCTAGATACGATCGTAGGATTTAATTTACCAGTAGCATTAATTTCTAGATACTACCAATTCTAACCAACAAATTCACTCGTGTGATTCATTTAAGTTAGGTTATATATTTTCATAACATGAGTCAAAAATCAGTCTATAATCAACTATGTTATTTACCACTTGTATTGAAAAACCTAAACAATTACGAATTTAGATTCCTAATTAACCAAGTATCATTTAGACGATTAAAACAACGTGCACTTTGAATCAATCAATCAAAATAATAACTTCAATTCACAAGCAAAAGACATATAAACAGAGAACAATTAAAGGAACGATTAAATTTAATTAAATCTCACAATTCTTAGTGAATCAAAATTTCGAATAACCTTGAACTAGAATAGAAAAATTAGCTATCCATAAACATTGTAAATAAAAATCTAAAAAAAATAAAAATAAAAATCAAACTCTAAGTAGAAAAGTAACGTGTAGCCTCCACCTTTTCCTTACCAAGCACTACATCCCTCTTTTCTCCTTTTCAAACGTGGGTTGTTCCCCTCCTTTCTTTTTCCAGCATTTTTCTTTTCTCCTTCCTTTTTTTTTTTATTCCCAGCCTTTTTCTTTCCTTTTTTCCAGCAAATTGCCTTCCTTTCTTTCCCAGATTTTCCTGCCTTCATTAAACCTTGCATTTTCTTTCCTTTTCTAAACCTTGCAGCCCTTTCTTTCCTTTTCACGTCTCCTCCATTCAGACTTCTAAAAAAATAAAGGATTAATTGTACAAACTACTTCAATTAGAAGTTAAAATTGATATTTACTCTACAAAATAGAAATCATGAAAAATACTACATCTCAGCCACAACCCCCTTCCACTGCCGATCCACACCCTTCCACCTCCTCCACCATTCAAACACCGTCGTCGACCATGGACCCCTGCAGACGCCTGCCGTGGATGCCGACCGTTGACGCCTCAAGCCGGAGAACTGGTGCAAACGCTTCAAGCCGTGCTTCTTCTCTCCCAACTGGTGCCAACGCTTCAAGCCGTGCTTCTTCTCTCCCAACCACCACCGCCACCCACATCAACCACCGCCACCATCCGCATCAACCATCATCCAAGTAAACAAAGTTTGGGGAAACAAGTAATTGCAACTTCACATCAGACGGGAACACAATGTCGATCGCAGAGGACACAAATGTCCGTGTTTGGAGCTACACTCAGAACCATAAATCATCTCGCCTCCGTTAATTAGGGATTGTTCAATGATAAGCCACCCAAAGCACCTGTTCCCAATGAATGAAGAATTCTCTCTCAATTTCGTGCTACAGCGGCTCCAATTTTTAATTATCAACCCACTTTTCTTCTCCTTTCAATTCTCGGATTCTCCCATCATAAAAAGAAAAAAAACATTATGCTGAGAAAGCAACAATGAAGAAAACATTGGTGCATTTAATCGTCTTGGGATTTGGTGTAGTGGGAAGCTCCATTGATCTAGGTTTAACATAAACAAATCTTGAAAAAAGTGTATGAAAAGTGTTTGATTTTATGTATGAGACAAAGTATCATAAAAATTTATAAAGTATCAAGTTGTGAAACTAAAAAAAAGTGTATGAAAAGTGATTGATTTTATGTTGGAAATAAAGTATCATAAAAATTTGTAAAGTATCAAACTGTAATACTATAAAAAAATTGAAAAGTATCATATTGTGACACTTAAAAAATTACAAAGTATAATAATGTGATACCAATATAATCATAAGTATCATACTGTGATACTAACATATTTAAAAAGTATCATAAGTATTTTTAAGTTTTTAAGATTTTATTATAAGTAAGCTTAAAGTTTTATAAAATGTAAGTAAATTTTAGTTTGATCTCTAAAAGTAGGGTATTTTTGTGAAGAGCCCAAAAATAAACGTGCTGCCAACATTTTTAAGTCCAACATTTGAGCCCATTTACCTCCAAAGTCCACAAGTCCAGTCTATTAAATATTTGAGGTTGTTGTCTTTCAGAATTAATAAGGCGTGTCCCCGCATTATGCAAAGTCCTGATCTGATCGTGTACTTTTTGAGTTCCAAACTTTCTTTTAATTTGTGACATTGAATCCATTTTGATCTAAATTCTCCACCTGATTCACAAAACATAAAATATGATTAACATCTACAATTTAAGCATTTAAAATTAATGGAATAAGAGGAAATATCACAAATTAAATGACAAATATGTGCTCTATCACGTAAGCTCCCAAGCGGTTGGAGGAGCCAGGTCTCTGACCGCGGGCCTTTCAATTGGGTAGAATTGGTTACTTGAACGAAACTAGATCTTGTAGAATCATATTGAATACTAGTTTCACACCCGTGCGTTGCACGGAATTTTTGATAGTGATAATATTTTATTATAGGAAAACGTAGAATCACAATATATAATAAAAAATATTATGAACACAAGAACTTATAAAATTTTGTATTTCTAAATAGAAGTTAATACAAATTTTGAAACACTTATTTAAATACGATATTTGTAGCTAAATTGATTGAATTACCTTCCTCGTCACATAAGTAATTCTAGATATTGTTACATATAGTTGACCATTACTAAATACTGATTTTCCCAAGAAAAGACCAACGTGGGATAGTTGTCATTGACTCTTATTGATCGTCATGGCGTAAGATACTATTAAATGGAATTGTCTTCTTTGAAATTTTAAAAAGCAACATTGGATCTAAAGGAGTTAACGACATTTTTGGAATAAAAACCTTTTGCCCTGCATTACTCCCCGATAGAATTGAGGCCTCCAAAACATAGTGTCCAAGCCTAGAAATAATTAACCTAGTTCTGTTGCACAATCTCGAAGCATGATCAATATTTCTCAACAACATTATTAGAGCATCGACTCTCAGCTTCAACTCGTGGTTATACACAGCAGAACATTTTACTCAATTTAAGAACTATGTGGAATGTACGTCTCCAAACAAACCTCTCATGCTGTCCAATTTACAAAATGTATTTGAACTAATATATATATTTTATTTAGCATGATTTAGTAAAAATCGTGTATCTATTTATGTTTTCAACATTGTTCAATATTGGAGCAAGAATGGCCCTTCCTTGAGAGGTATGTGCTTTCAACTATTGCTTTATATTATACGTTGAGTCTTCATTAGGATTCAAAGTTGCAAATCTGGTCCCGTTATTTCAACAAAAGACTTTAAATTGCAAATTGCTTTAGGGAAAAAACAGTCAGCTGTTGGCCAGACGTAAGTCTTATAAAAAAATAAATAAATAAAAATAGAGTCTGAACTTATGGCTTGTTATTGGGTAATTTCCTCGGTTTTTAACAAATGTGACGCGCCGAATGCAGTAAATTTCATGTTCGCTCAATAGATGGTTGTAAGTATTAATGAGGTGACCCTTTACTATAGCTTAAAACCTATTACTCTGAATACAAATTATATTGGTAAATAATGCATGTAGATTATAGAACAATGTTGTCAACACAAACTGAAATACAATTAGAAATTTAAAAAACGTGTGTTAAATTTGGGACCATAATACATCTTTTTCTATGAAAATCATTTCCATGCATTTATTATTTTTTCCGTTCTTGGGTACAAACCATTTTCTAGCCCAATGGAGTTTTAACCTCAAGTCTGCACGATGTTTGTTAAGATCTTTCAAGAGTATAAATGGTGAATGTATAGAAGCAGAATATGAAGTGTTGCAGGTAAGATGACTTTCAATATTTGCGAATATTTAAAGAGAAAACGGAGTACTTTGACCATTACCATTCTCAATTATAGACTCTTAAACTTGTAATACCAGCAATTAAGAATCCAGGATAATCATGCAGTCTAATTAACAACTACTAATGTGGAATAGGTTTTAAACAAAGAATAAGTATATATAAAAAACTAAATAATAACTATACGGTGTTAGTAACTATCGAAATTTGTAATAATTTCTAATTGTATTATAATAAAAAAAAAAGTTTTTTAGTTAGTAATTTTTCATAATATAAGACGTGCTTTCTTTATTAGAAATTATAAACATTTTTTTTGTGTTAGTACTTTTTATAGTATAAGACATGTTAATGCTATTACTTATTATGTCTAATAACAATATTATTTTCAATATATAAAACGTTAGTTGATAACAATTATTGAATACTGAGATATTTAAAACAATTATTAATCTTATAGGTAATTATACAAACAAAATAATTACTTTAAGAAGCTATCTTTATACCATACTTAGGACAGTTCAAATTGATTTAAGACGTATCCTGTTCATCCTAATGCAATTAGTTATCATTAATAATGGTAACATTAAAGATGCTTTACTTGAACCTTATTTTGTGATTATAATAGTATTATTATGAACAAAATGCTTGTCTTATTTCAATCTTCTTCACAATGACATACTTTTGTGAGATTTTTTTTTTTTAAATAAGAAATTACAATTGATCAAATTATTATTTTTAGAAACATTAGACATTTTATAGTGTGAATTTTATTATTAGTAGTAGTAATATCTTGCATGCTTTAGTGAGAATTTTTTTATAAAATAAGAAATTATATGATTTATCAAATTATTATTATTAGTAACACCAGACATACTTTTGTGAGACTTTAATATATAAAATAAGAAATTATATTTGATCAAATAAAGCAATAATCATAATAAATAATGCAAAGTTTTCTAAAGAGCCAAAATTGAAAAGAAATCAATGTATAAACAGTAATATATTATTGTTATTGCATATTTTATTATGAAATGAATTTAATAAATATACAAAAAAAATCAATAATATAATATATATTAGTTGTAGAGTATGTACAATTAATTAGTGAGTTTGAGCGGGAAAACCTGAATTGGGATCTGCTCCAACTCAAGAACTTTAATATATAATATAGATATAGATTTGACGATACATCTGTACCTTTCTAAAAAATTGATCTCTATTCTTTTGTCTGTTTTGGGTAAAGTGACTAGAACATGTTCATCTTCGAAGTAATTTTTCCTTCCAATTTTTTTCTATTGGAGCTTCCCTCGTTCATTACACCTAAAAAACAAACAAATTGAAAAGTAGTTAAAAACAGAGCATAAGATAATTTCTGTCTTTTTATTTTTTTGGTGAAATTGGTTCCATGAGAAGACGTAAAAAAGATTTGAAAGTACATCTTTTTTATTTATATTTTTGGCAAAAAAAAAAAATGTAATTTGTATCTCAAATGCATTGCTCCTTTGAAGGTGTTTTCGATCAATTTAAAGATCTAAATCACAAATTAAATCTATTATATATTATGGTGGGAAATGTTCTTATCATTCAATTTACATCTCGTGTTTCGTTGAAGTCTGACAAAATAAATACCACAAACTTAATCTACTAGCCGTGCGGGTTCAAGCTAATTCAATTTTTGGCACGTCCATAAAATCATTTTGATAGGTTAGTTAAAAATCAGAAATATCAATTTTTATGTTATCATGTTAACCGAAATGTGGACCATACCTTTATTTTTCAAGTTAAATATAAGATAATAATAAACGAAAATCTCGTTGCAAAAATGCATAATTAACAGGTAGTTGGATAATTAAATATATCGATTAATGTTATTTTTTATTGGAATCAGACTAAAGTAGTTCGATCAGAAAATTTAAATCCTAACAAGTTGATCTCCAAAATTTATATCTAGACTAGATTTTTAATCAACAAGCCCAACATTTGAAATCTCATGCTTTGTTATTTAACACTTGAAGCAATTTATAATTTGTTTATTTACATTTTTGAGATAAAATTTATGGTTAAAAAAGGGAGAGAGAAAATGTATATATTTAGAAATAAATTTGAATTTTTTTATTTATTTATATATTGATTTATAAATTGTAATGACGACGTTAAAGTTGGAATGTTTACTTTCTAAACGAACACTAAACAGATCAAAATGTTTCTTCTTCTTCTTCTTCTTTTCTTTTTTTATGGAACAATATAATTTCTATTAATTCAATGAATAATATTATATATGGATATAAGATTAAGGCTACAAGTTGAATTGGAAAATCCGATTTCGACTGATCCGAAATTTCAAACTTTCGAATTATGAAAATTTTCGAAATTTTTTAATTGAAATTGAAACGAGTTTCAAAATTCCAAAATTTCGATTTAAAAACTTTTGAAGTATTCCAAACATATTCTAATCTAAAAATTCTGATTTTATCGACTAAAATTCCGAATTTTTTTATCTATGCATTAAAAGTCATAATATGAAATCTAAGAAAATAATTTATTAAACAATTAATAATATTAAAATATTACTAACGTGAGATTTATCATATAAATGACTGATAACACTTTTATTTAGTAAAAAAGTAATTTGAAAAATTATATTATTTATAAATCTATATCTATCTATATAATACTAAAGACAACTGAGATTTTGCAAATTTTTGACTGCAAATTGATTTGGTCAACAAAATCTTATTTCCCACATATTTTTAAAAAAATTAAATTATGCAGTTACGAAGCAGAATAATTTTGAAATGTTCAATTTCATGTAGTTTACGAGAATCGTGGGATGTGGGTTGACATAGTGGGTCCGTTACCATACCGATAACATATTAATGTGTCATGTTGCCTCTTTAGTTTTTAACTGTAACTAAGATTGTTCTATATAAGATTGTAGGGATTCTTTTTAGCATTATAGTTCCACAGCAAAACGAAATCCATACAGACTATGGCAGTTGTATTTTTAATTTGCTGAGGTATCAACTTCTCGAAATTGCAGTCTTCATTGTTGAAAGAACTGGATAGCAAAATTGCAAGAAGCATGAAACTCGTGCTTGTGAACAGGGGGAGGTAAAAACATCACGACACTTGAATTCAATTTTTTTTGTTTTACCATCAAAATTTTTTTGTTCAACTGATCCCATCTTCTAATTTACATCTCGAAATTCGACTGCCACTTGCAGGAAAAAATGCTCTACTATCTTACAAATTTCTCGATCAAGGACAACAACAGAAGATATCCACTACTACCAATGTGTTTCGTATTTTTTTAAGGCCCATAAGAAGTAGTTTGTGTTGGTGAGAAATCTTTTCCTACCTCACCTAAAAATTAATTTACATCCCTCTACATATCTACCCTGATTAAAAAATTACAGAACAAAAATTTACAAACCTTTTATTAAAAAATACTACACTGAAAGAAATATTATATGTTATCGAATGGTTATGGCACACTTCGCTGCAATTTCGTAGTCTCTGAAAAAAACTTTAAAAAAAATATATGTAATGTAACAAATTCAAAAATATCATTTTTACTATATACATAATATAAAAAACCATTTTAAAATTTTTTGAAGAATAGATACATGTTATGAAGCAAACTTATTTTTTTGGCAACATTGCGGAATAGAATGACGAACCCCCAGATGAAGAAAACATTTCAGATCTAAAATCTAATTTTATGTTTTTCCGATCTCACGATGAAAACGCAAAATTTCATCATATTCATTTAATATGTTTAACTGATATATATATAAAAAAAAAGAAACACACAAAAAACATAAACGTCAGAAAACGAAACCTTTTTTTTTTTTTTTTTTTTTTTGAGATTTCACAATATAGTTGAAAGTAGGTATAAACCCATGTAAAAATTTCTAAACAAGATGAAAAGAAAACTTATCTTCAGTTGAGCCCCTTTTTTAAAGTTTGACAGTCACATATCTTGGAAAAAATGTTTGGGGCCGAAAGATTACAATGTCAATAAGCTCCAAGGGCTAATAATAACTGATCTGGAGCTTTGTCGATTGATTATTAGGGTTCATAATAAAAAAAAATTGATTTTATTTTTTTCGAAAAACTGGAGCTAAGGAGCTACAATTGGTTGTGAACAAATGCAAAAATGTTTGATGAAGAAGCCATTGGTTGAACAAGTGGATAGATCTTATATTTTTACGGGTCTGATCTAAAAGAGGGAGACGATAGAGTTGTTGCTGCTGAGAGAGTGAACATTGGTTTAGGGTTTGTCTATGTGAGTGGAGTGGAGGGTACAGTAGGAAAGGTGTAATCTTTAATGAGAAGAGTGCAGATGGTTCTAGACTAAGCCGTGTTTGGTAATGAATTGTGCGGTTACTTAATCTATATTTGAACTTTTTTTGCTTATTTCTAATTATACCCTTTTTGAGATTCATTATTTGATATAATGTGGTTTGTAATTATAAATTTTTTTAAGAATGTTTGGTTAAAAAGTAATGAATCTTTTTTATTTTATGTATAAATTATTTTATTGATAAAATGTTTAATTTAAAATGTGTTTTGACAAAAATGAGTTTTAAATAATGAGTACCAAACACTGATTATATGTGATACATTTATACTACAAATCTTACAATACCCCATGTTGAGCATGAATTAAATTGTAGATTTTAATCTACGTTATGTTCAACCATCAACCATGATAACAAATTTCATGGGACAAACGACTTTTGAACTACTTATCTCATTGACTTTTATCAATTTAGCGTGTGTTTGGGATCCTTTAATTTAAAATTTTAATTTTCTCTTATTACTTTTTAATCACACATTCTCAAATAAAATAATGCTACACAAATGTAAAAAAATCAACATAATTTTATAACCATGCAATCTTCCAAAAATACTATTCAATTTAATGTGTGTTTGGGATCCTTTAATTTAAAACTTTGATTTTCTCTTATCACTTTTCAACTATACATTCTCGAATAAAATAATACTACACAAATATAAAATTTTCAACGTAATTTTTTAACCACGCAATCTTTCAAAAATGGGAGTCAAACACGCTAAAATTTTTATTTTATTCTCCACCAAACAAGGGGGGATAATTGAGTTTTATATAATTTCCTCCTGAACGAAGTTTAAGCCTCTATTCGGCTGCTCTTTATAATGAGTAGCCGTTGTTTATTCGATATTCGAGGTAAGATTTGTAGTTAAAAATTGAAGAGGGAAAATGTATATG
The DNA here is from genome assembly GCA_963555705.1 of Ligustrum vulgare. NCBI lineage: Eukaryota > Viridiplantae > Streptophyta > Magnoliopsida > Lamiales > Oleaceae > Ligustrum > Ligustrum vulgare. The sequence continues at coordinate 8,501,197 of OY743179.1, forward strand.
ATTAAAAAATAGTTTAGAAAATTGTATAGATTATAAATTGCAATTATGACTGATTATAATGAGTTTCCAAAAATACTCTAAATTTTATGTGAGAATTATTTATTTTTATATGGATATAACTTGTAACAATCATTGTAATTTTTTTTTCCTATAGTCATTTCACCAATTTATTTCATTTATTGGTTTTTTTTAGGAACAATTTATTTGATTTCTTTATTCCTCATTAATATTTATTTGTTATCATAATATACTAAAATTACTACATCAGCCGTATTTTTTATTTGAAAACAAGTCAAATATTTATTGGTTGACTAAATATTAATTGTAACCAGTATTCGAAAATATATAATTTTTGAAACAATCAATAATATCACGTTACAAATGGTATATAAAGCATTAAGGTGTGTCTGCACATAAATTGATGTTAAAGGTCGGTATTCCAGTGATGCTTCTGAGAAATATTGACCATTTCTGCAAGTTTGTGTAATGAAACACGACTTATCATTATACAGCTTGGTCATCATGTTGTTGGAGATAAAATCATGTTCGGGAGCAATAAAGGTGAAAAAGTATTCATTCGTATGCTGTCGTTGACTCCATCAGATATAAGATTGCCTTTAAGTTTAAAAGAAGACAGTTTCCATTAATTGTGTTGTACACTATAACTATATTAATAAGAGTCAAAGTCAATCGCTTTCGCATGTTGAACCGTTCTTAAAAAAGTCAGTTTTCAGTCATTGACAGTTGTACGTAACAGTGTCGAGAGTTACGAATCATGTTAAAAATGTTAAAAATGCGTTATCTTTACCATTTTCGAAAATGCATTTTGGAAAACAAAAAAAAAAATTTGTACACAAAACGGAAAACGCCCGAAACATCGTTTCGACAAAAAATGTCCAAAACGTTGAAAACGCGTTTTGAGAATTTTTTTTTTTTAATAGAATTATTTTAACTTAGAACTAAGCTTAATATAAAGTTTTTATTTTTTTATTATTTTTTTTTAGAATTATCTTAGCTTGGAACTACGCCTAAATAAAGATTTTTTTTTTTTTTTTTAAATTTATCCTAACTTGGAACTTAGTTTAAATAAAGTTTTATTGAATTCAATATCAACATTACAAAAAAAAATTAAATGAGAATTCTTGTTGTTATATTTCAAAAAATGCAATGATAAATGGACTCTGGTGGTTTTGAAAGAACTTACATTTTCTGGATTTTAATAGAAGTAAAGCTTTCTCAAGTCCCGAACCTGACCAAGCTGTGTTAATATAGACTCTTAATGCTCACATTAGTGTGTTGCATGTAACTATATTTTTAGTGTATTGTGAAATGAAATTTGAGTTGAAGTTAGTAGTATTCTGCAAGCAAATTAATTAAAAATAGTTTAAATAGTGTTTTGCAAAATTTCAAACAGAACGTGTTTTCCAGTTTTTCATTTTCAAAAACAGTTTTCAGAAATGACAAATCAAACGCATTTTCAGCAAATTTGAAAACAAAAATGAAAATACAAAATAAAATACAAACAGAACGTCACCTTAATGTTTACTATTTTTTAGATTGACATAATTTTATTTTTTTTCCAAATTTTTTACCAATACTTGTGCTTTTGTACATTAATCTTTGTAAATTTAAAATGTTCGTATATCGGACGGATGTGAAATTAGTTAATTTATAAATTTTAATGATTACTTTAAAGGACGTAGGCTAGTTAGGGTCTCGTGATGAATTATGGGCTAGGGTGTGTTCGGCTAGGATATTAATTGGAATCTTTACAAAAATTTAATTTACACAATTTTTTATATCAATTTTTAATCATCAATATTTTCTCTCTTCAATTTTTAACTATTCATCTTATCTAAAAAACACAAATAAATTAACAAATAATTTCAATTCCTAGACATAAAACCTTCTATATTATTAAATCTAAAAGAACTGAATTGTTACGGATTCTGTATCGCGGAGGGGGGCATTTTCGCAGTGTCTATGAACTCCAACGTCACTTTCAGAACTACCCTCTTCCATTTTAACCCCACCTCTCTCAATTTTTTATTTGTAGTGGATGTCCCTTTCTTCTGCTTTTATTGGTGTCAATTCGCGTTTGAGGGAAGAGACCGGCTTCGGAAATTTTCCAGTTCTACGACGACTCCTAAGTCTGTTTTAAGGTAAACCGGGAAGATCACTGGAGTAATTTGTGATGTTAATGATGTGTTTGAGTTTTTTTTGTTGAGTTTTCTGTGTTTTTTTTTTTTGTTTGACCTTGGTAGATTGAGAGTTAGTGATTTTCAACTGCTTCTGATGTTTTATGGGTTTATTTTGATGATCTGTTTTAGGTTTTAGTTATGTTATGAGAAAATATGTTTTATGAGTTTTCAAAGAGTAAAGTTGGAATTTTTGTTTCCTTTTTTCTGTTTTCATTTTGGACCAAAAAATATTTTGCCAAGTTTTTTCATGACTCTGATCTATCTGTCTCATGAAATGTTCTGTAATAAGTTTATAATTTTCGCATCAACTTTTTATATCATTTGGTTTGTTGAGCTCTCCATATTATAGACTTAAACTGTTTCTTTCCATTTTTATTTGTAAAGTTTAATCTTGACTTGTATTTGATGACTGTCCAGTAGATAGATCTTTTCGGTAGTTTAATTATACAAAGCATTTTCTTTTACAATATCAGCGTTTGAAGAGCTTTTGTGAAATTATGAGCATCTGTTTCGATTAAAAAATTGTTTTCCACATGCTGCATTAAAAATCATGAATGTTTTTGGGTGATGTGTTGATTGCCCTGAAGAAAGATGCATTTACATGTAAAAATACAAAACATATTAAACGTACTTATATTTTTCCACATGAAGAGCCTTCAGGATATGTTTTTAGGGTGTTTTTAGCACTGTAGATTTAGATTATTCATTTCCTTAAAATTGTGTTAATTTCTCTGATGTTTCTAGGATTTAGAGATCATGTTTACAGGATTCATAACTTTTCTGACTCAGAAATAACTGGAAGTTTTTGGCACCCTCATTTTTTCCCCTTTTAAACGAGTTTTGAAGAAGTCTTACACTGTGTAACTTTCTCTTATAGAAACTAAATGTTTTGGCAATGGCATTTGGACTTTTATATAAAACTGCTTTAAATTGGTGTATTAGAGATGGTATTAGTTGGCAAATTTACATATGAGATGACTTTCTTTGCTTTAGGTTGTGATTCTCAAGAATTGTTATTGATCAAATTATGGTAGCATTTATCTTTCTGGTATTATTTTGATTCAATTTTTGTGGGAAGGGGTTTAATAATGCATTGCGTGCATTTCAACTACCTTTGCTATCTCAGTTATGCCCATTGATTGAGAAGGTGCATTTTTTTTTTTCACTTTATATTTCTGCCCCTGAACTGATTGAAATAAATTCTAATTCATATTTGGTGTGGTAGCTACAATGGGGAGGAAGAAGCGAACTGATCATCATCCTGGTAGAGGTGAGAGTTCTGACTCCCAGGAGACTGAAGGACATGCCCATGTCCAACGTCCACCAACACAGCAGCAAGGTGGATACCTAGGTGGAGGAGGAAGAGGATGGGGACAACAGCGTGGAGAGTATGGTGGCAACGACAGGAGAGGTGGAAGAGTCTCTCCACAACAGTATTATCGTGGGCCTCCTGAATATCAGCAAGGGAGGGGTGGTCAGCAGTATCAAGGGGGACCACCCCCTCAGCGTGGTGGCGGTATTGGAGGTGGCCATGGGACTCCTACTGCAGGTGGGCTGTCCAGGCCAAGACCACCAGCTCCCGAGCTGCATCAAGCAACGCAGGCCTCATATAAAACTGGGGTGATGACTCAACCATTGCCATACCAGAGGCCTGCAGAGATACACGCCGAGGCTGGTTCTTCATCCCAGCCCCCTGAGGCAACATCTTCACAAATGACACAACAAATCCAGCAACTGGTTATCCAGCCAGGAGCATCTCCAAGCGATGCTATGCAACCTGCATCAAGCAAGTCAATGAGATTTCCTCTACGGCCTGGCAAGGGTAGCTATGGTACCAAGTGTCTTGTGAAGGCCAACCACTTTTTTGCTGAGTTGCCTGACAAGGACTTCCATCAGTATGATGTGTGTTCTTTCCGTGTCCTCTATAATTTTTATTTTTTTTGGGTTGTTTTTCTTGAATACATCGATTGCTAATCATTTTTACCTTAATGGTATTAGGTATCAATTACCCCTGAGATCACATCCCGCGTTGTTAATCGAGCTGTGATAAAGCAATTGGTGAAGCTTTACCGGGAATCACATCTAGGACAAAGGCTTCCTGCCTATGATGGAAGAAAAAGCCTTTACACTGCTGGGCCTCTCCCTTTTGTATCAAAAGAGTTCAAGATCATCCTTATTGATGAAGAAGATGGTCTAGCCAGCGCTAGGTTTCATTCCATAATCTCCAGTGTTTGTTGTCTACCCTAGGTAGCATAAGAATCTTTATTCCATAACAAGTTTTTAGCCATTGATTTCTGGTTTTTCTATTGATGCAGACAGCCGAAGGAGTTCAAGGTCTTGATCAAGTTTGCCGCACGTGCTGACTTGCATCATTTAGGGATGTTTTTGCAGGGAAGGGTAACCGATGCCCCACAAGAAGCTCTTCAGGTTTTGGACATTGTTCTCCGTGAATTGCCAACCACTAGGTATGTATATCGGGCAATAGGCCTTCTTTTACTTATTATCTCGGCTATCATTTTTTCTTCACCATTTTTTGGTTTGATATTTGATATCTTTTTGTTAAGTGCAGGTTTTGTCCAGTTGGCCGCTCATTCTATTCCCCTCATTTAGGGAGAAAGGAGCCTTTGGGTGAAGGGCTGGAAAGTTGGCGTGGTTTCTACCAAAGTATTCGCCCAACTCAGATGGGGTTGTCCCTGAACATTGGTGAGCAACTCTTGCCGTTTGTTTGAATTTGAAATTTCATTCTTCTAATTAGATCCTCCTTTCACCTTTGTAATTTATCTCTAGTTTGCTTTACTCATAGGAGAAGTAGTTATTATTTGTATAATGATGTCTGCCTTCATCTTTTAAAAATGGTTCTTCTGTACAATTTTGTGTCATGGAGCAGATATGTCATCTACTGCTTTCATTGAGCCACTCCAAGTGATCGATTTTGTCACACAGCTTTTGAATAGAGACGTTTCGGCTAGACCACTGTCGGGTGCTGATCGAGTGAAGGTTAGATACTGCATCCTCTCTCTCTCTCTCTCTCTCTATTTTTTTTCGCAGTATTTTGGTTGTAAGATTCATTTCTTCCAATTTAATGAGCTTGATCCCTTCACTTTTTAGTTGTCATGGTAGGGAGCTTTTGAAGGAGGTTCCTAATATGACACGAGAAGAACCTCAAGGCACAAACCTCTGTTCTCGTCTTGAAATAAATCCTTTTTCGACAAATTTTCTTTATAAAAAATAATATTAAAAAAAAAATGAACATTTTTAGAAGGGATATTTCACAATTGCTTCTGTTTATACTATGGGAATGATGGCATTTCCTGTTGATATGTTCTGTTTTTAGTAGATTATTTCGCATTTGTTTCATCTAACGATTCATGATATCATTTGGACATATTTGTTTCTGTTCTCATGTTTCCCCACCCTGGAGTTAATTGAAGCATGGTGGATTTTAGCTCTTATTGTATACGCATTAACATGAATTTGCGCATTTCACGGTCTACTATAAACATTAATTTTACAGATCAAGAAAGCATTAAGAGGAGTGAAGGTGGAGGTCACTCATCGAGGAAATATGCGCAGGAAATATCGAATCTCTGGTTTGACATCGCAAGCGACACAAGAGCTAATGTAAAGATCACAACTGTTACCAGTCAGCCTAACCTTTGGTTGGTTATCGATAGAGCTTGAATCTTTGGGGCCTGTTTGGTTTGGGTTTGGGTTTCAGTTTCAATTCATTTTTCAGTTCTCTGTGTTGAGAGTGTTTTAAGATTGCTCAAAACACGTTTGCTTTGTTATTTGAAAAGTTATTTCTAGAAAACTAGAATAATAACTTGAGTTTATAATATACGAAAAAAAAAATTTAATGACTTCGACTGAGAATATATTTTATTTTTGTTCATTTAAATATATTTTAGAACTTTTATGTAAATAATCGATAAGAACTTGGACTTTTTTTTTTATAATTTTATTTCTTTAAGATTTTTTTTTTTGTTTTTAGAATTTATAAGAACTTAGATTTATTTTTTTGGAATTTATCAATTTTATTTTTTTTAATGTTTTATAATTTTAAATATTTTATTTAAATAAAATTTTATTCAAACGCTTGTTTTCTGTGTTTTGAGTGTTATTAGAATTTTCACTCAAAATGTCAAAAATACGTTTTGAGTTTTATGTTATAAGTTTAACCCTGCTTTCGAAAATGCATTTTCGGAAATGATAAACCAAACATGTTTTCAGTGTTTTGCAAATTAGAAAATTGAAAACGGCTTGAAAACAACAAATTAAATGCACCCTTAATTATTAAGGTCTCCTCAAGGATCTTTAGCTTGGCTTCTTGGTTATGATGAACTTTAAAATATTTGTTGATTTTCCTTGGGAACCAGTTTCTCACAGCATATTCATCTTCAAAAATAATAAAGTTTCGTATATTGTTTAGAAGTTGTCTTGTGTGTCGTAGCCTGAAATTATACTCTCGTGCTAGATTTCCGGTTGATGAAAGCGGTGCAATGAAATCCGTGGTCGAATACTTTCGAGAGACTTACGAGTATGTCATTCAATACACTCAGTTGCCTTGTCTACAAGTTGGAAATCCACAGAGGCCAAACTATTTGCCAATGGAGGTCAGTCTATTTGCACCTATAACCATGGGGTTTAGTTTCTTTGGATTTGGATATTAAAACTATTGTTTGATAATCCAGGTGTGCAAGATTGTGGAGGGCCAGAGGTATACTAAGAGGTTGAATGATAAACAGATTACTGAGCTCCTGAAGGTCACATGTCAGCGTCCCAACGAGAGGGAGCGTGATATTCTTCAGGTTGGTCCTGCATCAATTTTTTGTAACTGAGTACATTAAAATTGCAACCTTCCATGCTCTTCGTGGCCATTTTGATTTGATCCAAGGGATGCTTGTGCAATATTTTATTATATGAATATTTTTATAGGGTTTCATGAGCCATTTTATGAACTGACGGGGAAAAGAATGAAGTATTATGTAGACATTTTCCTTGCATCATATTTGATGCTGTTTGATATTTATAGCTGGATTTTGCACCATTTAATATTATTTTAATAATGCCTATAGTCCCCAGTTAATGGATAGTGTTTACTGATTCATTGGATGCAAGGTAGTTTAGTACTATAATAACTTTGATTTTTCCTCATGCTACATTAATTTGTTAATATCAATCTTTGAAAGAGTGAAGTATTAATATTAAGCGTTTCTTGATTTCCTGGGAGAATGTGTAAATTACGCACACCTTGTATAAATGATGTATTTTGTTGTTGAGAGTGCTCCAAGTGCTTTGACATCCTTTTTTTTCCTCATCTCAGACTGTACATCATAATGCATATTCCGAGGACCCTTATGCTAAAGAGTTTGGTATTAAAATTAGTCTGACGCTGGCTCAAGTTGAGGCTCGCATTCTGCCTGCTCCCCGGGTATTTAACTTTGATCGTTGCTCTTGCTGTATGTATGTTGGCTTAAATTTTCTTAGTCCTTGTGATGGTAAATTGTTTCACAAGTTTGGTGTTGTTTTTACTTTTTACAGCTTAGATATCATGATTCTAGTCGAGACAGGGACTGTTTGCCACAAGTTGGGCAGTGGAACATGATGAACAGGGTAATTGCAATTTTAAAATCTAATTATTCTGTGTATCTATGCTAAAATGAATGCATAGTTATCTTGTGATGTTTATTTTGCATGTTGCTCCAAAGCGTATAGTTGTGTCACTTTGCAATGTAGTTCAAATTGCTGCAAAATAATAATAATAATAATAATAATAATAATTTAATATTTGATCTTGCAGAGGATGGTTAATGGAGGCACTGTCAACAGTTGGATCTGCATTAACTTCGGCCGCAATGTCCAAGAGAATGTGGCACGAAGCTTTTGTCATGACCTTGCTCAAATGTGTATTATATCTGGCATGGTAAAGGCATTTGAATTTTTAACTTTCTTAATACTGAAGTATGTGCATTCTGATTATTGTATTTCGTCACAGGACTTCAATCCTGAACCTGTTCTACCAGTTTTTAGCGGCCGGCCAGATCAGGTGGAAAGAGTCTTAAAAGCTAGATTTCATGACGTCATGACAAAACTGCAATCCCAGGGGAAGGAGCTTGACTTACTAATCGTTGTATTACCAGACAATAATGCCCCCCTTTATGGTAAGAAACTAATGATAATCTAAATAACAGGACTTTTATATTTTTATATTATGCACCATGCATAAAATTGACGTATACTTGATTTTGTGATGAAATGCATATTTGATTTTGTACAGGTGATCTGAAAAGAATATGTGAGACCGATCTTGGTATTGTCTCACAGTGCTGTCTGCAAAAACATTTGTATAAGGCTAACAATCATCAATATCTTGCAAATGTAGCCCTTAAGATAAATGTGAAGGTTGGAGGGAGAAACACAGTGCTGGTCGATGCACTCACTAGGCGTATCCCTCTTGTCAGTGACCGGCCTACGATTATTTTTGGGGCTGATGTTACACATCCCCAACCGGGCGAGGATTCTAGCCCATCCATTGCTGCTGTAAGATTCTCATTTGACAGCTTTAAGATTCTTCCTTCTACCTGTCAAGGTCCACTTACTGTTGATATAAATCATTGCAGGTTGTTGCTTCCCAGGACTGGCCAGAGGTCACAAAATATGCTGGGTTGGTTTGTGCTCAAGCTCATAGGCAAGAGCTCATCCAAGACTTGTTTAAAACCTGGCAAGACCCTGTTAGAGGAACTGTAACGGGTGGCATGATCAAGTATGACATCTAAAACTTCCATAACACTTGCATATGCCAATGGAAATTCTTTTACTCCACCCTTTCCCATGCACGTATATGAGAAATAGCTGATTTATCATTTATGGTTGTTTGGATCATAATTACATGGTTAATTAAGAGTCTATTTGGCAAACCAAAAGAAACGTTTTTTTTACACAATTTCCATAACCACTTTTTAACCACACATTTTCTCGCTCCAATTTTTCAAACACATCTTAAATAGAAAACATAAAAAAACATGTTTTTAAACACTTCCTAGTTGCTAAACAGAGACTAACATGTTTTTGTGGTTCTACAATTTAGGGAACTACTAATTTCTTTCCGTAGAGCAACTGGACAGAAACCACAGCGGATTATTTTCTATAGGTAATGACAATTATCAGTGAAATTATTTAGTCATTTTGTTTACCATTCTTTCCATCGTTTGCAGACTCACTATACTCCACTGTCTACAGGGATGGTGTCAGTGAAGGGCAGTTCTATCAAGTTCTGCTTTATGAACTTGATGCCATCCGTAAGGTAGTGCCTCTTTAGTTTCTTTGAGTATAGTTTAGGTTATCCATATAGGAATTGATTTATGATTGGAGTTCTATGAAACAGGCATCTAATTCTTATTTCTTGGTTGCTCCTTGACAATTTAGGCTTGTGCATCTTTGGAACCAAACTATCAGCCCCCAGTTACATTTGTTGTAGTTCAGAAACGTCATCATACAAGGTTGTTTGCCAATGACCATAATGACAGACATGCTGTTAACAAAAGTGGAAATATACTGCCCGGTATGGAGTTCAATTGTGTTTCCACTCTGCTATATTTTCAGAATATGATTCACCTTAGTATGAATATTTTCAGGTACTGTCGTAGATTCAAAGATATGTCATCCTACTGAATTTGATTTTTACCTCTGCAGCCATGCTGGGGTGAAGGTAAAACTGCACTTCCATTTAATTTATAATTTGTAACTATGCCTCTGTTTTGTAAAAGTTTTTTATTTATAAATAAAGTATGTGATGCTTTCTAGGTAAAATATGTTGTTGAAAAGTGATTTGGGAAATGTGTAGATAAAAAGTGGTTTGAAGAAATATGTTGTTTATAAACATATTACCAAACGGATACATAATAAATGTTGCTTGCTTTTATTCAATTTTACAGGGTACCAGCCGGCCAGCACATTATCATGTTCTGTGGGATGAAAATAAGTTTACAGCTGACGCCCTCCAGTCCCTTACAAATAACCTATGCTACACGTAAGTGCCTGCTCTGCACTTTTGATATTTTTAGGTAGAATTACTTTCTTATTGGTTTCATTTTTAACCGTAGGTACGCGAGGTGCACCTGCTCTGTTTCCATTGGTACGCTTCTTTTTCATATAATTTCATAATTCTGAGAAAATTGCACTTTGATTCTCAGCTTATTGCCCGATTAGCAAGTTGGTCATCAGCCTTTCATAACAGTTCCACCATCAGTCCCTAATGTCCTGTAAAGTGACCCTCACATGTCCAACTTCATGAAACTAGATTCTCTCTATCAACTTGGGTTGGTTCCCCGACTTCCGAGACGACCAAATGGAGATTTGTATAGTTTCAGTTTTTGGGGACTGCATTAAAATGAGGTCGAGGACCAATATTTTTTTTTTTTTGCTCGGGCTATATTTCAGAGACCAACGATGCAATTTTCCTTGTTTTGACTGCTATATGGTCTCTGTTTGATCCTCATTCTTTTCGAACGTTTCTCTCATTTTCAACCATACAATATTCCATCAATCACCATTTAGAACTTTTTTTTTTTTTTTTGCCCCAAATAATGAGAATCAAACAGCGGCATAGCATATTCTTGATAAGGTTACTGATGAAGTTTTGCTAGTTAATGAATGTTCATATTTTCCGGCAGTACCACCTGCATTCTATGCACATCTGGCTGCATTTCGTGCTCGTTTCTACATGGAGCCTGATACATCTGATAGTGGGTCAATGACCAGTGGTGCGGCTGGTGGCCGTGGAGCAGGTGGTAGTGCAAGAAGCGCAAGGGCTGCGGGAGCCAATGTTGCTGTGAGACCTCTACCGCAGCTCAAGGAAAACGTGAAAAAGGTAATGTTTTATTGTTGAGTTGTCGACGGGGACAGTAGAATCGAATGGCTATTACGTTGAATAAGGTTATTATCGTTTAAAGATCTGAACGTGAACTTCATCACTGTGGTTTAAAAAGCTGTAATGACTTGAAGATTGGTGCTTTTAAATTTGTGGGCATTTGGACCATATTATTTAGTTATTCAGTGTTCTAAAAAGTTCACATAGGTGCTTAGGCGCGAATCTAGAACAAAATGCCTCACCTTGATCAATGAACATCTAGACATATTTTATTAGTTAAAATGTCTTTTATTGACTCTATTCAAGTTTTCAAATGGTTTTATCGTTTTTTTTGGAAAATGAAAACACGTTAGAAATTTGTTTTAGAATAAAAAAAATTGAAAATTGTATAATTAATTATTTGTAGAAGCTTTTATTGTTATAAACTAGATAGAAAAAGAGGAGAGTAGAGATGTCATTGGATTTGTGCATTTTATTAAAAATGAGGACCTTGTTGAAAATTATTAAACTAATCCATTTTATTAAAAATGAGGACCTTGTTGTAAATTATTAAACTAATCCATTACCTAACATTACCTATTTTATATTGTAAAATAATTATTATGAATGACTTTATATCCCTATAAATAGGGGCATATGTTATGTAAATGATGCACCTCTTGGAATGAAGAAATCCTCTCATTTCTTTCTACTTCTCTATTTTCTTGTTCTTAAATTGAGGTAGTTTCACAACACGTTATCAGCACGAGTCTATAGCCAATTGAGTAATACGATGGAAGTATACTCTACAGTTGCATTTAAATTATGAACCTCTGTATTAGAAACTTGATTATTATCAATCAATGTTTTCTTTTCCTAAATTAAACACTTTTAGCTTTAGAAAACAATTCATATGTTGTAGATCTGAAAACATTAAGAAAGGTGGAAACTTTGTATGATTCAAAATGTTTCATACGAGGAAAGAAACATGGTCGCGATGTTGTGCAAAAAGAAAAGTAGAAAAAGTGTATAATCCGAAACTTCCAAAGCCGATCTACGAAAAACTATACATCCAATCGACGATCGGAGACCAGATCTGAAACCACGGCGATGAGACGAATCTCTGACATCGGCGCATGTCGACAGCGATGATGTCAAAATGAAGTTTGTTCAGATCGACGTTTTTTATTTTTCTATGGTCTTACTTTTATGTTTTGTGCATTTTTGAAATTTTCCAGCGGTCGAACGTGACGGTTTTCTTAAAAACTGTTTTTGGAGTACTTCCGACGGGATTTTGAACTTTGAACCAAAAGTAAGTTTTTTCTAAATTAAATTTCAAATCTATTGACTGTTTCGATTTATTCATATGATCAATATATTAAAATATGGATGATTTTGCCCTGGTAATACGTTAAAATATATTAATACGTTAATATATATATATATATATATATATATATATATATATATATATATATATATATATATATTACAAGTGTTTAGCACTATTGTGTGATCAATAAGGTACAAGTAACATAATAGTTATCATGCCGTGATGTATTGAGCTATTAATTAAAAATAACTTATTATCGTAACGGATTGAACTATTATGAATACCCTGACTGGATTTAGAGATATGACTTGCTCATTTATAAAATGTAATTATTTCATTATGTTGTTACCACATATATGGTTGGTTCTACAAATATCAAGCATATTACATTATCACTTATATGGTTGGTTCTACTGATTTTAAATATTTCTACCCATATAAATTTAATATATTGTTGTTATTTGATATTTCAACAAATGGTACCAGAAGTTACCATTACTAAAAGATTGTTATATTTTTAATGAAAATATTTTATCCATGGTACCAGAAGTTACCAATATCTATATTTGAAAGGGTGGATGAAAATAAATTATTCAACAAGAAAAATGTTGATGTATGATAAGATAATATCACATTATAGCACGGATATGACTAATGTGAAAATAATCTCATCAGTATTATGAGATAAATATTATATGATTGTGATAAGCAGTTTTAATCAAAGTTCTTGCACAAGTACTTATGTACTTCAAAAGAAGTACATATTTACTCCAGAAGAAATAAAGATTATCATCTAAACATACTGAAATGATATTATTATTATTGCTCCTGAAGAAGGATAAACGAGTCATACATGAAAAATACAAAATGGGGAAACATTTATGATCCTCAAAAGTAGAGGTGTGTATCAGGTGTAATAATACTCCATACTCTACCACCTCTAATCTTTTGTGTGTCTCAAGAGTAAGAATATCCCGTACTCTACCACTCACAATATTTTGGAGATTCACAGGGATAAATTTATATTAACCGGACTCCATTTTCGCTTGACACCCCTTCCTTGCGACCAATCTATCTTAACCCCTGCTGGATCTTGTATTGGAACATATGATTGTAGCTTTTCCAGCAGTTCATCGATAGTGGGAGCAGAAATAAGGATCCTCCTAGAAAATTGAGAGATGAATCCATATTCCACAGCATAATTAAGAAATGTTAGTAAACCATCGAAGAAGTTAACATTTAAAACCCCAAAAGGTCTAGTATGGAGACCCAGCTGAGACCGTGGGGTAATATTAAAGATTTCCTCTAAAGTACCAAAACCTCAAGGCATGACAATGAAGGCATCAGAACCATATAAGATGCAAGTTATGCGTTCATGGATAGATAACTTCTGTACTTCATGCCCTCGTATTTTGCCTGCGATATTAGCTAAAGGAACGGGTATAACACCTATCACTCTTGTTTTTTCTGCTTGAGCGGATTGTGATACACAACCCATCAATCCACTGCTGCCCCCTCCATATACCAGATTGATACCTTTCTCTCCCAACTTCTTTCCTAAATCCACTGCTGCTTCTAGATACTCAAAACATTTCCCTACTTTTGATCCACAAAATACACAGATAGTTTTGATCTGTCGAAGTTTTGGTCTTTCCATCTTTGAGAGTATAAGGAAAGAAAAACTTACAAGAAATTGTTATTTTGGGATGCTTTAAACTGTAAAATTATCAGACGTTTTAAACTTGAAAATATTCACTATTTACTACTTTTCTTTTGAAAAAGTTGCTATTTACTTTTGACTAAATGACACCACTTTTGATATTGTCTCTGACAGCATATATTTTGCTCCATAATGGATAATCTTTCGGTGATCTCTCAGATACCATCTGTTAATACGCGAAAAATGAAAATATAAAATACTTTGTTAAAATATATACACTATACTGATTTACCTTATATCAATGTTGAGTACCCAAAACATCATTGTTTATAACAGCCTGGCAAACATGATCCTCTGATATTATATTTTTGAGACTAGAATGGTTTTTATCGCTGATGAATTTAACCCATAAAGATAGTAGTTCACGCTGCACATACCCACTAAGGTGCGTCTCAAGAGTCAATCGGATATCATCCAATGACTCCTTACTCAGTCCACCTTTAATGAAATCTATCTTATCATCTCTTTTTATGGATGAATATCCTACTGACTTACAACGGGTATTACATGTCCATCGAGCACATTTGTAACAACCTTTTAATCTTTTTGCTCTTCGCTTCTTTGCAAAAGTACTCTTACCTAAGCTAGACATGTGCTTAGAAAATGAATCTGGTAATTCACCAACTAAACGAACTTTTGCTTCGATCAACCAACGAACATCTTCTGGGATACCTTGATCCATCAGCAGCCTCAATCTTTCGAGTCGAACTCGGTAAATCTTTTTCAAAATATTTATCGGAAGATTTGAGTAGTATTTGCGAATATTTGATAATATAACATTCAAAATGGATTTGATCTTCTCCCAAAGTGATCTATTTAAATGCGTTATTTAACGTGTAAAAGAGCGTTGGCTCCGCGTATCATTGATTCTACTAAGAAAAAGGGAAAATATTTGTAATAAAAAAAAAAGGGACAAGGATCATTTTATTGAGATTCCGGTCTAATCATCATTTTAGATATAATAAATAAATGTATACTGATTTGTACTATACAGAAATACGAACTGATGAAATGAATACTATATTGAACCAGAAGTTCATACATATGTACAAATGAAATATCTTACTAAACCAGAAGTTCTATAATTTAGCATGATTGATTAGATTCCAATTCAATAATGAGATTTATTGAGAATGCAAAATGACATTCATTAAAGAACCAGAAGATTGTTCGGGTTAACAAGTTATCATTGCTGCTTGTTCTCAAAAGCAAATTAATTGTCTCACTAAGAAAATGAATGGCTGATTATTTGCTCAAGTAATGCTATTACGAGCAAAGTGATAAATGCTAGCATGAATATATCTTAAAGTCATTAATGATTTTACGAATTAGTTGAGATAATAACATTATGTTGCTAATGGTTTAGGAAATTAAAAGTTTCTAATTATTTGCTATGAGAACAACTTGAATATAAATATTTCTCATGCAGCAATATTCTACATACAAACATGTCAATACGATGAAATCTTGTGAAGCTTTATGATTTCTAAGAAGTGCAATATCTATATACACTCCAACAATACGCACTTGATAAATGATTGTGATTATATCCATAATTACGAATGACATGTGTTGCGACATTTTTAGCCGACTGATATAATACAAGATTCTTGAATATTATGGAAAAATTAAACAATAACACGCATGAAGCGTGATCAAGCTTATAGCGTGGTTATTCCTGAAGCATAATAACAATTGATTCCAAAAATAAATATCTCTTGAATAATTGAAATGATCCATTTTGAGACTAAATACTCATGGTGAGTAAAAGAGATATAGTTAAATGATGAGAGATTCAGGTACCTGATGATAGAATATACAAAGAGATCTCTCTATGTTATGTTTATATTGAGATGAAATAGAATCGATAAATAAGTCGACTACACACAACCCTCTTATGAAAATGAGGTTTTTGAAATTATAATACTTTGGCCAAATATAAAAATCTCAATGTAGGGATTATTGTTATAGGACCTGAAGTCCAAACACTTAAATGTGTAATGCCAGTAGTTATTTGTACAAATGAAAAATATTACACAGTCGTAAAAGACGACTCATTGTGCGCGAAATTTTTCAAAGAACTGGCATGACATATGGTGGATGAGACTATAATCTAGATCACTAGTTTGAGCTCTTTGATATACCAATGAGTGAGATAAAAAAGTGTGATTCTCATCTCGGTACTTTGGGAGTTTTCTTTGATGTACCAGTTGATCGCGGTACGTTGGGTTTTCAAGCGAAATGATTATAGATTATATGTCGAAATTGATATCTATTTCAATGATTGATTATACTCCTGCAAATTAGAAATTGCAGTTTATAAAGTGCAAGAACATACATGTATAAATCATTGAAAAATTCAATTTGCCCAGAGTAGTATCATTATAGAATGAAATGTGATTCTTAAGATCACATGAAGAATGATACATATGACCCCATAATATAATATGTTGAAAATGAAATTGGAGTGTACTATTATTATATTTGAATATTTGGGCATGCAATTGATTTTCAATATGCAAAATTATATTATCCACCGAAAATGAATATTCACCAGAAGTGAATTTGAAAATAAATATTTAATTATTCATCAGAAGTGTATTCTAGATTTTGATAGTTTCGCCAGAAGTGAATCAATTCTAGATTTAAGTAATGCAATCAGTCAACTAACTAAACATTGCTTGGTATAGCATGTTCAGTATATCATAAATGAGCTATGACATCATAAATGAGTTATAAACTATTTATAAAAGCTCATCACAAACTATATATTTGATGAAATGATTTAAGATTGCATTAATATACTTGTGATATTCTTATGAAGGGAACAAATACGTGCTGCACTTTTTTTTTCTTAGCTGAGGTTTTGTCCCACAGGGTTTTCCTAGTAAGGTTTTTAATGAGGCAGCAATTATAACGTATCAATGAGAATAATTTACTCTTTTTCTCTTCGCTAAGATTTTGTCCCACAGGGTTTTCCTAGCAAGGTTTTTGAGACATTGTCACAGCTAGCAAGTAATAATTTAACAACAAGCTCTCTCTTTAAATTGTGCTGGAATGATATCAACAAATGAAGAAAATCATAGACATCTGGAATGATATCAACAAATGAAGAAAATCATAGACATCTTATGAAGAATGTTATGATATCAACAAATAAAGAAAATCATAGAAATCTTATGAAGAATGTTATGATATCGGCTACACACAAGAATATTTTCATATATACATATTCCAGATGAAAGATGATATCATTATTCAAAAGGTCCATGAATACTTGATTGCACACTTCAGGGGGAGAATCATGCTGTACTCTTTTTCCTTCGTCCAGGTTTTGTCCTACTAGGTTTTCCTGACAAGGTTTTAACGAGGCAGCGGCTGTACTCTTTTTCCTTCGTTCAGATTTTGTCTCATTGGGTTTTACTGACAAGGTTTTAACGAGACAACACTTCAGCACTTCATAATTCGAAGGCAGCACTTCAGAACTTCAAATTTCAGTACATGATTTGTACTACTTATTATTGATGTCATTTTGGATATTAGACTCAATGATTAATGATGGCCAACATCAGAGGGAGTAACTGTACTCTTTTTCCTTCACTCAAGTTTTATCCCACTGAGTTTTCTTAGCAAGGTTTTAACGAAGCAGCTATTGAGCAACAAGTCATTCAAGGGGGAGTGTTGTAAATTATTAAACTAATCCATTACCTAACCTTACCTAATTTATATTGTAAAATAATTATTATGAATGACTTTATATCCCTATAAATAGGGGCATATGTTATGTAAATGATGCACCTCTTGGAATGAAGAAATCCTCTCATTTCTCTCTACTTCTCTATTTCTTGTTCTTAAATTTAGGTAGTTTCACAACAGACCTCATTTTATATGAAGAATTAAGTATACAATGGTAATAATAATTAAAGTACCAGAGGTATGAATGTCAATATATTATTTATAACATTTCTCCTTGAATGACACATTACAAAATATTCGTCTTGTTAAAACTTTTGTGGTGAAAATTCAATGGAACAAAATATTAAACGAATGAAAAAAAAAATGCAGTTATTTTGGAGTATTAAAATAAATGTTGCACGTTTGCATCATTAAAACCTTATCAAGAAAATATAGTTGGATAAAACTTAAGTGAAGAAAAAAAAAAAAAAAGTACAATTGTCCCCCATATGTTGACAACCACAAATCATTGAGTTGACGAGTTTCAATCTCGTGAATCAATTTCTTGAATGTAGAAGTTGACAATATTTTTTTGAATAAATCAGTCACATTGTCATTCAAGCAAATTTGTTGAATATCGATATCATCAATCTTCTGAAATATTTATGTATTAAATTCATTCTTCATCAATATGTCATAACAGCTACCTTATTAAAAACATTACTAGAAAACAAAAATTATATGACATTGACTTTGCAATATCAATATCGATTGTGTGGCACAAATAAAATAATGAACTAAACATGAATAAAAGAAATTTGGGCACCAAATTGAATAGAAAAAATGATTTACGTGAATTCATAATCATCGCATACCCATAGGTATTAAAAAAAAAATAAAAAAAATAATGTGATTAAGATATACAATTGATAACTTTTATAGAAAAGTCAATGATTTTTATAGTAATTGATAAAAAAGATAAAAGTTGATCTAATACATAGAGCTTAAACGCATTGATATTGATGTATTTTTTGAAAGATAATTATTGATCAATTAGTAGAAAAGATAAACATGACTTGAAAGAAAACTCTATTCAGGCATATTAAAGTGTTGTAATTTTACTATTGTTTTTTCAAGAATAATAAGTTAACATTCATTTGAAGTATTGAAAATTATAATTTATGCGCTTCAGAGCGAGTAATATTCTTTTAAAATATTAATGATTTTTTTATTGAATTGTTTAATTTATTTTTATTCGAGAATACAACTAAATATATACTCTTCATGCGTAATAGATACATTATTCTTCAGGAATATTGATTGAATACAAGGTCCTATTTCTTTTGGAGTAATGACTATAATAAATTTAGATAACTTTAAGTATTTTAAAATATATATTAAGATTTTTGTTCTTCAAAAACTCATGTTCTTCCAACTAATTCAAAATTTGCTACTGTTCATATAGAGATTTCTCCCAAAGGAACGGTAGGATATTAGTCTTAAGACTCTTAACTATTAGATATGAAGAACAATGAGTTATGAACGTCTTATCCGAATTTCACTACGATCGAACAATAGGTTGCTGAGATATCAATGTTTTATCACAACTACTGTAAGTTGTCCGATCATATGAATTTATGCATTGTTGATTCTGATATAATAATACAACTCTTTATAGTATACAGAGTCATTTTTTCCACAAATATCAATCGAAGATTTTTCTGGAATATCGATTTGTATAAATTCATAATATTATTTGAGAAGCAACAACGCAATATTATTAAGAACTTAAAGACGTATAAAGTTTATACTTCTTTATGAGTATTAACTATTAATACAATATTTATTTAGAATATTCTTTAAATAAAGTCATGTTTTACAAGAACATCGAAATGAAATTCTTCTAGGATATGAATGTCCACATGTTATACAATTTTTTAAAAAGTAATAATACATATTATTTTGAAATATTGCTACGTGTGAACTTGTGCTTCTTCTGGAGCAATAAATAATTCAAGTATAATATTCATTTTCAAACAACGTTGCAATATTCTTCTGGAATATTTTAAATTATTTATTTTTTCAAGAATTATAATAAAATATTTTTCTGAAATATTGATTTAAATCGTTTCATTTTCATGAAATATAATACAATATTCTTTTGGAATATTGATTTGAATTTTTTTTTTTCAAGAATAGTAATACAACATTATTCTGGAGTATTGTACTAAAATATTGATAAAAAAATATGGCATTCAAACAAATATTTTTCTATCATGATAAATTGGTATAGTCGAAGCTGTTGACGACCTGTAAGTACCCCAAGAGCATAACAATGTCAGCACCCTAAGGGCATGGCAACGTTGCCATGCCCTTGGGGGTGCTTACAGGTTGTCAACACACGATATTGTTCACCATATAAGTGATTTTGTTTCACGCTGGGTGGACGCGTCCCCAGGGGGTGTCGAACCTTGAACCAATGGAATTTATGAATTCCAAAGGCTTTCCTGGTACTTGAAACTTGGTTTGGTGATACTAGGGAGGCCTTTGGGGGTGCTTACAGATCGTCAACACACGGTATAGTTCATCGTATAAGTGGTTTTATTCTACGCTAGGTGGACGTGTTCCCAAGGAGTTTTGAACCTTGCACCTATGGAATTTATGAATTCCAAATGTTGACGACCTATAAGCACCCCAGGGCATGACAACGTCAACAAAAGCAATATGATCATATCGAATAACTATATTGTTTTGTTATAATTAAAGTAAAGAGAATACAAACCTTTTTATTTTAAAGAGGAAAAGAGAGCTTTTATATCAATTCAGTTGATTAGAACTTTGTGACTTTAAAAAAAGAATCAATTTGTTTATGCTCAGTTGCCCATAATTTCGGACTGATAACATGCTATAAATTAGAGAGAAAAATAGATGAGAATAGAAAAAGTCAATAGATTTGTGTGTTTTATTAAGACCAAGGTTTCATATTTATATAGAAGAATTAGTGATACAATGATAATAATAACTAGAGTTGCATACGTTTAAATGTCATTTACTAATAACACGTTATTAATTACAATAATTATATAATTTTAGATATTTGATATGTATTATTTTATTTATTAAATAATTTTTAGAATGATTAAAAACTTGAAATAATATAAAAAATTAAGAAATAATATTATTACATTGAGAACAATTTAGCCACCGTTCGGCGGCTTCATTAATGGAAAATTTAAACTACAATTGAAACTACACAAATTTTTAAATCACTTTTTAATTACACATATTTTCTCTCTCCAATTTTTAATCACACATTTTACCTAGAAAACACAAATAATTTTTCTTTCCTCTTTACTCAGCCGCCGAACACACCCTTTGTGTGTGTTTGCTACTATTTAAAAATTTTTTTAAATGGATAGTGATTTTTAGGAGAATGGATGATTGAGATTTGATTGAAAAGACAAATATTGTGTGCTTAACTTTTAATGAATGGTTAAAATTAAACACTGTAGAAAAAAAGAGAAAAATTTAAAAAGATTCATACAAAGGCTAAATAAACCTTTTTTTATCTTTTTTTTTTTTTTTTTTAAAGTATGACATCAATCTACTTTATGTATGGTTACAAAATCAATCAACTAAGAAAATAATCTTTTACGAAAATTCGAAAAAATTTCACGAGAATTTCTTTGACGACCTTCTCTACAAAGACAAAATAGTCTAATAATTTTGGGAGAAGGGTTGTGATGCGGATTGATTTTGTCCACCATTTTTTCGACCAGACAAGTCCCTGTTTGATCACTTTAAACTTTTGATACTTGCAAAAGAAGGTGAGAATTCTCCCCGTTTTACCTCCGACGTGAGAAGAAGATATATCAATATAAATATTCTTAAAAGATATATTCGTCGAGAGAGAGCTTATGTAATCTGTAGATGGGGTATTTATAGGTCTTGAATCATAATTGTCTATTAAGGAATGATAGACACTTATTTATGGATAATTACCATACATCAAGGGATAAGACCATAAGGATTTCCCATTAAGGGATAATGGCCGCTAATTAAGACGTAATAATCGCCCATTAATAATGGAGATGCCATGCAGTTTGATTTCCCTCTTGTCACATGTCAGGAACTGATTTGATGGGATAACTGACCGTCCATCGTATATCGTGGTCGTTGATAGTTTAGTCGATCGTGACATAATTTGACCATTACCATATTGTTATGAAGTGATCGAATCGAATAATCGTAGGTCGTAATCGAATGTCCTTAGGTCGTATAAAATGTGTTATTTCCATATCTATTAGGTTGCATCCTACAAAGGGGGTCACAGTACCACAAGCATTATATATCAAAATTGTAGGTCTTCGTAAATTCGTAAGATCGTGTGTGGAGGCTGACCAATTTTCATTATTGGAATGTCAAGATATTTCGTTATCAGATGACGGGGGCAAGAGATCGAAGTCAACGAGTTCAACTAGTAGATTTATTAGTAAACAAGAAAATTTCTAGTATCTTTAACATTTGCATGCATCGAGAAATTAATTCGAATGTATAACAAACATCTTCGATACGTGGAATTCAATACAATTGACGTAAAAGTTATGTTTATTTCTACTCGTTTATAAATAAAAGTTATAAAAGTGTCAATTTATTTATTTATCAAAATATGAATTCCGTCCCAACATGAATAGTGAATGGAAATAAGATTTAATTGACTACATCGAAGTCTCCTTAATAGCAAAAACCAGCAAAAGTTGGAAGCAAAGAATAAATTACAATGGAGGATTTCAACTCTAAAAGTAGTTTTTTACTTTTAAAATTGTCAAAAAATGAAAATCTTAGATTTACATAAAAAGTTAAATGAATTCTTTTTCTTGGTTTCAATCAGCCTCAAGGAATGTCTTTGCTTCCTCCAAATGCCCATTCAGCCTCAAAGATATTCCATTTCCACGTGAGTACTTTAATTATTTCTCCTATATAAGGAAGGGGACCCCATTTCATGTTCAAAATAAAACAACTTTTTAACCTGCAAAAAT
Organism: Ligustrum vulgare; assembly: GCA_963555705.1. Classification (NCBI taxonomy): domain Eukaryota; kingdom Viridiplantae; phylum Streptophyta; class Magnoliopsida; order Lamiales; family Oleaceae; genus Ligustrum; species Ligustrum vulgare. The sequence goes on from OY743179.1 coordinate 8,524,013, forward strand.
CCATACACTCGACCATTTTTATGGCTTCTACAATTGTTGATAGCATGCCAGATGCCTTGAGGCAGAGTCGATACCACATGAAGAAATGTTTTGCCAGGTACGCAGTATTAGACGTGATTTGATAGCATGTTCGGTATGCAGTACTGGAAATGCAATATATTCAATTATATCGGAATTTAATGAAATGAAAAAATATATATATATATATATATATATATATATATATATATATGAAGGTTCATTGGAATGGGAAGAAGGCTAATGAAATCCCAGCATTTAAAGGAAGAGATAGAGAAGACAATTGAGGAGAAGCTTGAGAGAGCCAAGATTTTGGAAGGTTCAATTGGTGACATCCTCAATTCGACACAGGTCAATTCTAAAATAGTTTACCGTTCTCTTCTTTAATACTGTCGAGTACTGTTTCTCCTAACGAAGTTGCCATTCGGGTTTGTGTAAAAATTTGCAGGAGGCAGTTGTGGTACCACCTTATGTTGCTTTTGCAATGAGACACAATCCTGGTGTTTGGGACTATGCTAAGGTGAATGCAGAGGATCTATCTGTTGATATCATCACAGCCAAAGAATACTTGAAATTCAAAGAAATGATCATTGATGAGAACTGGTGAGTTGAAATAGTATGAGTTGGGGTTAGAACCGGCAACACACGAAATGCTCTAGTGGTACCAGAATTCCCCCAATAAACCTCAAGAGGTCGATGGTTTGATCCTGAGGACGAGTCCAGCCACGCCTGGGATAAATAAAGCCTAAGACTGGGACAATACCGTGTGTTGCGGGTCCTAACCGATCCCCAACATTATGAAATACTTCCTCTTGAAAATTATAAGATTCTGCTGGTAATGTGGTTTCATGTGCAAGCAGGGCTAAGGATGACAATGCATTGGAAATAGATTTTGGAGCATTCGATGTTTCCATTCCTCGTCTATCCCTTTCTTCGTCCATTGGAAACGGGATGACCTATATCTCGAAATTCATGACGACGAAATTCAGTGGGAATCCTGAGAGCGCGAAGAGTTTGGTTGAGTACTTGCTTGCTCTCAGTCACCGTGGAGAGGTAAGCAAATGCGAAACAAGAAAATGGAAATCTAGCCAAGATACAAGACTAACTTTTTATTGTGAAATTTACAGAAATTAATGATCAACGACGCTCTCAATACAGTTAAAAAGCTACAAGAGGCACTAATAATTGCTGAAGTTTTTGTCTCTGCTCAACAGAAGGACACGCCTTATCAAGATTTTGAGCAGCAGTAACCTTCTTACTTTGTCGAAAATATTGGTGAAAAGTTTAATAGAAACAACATTTTCTAGGAATGTTTGGACTGACTTTGAACTTGCAGGCTTAAAGAATGGGGCTTTGAGAAAGGGTGGGGCGACAATGCAGAAAGAGTAAGAGAGACAATGAGGATGCTTTCCGAGATACTACAAGCTCCGGATCCTACAAATTTAGGAGACTTTTTGGGTCGTCTTCCTGTCACTTTCAACATTGTTATCTTCTCTGTTCATGGCTATTTTGGCCAGTCAGATGTCCTCGGATTGCCTGATACTGGAGGACAGGTGCAACAATTAGTCTTTAACTAACCAGTTCTTCTATATGGACATTTTTTTGAGACATGAAAATGGGATATGTTGAGGTGAAGCCTCGGCATTAGGTTATGAAGAGGTGGGCCATGTGCTTCGCCGAGTGAAAAATATCCCATTTTCATGTCAAAAAAAATAAAAATAAAAATGTTTACATTGAATTATTGTTAACCAAATACTTTGATTGTCATTAGCATCATTCTAGGAAAGTTTGGGACTAACGATTTTGTTAAATTGAGCAGGTGGTTTACATTCTAGATCAAGTGAAAGCTTTAGAGGAAGAACTTTTATCAAGAATTAAGCAGCAAGGATTAAATGTGAAGCCTCAGATTATAGTGGTAAGGATATTATTTCTTTAGATCGAGAGAGAGAGACACCGAACACGAGAGTTAGACAGTTAACTTCTTCCCATGTTACGTGCACAGGTGACTCGCCTCATACCAGACGCACAAGGGACGAAATGCAATCAAGAGATCGAGCCTATAATTAACACCTCACATTCTTACATCCTTAGGATCCCATTTAGGTCTGAGGTGGGGATTCTTGGCAAATGGCTATCTCGATTTGATGTCTACCCCTATTTGGAGAGGTTTTCCCAGGCAAGTACTATTTTCGTTTATAAAACACGACTTCGCAGCTTTCTATTTGACGATTTTCTAAACCAACTCAACTCTCTGTATATTTCTTAAATCATTAGGATGCTAGTGCGAAGATTGTTGGGCTAATGGAAGGTAAACCGGACCTCATACTCGGGAACTATACCGATGGAAATATAGTGGCATCTTTAGTGGCTAGCAGACTTGGAGCAACTCTGGTATCACTACTTAGCATGAACTGAAATTGTCTTAATGTAATATTTCATTCTTTGATCTTCCATGAGACTTGAGAAAATCTATAATTGGGATGTTTTGATACTAGGGAACCATTGCTCATGCTTTGGAGAAAACTAAGTATGAAGATTCAGATATGAAATGGAAGGAACTTGATCCCAAATATCACTTTTCATGCCAATTCACTGCTGATTTAATTGCAATGAACACTGCTGATTTTATAGTTACCAGCACATATCAAGAAATCGCGGGAAGGTTAGTCCGTTTGATGCGAGGAAACTTCAGCTTTTGCGCGAATAGAACAATATTTCATTCTACTTTTTTCCCATTTCAGCAAGAATCGACCTGGACAATATGAAAGCCATGTCGAATTCACTATGCCAGGGCTCTGTAGAGTAGTTTCAGGCATCAATGCATTTGATCCGAAGTTCAATATTGCTTCACCAGGAGCTGATCAATCCATCTACTTCTCATTCACCGAGAAACATAAACGATTTGCCAAATTCCAACCTGCCATTGAGGAACTACTCTTCAATGAGGAGGATAACGACGAGCACGTGTAAGTTCTTCAGCTTCTACTTGGCTCGCCACCTGAATTTTCTATCCACATATCCTCTAAATTTCCGAATAACGACGTATTTTTTGGAACAGCGGATTTCTTGCAGACAGAAAGAAACCAATTATCTTTTCAATGGCAAGACTTGACACAGTGAAGAACATTACAGGGTTGACTGAGTGGTATGGGAAGAATAAAAAGCTCAAGAGTCTAGTAAACCTTGTTATTGTTGGTGGATTCTTCGATCCATCCAAATCGAAGGACAGGGAAGAAATGGCTGAAATCAAGAAAATGCACGCTTTAATCGAAAAATACCAACTTAAAGGCCTAATAAGATGGATAGCCGCTCAAACTGATAGATATCGTAACGGCGAACTGTACCGGATCATTGCTGACACGAAGGGGGCTTTTGTGCAGCCTGCATTATATGAAGCTTTTGGCCTGACAGTTATTGAGGCAATGAATTGTGGGTTGCCCACATTCGCAACCAATCAAGGGGGACCGGCAGAAATCATTGTTGACGGTGTCTCGGGATTTCTTATCGATCCTAACAACGGTGATGACTCGAGTAACAAGATTGCTGATTTCTTTGAGAAATGCAAGGGAGATCCTAAATATTGGCATAAGATTTCTCAAGGAGGCCTCAAGCGCATATACGAATGGTACCACTCGTCCCTCCATTCTTAATGGAATTTTACAGTACTGTGGAGTGCTATCTAATCCTCTGTCGAACCACCTGAATTTCTCTGAATTACAACGTTTGTTCATCTGCAGCTATACATGGAAGATATATGCCACCAAAGTCCTGAATATGGGATCAGCCTACGGCGTCTGGAGGCAGTTAAACAAAGAGCAGAAGCAAGCTAAACAAAGATACATCGATATGATTTACAATCTCCACTTCAGGAAATTGGTGAGTTCATTGAATTATGTTATTCATGAAAAGAAAGATCTAGCCAGATAACTAATCTATGCATGTTTTAGGCCAAGAATGCAGGCGTCCCTCGTGAAGAAAAACAGCCATTCCCACTTATGGGAACTTCTGAATCCCGAAAACCAGTAGAAAAAGCACCATCAAAACTGCTGAAACCGGCATCAGGAGAAGGGACTTCAAGGCACGTTCTCTAAATTTACCTTTTTAATTCTTGATTCAATTTTATTCACAAATGAAACTGGGTTGTGTCAAATAACAGGCCTGGAGCTGGAGAAGAATCTGAAATCGATAAGCTCGACTCCCCAAGATATGGTAGTACACGTACGCCGTGTGCCTGTCCCTGGTGGTTGTGTTTATGCGTCTCTTCTTGTATAATCCTTTATGCTGCGCTGAAGCTGTATAGTTTACACGAATGATCCTGTAAAATCATGATGAGTACATTCCAATTTGTATAAATATCAATTCAATAAATGAGAAAATGTCACGTCGATCCTTTCATTATGATTTTTCACTACTGCTGCTAAACGTTTACAGAAATAATCAGACAGATGTATGAAAAATATGATAAAATCCTGGGAATTGTTTCCATATCGTCAACGGTGTGACAATTATACACAATATTCGAGTGAAATTTTGTTCAACCCCTTCGAGGGGTGAAGATAGCCCCTATAATAAAGACAAAAGATAACATGCAAATATATAATATATGTGAGATGTCAAGGTCATTAACATGAAATTATTGACATTTTAGAAAGCATTGTGTCCAATAAAATATATGATTAAAATTAAATATTAATTTTTGTTGGAATTTTTTGGTCCCAATCAAACATCGGGGGTAATGATAATAAACAGTGTCGGATTTTAAGCTTCGTAGGCCCTCGGCCCATGATCGAAGTATTGATCAATCTCCACAATTAGACAGCCCACGCGCTAAGAGATTTACTGCCCACGTCGAGGTTTTAATTGGGTCTCGACCCTGTTGCTCGATGGGTAGGCTTCAGAGACGACCCATTTAATTAGGGCTTCCCTAATTAAACCCTAAACCTATATCTACCCACACCCCCCCCCTTTTGGCAAAGTCAGAACACACCCTCGACATTTCTCTCCACTCTCTCGGTGCGGCTACTCTCTCTTCTTTGTGAAGAATCCGACCCTCTTTCTTCTTCCTCGTGAGCTCTCTGTGTGGCTCTTGCTGGTTGTGAGCATGTGCCTCGAGTCTTGATGTGTGCTTGGGTCTTGCTTGTGCGCCTCCTCTCTGGTGACCGTGTCTTGGCGTAACCGATCCTACCGTGTTCGGTTCTTGCTTGTGCGTCTCCTGCACCGTTCGGTTCTTGCTCGTGGGTCACCTATTCGGCCCTTGCTGTAGACCGTGTTGCTTGCGTGTTCTTGCCATCTGCTGTGTTTGGTTCCTTTGTGGTTCTGCAGTCTCTTTGGCCGAGTCTTATTGTGGTCTCCTCTGTGCTTTCGATTTGTAGTGGGTTGGGTGTGTTTGGCAGTGGGTCTCTAGCCGGTTTTGGGGAGGTGTATTGGAGTGTTCTCTAGCCGGTAGTGTTGGTGTTACTATTGTAGGGGATTGGGCTGAATTTGAGCCCTCGATCTCATCCTGTCAGTCGGCTAATTCATTGAAAAAGGGAGTTTCTTTTTATTTGCAATTATATTGTTTATATATTGATTCAATCACGTGCTAATTATATAGTTTATCTTCCGCTGTATTATTGATTAATCTCGATTACTTTGTGTTTTGCGAGGTTGGATTATTCAACAATTGGTATCAGAGCCTTGGTGGCTCGATTGGCTGAATTGAATCAATACTGGAATTCATTGATTGAGTTTTCTAATTCTCTAATTTAATTTTCATTAAGTGAAAATTAGTTTTGTTTTTGTCGTTCGAAATTATTTGATTTCAATTATATTTTCAAATTCTTTGTGATTGAAAATTATCATTTAATTGGTGTTTTACCGTTTTTGTTGGTTAGGCATTATTTTGGAGTTTCTCGAGCTTGGTGCTGACTTACGCTCCAAAGATCGCTAATTGCAAAACGTAAAACGATAAATAATTTCGCATCTCTCCATATTACGGACTCAGATTGGTCCGCTCTGGTAAATTGGCCGAAACTTTTAAATTCCAGTAATAGCAGGTCATCGTGTGGGGTGACCATTAGGCTTGCGGTTTCCTGTTGCTAGTTATAGGAATTATTTGACTTTACCTGTTTTTCATAGCTGTTTGTCTTGTCATATCTTTTGTGATTATTTTGCTTGTTGCATTATTAGAACTGTCACCTAGACTCCCGTGTCGAAAATTCCCTTGACCTGAGATCCTTGAGTCTCACAGAATCCTGGGAATTTAGAACGGCGTATATTGCGACCTTTAGGATCTTCTGTGTGATTTTCTGTGTGGTGCTTATATTGCGTTGTGTGCCTCTTATTTGTTAAGATGTCTGCACATCGTTTTGAATTGAACATCTTCGATGGTAAATGTGATTTTTCTATATGGCAACAGAAAATGAAAGGTATTTTAGTACAACAAAAGATTTCAAAAGCTATTGACAATTCTTTCCCAAATACTGTGACTGCTGATGAGAAAAAGGATTTTGATGAACTCGCATATACTTCTATCATTTTGCATCTATCTGACTCTGTTTTGCGTAAAGTTGGAAAACATGATACCACTAAAGAACTTTGGGACAAATTGGAAGAGCTTTATGTGTCAAAGTCTACTCCTAATAAGCTTTACTTGCTTGAAAGTTTTTTCAGTTTCAAAATTGATCCCTCTAAGGACTTAGATGATAACTTGGATGTCTTTAATAAACTTGTGCAAGACATCACTAACTGTGGTGAAAAAGTACTTGAAGAATATAAAGCTGTTATATTGTTAAATGCTATTCCTGACACCTATAAAGAGGTTAAGAATGCTATAAAATATGGGAGGATACTCTTACACCTGAAATTGTCATTGATACCTTGAAAAGTAGGCAGATGGAGGTGAAAGCTAAAAGAGATGTGAGGGGTGATAGTGGTGAGATTCACATGATGCAAGGTGGGTATGGTAAAAACAGAGGTGACTCAAACAATGAGGGTAATAGATGGAAGGGTAGAAGTAGTTTTAAGTCACAAGGTAAGGCAAAGGGAAGGAAGTGTTATGGTTGTGGTAGGTCTGGCCATTATAAAAGAGACTGCCCTGGAGAGAAAAACAAAATAGGAGATGGGGATAGAAATGAGGTCAATATAGTTACTTACTCGGAAGGTGATCCGAGTGGAGTTTATTGATGCTCTTATCTCACTTGCAGTTTCTACCGAATTATTGTGTGCATCTGATTGATTTTTTTTTACCCTTTTGCATGTGTGGTCACTTGATTCGGTTGCTTTTCTTATGTTGCATTTCATTTGTATTGATTTGAACATTTGCATGAATTTGAGTGTGATATGTTATGTTGTGTATAACATGGTTACAAGCATGGTGGTTGGGTTTTGGTGTGAGGTTTGACACTTGGTGTGTTCTCACAATATAGATTAGATGTGTTCCCTTGGTGGGATGGGTATTCAGTAGTTATGTTAGAAGTGAGGGTTAGCTGGTAATGTTGTGACTAGATTCCTAAGAGTGTATTTGGTGACATACTAGGGGATGTGTGCTTTGACATGTAGATCACGAGAGGTGAGGTTGTCAAATGTCTTGTTTAACTCTATATGTGAGGATCTCGATTAGGTGGAGGCCGCTCCTATTATCTCTAGGTGAGATGGAAAGTCGAGGTCTAACTTCTAGTGGTGAGGTTGTGATAGAGGTACATCCATTGTCTTAGGATCTTAGTTGTTTACCAGTTAGATATGATTGTTGAGTAGTCTAGTGAGCATAGATGGCAGTGAGAGGAGAGCTACATCGGTTTTGGAATGAGGTAATTGTGGTTATATCTTTTCTTGGGGGTCATTTGCATATGTTACTTGTGTTGACCTTGTTTGATTAACTTGGTGTTAATGTTAAGTTCTTTATATGAACTTGGTGAAAAGATTTGTGATTTGCCTTTGATGTGCTCTTATCGCATTTGTGGAGTCACCTATAACTTTGTGTTATTAAATGCTCTTGATTGACTCATGTGGAAATGTAATTTGTGTAATTTGTCTTTAGAAAGCATGTGTTGTTTGTCTAAAGTTGTATTACTTGTTAATGTAATATAAATACATAGTTTGGCTCGCTATGATTTAGTGTATTCTTGGGTTTTACCTTGGCCCTTTGGTGAGTACTGTTAGCAGGTATGGGATATGTTTCTAACGTGAAACATTGGAAAAGGTATGTTGAGTTCTAATTCGTTTGGAACTGTTTTGTGCAACTAATGAACTAGGTGTTTTGGTGTTGCAGGTTCGATTGGAACCAAGGTGGAGGTTTGTTGGGATTTTTTGGTCCCAATCAAACCTCGGGGGCAATGATAATAAACAGTGTCGGATTTTAAGCTTTGTAGGCCCTTGGTCCATGATCGAAGTATTGCCCAATCTCCACAATTAGGCAGCCCACGTGCTAAGAGATTTACTGCCCACGTCGAGGTTTTAATTAGGTCTCGACCCTGTTGCTCGATGGGTAGGCTTCGGAGACGACCCATTTAATTAGGGCTTCCCTAATTAAACCTTAAACCTATATCTACCCACACCCCCCTTTTGGCAAAGTCAGAACACACCCTCGACATTTCTCTCCACTCTCTCGGTACGGCTACTCTCTCTTCTTTGTGAAGAGTCCGACCCTCTTTCTCCTTCCTCGTGAGCTCTGTGTGTGGCTCTTGCTGGTTGTGAGCCCGTGCCTCGAGTCTTGATGTGTGCTTGGGTCTTGCTTGTGCGCCTCCTCTCTGATGACCGTGTCTTGGCGTAACCGATCCTACCATGTTCGGTTCTTGCTTGTGCGTCTCCTGCACCGTTCAGTTCTTGCTTGTGGGTCACCTATTCGGCCCTTGCTGTGGACCGTGTTGCTTGCGTGTTCTTGCCATCTGCTGTGTTTGGTTCCTTTGTGGTTCTGCAGTCTCTTTGGCCGAGTCTGTGCTTCCGGTTTGTAGTAGGTTGGGTGTGTTTGGCAGTGGGTCTCTAGCCGGTTTTGGGGAGGTGTATTGGAGTGTTCTCTAGCCGGTAGTGTTGGTGTTACCATGTAGGGGATTGAGCTGAATTTGAGCCCTCGATCTCATCCTGTCAGTCGGCTAATTCATTGAAAAAGGGAGTTTCTTTTTATTTGCAATTATATTGTTTATGTATTGATTCAATCACGTGCTAATTATATAGTTTATCTTCAACTGTATTATTGATTAATCTCGATTACTTTGTGTTTTGCGAGGTTGGATTATTCAACAACTTTTATTTGAAATAAAATCATATTTAAATCGGAATCAAATAGGGGTTTAGAATCATTTTCGTAGCTAATTAATAGAAGTTTTTTTTTTGCAATATAATTATTTAAGTTATTCTATATTAAGACTAGGACAATAATGTCCACGAACTCGAAACTCGTTGAGTACCGAACACAAATGAGTGGAGTTTACTCGACTAAATGGATTTGTGAGTATGGTATGGATGGTTACTAGTAAATCTGATCTTGAAATGTTTGATGGGAGGGGGCTACACTATATGGAAACAAAAAATGAGAGCACATTTGATTCAACAAAAAATTGTCAAATACCATAAATGGTACTTTCCCTAAAGATGTGACTAGTTTGCAAAGTAAAGAAATTGACGAGTTAGCTTATAGTTCTATCGTCTTACACCTAGTTGATAATGTAATTTCTGCTGCGTTGGTTGCACTAAATTGAAATATTGAACCCCAAAATTTATAACATTGACAACATCATTTATGCTTGGTGGCAACTCGGATCTTATATTCTTTGAATGCCTAGCTTACTGCCAGTTCTATAGCTACAAAAGGAAGAGATTCAAACTTTGAGAGCCGAAGACAAAACGAGGAAGACAGCTACAATAGCATATAAGAAGAAATTTAGGCAACTTTAGAGTCTTAATTGACCTATCCACAAAAAGAGATTTTTTTTTTCATGACTATAAAGATCTCAATTGTGTTTTCATGGTGTTACATATGAAAAGGGAAATCAACTTAGCCTTGGAAAATAGATTTTGTAATAATGATTTTTAGAAGAATCCATGGTTGAAAAGTAAGAATAAGTTTTGAATTTGCATGTAAAATTATTGTATTAGAAAATGTGTAATTGAGAATGAATTTTAAAAAAATGAGGGTCAAACAAAGACATTATTTTGAACTTTTAAATTTTAAAGTTTTATTCAAACTCCCATTAAAATTAATGTATATGATTTTTTTGAAATTTAAACTTCAATAAGAATCATTGATGGTAGTATGTACCCATACAATTTAAAATCTTATTTTAATCTAAGTCAAAAGTCATCAATCAATTTCAGACTCTGTTCGACGGCCTGTTTAAATAGAATTTGAATTATAATGTGTATTATTTAAATTTTCTAGGTAAGATGTATGATTAAAAAATTGAGAAAGAAAATGTGTGTAGTTAAAAAGTGATATGAAAAATTGTACCTGCAAAAAAAGGTGAAGAGGGTTCTCCTCGTCGTCCCTCCAGTGTGAGAATTAACCTATATTCGGATAACGAGTTTTTTTTTTTTTTTAGTCTAGAATCACTCCAATTTCCAATAATGAATTAATGCTACTAGAAAAGGAACTGTATTTATTAGGAGAAGGAGTAGTCATTATCGAAGAAACATACCTTCCAGGGAAAAAATCCTTATTATGATTGGAAAGCCTTTTTGAGAGACGGCTTGCCTAATTTATTGATGCCAGGGCTAGGCCCATTTACGAAGTCCATATGATGTGATCCAGACCACGGATACAAGCCCGCACAAAGATCCGTTGAAGATCAAAGGAGGACCGATGACTCGATTGCAAACAAAGAGGGCCAATGAAGTAATGGACAAGTTAGTTCAAGAAACAATGGTCAAAACAATGTTCGTGTCATCAAAAGAAGCAAGTTCCATGTTGGGACCGAGCCAAAACGATGAGTGGATCAACATCATTCAAGCCGTCGAATAAAATTGCAAAGTTTCAAAATTCACGGCCGTAACCCGTAATTCTTACGGCCGTGAAGAGCTCACTGCTGAAAATTGAGAATTTGAAGAAATTGGACTTACGGCCGTAAGAAGCTTTTATCACGGCCGTAACGAAGCCTCGAGTTAAAGAACGAGATTTTCAGAAATAAGAATTACAACCGTAAATAATTATGTCACGGCCGTTACTATTAAACAGAAACCAAGTTACGGTCGTAAAGGGAAGGGTCACGGCCGTAAAAACATATACGCGTAATTTTAGGTTGATTTTTATTTCCTTATTTTTAGCTAGTTGTTTCCTAATATAATTAAATCTCTTAACCTAGTTTTTGAGCCTATTTATAGGGATGTAATTTTCATTATTCATAGAAAACATTGATATTATTATTGAGAGGCAATTTGCTTTCAAACCTCATTCTTTATTGAATAAAATTCGAACTTGCTAGTTAATCTTGTTTGTTCAAATCTTGGGTGAGATTTATTTTCATTGTGATCAAGAGGTTAGCATATCTATTGATTGTGTTGGTTGTTTGGTTCAATTAATTTGAATCAATCTCGAAATCGTGATTCTTTAGCGTTCTTGGGTCGATTCCAATAATTTGTGCGTTGCGTAGCTACAATTGCTACGTGGTTTGCATCATCTGGTATCAGAGCTTAGGCTCCAAAAATCAAGTTTATATCTTTGTTTTGTTTTCTTGAGTCTTCTTTAATCTTGCTCTTCGTGTTCTTCCAGTTCTTGAGTCTTTAATCAAAAAAGTGTCACAAAAAAATCAATAGTCGTTATTTCCTTCGTTTGTTATCCAAATTAAATTTCGTTTGTTTCGTCTTTCTCGAAGTTGAATTTTCGAGAAATCTAAAAAAAAACGAAAATTCCAAGTCCAAGAAAAAAAAATAGCTGCTATTTGATTTCAAGAAATATATTCTTGACTCAATCTTAGTTTCCATAAAAAGTGTCAAGTTCTATATCGAGTCAAATTCCATTCTCTAAAGGTCTTCTTCAAGTTTTCACAACAGTTCATAAAATTTTCACTCTTACTCGATTTGAATCATTCGGGCTTAAACTTGTTTGAGTTCGGGTTCGTTCTTTGAAGCAATTGGGGTGAAAGCCATTAAGTGGAAAAAGGCAGAGAGATGAGATCAATAGAGGGTAAAAGCCAAATTTGAGTGATACACGAGCGAAATACATGTGAGGCATATAATATTTAGTTTTAGGATGTCTGAACAATCTTCTACTACAAAAAACAACGATCGAGTCAACATGACGGAAGAGATGGTACAACGGTTTGAGCGGTTGTTTGGGGATGTGTTAGGTAGGTTAGAAATGCTTGAGCAACCTCGGGAAGTGCCTAATGCCCGTAGGAAAGGTGGGCAATGTCGTAGAATAGAGGGGATCGATGAGAATGAAGAAGGTAGTGATTTTGACGATAGAGCAATTTTGGATAGAGGAATTAGGCATGGAAGAAGGGATAGAGATCTTGGTGGCGATAGAATGGATGGTAGTATGAGCAACATAAAAATGACAATTCCGTTATTCAAGGGTAGGAGTGATCCGGAAGCATATCTAGAATGGGAAAAGAAGATGGAATTAATTTTCAATTGCTACAATTATTCGGAAGAGAAAAAGGTTAAGGTAGCTGTACTTGAATTCTCCGATTACGCTATTACTTGGTGGGATCAATTGGTGACTTCTAGGAGGAGGAATCGCGAGAGGTCCGTTAGTACTTGGGATGAGTTAAAAGCTATCATGAGAAAGAGGTTCGTTCCTAGTCATTATCATCGGGAGCTTCATCAAAAATTACAAAGTCTATACCAAGGATCAAAGAGTGTGGAGGATTATCATAAGGAGATGGAGATATTGATGATTAGAGCTAATGTAGAAGAGGATAGGGAGGCTACGATGGCTCGATTTTTGAATGGGTTGAATAGGGATATAGCTAATGTGGTTGAACTACAACATTATTTGAAGATGGAAGATATGTTGCACATGGCTATAAAGGTGGAGAAGCAAATAAAGAAAAAGGGAACAACAAGGTATCAATCTGGTTCTAATTCTTCTTGGAAGCCGAAGTGGGAAAGTAAAGGAGATGGGGTTGTTTCTAAAGGGAAGTTTGAAACACCAAAAGGGAAGTTTGAGGCACCAAAAGGGAAGGAGGAACAAGCTAATAAACTCGTACCTAAAGGGGAACCTCAACCATCTAGGAGTAGATACATTCAATGCTTCAAATGTTTGGGGAGAGGACATGTGGCATCTCAATGTCCTAATAGGCGAGTGATACTTGTGCGGAAGGATGGAGCCATGGAGGGTGATAGTGAGGAAGAGGATTATAGCGATATGCCGGCATTGGAGGAAATATGTGATGATGAGGATGTGTTATCCGGGGAGCATGGCGAGTTATTAGTGGCAAGGAGAGCTCTTAGTACTCAAATCAACACGGATGATTTGGAACAACAACGGGAGAACATATTCTATACACGATGTCGCATTAATAACAAGGTATGTAGTATGATTATTAATGGTGGTAGTTGCACTAACATCGCTAGTACTATACTTGTTGAAAAATTAGGATTACCTTTGTTAAAACATCCTAAACCTTATAGGCTTCAATGTTTAAATGATAGTGGAGAAATTAAGGTGAATAGGAGGGTGTTGGTGAGTTTTTCTATTGGTAGCTATGTGGATGATGTTATGTGTGATGTGGTTCCTATGCATGCCGGACACATTTTGTTGGGTAGACCTTGGCAATATGATAGGAAGGTAACGCATGATGGGTATAAAAATAGGTATAGCTTTACCAAAGGGGGAAAAACCATTACACTTGCACCATTGACACCGTCACAAGTGTATGAAGATAAAATAAAATTGAAAAATGATGAAGAAAAAAGAGTGAAGGAAAATGAGAGAAAGAGAGTTGAGGCCACGACCTCAGAAAAAGGAGAGGAAAAGAGAGTTGGAGCCACGACTCCAGAAAAAGGAGAGGCGAGAGAAAAAAGGAGTGTTGGGGTACATACCTCAGAAAAAGGAGAGGGAGCGAAGAGTGCCAGAAAAGAAAGAAAAATGAGTTTCTAAGCAAAAATGAGTGAAATCAAGAAAGCATTCATGGAAGAATGGCCAATGGTCCTTCTGCTATACAAGGAATCATTCCTTGCATTTGATGAAACTAACAAATCCCTCCCTAGTTTGGCTATTTCTCTCTTGCAGGAATTTGACGATGTATTTCCCGATGACATACCTAGTGGGTTACCACCCATTCGAGGTATTGAACATCAAATTGATTTTGTACCAGAGCAGTCATTCCAAACCGCCCCGCTTATCGAAGTAACCCCGAGGAGACGAAGGAGCTCCAAAGGCAAGTGGAGGACTTGATGAGCAAAGGGTATATAAAGGAAAGTATGAGTCAATGTACCGTCACCGTGTTACTTGTACCCAAAAAGGACGGGACTTGGAGAATGTGTGTCGATTGTAGGGCCATCAACAACATAACGGTAAAGTATCGTCATCCTATTCCTAGGTTAGATGATATGTTGGATGAATTGCATGGCTGTAGATATTTAGTAAAATTGACCTTAAGAGTGGTTATCATCAAATTCGAATGAAAGAAGGAGATGAGTGAAAAACTGCTTTTAAAACTAAGTATGGCCTGTATGAATGGTTAGTAATGCCTTTTGGACTTACTAATGCACCTAGCACATTTATGCGTTTAATGAATCATGTTTTATGTGCATTTATAGGTAAATTCGTTGTAGTTTACTTCTATGATATCTTGATATATAGTAAAACTCTGAATGAGCATGTGGAGCATGTTAGGTGTGTGCTTGTGGTTTTAAGACAAGAGCAACTTTTTGCTAATTTTAAAAAGTGTGATTTTTGCATGGAAAAAGTTGTGTTTCTTGGCTATGTGGTTAGTGCTAAAGGAATAGAAGTAGATGAAGAAAAAGTCAAAACTATTAAAGAATGGCCAACACCTAAAAGCATAACTGAGATTAGGAGTTTTCATGGCTTGGCTAGTTTTTATAGGCGCTTTGTTAAAAATTTTAGCACGATTGCCGCACCACTCACAGAAATTTTCAAAAAAAGTGTAGGTTTTAAAATGGGGAGTAGAACAGGAACATGCATTTGAAATAATCAAAAATATGTTGTGTAAAGCACCGATTTTATCACTTCCTAACTTTGACAAGGCTTTTGAGATTGAATGTGATGCCTCAGGGCTAGGCATTGGAGCTGTTTTAATGCAGGATTAAAGGCCAATCGCCTATTTTAGTGAAAAACTAAAAGGGGCTGCACTTAATTACCCCACATATGACAATGAGTTATACTCACTTGTGCGCGCTTTGGAGACATGGCAACATTACTTGTGGCCACGGGAGTTCGTGATACACACTGATCATGAATCCTTGAAGCATTTGAGGGGTCAAGCTAAGCTGAGTAAGAGACATGCAAGGTGGGTAGAATTCATCGAAACATTTCCCTATGTCATCCAATACAAACAAGGTAAGGAAAATGTGGTGGCAAATGTATTGTCTCAAAGGTATGTTCTTTTAAATTCTTTAAATTCTAAATTACTTGGATTTGAATACATTAAGGACATGTATGCTAGTGATCTGAACTTTTCTAATATTTATGAATTATGTGGTAAAGGGGCTGTGGATAGGTTCTTTAAACATGATGATTATTTATTTCGAGAAAATAAATTGTGTGTCCCTAGGTGTTCAATGAGGGAGTTACTTGTGAGAGAGGCCCGTAGTGGAGGTTTAATGGGTCATTTTGGGGTTAAAAAGACCATTGAAATCCTAAGTGAACATTTCTATTGGCCTAAGATGAAGATTGATGTGGTTCGGGTTTGTAATAGATGCATTACTTGTAAGAAGGCTAAATCTAGGATTAAACCCCATGGATTATATATGCCTTTACCCGTCCCTAGTGAACCTTGGGTCGATATCTCTATGAATTTTGTTTTGGGACTACCTAGGACTAAGAAGGGAAGAGATTCAATTTTTGTGGTAATAGATCGCTTTAGCAAAATGGCACATTTCATACCATGCCACAAAACTGATGATGCTACTAACATAGCTGAAATTTTCTTTCGGGAAGTCGTACGCTTACATGGGGTGCCTAAAAGTATAGTCTCGGATAGGGATGTTAAATTCCTTAGTCATTTTTGGAGAGTCTTGTGGAACAAGTTAGGAACAAAACTACTTTTCTCTACAACTTGTCACCCACAGATCGATGACAAACCGAGGTAGTAAATAGGACAATGATTCAATTGTTACGCACGATAATCAATAAAAATCTGAAAAATTGGGAAGAGTGTTTACCATTTATTGAATTTGCATATAATAGGGCTATACATTCTACTACTTCTTATTCACCATTTGAAATTGTTTATGGTTTTAATCCGCTAACACCATTGGATTTAATTCTTTTACCTGTGAATGAATGTAGTAGTTTAGATGGAAAGAAAAAGGCTGAGATGGTTAAATCACTCCACGACAAAGTGAGGTTGGCGATTGAAAAGAAAAATGAACATTATGCATCGCAGGCTAACAAGGGGAGAAAAGACGTCATATTTGAGCCCGGTGATTGGGTTTGGGTACATTTGAGAAATGAGCGGTTTTCAGAACAACACAAGTCAAAGTTACAACCGCGAGGAGATGGTTCATTCCAAGTGATTGAAAGGATCAACAACAATGCCTATAAATTAGATCTTCCTGGTGAGTATAATGTTTCGGCTTCATTTAATGTTTCTGATCTATCTCCGTTTGATGCAGGTACAGATTCGAGGTCGAATCCTTTCGAAGAGGGAGTGGATGATGTGATCCAGACCACGGATACAAGCCCGCACAAAGATCCGTTGAAGATCAAAGGAGGACCGATGACTCGATTGCAAACAAAGAGGGCCAATGAAGCAATGGACAAGTTAGTTCAAGAAACAATGGCCAAAACAATGTTCGTGTCATCAAAAGAAGCAAGTTCCATGTTGGGACCGAGCCAAAACGATGAGTGGATCAACATCATTCAAGCCGTCGAATAAAATTGCAAAGTTTCAAAATTCACGGCCGTAAAGAGCTCACTGCTGAAAATTGAGAATTTGAAGAAATTGGACTTACGGCCGTAAGAAGCTTTTATCACGGCCGTAACGAAGTCTCGAGTTAAAGAACGAGATTTTCAGAAATAAGAATTACGGCCGTAAATAATTATGTCACGGCCGTTACTATTAAACAGAAACCAAGTTACGGTCGTAAAGGGAAGGGTCACGGCCGTAAAAACATATACGCGTAATTTTAGGTTGATTTTTATTTCCTTATTTTTAGCTAGTTGTTTCCTAGTATAATTAAATCTCTTAACCTAGTTTTTGAGCCTATTTATAGGGATGTAATTTTCATTATTCATAGAAAACATTGATATTATTATTGAGAGGCAATTTGCTTTCAAACCTCATTCTTTATTGAATAAAATTCGAACTTGCTAGTTAATCTTGTTTGTTCAAATCTTGGGTGAGATTTATTTTCATTGTGATCAAGAGGTTAGCATATCTATTGATTGTGTTGGTTGTTTGGTTCAATTAATTTGAATCAATCTCGAAATCGTGATTCTTTGGTGTTCTGGGTCGATTCCAATAATTTGTAGGTTGTGTAACTACAATTGCTACGTGGTTTGCATCACCATAGACCAATGATGATGCGTGATGGGCATTTGGTAAAGTAAGGCCGAGATAGACCGATCTCAAGATCCTAAGTTAAGATTAAGGGGTGTTTGCATAAATACCTAACTTTTGGTATCATAATTAAAATTTACTTCATTTTTAAAAATCACTGAAAAATAATTCTTCTTCTTTTTTTTTTTTTTTTTTGAAAAATACCATTTTCGTCAAGTATCACAACATGATACTTACGATACTTTCAAATTTTTGGTATCATTTATCAAATTTTTATGATACTTCGGGTAAATTTATAGTATCACAGTTTGAAACTTTACGTTTTCTTTATGATTCTTTCTGTCGAACATAAAATCAAATAGTTTTCATTCAATATTATCTAATTTTCTCTAATCCGTTCCAACGACTCAAGGACTATCAATGCTCCAACAAGAACAAGAAAAAGGGCATTGACATACCCAGAAAGAACCTCAAATCTCCCACAACCATAGTTGAACTGAATATTTGCAAGCAAACATGAAATGTTAAGAAGCGTACAAACCGATGGCTAGATCAGCGCAATCAAACAACATATGACAGGCATCAAATATCAACCCAAGCTGATGATTTATAACCTAATTCAACATAATCAGAGTAAAATGGATCTAACTCTCTCACAACAATCCAAATTAACAATCACAAACCAAAATTTAGGTTCCAATTCTCATTGTTTTTTATATTTAATTTCCATTGTGGTTTCTTCCAAAGCTCTAAACTCTGTTTATTCTTCTCCAATGCCGATTTTCAACACAGTAAGTGTGTTTAGCCTTCGTGCATGTTCGACAAATGGGGTTAATTTCGGGGAACATCCATTTATGCATCTGGAGGTGTGCCGCTTTGGAGACGCAGAAGAACACCATATTTTCTAGCTTTTCCTTTCTGACTCGTAAAATTCAATGTAGTGTTGTTTTTGTAGTTTACAATGCAGATTTACCTAAGATTAATGGTAGTGAGGTCGATATATACTCAATCTTATATTTGAAAGAAAGCCCGGGAATATGGCCCGGCCCCTAGACTTGTGACAGAGAGAGTCCAAGATGAGGTCAGGCGCATGGGTCGGCCTGTAAATCTTGATCAAACCGACTTGTAGGCCCTTTAGCCAATAGCCCTTATTCTTGAATGCATGATTAGGAAATTATACTGATCAGTGCCCATTATAATTTAAAGGGAAAAATACATAAATAAGGTGGTTATAATACCACATTTCAAACTTAAAGAAAAAAGTTACAAAATACATGAATCAAGTATTAAATATTATAATTAATATATTATAAAAAATCACCCCACCCCACCTCACCCCACCCCACCCCATCCAACCCAGTCTAGTCTAAACATTCCCAGATCTCCGATTACTGTCAGCATTGTCGCAACACCACCACCACCACCACTACCGAGAACCACCACCTCCTCCGAGCACCATAGTTGCCGCATCCGTTCATATCTCAGATCACCACAATCATCACCTTCACCATCACCATAACTTTTCAAACTCCGACGCACAATCAGCGCCACCACCACCACCACCATCTCTAACGCACCACCACAACTGCCACACCATCATCATCACCAAAAAAAATTGTCACTTCACAAATTTCTACAACTCAAGATGACCTTTTATATTAATGGATGAAGGATGGAAAATCGAAACCGAAATTAAACTTACAAGAATTCTCGATTTAGGACACTGCAAGTCTGCAACGAGGAGAATCTCAAAAATATTGCACAGTGATGCCCCAAACTACATGCCCCACACTTCTTGGATATGTGATTCATTGAAATTGATATGTGACCTATGTAATATGACTATCGATCTGTGTTACTATGACTGAAATGTATGAACCGTGAGAGGTGACCTCAAAGTACGACAAGTGACCTGAGGCATAAACTGTGACCTATGACCAATTACTTGAATATGTGACACGTGATTTGTGACTTGAACAAATGATATGTGACCCGAACAATGTGAGACGTGACCTGTAATTTGAACATATGACCCAAACAATGTGACATGTGACCAATTACTTGAATATGTGACATGTGACCTATGACTTGAACAAATGATGTGTGACCAATAATTTGAACATGTGCCCCGAACAATGTGACGTGTGATCGGTAATTTGAACATGTGACTCGAACATTTTAACATGTGATCAATTACTTGAATATGTGACATGTGATCTGTGACTTGAACAAATGATACGTGATCGATAATTTGAACATGTGACCCGAACAATGTGACGTGTGACCGATAATTTGAACATGTGACTCGAACAATGTGACATGTGACCAATTACTTGAATATGTGACATGTGATCTGTGACTTGAATAAATGATGTGTGACCGATAATTTGAACATGTGACCTGAACAATGTGACATGTGACTTGAAAGTGTGACTTGTGACTTTAGTATGTGACCTACAACATATAACTTGTGACTTGAATTTTAACTTGTGAACTGTGAACGTCGTTTTAACATGTGACATTTGCCTTCAAGACATGTGACCAATGTAGCATATCACACCATATTCCTACTGAGTCACGACCACCTCTAGTGCACATCGCCACAACGACCAAGCTACCGCCATACAGCATAATCGCTGGAGTAGCCCGAAGTCATCAATGCCACTGCCCCCATCGAACAACCACCATATCAACCACCACCACCACTAATACATTCCATCGCAAAACAAACCCCCAGTGTCAACCCTACACCACACCGGCCTCCACCAGAAACAGCAGTTTCACAATAACAGAAAGAACTCACCTCTAGCAGGGATGTACACTAAGCCACTTCCGGCATTGAAATTCACTCTAAGATTATACCTCCTTACCAAATCAAAACTCAGATTATTTACCGTTGCCATTGAATCCAAGTTCTCCCCAAGCCTCAAAAGGGTAAGTAACAAACAACCCATAATTCATGGACACATCCCTATCCCCACAAGAACAATTCACCATCACATTCAATGGCCTCCCGCCCTATCTGGAATATTGTTTTCCCGCAGGAGTTGAGGAGAAAGGGGATTTGCAATTAGATAGGGGCTTTGCGATTCAGAGACGCTGGCAGAACCACCGGTAGCATGAGATAGAAGCGGTGGGTTCGACGCACCGCTGGTTCTACCAGCGGTGAGCGCTAATGCGTAGTTAGTCGGTGCCCGTCGCTGTCGGAGGAGGGAGTCTTTCGCCTTGGTTCTTGTTAGTGATATTGCAATAAAAATACAATAATATTACAATACTAATAATGGATATAATAACCGTAACCAATTAGGCTGAGGCGCGGATATCTCGCTCTCTTTAAGGAGATTCAAGCCCTCTGCGGTGTTGGAAAAACATCAATCACCGGTGCAACAGAAATCTCTGACTTGTCCCCTCCAGGATACAACAGCCCAACTTAAATGTTGTGTGGTTAAATCCTTATTTTGCACTAAAGAATTAACCCAAAGCTCTCTCTTACAAGAACACCCTTCTATTGGCCAAATTAAACATATATATATATATAATATGTAGAGAAATCAATTTTGTTTTTGAAATGCAACGAGTGTCTGTGTATCTCTATTGCCTAGTGCATGAATTTATAGGAACATTTTAATCATTATTATGTGAATGGACCAATCATGAGACAACAAGTCTAGCAAAATATGTTTGAAAATAATTGGTTGTAAAATTGGTCCAACTATAATCCTCCAAATAAATGGATACGTGTGCACTAATATTTTGAAGAATTCATGTAGCCAATAATTGATCAACAACATATAAGCATGTAGGTTTAATTATGCTCCATGTGGGTTTAATTATGCTTAATTATGCTCCATGTAGGTTTAAGTAATTGTCACTATTTTAATAAATGTTCCAACAATCCCCCACTCATTTATTAAAATAATATATACACTTTGGCCAATAGACAAATTATTATGCATCATGATAGGTGTGACTCTGCATTGAACCTTCACTAGTGAAACAGTAATCTTTATTCCACAGTTAGTAGTAGTCTCAGACTTGAACTATAACTGGTTAAGGGAAATAAAGAATTGCTGCTCACACATAATAATTAAGATGTTAATTTGAGCTTTAATAGCAAGCACTTACGGCCCTGTGCTGATCCCGGTATTCATGAGTGTATTTCAAGAATATGCCCAATATTCTCATAGAGAGCGGCCCCACTCTCGCACTCATATAGGTAAAATTTGTCAAGAGTGCACCTGTAACTGTAGCACCCCACTCATAAGAGATACAAATTTTATTAAGAGTTTTCCAATAAAACTCAACCCTCCATCGTTACAGAATAATGCACATACACCATAGGGATGGACAAAATGAATTTGTGCATTCTACCAGCCATCATATAATTCGTTCTTCCCATTGAACCTGGATACAGGATCTCTGGTCACCAGGTTGGGTATCCTTATACATGGCTCATGATAATATAGGCATTAGCCCCATCCCCCTCGATGCATTCCAGACCCTTTCTCTTGCCAAGGCCTTGGTTAATGGATCTGCAAGATTATCACATGATTTAATGTAATTCACATTAATTATCCCATTACTCAAATAGGATCTCACAGTACTGTGTTTTCTTCTTATAGGTCTGGATTTACCGTTATAATAACGGTTATTTACTCTACCAATGGCAGCAGTGCTGTCACAATAAACCAAAATAGGAAGTATTGGTTTTTCCCATATTGGAATTTCCTGTAATAAATCTCTTAACCAATTTGCTTCCTCACTAGCTGATGCTAAAGCAATTAGTTCAGCCTCCATAGTAGAGTTAGCAATAATGGTTTGTTTTTTAGATTTCCAAAAAATAGCAGCACTTCCCAATTTGAAAATATATCCACTGGTAGATAAAGAATCTCCTGATAGAGTATTCCATCTGCATCACAAAATCCTTCAACAACAGTAGGATATTTTTGATAAAGTAAGCCATAATTTTTGGTACCAAATAAATATCTCATTACTCGATTTATAGCATGCCAATGTTCTTTACCTGGCTTACTCGTATACCTGCTAAGTATCCCCACTGCAAATGCAATGTCTGGTCTCGTGCAATCAGTTGCATATCGCAAGCTTCCAATTATGCTAGCATATTCCTTTTGATTTATCACTTCATCTTCCCTCTCAACCGGGAATAAGTGTATACTTGAATCAAAAGGAGTAGCAACATACTTGCAATCAAAATAATTGTATTTTTTCAAGATTTTCTCAACATATTGTGATTGATCAAGAAAAATACCATCACTTGTTTTAGTAATTCGCATTCCCAAAATAAATTTAGCCTCACCAAGATCTTTCATGTCAAAATGTTTTTTGAGCATATTTTTGGCCTCATTTATAACATGAATATTAGAGCCAAAAATCAACATATCATCAATATATAGGGTAATAATAACATGCGAATTTTCCCAAGATTTATAAAATATGCATTTATCACTCTCATTTACTTTATACCCATTTTTAATCATGCAAGAATCAAATTTATCATGCCACTATTTAGGAGCCTGCTTTAAGCCATAAAGGGATTTAGTCAACTTACACACTTTGCCTTCTTCACCTGGTTGTGAAAAACCTTCGGGTTGGTCCATATATATTTCTTCATCAAGATCACCATTTAAAAAAGCAGTTTTAACATCCATTTGATGAATAATCAAATTATGAATAGCAGATATTGCAATTAGCAATCTTATGGATGTTATCCTCGTAACCGGAGAAAAGGTATCAAAAAAGTCTAAATCAATTTGTTGTTTGAAACCTTTTGCGACAAGCCTTGCTTTGTACTTGTCTATACTACCATCTGGTTTTAATTTCTTCCTAAGGACCCATTTACACCCAATAGTTTTACAACCTGGTGGTAAATCAACCAATTTCCAAGTTTTATTTGAAATTAGTGATTCCATTTCATCATGTACAGCTTCTTTCCAGAAAACAGCATCTGGTGATGAAAAGGCTTCTTGCAAAGAGAGTGGTGTTTCTTCGATGTTATAAACCACGTAGTCAGGACCAAAATCTTTTTCAATTCTAGCTCTTTTACTCCTTCTAATTTCAGAATTTTCTTCATTTTGAAAACTTTGAGTAGAAGAGTTAGATTCTAAAAAATGTTTTTCAATTTGTTGGCCCCCACTATTTTTCGATTTAAAAAGAGATTTTTCTTCATGAAAAATAGCATCACCAGACTCGAAAATAATTTTATTTTCAATATCAAAAAATCTATATGCTGTACTATTTTCTGCATAACCAATAAAGGCACAAGTGTTAGCTTTAATTCCCAATTTAGGTATTTTAGGATCTGTTAACCTCACAAAGGCTAAGCATCCCCATACTCTAAGATATCCCAAATTTGGCTTATGCCCCTTCCACACCTCAAAAGGTGTAATTTTAGTCTTTTTATGTGGCACTCTATTTAACACATGACAAGCAGTTAAAACCGCTTCACCCCAAAAACTTGAGGGTGCACCAGAATCTAATAGCATAGCATTTGTAAGATCAATCAACGTTCTATTTTTCCTCTCTGCTACACCATTAGAAGCAGGTGAATATGGTGGAGTAGTTTCATGAATTATTCCCAATGATTCAACATATGAATTAAATCCAAATGATTCATATTCTCGACCTCTATCACTTCGAATACGTTTAATTTTTCTACCGAATTGATTTTCAACTTCTAGGAGGAATTTTTTAAAATAGTCAAAAGCATCACTTTTATTTTTTAATAAATAAACATAAGTATATTTTGAACAATCATCAATAAAAGTGATAAAATATCTATTTCCTCCACGAGTTAAAATTCCTTCAAATTCACATAAATCAGTATGAATTAATTCTAACAATTCGGTATTTCTTTCAACACTTTTATGAGGTCGTTTTGTAATTTTCACTTGACTGCAAGTCTCACATTTTTCTAAATCTTTTTTCACATTGGGAATTAATCCTGAACTACTCATGATTCCCACATATTTTTTATTTATATGACATAAACGAGCATGCCAAAAATTCAGTGAAGAGAGCATATAAACAGAAGTAGAAGCATCTTTATTAGCACTTACAATGTTTAATTTGAACATCCCATCACAAGCATATCCTTTGCCAACAAAAGTACCTTTTTTGGTAATCACATACTGATCAGATTCAATTGTTTGTTTGAAGCCAGCCTTATTCAGAAGATAACCCGACATCAAATTCTTTCTCATGGAAGGTGTATGTAGTACATCTTTTAATGTCAGGACTCTTCCAGAGGTGATTTTGAGTTCAACATCTCCAGTTCCAAGAACCTGTATAGTATGAGAATCTCCAAGCATTACAGTCATAGGCTCCTTAAAAGGAGTATAAGTTTTGAACCATTCTTTATCATAGCAAACATGTCTGCTTGCTCCAGAATCAGCCCACCATCCTTCAGCACTTTGCACCATATAAATTTTAGTAATCATAGCAACAAATGGTTCTTCGGTAACATTAACCTGTGGAACAGGCTCACGCTTCCGGTATCTGCAATTTTTAGCAAGGTACCCAAATTTTCCACACACAAAGCAAGTTTTGCTTTGTTTATTTTGTGAAGGATGTGATTGGTTCTTATTCCACTTGCTTGAAGTTCCCTTGTTTTGTTTATAAGGCATTTTCATATTTTTCTTATTGGGCTTCAAAACATCTTTTTTAGAATTCTGACCAGTAGGTAAATTTTCAGAAATTAAATTTACCTTCGTGGAATGTCCATTATGCTGTTCAATAAGTGCATCTTGTCTACGTGCTTCTTCTTCCACGCGAATGCGTGTGATAAGAGTTTCAAGAGACATCTCCTTCTGCTTGTGGCGCATGTTCTTTTGAAATTCCCTCCAAGATGGTGGAAGTTTGTCAATCATGCCAGCAACAATAAGATTGTCTCCAATTTTAATACCTTCAGATAAGAGCTCGGCAACTATCATTTGAAAATCTTGTGCTTGTTCCACCACAGATTTTCCATCTTCCATTTGATAGCGGAAAAATCAACTTGCTGCATATTTTTTCGCTCCCGCCTCTTCAGTATCATATTTGCTCTGTAAAGCTTTCCAAATTTTCTTGGCAGACGAGAAAGTAGTATCATAGTAATCATAAAAATGATCAGCAAGACAATTTAAAAGATAATTCCGACAGTTATACTCATCTTTTTTGTATTTCTCCACTTTTTCATCATGCTCAAGATATTCATCATCGTCCATGCTATCAGTTTTGATTTTTCTTGGATCCTTCTCCGTGAGGACATAAGCAACTTTGAGCAGGTTGAGGTAAAAGAGGACTTTGCCTTTCCAGCGCTTAAAGTTCACGCCTTTGAAGCGAAAAGGCTTGTTGAGATCTCCTACACTT
This sequence comes from Ligustrum vulgare, assembly GCA_963555705.1. Taxonomy (NCBI): domain Eukaryota; kingdom Viridiplantae; phylum Streptophyta; class Magnoliopsida; order Lamiales; family Oleaceae; genus Ligustrum; species Ligustrum vulgare. Next base: position 8,549,998 of record OY743179.1, read on the forward strand.
TCATTGGTCTTTTCCACGGTTTGATCCATCGATTGAATCTCCTTAAAATTGTTAGTGATATTGCAATAAAAATACAATAATATTACAATACTAATAATGGATATAATAACCGTAACCAATTAGGCTGAGGCGCGGATATCTCGCTCTCTTTAAGGAGATTCAAGCCCTCTGCGGTGTTGGAAAAACATCAATCACCGGTGCAACAGAAATCTCTGACTTGTCCCCTCCAGGATACAACAGCCCAACTTAAATGTTGTGTGGTTAAATCCTTATTTTGCACTAAAGAATTAACCCAAAGCTCTCTCTTACAAGAACACCCTTCTATTGACCAAATTAAACATATATATATATATAATATGTAGAGAAATCAATTTTGTTTTTGAAATGCAACGAGTGTCTGTGTATCTCTATTGCCTAGTGCATGAATTTATAGGAACATTTTAATCATTATTATGTGAATGGACCAATCATGAGACAACAAGTCTAGCAAAATATGTTTGAAAATAATTGGTTGTAAAATTGGTCCAACTATAATCCTCCAAATAAATGGATACGTGTGCACTAATATTTTGAAGAATTCATGTAGCCAATAATTGATCAACAACATATAAGCATGTAGGTTTAATTATGCTCCATGTAGGTTTAATTATGCTTAATTATGCTCCATGTAGGTTTAAGTAATTGTCACTATTTTAATAAATGTTCCAACAGTTCTCTTTGCCAGTCGCCACCATTGTTGTCAGAGCTAGAAGGAGGGTGAGAGCTTCGGTGAGTTAAGAGAAAATGAGCTGGAACAAAATGAGGAGAGAGTTTCCTGTGAGTTAGGTGTGCTTGGGGCTTGGGTATATTGAATTTTAATAATACTATTAATTATTATTTTAATTATGAATTAACACCTGATTAATGTATAAAAAATTTAAAAATTAGTTTTATTAAATGTTTAATACATAAATCTCCTGTGGTGTAATTACCACTAATGAAAATTATAATAGGTAGTCGAATATAGCAACAATCATATATTTGATAGAACTCAAAACTTTTTAATCATATATCTCATTAATTTATATCAAAATCTACTAAAAATTTAATTTTAATGTCCACAAAACAGGGACGTAATTATTTGATTATTATTAAGTCATTGTTTGGTTTTTATTCATTTTTTCTCATTTTTCTACGGTACTCAGTCTCAACCATCTATTAAAAGTCAAGTCCACAATATTTGACTTTTTAACCAAATTTCAACTATCAATTTTTTTAAAAATCAGTATTCATTTAAAAAAATCTCATTTTAACTAAAATCAAACCCACCCTAAATTCACTTATAAGCTAACTTTTGTAGCTTCCCAAACACGTTGATCTTTCGTGCCCACCGTTTTTTCCACCACCATTGCTGCCACTGCCAACCTCGGGAAAGTATATATTCGCTTGTTCACCCTAACAGCCTCAAAATCCAAACCCGCCGCCGCGACTCTATAAAACTCACGTGAGAAGATGTCGGTATCCGCCGCCGTTGAAAGAACACTGTTCAGAGACAAAAATGGCGGAGCAACTCATTTCACAATCATCAAACGCCGATTCTTAAGCTTCTTAATCTGGCAAGCCTTTCTTTCCACTCTGTTACTTTTTCTCTCCAAAGCCCTTTTCCTTTCCCCCTTTACTCAATCCCCTTATACTCCCAATTTCCTTTCCCTGCTCTACTTCCTTTCCTTCCAGTTCTCCCACCTCCTCTTCGCAATTTCCCTCTTCTTCCTCTCTTCACCGAGGCCATTTCCCTCCGCCTCTACGCTCGACCTCCTCGTCAGCTTGGCTCGGCTTCTTTTCATTTCCAGCAGCTCGGCTGTGCCGGAACTTAGGAGAAAAATTAGGGTGTCATTGAGCTATGTTTTGTTTGTGTGCTTGTGCTCGGTGGCGGGGGCAGTTTCCTTAGTTTGCGTGTGCTGGGGTTGTGAAGTTTACAACGTAAAATCGAGGTCTAGATGGTATTGTGTTTACGGGAAGTTGGGGTTTAGAGGTTTTGTGGTGGGGTTTTTCTATGGGTTGCACTATGTGTATAAGCAGCGCTGGCTTTTGCGGTTTCCGATTATTCAGGTAACTATGATTTTGATTTACGGGGCATAACATTTTGAAGTATAGTGTTAGTCTTAGTAATTCTATAAGTTTGAAATAAAAGGGCGTTCTATTGTGATGAAATTGTGAAGAAAAAAACTATAAATATTATGAACTTTTATCTCAATAATGAAATTACAAGTTTCACTAGAATATACTTGCTAACAAAAATCAAATATGGAGGTGTATAATTATTGAATTGTATTTCACCAGTTATAGTTGAGAATATTCCATCGATTATGTTCTATGGAAATGAATGAAATTGAATACATCCTAGCATATGGTGTATCAATATTTCCGATTTGGAATCTGTAAAACTATTCAATGCTTTGATTGTAGGTAGATGTTTAGAAACCAATAACCATCTGTTATTGAAGTAGCCTTTAGAATCTGCAACTTATATTTACCTTTCAATCTATTGAGAATACTTTCTGAATTATTCCATGAATTTCTTTGATTTCATAATCACATGGAAGGAAGGAGGGGGGAGGGGTGAATACAAGCTGGTTTGTCAAGTAAAATTGTATAGAAAGTTCTGGATGGCAAAACAATTCCATTGTAAAAGGCTAATGCTATTCGATTTTCAATTTTTTGATTTCTTGGTGGTTTTTTTAATGGTTATAGAAGCAAAAATAAGTCCTACGGGGTCTACCTTCAAATTTTATTTTGTAATTATTGAAGATAGACTCATTAAGCATATTTTTGGCTCTTATTAATAAACTGTTTATAAACACTGTCAAGCCACTTTTAGCCACAAATTTCGAGGAACCCACTAGTTCACTCACTTATCCACCAGATTTTCATCTATTTATAATTCAAACAGGTTATAAACATTAACCAAACATGCTCTCAGATTATGCTGTCTTGCTGAGGAGATTCTTGATTTATGATATCACCAAGAACCGCAACTTCATTTGTTGTGATTTACTTCTATTAAGTAATAACATATCCCTTGCATCATATCTCCTATCGACAGCGTCCTCCTTTCTTCAGCTTCAAGATAGGTCTTCCCTTCGCTGTTGGTCAAGCTTTAAAGTTTTCAGCTGCAGGTTACCTGTTATCAGGTGTGCTAGCTTTTTTCCTACCTAATGGATATACAAGTCAGGATACAATGGGAAAGTTCACCAGCGAGCAGATCATCTTCTACTTTGGAAGCTTTGTAGTGATTCTCTGTTGGGAATTAAGCCATCATTTACATCAGGTTTATCCTTAGACAGCTTGTTCTTAAAGATATTTTTCCCTTTGAAACTTTTGAATTCTATTTTTTACATTGTGGCCTAGGAAAGCATCTAAAATTGTGATTCCATTGTGACTCCATTTATTCACATGCATTAATAATATCTCTGACTATTTAGGTGATACAAACAAAGAGGTTCGTATTTGCACCCCCTAAAGGCTCAGCAGCGGCTGAAACAAATCCAAGCGAACTACTTCTTGACGCTCTTGAGGAGAGCACTCCAAAATCTCTTTTGCAGTATCTTGCTTATCTTGATCTATGTATGTTATGTCAAAGTAATGTTGATACATGGCGCCGAGCGGCATTCTTTGAAGAGACTGGCGATACTTATAAAAGAGTTATAGCTGTATGCCTGAGGCCTCTGGAACAGCTAACTCTAAAGCTAAATGAAAGTCTAGATAGTTCTTCAATTGAGAACTCCTTCCAGCTGTCCAGCCAGTTACGTACACCAGCAATGGGACCTGACTATTCTAAAGTGCATGAATCATTTTACGACACCCAGGTAGAATCTTAATACTTATATTCTCATGTTGATTTGTTCAAGAAATGATAAATTGTTCTTATAATTCTCTCTTTATATTTCAGGATATTGATATTTACTGTGATTTATGCTGTGAGTAATCTATTACATTTGTGGTCAGATTTTATCTTCACATTTTGTTTAAGATTCGTGTGTACACACACACACACACACACAAATCATGTGCTAGAAATATGATCTGGTCTTTCAACTGATTACTGATGAACATGCACTATGTTTTTACAGTTATTTTATTTTATTTTCTTGATTTCACCTTCTCAACACATTTTTAAAAATAATTATGTACTCAAACCTAGAGTGTGAAAAATTAAGGCACTGTTCTCTTTGTTGTTTTGAGGTCGTTTTTTGTTTTTATTTTCGAAAACGCATTTTGGAAAAAAAAAAAAAAAAAAAAATTGTACACAAAACGCTTATGTGTATTTCAACAAAAAATGCTCAAAACGCGGAAAACACGTTTGGATTAATATATATATATTTTTAAGAATTATTCTAGCTTGGATTAAGCCTAAATATTTTTTTTTGGGAGAATTATCATAACTTGGAACTAAGTCTAAATAAAGATTTTTTTTTTTAATTATCCTAACTTGAAACTAAACTTAAATAAAGTTTTATTGAATTCAATATCAACATTACAAAAAAAAAAAAAAATTAAGAATTCTTGTTGTTATATTTCAAAAAATGCCTTGATAAATGGACTCTGGTGGTTTTGAAAGAATTTGGATTTTCTGAATTTTAATAAAACTAGAGCTTCCTCAAATTCCGAACCTGACCAAGCTATGTTAATATAGACTCTCAATTCTCACATTAGTGTGTTGCATGTAACCATGATTTAAGTGTATTGTGAAAGGAAATTTGAGTTTGAGTCTGTAGTATTCTGCAAAATTTCAAACATAACGTGTTTTCCAGCTTTTCATTTTCAAAAACAGTTTTCAGAAATGACAAACCAAACGCATTTTCAGCAAATTTGAAAACAAAAATAAAAACAAGAAACACAACATTTTAGAAAATGAAAATACAAAATAAAATATAAACAGAACGCCACCTAAGTTTTGTAACAGTTTTTTTTTTTTGAGAATGTATGGTTAAAAAGTAGACAATCGTTGAAAGGGGTCTTCTGAGAGAGGTTCCACCCAGATTGTTCTGATCAGGAAGACGGACCAGAAAAGTTTTAGGTTTACATGCAACATTATTTTATTGGAAGATTTTTAGGTTTACATGCAACATTATTTTATTGAAGATGTGTGGTTGAAAATGAGTTTGAGAAATAACGAATTTTCAAATAATGGGGGTCAAATACCCTATGAAAAGGCTTTACTTCACAACATTTTCACCAGAACTGTTAAAAAAGGAAGAAAGAAAAGGCCTTTTCTTCTTCTCTTAGGTAAAAATAGTAAAAACGTGAATTTGAATATGCGCGAATCCTATGAATCACGGCTTCATATTTCATTTTGATTTTATTTCTCTTATCTGTAATGCAGATACATTTAGACCGTAAGGTTGTCACTTTTTGGTAACTTGTTTAGACACATAAAGGGAAAATCCTCAAATTAGTGAGTTTAGATTCTTATACAATTGTCACGGAATGATGGTAGAGGAACATGTTGATAGTTTGTGATGATATAAGACTATATGTAAAACTGCAAGAGACAAATACCCTATGTCTAGAATATAGATAAGACACTACTTAGTTCTATTATTTGGGAAGTTCTTAAGATTGGGTAGTGTTTACTACACGCTTCAGTTTTCCTATAATTTGACATACTTGGGATATAACATTTTTGCTTTCAGTTCTGAAACTCAGAGCTCAAGTTCTCAGACTTGAGAAAAATGGAAATCATATGCCTTTTACTCCGCTTTCTTATGTCAGTAGTCTTCTAGATACATTGCACCACCAGTGAGTAAAGAACAATCACAGGTTTTTAACTAAAGTGGTCTATTGCTATTTCTTCTGCTACCTTAACCTGAATCCAGACCCAAACCTCCACCCTGCACCACCAATTACAAGTCCACCCCAACCTTTAGCTTGCTATTTAACTTTAGTATAGAAGAATCTCATTGTCACTGTCTCTAATCAAGGTGTAATAAATAGAGACAGTGCGTTTGGAATTACTCTGTTTGGAGCCTTTCTAATCAAGCTAGTTTGTCCCTTTATATGAAAGGAAGACAAACAATTCTGAGGAGCAATGTAAAAGATAGAAGTAGGTCTTTTGGGTTTTTCCTACGAGACATAAGCCTTGAGGTAGATTGAGGCGTAAGCCACACCACAAACCAGAAAATTAGTCAAAAAAATTATGAAATTAATATTGAATAAACATGTAATATATCATAAACTATCAACTTAGAAAACTCTCCATAGAATTTAAGACATTGCTGCCTGGTTTTAAAAACCCATGGCCTTTTCATGTGCAAGAACAACTTCACCAAAAATAAAATAAAATTAAAAACAAAATAATAATAATAATAATAATAATAATAATAAAATAAAAATTTAAGATGAGAGACAGAGGAAACGAAATGCAGAAAATAAAGAAGAAAAAATAATGTGTACCTGCTGGATTTTTAGAACAGCTGACTGTCGCTTGCAATCTTGGAGAAGAAGTTTTTTCTTTCTCTGAGAATGGTGAGGTGTGGGTTGGGTGACACAAATTTCTAGTGGGGTATAGTTAGTTATTTTTATTTTTTTTTTAGTCAAATTTGATGGATCCAATTTTTTGTTCTTTTTGATTTGAGAAGATGGCTTAATTCAAAGCCTTTGGCTTTATCATTTAAACTCACACTTGCACTAAAAATATAGAAATAACAATTTCAAATGAAACATGAGGCACACGCCTCATCCAATTAGGCACCTGCCTCAAATAAAAGCACTAGAAGTAGCGCCCTGAGGCACAGGTAAATTATTTCAATTCCTCCAAAACTCTGAATCACCCCAGTCAGAAGCTACTTATTCTATTTCTTATTAACCGAGTCGTGAATCAACTCACGAGCCTCCTGGCCGATACCATAGGACATTGTCTTTTCGAAAGCTTCAAACTCTATCTGGTTTAGGTTGAGTATCCAAGAGTTGGGGGGTGCCACACAAAGTCAGTAGAAATCCTTTATCTCCCGATGAACCTCCATAAAGAAAGATTCTCTGTGGAAGAGCCACCCACTCCCCTCTTGTCACTTAAAGGGCGAAGGTTTGGAACCTTGAGACGAAGGCCCCTCTCCATGCTTTCTTCAACGACACCTTCTCCTTTCACTTTGACCTCTCCAGGGGATCTTTTGTCATCCTCCTACGGTCTCTTTCCGAAGAATAAGCTCAACAAGTTACCCTTCGGCTGTGTCTTTTAAAACCATGCTGAGTGAGGACAGATTAACAAAGAGTGCATTTTTCAAAAGTCAGAACACCAACAAATCTCGGGCAAAATTATATTCATATAGAAAGTTGAGTTATCACCTGACTATGTAAGGCCTTGTTTGGTCCTGGGAAAATTTTTCGACTTGCTTCTCGAATTGATTTTCAACAACATTCAATTTTTTTTTCCAATTTCTCCTCCACCAAACAGGCTCTAAAGCTGTCGACTTCTTCACATAATCTGGTTCAGAGGTTCTTGAGGTGGTTAGTTGTTTGTTTCTGAGTTTGGAATCAGCCTCTGATAAGTGCTACATCTTATGAAGTCACTGTTTTAATTTTGATTTTTGCACAATGGATTTCATGAAAAAAGTTTGCTTGCGAATATTCTTACACTAGTCAAAAGTATATGGACACTTATAGACAGGTCAAAATTATGGCAGACAACATGGTCTGATGTGAGAAAATTTTAGAAAGGGAGTATTCTCAGTCTTATCGTGAAACAAAAACTAGTAATTCAACATCATTGAGAACAAACAGAAGAGTAAATAGCACTTACTGTTTTTGTAGCATGGTGGCATCATTTAGGCTTTCAAAGAGATTCTAACTGTTGCTTCACTATGTTCCAGCTATGTGCCTGGTGTGCCCGGATTGTTGCATCATTGACTTCACGTTCACACAATGAGGATAGATTTGGGATTGGTCAACTCTCTGGAAGTAATGGTGCTGTTATCTCCACCTTATTATCTTGTTTGCTGGCTGTTGAAACTCTCATGGGGAAGAAGACCAACTTACACTCCCCAAATCAGCTGATGGGTCCTGCTGGAATCAGATGGGCAACAGTAAGCACAGAGAGAAGAGACACTGCTGTAGGTGCCACAGGAAAAAGAAGAGATGGCCCTTTTTATGCCCAAGCATATGCAATTGCTGATATTTTGAGAACTTCAATTTACTGCATTGAGTCTGCTTTCCATGATGAGATGCTTAACAGTTCCAGAGCAGGACATCTTGAGAAGGATTGGTTTATTAGTGGTAAGCCTCTGTATGGAACCCGTGAGCTCCTTTTACAGAAATTGCGTCTTTTCTTGGATCACCAAGCTTAGCTAGTGGCTCAATTACTGATGCTTTTCCTCTCATTCCGTGTGGATACAAATATTGAATTGTAACTTTTTGCTATTCTTGCAATGAGCTAAGATGAGGTTTCCTGTTTTTTATTAAAAAGGAATAGAAAGGACAGGCATTGTACCATGTAATCCACTTCACTTGAATACTCACAAATATATACTCAAAAAGTTCCATTCATATGTGATTATATGGGGTAATTTCAAAGTGTTAACCAAGATTCTGGTTTTGACCATGGACATTTCATAATTTCTCAAAAGTATACAAGTACATTCCCTTTTCTTTATTGTTTCCCATTTCTTTATTGTGGGAGGAGGACGGTCTTAGCAGCCGGCAGGTCATTCTCGAGAAACATGTGCTCCGTTCACAGATATTTCTGATTTTTGGGCAGGATTGTTACGGTTGTACACAGGTTGAAAATCCGTTATTCACCCTCCCCAGTTCCCGACTTGAGTGTTAAGTTAGGCTGCAGTAATGCCTGGTTCTCAGTCTTTTAAATAATATTTTGATGTAATACTTTAAGAATTGCTTTAGACAAGCAAACAATACTCTCGTATTGACTGGATATGTGATAATTTATCATTTTATAAGGAGATGGGAAAGTCCTGAGATGAATTATTAGTTAGTCACCAGAGAATGAGCATGATTTTATTAAAGATAATTTTCACATCTATTGTATATGTTCACTGATGCGAGATATTCTCGCAAGTGTACGGGTCCTGACTCGTGAGAAGTAATAAAGTGGACCTAGGAGTCCGGATTATCGTTCCACGAGGACTGCTATTAATTACCAAAATATTTTAATTCTACACTTTATTTGAACGGACAAAAGAATTTGAGGTTTTAAACTAAAACTAAATAATTAAACTAAATAATTTAAAATTGGAGAATTGTTTTGTTTTCAAATACGATTGTAAAGTAGTTGTGATTTACGATTTCACCTAACCAATTAAATTAACTTCAATTTCAGTTTTATTTCCTAAATATGCATTCGGTCGAATTCACTAATTTAAATTGAAATTCCTCTCTTGAATTTAAATTAATTCTACCTAAATAAGTCAACCATGTATCTCTATAGAGAGTCCGAATATTACTTATCTAGATGCATAATACACAAGAATTCACACACGACCGCAGTAATAACAAAAGTATATCTCTATCTCCGTTCAATTACCAGATTTATTACCTAGATCTATGTTATTAACTCACCTCTCGGATTATGAAAATAACACATAAAATCATGAATAAGTGGTCAGTTCATTCATGCATTAAACGCAATAATAAATCAATACATGCAACAAAACATTAAAACTATGGAAATTGGAATTAAAATAATATGACTAAGCTACATCGTTCATCCCAACATTAAAATTAGTTACACATGATTATGAAAGAACAAAAACAATATAAAGAATGGAAATCTTGCACCAAGTTTTGATTCTTCAATTTTCTTCAATTCACGTCCCTCTGCAATGCTTGATTCTCCAAGAAACTGATGATGAATTCTCTATTGTGACTCGTTCTATGGAGATGCAAAGGTTTTCATCTCGTGCCTCCTAAGTTGTATTTATAAGTTAGGGAGAAAATCTAGCTCAAAAATCTCAAAGCCTGTTAAAAATCGCGACAAAAATTTGATATGCAGCCCAATCGGACAAGCGCGCGATCGCGTAGGCACATGGCCGACGATCGCGTGGTAATGCTGTTTAGCCTCGAGTTATGATTTTGCACCTTAGTGCGATCGCGTGGTTAATGTCCAGCGATCGTGATTTCCATCTTTCCTCGGCTGTGTAAGTTGGTCCCCGACTTTTAATTGCAGCCTTAGTCCTCCACTTTCAATTGTTGCGATTTAGTCATCAAACTTTATATTCTTCTTAATTTCTCAATTAAGCTCTCAATTCCTTCAATTGGGACCTCCAACCTCTGATTTGTTCACTTGAGCACCATGAACCTTCCCGATTGACGTCACATATCTCTCACTTGCTCAATTTAGCTCCAATTAGCATTCAATTTGAAAAAAAAAAAATTGAAAACTTTGTTGACATGTTTATTGCCTAGGATATAGTATGAAAAAAAAATTGAAAAAAAATTTGTGCTTAGGCTTGAAAATTGGAAAACATAAAAGCATGAACTTATTTTGAACTAGTTATGTTTTGCTAGATTCCATATTCATTACACACATAGCCAGCGTTGGATAATTGCTTGTGTAAGGGATTTTGTTTAACACATGTGGGGGCAAAGTTTATGCAATTTGAACTTTGGAATGACTTGAAAATCCCTGAACTTAGATCGTTAGACATCTCATCCTTAAATTAGAACCAATCATGCTAAAAGGCAAGTTTGGGGGTAAAATGGTTGGAATTTGTATGTATTGACGGGTTGGATGTCTGTGGTTCTTGGTTTTGCACTTTAGTCATTACAGTTTGGTCAACTGGTATAAATCATTACTAGCATAAAAACAGAAAAATATTGAAGGTCTTATTCTGCTCTTCAAATGCCTTTTTGACTCGAGTAAGTAAGTCCGAGTGGTCTTTCAAACCTGATACCCTAAAGCCAACTGGCTTGGGAGTCATCGACCTAAAGCTCGTTACAGGGGTCAATTAGAAAGCAAGTACGGAGAGTGGACGTATACATAAGACATTAAACATCTTTAACTTTTCTGTTTAAGCCTTTATGACTCGGGCAAGTACGTCTGAGGGGTTCTTTGAACCTGGTACCCTAAAACCAACTGGTTTAAGAGTTGTCGATCCGAAAGCCCGCTACAGGGGTCATATAGAAAGCAAGTATGAAAAGTTCTGTACAAAGATGGTAAAAGACATGGACAATTAAAAGAAAAGTCGTCCATCAAAAGAGAAAAAATAATAAAAAAATATATGATTGCATGGTATAAGCTTTGTTGACTGAGCTGTGGTGGTTGAGGTTGTAGAATTGGGGTCTGCTTTCTTTTTGATTTGTCATGCACGCATATTTCTAATTCTGATTACCTTGTGTGGAAAAAATAAAGAATATTTTTAGAACCCACATAGATGAAAACCCGGGATGTGAGAGAAAAGTAGAAAGTGGTGATCATCCATGAGCGTTGAAATGAATGTCATTAGAAATCATAGATTGACCACATGAGATTCGGGCTTGATTGTGCATAATGAGCCACACGGTGTTGAGCACATCTTTTGCATAAGTATGCGTTTGACATTGGCTATTCACACACACACTTGAAACTCTGACATAATATAACTAGAAATTATTTTACATTATTGTTCATAACTCTTGCTTATAGCTTGAATTGATGTGGACTATTGAGACATTTGGTAAACATGTTGATACAACAAAAACAATTGCATGTGGTTATTTTACTTTATTAGTTTAGTTTACATTGTTCGAGGACGAACAATAGTTCTAGTTTGGGGGTATTAGATAAGTGTATTTTATACACTTATTTGTATGTCTAAATTAGGTTTAATTATTGTCATTTTGGAATATTTTCTATTTAATTTGTGTTTATCGTTTACTTTTCAGAAAATATCTCAAAAGATGAAGAATGATGATATCAATGGGAAAAATGCATAATTGGATGCTAATTGGAGCTAAATTGAGCAAGTGAGAGATATGTGACATCAACCGGGAAGGTTCATGGTGCTCAAGTGAACAAATCAGAGGTTGGAGGTCCCAATTGAAGGAATTGATAGGTTAATTGAGAAATTCAAGAAGAATATAAAGTTTGAGGACTAAATCGCAATAATTGAAAGTGGAGGACTAAGGCTGCAATTAAAAGTAGGGGACCAACTTACACAGTTGAGGAAAGATGGAAATCGCAATCGCTGGACATTAACCACGCGATTGCACTAAGGTGCAAAATCATAACCCGAGGCTAAACAGCATTACCACGCGATCGTCGGCCATGTGCCTGCGCGATCGTGCGCTTGTCCGATTGGGCCGCAGATCAGATTTTTCTCATGATTTTTAACAGGCTTTGGGCTTTTTGACCTAGGTTTTCTCCCTAACCTATAAATACAACTTAGAAAGCACGAGGTGAAAACCTTTGCCTCTCCATAGAACGAGCCACGATAGAGAATTCATCATCAGTTTACAATTGGACAGAGATATGTTCATGGCAGTTATTTTCTTCTTGTTGATCCACTCTTTCAAGTTCTTCTTCTTTTTCTTCAACTGTTTCAACCAATCTTTCTGGCTCCTCTGATCTTTGCACCTGAATTTCTGGTAATGGCAATAGCTGACACTCTGTCATGCTTACTGTCCACTACTCCATCAACTTCTTAATTCCAACTTGTTGTTTTTGCAATTCCTGATTTATGAAATCTTCATTGTCAAAATCTTCAGTTTCAACTTGAGCTGCATGTATTGGTGGACACTCCTCTGGTGGTCTTTCTGTTCTGCTAACTGCCAACTGCTCCGTCTGATCTCTCATTTCATTCAATTTAGCCCGTTGATCTTAGAGTAGCTGTAGTAGAAAATCTTCGTTGGATATACATTCTTTGACCTCTTGTTTGCCCACTTGCTGATAGTGAAAATATGTCTGTAGTTCTTGAAAATTTTCTTGTTGATCTTCTAGCAACTGTAATAATAAATCTCTGTTGTGATCACTTTGCTGTTGTTGTTGTTGGAAAAATTGCAGGTTATGGATACTCTGATTATTTGACTCTGAGAAATTTGGCTACTCGTTCCAGTAAGGATTATAAGCTTGAAAATATGAACTCCTCTGCTGCATGTGACTATTTCCCCAATAATTATCCTGATCAATCTCTGGCTGAGCCTGATGTGCGAAAGGACAATCTTAGATGGCATGATTTTCATAGCAGAAGTCACAAATCTGATAAGTTTGAACTGCAACTTGATCATGGAGCCATTGAAAAGGTTCGCTGCCATTTTGCTGTATTGCCTCCAACTATCTCAATATTCATTCAATACCTGAGAAGGAGACAATTCACAACTTTTTTAAAAAAAAATCAAAAGTAAAAATAATGAAAAAAAATTAAAAATAAATAAATAAATACAAATTCAAACTAAAGCAAGAACTAATTGGTATCGATATTAATATAAAAACAGTCCCCGGCAATGGCACCAAAAACTTGTTCACTGATATCCGCAAGTGTACGGGTCGTGAGAAGTAATAAAGTGGACCTAGGAGTCCGGATTATCGTCCCACGAGGACTGCTATTAATTACCGAAATATTTTAATTCTCCACTTTATTTGAACAAACAAATGAATTTGAGGTTTTAAACTAAAACTAAATAATTAAACTAAATAATTTAAAATTGGAGAATTGTTTTGTTTTCAAGTACGATTGTAAAGTAGTTGGGATTTACGATTTCACCAAACCAATTAAATTAACTCTAATTCCAGTTTTATTTCCTAAATATGCATTCGGTCGAACTCACTAATTTAAATTGAAATTCCTCTCTCGAGTTTAAATCAACTCTACCTAAATAAGTCAACCATGTATCTCTACAGAGGGTCCGAATATTTCTTTATCTAGATGCATAATACACAAGAATTCACATACGACCGCAGTAATAACAAAAGTATATCTCTATTTCTCGTTCAATTATCGGATTTATTACCTACATCTATGTTATTAACTCACCTCTCGAATTATGAAAATAACACATAAAATCATGAATAAGTGGTTAGTTCATTCATGCATTAAACACAATAATAAATCAATACATGCAACAAAACATTAAAACTATGGAAATTGGAATTAAAATAATATGAATAGGCTACATCGTTCATCCCAACATTGAAATTAGTTACACATCATTATGAAATAACAAAAACAATAAAAATAAACGATCATTGAAAAACAATATAAAGAATGGAAATCTTGTACCAAGTTTTAATTCTTCAGTTTTCTTCAATTCACGTCCTCTGCAATGCTTGATTCTCCAAGAAATTGATGATGAATTCTCTATTGTGGCTCGTTCTATGGAGAGGCAAAGATTTTCATCTCGTGTCTCTTAAGTTGTATTTATAGGTTAGTGAGAAAATCTAGCTCAAAAAGCCCAAAGCCTGTTAAAAATCGCGAGATATATCTGATCTGCGGCCCAATCAGACAAGCGCGCGATCGCGCAGGCACATGGCCGGCGATCGCGTGGTAATGCTGTTTAGCCTCGGGTTATGATTTTGCACCTTAGTGCGATCGCGTGGTTAATGTCTAGCGATCGCGATTTCCATCTTTCCTCGGCTGTGTAAGTTGGTCCCCGACTTTTAATTGCAGCCTTAGTCCTCCACTTTCAATTGTTGCGATTTAGTCATCAAACTTTATATTCTTCTTGAATTTCTCAATTAAGCTCTCAATTCCTTCAATTGGGACCTCCAACATATGATTTGTTCACTTGAGCACCATGAACCTTCCCGGTTGACGTCACATATCTCTCACTTGCTCGATTTAGTTCCAATTAACATTCAATTATGCATTTTTTCCATTGATATCATCATTCTTCATCTTTTGAGATATTTTCTGAAAAGTAAACGATAAACACAAATTAAATAGAAAATATAAACACAAATTAAATAGAAAATATTCAAAAATGACAATAATTAAACCTAATTTAGACATACAAATAAGTGTATAAAATACACTTATCATTATAGAATATAAATTAACATATTTTTTGAATACTCGTTAATAAGGCTATGATATCATCATATTAATATTTGTTACCTTGTTAAGAAAAGTAGGAGTTAATTATCCCATTGATCATTGAACTTATGTCCGTGTGTTTGATCGATCAATGAACTTTGAAGTATCCCGTTTTGATCACTGAACTTATTATTTAATTATGTCAATAATCACTTAATTATATTTACATCTTTGATTGTCACTGGACATTAAAATGTCGAGTTTTGATCACTAAATTATGGGTTAATTATCACTGAATTTATGTAAATATCGAGTTTAGATCACTAAACTTATCAAAATGGTGGACGCTAGTAATTGATTTAACTTTCGTAATATAATTGACGACGTGGTAGACAGAATAGACATGTGGCGTCAAGCCACCTTCAACTGACTAATCACGACACACCAAATTACAGCATGAGAAAACTTTAAAAATGTCATCTAGTCATTAAATTTTTTTAACGTTTTCGATTATTCACTAAATTTTAAATTGATTGAGTTTTGATCACTAAACTTGTAAAGAGAACACGATTGACCTGAAAATTTATAAACCTTCTTTAAAATTATCAGTTGTATACAACAAATAAACAGTCAAAAATATTTTTAAAATTTAGTGATCAACCGAAAATGTTCTTAAAAATTTCCTACTTAGCAATTTGGTGTGCCGTTATTGGTTGGTTGAAAGTGACGGGCATTCCATCTACCACGTCATCAATTATGTGACAAAAGTTAAGCCAATAACTAATATCCACCATTTTTTATAAGTTTAATTATTAAAACTCGATATTTAAATAAACTCAGTGATTATTTGGACAATTAATCCATAGTTTAGTGATTAAAACTCGATATTTTAAAGTTCAGTAACTAGTCGAAAATGTTTACATAAGTTCAGTGATCAAAACTCGACACTTTAAAGTTCGGTGATCGATCGAAGACATGAGTATAAGTTTAGTGATCATTTGGACAATTAACTCATAAAAGTAGTATAAGTCCTTGTATGTTGGTCTATATTTCTGTAATTAATACATGTAGGGGAAATTGACACATTTAGTCCCTAAACGTTTGCCTCTTTGTGCAATGAGTTCCTAACCTTTCATTTTTGGTGTTGAAGTCCTTAACCGTTGCATTCTTTGGCTCAAAAGATCATTTTGGTTGATTTCCTTTCATTTCAATGTTAAAAAATTAAGGAAAGACGAAAATGCCCTTATACATAATTGGTGTAATTAGTCCCTGAACTTCAGATTTTGTGCTTAAGTCCCTAACCTTTCAATTTGGTGCTAGTCCCTAATCTTGTGCATTATTTTGCACAATAAGCCCTTAACCTTTCAATTTGGTGTTTATGTCCCTAAAAGTTATATTATTTAGCTTCACGTATCCTTTTACATGGTTTTCCTCCATTTCACCTTTAAGAATTCAATATTATTTTTATCAAATATATTAAAATGCTCTTATGTTAATAAATAAACAAGTCCTTTTTGGAAACTTAAAAATTTTGTTTCTTATTTTTTTAGTCTCTTCTACATGTCAATTGGGCTTCCTATAAAGGTTTTGACCGTGCTAACACAAATTCCCCAATTTACCACCTTTAAAAATTCAATTTTCTTTCTATAAATTTTTTTTTAATCTAAAATCAATTTTCTTTTAGAAACAAAAATGAAATTTATCTAAAATCAATTTTCTTAAACAAATAAATAAAGTCGTGTTTTCTAGTAAATTGTGTAGTTAAAAACTGGAGAGATAAAATATGTGTGGTTAAAAAGTAATTTAAAAAATTATATTGTTTATAAATTGATTTATAAATAGTAATGACTACGTTAAAGAACGGTGTGTAACTTTTTTAAACGTTGTAAATTGGGAAATTTGTGTTAGCATAGTAGAAACCTTTATAGGAAGCTCAATTGACACGGTAGAAGAGACTCTAAAAAACAAGAAACATAATTTTTAAGTTGCGCAAAAGAGACTTATTTATTTATTAATATAAGAGCATTTTAATATTTTTATAAAAATAAAATTGAATTTTTAAAGGTAGAATGGAGGAAAACTATCTAAAAGGATACATGACGCTAAATAATACAATTTTTAGGGACATAAACACCAAATTGAAAGGTTAAGGACTTATTGCGCTAAATAATGCATAAAATTAGGAACTAATTGCATCAAATTGAAAGGCTAGGGACTTAAACACCAAATCTGAAGTTCAGGGACTAATTGCGCCAATTATGTATAAGGGCATTTTCATCTTTCTTTAATTTTCTGTCATTGATATTGAAGGAAATCAATCAAAAAGACCTCTTGCGCCAAAGAATGCAACATTTAAGGATTTCAGCACCAAAAATAAAAGGTTAAGGACTCATTGTACAAAGAGACAAACGTTTAGGAACTAAATGCACCAATTTCCCATACATGTAGATATATTCTTTAACGTGCCTCTACAAGATATTAGCTAATTTGAGCATATCAATCTTGTAATTCGTGTGTTCATTTTTCAATTTTAATCGTATCAAATTGTTCATTTTAACTTAACGAGATTTAATACTTTCATTCTAAAATGTCAACCTTAAGAATTGTCCAAACCTTTATATGTTGGTCAACGTTTCGATTATTAGTCAATCTGGGTTTATATCGCTTTCCAAATTTTGTCTTTAACTCTGATTGTCGCCTTGAACAATGAACCTTTCATAGTGGCGTAACACTTCAAAAAACACTTAACCAAACAGAGTAATCTTCCGAGAGTTCTCCCTATCATGCTTACACGGCTATCATTTCATGCATCCTTCGCATTATCTTCTCAAGTACATTTCACAAAAAGGGGATTCAATCGAAACCATTGTGGAAGACAATTTTTTTCTGAAGAATTCGCTGTTATATACTTGATCCATACATAATATCATAATACCATGAAAATGGATACAAATTGAATGGCTGAACTATCTATCGAAGCAATAGATTTATTGGCTGCTTCATCTGCATTTGATGTATAGTACATATATATTTTGTGGAGCTTTTCCCCCACAAACATGAGAAATGTTGCGATTTCTAGGCTGCGGCAAGCCTTAAAATAGATGTTTCCTCACATATATAGGATTCAAGAAAACCAACAAGAACGACAAAACATCCTGTAATAAAATTTGACGAAGTTTTGAGCTTGAGGCTCGACTAGTAACAAAGACGATATAACATAGGAAATTGCTAAACAGCGCTATTATGTTATATACTATATAATATCAGATAATTTTTAAATAGCTTTACTAGTTTTCTTGGTTGTTACTAAAACTGAAATGAGGCCCACAACTGAACAGATCCATTTTCTTGACTCTATTCCACAACTTAGAAACTTTTGCACCTTCAACACCACCATCTTTATGCTTGAAGTCCTTCTTCACATCGGCAGCAGCACTTGCTCGAACCTTAAAGCAGCCATCCAAACTCACCTGATCTTTAATCTTGCCATTCCTTTTCTTATCCTTGTTCCTCCTTTCATCTCTTTTAACGAGTAGTTCATAATATTCCTTATTTCTCTTCTCCAATCCATATATCTGTCCCTGCAGATCTTCAATCTTTCGACTCAGCACGAATACCCTGTGATCCTCCCTCGTCTTCAACACACACCTCGCTAGCTCGGCAGCCTTCCTCTTCATAAACACAGATTCTGATACTAACCCTTTGTTCTCTTCGGCCAATGCGGACAATCTGTACTTCAATGTCGCGTTATCGTTCAATAGTATTAACCTTTCTGACTCGAGAACATCTAACAAGTTCATTTGCAGCTCTATCTTCCTTTCTGATTCGCCAGATTTCTTCTCCGCTACCATGAGCTCGTTCCATAGAATCTCATAGTCCACCGTGTTTATAACTGCGTCGGCTATTAGCATTTCGAAGTCCACTTTAGCTGGAAGTGGAAAGGGAGGCTGGAAAGATGATGAACTTCCTGTGTCCGAATCAATGACTTCCCCCAGGTCTACTTGATCAGACCGTTCATTTTCGTCGAAATTCGAGGGTGAAGAACAATGACTACGATTACGATCGTTCTTGGCAAGTGACTGGCAATAACGGTCTGCTAAAGAGAGGTAGTCATTGTAAAAGTCTTGGAGCAATGCCAGCAGCTGAGGCCTTTGGTGATAGTAGGCATTGGCCCTTTCTGCAAAACTATCAGCACTGTCTTCTTTATGGATTTTGGATATCAGCATCTTCAACCTCTCATCCAAATCTTTTGAAAAAAAAAAAAAAAAAAGCCCACATATTTAATTAGATTATAATTTTGGAAATTTAAATGACCAATAATTAACGTTCATTATCAAGAATGGACGTGTCCTGGATATCAAACAGTAGTGACAGATATCTCGGTTATAAAGGTAAAAACTTTGGCCTTGTACATCCAAATGGGACGGGTATGTGACAGAGAAATTGGCTAAGAATGGCAGATTGGAATCAAATTGTTTCTGCAATATTCGGATTTGGTTTGGCAAAATGGTTCAAATTTTGAAACTATAAAGGGACAGTTGGGGGGATTGGTCTTTTCAGGCTTTTTGAATTGAACTTTTCTGGGTCATTATTCGGTTCGAAAGTGACCCGTGAGAATAATATGATACACTCAAAGCCAAAAAGAAGAAAGCAAGGTAAGGTTTCATTTTTCGCTTTCTGGGTACCCACATTTCAATCAAGTTCAAATTATATTCAGAATTTCATAGTATTACCATGCAGTAAAATAGGCGATAAAAAAAATATAAGTGATTATAAAACATATAATAAGTGATAAGTAAAAAGAAAATTAATTTTTACCAGCAATAGTGCAAAGAAGCCAAGAAGGTTTACTGAAACTTCTACGGCGCGACGGTGCATCAGGGCTGGCAGCCTCTGCACCACCAATTCTTTCTACCTTCTTCATTTTTGCAACCATTTTCGTAGACAAAACCTGGTCCACAACACCAGAAAATTAATGCATGCATGTACCAGAAGGACCCATCATAAATACACTAGAAAATAATGAGTAAATTGATCTTCTATAATGGTGAAGGAGTAAATAATTCAATAAACGACAGTATTGAAGAAGTTAATGAGACAATAAATATACGTATTATAGAATATCACAGCATTCAATATTTTTTAAAAATACTGCGAATCGCGCACAATCCCATTTCATGTTTAACCCAAGTGTGTGTTTGTGTGTGTTCTTGGCAGTACAATAGAAAATTTTCCAGAAAACTGAGGAATTATAGTGAACAACACAACCCTGGAATTCAAAAATCTTGGGGGGTTAAAAAGAACTGTGGATAAAAGACTAAACAGAGAATGCAAAAGGACGGAACTTGAAATCTTCAGTGATAAATTCATACCTTTAGTTTTCGAGTGAATTGAACTGGAAAAACACGCACAACACACAGTGCAGACTGAAGAGGAAGCTTAATGAAGAGGAGAGTAGGATGTAAAAGCAGGATACATGCCCGCTAAGACAGATTTGAGTATTGGCAAATCAGTAAGTGACACGTATCTATATCCGACGTACAAGAGGCATGGTCTACTTCTTTGGAAATAGAGCCTAAAAATTAGCAGGCGATTGGGGGTTTAAATGAAGATGTGAAATATAGGTGTCATTTATTTTTTTTCATTATTGGTATGATTTTGTTTGATATATCAACCATCAATCAATTATGAACAAAATTTGTCAAAGCACTTTCTCAATTTATTTTTCAATTATATATTTTTATTTAAAAATGTAATAAACTAAGAGTTTGTTCTTTTAAATTTAATTTGAAATATTTTGTATCAAATCAAGGAATTGAAATTATTTGTTGATTTATTTATGTTTTCTAGGTAAGATGAAAAATTGGAAAGAGAAAATGTGAATGGTTAAAAAGTGGTATGCAAAATTGTGTAATTTAAATTTTTGTAATCATTTCAAATTAAAATATAGCCGTACAGGCCCTAATTTATAATTGTTACAGAATTATCGAAGAGAGCCTTAGCATCTGTTCTTTAACGTATTAACTATAATTTATAAATATATTTATAAACAACTCATTTTTTCAAATTACTTTTTAATTACACATATTTTCACTCAACTTTTTAATTACATATAGATGTAAATAAATCAATTTATAATTGATACAATGTCAGCGACAGAGACTTGGCCTCTTCTTGAACATAATTATTAAAATTTTAAATCAATTTATAAATAACACAAATTACTTTTTAAACATATATATTTTTTCTGTCCTTTTTTGACTTCACATTTTGTCTAGAAAAACATGAATAAATTAATTTATAATAAATGCAAAGTTTCAAGAACAATAAAACCAATTGAAAATATGGTGTTTGTATTTAATTACAAGAAAATTATTGAGTAATGGATCATATAAATTGTTTGAATGATAATAACAAGTGAGTAACAATAATGAGTATGTGATTACAACTAAAGTTTGACTTTAACTTAAAAACTTAAATCACTTATACGAAACCCAAACACCTACGAAGATTTGTAAAATATATTCTCGGGAAAAAAAAAAAGAATTATTAATCTAGTTATATCATGGGGTTGAACCCCATGGTTCACGTTCCTCTGACATAAGGTTGTGGGGGTAACTATTTTAACAACTCGTGATGCGGCACAATCATATTAATTTATACATCACACCATCTCCGAAATGAATACAACAATTTGTCACCTCATAAGTTGTCAACCAAAGGTAGACAACAGTTGTACAAGTAGCATTCACGATAAAACTCAATAAAAAATAATTTCTAAACTCTTAACATATATTTGGGACTCATGGCCCAACTCACTAGTTGAGACGAGATGTAGGGATTCAAGGTGTGTCAAGTAATTATGTTGTAAGAGCATTTCCAATGAAACTTTGTTAAAGCTAAAAATAGGTGACATTTGGCGTACATTAATTGGATTTCTTATGAATGTCTAAAAAATAGACATTGAAGCAAAAAAATGATCCTCAATACACCATGTCTACAACCATTTAATGATCATACATGTCATTTACCTCAATATATTTTTTATTTATTTTTTTATTTTTTCATGTACACTCACTACCGAACAAAATCATTTTGGGCCAGGGGTGAGGATGAAAAGCTTGAATCAGAGAGAATGTGTGGTAGTTTGATGGGTTTTCCCCGACTCGGTGGGGTCGGTGGGAGGTGCTTGAGATGGAGGAGCGGTTGCGGAGGAGTACCCCGGGGGTCTGATCAGAAAAGAAAAGGGGTTCACCAGAAGCAAAAGTCACAAGCGAAACGTGATACGGGAGAACAATGTCAAAATCCACTTTCATTCGCTTGAATTTTTTAGGAGATGTACATTCAGCATGTCTAACATGTCTTCTAGAATTGGACATGGAGTTGGACAATGTCTAATTTTTTATTTTTTATTTTTATTTTTTATTTTTTGCCAACTCAACTTAACATGGGTGCATTGGAGGAAAAAATGAGTAGACATTGTTTATCTTAATGATGTGGCACACTTTTTTAAATGTTTCATTGGAGATGTTCTAAGTATCTCATACTCTAGGTCTAGGGTTCCAATCTCTATCTCCTCTCCCCTACTTCCCTACTTCCCTACATATGTTATTATATATATATATATATATATATATATATATATATATATATATGAGATGTGAACCCCTTTTGTCTTTGACAAAAAATCCCTACAACTATTCAAATCAATCCAAAAAAACTAAAATTAATAATATTAAACATTAACCCAAGTTTAATCTAATAAAAATTCAAAGATTAAGAAACCTAACACAATGGATAGAAAAAACAAATTTCAAGATTGTGAAATTCAACAACAATACAAGAATAATAAACTCAAAATGTAGTTGAAAAAATTTCAAAGAGAACAAGATTTAAAATGAAGGATTTTTACCTTCACTAAGTGTACTTCACACACAAGACAATGAGCTTTTAAGATAAAGAACTAGGGTTTTAGGGTTTGGGTATTTATAGTACATTATTTTAAGAAAAGAGAAAAAAAGGGAAAATATGCTTAAAACTCGGGAAATCCGATTCCAAATGAATTGCGCGGTTGCACAAGGAAAATCTCGTGGCCGCACTGGCTGCCTTTTTCGCATTCTGTTGTTTTAGTTGAGGAGCGCGCGGCCACGTCCCCTTTATCTCCAACTTGTTTCTTGGCTTATTCTCGACATGTCTTCCAAGTGAACTTGGTTCCAAACCTTGTGTACGAGTCCTACGATTGACTCTTGAACTTCTTTGGCTCTGGATCTCGTCATGGATCCCACGGCACACGAATCAATGTTTGACTTTCTTGGTTCTCATCAATATATATATATATATACATGCTTGGTGAAAGTTTGTAGTTGTCTAATTTTGATAGAAAATACAACCAGATCTGAATAAGCATATTAAACTTTACTGTTTTTCTAAATTTGTCCGGACAGTAAAGTATAAAAAGAAACACGTGAAGTCTTGTTCAGCTCGGAACCAAATGAATTTGGCTATTACAAATTCGTCTGGATAATAAATTGAATTTTTGCTTGGTTCAGTTTTTCTTTTGATTTTTCAGTTTCAACGTGCTGTTTTGGTGGGATCTCTAACTGATCAGCTTCATCTTCGTGAAAGTCAGAATTCAAATCATAAGTATTATCCACTTTCACATTAACTGACTCAAGACCAATTTGAGTTCTAGGATTGTATACTATATAGGCCTTATTGTTTTCAGAATAACCCAAAAATACTCATTCATCAGATTTTGAGTCAAATTTTCCTAAGTGTTCCCTATCTTTTAAGATGTAACATTTCCTTCAAAAAACATGAAAGTAATCAACCCTAAGTTTTCCACCCTTTCAAATTTCATAGGGAGTTTGTAGGCAGTTTGTTGCTATTTAGTATGGTGTAGACCATCTCTTGCAGGATCTTTTTTTTTTTTTTTCTTTTCCACAACTCCATTCTGTTGAGGAGTCTTTGGGGGCTAGAGATGGTAATGGGCCAGGTACAAACGCCCCGCCCCATGAGAAAATTATCAAAACCATACATGTCCCATTACCCGTTAAATCAAAATGGGATGGGTATCAAAACGGGGCATCCCAGCCCTCGCCCTGACCTTATTATTATTATTTTTTTTTAACATAATTTCTTCAAGTTTCTAACTTTTTTTTCACTTAAAAAAAGTAAAAGTAAAAAGAATCAATCACCTAATTCATCACAGAATCAAAGATATTATCAAAAGTAAGAAATTGTATCTTGAAAATGTGTTGTTTGCATTTTTTGAATTAATTTTTTTTTTAATGTAAATAAATTTGCGGGGCAGGTCAACCAAAACCCGTCCCACCCCCAAACCCGTTTTGGGTAATTGATATCAAACAAAAACCCGTCCCATCGACCCGGCAGACGGTTTCTTTCTGCCCATTAGGGTCGGGGCCCCATCGGGTTCGGGTCGAAATGAGTTTTTTTGCCATCCCTATTTGGGGCTGAAAATTCATGCTTAATTCCATGTTGTGTGCAAAAATCAGCAAAGTCTGAATTTTTCAAATTCCCTCCCATGATCACTTCTGATCTTTTCGAATCTTACCTGTTAATCAGGTTTTTCATTACTTAATTTCCAAAAAAAGATTAGCAAAACTGTCAAAGGCATCAGGTTTTTCACGAATAAACTTGACCCAGGTATATTTGGAAAAATCATCAACACATATGTAGATATATCTCTTACCACTAATGTTGACCACAAAATCAGCTGGACCTTGGACCAACACGTCTCAGCTCCTCCCTCTTGAACACGTGGATCTCCTGCGCACTGTGACAAACAATCAGTCTGCAAAGGGGGCCGAGTTGGCTCCCGTTTGCACTCCAATGCCAAAGTCAATGCTCATTTCAAGCAAATATAAATTGGGTGCGGGAAATATAAGTGCGTAAAAGAGAGAAAATGGAGGAAGAGTAAAATATTCTATTAAGAGTATGAAAATGCTAACCCCTTCTTGGGAGATCCGCCAGTTCTATTTATAGTTGCATTCAGCTGCTATTGTCATGACACGTGTTTGGCCTTTACACGTGGCTTTTCCCCATCCGTTGTTAGGTTAACCATTTAGTTGGTCATAATCATTACAGTCTACTGTAGTGTCATGGTGGCTATCACATCAGTAGTAAAGGTGTTGTCCCATCAAATTGCAGTTTACTTACAAGTCCTGCGCTAGTGACGTCTCTGCCTAGCCTAGCTGCCGGTCCCTGAGGTTTCCTCGGATAATGCTGCTTAGGGACATAGTTCGACCATAGAAGGAATGGGCCTTGGAATGCCTAGGCCAAATGATAACCACGCAGTTGGGTGCCTACTTAGGTGGTTGTTGGGTCCCACATGCGACACGTCACACGTAACTAAAAATGCAGTTGTAACACTAGTCCCTTAAATATGATTGGTTCATTCATGTGCGATCCATATTTGTCGTGCATTTACAACTTTGGAGAGATTGCCTCTTTAGGTTTCTCGCAATTACGGCTCATGAGCTATACTCATTAACGCTAACGGCTATTTCCCTTTCAAAATGTTGCTGCTTGGCGCTTCATTTAATCCACCAGTAAAGTTTTGACACGTGGACGGCAGATATTAACTTAAACTTGGCCAATTAACTGTTTACGTTTGCAGGGGCATTTTTGTAAACCTTTCATCTTCCTTTGCTTCCTTTTTTCCCCTCTTTTGGCTCTCTTTTTTTTTCTTTTGTTATCTCTATCAACTCTCAAAGATTTTCTCCGCCATCTCCCCTGCTCACTCATCGCAAGGCTTTTGATATCGTCGGAAACCACTATCTGCTGTCTCCCATTTTGTCGCGTTGCTCTTCGTCGAACCTCCTTTGTCTCTCAATAAGCAGGTAATTCCTTGATTTATTAATATTTCTTACCGCCCTCATTTTGTTTTGCTTATATTGTCCATTCGTGTATATATATATATACACACACACACACATACACATATACATATTTTATTTTTCTGGGGTATGTGGAGCGTATCTCCATTTGCGTGTAATCTCTGGGGGTAAGTTGGGTTTTGGGGAACATGGAAAGATCTAAGGAAGAGGGTCTGAAGGAGGTAATGGTGGTGGCGGACCCCATGAGGGGTTTTTGTCCTGTGTCCTGCTTAGTATTTAGTTCCCGTCTTTTTAGGGAGCATAGGAAGAAAAGAGAGCGACGGTTCTGTAGCGTAATATCTTTAAGTGATTCTAACAGTGAAGGTGAGTCATCTCAACCGTACATGGCCAAGCTTTCGACCTAAGAAGAGGCGGCACTACAAGAGATCCGTCATGAGAAAGAACAGTACTTTAAGGGGAAGGAGGCGGCAGGAACCTCATCCGGGGCTTCATAATCTCACCTAGGGGTAAGGGCCCCATTTAGGGCTCATAGAGAGGAGCTGGGCCTGACCGCAGAGGAGATCTCCCAAGTGGAGGACTGAGTGGATCAAGTTAATAAAGTTTCTGGCTATCACGTTGATCCCCAGCCTCAGCCGGAGAAGTGGGAATCTAATGAAGTTAAGACAGAGGTTAGGGGGAATGGTATTTTCGAAGTGTCTGGTGTATAGGACACCTCGGGAGATAAGGGTAATTCATCCGAGTCCATCGTGCTGACCCTACTGCCCTCTGGATGGCCAAGTAGCGGTGCTTCTTGACACTTTTTTGTGTGGGATGCAAACGCCTCTTCACCCATTCTTCAGGGCTCTTCTTCTCAGTTATAATGTATGCCCATACTAGCTAGCCCCAAATTTCTGGACCCAAGTGGTGGGGACCTGGCTAATCTGGCAAGAAGTCAGTCAGGAGTATCCGATTTCTCTTTACATCATCCACACACTCTATGTGTTGAAGAAAACTGCGAGGAGAGAAAAGGACAAAAGGCTAGATGTAAAGGACTGATATTACTTAACTCCCCGGGGACAGTACCCACCCATCATAACCAGGCATCCAACATCCCACAAGAATTGGAGAACCCAATGGTTTTGGGTCGGGGGAGATTGGCAGTGTACTCCTTCAGATCATGTCCCTGAGATAACAGTTCCCCGAACCCTTTCTTTCCCCCGTGAGTTCTTATATTCTCTCATGCGGGAGTACCACCATATTTAGACTCGGCACCCTACTACCTTTTGTACTTATATAAATTGCCTTTTTGATCCTTTAGGACAAACATACGCCCATCAGCTCCCTCCATAGGATCTGGAAGTTGTGAAGAAGCTTTTCAGGTATCGCGATGACTTTCAGAAGGTTATCTCTTCAAAAAGGCTTTTCGTCAAGCACGGCTTAATGCAAGATATGGGTATATTCAATTCTTTCTCGAGTATTTATGTGTTAGTCCATTCTATATTACCTGACTTAGCGCATTCCTTGCAGGGTCAAGAGAGTTCCCCAAGATATCCCTGAAAGGTTTGAAGGCCAAGAAGATTCCTCCCATTCTTGCTGTCGGGAGCGACGAGGAGAGGAAGCAGAGGACCGTATTCGCAGGCTTCCATCTGGAGGCCACTAAGAAGACCGCCGAAGTCTCAAAAGAAGCCTTCGAAGGCGCCTCTGCTTCCAGGTCACTTGATCCGCCACTTCTTCCAGCCTTTTCTTACTCAGTACAACCCGTTCCATAACTTCTTTCCGTAAAAAAGGAGCATGGCCGAAAAATGGCCGAGGGGCAGGAGAAGGAGAAGAAGACGAGAAAGAGGGAGCAATCAAAAATTCCTCAGGCCCCTTTTGATGTGGTGAGTGTTGAGGAGGATGAGGTGCTGGAAATAACCACCGAGGAGCAACCCCCTTTAAAAAGATTAAATAGGGGTGGTAAGGGCCAATCCAGTGGAGCGGGGGCTCTTTCTAAAATCCCTCCCGTAGACCTGCCTGGACCCGGTGAAGGTTCCACAGCTTCTCCTAAGTCCCCTTCAAATCAAGTGGAGAAAGTTGACCAGACTGTAGCGTTGGAGGTGGCCCGAATTAAAGAGGAGTTTGTCCCTAAGCCATCTATTTTGGACTCCGATGACCTGGCATCTCTCCCGGGGTATGCTGCTAAGGCAGCTATAGCGATGGACTAGAGATGGCATCGGGGCGGATCGGACCCCGATCCGCCCCGCCCCGAGATTTTTTTACCCGATCCGGATCCGCCCCGCGATCCGTCAAATTTCGGGTCGGGTCGGGGCGGATCGGGTTCGGATCGGGGCGGATCGGTCCACCGATCCGTGGACCGATCCGCCAAAAAAAAAATTATTTATTTTTTATTTTTTTAATTTTTTTTAATTTTTTTAAATATATTTTAAATTAAATCTTTTATAAAAAATTTAGAAAATTTATTTTTTTATTAAATTTTATTTATTTTATTGAAACGAGACGTATAGAGGCCGATTCAACGGATCGAGTTTTTTTACCATCACTTATTGTAATTCTTTCTTCAAATGAAGAAAATGAAAAATGTGTTTTCTTTAAAATGCAAAGATTGCAGGTTATTCCCAAAAATTAAAGTTTGCTACAAAATTTATAATATTAGATTTTTATACATGATAAAAAAATTATATTAAAAAAAAATTTCAGATCGCGGATCGGGGCGGATCGGATCAGCCCCGATCCAAATCCGCTCCGTGAATTTTCGGATTGGGGCGGATCACAAAAATTTCGATCCGTCGATCCACGGATCGGGATTTTTTCGGATCGGATCGGATCGGGTCGACGGATCGACGGGGCGGATCGGATTTTTTTGCCATCTCTACGATGGACGACTTTTGGACAGAGGGGTGGGAATCTTTTTCCTCCAAAAGCTCTCCTAGCCAAATGCTGCTCGCCATCAAGGCTTTGAGCGCAAGGATTTTAGCTCTGGCGGATGATATGGAGGGGCCAGTCAAGGATCTTGAAGAAAGCACTAAGATAGCTCTGCGCAATGCGGACGACATGGTGCAAGAGATCGAGGAGCTTAAGGAAACTCTTTCCTCCACCCGTAAGTCCCTCCATGAAGCGAAGAGCGCATCAAGAGCCCTTAAGGAAGATAATGAGCAGCTGAAAAAGGACCTTCACTCCTCCGAAGCGGACGTGGCTAACCTATGCAAAAAAGTACGACAATGCCTGCCAAGCTCAGGCGATGACTGCCGAGGCCTTGGCAGAGTCTAACGCCCTGAAGGGTAAGCTTTTTGACGAGGTTGCCGATCTGAAGAGGGCACTTGAGGAGGAAAATGAGCTCCGGAAAAAGGATGCTGACTCTTTGATTTCTTTAGAAGGGAAGCTCAAGCTTCCGGAGCATAGTACGGAGGCCAAAGTTGCCGAAGGTATCCAAAACTTTAAAGATACCTTTGAGACCACCGAAGAATATGGGCTTATGCAGCGAATCTTCGGCAACATCGATGCTCGTATGGCTCTAAGGATGTAAAGGAGAAGTTCCCCTACTTGGATCTTTCCACCATCGAGGCCTTCTATCATGAACTGGAAGATACTGAAGAAGGCGGTCCTGCCATCGATCCTGCCGAGCCTCCCCAGGATATATCCGGTGGCGACGCTGGAGATGATGTCCCTCCCCTCTAGTCATTTTTTGTTACTACTTTTATTCTGTACATAATTTTGTCTTTTGAACAATGAGCAATGTGATTCTTCGTTATTTCAATTGTTTCAATGTAAATACTTCAATATTTCTGTCTTATTTGCGTGTATGGATTTTTGGATTTTTACATATTATTTAATAGTCCCTCAGACTTAGTCAGTTTCTTTTAGGACATTCATGTTCACTGAGTAAGTCTGATTGGAAAGTTTGTTATCCTGCGAACATTGCTTAGTAAATATATAGCTTGAACTTAAAAATGATTAAAACTGATTTCGCGAGTGCTATACGAATTTTACCATCAGATTGGACTTTCATCGGAGTTAGTTGCAGCTGGTCTTGGGACCAATTCATTTTATTGAACCATGACCTTTGGTTACCAACACAGTTTCAATAGGCAAGTTTTATTGATACAAGTATTGTTAAGTTATACAATGATATCTTATATGAGAGAAGAGCTGATCCTATTGAAAATAGCGGCGAAGATGATCCGTGTTCCAAGGGTTGCGCAAGGGGACCCCAGACAAGTCTTCAATCATATAAGTACCGGGTACTACCTCGGAAGTGACTTTATATGGTTCCTCCCAGTTTGGACCTAAAGTTCCTACTCCTGGTTCCTGAGTAGAAGGGAGGATTTTCTTAAGTACCAAATCTCCAATGTCAAAGTGCCGACCTTTTACCCTTTTGTTGTAGTAGCGATGTAATGCCCCGAGTTCCGAGGAGCGAGGGAACGTCACTTTTCTAAATTCTTGAATAACCTTTGTTGCGGAAAAATGATTAAATATCAAATATCGCATTTATCGAATAAAAGTTTAGCGATAATTCAAATGGAATAAATATTTTCGTACAAATTTGTAAAAAATGACAATTCTTGATAAAATGAAATAGTCATTTCAAAGTTCACGACTTTAAAAAAATATCAATTTGTAATTTTCCGTCATTGCCCATCACTCGCCACCGTCTCCGAAATCTGCAAAAATTGTTAAAATAACGGGGTGAGCATTTCAAAATGAAATACTCAGTAGACTCAACTCCAATAATTAATCTACAAGATAATTGGACAAATAATCATGCAAATAATGTAGTGACATTCTTCTTATTCATAGGCATCACATAGTGAACGCAAATGAACCATTCTTTTCTTAAATCATGCTAGCAGATAAGTTATGACGTGCATAACATAAATTCTCAAATTTATCTCATACGAGATATTCTTTTCTTTTCTCATGCAATTAAGCATATAACAATCACACAAATCCACATAATCACGTGCAATTATAATATAAATCAATTAGTGGGGGCGAGTCTACCTTTATCGTTATGAGTTCTCAAAAATTGGAGCGGGAAAATACGTCAATCTCTTAATTCTCCAAATGATTCGTCTAGCCAAGAAAATTAATTACATTAGTATCTTCAAAACTTGAATTTAAAATAACTAGAAATAAATATAAGGATCTAAATGAAATTTTAAGAGAATTGAAATTAAAATTAGGGACTGAAGTAGACTTTTACAAAAATAAGGGCTGATTCGTTATTTATAAAAACATTTGTAACTAAATTGAAAATCATTTAAAAAAGGAGGGCTGAAACGGATATATATATCAAACTTGGGGCTGAAAGGTAAATTTGAAAAACTTAATTTTTATAACAGTTTTTTATTTTTCTCTCTTTCTTCAATTTAGACGAGAGGGAGAGGCAGGGAGGTCGCAGGCGAGCGAGCGAGGGAAGGAGGAGTTCCGCCCTCTCTCCGCTGCACGTCGCCGGAAGTCTGGCGCTGGGACCGCCGTTCGGTGGCGGTGGCGTGGGTATGTGAAGGGAAGGGTTTTGGGGCTTAGGTTCGGTGTGGTGGTGATGCGAAAACCGGGCTGGAAGGTCGTGATTTGGGGCTCCGCCGGCGGTGGAACTTCGGTGAAGGTTGAGGTAAGTTATGGGTACTGCTTTTAACTTGGTTTTGGGTTTGAATTTGGGGATTTTGGCTTGGATTTGAGAGTAGGGCAGGGGCGGCTTCGAGTCGAGGTTGTGGTGGCACTGTGAGTTTGAATTACCGGCATTGGGTTACGGTTGCATGATGGTGAATGGTGATTCGATTGGGTTGGTTTGGCAGCGGTGATGAAAATTGGTGTGCAGTGGAGGTGTGGTCAGTTTAGTGCAGTGGCTGGTGGTGGTTCTGAGGCAACGTTCAGAAGTTTGGGTTGAGGTTTCGACTGCGGTGTTGGTGTGGTGGTGCAGACAGTGGTGTTCGGATCTGTGTCAGATTGGTTGGTCATGGTGGTTCGTTGGTGGTGGTGATTTCTTGGTGTTTGGCGGTGGAAATGGTTGTCTGCAGATTTTTTGAAGATTGATGATGTGCGTGGTGTGATTTTGAGGTGATTGGATTTTTAAAATTGTGGAATTCGTGTGCAGCAGTCGACAAAGGTTGAGAGCTTACCCAGAGGTTGAAGCCTTGTGTGAGTCCTTGGTTGTGTGAGGGGTTGTGTTAAGAAACATAGGCTGCTGACTTATTTTTGGTAGTTTAGGGCAACGTTTGTGGTTTATGGAATGTGTGGCAAATTATGTTAGGTTTATGATTTGAGGGGATCTGCTGATTGTAGGAACTTGCAGTAAATTAACCATTGTCATTAAGGAAAAGGGTGATGGAATGAGGGACTTGTAATTTATGGATTGAATCGATTGATTGATAATAAGAATAAAATTTTGATCTTGGACTTTAAAAAAAATCATTAAGATTGAAATAAGATTTAAAATGGTGACATTGAAATAATTTGAATAAAATTTTGAATTTAATTGCGATGAAAATAAATTTAATTTCGTTCATAATTTGGCTAGACGAACACTCCTTTAAATTAAATTGGAAAAAGTCGTAGCGACGCGCATTTAAAATTCTAAAAATATTTTAGAAAGAATTGAAAATTCCCGATCGCTACAAGCGAGCCATCTTTTTCTGATACCTGGCCATCACCACTTGGGAGTCGCTCCGTTTTTCTAGGAGGAAATCCAAGTTTGCCCTTTGTGTTTCTTCATTCACCGCCTCGGATCTATACGTCATGGAAAAAGGTGTTTCCCCTGTGGCAGTGTGCGAGGTAGTCCGAAGTGCCCATAACACCTGTGGGAGTTCATCTACCCATGCGCCCTTTTTTTTATTCCAACTTCCTCTTTAGGGTATTCTTTATGGTCTTGTTCACGGTTTCCACCTGCCCATTTGCTTTTGGATGATGCGGAGACGAAAATAATTTGTTAATTCCCAAGTCGTCGCACAATTCATCAATACTTCTATTTTTGAACTATTTTGCATTATCACTAACCAATGAGTGCGGTATTCCAAACCTACATATAATATTTTTCCAAATAAACTTGGTGGTGTTGGTCTCAGTAATCCTCATCAGGGGCTCCGCTTCGACCCACTTGGTGAACTAATCAATCGCCACTATTGCAAAAGAATTGTTACCAGCACCTCGGGGCATCGAACTGATAATATCATCTCCCACCTTCGCGAAGGGCCAAGGGCTGGTCACCATAGTCAGTTTGTGATGCGGCTGATGTGGTATGGTTGCATGCCTCTGACATTTATCACACTTTCTGACGAAGTTATGGGAATCATTTTCGCATAGTTGGCCAAAAATATCCCTGTTTGAGGGCCTTCTGAGCCAATGACAACGCTCTAGAGTGGTTACCACATATGCCCTCGTGAATTTCTTTCATTAGGTACTGTTTATAAAGCAGATCGCCCAAGAGGACAAAATTTATGGCATACCTTTGCAATTTTCGAGCTGCTTCCGGCTCGTCTGGTAGGGTTTGATGCTTCAAGTAAGCCAGTATAGGATTCATCCAAGAACTTTCTTCTTCTATTGCTAAAATCTCCACCCCTTATTCAAGGGAAGAGATCGGAAGATGCTCAATTGGCACCATATTGAGGAGCTCGGCGTCCTTACTGCTTGCTAGTTTAGACAAAGCATCCGCATTAGAATTTTCAGCCCTGGGACTGTGAAGCAGTTCAATTTTCTCGAAGTGGGCAGCTAGGTCCTTTACTTTCTTCAAGTAAGCAACCATGGTTGGCTCCTTGGCAGAAAACTGTCCGTTAAATTGGCTTATGACAAGCTGCGGGTCACTGCTCGCCACTACTGACTTAATTTTTAGAACTTTTGCAAGCCTTAGTCCAGCTAAGAGCGCCTCGTACTCTGCAACATTATTCGTGGCTTTAAAGCCGAAGTGGATCGCACTGTGCAATTTTTATCCGTCTGGACTCACGAGTAGTATCCCTGCCCCGGATCTTCCTTCAGCCGAGGACCCATCAACGAACAATTTTCACTCAAGGCTATTTTTCGTGTTATCAACCATCTCTACCTCGGGCGGATGCGTGAACTCAACTATAAAATCTGCTAATGCTTGACCTTTTATAGCTGTTCGAGGCACATAATGCAGGTCGTACTGGCTAATTTCTATCTCCCATTTCATTAACCTTCCTGATACATCTGGTTTCTGTAATACCTATATCATAGGAAAGTTCGTGAGTACACGGATGGAATGCGACTGGAAATAGGGACGGAGTTTGCGAGCTGTCGTAATTAACGCGAGAGCAAGTTTTTCCATATCTGGGTAACGTGTTTCTACATCCAGCATGGTTTTGCTTACGTAATACACTGGGAACTGATTCCCATCCTCCTCTCTGACCAATACTGAGTTAATAGCCTCTTTTGACACGACTAAATACAAAGAGAGTGGTTTGCCAGCCTTTAGTTTTGATAATAGTGGGGCCTGTCCCAAGAATGCTTCCAGGTCGAAAAAAGCATGCTCACATTCCGGTGTCCATTGAAATCGCTTCCCTCCCTTCAAGATCTTAAAAAATGGCAAGCATTTGTCAGTGGACTTAGAAACGAATCGATTTAAGGCCGCAACTTTTCCCGTTAAGCTTTGCACTTCTTTTGGTCTCCAAGGAGATTGCATGTCCAGCAAAGCTTTGATTTTATCTAGATTGGCTTCAATCCCTCTCCTGTTCATCATGAATCCAAGAAATTTTCCAGACGCTACCCCAAAAGCGCATTTCTCAGGGTTGAGCTTCATCCAATATTTCCTCAAAATGTTAAAGGCCTCTAACAGATGGCGGACATGCTCTGTGGCGACCATACTTTTGACCATCATGTCATCGACATATACTTCCATGGTGTTTCCCAACTGTTCTGAAAACATATGATTTACCAACATTTGGTAGGTGGCTCCGACATTTTTTTAAACCAAACGACATGGCTTTATAGCAATATAGTCCCATATCCGTGATAAACGAGGTGTGCTCCTCATCTGATTCATGCATGGGGATTTGACTGTATCCGGAGTATGCATCCATAAAACTCAGCATCTCATGTCCTGCTGTAGAATCGACTAATTGATCAATTCGAGGCAGGGAAAAACTGTCTTTAGGGCATGCCTGGTTCAAATCCGAGAAATCAATACATACTCTCAATTTCCCATTCTGCTTCGGAACCAACACATGACACCCACTTTGGATATCGGGACTCTTTGATAAAGCCATTTTTCAATAGCGTCGTCACATCTTCTTTCAAGGCCTCATATTTGTCAGAACTCATCGGTCTCCTTTTTTGCCTGTGCCCAGGACTTCTTGGGTCAAGTTGGAGTCTGTGACAGGTCACTTTAGGATCAATTCCAATCATGTCATCATGTTTCCATGCGAATACGTCGAGATTCTCAAGTAAGAAGCTTTTCAACTGATCTTTGTATTCAACCGGCGAATCTAACCCAATCTGCAACTACTTGATTGGATCAAGTGGATCAACACCAAAGCATTCCAACCTTTCAGCTGGGGTAGAGCAATTGTATCCTATCATTCTAGGGTCTAGATCTGCTAGATCCTCTTTTAGCGTCATTGTAACATCTTCACTTTCCGAGGGCCCTTCACCCAATCTTTCAGGGTCTGGAGCAGCCTCGGCCATTGCCACATCACTAATCATGTTCAAGCTCCGGTCTTGAAATTTTCGAATAGCGTTTGTGTAATAGGCCCGTGATTCATTTTGGCTCCCCCTGACAGTTGCTACACCGTGCTCCGTGGGGAACTTCATGCGAATGTACTTCGTATGGGTTGCAGCCCCCAAGTCAATGAGATCCGGCCTCCCAATTGAGTCGTGATAAGAGGAAATTTTGTCTACAATTAAGAACTCCATGGGGATTCTGGAGAAAGTTGGCGCTTGCCCTACCTCGGTCATAAGGGTTATAGATCCTCTGGGAGTTATACTGTAACCAGTGAATCCATATATTGGATCCGGGACTGAAATGAGCGGGGTGCTAATCCCCATTTTATCAAAAGTTACTCCATAAATCACATTTACCGAGGCACCATCATCCACCAACATTCGTGACAATCCATTCCGAGCTACCACTACCCGGATAACCAAAGCGTCATTATGCGGGAAATGCACCCCAATAGCGTCATCCTGGGTAAATGTGATAGATTCCATCTGAGGCATCCCTGCAGGATGTGAATGGATGTGACAATTCACGTTGGGGGGCTGCTTGGCCTCTCTGATATACTACTTCTGGGAGTTATTTGTGCTTCCACCTGGATGGGGGCCTCCCAATATCGTGTCGATTTCATGAATCGGCGAATCATTTGTAGGCATAAGTGGTTATCTCGTATTTTTAGCATGAGCCGGGGAGTCATCCTGACCCTTGCTCCTGTCTCTCTAAAGACCGTCAATCCTTTCTTTCGTTGGGTTCTTCCATGGAGCTCGCCTCTCAGCTCGATTAAACTTTTGGTTACCTGGCCTTTGCGTTTTTCCTTTGTCAGGAGAGAAATCATCTCCTCTTCTTCCGTGTACCTTTTGGTCCGCCAACATGTGGATTTCCCTACAATCTTCCGTTGCGTGGCTATAATACCTGTGGTACGCGCAGTAAGCCCCAATCATAGGTTGTTTTCCGCTTCGGCTACCTTCCATTCTTACATGAGCTGTGGGAGGATTCGAGGTGGGAGCGTTGGAGTGCAAGTTGGGGATAGCCTCTGTGATCTCCTCCGCATAACTGGACCCAGTTCCCGAAAATGGATGTAGCGCTCCGCTTCGGTTACTGCCGAACCTATCCTTATTACCTCCTTTCCAATGGTTCGCTTCATTAGGGTACCCAAGATTGTATCGCCCTTGAGGATGGTTGTCTCTGGCCCTAGCCATCTCT
Organism: Ligustrum vulgare; assembly: GCA_963555705.1. NCBI lineage: Eukaryota > Viridiplantae > Streptophyta > Magnoliopsida > Lamiales > Oleaceae > Ligustrum > Ligustrum vulgare. Next base: position 8,586,633 of record OY743179.1, read on the forward strand.
TCTGAGACGATCTCCTCTTTCATCAGATCTACTAGGGCGTTGTCATCCTTCGACTTTCTGCTTCGGACATCCCTCCAAAACATGCTCATCATGTCTAGGTCCCCTTTTAATGCAGAAAAATCTCCGCCTCGGTGATGTTCTTTCAAATGTGCATTTCTTCAGTAAACCGAGTCGGGTAGCTTTTCAAAGATTCTTCCCTTCCTTGCCTTAAGTCCTGAAGGTGTTGGAGTGGGAGCTGGCCGGGCCTGGAGGAAATAAAGCCATTTTTTAAGGCGACCTTCAAATCTCTCTAACTGTAGATGCTACCAGGAGGGAGTTTTTTGTACCATCGTATTGCATTTCCCTCAAGGGTTAATAAAGCGAAGGCCTTGCAATTCAGTGCCGGAGTGGCTCCGACTATTTTCATGCTAGCGCAATAGTTTAACAGGTGATCATCAGGGTCACCTCGGCTAGAATACTTTATTATTTCTGGCATTTCAAAGTCATGGGGCACCGAGCACTTTCGGATGCCCTCCATAAAGAGGCTTATTTCCTCTTCATTGTCCAGCTCATACGACGGTAATTCACTGTTCTCACCGTGGTCGGAATTCATCGCATCATGGTACTGGTCGTAGGGCGGTTGAACGTAATCCTGCCCCCGTGGTGGCAAAACTCGACCGTAATCTGGCCTTTGAAAGGTCGGATGGCCACCATGAGATTGGGTCCGAGTTGCTTCTGCTCTTCTCCCCCGCCTATTTCTAGGCTCATGCGTACGGCTCAATTTTTTCGCCCCAGCATCATACCTATCTCTAGGCATTTGGCTCCGTGAAAGGGCCTCTTCAGCCCGTCTCTCTCGCCTATTTCTAGGTTCAGCTGCACTGCTCCGACCTTGGTCAGTTCGGCCCACTAGCTTACCCCGGAATAATCCCCCTATTCGACTAAAAACGCTGCCAGACTTCGAGGGTGAAGCCTCCCTATGGCTAATAGGGGTTGACCTTGTGCTCTTGGTGCTTCATGCACCGGGTCCTCTTCGTTGAAAGGAACATATTCCACCTCGTCATATGCCTGTGGATCTTGATAATAATACGAGACAGTGGCCGCATCAGATGGTGAGTAATGTGGCTGCGAGTGCTGCGAAGGCACCATGGGTTCATTCATAACATACCCTCTAGACATATAGGCATTTATCGCAGTAGTTTGTTCTATCTGCTGTTTCTGCATTTTCAACATTTGGGCGGCCATGCGAGTCATATCTCGCAGCATGCGGTGATTCCGGTGCCGTCATGGGGGGTTATGTTGGGTCACCTCCTCATTTGTGTTCTCACGAGGCCTCTGGGGAGCCTCCTCCTCGCTGCGTTGTTCATCTCGGCTCCTACGAGGGTTAACATCATCTTCACTTTCGTTCATATACAGTCACTTCTAGGTTCTATCTTTTCTTTCAAGGATAGGTAAACTTTTATCTCAAAGCTTCAAGCCTTTTTCAAGGTTAATGAACTTTTGTTCCAAAGTTTCAAAGATTTAAGCATTTTTCAAGGTTAGTAAACTTATATTTCAAAGTTTCAAGCCTTTTTCTAGGGGTTCTTGTAGTTCTTCGCTCTTTTGCAAGAGGTCACTCGTAGTATGGTTTTTACCATGCGTTTTCGTGGTTAGCAGTATGGTTTCCCACAGACGGCACCAAAATGTTGACCACAAAATCCGACGGACCTTGGACCAACACGTCTCAGCTCCTCCCTCTTAAACATGTGGATCTCCTGCGCACTGCGACAAACAATCAGTCTGCAAAGAGGGCCGAGGTGGCTCCCGTTTGCACTCCGATGCCAAAGTCAGTGCTCATTTCAAGCAAATATAAATTGGGTGCGGGAAATATAAGTGCGTAAAAGAGAGAAAAGGGAGTGAGAGTAAAATATTCTGTTAAGATTATGAAAATGCTAACCCCTTCTTGGGAGATCCGCCAGTTCTATTTATAGTTGCATTCAGCTGCTATTGTCATGACACATGTGTGGCCTTTACACATGGCTTCTCCCCATCCGTTGTTAGGTTAACCATTTAGTTGGTCATAATCATTACAGTCTACTATAGTGTCATGGTGGCTATCACATCAGCAGTAAAGGTGTTGTCCCATCAGATTGCAGTTTACTTACAATTCCTTTGCTAGTGACATCTCTGCCTAGCCTAGCTGCCGGTCCCTGAGGTTTTCTCGGATAATGCTGCTTAGGGACACGGTTCGGCCATAGAAGGAATGGGCCTTCGAATGCCTCGGCCAAATGATAACCACGCAGTTGGGGGCCTACTTAGGTGGTTGTTGGGTCCCACATGTGACACGTCACACGTAACTAAAAATGCAGTTGTAACAACAAATATTTTTCTTTTGAATATAATCCATCAGATCCATATGAATAAGTTCAAGCATATGAGAGGCGTTGAGAGATATACTTGATTTGTGTTGACTTTTATTTGCTTAGCCTTTTGACAATCACAACAATTCCATCTGTAATGTTCTTGATATTGGGTAAGCCTCTTACAGTTTGCAATTTAGCCAGATTTATGAGATCATGGTAGTTCAGATGCCCTGACCGATTGTGCCATAATTTCTCGATTTTGGCCTTTATAGAATTGCAAATTATGTGACTTTCAAGTGTGTAGCATGATAAGTGTACTTTATACACTTATTTGTATGTCTAAATTAGGTGTAATTATTGTCGTTTTGGAATATTTGCTATTTAATTTGTGTTTATCGTTTACTTTTCAGAAAATATCCCAAAAGATGAAGAATGATGAAATCAATGGAAAAGGACACAACTGGATGTTAATTGGAGCTAAATTGGACAAGTGAGGAATTTGTGACAACAACCGAGAAACATGCGTGGTGCCAAAGTGAAGAAATCAAAGGTTGGAGGAACGAATTGAAGGATATGAGAGCTTAAATGGGCAAATCAAGAAGAAGATAAAGTTTGGGGACTAAATTGCAACAATTGAAAGTTGAGGATTGAAGGTGCAATTAAAAGTCAGGGACTAAATTGTACAGTCGAGAAATGAGGAAATCGCGATCGCTGGATACGTTCCACGCGATCGCGATATGGTGCCAATTCTTAACCCGAGAGTTTTAACGTCTACCACGCGATCGCCAGAGGTTCTACCACGCGATCGCGCGGTTGTCCGACTGGGCCGCAGATCAGATTTTTCTCGCGATTTTTAACAGGCTTTGGGCTTTTTGACCTAGGTTTTCTCCAAAACCTATATATACAACATAAGAGGCACGAAAATAAGACCTTTGCCTCTCCATAGAACGAGCCACAACAGAGAAATCAACATCAAATTCTTGGGGAATTAAGCATCGCAAAGGGGCGTGAATTGAAAACAATTGAAGAATCGATAATTGGTGCAATCTTTCCATTCTTTGTATTGTTTTTCAATGAACGTTTATTTTTACTGTTTTTTTATTTAAATATGATGTGTAACTAAATTTAACGTTGGGATGAACGATGTAGCCTAGTTAATTATTATTGTTCTTAATGCTTGAATTGTTTGATTACCAATTCATGATTTATTAAGTTATTTCCATAATCCGAGAGGTGAGTTAATAATTTAGAACGTGGTAATAAATCCGGTAATTGAACAAGAGATAGAGATATACTCGTGTTATTATTGCGGTCATGTGTGAATTCTTGTGTGTTATGCATCTAGATAAGGAATATTCGGACCCTCTGTAGAGATACATGGTTGACTTATTTAGGTAGAATTGATTTAAACTCGAGAGAGGAATTTCAATATACATTAGTGAATTCGACCGAATGCATATTTAGGAAATAAAACTGGAATTAGAGTTAATATAATTGACTAGGTGAAATCGGGATTCTCAACTACTTTACAATCGTATTTAAAAACAAAAGCAATTTCGCAATTTTATTTCTTTGGTTTAATTCTTTAGTTTTAGTTTAAAACCTCAAATTATTTTGTTCGTTCAAATAAAGCCAAGAACTAACACATATCGGTACTTAGTAAACAGTCTCCGTGGGACGATAATCCGGACTCCTAGGTCCACTTTATTACTTTTCACGATCCGTACACTTGCGGGGATATCTCGCATCGCGAGATATTAGTGAACATAGCACTTGTTCTTGGATCTAATTCCCTTAAACATAGCACTTTCCATTCGATTTGAGTTCCTGTCACAGATTAATACCTTGCAATAATCTTTAGAAAAACAAGACAAATAGCTTATCACCACATAATTGACATACACTAATCAAATTAACCTTAAGCCCAAAAACATACAATACATTGGTTAATGTAGAAAATCCTTCAATATTGATGATACCAGATTCATCAATCTTACCTTTTTGGCCATCACCAAAAGAAACAGCACATGTCTCACCTTTTTCAAATTGTGACATCAGAGAGAACTCACCTGTCATATATCTAAAACATCCACTATCAAAGTACCAGGTGTTAGAAATCAAGGCACTAAAGGATAATTGAACTACATGAGCATTACTTCTAAATTTCTTTTCTTGCCTAGTTACCAGTATTCTTTTTTAAAGTTAATCAATTTCAAGTACTCATAACATCTAAATACATCATGACTAGGTTTGACACAAAAATTACAGAGTACCTAGAAGGCAAATGTATCTTGCATGTTCTGGTGTGGTTGAAATTTTCTACCAGCCTGGAAGACAAATTCGTCTGGCTTACCTTCCTTGTTGTGTTCAATCATAGTTTGCAACATTTGTATCCTCTCTCCTTCTTTTTGAAGTTCCTTTTTCAAACTTTCAACGTTTGACCCATATTCATTTGAGTTGGTACCTACATAAGATGAATTTCCAGAGTCAGTACCTGATAAATGTAAAGCAGTAAGAATAGTTGTTTTTTAGAATAGCTTTTGTCTAAATATGATTTAGATTCATCTAAGTCTCCATCACTCCGTGTAACATTCATTGTCTTCCTTCCTTTGACCTTCTTTAGAGTTTTGGGACATTCTGTTGCGATGTGTCCATATCCTTTACATTCTATGCATTGAATGCAATTCTTAGGTTTCCTTTAAAGGAGTTAGCATTGTTCATGGAATTGAAGTTGCTTTTCCTCCTTTGTTGTTGTTGGTTTTGATTCTGGTCTTGAAACTTTGCAGTATTCCCTTCTGCTTACCCTTGAGGAACTTTTTATATTGTCTGGTGAGTAGTGCAAAGCTTTCATCTTCACCTGTCTCCTCAGATTCATCTGACTCTTTATTGCTTGCTTTGAAGGTAATCTCGAGTTTCTTTTCCTTCTTCTTTCAGGCCAGATTTATCTCATAGATCATTAATGAGCCTACCAGTTCCTCTGCTCGCATGGTTTCAAGATCCTTGCTTTCTTCAATGGATGTCACTTTTGCATGAAATCTATTTAGTAAGGATTTGAGAATCTTTTGCACAATCTGCTCACCTAAGCAAGTTTTACCAAGAGCCTCGACTGAGTTTGTGAGATCACTCAATCTGGCATAGAAACTTTTGAAGTCTTCTCGCTCATCCATGGAGAGTTGCTCGGATTCAAGAGTGATCATCTGTAGCTTGGAGGTTTTGACAGTAGTGGTTCCTTCATTTGCTACTCTAAAAACATCTCATGCTTCTTTGGCGATTCTTAAGGAGGAGATCAGCCTAAATTGACCTGGATCAACTAAAGAGAAGTCAAACAACGTTCATCTATAGACTCAATAAAAACTTCCTTACGAGTTTTCCAGTATGCATAATTACTTTCAGTCAACAAAGGTGGTCTAAGAAATGCAGAGTTTTCATTTTAGACAATTGGATTTCACTTTCTAAAAGTAAATCCGGTCTAATATCAAGTGAAAGTTTGTAGTTATCTAATTTAGATGGGAAACACAACCATATCTGAATGAAGCAGATTAAACTTTTTAATTATACATATTTTCTCTCTCCGTTTTTTAACCTCACATATTGCCTAGAAAACATAAATAAATCAATTTATAATTTCTACAATAATTAAAATAATTATTGATTTTGACTTGCATTTTTATCAACTTTTTTTAACTGAAATCAAAGAGAGATTTAATGGATAGAAATGGTACCTAACCTTCCATTTAATAGATATTTTAATAGTTTTGTTAAAAGTTTGGTCTTTTTAACGGTTAATTAATTGGTGATAGAATTTACCCCCAAAAAAAAAAAAAAAAATTGGTGATTGAAATCGTCTAGATGGATCACTATTGTCAATTAAGGGCATGTTTCATAAGGAGAAATTTACCAATGTTTTTTTTTTTTCCAAATTCATTTTCAGCCACATATTTCTATGGGACCCATTACCTTACACACATTTCAACAATTTTTCAATCACACATTCGAAATCGTCTCCAAGTTTTCCTACATCAAACAAACACTAAGTGAAATGTAAAAAATGTTTATTCCAGAATTTAAAGGTGATTTACACAAAATTCCTATAGATTATGGATTATTTGCATCAATTTTTCTTTAGAAAACGATATCAAATAAGGTAATAAACAAAAACTTTCAAGCACAATAAAACCAAGTGAAAATCGGGTGTTTGGATTTAATTACAAGGAAATTATTGCCACAGAGTAATGGATCCTATCAATTGTTTGAATGATAAGAAGTGAGTAACAATAATGAGTATGTGATTATAACTAAAGTTTGACTTTAACTTCAAAACTTAAATTACTTGCGTTCGTTTGATATCCGTTTATTTTTCAGTTGATTTTCCAATTTTTGCATTGTTTGATTGCTTAAGTCTTTCATGAAATTCATTTTTCAACTTGTCTAAAAATTCGGTATTTTCCTTAATTTGAAGGAATTCGTTTTCCTTGGGGGATAGGAAGTTTTATTTTTAATGAAATTTTTTTTACCATCTTCGTCATGTTTGATCTTTTTTATTGTTGTTAATTGATTTCTTTATTTATTTAAAAATTAACATTATTATTATCAAGTACGAATATGTGAAAAAATAATTTTTTATTATTAAAATTGCTAAATTTTTCTTTATTTTTCACGAAAAAATAATATAAATCAAACAATAAAAGTTGGAAAATTCCCCACTTTTTTTAACTAGAAAATTAAGTCAATCAAACACACTAAACTTTAAATTATCAAGAATTCAATTCCCTGAAATTCATTTTCTTTCCACCAAAATTTCACCATCGCTATCAAACACAGACTTATAAGAAATACGAACACCTACGAAGATTTATAAACTAGATTCTCTAAAATAAAAAAGAATTATTCTATTTGTATCATGGGGTTGAACCCCATCGTTCACATTCCTCTAACGTGGGGTTGTGGGGGTGAAACATTAAAAATATTACATGTACAATTATCATTGACAACTATTTTAACAACTCATGATGCGACACAATTTTATTAACTTATACATTATACCATCTTCAAAATGAATACATAATAATTTGTCACCTCATAAGTTGTCAACCAAAGGTTGATAATTGTTGTACAAATAATATTAACGATGAAACTCAATAAAAAATGATGTCTAAACTCTAACATATATTTGTGACCCATGGCCCAACTCACTAGTTGAGAGGGAACTTGGGGATTCGAGGTGTGCCAAGTGGTTATGTTGTCGTATCTCATACCCTAGATCTAGGGTTCGAATCTCTATTTCCCCTCCCCTACTTTCTCTACCATATAAGGATTTTAATCAATCGTGTGAGCTTATATGTGAATTATTGTGTATTGAATAAAATGCTATCAAATTTGGTTAAACACATTTAAAGTGATCTAATAAGGATTTGGTATATTGGGCTTTAATGCATCTAATTAATGTATGTGCTTTTATGTGTAGATATCAGGCCATTACTTAATTCATAATGAGCCGAATTAGGTTAACTGACAATTCAGTATATAAAGTCGTTTATGGTCCATGAATCAGACGTACTGTTCATTCTGTGTGACGTTCCATCATCAAAGAGAAAATAAGGACTACGTATTGATTTAGAAGATCCAAACACCGCAATCGATCATCGTGAACCATATCTAATTAAGGTACGCTTCCGCTTCAGTTATTTAATTCTTGATAATTCAGAATGATGATTTTAGATCATAGATAAATAATTGTCCGTGATAAAATTTTCTAGCAAGTGGTATCAGAGCCAATCATCAAGTTGAATTATCGGATCTATTTTTATTTTTATGATTTGGACTGAAAATTCAAAGTTTTAATTGATTTCGTTATAATTAAGTCTGGTTAAGAATTGGACACAATGAATTGAGCAACACAAAAGATCATCACACTGCCATACGAATTTCTGTTGAATTTAAAATTTAGTAAAAATCTGGTTTTTTGAGGTTGGATGTTTGGATATAGATATGTTCATATGCGTTCAATTTTGTATGTATATTTGAGTATATTTTATGTTGTGTCTGATTAAGATGGTTGAATTTGTGGATAGTGTATTGATCTTTCGAATCTGGGTCTAAGCATACACTGTCGACATGCGTTGGATTTTGGATGGTTTTGAGACGACGACGTCGTCGACCTGGGCGAGCAGCACCGGGTCTTGGCTGCGCAGGGAGGGTTGCAGCGCCGATAATGGCGCTGCGGGCGGAGGGACGCTGGTTGTGGCGCCGCGTTCCCGAGCGGCCGCGTTCTCTGAATTGATGGGTGGCGGTTAGGGTCACAGAAATCCTAACCATTGCGAAAATCAGATTTTGGGACAGGGGGCTGCTTCGAAAGTTAGAAGTCTTCAAGGGCTCTTTTGCAATATTGGATAATTATGGTTAATTGCATCTCCGGTCCTGTCTTTTGTTATGGATTAAATTTTTAATCCGAAAGTTACAAAATTATTCAAGTTGGCCCTTAAAGTTCTGAATTTTATAAAATTAACCCCTAAAGTTATGAAATTATTTAAGTTGGCATTTCAAGTTCTGGAATTTATAATTAAGCCCTTAAGGTTATAAATTATTAAAGTTGGGGTTATAAAAGTTCCTGATTTTATATTTCAGCCCCTGAAGTTTGAAAATTTTCTAATCCAGCCCCTAATGTTTGAGAATTTTCAAAATTGGTCTCTAAAGCTTGAAAATTCTCTAATTTGGTCCCTTAAAGTTTGAAAATTTTCATTTTCAGTCCCTAAAGTTTGAAAATTTTCTAATTTAGTCCTTAAAGTTTCCAAATTCACTATTTTGTTCCTCTAAAGTTTGATTTTCTTTCAAATTGGGACGTAAAGTTTGGAATTTCTCTAAATTGGCCAATAAGGTTTTGGGAAAATTGTAATTTAAGTCCTTCAAGCATAAAATTTTTCATAATTGGCCACCGAAAGTTTAAGAATATTGCAATTTGATCATCTTAACTTAAGGATTGCTTTATTCTAAAGTTTTGAATTCTATAATTCAAATCCTAAAGTTAAAATATATGCAAATCAGTGATTTCAGTTTCAAATCTTGGTACATCAGAATCTTTTGAGAGATATAATATTCGAAAGTAAATTAGTTGAAGCAACATGTTGCCAAAGCAACCTCTCTTGTGGATGTTAATTAACTTTGAATATTAGAATGTATTTGTGTGTGTTATTCATTGCGGATATTGATCGGCCCAAAGGAAGGTCAATATTTGGCTCGAATTTCGCATGCATCTGTGGTGATAAATACGTGGCAATTATTTGGTTTAACGTGTGACCAATAAATCGGTACAAAGAAAGGTTTATTGGTTAACATGTCTTATTGCCAGTGTCTGATCACTACACTAAGGGAAAATTAGGGGTTTGTGTGTTATTTCATGCGGATATTGATCGGCCCAAAGGAAGGTCAATATTTGGCTTGAATTCCACATGAACTTGTGGTGATAAATATGTGATGGTTATTTGGTTTTACTTGTGATCAATAAATCGGTCCAAAGAAAGGTTTATTGATTGACATGTCTTACTGTCAGTATTTGATCACTACACCAAGAATACTACTTACAAGTCAATATTTCTGTCCAAAGACTAAATACTGATGTTGTGTTGGGTATCTTGTGATGGGCCCTACCATTATTTGAAAGTATGATTTTCATAATAAGGTATTTATGTGAACTATTTTGTTTAAGCGTTCTCTATTCGGTTTCAAATTCTGCTAGTAGTATATCTACAAGCTCAAATTTAATCCCTGTATTTATGGAACAAACTTCAAGGATCAAAACAAGAACATTAACTTTTCGTTGGTTGCATGGATCTAGACCGTATACTAAGGATTGAGCAACCTGCTCCTCTTACGGATGAAAGTTCATCTAATCAAATGAGAAACTTTGAGAAGTGGGATTGCTTAAATTATGTGAGTCTCATGATCATTAAGTGCAGCATTCCGGAAGCCTTTAGTGGCATAATATCTGAGGAGGTAAATGATGTCAATGAATTCCTTTCCGAAATTAAGAAACGTTTTGCAAAAAACGATAAGGCTAAAACAAGCACGCTTAAGCAAAGCTTGATTTCAATAAAGTATAAAGGCAATGGAAAAATAAGGGAGTACATCATGTAGATGTCTCACACTGCTTCAAAACTTAAGGAACTAAAACTCGACTTGTCTAATGACTTGCTCGTGCATTTGGTATTGATATCGCTTCTTGGACAATATAGTTAATTTAAGGTTAATTATAACTATCAAAGTAGAAATGGACTCTCAATGAGCTCATTTCATAGTGTGTAAGCTTCTTGCACAATTCAGTCAATTTAAGGTCAGTTGTAACTATCAAAGGAGGAAATGAACTCTAAATGAACTCATTCTATTTTGTGTGCAAGAAGAAGAAAAGTTGAAGCAGGAAAGAATTGAAAGTGTTCACTTGACAAACACCTCTAAAGATAAGGGCAATAAAAGAAATAAAAAAAATAAAGTTGTTAAGGGTTCAGAACAAAAGAAACCACATAAACACATTAATGTTGTTTCTTTTGTCAGAAATCTGGACATTTAAATAAAGATCATACATAATACCAACTAAAGCTACTGCTAAAATACCTTAAGAGCTTTTAACATACTTAAAGCTTAGTCTAAAGCATTTCCACATTTGGGGATGTCCAGTTAAGGCTAGGCTTTATAGGCCACATAAAGAAATTGGACTCCAAAACAGTCAGCAACTACTTTATTGGTTATTCTGAGCATTTAAGGGGCTATTAATTTTATGATCCCACATTTAAGTCAACTTTTGAAACGGGAAATGCAACATTTTTTGAGGATGTTGAGTTTGGGGGAGAAATAAGGTTAGAGATATTGTCTTTAAGGAAGAAGTTGAGGAATGATTGGTTTCGATTCCTATTGTTGCTTTTGACAATGTGCAAGTTTTTATGCATGTCATTGATCAACAAGCATATTCGGAACCTCAATTCGACAATATTGAAGAACCTCCCATCCAAAGTAAGGTAAATTTCAAAAGTACAAACTCAACAACCTCAATTACTAAAGCCATTAAAGAGATCCACGAGAAAAAGGGAAAAATGTTATTCCGGATAATTTAAATAGTATTTTTCCAAGAACATAAGGAAATAATGGAATTGTGGAAGATGGTCCAATCAATTCCATCAGGCCATGCAGGGTTCTAACTCTCAGAAGTGGATTGATGTCGTAAATAAGGAGTATAAGCATATGCAAGACAATAAAGTTTGGGATCTTGTCCCATTACCAGAAGGTGCGAAGCCCATTGGTCTTAAATGAAATTTTAAACCAAGAGTGATTCGAAAGGTAATGTGGAAAGATATAAAGTTAGTCTTGTATCTAAATGCTTTACATAGAATGATGGCATTGATTTTAAAGAGACTTTCCCTTTGGTTTCGATGAAAGACTCTTTCAGGAAAGTTAGGTTGTTGCACACTTTGACCTCGAGTTACATCAAATGGATACTAAGGCGGCGTTTCTCAATGGCGACATTGATGTGACGATCTATATGGTGCAATCAGAAAACTTTGTGTCAATAGACCCAAAGAATATGGTTTGCAAATTAAAGAAATCCATTTGTGTGCTCAAGTCGGCTTCCCATTAAGGGTAATACAAATTTGATCAAGTAATTATCTCATTTGGTCTTGAGATTAATGTTTTTGATGGTTGTTTGTATTACAAGTTCAGTGGGAGTAAGTATATTTTCCTGATTTTATATGTTGATTATTGTTTGCCACCAATGATATAGGCATGTCACATAAAATTGTGAGATTTTTGTCAAAGAATTTTGAGATTAAAAATCTTGGCGACGTTTCTTTTGTATTAGGAATTCAGATACACCGGGATTGCTCTCAGAGTATTCTTGAATTGTCACAAAAGGGCAATATCGATAAAGTACTTAAGAGGTTTGGCATGCAAGACAGTAAATCAGGGGACACCCCTATCATTAAGGGAGACAAATTAGTCTCAACTAATGCCCGAAAAGTGATCTTGAAGTTAAAGAAATGCAGAGGCTCCCATATAGTTAAGCTATAGGGAATCTGATATATACTCAGGTTTGTACGCGTCCAGATATTGCGTACATTGTTGGGATACTAAGGAGATATTTAAGTAACCCTGGGATGGATCGTTTGGAAAGCAGCCAAGCATGGGTTATAAGGTATTTAAAGAGAACAAAAGATTACATGCTCACATACAGAAAATCGGATCAGTTGGAGATCATATGGTATTATGATTTCGATTTTTGCTAGATGCCAAAACAGTAGAAGATCCATATCAGGTTACATCTATCTGCTAGTTGGAAGAGCTATTTCCGGAAGGAGTGCTTAACAAACACTTTAGCTTCTTTCACTTGGTAGCACAGTTTGTAGCAATTTTGGAGGCATCTAATTATGGAATATAGTTGCGAAATTTTATCACTGGGCTGCATATTCTGTATGGTATAGAAAGACCACTAAAGTTATATTGTGACAATAACTCAGCAGACTTATATTCCAGTAACAACTGGAGCTCAACTAAGTCAAAATACATTGACATATGTTCCTGGTTGTGAAGGATACAGTTCAGAGTGGACACGTGTCAATAAGAGCACATTAGGACAAACTCCATAATTGCGGATCCGCTTACTAAAGTATTACAATCCAAGGTCTTTCATGAGCACAATACTCATATGGGTGTTGTATTTATTAAGGATATTTGGTTTCAGTGGTAGTTTGTATTTTGGGTGCATTAGACACATTTACTGTCCTTTTGGATATAATTTAAAGTTAAAGTTATTTACAGCTGTATGGTTTCAGGTTTATTATCTCTGAACTCGTTTGAGGATGATCTCACTAAAGTTGGACCAGTTGGAAATAGGCATGTTGAAGATCACATTACATGTAATTTCCATGCTACACATCCATACTTGATCTATGTCATTCAGTTATGTCGATATACGTGACCATTGATAGGTTTAGTTACGATTAATGTAGCGAAAGCCGCTTTGATCCTATGTTGATATAATTGATGGACCGGATTGTTTGGGGATACATTCAATAATGATGGCAAAATTCTGAGTGCTCATAAGGTTATGATTGATACACAATTGTAAGGTTACACATATAGCCCAAGTGGGAGATTGTAAGGATTTTAATCAATCGTGTGGGCTTATATGTGAATTATTGTGTATTGAATAAAAGGTTATCAAATTTGGTTAAACACATTTAAAGTGATCTAACAAGGATTTGGTATATTGGGCTTTAATGCATCTAATTAATGTATGAGCTTTTATGTGTAGATATCAGGCCATTACCTAATTCATGATGGGCCGAATTAGATTAACTGGAAATTCAGTATATAAAATCGGTTATGGTCCCTGAATCGGACGTACTGTTCATTCTGTCTGACATCCCATCATCAAAGAGAAAATAAGGACTACGTATTGATTTAGAAGATCCAAACACCGCAATCGATCATCGTGAACCATATCTGATTAAGGTACGCTTCCGCTTCAGTTATTTAATTCTTGATAATTCAGCATGATGATTTTAGATCATAGATAAATAATTGTCTGTGATAAAATTTTCTAACATACCATCCCCTACTTGCCCTTTGTTTAAAGAAAAAAATAAAAGAGAGGACCTATGGCTCATGATATGAATGGACGCCATCCTCGTGTTAAGGAGAAAGAAAACGTTAGAGGATATGTTGGTTTATTTATGATTTTGAGGTAAAAAATAGTGGTTAAAAATTGAAGAGAAAATGGGTTTGATTAAAAAGTAATTTGAGAAATTGTGTAACTTATAAACTGATTTATAAATCAGTTCATTTTGTTTATCATACACTTGCTTAAATTGAAGACCTTCGAAAAATCAAAAGCCTTAGACTACCTAGTAATAACTAAAGCTTGAGTCGGCTATGCTCATGTATCATCATTTTATAGAAATGCATCACTTTCTATATTCTAAATATAAACAAATGTGATATTCTATGAAAATGTGTTACGTTGGAAAAAGAAAAAATTAAATTAATGTATATTTGAATATAAATAAATGTGATAAAACTCGTGCAAATCAATCATTTTGAAGAAAAATTATGCTAAAAATTATTTGGAGGATCACTTAATACAAGAATCTCAGTCTCAGTCATTTATTATGAGAAAATAGTTAGTAAGTGAAATTGGTTGATGTTAAAATAATTTAAGTTTCTTTTTTGTTACTAAATCCAATTTTTTTGCTTTTTGATTCATTTTTCGTATTTAATATTCATATTCTAATTTCAATTATAGTTGAAGAGTAGCGCATCTTAATTAAGCTTTGCGGATAATTAGTGTCGAATATCATTACAATTTAAAATGAATGTTATTCTCAAAAGAAAAAATATGATTGCTATTGGAAAATTAAGTAGTGCATTCATTTGTGTGTGTGTGTGTGTGTGTGTTGTGTGTGTGTGTGTTAAATTTCCATTTTTGTTCAAATTTTTTTCTTAGTTAACGATATGTTAACTAATAGACAATGATAAAAAAAATATATTTATTTCAGTAAGAGTTGAAATAAGTATGTTATGTATGATTGTTTTAAGTTAGAAATTAAAAAAAAATGGATTAATATAATTTAAAAAGAAAAATCATAAAAGTTTTATTTCATAATATGTCAATGTATGTTCTTTAATGCGCATATTATAAGAATTATTAATTAGTTGATATCAACTTTTCGCTACCAATGCATAAATTAAGTAAAATTTAATTGTTTCTTCATTTTTTACAAAAATTGGCATATTTAAAAAAATTATAAAAAAGAAAAAAAATATTAATTAATATATTGAAGTTTGAATAAAACATATGTAAGCAACACATTAAAAACGTAAATAGAAGTCAAAACAAATACAAAAAAGTGCAATTAAGTGCCAAATTTTGAGAGACGCGATACACTAAGGTATACATGTAACATTTCCTATTTTGATTAGTTTTGTATTTTTTAAAATTTCAAATTAAATAACATTTTGTGACAGAATGTTATTTGTAATATATTTTTCTATTTGATATGATTGTATAATTAATGTTATTATCAAAAGAAAAAAATATGATTGCTATTGAAAAGTTAAATGGTGCATTCATCTGTATCTTAATATATATAAAATGGTATGTATTAAATTTTCAATTTTGTTCAATTTTTTTTTTTTTTTAATTGAGTTAACTATATGTTCACTAATAAACAATGATAAAAAATATATTTATTCCAATAAGAGTTCAAATAAATATGTCATATCATCTTTTTTTTTATTTGATATGATTATATAATTAATGTTATTATCAAAATAAAAAATACGATTACTATTGAAAAATTAAATGGTGCATTCATCTGTATCTTAATGTATAAAAATGGTATGTATTAAATTTTCATTGTTGTTTAATAAATACATTTTTCGTATTTATCTTGACTTTAAATTCAGACAATTGTAAGTATTTTAGGATATGATATTGCTAATTATGTGTTGATTTTATTTGTTTTAGGAAAAAATCAAATTTGGATGTGTTTAGAGGAAAAACGAAAAAAAGGGATAGAAACCGTACAAAAAATGGCAAAGTGAGATTAAAGTGCAACCTTCCAAAAATTGAGGAACTCGAATTGGTATAAATGAAGACATGGGCTACACAATTAAATACTTAAGGATCAACTTGATTTGTTTGAAAAAATTGAGGTCTTAAAGTACATTTTCTTAATGATAATTGGGCCTTAAATATGATTTGAAATTGGACTCCTTGGGCTACAAGAAGACTCGGCTGAATAAAAGTAGGGCAGAATACATATATAAATTGATATATATATATATACACATATAAACTTCTTGTGGGAAGAAGGGAGATACACACAGCATTAAGGCAGCAGAAAGGAGAATATATACACAAATTAGGTGAGGCTCGAGGGGAATTTCTTCTAGCAACAAAGGCAGTACTTGGTAGAATTAATTGGAGGGAGGTGCTGGTCATATATATTGGAAATTGTTGTCGGTTGAATTCTTTTGGCAGATTAGTGATACATATAGGGGAAGAACACGGCTGGAGGAGATATACATATATACTTACGGTGACTTTGGGTTGAGGAAGAGAGAAGTGGTTTGGCTTTGGTGAGGAATTAATCGTGAAAAGGGAGAAACTGGTCGGCTGGTGGTGATTCAGGAAAGCCGAAGGTGGAAATTGTAGTGGACTGCTGGGAGCACAAAAATTAACATTGAAGGAGGACTTGGCTAATTTCATTGGAGAAGACTAGGCTGGAGAAAAAAATCAGAGGCAGCATGAGTCAAGTTCCTTTTGCATATTTAATTGGGTGATGGCTTTCTCTTATTTTACTTGTGATTCTTATAATAACTAGTTGCCTACCCGTGCGATGCACGGAATATATAATTCTTAAATCATAACTCTGAAAATATCTTGATTCAATCATAGCAAATAAAAAACATAATTTCAATAAAAAATGTTATTGAATTTGAAACTTTAAAAAAGACAAAACTATTCAAAATAAAATATTCTACATGTACACTAAGTATACTGCGCACCTCAAAATTTGGCATTCATTTAAATTTTTTATATAATTTCTTTTTTACTTTTTTTTACGTTTTTCTATGAAGATTTGCCCACCTCATCACCTATTTCCCTTTTAATATGTTATAATTTTTTATTAATTATATTTTTAATGTTTTGCTTACATATATTTTATTTTTCCTTATTTTTTAAACATGCAAATTTTTGTCAAAATGATGAAATGATTAAGCCTCCGTTTGGTAATAATGTTTGGTTTATAAATTTGTTTATTTATGATTTTGAGGTAAAAAGTAGTGAATGAAAATTGGAGAGAGAAAATATGTGTGGTTAAAAAGTTGATAGAAAATAATTAATTATTTTTGTAACATACGTATTGAAGAGCCTACTCATTTATTGACATATTAGGAAATAAAGTTTCAATAATTCTATTTATTTATTTTCAAGATATATTAATTCAATTTTTGCTTTCCTAACTTAACAAATTTATATAGCATATATTTATTTATTTTAAAATATATTAATCCAAATTTTTCATTTTCAATGTAACACATTTACATAAATATGATATGACATTTATTTATTTTAACACGTGTTATTGGATTTGAAACTTTAAAAAAAAAAAAAAAACTAATCAAAATAAAAAATTCTGAATGTACACTCAGGTACCGCATAACTCAAAGTTTGACATTTAATTAAATTTTTTATATAAAATTTCTTTTGACTTTTGTTTACGTTTTTCTCTAAAAATTTGCCCACCTGATCACCTATTTTCTTTTTAATATGTTTTAATTTTTAATTAACTTTATTTTTTAATATGTTGCTTACATATATTTTATTCGAAATTCAATATATTAATTTATATATTTTATTTTATAGATATAGATATAGATATGCTAGGCTAAATTTTTTTATGTATTGAATGAAGATGAAACTTGTTAATTATTTATTTCAATTCGATAACTATTAGTATAGGAATTTCTTGTGTTGTCTTGATTGATCTTGCATATTTTCCTGTTATTATTTGATTGATTGACCACCAATTAAATATATTGTTACTTTATGTAGTCTTGGATAAGTCATAATAAGTTGGAACATTGTATGATCAACATATGAACACTAAATGTTAGTAATAATACTATGACATGTGCAATTACATTGATAATTGTGTGATTTAATGCGTTCTAAACATTCGTATTCGGATTAGGAATAGATTCGTTTCATGTTTAGGACAGATTTAATTTGTCTTGGAAAAAAAATTAATTGAATTTGAATTATCGATTGTCAAGCAACACGTGAATGATTTAAACTATAAAATTGTTGAATTGAGATATATGGTAACAAGTTGATTCGAATTTCAATACATGCTCCACATTCATATTTTACTCCCAAACATTTGTTTTTATTTAATTTTTATTTATTGCAATTTTTTAGAATAAATAGACAAATAAAGCTATTTTTTTATTTATTATTTCAATTAACTGAATCGACGATAGACTGATAATTAGGACTGGACCTTATTTCTCGTGGGAACGATATTCTCAACTCATCACAATTATTACTTGTCAACGATCCCGTGCGCTTGCGGGAATTGCACGAACATTGTTCAATTTTTTTTTTTTTTTTTTTTGAGTTAACGATATGTTCACTAATAGGCAATGATAAAAAAATATATTTATTTCAGTAAGAGTTAAATAAATATGTTACATATAAACGCTTTACATTAGAAATTTAAAAAAATGAATTAATATAATTTAAAAAATAAATAAATAAAATCATAAAATTTTTACTTCATAATATGTCAATTAAATGAGTACATTTTTCAATGTACATATTATAAGAATTATTAATTAGTTGATATCAATTTTTTGCTACCAATGCATAAACTTAGTAAAATTTAATCATTTCTTCATTTTTAACAAAAATTGACATGCTTGAAAAATGATAAAAAGAAAAGAAGAGATATTAATTAATATATTGAAGTTCAAATAAAATATATGTAAGCAACATATTAAAAACGTAAATAAAAGTCAAAACAAATTTAATACAAAAAAAAAGCTATTAAGTGTCAAATTTTGAGAGATGCAGTACATATAACATTTCATTTTTTGATTAGTTTTATATTTTTGTCCATCCATATTGCAATGTTGGTCGACGCCAGTTGTAATGGTTGAAAATAGTGATCCAATGGACAAAGCCTATTTTTATGTGTTCTTATCTCTCTCTCACCACCCCTTGGGAAGGAGACGAGCCAAAGACGACCTGCATAGCAAGCAAGCAAGCAACCTATTAAGGGGGCTCAAGGTATAGAACTTGCTTAATTCCCTAGTAGCGAAGGAAAAGGGTAGGGGTCTTGTATAGTCATTGTCGACTAGTCAATAGGTCATCAACATAAATTAGCATAAATTAGCAAAGTCTTGAAAAATTCTAGTACCTTCTACTTTCATCGATATTGTCCTGGTGTTCGCAACACCTCTCATTGCTGAATCGACTATTTAGCTCCTGTTTGAGATCTATTATTTGGAAAAAATTATGGTTTGAAATAGTATTTTTGGGAGGATGCGTGGTTAAAAAATATTTGAAAAGTAAAAAATGATAAGTTTGATTAAAATAGATTGTTGAGATTGAGTGTTGAATAAATTTGATTTGCAAATAATGAGGGCCAAACAAGGACTTAGACAGTCTTCTTTTCTCTCTCTTTTTTTTTTTTTTTAAAATCAAAATCAATTACCGATTTGGTTTCATTAGCTAATGTGTTTGACAAACATGTTTTTTCCTACACAATTTTTCAAATCACTTTTTAACCGCACACATTTTCTCTATCCAATTTTCAACCACACATTTTACCTAGAAAATACAAAAAAAATATGTTTTTAAATAAAAAACTTTTAACAAACAGATGCGTGACATCGCAACTCTTTCATCTATTTGATAAATTTGAACCGAAAGTGCGATATCTCATACTGCAAATCACTGCACCAAATCTAACGGGAGAGGATCTCGCTATAGAAGGACAACACGACTTTCCCAACTCTTCGTCTCCTCCACTCTGTAAAATTGTTTCAATTTCTCCCCAAATTCTCTCTATACATAACGCATACACTTGAATGTCGTCCGTGGATATTCATCCTGCCGGAGGCGGTGGTAGTGACCAACGGCATTACTACTGCTACCAATGCGAGCGCACTGTCACCATCCCACCCTCACCCAACGGTGAACTCAATTGCCCTAATTGCAACAGCGAATTTCTAGAAGAATCCGACACCGCCCCACCCTCAAACCCTAACACTTCCGACTTTGATGACGATATCAATAATTCCTTTTTCTCTGATAATTTCCATCCCTCCGCGGCTTTTGGAAGGTTCCCGTTCATTTTCTCTTCCTCATCCTCATCCTCGACCTCTGCGACCCCTGGTGGTGCCTCCTTTCCAGCCGGACTAGGACTGGAAGATCTCTCCGCCTTCTTAGGAGGTGGCGAAACTGACCGATCGGGTCGCTCTCCCAACGAATTCGACCCATTTACCTTTCTTAACAACTACATCAGCAACCTCCAATCCCACGGAGGGAATGTTCAACTTGTTTTTGAGGGCTCTGATGGGGGCGAAGGAGTAGATTTCCGGCTTCCAACGAATCTCGGTGATTATTTTATTGGACCAGGTTTGGAACAATTAATTCAACAACTCGCCGAGAATGATCCCAACCGATATGGCACACCACCTGCATCGAAGTCTGCAATGGAAGGGCTTCCGGTTATAAAGATCACGGAGAAGATGCTGAGCTCGGATTCATCCCAGTGTGCCGTGTGCAAGGACAGCTTTGAGTTAGACGAGGAGGCAACGAAGATGCCATGTAAACATATATATCATAAAGATTGTATCTTGCCATGGCTTGAGTTACATAATTCTTGCCCAGTTTGTCGATACGAGTTGCCCACTGATGACCCAGACTATGAAAATCGGAAAACGGGACAATCCAATAGTAGTAGTAATACCAATAGTAACCATAACATTTCAGGCTTGGGGTCGATTGGTGGGGAGCAGAATGGAAATAATACTAATGCACCATCGCCGAGAACAGTAGAGAGAAGGCTTAGCATATCACTACCGTGGCTTTTGAGAGGGATGGATTCTTCTGCTGAGACAAGCAACAGTGGAGGAGCTGGGGTAATGATGGAGGGAACAACAGCACCAATAACAGTGGAGGACCAAGTGCGGGTTCTGGAGGGGAGCAGGAGAGAGACGACCTCGGCTAAAGTATGTTGGTTCTGCAGCTTTAATCCTTTTTCTTTAGCTTTATTTTCCATTTGTTTTTACTTATCTTGTATATTATCTAATGCTGTCATACAATGCAATGTGGTTGATATTGCTGAAGGAAATGAAGAGTAAGTTCAGTTATCATATATAAATGCTGTTCATTTATTTATCATGGTTTTAGCATGAAAAACTATCTTTAGATTTTCTGGGCTGAAGATGGTTTTGTTAAATAATGCAACCTGGTTTTCTAATCTTGAACATGTCTTACTACTTAGTCTGGTATACATTTGCAGTAATTGATCAATGTTTGTTGATGAAAAGTTTGGTGAAATGATATTTTTCACCTCAACTTTTCAAATTCAGTTTGGTGAAATGATATTTTTCACCTCAATTTTTCAAATTCAATCTCAACCATCCATTTTTAGTCAAACCCACAATTTTTGACCTTTCAAACATTTTTAAACCACACATTCATTAAAAAATATATATATATATACACAAAAACTTATAAATGTTACATTACCAAACTGGCTATTAGTTTCACTTGCTCATATGGTGGATACAAGATTCTTCCCCATCTAAAATGAAGCCTAATTGCAAATGAAATTTAAGATTGTCTATAATAATGTTTCTCAATTAGTTTAATTTTTAAGTGCCATAATTATTTATTTATTATTATTTATTTATTTATTTTGGGGGTGGGGGTGGGGGTGGGGGTGGGGCATGTCTTGTTTTGCAAGGAAATATTTCGAATACTAGTTGGAATTTATAACCTCTAAAATGTTGATAAACTGAAACGATGCTTAGCATTGCTGATCATCAGGCTACGGAGAAAAAAATCTCTCACTCAACTAATTGTAGATTTTATTTTTATTTTCTTTTTGTTTCTTGATTTCTAGCTCCTTGTTTGATAATAAGCCCCTGTTTGTAGAGATTAAAATCAGAATTTTAGCGAATTTTGATAAAAATTGATGAGATGTGTGGTTCAAAAGTTGTGAGACCCACAAAATATATAGTTGTGATTAATTGTTGATTTTAACGTTGATAAAAATCTGATATTTTATAGAAAACAAACAGGCTCTAAAGGCTGATATAAGTATAAGTCAAATTACATATATCGTTAAGACATTAAACATTTTATGTGTTGGTTGAGGTGGGTGGGCCTTGCTTTGGCAGTTAAGTTTGTCTATTTCTCATACATATCCTGTAGAGTTGTGTTCTTGCATGTAGATTTGGATCTTTAGATGAGGCAACAAGGCGAGGCATAAATCTCAAAACAAACCAGTCTAATAATTTTAGAATTGAAAAATAAAAAATGATAGTAAACCTTAAACCATCTTAAAAGTTCATAATTAAGAGCCTTTTTGGTAATGGTGGTTTTGGAGGATTTTTGCATTTTTTAGGGGATGTGTGGTTGAAAAAGAGTTTAGGTAAAAAAAAAAAAAAAAACTTGAGGGACCAAATAGGTTCCAAACAAACTTTTTTTTTTTTTTAAATAATTGAAGTCTTAAATGTAATGCCATATCAAAATATTTGTATATTACTAGACTACGATCATTGAGATCCTTCTTATCACTGAGAGTTCCCCTTTCTTTATAATCATATCTTTCTTTTCACTGCGCCTTCCCTTCCCTTTTCCAATTTCTTATGAAGGTACAAAGAACAAACTTTTCTTATAAAGGCACAAAAAAGAAATAAAAAATACAGAGACGACAAGACAAATATAGAGAGAAAGAATGAATAAGTGTTGTAGGTCTCTGTTATCAGTCTTCTATCGTTAAAAAGTTGCAATGGGTTTAATGTAGTTTAATTATAGGAGGCTATGGCATGCTCAGTGGCAGAGAGAGGTGGATCAGAGTTGGCGTGCTTGCTTCATTCCCTCCCCCCCCTTTTTCCCTTTAAAAAAAATAAAATAATAATAATAATAATAATAATACTAAATTATTGATTTTTAGAATTAGATTGTTTAAAATAGCCCCGTATAAACCTAAAATGTTCTAAAATATAAGAAACCAACCTAAAAACTGAGGCCAACAGTAAGAAGTCTAAAAAGGACAAGACAATGAGAACACATCTCAATAAATTGATTCTCACGCCTTTGAGTTGTATGCCTCGGTAAATCGAGCCTTGACCAATGGTGCTGGAGCTTTAAGCTTTGAATTGCTTAATGAAAGCCTTACATGAACAGTTCCTCAAGGAGAGTGCATTTTATAGTAATAATAATGCTTCCATCTCATGTAGGTTCAGTTGGCCCTCCAGATTATGAAGGCCAAATGATTTGATAGTATATCGCAGTGTGCATGACCTTGGTTTTTGTCATGCTATTTCCTGGCAATTTTATGGTAGCTGGAACTTGATTAGATGGGATTGTTCTAACCCATTGAGTTCTTAATATCGTCTCTGTTTTGACAGGGAATAGCGGAGAGAGGTTCTCTCTGTATGTACCAAATTCAACACAGGCGATGCAAGACGACTTCAGTTCCAATTTGTCAAATTTTGAACATATTTATTGTTATGTCAGACTTTTTTTTTTTTCTTGAAATTGAGATACTTGTACCAGTGAAAGAAAATATTTTGTATATAAAGCTGAGTAATAAAATTGGAGCAACTAGATAATAACCTTAGCTCTGCATATTGATTCAGTTCCTGATGCTATTGAAATGGATAATGTTTGATTCCAAGAATTGCTACTCGAGCACAATCCCAAAGAATTTCTTGTACCAACTTTTGTCTGAAAATACATATTTGAAAACATTATAATTTCCAAATAATTTAGCCTATATTCGGCGGCAGGGATTTAAATCAAAATTTAAATTACACAAATTTTTCAGATCAATTTTTAATCATTCATATTCTCTCTCTAATTGTTAAACAAAACATTTTACTTATAAATTTCAAATAAACCAATTTAAACTACAAACAGCAGTGGCCAACAGTGCCTTAATTATCAAAGTAGATCATTAATTTAACCAAAGTTGTGGGACTCCGCAGTTACAACATTCCCCTATTCATATTACTGTCATATTTTTAACTGAACTTAAAATTTTATTCGAACGTGTAATGAGTTACTGGCCTCATTTTCCAGAACCAGAGGTGAAAGCCACCACCACAGTTCACTACTGGTAGAAGGAATTAATTTAGACAGTAACTGCAACAGAGGATGTCGAAAGAGCAATCTCAACACATTACAAATTCCACAACAAAGATTGGCACCCCAACAATTTAAATAACTCAATACTATTAATTTAATTAACACAAGCCAAGAATCCGAGCTACAAATCTGCAAAAATGATTATTCTGGAAAATTGGAGTCCCAAGTGTTTCAAGAAAATAAAATAGTGTTCTAGCTAATTTATCCGACGACTTGTCACTCGCATCCGCAGTCCAGGCAGGGGAAGGGATTTTGGGGGGGGGGGGGGGGGGGGGTTCGATCACCACCTATTTTTGGGTGGTTTGACTTTGTAAATTCTGACTATCCAGTTAGACGTCGTAAATGCCTCTTCCAAGTATTCAAGCTTTATGTCTTTATTTCCTATTTCCACTCCCCTAGCTCGATCATATCTGTCATAACAAATCAGGATTGCATTAGCAGTTTATTTAGGACATAAAATCATTATATCTTCGAGAACCAAATAATCAACAGTATTCTAACGGTAGAAACGGATAATTATGTAGAAGAGGATAGCAATCACATCTTTGCCATTGCCATCTTCTATTATAAATTTTTATGTGGCGCCCAGAGCACCATGTTGAGTAAAAGCTCCCGTAGCCGGTTGACCAAAATGAGGATCCCACTATTTTTCTATTATTTCTTTCTGCGATATCCTTAATAGCTCACAAATTGCAAATATGTTCATAATAAAAGAGAACAGAGAGCGACATTCAAACTAATATTAAGCCCTTGTTTGATAAACCAACTTTTTCATAAAATTTACTACTTTTTTCTACAGTAATCAATCTCAACCATCCAAAAAAGAGGCCCACAATTTTTTACTTTTCAAACCACTTTTTAACCACACGATTTCCCAAAACTCACCCCCCCCCCCCCCCCCCCCCCCAACAAAAAAAGTTGGTTTATCATACAAGGGCTAAGTAGAAATGTTATACATCACAAACCAGTAAGGGCCAGTTGCAATAGAATTTTTTCCCCCAACAAATATATTGACTTCTCAAGTCTCAGTGCCACAGAATATTAAAAGATCTATTTTTGTTGCCAGTCTGAGACATCCAGCAGTCCAGATATGCGTGGTGGATCAATGATGGCCAAATATCATCAAACTTCGCAACAACAATCAATCTAAAACACGAAATAACAACAGACAGAGAGCGAAAGGAAAAAAAACACCATCATACCTATCTGAGCATAAATATAATCCCTAGAAACACGGACACAACATTGACAGGCCGACACGTGATTTTCAAAAATAGGATATGGACGAGTCTATCTAATTTCTTTAAAACTTTACATTTATTTATTAAATTGTAATACAGGACATGAAAGATGACACATATACATTGGACACGAGGAGTTTCTCTAAAGTAACCCTTGAGTGTCAAAATTTAAAAAAGTACATTAAAAGATAGAACACGACACATGTCTTGTCTGACACACGTCCTTCAGTGTTTGAGGAGCCAGTGCCCAACAAGACACACAACACTTGTCAGACAAGTATCCAGATGCCAAAAAAAGCACAATCTTATCAATCTACGCAGACTTCAACTATAAGGATTTGTGTAACTCCTCGACAATAGTGTATATTACTCAGGTCCATGCCAATGGCATGTTCCAAAAAATAAAAAATATGGTGGAGCAATTCGAAAATCCATTATTGTTCCATCACCCATTTCAGGTGTTGGCAGGTCTACTACCATGGAAGAGAGAGTTTGCTTTAGCCTTCAGCTTACTCATCAATAATTGGTACTTGATAAAAACAAGGAGCTTTACCATTACATTACAATTGAGAAATAGGGAGAAGTGTATGCAGGACCCTGCCCCATCCGTCTCGGCAATAGTGGCAACAAAGTACAATATTTGTGAGCCATGGTTTTCAGGTTTTTTATTGACATGCTAGGTTACTCCTGCTTTACTTGAAGCATTATCCTGCTTATACCTTAGTGTGTGTTCGTCGGCATATTAAAGAGGGGAGAGAAGATTTTTTGTTGTTTTCGAAGTAAAATGTGTGGTTAAAAATTGGAGAGAGAAAATGTGTGGTTAAAAAGTAGTTTGAGAAATTGTGTTGTTTAAATTGTAGTTTAAACAACAATTTAAATCTTGTCAAAAAAAAAAAAAAACAATTTAAATAGGAAGCCTTATTTGTATACTGTTTCAGGTTTTTTAATCAACATGCTAGTGCATTGCAGCTTCACTTAAAGCATTATTCTGCTTACATTAACATGTGATGTGAATAAAAATATCATTTAATATTATATATTCATAGATAGGAAAATGACTTCAATTTTATCATACACGAGTAGTTACTCTCAAAGAACATTAGCAAAATGGAGAAGGTAAACAGTTTACTTACCCAGAAGGTTTGCCATACTCTGTTGTCAGCTCACCAAACCGGTAGTAAGAAAGCTTGTACCTAATAACCAACGGGAAATGAGAAATTTACATAACCAAATAGGTTGTTAAGAAAAAAAGGAGACGAGGAGGCCGTCTCGTGCACTATCCATCTCACTAGCACTCAATGGTTCTGAATGTTAGAAACATAATTGGAATTAAATTGTGAAGTAGAGCAACAAATCATAATATTGTCACAGTTGAAATGTGTGCCTCACAGAACTGAATCTAGTAGCACATCAAAAGAAGTACATTTATTTATTTTCATTGATAAGTACCATTCCAAGAAAATATTATGTACAACACTATAACTGACACCATTTATCACGTAAGCTAAATTTCTTAATGAGAAACTACAAGCCTTAAAAGATCCAAGCGATTTATTCAATACATCATAGCCAAAATATAAATGTATAAACTGAAAAGTTATACAGGATAACAAAATGCAAGCTAAAATTGTACAGTCTGAGATATGATTACTGGACATGGCTTATCGAGCAAACATTTTTTTACTGGTGGAGAACTAATACAGATCCACAACTCATAGGCACATACTGAGTACAAGAAAATAACTGCCTACATGCTGCTCTGCTCTTCAATTATGCCAAAGCTATACTGATCTACAATTATCAATCACAGAAAGACTTTAGTCCTTAAGAGCGGTTGCATCATGATCTATCCATGGCTATTTTTTATTTATTTTATTTTTTTCGTGTGCGAGCATGTGACGTCACACTTTTAATTTGTTAAGATAAAAAGAGCATTTTCAACATTCACGTACATTTGTGTTCTAGCACTTTGTTAGCTGTACACTGATTAATCCTCATGAAGTTGTAAGAAAAAAAAGGCATATGTGCAGCAAATATTAGGATTTTCCATTGGCTCTAATGTTGTAAATATGTCACAAAGACGCATTGAAGGTGACCAAACTAAATGACACTGTTGAAGGAACTAGGATTGGTGTGAACTCAAGATACTAAAACCATGTTATATACCATACGCCTATGATGCACCGACATGGGACATGGTCATGTCTCATGACTCGTGAGTCCAATAGGTCAACACGATATTCCAATAAAAGTAGGACACCACGTTGGGGACACAATTATATTTTCATTTATATTTTTGGAGTTTTTTCTTTAATTTTTTAAGGTTCTACATTTTTTGTTTTCATAGTTTTTTTAATTAATTATAGTGTAAACAAAAGGTATATATTTTAAACTCAAATGTAGTAGGTTCCATTTATCATCAAGAATCAGAAAATTATATAATGACCATTCAACTCTTCAAAGAGAAGGGTCCCACTAATATTTGAGAATTGCTCCCCTTCTAAACACAATTGCACCTCTTTCTTGTCCTTTCGCCTTCCCCATTGCATAGACTAGGTTTTAGTTACAGGCTTACGGCTGCTGGAATATGAAGATATAGCAGATCTTCACGCCAGTGAGCCTACCGTATGCTAGCGACATCCAATCACCAGATTGACGCCACTGACTTGCACTTCAGTCCTTTCTTTCTTTCTTTTTTTTTTTTTTTTTAATTGTGAAATCCGGCATGCCGGAGAAGTTGCCATGGCGTGCTTACAGTGTGTCACAGACTTGTCCGGAACTTAAAAAAAGAGGGAAAGAAATGGACAAGCCACCTGTTTGCGGCATGTCGATAGTGCCAAAAGCATGTCAGTGCATCATAGTCAGATGCTAAGGCCAGCAAAGTTTGGTTTTAGAAAGTGATAAATGATAATAAAACTGTACACATAAACTGCAATTTAGTGACTTACACGTGGTATAAGGCCAAGTGCATAAAAGTTGGAAGATTCCCACCTACATGAGTCCATGACTGCATGAATTTGCAGCACTAGGTGTGGTTGGGATTTGATGAGTTATTTTCGGTGTGTGTTTGTCGTTGTTTGGATAAGTGGGTGGGGATCTAACATCTGCAAGTTGGTTTAAACATAATCTATTTGCAGAGAATTACATTCTCAGAACTACAATATCCATCTTTTCGATAGACCACCGAGGGACAAAAATCCCTCATCCAGAATTTTTTACTGAACTTGTGCTTGTGTACAAAAAACTGATACTGTTGTAATAAGTGGCCGGAACTGGTCAGCAGCATTCATAAATGAAAGAGGATACAACTAGAACCAGATACACTACATCAAAACACGAGACTTCAAATACACAATCTAATGAGTGGAAAAAATCAACTTACATTAGACAGTTCAACATCTTTGGAGCTGCACCTTTGTCAACGCGATATTCACCATTAACAAGGTAATCTGGTTCCTTGATTACAGGAAAGACTCCACCTCCAATCCTTACCATCCACAAAAATCTAGCACCAAAGTAGTCCATACAATTTGTGAGTGCAGCAGAGAATAAATCAGAGAAAAAACTAGCAAAATGAAAATAGTAAAAGAAATAAACAGAATAATTGATAAACATTACTTCAGAAAACGAGAACTAGCAACTGTATACAGTACCAAATATGCTATTTGCAAGGCACACTGGCCAAAAATTATGTCAGTCTAACCAGTCGCAGTGGCGTAGCATGTCAATTTATTATTTGAATTTTTCAAATGGGCCAAGTGCTTGGTCACCACGACGATATTTAACATATAGCAAATTTCAGTTTTATAATTTCCTTAGCTTAATCTATAGCAAGGTGCTATCCTAAGTTTTTTGAAGTTGGAATTTATGATAACTCTATATAAAAGTTTCAATTTTTTATAATAAGTGATCTTTGCATCCACAGTTAAATCCAATAAATTTGGTACATGTTTATTTTTTATTTTTTTTATAGCTATAATCTGTTTTAGAAACTTGTCTATAAAACATAATAAAAATGAACTTGGATATACTAAGACCTGTTCAGACATGGTAAAAGGCAAAAATATAAACTGAAACAAATGTCTTCATATAGAAAATAAATAATCCTTGAGTATAGAATTAAATCCTTACTTGTTAATATCATCAGAAGAATAGCCAGTAACACCTCCAAATACCACTAACACATAATCTACATCTAGTGATTGCATTATGTCATATGCTTCATCCTCATAAGATGACATTGCACGTCCAACAGTAGCAATGTGTGTGTTATTCCAGGTGTTATTGTCAACAATCACTG
Organism: Ligustrum vulgare; assembly: GCA_963555705.1. Lineage (NCBI taxonomy): Eukaryota > Viridiplantae > Streptophyta > Magnoliopsida > Lamiales > Oleaceae > Ligustrum > Ligustrum vulgare. The sequence goes on from OY743179.1 coordinate 8,616,432, forward strand.
TTCTGTTCCCCATGGCAGTGATTTGATAGCCATAATCCCACCATGACATCACCTTGGCATCTGGAGGAGTGTTCTGCCTAAGCCAGAAGTACGCTTCACGGTAATCATCAAAAATGACCCGGTTCCCATGGGCACCCCTTGCAGCTAAGACAATTGAAGGAGATGAGTATGCCTCTGAAGTGACCCACGTACAGTGAATAGCGTATCTACTCAGCAAGTAAAATGCACCGAGAAGCAATGCAATAGCACCATTTCTTTGGAATGGTAGTGATTGATCCAGTGAACCCTGGTTACACAACATAAACGAGTAAAATTGCTAGCTTACCAGCACCACAAGGAATATTATATAGAAATTACTGAGAAGCCAGAAAGACACAAGTAACATTAACATCTGAGACCTCATTAGCAAGTTAGCTGCCGAAAGTACCTATGCATTTATTTTCTAGCATCCACTAGATGGAGGTAAAACTGCCCCTCAGAAGAGCATATCCATGTATTGCATTTAAGATAATGTAGAGAAAGAAACAAAATATGATACATGGTACTTAGACAAATCATGTACTTTGTTATTCATTATCAGTAGTAGTAGCCAAATTGGTAGCCTTCTGTACTGTTGCCAAACCCAAATTAGGATGGACCCCTGGCACTTTTATCTATCCAATGAAGTAAATAATCACATGCCATGAATGATTTCTCAATAGCATTCTGCACAAGGAAAAAGTTGAAAGAGGTAAAGAAGAGGAAGACGTTCTCCAGAATGACGCTCACACAATCTAACCTAGAAGCATTTATCTGTCTCCATATTGAAGTAGAGATACAAGTCACACGTCCTGATCGTGCTTCATATAATGTACATCATATAATGTACAAAGAGATTAATTATCAACTATGAGATAATATCTGATACATTTATTCCTTTTGGCTTAATCGTGGAAAAGAATGGGGATAATCTCTTGAAAAGATAACTCTATAATTCTTTGGTCAAATATTTCTAGTTATGTCATTTATTTCTGATTAATCATGTGGCCCATTAACAATATGTCCACTTCGAATATCTAACGTCATTTCTATTGTACATAATTTCTGCTTACTTATCTTTCAATTTTATAAACAAAGTAGTTAAGACAGAACCTGTAATATTGTTTTCAACTACAAGTAATTAATTCTAGAAACCCGGCGGTTGTACCTTCAATTTGAGTAATTACATGAACATTAAGTCTTGAACAATACGACAACAGGAGGTCGAGATAAAATGCAGAAAACAAGTGGCTTAACTCTTAAGAAATATCAAATGCAAAGTAAGAAATATGAAAAATTGGCAGGGGCTTCTCTAAAGACATTCTATTATCCAAAATTACCTGGTAAAATACATTTTGTACATAAAGATAATTTATTACACTTGCACTTGAGAAATAGTTTACGCAATCACCAGAGCTTTCTGTATGCAAGTTAACATTTCCATATATCTCAAGTCATACTAGAAAATAAACAAGGGTTTGAATAAGTAGTGACGTGTGTTTTTAAAATTGGAGCCAAGTCCTTGTTGGAATGAAAAGCTAACTTGAAACCCATGAATGTGCACAATTTCTTCACAAATAAATGTAAAATTGTACAGAATTTAAAGAAGAATTCAGTGCCTTCAAAGACCTTTAGTTTCACGATGCATTTTCAAGCCATAGGTATTGAATCAATTAGTTTCTAGGTGTGATAACAGTTCTCTTCTTACTTACTTCTTCAGTTTTCAGTAACTCATGCCAGTAGTTGGACCTATAAAGTTCGCATTTGTGTCATGTACTTTACACATCAATCATGCTGTCTGTCTTCTGATTTACTTATTTAAGTAAATATCTAATGGTCAGACGATTCTTATCTATTTGGATTAACTGGAATTTTTCCTATATATCCTAAATTTTAAGTAAAACAGAACCACTGTACAGATTGGAACAAGAAACGCTTTTTGTAGCTTGATGCTTGTAATTTCACAGCTGTCAATAGAAGAATATAGAAAAAGAAGAGAAGGGAACTTGAGTACTAGCATACCTATACTACACTAGTGATATCTTTTTTAATGCAATGGCAGAAGAGGGGTGCATCAAACAAAAATCCTTATCAAATAGAACTCTGAAAAAGCTTTACTCAAATACTTTGTAGACTATTATACTGAAAGAAACATCCTGTGAATCCCAGTTACCTACCTTGGAAGAAGCCTTGCTGCTAGTTGTTCCTTTGCCAGAGGCACTGTGAGAAGCTTTGCTCTTTGCCCGCACCAACTGCGTTAAATTCTTAATGGTGGCTGAGACTGCAATGGCACTAATAAGACATACTGCAGGTGTAGCAACAAGAATTAGCCGGACCATGACTCCAGCAAAATACATGCTTGTCAAACCGTACATCACTATAAATATTGTGGCATCTGACAACCGTTTGAAGCAGAAATACAAACCCGCTGGGAAAAGGAAAAGCAGTATATGAAAATCAAACATGAATGATGACCATGCTGTCGGTTGGTGCTCAGATACAGATGCAATTATGGGAATGTGATCCTTGGCATAAGTTGGATCCAAGAGAGAGTAAAATCGTCCTGTCCATGGAGAGATATAACCAGAGGCAGTACCAACACCCAGAGCAATGGCACCCAAACCTACTGCACAGGTCACTGTAATCCTCAGAAATGTGTCAAACAACTTTGGATCATTCAGCAAGTGCTTGACCCAATCCAGGAAATAAAACACCTATAAAGGAAGTTGAAAGTAGCACATAAATGACAGATACCAAAAAATGGAACAAATTCATCTCCAAGTATAGATAAGAGGGAAAAGAACAAAATGAGAGCTAAATTATGTATAACTTATTAAGGCTGTGTTTGACAAATAGTTTATAAACGGTTATTTATAAATATTGTTTATAAATGACAAAGTGGCAACATTTAGCTGTCCTTTTTAAAAGTAAAAAATGATGGGCAGAAAGCCTGGGCATGGTTCCATATAGTTTTGGACTCCAGGGAACCAATCCAAGAAATGACGGTTCTTTTGGGGAGGAAAAAAAAATCGTGGAATCTTTTCGTAAAAGAAGAACTGGACCATTTGGCTTTGGTTCCATAAATAAAATTTTCAAACTAAGTGGCTAATGTTAACATAAGTTGTATCACTATTTGACATATATACAAATAAACATCATTCATCATTCAATAAAAAAAGATAAGTTCAAAGTGACTCCATCATTGTTACAATCACTACTATCACTAGCTCCATCATTTTGCCATATTGGTTACAAAGCATATAATAATTTTGTGACTTCATTTTTTGTGGATTCAACCTTATTGGAATCATACAAGATACCAATACAACGTACAACAAATTTTATTTTTTATTTATTTATTTATTTGTAAATTTATATTTTTTTAAAAATTATAAATTGTGTTTGGCTCAATCGGCTCTGGTTCCAGTTCTGAACCTAGAACCAGAACCGGAACCGGATCCAGATCCAGATCCTGAACCAATGGTTTTTTATTTTTAGAACCAGAATAGTTTAAAATTTTGAAAGAACCGAACCGCCGGTTCCAATTATTTTGTCCAGCCTTAGGTGGAAATATTTAACCAACCAAAATTGTTGATTTTTCAAAAAAATTGACGAAAAAATGGTCCAATGAGATGTCAAGTGGCAATTTATAAATAAAATTTATAGACAAAACTTTTACCGAACAGAGGCTAAACCGCTTCATATAAGCAAAGATCCACAAAGAAAATAGAAGGAAAAAGTGAACAAAAATATCTTGCAGTTGAATTATACCTATTTTTCTACATTTCTCTCATAGTTAGATCCCGTTGGAAAAATCCATGAGATCGACCTCTATGCGTGCACCTTACATGATCTTGAAATGCTTGCGTGTTAAGGGTTGTTGCTTATACAGATCATGTAATGAATAAATGTTGCCACTGTAAACACAATTCAAATTGTTGTTTCCGCAATACAATAGAATTGCGAATTAAACTAAATTGTGAACAAACTGCTACTGCTTGCTTTCTGTAACACGGAGTTCTGAATTAACTCCTTTACAAACTAAAAAGCAGTCTTCTCTCAGATTCTACATAATAAAGCAAAATGAGGATTTTACCGAATTCTCAACCTTCCTTTACATCGCGCTTTCCTTTCCTAGAGGGGGAGGGGGTATTCTTAAGAAACAGGGAAACAAGAAAGAGATACCTGCATCAAGAAAAACACTCCCATTGCTGCCATATGTTCTCCAGACTGCACATGCTGGAAGCCCACAAAACGAATTTGCATTGCAAGCAACATTCCCAAGATATAAGTGCAATTATAAGCTACGTACAACCTCATTGAGTATCTCCCAGTAATCAATAGAACCATCACATATAGCGGGATCAAATTAATTATGAAAACATAACCACCCCAAGCTGAAACCATATAGAAGTACCCAAAAGCAGAGGCAAGGGCAAAAGCAAGTGACCCCGTATTCACAGCCTTGACAAATAAATAGAAAGTGAGCAACAGCGCGAATATAGCAACCCCCTCATTATCATATGAACCTGCAACCGACCTTGAGATGTAACCAGGGCAAATGGCAATCAACACAGCTGCTACAAGCCCAGCCCCCGAGTCCCATAACTCTTTCCCAAAAAAGTAAGCAACAAGAGTGGTGTTTGAGGCAAAGAACGGGGCAGTGAGTACACAAACTTCACGAATGTGGATGGCAAACCTGGAGGAAGATACCAACACTTTGAGAATGCAATATAAATAAAAAAAATTGAACCGTGATGGATTGCATTAGAGACTTTGCGAGGTATAAAATAATATATCGTAACTGCAAATTGGAATGCAACTTGAAAAGGAACCCATGATATTGCAGAGTTATCAAGCACAATTGCGAAGGCTTAAATGCTGAAAGTGTCTCAGATGTACAAAAATATATGCATACTCACATACATGTACGTAGATGTATACACACACACACACACACATATGCACAGGCACATACACGTTAACTGTCCATGCATTTATTCATTTTCGGTAAGATATAAATATAAATACACGTATAAAAAATTGTAGATAAATATTTCAAACTGCTATAAATAGTTTCAAAATTATGATTATTCTTGCACTTATGAATATCACTAAGCCTTTCGACTAGAAAATTAATTTATCAGCTCTTTCTTATTTCTTAAATAAATCCACTTCGTGTATGTGAGAATGCCCAAGAAACATAATTGTTCACCACGTGTTCTCCTAGAAAATATATAGAACCAGAAACAAAGTACAAGGAAACCATAATGAGAGCGGGACTGTTAATGAACAAAAGATAAACGTAAAGAAGAAGAAGATGCCAAGATGGATATGTGGTCATACAAGAATGAATAAGATAAAAAACTAGAATATAAGCCAACAAGTGGAGTAAAAATTGAAGGGAAGGACAGCTTGGTTGTGTCATGTCTTATGCAGACTTCAATAGGCCCTAGTTTATAAGAATTAGTGATCTCAATAGAACAAATTATAACAGGGAGGAATAGACCAAAACACATGTAGTCTCCTACAGCTAAGAATTTAGTTGCATTGGATCTTTCAGCGGATGGGGAGATCAATTGACTGGAGTGGTGAAAAAAGAATAACGTATCAGAGTCCAAATTTATTGAAAATAAGACTTAGATAGTTGGTGGTGTCCTTGATTATCCAAAAACTCTTCTATTTGCAACTTAGACATACAAGGTAAAAAATTTAAAGCTTGTTTTTTATTTTACTAGTTCGTACAAGGAATACATATGTTTGGCCCCCTTTTTTTTAGGAATAATGTAGTTTTGATTCTTTTGAATAGTATTTTTGGAAGAATGTGTGGTTAAAAAATGTTTGAAAAGTAAAAAATGGTAGGCTCGACTAAGATGGATGGTTGATATTAAGTGTTGAATAAATTCGGTTTTAAAAAAAATGGAGGCCAAATAGGGGCATATTGACATTATCATTTTTTTCTTCTCCATCCTTTCTTTTGCAAATTCAACAATCGTCATTGTGAATTTTGTAGGAATATAACAAAATCAGCATCATCTTCACATTTCAGGATTGTGAGATGTAATATAATAAATGCACAGAATCTCAAGAGTTTATATATATATATATATATATATATATATATATATATAATAAATTCTCAAGTACTTAAAAATACGAGTAATTTGTGATATTTTTCCGTCAAACTTCATAATTTATCTTCAAGACGTCAACATAGAAACGTTTTAACATAAGCAATGCTTTCTTGTTCACAGCTATATTCCACTAGCATCATCAAGAATTTTTAAATGTGGTTCTCTAACATGTGTTTTGTTTGATCCCTTTCACTGACCGCCACATGTTGCCTAGACGAGATTTCTACATGGGACTGCCACATTAGCAGAATTACTAAGAGAGAACCCTGACTAAGTAAAAGTCTGATAGGAAAATCTGAAGAAGTGTGGTTGCACGAGCAAATACTAATGCACCAATGTCAAAATAACTATACTTGAGGTCTAGAAGTGACAGAATTTGTCACTTTTGTTTCCCAGTAATATCTCTCTGTCGCATTAACTAATGATGGTATTATCATCTAAATCATTGTCATATCTTACCGACCATCATAGATTGCCAGGTTAAATTTCTACCTAGTACCACTCTATTAGCAGCTACATGCACTTATACAAATATTAATGCATCACTGAAAAAATAACAACAATTGAGTTTTAGACACACGGCACATTTGGCAGATACTATTTCTTCCCATTAGTATTTATTCTTTGCATTAATTAATGATTGTGTTATCATCTAAATCATTTCCATCTCATAAATTGTTGCAGCGTACTATTTCTTCTATTTGACACTTGATGCACAATTCATTACCTTGCTAAAATTAATCGCTAGCAATACATCTATATGAAAATTTGAAAAAGAAAATAGAAGGAAAGTAAAATTTGAAAGTTCATTCTATGACAAACCTGTTGGAAATAGCATTTTTTTTCATCTCCATATTCTTCTCTTTCTTCTAGTAAAACCCATGATTATAATCATGAATTCTATAGAAAAAGGATTAATCTCAGCGTCACATTCAGAATTTGCACCATTTTCTCAAACATACAAGTAAACAAGAGCATAATAATAAAATCAAAGAAATTCATTAATATACAATCATTTACATGTTAGGCATTCTCAAACAACATTTGCTTAATGTTTGAACCTTTCTGTATTGGTGAATCATAATCCCAAAAAGTTTGAACCTTTTTTTGCTTCTAGGCTAATCATGCTTCCATAATTTTATTAATATATAATTTTTGCTGTTTAACTCCAAATAAGTAACATCTCTAGTCCCAATTATCATCATTTACGGTTATATCTCACCATCATCGTCAAGAAGTAAAATGTATCACACACACATATGCATGTATGCTATATTATAGTATATACACTTGTTTATACAAATTAGTACCTCAGAAATCGGATAGTTTGGTAAATCAGATTGGCTGTGACCATTAGACCAGGGTACAGTGTCCCACCAACGATCCTCCCAAGCGGGTACCAGCTCTCCGAGTCAAACCAGTTCCAAAATTCGTAAAACCCCTTCTGAGTCAAATATTGAGTGACCCGGTAATTGAAATACGGGTCAAACTCGTGGATCATGCTCTCATAACGCAATACGCTAAACAAACGCGTAATAAACGCCAATACATATACCAAAAACAGGATCGTTACTCGGATCAAAAGCTCCTGCTGCTTTGTTTTTAGTTTCAGGGATTTGAACAGGGAACTCATACCCGGTGACTTCAGAAGACCCATTGCTGATTTGTCCATTTTCGCCACCATTGAATGGATCGATCGATTGGAATTTAAACGAAATCGAGGGCTCAAAGCTGTTTTCTAATTTCTATAACTTAATTGGAGTTCTTGTTGGAAATAGCTGAAAATCTAGAACAAAAACTTATGCTTCCATTTGGATAGCAGAGGGTTTCAGTTATACGTTAAACCCTTCTGAAGAGTGAGTTGTGAGTGAAACTGGAATCGTAAATCTGGTGTTGAAAACAAAACAAAGACTTACAGTCCGTCAGTGTACGTTGACATTCTGCTCGGTTTGCTAGCTTCCATTTTACCTACCTCAACTAAAATCGGGTTATTTTCGCACTGTTCGAAATGTATGCTAGTACTAGTAACTAGTAATACCGCTTCTTATTTTTTTTTACAAAATATGATTAATGTCTTCTATTCTCTGTATAAAAATTCCACCACGAAGGAAAAGAAATTATACATTGTACAAGTTACAGAATTAAAAAGTGACCAAGCATTGAAAATAAAATAATATATATCAAACCGCTAATGCAGCGGATATGTACTCCAATTGAATTTTACCTATACAATATACTATCAAATTTAAAATCTTAGATAGGATTGGAGAAAGTAAAGAACATGTAAGCTTTCATAAGAGGAATACTTACAGTTAGTGCCGCAATCAACAGTGCGTTGTACGGAACAAAAAAAAATTATAATTATTAATTAATGAATAATTAACTAAATATATTTAATGATTAATGAAAATGTGAGAAATATATAACAAAAACAATTAAATTTATATATTATGGGTTTACATTCTTAAATGTTACATAATTTGTTTTTGAAATCCATATAAAAATGATTCAACTAATGAATCAATGTATTATAGAATTGATTAAACAATTTGTTAGTACCAATGCACTGATTCTCGTATAGTTGGAAATGAATGTCAATATAATGGTGCTGATATAATTGTTATTTAATGATCTTAAGTCAAACAAATAAATTTCATATCTTGACAAAAAAAATGATGTCAGTAGTTTTGGAGGGAAAATTTGGGTCAACTATCTTGTTATTATATATATTAAGATTAAGATATTAAGATGTTTTCTATACTGCGTAAGTATTCCTCCTCTTTTTGTCACCCTTTCAAACCATCACATTTACCAATTCTTTGTAATCTTTCACAAGTAAAAATTGGGTTAAATGATAGATCTTGCAACCTTCTTGTTCGTGATTGTTATGCAATATGAACTTACTTCGAGAGGTTGGAGACGAAATCATCGAATACCATTTGAAGAATCACAAGTCAAAACACATGGAAACATCAACTTGAAATTATGATATGAATGGAATCACGCCGAATTAAGGAATCAAACGAGAGGCTTGAACATGTGATTACACGTTGTACTAAAAGTACATTTGCTCCATCTCGTTCGAGATGTTTAAATGATTAGATAGCAAATGCTTAGCGGATTAATCAAGCCTTCAAACCATGTATTTATTAAGCACTAATAATCCATGGAAAATGAACAAAAAAAATTGAAAAATGAGTATTGATTTTGGTGGAAAATGGCTTCTATATTTTATGGATGTTCTCACTCATATTTCATATATTGAATTGATCAATATAACATCCTTTATATAGAGATTAATCCACCTTTTAGACAAAAGGGCACATTTTGGTGCAAAAAATCAACTTAGGCACCAAAAGGTGCCTTTCGGAACCACCACGCAATCGTGCGGTACAAGGCTCACGCGATCGCGTGATGCCTCTTTATTTTGAGCAGATTCAAATTCGTTCAACCACGAGATCGCTAGACCATGAACCACGCGATCGCGTGGTTCATATTTTGGCCTCTTATGTTCCTGTTTTTCTCATTCTTTTGTCTTCCTTATCAATATCTCTTTGTATTGATTTAATTGTGTGCTTCATCTAATCATATTTAAATATTTGAACAACCATTTGGAAACACAATTTTTCAACAATCCCCTACTTGTTCAAATATTTTCACCAACTCATTTTATAACGGTGTTATGCATAAAGTAATGTATCTTTCGATTTAAACCTTACCTTAGTGTAAACGTCGCAAAGTATTATCGAAATCCCGGATAGCCTTAGCTTTGAACCCGTTATTCCATGTGGCAATACCGGCAACATCACACACACAACACTCAAAGTCTTTTCTTCCACAAGTTTTTGCTTTAGCGCGTTAATGACCTTACGCCTATCCGATTCGTGAACTTTTCAGAAAGTAACTCCAAACTTTCCTTGAAGCGGCACCACTTCTAAGTTCATATAGGTGAAGTTCTTCCAGTATCTTTGTTACATTTAGAGATACTTGTAATTCTGAACTTCATTAAGAGTTTTAAAACTCAGCCCTCCAACTGTAACAACCAACACTTTTAATCTAGAATGAGGTATGTTTTGATAAAGTGTTGAAACTATCCACATATCGAATGACTTGTTGTTACCCTTTGAACCCGTGAATTACTCATTTCGTAATGACAGGTAGGGTTACTGTCATTGGAGGATCTTTTATAAAGGAGTTTCACCTCATCCTACTCGATTATGTTCTTATGATTTTACATAAGATATAAAGTCAAGTTTTAACTTAACTTTTTCACAAGTTATTGAATCACTCTTTGATTCAATTTATGTCTAGACTTCTTTAGAATATTTAAACGTGATCGTTTCTCAATTATTTGACAACACTTGTCAAATATTTCACAATATTTTGTAGTCTATTTTGTGCACTTTATATACTTCAAAATAATATCACTTTAAACTTTATTTAAAGTTTAGTTGTACTACCCCCACACTTATAGGGTAGACTCAAAAATTATTCTTTCACTCAATGAAAGAATCTAACTTTAGATTACAATTTATTTACTTCATAAAATAAATTGTTTTTCGCAATTCTTTCACTCAATTGAAAGAAATAGAATCGTAATTCCATGAACACAATTGTTCTACCAATAATTTAATTGTCTCTTTAATGAGTACAATAAATATTTTACAATATTTGTTTGAGTGTTACCCCCATACTTTGGGATAATCTTCAAATTTCTCAATTTCATTTAAGTGAATGATTCTCTTTGTGAACCACAATGTTCAACAATAATTCATATTCACTTGTATGTTTCATATTATTACTCTCCATTAGTAATAATGCTTTTCACATATACATGATATCAACCATTGATATCAATATCAATTAGATAGACTCATTCTATCATATCATCTTGCATACTTTCTCAAATTATATAATAATCAAACTGGATTATACACAATAGTATGAAATAAGATGATAACAAATTTGAACAAAGATTTTATAAAATGGATTTATGTATAGTAAATAAACTTCTATTTATTCAAATTTCTCAAATAAGACAAATTGATATTAAATACTTCACATAAGTATTTGCAAATGATTCACATGTTTTAAGACAAAAATAATTTATTGTTGCATGATAAATGTTTATCATTTGCCTCATATCAATGCCTTATAATTATCTCATATACCAAATCAATTTAGTATGTTGCAATTTATACTATGAATAAATGTAGCATATATTTATTCCTCAAAGAATCCAAGCAAATGAAATTTATATGATTCAACATTTATATCATGTTGTTATAAAGAGTAACATACTTATCATAATGAGAATTTTAAGAAAACCACTAAGGTTATTAAAATCTCATGCATTCATGAAACTTTACTTTCATAATTTAAAGCTTGAAAATCATATATTTCATAACTTTCAATAAGCGATATGCAATAATCAAGATAGATTCTCACATAATCAATACACCAACAAGATTATTAAATATGGTAGTTAATAACTAAATCCAATTTCAATGATATGTTATAGTATAACAATTTAGTATTCTATATTGCAAATTTGACATGCATTCCATGCATAGAATATATTATATAAATTTATAATACATGACAACTTACTTACATTTGTCATTGTACTCCATGATTTTCTTTCTCCGCTGATTTGTCATTGTACTCCATGATTTTCTTTCTCCGCTGCTTGTATTCATCCCCTCGCAATTTTTTTAAAAGTCTCTTTTAGGACTTAATCATATTACCCCTGATAAGTGTGCTTTACACACTTATTTAGTTCCTAAATTAGCAATTTAATTGACAAATTGAGCAAATATCTACTTATAAATTGTGTTTATTTTGTACAATTAGGTACAAATTCAATTGGAAAGAAAATAGACAAGATTGGAGAGCAATTGAGCTAAAAGAAGAGCAATTTCGATGTCCAAAGACCTAATTGAAATAAATCAAAAGTATGGAGACTCAATTGCAACATCTCAGAAAGATGGAGGACCTTCTTTGCAAATATTTCAAGGGCATATTTGTAATAAAAGTCAAAATTCGAGGACTAATTTGAAGAAGACCAGAAGATGGAGGACCAAATTGCAATCATGGAAGGACAAAGCTGCCAGGTAAACCACGCGATCGCGTGGTTAGACCAGGCCGCGTTCGCGAAGTCAGCCTACAATCCAATCCGAGAGTTTTCAAGTCCACCACGCGATCGCGAGGCATTAAACCACGCGATCTCATGGTCAAAAAATTGAGCGATAATCTGGGCCGACCCGGTTCGGCCCATATGCTATTTTTCGCGGATCTACGCGAAAAGGGTTGTTTTTAGGTCAATTTTGCTAGGTTTTGCCCATACTTCATCCCCAATTTTCTTGAGCAAACCCTAGCCCCCTTCCCTCTTTTTATCTCTTTTCTTTCTTCTTCTTTTCTTTTCTTTTTCTTTTCTTTGTTTTTGATTTAGTTTGTAAATTAGTTGTAGTTTTGTTTTGTTTCTAAGTTACTAGCGCCATTTGGATCAAAGAAGCAAGAAGTAAGTGGAAATACAAAGCATTGTTGAAAAATTCTTGGAGCAAAAATCAAGGGAAGTGTTGTATTTCATTTTTCTTGTATTTTTATCCTTAATTTCTATATTTTGTGATGTATTTTCATAAACCTTATCTTTTGTGGAATATTTATATAATGGACTAGTTGTTTTATGTTGGGATGATTGATGTAGCTTAACTTAGTTAAAGTAATTTTAATGTTTGTTTATTAATTTTGAGCTTATTTCATGTGTGTTTGTTATTGAGATTATTCCATGTGTTTGATTGATCACCAAATATATGTTTTGTGGAGTGTATGATAATCGAGATATATTATGCATTTTAGACCAAATAACAAATGCTCTAGGTTCTTGTTAAGGATAGAGATATACCTTAAACCCTAGATGATCCATTGAGCTATTTTCACAAAGAGTTAATGCAATTGATTGTGCCTTAATCGACATAGAGATATAGTAGGTTAAACCAATTGATTAAGGTTAATTTCACTCGAGAGACGTAATTAGCTAAGCTTGAAAAATCGGGTCTAACATTGTAAATGAGTAATGTATTAATTTGCATGTGTTGAGAAATTATTTAAGCGAGAGTTAAGTAAAATCATGAATTCCAACTATTTTATCTTTCATTTTTCTTATTTTAATTTGGTTTAAAATTAGTTTCTTTAATTTAAAATTTCCAAAAATCCATCTTTTTAATTGTGTGTTTCTCTTTGTTGTTAGAATTAAATTAATTAAAGTTATATAATCTAGAGTATACATTCCTCGTGGGATCGACAATCCGGACTCAAAAAGTCCACTTTATTACTTGTACGCGACCCGTGCGCTTGCGGTACACTATTTTGAGCGAACAACCCCCACATTTGAGGTATAACAAAATTAATTTCAATATTCTTTTTTGCAAAAAGAATGAATTTACAATACATTTTGTCAAATGTATTTTAGTGATTATACTTAATCACTTCTTCAATTTACAACAATATTGTCAAATACATAAAGTGACTCAATCACTTTATTAATTCATACTTCTATCTTTTAGAAGTATATATAATTTTGTTTATGTGATCCAACTTAATCACTTGTTTGCATTTTAATATCCTTTAAACTTGTCAAAGTTTCTGTTAGGATATTTGATCACAATCACAATATAATTTCACTAATTTCGGAAATTATAATTTGAATCTTTTGCCAAAATGTCACTCCACATTTTAGGCTAAATTCAACTTTTATGTATGTTGGGACCATAGATATTTTTAATTTTGCCCAATCCCAAGCCCAAACCCCAGGCCCAAGTGAGGTTCCAACCCAAAACCAATTGGTAATGGGTGGAGTAGCTCACTTGGGTTATATGGTGGTTTATTTCCTTCCTCACAACCGATGTGGGATTGTTTGCATCCCAACAATCCCTCCCTCAAACAAGGCCCACGAGGTACACCTGGTCCATCTGGCCCTCCCTCAAGATAAATTCCTTCAAATCTCCTCATGCCCAAAGAGATCACCATTCACCGAGATAATCCACCATAGCCACTGCACACTATGTTACCATGGATCTTTCCATCTCGTGAGAAACTACAGGAATTCTTCATCTTGAGGCTCATCATTTCGATTCATCTGCCATTGTTAGGGAGTCACATCCACTCGATCGTGCGTCCACCATACAATCTTTCCGGCTCTGATACCACTTGTTGGGACCATAGATATTTTTAATTTTGCCCAAACCCCAGGCCCAAGTGAGGTTCCAACCCAAAACCAATTGGTAATGGGTGGAGTAGCTTACTTGGGTTATATGGTGGTTTATTTCCTTCCTCACAACCGATGTGGGATTGTTTGCATCCCAACAATGTATAATCTTTCAACTCAATTTGAAAGAAACAATTTGTAATAAAACCTCAATTGTTTTATTGATATTTGCAAAAGATTATTGTCTCCACTATGAGCACAAAATAATTTTCTTTTGCAACACGCCTTATCCCCACATATTTGGAATAAGCACAAGTTTCATAATTCTTTCACTTCATTTGAAAGAAATAAATTTGTAATTCTTTCACTCATTGAAAGACTAATATGAGCAAATTTGTTTTACAAAACAAATATCAATGTTAATCAATGATCGTGATAAAATCATATTTGTGATCTCATCATCCAATTGTGTAAATATTTATCACTTTTCACATGACCATTGTAATAATCACAATAAGTATGGACAAATTCAATCTTATGTATTCTCAATAAAAATTCACAAATTTTTCAATAATTGTTATGCATCTCTATGCATTCATAAAAAATACTTCATATAAGTATTTTATTTTCAAAAGAGATAAACAATATGATAAATCTCAATATTCATCAATGATCTTCTTGATCTTAGTTTGATCTCACCCCCGTAATTTCTTAATTAGGAAAACAACATTGCTTTCACAAGCAATATATGGCATCTCCATAATTCGTTGTAGAGCCATTTCACATTTCTTAATACAACAATAAGTATCAAGATTTTCACTACCACATTTAAGCCAACAATGGGCATTTTTAATACAAGTGGTAGTCTCCAATTTACCATTGAAAATGGTCACTTTATTAATACTAATAACATTATTAGCAAACATGTCATGAGATAATTGAAGTAAACTATCATATTTACTTTCTCCACAATATTTGATTAAATATTGTTAAAGCAACTTGTGCAAATACTCATACTTGCATGTCTCAATATTTTAGGAACTCTATTTTTCATAAAATAAAATGGTATCACAAATAAGCATAATTTTATTCACCAATTTATAAAATTCTCATGTCATTTTCAAAAGTCCAGTTGATTCATACATCAATCAATGTACTTGCATAATGTAAAAGAGAAATACACTTCTCATAAATGAATCAAATGGAAACAATATTATTGAAAGAGCATATACTTTCAAATTTCCACTATCATGAAAATTTTCTTTATAATGAATAATCACAGATAAAATATCATATCTCAATTATTCAAAAACACATATTTTCCATCATGATAAGAGAATATAAAATAATATAATATTCTTCCTTATCAAAGTCCATTTAAAATACAACTTCTATGTATTATTTGAACTTTGAAGTATAAAATAATATCCAAAATTGAACTAATACACAGAATGTCAATATATGAAAGATTCAATTTTATCAATTGGCACCGATTTACTTTGGCATGAAACAATTTTCAAATCTCAATTGACAAACCAATTTCAATCTCGAAAATGAGAAATCCCTCTACATTGTAAAGACATTATGCAAATCTAAGTCATGCATAAAAGGCTTCAATGGTTTCTTGATGAAAATTAATGATTACTCAAATGCATGATTCAAAAAATTCCAAACAAATTTCCTACTTGATAAAAAAAGGGCACCTTTGGAACTCATGTCTTTACAAATTTAAAAATAGTATGCAGTTAGCATTTCAAAAGATGCATTGTTCCAAAGTAACACACTTTCAAAAATATAACTCATTAATGAAAAGACATATATAATTTCTTTTCATTTTCACACATAATTTTCTCCAATCAGCTAATTATCATAGATGAAAGAAATTAAATTAGAAAACTTATCTTTCATAATCCGGATGAAGAATGTTGATTATCTTCACAATAAATCTTGATTATCGTCATGGTTGTGTCTCTCTCCAAATAATTTGGTCTCCATCGAGAAAATGTACTTTTAGATTGTTATGCAATATGAACTTACCTCGAGAGATTGGAGACGAAATCATCGAATGCCATTTGAAGAATCACAAGTCAAAACACATGGAAACATCCACTTGAAATTATGATATGAATGGAATCACGCCGAATTAAGGAATCAAACGAGAGGCTTGAACACGTGATTACACGTTGTCCTAAAAGTACATTTGCTCCCTCTCGTTCGAGATGCTTAAAGGATTAGATAGCAAATGTTTTAGCGGATTAATCAAGCCTTCAAACCATGTATTTATTAAGCACTAATAATCCATGGAAAATGAACAAAAAACAATTGAAAAATGAGTATTGATTTTGGTGGAAAATGACTTCTATATTTTATGGATGTTCTCACTCATATTTCATATATTGAATTGATCAATATAACATCCTTTATATAGAGATTAATCCACATTTTATGAAAGTACACACCTTTTAGACAAAAGGGCACCTTTTGGTGCAAAAAACCAACTTAGGCACCAAAAGGTGCCTTTCGGAACCACCAAGCAATCGCGCGGTACAAGGCTCGCGCGATCGCGTGATGCCTCTTTATTTTGAGCAGATTCAAATCCGTTCAACTACGCGATCGCGTGGTTCATATTTTGGCCTCTTATGTTCTTGTTTTTCTCATTCTTTTGTCTTCCTTATCAATACCTCTTTGTATTGATTTAATTGTGTACTTCATCTTATCATCTTTAAATATTTGAACAACCATTTGGAAACACAATTTTCCAACAGTGATAGTGCAACAAATGTTAGACCTTCTCGCCAATATCTATCTCTGCTTTGTCAATAGTCAGTCCATGAGTTTTGCATATTGTAATTGCCCAATATAAAATAATTTGTACATGTGTTCGCTAACTAGAGCGTCCATTTTCCCCCCTCCAGTTCGATGTAATTGTCGTAATATGTATTATGTTGCTGCCCTCACGAAAACTAATACCACAATAGTTATTGAAGTCCACCATAATAGCAAGAGGTAAATACAACGGTGACTTACAATTAACTGCATATACGGTCTCAAAAACAATACCCATTGCTTAATTAACCAGTCCATTGTATGTTGCAAGATTAGCACAAAGCACTCGAGCTCCAACAAATATACCAACAACTTTCTCTAAACATTACGATTTTTTTTATAAACTGCTTGTACAGTTGGTCTTCCTTGTTCAATCAACCTTTTACAATTATTTTCATTAGCTGGCCATTTTATAGGAAACAAACAGAGAGCGTATTTGAAATTATTCATCTCCTCGGTGGATAGAGTTGAAAAATCTCGATTCTTGAACATATGTCAATCCACGTACAATGATAGAGGTTCCATCAATAAGTCTGTGTAAAGCTTCACGAAATAATGCATGCTCTTCCCCTACTTGTCGAAATATATGTGATAGTCGAATACATTTATTGAAGACGGAATACGCAATTGTTGCATATAACTTCCTTTATTTGAATACAATGGACTATCAAGTTCAGGAGGCAACTTGCGCATATCACCAACAAGTACAACTGAAACTCCCACAAATGATATTATTTTATATATAAATATTCCTTGTTCATTTTATTATAGAACAATAAAATAAAGTTAAAATCACCTTTGTTCTAAGCTTTCTAATTGCCAAAAATAGTTCTTGCATCATGTTATAAGAAAGCCAATGGTTTCACCGATATGAGTTGCGTTTTATTCCTTGTGTAATACAATTGGTTAGTAATATTAAATGTTCTCTTTGTTAATATAGAGGAAAAGTGGGTTTTTAACACTAATTGTTATGGTACAAGAATGGGATAATGGGATGGTTTAATAGTTAGCTGTAGTGGGATAATAGGGATGATGAGACATTATCACTTTAGATGTATTTATATATAAAAAATCTTCTATTTCTATGGTAAGGAAGAATCTGCAAAAGTGAAAAATCAAAGCAACAAGTTCGAAAGGAAGGCAACCAATTGTTTTACCAACATAATTCATGAATAAGGTAAGTTTTATTAAAATCATTTTGTTAGGAATTAACGTTGATTCCCTCTTCTTCAATGCACGTGATCTTTTTGATATTTAAGAAATAATCGAGCAAATAAGAAAATAAAATAACAAAGCAAAATTTACGGACTGACAAAATTTTTTCACTATATAATAAATTATTACAATTATACAGATTTTGCATTCACTAAACTCACAAGTACTGTAAGAAAAACATTTAGGCTTTACCAAATCTACAAATTTCTACTTCTTTGTACGATCCACAAGGCAATCAAGAAAAACCAAGACGTTAGACTATTATTTTTCTTCACAAAACTCTCTAATTGGTATATTTAAACAAAAGAGAACAATATGTATATTTAGAGCTTGTTTGGTAAAACTAAAATTTTCACTACAAGTGTTTAAATTCAATCTCAATTATTCATTTTTAGTCAAGCCTACAATTTTTGACTTTTTAAATATTTTTAAACCACACATCCATAATATTAAAAAAAAATCACATTACCAAACAGGCTCTTGTAGAGGATATATGTTGAATACTTCTACAAAATTCACGTCATGACCAATACAAATTCGCCTTGGAGATTATTTCTTTGTCAAATGCACTTCTAACAATAATTACCTCATGTCGCCGTCTCATTCTAATCTCACTTCCAACGGATAGAAGATTACTTTTAAGTTTAATAGGACACGTAATTGGTAGAAAAAATAATTCACTGAAATTAGATTTCATTCCTATTTCAGTAGAATCAATTATAAATCTTTTTCTCCAATTACAATTAGAGTTTAATTGGACACGTAATTGGTAGAAGAAATAATTCACTGAAATTAAATTTCATTCCTATTTCAGGAGAATCAATTATAAACCTTTTTCTCCAATTACAATTAGAATCCTTAAACTTATGAAAATTTGAGGCAATTACCCAGCACATTTAGCTTATACAATAGAAAGAGATGGAATGATATAGATTGCTTTCGAGAGAGAATTAAAATGAGGGCTTCAATATTTTCAGTTGAAAAAGAATGAGGAAAGGCATAATTATTTTGAAACGAAAATGATGAAAGATTTAGAAAAATTCCCATTTTTGTTTGAAAATGAGCATTTATTTTGTGGTGTGTGAATTTTTCAGCGAGGCTGAGGCCAAAATTTTCCGAAACGGTGA
The DNA here is from genome assembly GCA_963555705.1 of Ligustrum vulgare. Classification (NCBI taxonomy): domain Eukaryota; kingdom Viridiplantae; phylum Streptophyta; class Magnoliopsida; order Lamiales; family Oleaceae; genus Ligustrum; species Ligustrum vulgare. Next base: position 8,635,958 of record OY743179.1, read on the forward strand.
AAGGGTAGTTCAGTGTTGCCCTTTTGGGGCCAAAATAATCATGAAAGGTGGTGGAGAAAAAATTTCCAAGGACATTTTTGGTGTCTTCGATGGAGAGAATTGAAGGCATCTCACTGCTATTTATCAACTTCAACTGGTCCCGTCCAGTTGCACTTGCAGGCCGGATTCTTTTCATATCTACATAATAAACATGCATGAAAAGAAGTTCTACCACCAATTCAGAGATCAACTCATTTCATCATCACTATACAAAAAGGCTTAAATTAATGGAATATGACGATTAAGCAGACCAAGGGGGGACCTAGTGGGTCACGTGACCCACAACTCTGAAAGTATTTTTTTTTTTTTTTAAAAAAAAAAAAATTAAAAATCTAATAGCAAAAGTTACAACGTATCAAAATAGATCATTTCAATATAAAGCTTGAGAATTTTAATGACGAGCTGATTTTAAAATTCATCGATCGTACGCTAGTCAAGTCTAAAAATTGGCGGTTGCTTTGTCAAAGTTTGTTTCGAGAATTATATATATAGTATATAGTAGATATTGCATCCTCTTGATCAATTATTTCACCAAACATATTTCTCAATATAAATTTTTACATTTTGTGCCATTTGTTTCTGATTAAAAATCAAAATCAATAATTAATCACAATCATATATTTCATGGGTCCCACAACTTTTTAACCACACATCTCATGAACTTTTGTACAAAAAAAAACCTGATTTTAATTAGAAATGATTACACGAGGTATGACACTAAATTTATTTATTTATTTTGGGGGAGGGGGGGTTCGGAGATAGGATTTCGTTATTATTTCTACTTGATCTCTATGTTAGATTTACTGTACCATGATTTTATTTTGTGTTTCATCATAATTTTCACTGCGTGCAGGTTTCTGTTCCTATAATCCTACGAAGAAGAACCAAAGTGAAAACGCAAATAAATAATCCAGCGCAGCAGTACATAGAAGACAATTTTGTGAATCTCCAAAAGGCCATTTCTTTATGCAAATAGATCAGTCACAAGATGGTCTTTAACTTCGAAGAAAGCAAAATAGAAATCTCCTATTTTCATCACTGTTGGAATTTGAAAGACGAAACTTTGGGATGTTTTTAACCTTCACCTCACAAGATCACACAGCAGAGAATTCAATTGCCTTGCCAGCAATCAAGAGTTTCCAGGTGGGTTAGGATCATGGTGGTTATTCGCACCAGAGCCCGAATAATCAGCCATATCCATTCTTCCCTGTATAAATGATTCATCCTCCTCCAAGATCCTTGCACTCTTTCTCTGCAGGTCCAATACAGCAAGTAATTCATCTAAAATTTTAAAATTTACAGGGAAACCAAGAAATGCACCTGAACCTGATGCTGGGAATCTTGGTCCCAAAGACTTTCAGTAATTTCCTTGAAGCTTCCTGTTAATCAAAGAAATCAAAACACATATGGACAATCTATATATATATATATGAGTTAAAGTGGAAATCATGGTTCTTACTTGATGCAGGAACTGCAGCAGTGGAGAAAATGAAAGTCAAAACCAGAAAGAACAGAAAAAGTCTAAGAAGAGTCTTCTTCCCCATGTTGATGTAACAGTTCTTGTGAAGGAGGGATAGCTTGATTGAACAATAAATATACACTGTTATGATAAAGCGTGTATTTTCTAAATGGGGAGGTGAGTTCCCACTTGCCTAACATTATCTGCAGGAGTATGACACTTCAGTGTTATCTGTTACAGGAAGTGCGATACACATTAGGCCATCATTAATAAAAAAAAGAATGTTTGCACATATGGGCATCATGATGAGATAGGGAGGAATGGTAAATAGTGTCATGTTTGGTTAAGTTTAAAAGCCAAACTAATGGCTTCTTTTTTTATTATTATTAATATTATTTGATCAGTATCAAAGTCACATTCTTCCATGCTCTCGAGAACAAGAAGGGACCTGAAGACTACATTGCTGGTAGCCACATGGTGGGGATACGAATTCTGGCAAATGTTTTGGATTAGGCCTCCTTGTAGTGGAAATCAGTTGACAAGCTTCAAACACTGGCTAATTGAGACACATCCCGCATTTACCTCCTCCATAAGGCTCTAGGGGCGGGACAGTGGGAGACTGTCAAGATTGCAATTCAACCTTAACAAGAATGCTTAATTATGATTAGTCACGTTTAGCAATGGTCCGCGTTTTGCTGAGAATGCAGTGTACAGGGAAGGGGACAATACTCCTAATATTTTTCACCGTTCCAGTCTCTCCCAATCAGCTTGTAGTGTATTTTCAATTTTCCCCCCCACAACATGTTTCAATGTCCCCAAGAGTCTCGTCCCCACGAGATTTTCAATTTTTTGATTTCAACTTTCTCCTTCTGCTATCCTACTAATTCTGGTCTTGCAACTTAAATACACGAGTATACAATATACTTACATCGAAGAAGAAATGTTGGATAATTGGGTAATTGTGTTGGTGTCTTGGTGAATTTTTTACAGTATATATTAGATTGACAAATTTTTCCAATTATATAAATTTCATACTAAAATAATGTACGCTCCCAAACCTCCCCTCTTTCAATTTAAGTTTCACCCCCTTCAATATGTAATACCTAGTTGTTCCACTGGTGAAAATGTTCATCTTTGCTAAAGGAAGTAGCTCAAGCTATTTGTATGTTATTATCGTTTTCATATTTGTTTGATATAGATTAAAATTAGATTTTTATTATATTTTTACAAAAATTAATGAAATGTGTAGTTGAAAAGTTGTGAATTTCATAAAATATATGATTAAAATTAATTATTGACTTTGACTGAAAATTAAAATCAAATTTCAGTCAGACCAAACAGGGGTTTGAGTGACATGAAATATTAGCCTTGAACAGTGTCAACATCTTTCATTCTTTTTCGGCTACCTTTCTGTTTACTTTTTGCCCAACATACTTGTATCCTTCCTTCCACTTGTCATTGTAAAATAATAAAATAATAAAAATAAAAAATAACTCTGTCCTTTTTTGGTAGCACTAAAAAATTAGGATGTGTTTAATTGCGATGATGAAAAATGGGTGAAAAAAATATTTTTCAATTAATTGATTTGCTTGAAAAATATCAATTGAAAATGTTTGACTGGTTCAATTTTCTATGTGGAAAAAGTGAGAAATTTTTCAAATTTTGCTGTTTGATTAACATTATTTTTCATGACAAATTAAGTAGAGTTTTGTTATTTTAATAAAAAAAATAATACTTTTTCAACACATTTGTAATTAATAATAATAATGTCATTTTTTAGAAGAAAAAAAGTCAATTAACAACAACAAAAATAATCAAACGTCACACAATCAATTTTTCATGTTACCTTCCAAATATTTTCCTACCAAAAGGCAAAGAAATCTTTTTCCAACTTTTGAGGCAAAACAGGCGCATGAACAAAGGGGTTGGAAAATAATTTCCATGGCCAATTTGGTTTATTAAACACCACAAAATGATAAAAGTTGGAAAACTATTTCATTTTCTATGAAATTTTTTGAGGAATCTAACACACCTTTATATTTTAATCTAATTCAAAGTCAACATTTAATCTTAACAATACATTTTATGAGAATCACAACTTTTCAACCATACATCTCATCAACTTTTATCAAAATCTACTAAAAATCTTATTTTTATCAATATCAAATAGGGCATAAGCTTGTAATGGATTATGAGCCGTGTTATTCGTACAGGCTAGCATACAGGAAGACTTACAGATTTGTCAATGTAGTAGAGAAGAAGATGTAGACTTCTCTCCCGTCTTTTCAGCTACAATAAGATATCGCGCACACACCTGTAAAAAAGCCTTTTTACAAATAGACTTTCTCATGGATTATAAAGAGCTTAGGATTTTTTCAGGCCTTCCCTTGAACATAATCCTAAATGCATTATCACTCAAGAGTCAACTGTCGAACTCCCTTCCGAATCAAGGAACGAGCATCCCTACAAATAACCTTGCAGAAGTTACGCACACACCGTTTGACAGGAACCAACATCTCCGTTTTCTCAAATTTAAACCAGTTGCTTATAGTTTCAAGCCTCGGGTTTCCTTCAATCCCGGTTGTAGTCACGAAAAGTGCTCCAGCTGATTCATCATATTTGCTCAGTTTTGATTGAGATTTAAGCACACGAGAAGAAATAAAGGAAGGCGAGGACCAACTTGACATATAACAAAAGGAGTCTTTATATAAAATCAGGAATGCGTCTTTTATCTTGACAAAAAGCAAAACACGTTTTTAAATATATGAGACGTTTCTTTACCGGCATCACGTGGGCAGCAAATCAGTTGCTCTGCCTCCATTTTTTCAGGGATGCCTACACAAATCATGGAGAATATATGTAGTTGATTTTTGTGTATAGATTGTGTATGTATTCTTTTTTGTATATAAAAGGCAGACTCCTTGTATCCATTTTGAAATATCCGAAAATTCTATAAAGAAATTTACGTACCTCTCAGTCTTTTCTCTTCCAAATTTTGATTTGATATCAGAGCCATAAAATGGCAAACTCAAGCAACCAGTCAACTGCTAGCTCCAACTCCACAAGCAAGTCTCAACTGGAGCACCCAACTTTACTCCATTTGGTATGAGCTTGCCACACTCCATTTCAGTCAAGCTAGACAGTGAAAGTTTCTTACTGTGGAAGAATGTCATTATGCCGATAGTAAAAGGACATGGCTTAGAAGACTATCTGTTGGGAACAAAGCAGTGCCTCTCTTAGACTATCAGCACTGAAGTCACTACTGAAGAGGTGTTACTATTGAAACCTCTTCAAATCCAGAATACTCCAAGTGAGTATCAGCTGATCAACTTCTAATGGAATATCTATCCACTATAGAACAATTGGAAGACAATATGGAGATATCAGGGAAGAAGGTAGAGCATACAGACCTAGTAGCCCAAGTGTTAGCCGGTCCTGATAAGGAATAATATACACTAATTGTGGTGCAAATCAACAGCAAGTAACAAATTTCATGGCTTGAACTATGTTATAATCTTATGACTTTTGAGAATAGAATAGAATATCTCAATCAGATCAGGAACAACTTTGGCTATGTCAGTTTGACACAAGGAAGAACACAAAACAGTGGTCAGTTTGGGGGAAGAAACAACATAGGCGGTAGAAGTCAGAATTTCAGAGGTAGAAATCAAAGCTTCAGAGGAAGAGGCAGGCTAGGAAGGTCAAATGAGTTCAAGGAAGCATGTCAGATATGCGCTTTCATAATTATACATGTTGGGAATTAGGACGCAACTAATCCCGCCCAGGATCGATGTGACACAAATAAATTGGACTGAGAAAATATAAATACGCAAAAATAAAATGCAAATACGAAACACAAAGATTTACGTGGTTCAGCAATTTGCCTACGTCCACGGACCCACACCAATATATTTCACTAACTCGAAAAATGAGGAGTACAAAAATACTACACTGTATTTTTATCTGTCTACACAGACTATTCTCTCCAACTCACTTTTCTCTCCACACAAGAAAATATCTTGTGTTTATACTTTCTCTCTCTCTTGAGCTTGTATTGATTTTGGTGTGTATCTTACTGCAAATGAAGGCTCAATTTATAGGCAGAAATCTCGTCCAACTTTCAATTAGTGACCATTAATAAAATTGCCTCCACAACTTTTGTCTGCCAACAAAATAATAATGATGGCCTCCACAAATTTTGTCTGCCAACATATTCTCCACTATCTAACAATCTCCCACTTGGAGACTAATGTGGCTTCACCTGAGACACCTCCTCCTTGCAATTCCTTGAAATATGGTGTGAGTCATTTCCTTTGTCTTCACTTCAGAAGACCAATTGAAGCTGAGCACAGCTCCAATTTTTCCTTTGTTACTGTCTTGGTCATCATGTCGGCTGGGTTCTTACTACCCTGGATCTTCTCTAATGTTAATATTTCATCCTCCAAAAGAGACCTGATGAAATGATAACGGAGTCCAATGTGCTTGGTTCTAGAATGAAATGCTGAATTCTTTGCCAGATGTATCGCACTCTGACTATCACTGTGCAAAACATTCTTTTCCTGACTGAATCCCAATTCTGCCAACAAACCCTGTAACCAGATCATTTCTTTGCTAGCCTCGGTTACTGCCACGTACTCTGCTTCTGTAGTGGATAGAGCAACAATCTTCTGTATCTGCGAAATCCAGCTAACTGCAGTAGTACCTACTGTGAAAACATAACCAGTAGTACTTCGTCTGCGATCTACCTCGCCAGCAAAATCTGCATCTACAAAGCCTTGTAGATTCACCTCACCTCGTCCAAAGCATAAGCATCTATCAGTAGATCCCCGTAGATATCTTAATATCCACTTTACTGCTTCCCAATGCTGTTTTCCTGGATTTGCCATAAACCTGCTCACAACTCCTACTGCATGAGCAATATCTGGTCTGGTACAAACCATGGCATACATCAAACTTCCAATGGCTGAGGCATATGGTATTTTAGCCATGAAGTTTATCTCGTCCTCTGTCTTAGGACTCTGATCACTAGATAGACGGAAGTGATTAGCTAGTGGCGTGCTGACAGCCTTCGCACTGCACATGTTAAATCTCTGCAGAACTTGACTAATGTACTTGGCCTGAGATAACTGCAAGATACCCTTCTGCTTATCTCTGAAAATCCTCATTCCGAGAATCTGCTTCGCTGCACCCAAGTCCTTCATTTCGAATTCTGCTGATAGCTGCATCTTTAACTTCTTGATTTCGTCCATATCTGAGCCTGCTACTAACATATCATCGACATAAAGTAGCAAAATTATATAACTGGACTCGAATCTCCTGAAGTAGCAACAATGGTCAGCATTACATTTGAAGTAGCCATTTTTCTGCATAAATCCGTCGAACTTCTTGTACCACTGTCTCGGGGCTTGCTTTAAGCCATACAGGCTCTTCTTCAATTTGCAAACGAGCTTCTCCTTTCCTTTGACTGAGAAGCCTTCTGGCTGTTGCATATATATTTCCTCCTCAAGGTCACCATGAAGGAAAGCAGTTTTCACATCTAACTGCTCCAAGTGCAAACCCTCTGCTGCAACAATACTCAAGACTGATCTGATTGTTGTCAGCTTCACAACTGGCGAAAATATTTCCGTGTAGTCAATTCCTTCTTTCTGCTGGAAACCTTTGACCACCAACCTCGCCTTGTATCTCTTTGATCCATCATGTTCCTCCTTGATTCTGTACACCCACTTATTGTGTAGAGCTCTCTTTCCTGTAGGTAACTCAGCTAGTTCCCACGTCTGGTTAGAGATGAGAGACTTTATCTCATCTTTCATTGCAAGCTCCCACTTGCCAGAATCACCGACCTGACATGCCTCATGATAGCATTCAGGTTCACCTGCATCAGTAAGTAACATGTAACTCATGTACTTTCTATTTGGAACATGAGGTCTGGTTGACCTTCTAAGAACAGGGACTGGAGACTGTGATGCATCAGTCTCTAGAACAGGCTCCTGTAACTGCAGATCCTCCTCTGTCTGCTGCGACGTACTACTTTCTACGGCATCATCCAACTCAACATATGTTGGATCATCATGTACTGTGTCATCGGACTGCACTGCATTTCTGTCCTTATACATAACCTTCTCGTTGAATATGACATCCCTGCTTCTGATGACCTTTCTGTTCTGGTCATCCCATAAGCGGTAGCCGAACTCATCTCCGCCATATCCAATGAATGTGCACTTTAGTGATTTGGGGTCTAGCTTGCCCCTTGCCTGATCACTAATATGTGCATATGCGACACATCCAAAAACTTTCAAGTGGGAAAGTTTTATTTCTTTTCCGCTCCATACTTCCTCCGGTATCCTGTACTCCAACGGTACCGAGGGTCCTCGATTGATCAAGTACACCGCTGTGTTGACTGCTTCTGCCCAAAACTGTTTGGGCAAGCCTGCATGTAACCTCATGCTTCTGGCTCTCTCCGTTAATGTCCGGTTCATACGTTCTGCAACTCCATTTTGCTGTGGAGTCCCTGGCAACGTCCTCTCCATTTTGATGCCATTCTGGTAACAGAACTTCTTGAACGCCATATCTGTATATTCTCCTCCGTTGTCGGACCTCAGTTTCTTTACTCGCAATCATGTTTCATTTTCCACCATGGCTTTCCACTTCTTGAACACATCGAATACTTCGGACTTGTGTCTCAAGAAATAAACCCACACTTTTCTCGAGTGGTCATCAATGAAAGTCACAAAGTATGACTTTCCGCCAATAGATGAAATTGCGGTTGGTCCCCAGACGTCTGTGTGGACTAACTCAAGTTTCTCTTGCTTCCGAGTTCTGCCACTAGTGTTGAAACTCACCCTGGTCTGCTTCCCAAAGATGCAACTCTTGCATAAGTCTATATCAGTAGACTGAAGCTCTGGTAGTTTCCCCTTTGCATGCATATACTTGAGTCCCTTCTGACTCATATGCCCAAGTCTCTGGTGCCACAAGTTTGGGCCCTCCTTGCTTTCAGCAACTGCAATTGTCACACAAGCATCCGCCGTTGTGTAGAGGGTGCCAGTATCCTTGCCTCGAGCGATAATCATGGCGCCCTTGGTGATCTTCCAGTTATCACCAGAGAAGGTGGTGACATGTCCTTCTCCCGACAATTGCTTGACGGAGATCAAGTTCTTCCTCAATTCTGGAATATGTCTCACGTCCTTCAGCTTCCACACAGATCCATTGATCTTGATCTGTACATCACCCTTTCCGACCACGTCACACGGTTGATCATTACCGAGATAGACTCTACCAAAATCACCCCGCGTATAGTTTACAAAAAACTTCTTGTTTGAGGTAGCATGAAAAGATGCTCCGGAATCAATCACCCAGTATTCCGTTTTTCTCTCCAAAGAGCATATCAAAGCATCGTCCGCTTCCTCTTCCACAACATTGACCTCCGTCCTGTTCTCCTTTTCTTTTGGAGGTGTTGGACACTGGTTTTTGTAATGACCGGTCTTCCCACACTTCCAACATTCCACAACCTTAGTTTTGTTGGAATTGTTTGGATTTCTGGATCTTGATCTTCCACTTCTGAATTTGCCATTGCCCCGCCCATTTCCTCTGTTAGAATTTCTGCCTCTGCTTTCCACGTTCAACGCCGATCCTGAAGTTGAGGCACCTTCTGATTGTCGTCTGATCTCCTCCGTTAAGATCATGCTTACGACATCATCGAACTTCAATTTTGACTTTCCGGCAGAGCCACTAATTGTTGTGACTGTACCATTCCAGCTGTCTGGCAACTGCCCAAGAATTAACAAAGCTCGGACTTCATCACTAAAAGTGATTTCGACTGTGTTTAGCTGGTCCGTCACTTCATTGAATTCATTTAGGTGCTCCCCAAATCTTCCGCCTTCGGCCATCTTCATATTGAACAGCTTTTTAATTAAGTGGACTTTATTTGCTGCAGATGGCTGTTCGTACATGCTAGAAAGGGCTGCCATGAGAGACTCTGTCGTCTTCTCATTTTTTATGTTGAAGGCCACTGACTTTGACAACGTCAGCCTGATTGTGCCGAGTGCTTTTCGATCAAGCAACTCCCAATCCCCCTAGCTTATATCTTCTGGCTTTTCTTTTAGTGGCTTGTATAGATCCTTCTGGTACAAATAGTCCTCCATTTGCATTTTCCAAAATCCAAAATTTGAACCATCAAATTTGTCAATTTTGGATATTTTCTCATCTGTCGACATTGCTCCCACTCGATCACAAAACAGTCTAAAGAAATCTTTTCTGATGTGGAAGATCAGTCAAAGCTGCAACCACAGAGCATACTAAGAATTTCAAAAGATTTTAATGAGCCAAAGCTCTGATACCAATTGTTGGGAATTAGGACGCAACTAATCCCGCCCAGGATCGATGTGACACAAATAAATTGGACTGAGAAAATATAAATACGCAAAAATAAAATGCAAATACGAAACACAAAGATTTACGTGGTTCAGCAATTTGCCTACGTCCACGGACCCACACCAATATATTTCACTAACTCGAAAAATGAGGAGTACAAAAATACTACACTGTATTTTTATCTGTCTACACAAAGACTATTCTCTCCAACTCACTTTTCTCTCCACACAAGAAAATATCTTGTGTTTATACTTTCTCTCTCTCTTGAGCTTGTATTGATTTTGGTGTGTATCTTACTGCAAATGAAGGCTCAATTTATAGGCAGAAATCTCGTCCAACTTTCAATTAGTGACCATTAATAAAATTGCCTCCACAACTTTTGTCTGCCAACAAAATAATAATGATGGCCTCCACAAATTTTGTCTGCCAACATATTCTCCACTATCTAACAATACAGCTATCTGGTGTTTCACAAAAAGGATGGTAACTATATGTGGAAGAAACCAACAAAAGTAACATCAAATCCTATAGCCTATGTTGCAGGTCCAGGAATGGTAGATGATCAGGCCTGGTATGCAGACACTGGTACCAGCCATCGTTTGACAATCAGCAAGGAAAATTTGGATGATCCAAAGGAGTATGCAGGTAACCAAACTTTACTAGTCGATAATGGAAATCAGTTAGTCATTTCTCATGTTGGATCCAAAACCTTTAACATTAATCCTAGTAGACTTCTAATCCTAAAGAAATTGCTGCATGTTCCAAGTATCAAAAAGAATCTCATAAGTATTTCAAAGTTCACGTTTGATAATAATGTTTCTTGTGAGTTTTTTCCTAAATGTTGTGTTGTGAAGGACTTATCAACAAGGACAGCACTGCTGATGGGGAAGCTTAAGGATGGAATTTATCAGCTGAATCTGGGAAACAAATATCCAAGACACTCCAAAACCAGCCAAGCTCAGCACAAATCTGTCAACATTGTCTTAAGTCAATCAAAAAATGTGTATAATGTTAGGAATCCAGATTATGAAATCTAGCATAGAAGGCTAGGACACCCCCAAATGTCTACTTTACTTCAAGTCTTACAATCCTGTAATAAGTCTAAATCTATTATCAATGGAAATCTTTCTTTCTGTGAAGCGTACCAACTTGGAAAGTCTCACCAATCTACCCTTCAAACCATCTGTGCCACATGTTAAAAAAACCCCTAGATCTTATACATTCAGATGTCTGGGGTCTTGCTCCTTTAAACTCTACAATAGGGTTCAAATACTATGTAATATTTGTGGATGACTATTCCAGGTATACATGGATCTACCCTCTAAAGAAAAAAATCAGAAGTTAAGCACTACTTTAACCTATTCAAAAACCTTGTGGAAAACCAGTTTAACAGAAAAATATAAATGTTACAAAAATGATATGGGGTGAGTTTAGAGCCTTAAATCAAACTGTCATTAAATCTGGGATTGAGCACAGATATTCATGTCCACATACTTCACCTCAAAATGGACGTGCAGAGAGAAAACACATGAACATAACTGAGATGGGCCTCACACTGTCATCATAAGCACATATGCCTCTATTTTATTGGTGGGAGGCATTTCTAACTTCATCATATCTTATAAATCGATTGCCCAATCCTATACTACAACAAAAATCACCTTTTGAGCGTCTCTTTAAACACAAACCAGACTACAAAATGCTTAGAATCTTTGGGTGTGCTTGCTATCCATGCCTAAAACCTTACCAAGACCATAAATTCAATTTCCACTCACAAAAGTGTGTATACTTAGGACCTAGTCTCCTCCAAAAATGTTACAAGTGTTTGAACTCAAATGGTAGAATTTATTAATCCAAACACGTTGTTTTTGATTAATAATCCTTCCCCTTCAAAGGGGGATTTCTTAACAAAAAACTTGAACCTAAACACTACTCTATTACTTGCAACCAACTACCCTTTGAAAATATTTCCAAAATTCCCTCAAATTCTGCTGATAAAGTACAGCCTACAGCTGAACCATCACACATTGCTACTAAAGTTAGTTTGGAGGGAAATGATGAAGGGGCTAATATAGTTGGTAGTAATGAAGATGTGGCCTATGAAGTTGAAATTGATAATGACAAAATCGAAGAGCAGAATGAAGATGTTCCTACTGATCAAACACAAGTGACAGACCATACTGAAACATGACATCATATGGTGACAAGGGCAAAAGCAAGCATATTTAGACCAAAGTTATATGCCACTATGAGTGGAACTTTAGACACAAGATAACAAGAATCTGTTGAAGAAGCCTTAAAGAGCAGTAAATGGATTGAGGCTATGAAGGAAGAGTTTGATGCTTTGATTAAAAACTAGACATGGAGTTTAGTATCACCACAGCCTAAGATGAAAGTTATGGGTTGTAAATAGGTGTTTAAATTGAAACATGATGATAAAGGAAATATTGTGAGACACAAAGTAAGGCTAGTGGCTAAAGGTTTTTTACAAACCTCAGGTGTGGACTACTATGACACATTTAGTCCAGTTGCTAAGGCACCTACTTTGAAGATAATTCTAACCATTGCAGTGTCTAAAGGCTAAGACATAAGACAGATAAACATAAATAATGCTTTTTTGAATGGTAAACTTGAGGAGACTGTGTATACGCAACAACCACAGGGGTTTGCTGATCAAGGTAGACCAGATTTTGTATACAAATTAAGCAAATCCTTGTATGGACTTAAACAAGCCCCCAGGGCATGGAATGATATGCTGAAAGAGGCACTACTCAGTTGGAACTTTGTTCAATCAAGAGCAGATAACTCTATCTTTTGTCAGAACACAAATGATCAGATATTATACTTGTTAATTTATGTCGATGACATAATATTAACAAGAAATTGTAAAGTTAAGATTCAAGACTTGATTGAAAAAATGAATGTTAATTTCTCTTTGAAAGACATGGGAAGATTGAAGAGATTTTTGGGGATAGATTTCTTGAGAAATTAACTCAATTTACACGTCACAGAAAGCCTATGTTGTGAATATGTTAAAAAGATTTAACTTTGTGAATTTGAAACCAAGCATAACACCTATGGCAACTGGGAAATTGATCGGCAGAACATAAGGAACAAGTCTAAAAAGTCCTACACAATTTAGAAGTGATGTAGGAGCCCTATTATATCTCACACATACTCGACTAGACATATCTTTTGCTGTAAACAGGGTAAGTCAATACTTGCAATGTCCTATAGATGCTCAATGGAGCTTGTTAAAAAGGATTTTCAGGTATATAAAGGGAACAATAGACATGGGGCTAACTATAAAGTATGATCAGGACCTAAATATCACAACCTATACAAATGTCGTTTAGGCAGCATGCCCTGATGACAAGAGGTCAGTTGTGGGATATTGTGTCTACCTAGGGGAAAATCTTATCTCCTGGAACTCCAAGAAACAGCAAGTGGTAGCAAGATCAAGCACAGAAGCTGAATACCGTGCTTTAGCTAACACCACTACAGACATTTCTTAGACCCAATCATTGCTGGAAGAGTTGGGATTAACACAGACGGAGATACCTAAGCTATGGTGCGACAATATGGGAGCAATTGCACTGGCTTCAAACCCTGTATACCATGCACGAACAAAGAACATCGAATTAAATGTTCACTTTGTTCGTGACAAGATTCTTGCCAGAAAACTTCAGATCAACTAAATTCCTACAACGGATCAAGTTTCAAATATATTCTAACAAAGCCACTACATAATTCCAGACATGTTTTCCTAAGGGACAAGCTCGGAGTAACACAGGTCATGTTCGACTTCAAAGAGGGAGAAGAAATGAAGACGAGGACCAACTTGACAGATAACAAAAGAAGAAGGAGTCTTTATATAAAATTAGGAACGCATCTTCTATCTTGACAAAAAGCAAAACACATTTTTAAATATACTAGGGCTAGACGTGCGCTGCACGACTGAGTGGAAAGCGTTAGCATGCATAATGGTTTCTGAATGTATGTGGCATTTCATTCAGCTTGCTGTACTACTGTTGTAAACTGTGTATATTTATATATTTAAATTCAGTTTGTCTTTATGCAGGAGATTTTATTTCATCTAAAAAGAGGAAAAATTTTGTCATTTGGGAACAGTATATTATACAGGTGTGCTGAGGTTGTGAGAAAGCATTTGGAAGGGGGGCCGGTTATCTTGGCACGTGCAGTTTTGTTTGAGCTTTGTTTTAGTAGATATAAGGTGTTGAATATGGTGATAGAGGGGAAATGTAGCTTTGTCCTGCAAATTCTGTACTATGAATGCGAATATGGCAAACTGTTTGGAATCTACAATTCTACCGTCGTCAATGCTTCCGTGGAGTTTAGGTCGGGGTGCTGTCGATAGAGTTATTCGTGAACATGCAATTATGAATTTACCTAAGGTGACTGTGTTTAGGATGGATGCGTTTGAGGCTTGCAACAGGCTTGTGCTTTTAACACCACTTCCTAATTGGTTTAAGGTGGAAGTAGGAGATGAATCTGCAGAAGCAAGGTGTTCAGTGAGTATACGATGTTCTTCTGGAGGCAAGTTTGTTCTTCGCGTAGGGGAGCAAACGCTGTGTCTTGAAGAGACTGAAATCGATGTGCAACTCGATCTGAAACGTATATTTCGTAGCAAGGGGAAATTAGAGGAGCTAGCTGAGGCACGTATTCAGGTTCACAGTGAAGAATATGAGGCGTTAATGGATATCCTGCTGGATCCGTTGTCTTATGCAGGTGCATTTAACATAGCACATGTTGCTGTGGAAGAAGAAGTACGATTCCTTGTTAACTGTCCTATTTTTAAGATCGAGCATATCTTGTTTTTCCCTGTGCATGATCTATTTGTATTGTCGGAGAAGTTTAGAAAGGAAAGTGAAGGCAAGGTTGATGCAAAGGCTGTTGGGAGGAAAATAATCCATGAGTATCTCCAGACCATGCCGGGAAGTAAACTTCAGAGGTTTGGTATGTATCTTCGAGGAAGGGTTTCTGAACCATGAAAGTCTATGTCTGGCAGTGATGAAGGACAACAATAGATGTGTTGTTTAGTTTGTGTTATGCTTGTAGTGTGAAAGGTGTTTTGATAAGTGATAGGATGTTTTATTTGTAGTGATGTCCTGTTGAATGTCAGCAGTTAAGTTTGAACGATCCTATTTTGTTGTATATTGCTATGTGTTGAAAAGAGTTTGGCTCTGAAGTATATTATGTTTATTAGTTAATTTATGAATTTTGTAAATTTTTTGTTTTGACTGATTGTTTATTTTACTCTAATTTCTACAATATTGGGTTGAAATTTGAGAATGGTGAATGTAAATGTTTCAGTTTGGAGACTTCTGCGGATTTATGTATTTTCGGAATGATTTTAATAGTTGCTCTGCATTAATTATATTACGAATATAACCTGAATTACTTTGTTTCTTGGTCCACCATGTCTTCATCTGAATCGTCCAGTAATTCCAAGCTTACTAATTTGACTGAACATGATATTTTCGTAATGGTTTTAATAGATGCTCTGTATAAATTGTATTACAAAGAGAACCTGAGTTGCTATGTTTATTGGTGCACGATGTCTTCATCTGAAACCTCCAGTAATACTCACAGAAAAAATGAACTGCACTATGAGTTCTTTATCGTTATAGGTAGTCATATTTATTCCACGAAATCATCAGCCTATTTCCAGCAGTGTTCGTTCGATGGTGTCATAATTGGTGATGTTGGTGGAAATCCAAGAAAAAGGAAGTCCGCTCAACATCGTTGCTTTAAAGATGACGTTCCCAGTGCATCATCCAGTTATGTTACTTTTGACGAATGATTCTACCAATGAAAGAAATTAGTCATAACACAATTACCAAGTTTTGTGTATAACTCGTAAGACAATTTGTAGTTATGCATTATTTATTTGGAAAAATTAGTAAATTTAGGAAATTTAAAATTGAAAGATGAGTTTGTTCAGGTATTGTTTTAGAGAGAAAAAATATGTAAATGTTATTAGTGATGATGAAAAACATGTGCAAGACAAATACAATGAGGTAATACGTAAACAGTGCTAGGATTTTATTTATTTAATATAACCTGTTGATTTTGCTGAACAAGGACAGTTGTATAAGCATGAGGTATAAACTTTTATATTTAAGTTTAATCTCATACTTTAACAAAATGATAGTTCAACAGGACAAACAAAAAGGAACACTGTTTTTTTTACAGGACAAAAGATTTAAGGAATTTTTAAAGGTTGTCGGCTGTAGTAGTAGTTCTAGACCCTTTGATTCCAGTGTGTTGATCAGTATTAGATTCCTTAATTTGTTTATGATGCTTCTCAGTCTCAGCAACAAAATGTAGGGCTCTTTTGGTAGAAGGATGATTGTTTTCTTGGTCAGTAGTTTCTATTGGAGAGGTATTTGGAGAATTTTTATCAGAACTACAGGCTGGAAGTTTTGGTGATGCAGGTGTGACGTCGTTTTTTTCAGTTATGTGCATAATATTATATCTTGTATCTCCTGTCCTTGGGTCTGGGCGTCCACCTTTTACATATATTGAGTGTTGAACATCAGTATACTTGGAATGGTAAACGGTAGCTGATGGATTGGATTCCTACAAGAAGCATTTAATATATTGGTTTTAGATAAAGGTTATATTGTGATTGTATGGGCAGAAATAAATATGAATGTGAAAGGAAGAATGTTAATGAAAAAAATCAATGATAATATTTTAATGTACCTTGACAAGTTTGGTAGCGGTGATTCCCAGGAATTGCTCTGCTACTGGACCAATCATAGAAGCTGATAGGGTTCCAGTACTATCATGTAGTTCAACATCACATCTTGCTCTTTGTAAGGTAGAACATGAAGAAAAAAATGTTTTGATTTAAAATATTTAAAAGTTTGGAAGTATATGTGTTTGAGAATGCTATAGAAAATGGGAATTAAATGATTGTTTTTTACCTTGGTACAGAAATGGCCTTTTCGTTGGTACAATAGTTACATGTGTAGATCTCTCCTAAATCAGCAGAAGATCCCTTTGTGCATATGCTGCATGCCATATAGTATTGATGAATTGTGGAATTCTTTAAGGATATAGTTGCAAGAAGCCAGAACTGAGCTCCTTCGGTGTACTATATGAACAATAATATATAAGCCAATCTGAAAATGGTTAGGTGATTGTTTAAAATAGGAAGCAGATTGAGATCAGTAGACTTACTGAAGATGGGTTTTTCGATATGTGTTCGATTTCTATGATATCATTGATTTGAGTGGATGAACTTGGACTCGATTTTACGAACACATAATCCTTTGATGTGATGGTCTTTAGAAGTATTTCAGAAAATGTGCGAACCCTGAGATTAGAAATGTGTGTAATAAGTAGAAGAAGTCGAAATTTGTTTTGTGAGAGAACATTATAGACACATAGTAAATGAATAGTTGAATATTGTGTGTATTTGTGGAAATGAAAGTTTACAATACCATTCAGTAAAATGTTGAAGTTTCTGTAGCGCTGGATTAATTATGATTGAAGATCCCAGTTTTGTTGACAGAGAGATTCCTACAGAAGAAAAAAATATAAAATTTAGATGATGAATAATGTTGAGATAATATTTGTTCTTAGTTTGACCTATTAGAGCAGAGGAATTTAAGTGTACCATTATATGCTGTGACTTTTAGGTGATTTGCTATGATAATTGTTCTCTTCATCAGCAGATCAGTGAGTTCAGAGCCTTCGTTTTCAGCAAAGCTATCCCATAGTGTTATCGTTATTGCCTGTAGCCTGCAATTGAATTAACATAATTAGGTTAGATATGAATAAATGAGTTGTATTTGTGTTGATCTTTATATGTGGAATATATTAAAGAGGGATAATTATTTACATAACTTTTGTCCAGAAGAATAACATTGAGGGCCTTACTACTTGTGCTCCAGCTATTATGCACTTCTCTGATGGGGCTGACATCAACAACAACTCCAAAAACTCCTACACGCAAGAAACTTTTCTTCATGATGTGTACTTATGATAAGTGTGTACAGATCATATATACGTAAATATTATGTGTAAAGAGCTTACAGGGCTATAGGACAACAAAATAATTTAAAAATGCTGGAAGAGAAAATTATGAATTTAAATACGGGGAACAAGTTTGAAGTAATGTTTGTGTTTTTAGCTACAGTATGTAAAAGCAAGAGAAGTGAAGTGTGAGTACTTGTTACTAAGTAAATGAATTGCATTACATAGAAAGTTTTGTTGGGTATGTATGATTTGGAAGTCTTGTATGAGCAAAGGCAGATAATAAGAGTATGAAAGTGCTGATATACAGAAGATGGGATGAGGAGGCATTGGATTACCTATTTCTGTGGCAGAACCTATGAGTGGATGTAACTCATGAAATGGAGTAAAATTGTAATGGACTTCTGCTAAGGAACTGTAGTCTTCTTCAATTTCTGTGATGCGTGATGAACCACTTAGTATCCATTGTGTGGTTCCTATAGTAGACTGCATTGGTTGAGCAACCTGCTTGACTTGAGCTTTGGATATAGTATATGTTTTCAGCGGAATCAAGGTTTTTTGTAGTGCTCTAATGTTTACATCGCCAAAAATTGTGGCCTGGACCTTGTTCGACTGCATGTATTTTCAGCAAAGAAGGAATTCAAGGTGATGAATATAAAAGAAGAATCTGAAGAGTATGTGTGTACCGTGAGAGGTCGAAAGATGATAGGTGTTTGCTGAATACCTGTGTATCCATCAACCAAACATGTTGATATCTAGTTGTTCCTCGTTGAGCTGTTCTTGGGCTCATTTTCTCCAGCACAACTGCTTTGCAACACCAATTGCTGTCACCTTGTGCAATATTTGGAATTGAACTATGTCTGATGTCCATGAACACGGTGGATTATATAAGAGGAAGTCGTAGGTGGTTATTGTGAACTCTGGTAGGAAGATAAGTAGTGTGAACTTGAATATGGAAACAAATGTTCTGGTTTTTTTGAAAGAAACTGATGTGAATGTTTGTTTTGTGCCGGTGGGTTCTTGGAAGAAGATAATATGTGTATATGTAGAAAGTAGTCAGAGATATTTTTATATTTCTGTTTACTCCTCTTACTTTTGTAACTTTTCAAAAGGTGATATTTATTTATGCTATGTTTGCTTATATTGGAAATACATGTTTATCTTTTGTATAATTTCATAATGGTTAATTTTTGTGTAAAATTTGGCTGGTTGTAATTTGGTTTTGTAAGGAAGATTAAAAAAAAATAAAAAACTTATTTATGTAATTGGTGCGATATTTGTATAATTTGAGTTTTTTTATTTTATAAATTTAAATTTTTTTATTGAGAATGTGTGTGATTTGAGAAAATAATTATAATAATCTAATAGTTTAAAATGGATTCGTATATTGATTATGTAAAGATGATTATGTAATACTTGAGATGAAGAAAGGAAAACGAGTATGGTGTTATTTAGGCATGAGTTAATAAAGTTTGAATGTTTTTTATAAAAATGTACTAAATTATCAAACAAAAATTTGGTGAAGAAGTAAAAAATTTTAGACTATCACATATCCCAGTTTTAATAAATAAAGTTCATGGCAATATAAGTTGCAGTACTTCAAGTATAGTTTATAGTTTAGGCTGAAGTATAATTTTTTATCAGGTAAATTATAATATTATGATCTATGTTGATTCCTTTATAAATAATTTTTATCAGCAATATTAAACACACTGCAGTAATTATATTTTTAAGAAAATTCTTATCAGCAGTAGGAATTAGCTGAAATCAGCTTCATAGTCTCCTTCTTCCTGGTAATTTCTGGTATCAATTGCAGATTATCATCAACATGTTGTTCAGCCCTGAAGCAGTAGCAACAGGTAGCAGCAGTAATTTTGCAGCGTTTATTACAGTAGTTGTTCTTGAATATGGGAAATATCCTTATTGATTAATTGATAATTAACTTATGTAGAAAAGGAAAGCAAAACTGGTCTTAGTGAAAGGAATAAATCAATGCTCATTGAAACGAAAAATTATTCATGTTATCTTAAGCTAGCAGAATTTGAATGGTTTTGTTTGTGCAAATAATTGTTTCATGTTGATGGGGATTGTTATTGTGTAGGCTATCAGAAATGCTTTCATGTGAAGAACAAATGAGCTACTATACCAGAAATGAAATGTTCATTGAACCAGTAGGAGAACCAATATGTTGCTGAAAGAGAAATAAAATATACTGATGTTAAAAGAATTTGGCAAAGAAGATTAGAAATGAACAAGGCAAAATAATAAATATGAGTGTTTTTTAAGAATAATATGCCTTTCTCTTAGTTGGAAGTAAAAGAAAGAGGACATTATTGGACTTAAGGATTGGATTAATGGCCCATGTAATAAATAAGTTGATGATAATATAAGTTGTTATCCTTGAAGTATAGTTTAGAGTTTAGGCAATATAAGTTGCATTCATTAAAGTATAGTTTAGAGTTTAGGCTATGTCTAGGTAGTGTTTTCAATTTTTTTGATAAGGGAAAAAAAAACAATCAAACTCATAAGGTCCTTTCAAAGAAGTTCCTTCAACTTGTGGAAAATATAAATATATGAAATTTTTTGGTTACATCCTCCAAATTTGAATTGATAGTGTTCTGGTGCACTGATCTGGTTGTCAGAATTTGCTGAAATGGAAAAAAATGACCAATAAAAGGAAAAGATAACCTTTCAACATGTTTGAAAAGTGTTTTGGAGCATAAGAATCTATCATTAGATTGAAGTATAATTTTTTATCACTTAAATTCTAAGATTATGATCCCTGTTCATTCCTTTATAAATAAATTTTATAGAAAAGGAAATCAGAAGTAATCTTACCAAAAGGAATAAATGAATGCTCAATGGAATGAAAACCTATCAATGTTTTTAAGGTATTTCTTTATAGTGGAGTTTAGACTATCTTATTCAGCATCAGTAAGATCACTTTTCCTCAGCACATTGTGTTGTGAACCAGTAGCAGTGATCAGCAATATTAAAACACTGCAGTAATTATATTTTCAGCAAAATTGGTTATCAGCAGTAGGAATTAGCTGAAATCAGGTTCATAGTTTCATTGTTTCTGGTAATTTCTGGTATCAATTCCAGATTATCATCAATACGTTCTTCAGTCCTGAAGCAGTAGCAGCAGGTAGCAGTGGTAATTTTGCAGCCTTTATTACAGTAGTCACCAGCACAGGCACCTCCTTCTTACCTGGTTTCAGTTGGCAGAAATTTTGTTTCAGCAACAATGATGGTCTGTTCGATCTTCTGCCTGCAATGAGACCTGATGAGAGATAGTTGTTCTTGAATATGGGAAATATCCTTATTGATTAGTTCATAATTAACTTATATAGAAAAGGAAAGCAAAAGTGGTCTTAGTGAAAGGAATAAATCAATGCTCATTGAAACGAAAAATTATTCATTTTTTCTGAAGCTAGCAGAATTTGAATGGTTTTGTTTGTGAAAATAATTATTTCATGTTGATGGGGAATGTTATTGTATAGGCTATCAGAAATGCTTTCATGTGAAGAAGAAATCAGCTACTATACCAGAAATGAAATGTCCATTGAACCAGTAAGAGAACCAATACGTTGCTAAAAGAAAAATAAAATATACTCTGTTAAAAGAACTTGGAAAAGAACATTAGAAATGAACAAGAGAGGAAAATTAATAAATATGAGTATTTTTTAAGAATAATATGCTTTCTCTTACTTGCAAGTAAAAGAAAGAGGACATTATTGGACTTATGGATTGGATTAATGCCACTTGTAATAAATAAGTTGATGATAATATAAGTTGCTATCCTTGAAGTATAGCTTAGAGTTTATGGTATGTCAGTGAAGTAGATAATGATGGGGAAGATGCTTTGACAGTAGATTTGGTCTCTTGATTGGCTGAATATGCTATGATAGTAAGTTGAGTCTCTTTATTGGCCTAGCTAGTGTTGTAAAATTTTTTGTTAAGGAAAATATATATATATATATATATAAATCATAAGGTCGTTTGAAAGAAGTTTATTGTACATGTGCAAAAAAATATAAATATACGAAAGTTTTTTGGTTAGATCCTCCAAATTTGAAGTTGAGAGTGTCTTGGTGAACTGATATGATTGTGAGAATTTGTTCATGTGCAAAGAAATGACCAGAATGTTCAGATAATGTTTGGGAACTTGCTTTGAAAATAGATTTGGTCTGTTTATTGGGTGAATATGTTATGATAATAGATTCAATCTCTTTATCTGTCTAGGTAGTGTACTCATATTTTTTTATAGGGAAAAAAAATATTTTAATTCATAAGGTCCTTCCAAAGAAGTTTTTTCAATGTCTGGGGAAAAAAAAAATATATGAAAATTTTTCTGTTAGATCCTCCAAATTTGGAGTTCATAATGCCCTGGTTTACTGATATGGGTGTTAGAATTTGGCGAAATGGAACAAAATGAACAATAAATGGAAAAGACAATCTTTTAACATGTTTGAAATGTCTTTTGGAGCATAAGAATCTATCATTAGATTTAAGTGTACTTTTTTATTACTGGAATTCTAAGATTACCATCCCTGTTGATTCCTTCATAAATAATTTTTATAGAAAAATAAATCAGAAGCAATTTCACCCAATGGAATAAATCAATGCTTATTGGAACGAAAAACTATCCATGGTTTGTGATGGTAGCAGAATTTGAATGGTTTGGTTAACCAGAATATTAAGGTATTTTTTTATAGTGGACTTTAAGCTATCTTCTTTAGTAGCAGTAAGATCCCTTGTTCTCAGCAGATCGCCTCCGGAACCAGTAGCTGTGATCAGCAACAGCAAACAGATTGTAGTAATTATATCTCCAGTAACATTGGTTATCAGCAGTAGCAATTAGCTGAAATCAGATTCACAGTCTACTTATTTGTGGTATCAATAGCAAATTACCATCAATAGGATCTTCAGCCTTGAATCTGTAGCAGCTGGCAGTAGCAGCAATTCTGCAGCCTTGATTACAGTAGCCAGCAGCACAGGCATCGGATTCTCACTCAGTTTTAGGTAGCAGCAATCTCATTTCAGCAGGAATGCTGCTCTCTTCCTCCTTCTGCTTGCAAACTGCAGAGTTTTCATTAGTAGCAACACCTCTGGCAGTAAAAATAGTAGTTTTGGTATTAGGCAGCCTGTCACTTTGGCTTCTCTTCCTGTGTCTGGTTTTTTCATTTCACAGGTACAAATCAATTTTTTTGTCTATAACAAAAAAACAAGTCGATAATACAATAAGGTAAGTAAAAATTTGTGCAAATATTTACTTAGGGAATCACAGAATTTTCTTTAATCTTTATAATTTTATTAATGAGACATCTGAATATTTAGTTGGTTTGATTTCTTAGAAAAAAAATATATAATCTGAGTTTATAAGTTAGAGATAGGAAATGACTCAATACTATCTATACAAGACGTAGTTACAAAAATGAATACTGCATCACACCATTATAAATTTGGGTTATTGTAGTAGTGTGTGCATATAGTCATATCTAGGAAAGAATAATTTGTTGGATAATTATACTCGAAAGATACCCTGAAAACTATGTTTTTAGTGATGCAAGATTGTAGTTCTTGAAAAAAAAATCTCAAAGGTTGGACAAAAATCCAATGGAAAATATCAACATCTGTGGCTAAAGTATTGTTAGGTTACTTAAAATTATGTTTGCAATCTACTGATCAAAATTTTTATTATATTTTTATCATCATTTTCAATGTCATTTGTGTCTGCATATAAAAACTGCTATGTCAATTCATACAGTAAAACAAAGTGCAGGGAGCTATTTGTAGTGATGTTGATATCAAAGCTATTAAGGATACTTTAACACAACTGAAAATATACTTAATACGAAAAGTTATAGTTAGAGTGCCACCTACTCATATCAGAGTTACAGTTGGAGATATTTAGTGGATACTAAGTGGGGCCTCTCACATGACTGACATAGATGAAGACTATAGTTCTTTCGCATCATTGACATAGATGAAGAGTATTAGAAATGGTTTCATGTGAAGAAGAAATCAGCTACTATAGCAGAAATGAAATGTCCATTGAACCAGTAGGAGAACCAATACGTTGCTGAAAGAAAAATAAAATATACTGCTGTTAAAATAATTTCAAAAAGAACATTAGAAATGAAGAAGGAAGGCAAAATAATAAATATGAGTGTTTTTAATAAATAAGTTGACGATAATATAAGTTGTTATCCTTGAAGTATAGTTTAAAGTTTAGAGTATGTCAGTGAAGTAGATAATGATGGGGAAGATGCTTTGACAGTAGATTTGGTCTCTTCATTGGCTGAATATGCTATGATAGTAAGTTCAGTCTTTTATTGCGAAAAAAAAAAATTCATAAGGTCCTTTCAAAGAAGTTCATTGTACACGTTGAAAAAATGTAAATATACGAAATTTTTTTGGTTAGATCCTCCAAATTTGAAGTTGAGAGTGTCTTGGTGAACTGATATGATTGTGAGAATTTGTTTACGCGGAATGAAATGACCAGAATGTTCAGATAATGTTTCGGAAGCTGCTTTGATAATAGATTTGGTCTCTTCATTGGCTGAATATGTTATGATAATAGATTAAATATCTTTATCTGTCTAGGTAGTGTAGTCATATTTTTTGATAAGGAAAAAAAAATTAAATTCATAAGGTCCTTTCAAAGAAGTTTGTTCAACTTCTGGGAAAAAAAAATATATGTGAAATTTTTTGGTTAGATCCTCCAAAATTGGAGTTGATAGTGCCCTGGTTCACTGATATGGTTGTCAGGATTTGACGAAATGGAAAAAAATGAAAAATAAATGGAAAAGACAATCTTTTAACATGTTTGAAAAGACTGTTGGAGCATAAGAATCTATCATTAGATTTAAGTGTATTTTTTTATTACTGGAATTCTAAGATTACCGTCCCTGTTGATTAATTCATAAATAATTTTTATAGAAAAATAAATCAGAAGCAATTTTACTCAAAGGAATAAATCAATGCTTATTGGAAAGAAAAACTATCCATGTTTTGTGAAGGTAGCAGAATTTGAATAGTTTGGTAAACCAGAATATTAAGGTATATTTTTATAGTGGACTTTAAGCTATCTTCTTTAGTAGCAGTAAGATCTCTTGTTCTCAGCAGATTGTCTCCTGAACCAGTAGAAGTGATCAGCAATAGCAAACACATTGTAGTAATTATAGCTCCAGCAACATTGGTTATCAGCAGTAGCAATTACCTGAAATCAGCTTCGCAGTCTACTTATTTCTGGTATCAATGGCAAATTACCATGAAGAGGATCTTCAGCCTTGAACCAGTAGCAGCAGCAGCAATTTTACAGCCTTGATTACAGTAGCCAGCAGCACAGGCACCTCCTTCTTACCCAGTTTTAGGTAGCAACAATCTCATTTCAGCAGCAATGCTGAAATGAGCTTCACAGTGTACTTATTTGTGGTATGAATATCAAATTACCATCAATAGGATCTTCAGCCTTGAACCAGTAGCAGGTAGCAGTAGCAGCAATTCTGCAGCCTTGATTACAGTAGACAGCAGCACAGGCACCAGATTCTTACCCAGTTTTAGGTAGCAGCAATCTCATTTCAGCAGCAATGTAGCTCTCTTCCTCCTTCTGCCTGCAAGCTGCAGAGTTTTCAGTAGTAGCAACACATGTGACAGTAACCAGAAGTAGAAATCAATTATTTTGGCCACCAGCAATGTCCCCAAGAGTTTGATCTTCTGAAGGCAGTTTGCCATATGTAGCTGGTAATCAGGTATAAGGCTGTTCAATTGGTAGGACTACACAACATCTAGTCTAGTAAAAGAAAGTTACTGACTTTTACTGTTAGGAAACAGTTTTCAAATTTCCACAAACAAAGCACCAATTGTTTTGGCCGAGAAAATTGGTAAAAACTTGAATTTTATCGCAATGTAATATTTGTTCAAAACCCACCATATTGATATCTCTGGTGTTGGTTTATCCAAATTCACAGGGTATTTGAAAAAGTTCCATTTTTTTGGTGGAAGGATAAAATACAAGATTTTTTCATCATCGGAAAGAAAGAAATAATTTCTTACGAAATTAAAAAAAAAAAATTAGGCTTTTCATAAAGAGAGATAAATTGTGAAATCTAATAATTTTCACCCAGTCGGGTAGTTATTAAAGCTTTGAATAATTATGGTAAGTTTTTTTGGCAACATCCAACAAAACATTAAACCTAAATGGTTTCCCCAATAATTATGCAAACTTTATTTGGCAACATTCAAGAAAAGATCAAACCTGCATGATTTCCCCGTTCAATTCCAATTTCACAGTCTTTCCAAGGCATGAGACATGTTGAACTTGACTAAGTCTAACTTCAAAATGATTTTTGTCCAATTCTTACCCTCAAGAGGATCTTCAGCCTTGAACCAGTAGCAGCAGGCAGCAGCAGCAATTTTGCAGCCTTGATTACAGTAGCCAGCAGCACAGGCACCTCCTTCTTACCCAGTTTTAGGTAGCAGCAATCTCATTTCAGCAGCAATGCTGAAATGAGCTTCACAGTCTACTTATTTCTGGTATGAATAGAAAATTACCATCAATAGGATCTTCAGCCTTGAACCAGTAGCAGGTGGCAGTAGCAGCAATTCTGCAGCCTTGATTACAGTAGCCAGCAGCACAGGCACCAGATTCTTACCCAGTTTTAGGTAGCAGCAATATCATTTCAGCAGCAATGCTGCTCTGTTCCTCCTTCTGCCTGCAAGCTGCAGAGTTTTCAGTAGTAGCAACATCTGTGGCAGTAACCACAAGTAGAAATCAATTATTTTGGCCACCAGCAATGTCCCCAAGAGTTTGATCTTCTGAAGGCAGTTTGCCATATGTAGCTGGTAATCAGGTATAAGGTTGTTCAATTGGTAGGACTACACAACATCTAGTTTAGTAAAAGAAAGTTACTGACTTTAACTGTTAGGAAACAGTTTTCAAAAATTTGCTAAAAACTTGAATTTTATCGCAATGTAATATTTGTTCAAAACCCACCATATTGATATCTCTGGTGTTGGTTTATCCAAATTCACAGGGTATTTGAAAAAGTTCCATTTTTTTGCTGGAAGGATAAAATACAAGAATTTTTCATCATCGGAAAGAAAGAACTAATTTCTTACGAAATAAAAAAAAAATAGGCTTTTCATAAAGAGAGATAAATTGTGAAATCTAATAATTTTCACCCAGTCGGGTAGTTATTGAAGCTTTGAATAATTATGGTAAGTTTTTTTGGCAACATTCAACAAAACATTAAACCTAAATGGATTCCCCAATAATTATGCAAACTTGATTTGGCAACATTCAAGAAAAGATCAAACCTGCATGATTTCCCCGTTCAGTTCCAATTTCACAGTCTTTCCAAGGCATGAGACATGTTGAACTTGACTAAGTCTAACTTCAAAATGATTTTTGTCCAATTCTTACCCTCAAGAGGATCTTCAGCCTTGAACCAGTAGCAGCAGGCAGCAGCAGCAATTTTGCAGCCTTGATTACAGTAGCCAGCAGCACAGGCACCTCCTTACCCAGTTTTAGGTAGCAGCAATCTCATTTCAGCAGCAATGCTGAAATGAGCTTCACAGTCTACTTATTTCTGGTATGAATAGCAAATTACCATCAATAGGATCTTCAGCCTTGAACCAGTAGCAGGTGGCAGTAGCAGCAATTCTGCAGCCTTGATTACAGTAGCCAGCAGCACAGGCATCAGATTCTTACCCAGTTTTAGGTAGTAGCAATCTCATTTGAGCAGCAATGCTGCTCTCTTCCTCCTTCTGCCTGAAAGCTGCAGAGTTTTCAGTAGTAGCAACACCTGTGGCAGTAACCACAAGTAGAAATCAATTATTTTGGCCACCAGCAACGTCCCCAAGAGTTTGATCTTCTGAAGGCAGTTTGCCATATGTAGCTGGTAATCAGGTATAAGGCTGTTCAATTGGTAGGACTACACAACATCTAGTCTAGTAAAAGAAAGTTACTGACTTTTACTGTTAGGAAACAGTTTTCAAATTTCCACAGACAAAGCACCAATTGTTTTGACCGAGAAATTTGCTAAAAACTTGAATTTTATCACAATGTAATATTTGTTCAAAACCCACCATATTGATCTCTCTGGTGTTGGTTTATCCAAATTCACAGGGTATTTGAAAAAGTTCTATTTTTTTGCTGGAAGGATAAAATACAACATTTTTTCATCATCGGAAAGAAAGAACTAATTTCTTACGAAATAAAAAAAAATTAGGCTTTTCATAAAGAGAGATAAATTGTGAAATCTAATAATTTTCACCCAGTCAGGTAGTTATTGAACCTTTGAATAATTATGGTAAGTTTTTTTGGCAACATTCAACAAAATATTAAACCTAAATGGTTTCCCCAATAATTATGCAAACTTGATTTGGAAACATTCAAGAAAAGATCAAACCTGTATGGTTTCCCCGTTCAGTTCCACTTTCACAGTCTTTCCAAGGCATGAGACATGTTGAACTTGACTAAGTCTGGCTTGAAAATGATTTTTGTCCAATTCTTACCCTCTGTGCATTTTGATAAAATAGGATGAGACTTATACCTGATGTTACATGTTAGAAGAGAAAACCTTTATAAAGGAAAAAGTTAGCAAGAATCACTGATTCAACTCTATTTATTAAACATTGATGAACAAGAGCAGGCATTGACAAATAAAAAAAAAATGAATGATTAAAGAATATTCATGAATGAGCTAAGAGGAAACCAGTAAAAAATATCAGACCAATGACTGCAAATTACATATTTTTTAGATATGTCCACTAAAATAAGTTCTAAATCTATAAATGGTAAAATTCAATTATCTTCAAACATTAAACACAGGTTTTTGCATTCCAGCAAAAAAATTAAAAAATAAAATCCACGCTATGGAATCATCATAAATAATAATATTAATTAGCTAATTTTGAATAATAAAAACCACGACCACTAAAAGATGACATTTAGTTGAAATGTAATGTTGCTAAGGAACATACTATTTTTGACAGACCACTTTTCATTTTGGGGATTTACTATTTATATTTTTTTCCTTTTTTTTTTTAGTTTGCTCCAGGGAAATTGATATTTTTTTTAAACCATCATTGCATGAAAAATTCAACTCAGAAATAGAAACTCAGCAATATTAAATGCACAAGAATCAGACTTGAGCATTCTTATATCTCTTATCTCTACAATTTCATTTAAGAATCTGAACTGTTGCAGAAAAAGTACAAAAGTAGAAGTGAACAAGTGAAAGAAATGATTTCATAGAAGAAAACTTGGAAAGAGATGTCATATGGTAAAGCATTACGTCAAATTTAGCTAACCTACTATACAAAGAAGTGAAAATGTGACTAATTAAATAGAGGCACAAATTAATTAGAATTTTTTGTAAATTTAGTTTATTTTGAACGCGAACATGATATATTCATAAAATCCATTGTCCAACCTGCTGTATTTGAAAGTATTTATCAAAATGAGGTAGAGCAAAATATGTTTGTAAACATTTTGATTACAATACCTGCAAAAGAAACTCATTATCCGTAGACTGAGAAAACTGAAAAATCATTGAAGGGAAGAAAGCATGATTTCAATATGCCTGAACATTATACTGACTCCTACTTAGTGTCACATACTGAAGCACAGAAACAATGCTCCCAAATTTATCTAACACGAAAACACAAATCCTACTAAATATACTATGGAAACACAAAGTAAAAATTGGAAAAAAAAAATGCCAGAAATACCCATAATTGAAAAAGCTAGCAGGTAGGAGTTTGAAATCCCCAACATTTTGATTCATCGGAGGATAGGAATCAAGATGGAGAGTGAAAGTGGTGCTAACAAAATACATTGTTTCAGTCATTTTCTCGATTAATCTATTTTTTGCTTCCATATATCAGATGATGAAAACTTCAAACAGTGCCAAGAAATACCAAAAAAGAGGCTCAGAACATTTGGTGTGGTCAATGATAAAAATTTTCTGATGGGGGGAATGAAATGGGAAAGGAAAAACAAGGAAGAAGAAGTTTCTTGCAGACATTAAGACAAATAGTTAATACATTTATCATCCCATGATTTATAGCCAAAGACACCATTTAGTTACCAAAATTGTCTATATAAGTTATAACCATTGAAGAATTTTCTTAAATTGTACAGGGAATTTCCACAAATTCATAGAAATGTAATGGCTTGTCAACTCACACGATTTGTTTGAAGTCCAATTCTAACAGATTTTTAATATTTAAAGAGCTAAGATATTATTAAAAGATTTAAAGAGCTAAGAAATTTATACTGTACTGTTGTCTATATCTATATTTAAGTAAAGAATTTTCCCATTATAATAGATTTTGAGTGAGTGGGTATTTTTCAGTGTATTGTTGGTCTACCCAACCACAATACTAACCTGTGCAAGACTACTCTTGAATCTATACATCATGTAAGTCATCATCTTCATGCTCTGATCAGGATCCTGGCCCTAAATATTCAAAATCAACAAAAAGCTGGACATTCCAATATCCTATGCTTCCATTACAAAAGAAATTATGTAAAAGTCGTTTCCATAGATCCATGGCATTTTTTCATAATCCATGACATATATATTTTCCACATACAAACATTGCACATGCCCAATATGTGTATGGTAGGGAATAGTAATGTTAAACCTTTTGTATAACAAGAGAGGCCAGGCTACAGGTTCATAACATAAAGAAAAATTGTAATAGCAAAAATTAAATTGAACTAAGAGAGAGAAAGAGGTTTGGAAAAATGACATCTTTTATCCCATATATTACATGAGAATGGCTAGAGCTTCTATTAAAAGAAATAAATAAAAGCATTTCAGAAACTTTCTCGGTAGGATCTTCAAAGGCAAAGCAATTAAAAAAATATAGGAAATGTTATAACCACATTAGAGTAATATGACAAACTTGAAGAATTTAGTTTACAAAATTTTAAGCTTGATCTATTATATTGATCCCTAAATAGAAAAAAAGGTTAAATCAAAGGTTTATAATTTATGAGCATGAGTCTGGGTTATTTAAATGCTAATCTGAATACTGTTGATTTGAAATGAGGTGGTTCTTCTTTATTGTAATGCTGAATGCTCCATATTTTTGCTCTTACATGGATTTGTTTGATAGCTAAGTTATGAAATAGCTGAAAAAAACTTGAAACACATTTAGGAAGATTAAATGTGTTATATTTCTTCCTAAATAGAAGTTAAGGTTAAATGAAAGGTTTATATCTCACAATCTTATGATGTTGTCTACTTAAGTTTTCTATTACATTTGAATATTGTTGATTGTCAGATCTAGAAGCAATTTAAGAGTTTGATAAAATAAGTTATCATACTCTTCGTGGAATTTAGTACCTGAAGATGTAGAAGCAAAAAGCTATTTCTTAAAGTGTCGACAAATTTAGACAACATTGAGAGATTGAAAAACTTCCGTGAAGACAACATTTCTGGTACATTGGCAATGCATTTTTCTGCCATCTGTTGGTTTCAGCAGAACTTTTATAGAATTACTTGTTTTTGCTCTTGACAAAGCTACATATAGTTGGCCATGGGAGAAAACGGGGTCGGGTAGGTATAGACCAACGAAATTCAGTGTCTGTCCCTGCGCTTTATTTATACTCATGGCAAAACATGGACGAACTGGAAATTGAGTTCTCTTAAAGCGAAAAGGTGTTCCCTCTGCCTCTGAAGGGACAAATGGTATGCGATGCAAGAACACTCGATTCCCACGATACTCTCCAGTAGCAATCTCTGCATCAATGATGTTTTTGTCAAATTGTTTACATATAAGCCGAGTTCCATTACATAGTCCTTCGGTTGGATTAATGTTTCTTAACAAAATGATAGGACAGTTAAGCTTCAGAACCAGCTCATGTGGTGGAACACCGTTTGGAGTAAAAGAACTTAGAAAATCTTCATTGAAGCTAATGTCATTGGTTTCTATTGGTTCATCAAAACTATAGTATTTCATGGGGGTTCTTGGGAATTTGTCAAGAAGCATACTGTTGATGAAGTCCACGTGTTCATTTTTTGGACTTAAGATCACTCGACTAATCATAACATCAACATGATCAATGTAATTCTCTAAATTTGGGAAAACTGCATCAATTAAAGCATTTACTGAATCAACATCATTTACATATGGTATAATAAATTGCGTAGGGAGTTTTATCATACCACATGTGTGTAATGTTTCTGTTCCATTTCCGATTCTCAACAATAACTCACAGAAAGGTTTATCAAGTTTTGCTCGTACATTTTCTATCAGTTTAATCTTTTGAATATTAGGCCATAGATATGAATTTGTTAGAGTTGCATTTAGTATATCATCTTTTCCACCCTTTTTTACTATAGGCAATACCTGACGGAAATCACCTCCCAGCACCATTACTTTTCCACCAAACGGTAGGTCAGATTCACAGATATCTTTAAGCATCTTGTCTAGGCATTCAACAACAAATCTATTAACCATTGTTGCTTCATCCCATATGATTAGCCTAGCAGTTCGACATAACTCAGCTAAATCAGATTGCTTACTAACCGCACAAGATGTTTCACCAGTAACAGATATTGGAATTTTGAATCTATTGTGAGCAGTTCGACCTCGTGGAAGAAGAGCAGCTGCAACTCCAGAAGATGCCGTTGCAAGTCCAATTAGTCCTTTACTTCGTACTGCTGTCAGAAGTGTTTTGTATAGAAATGTTTTACCAGTTCCACCTGGTCCATCTATAAAAAAAACCCCATTTCTTTGACTGAAAACTTTTTCTAAGATAGTATTATACACAAACATCTGTCCATCATTAAGCATGTGGTGATTGCACCTATCTAAATGACTGATAGGAACATGAAGTTCATCTGAAATAATCTTTGGGACCACATGTGTGCTTTTATTTAGAAGGTCAACATCAATAAAATCGAAATCACTCATAGACTTTCCATAACACTGTAAGCTATCATCTATATCACGTATAGCTGTTGCCTCAGCAAAGCACAAAGGAGTGTTTGAATGTAACAAATCTTCAACCATATGATTCCAAAGTTTTTTTGGATCATGTGGATCACAAAGTGCTAAAATGGTTGCAAATAATTGTCTAAGGGCAGGCGGCATTTGATACTGACAAGCCTCTTCCATACATAAGAAGCAATCTGTGTCTTCATTCAATAAACCATTCAATAAAGCTGCCTCATGAAAAGAAGTTACTTGAATTCCATTACAGTTTCTCAAATCATCATATGATTTTGATCCTCGAATATGGTTAAGGAGTTTTCTTAGGTAATACCTCTCTCCTTCAACTATACCAACATGAACAATCCGTCCTATTATAGGTATTTTCTTTTTTCGTGGATACCAAATCTTGCCCTGTGTATCCCAAACAAAATGTTCTGGGAAATTTTTGTAACGAAATGACAGCAGGACTCATACTGTATAATGGGAAAGCATAAATTCTCCACACTGCTTCTGGAGGCGAAACCCAGCGAGCTGATTGGTACATCTTGATCTCATCGCAAACATCATTATCATTTGTATCAGACACGGAAAAAGTAATCTTGTCATGACCCTTATAGATGTACTTGTACATGTATTTCACAGCTTCAACGGAAGAACAAACTTCAACATTAATATGACAATTATACTTTGCTAATAAATACGGATTATACGGGACCACCCACTGATTATTTAACAACTGATTTCTAGCCTTTACAGAAGTACCATCATGAGAACGTTTATAGCTAGGATAAGAATTTTTTCCTATAACAGTGCTGTCAGTAAACTTCTTTGGAAAGTTGAATTTGCATCGACCATCATTTTTCATACAAACATTCTTAGGATTTAGAGCACCACAAGGCCCATGCATCATGTGTTTCTTTACGAGAGTATTTAGATATGGGTATTCTGAATGTATGGGGATTTCGGCACTTACAATTTTGTCAACTTGAGATGATGTTCTGATTTTTGCATTTGTTTCAAATATAAGCAAGAAGTGAGCATGTGGGAGGCCTCTCTTTTGGAACTCCATGACATATATATGTGCAGCAACAGGACCAATCACATGTTTCTTCAGAAGATCTTCTTTTAGCTCCTCAAGTTTTGCTCTAAAAATCCTATCAACAAGATCAGGACGATTTTGGACAGCATCATTTTCTTGGAGTTGTTCAACTATCTCAGGCCAATCTGGATTACAAGTCATGGTTAAAAATATATCAGGCTTTCCATATTTCTGAACTACACTCATAGCATCCATATAGCGTGTTCTCAGGTCTCTTGGACTACCTATGAAACTTCGTGGGAGAACAATTCTACGACCAACTTTTTTGCCTCTTGTCTCGCCCATGTCTACACTATCAACAATACCCTGATATAATTCAGCTCTTAGCGCGATTTGATTTTGGCGGAAGTAGTCTAGTCTTGATGTTTCGATCTTCACATACATATCAACAACATATTGTTGTAACAGCCTACCAGAGTGCAATAGAATAGAATTTTGAAAGGGCCTTATTTGTAGTTTGTAACAGTAATAATCTCTACACGAAACATTTGCCCTCCCACGTCTTCGAGTAAAAACTATAATAATAAGAATGAAAGGTTTTAAAAGAAAAAAGTAGCACATTAGGACATATGACTAAATCTTACTAAGTAGGTCATATGGAAAGTACCTGTTGTTTCTGCATCAATGAGATTTTCTGTTGAAAAAAAGTTTTTCAGCATCCATGATATCATGATTATCACAAAACAAGTTCGTTCTCCTATTTTTATCAATCAGTTTAATCCTACGATGCCAGCCTGATTCACCATATGGGAACAGTAGTGGATACTGTAGAGGATCATAACAGCCAAAATAGTGATGAACTTTTTTTGAGGTTCCATCATGGCATTGCACAACTATATCACGTGCACAAATTGTAGATGAATCATCGTCTTCCATACATATTGCAGCAACTTGGGAAACTGTTGGTACATTGTGTTGTGTCTGGTCAACATTCGGATCACCTCTAATTACAATAGACTTATTTCTTAGATCTGTACAAGTACCCAGACTACGAAAGAACTTAATGTATGGATTTGCATCTAAAGCATGTATTAGCTGTGTTAAAGTCCTCTCGCATAGCATGTTTCCAATCTGAAGCCTATTATGTATTTCATTGTCGGTGTCAAAGAAATATAGCTGTAGGCAAGAAGGATTTTCAGTGCATCCAGCAATCTGATTTATAAAGTGATATACTTGTCCTTGAACGCGGAATGTATAGATACCGCGGTAATTCTCAAATAAACTCTTATCACAATGCACTCCGAACGACGTCATAGAGAAATTTGAGTTATAACTGCGTATATATTTGAGGAATTCTTTGGTTTGTTCAGAACTTGATAGAAACAAATTTCTAAACTCCTCAGAAGGGTCATGGCATTTCAATTTCACTTTACCATCTGCACAGCAAAAACCTTTGGTTTCTTTATGAAATTTTCTGGCTCCACAGTAGAGGCACACCATGGGCAAAGGTAATACATGGGCAGTAATTGGAGCATCTGGTAGAGTGCAAAAAAAAAAAAAAAAATGCTGACGACAAAGAATGACAGGAGAAATGCCAATAACATTAAAAATATACAAAGACAGTAGGCTGGTTGTATTAATTCAGATAGGATGAGCACTTATTTTCCTTGTTTCAAATGCTAGAGAAGGAGCTCTAAATTTTGAAGATCACGATAAGGACCAGATTTCAAATATTTGCACTAATCATAATGTATTGAAGACAGTAGGTTGGTTATAGGACTAACCAGAAAAGATTGCAGAGACGGTACAATGATTCCTAAGTTCTAATGCTAAAAAAGGAGCTCAGAATTTCTAAGATCATAATAACGACCTGAATTCAAATATTTCCATGCTGTAGAATATATATAAATAATAGGAAACACGTAGGACTAACCAGAAAACATTGAAGAGACGGTAGAATGATTAGCGTTAGCAAAGGTGCTGCCACTTCGATCAGGAAAGGTGCAAGACGTACCAGCACTTGGGTCACTGAAAAACCGATGTCGAGCAGACTTTCTTTTTTTGGGATTTCTAACATCATCAGCAACTATGGTATCATCAACCAAAGGACGCTTGAAAGACGAAGGTAAAGACCTTAACATCGTACGAATTAAGTTGAAGACAGTGAGGCGGGATAAAATATCAGGAACGTGTAGTAGCAGAAATGTAGGAATAGCACGAAATAATTTGAACAGGTTGAAGCAGGATAAAATATGTATGAAGGTGAAGACCGTAAGATGATTGCAGGGATTATTGTAGGAAGCAGGAAAAAATATGTATGAAGGTGAAGACCATGGGATAAAATAGGAGGAACGTGCAGCAGCAGAAATGTAGGAATAGGAGGAACTAATTTGGAGAGGTTGAAGGAGGAAAAAATATGTATGAAGGTGAAGATCGTAAGATGATTTTTGGAGAGGTTGAAGCAGGAAAATATATGTATGAAGGTGAAGACGTGGAATGTTTACGAGGATGGAATGAGTGAGATGGCTCATTTGGCTTCCATAAATATCATAGATCGGCTGAAGGCAGCTTCCATAAATATCATAGATCAGCGCAGGGAAAATATCAAAGCTGATCTAAGGCAAGAAAAATATCAAAGCTGAGCTGAGGAAAACTGAAGGGAGGGATAATATCAGAGCTGAGCTGAAGTCATAAAAGAAGTCTTGGGGCTGAGCTGACGGATGAGGTAGGAAGAAAAAAGGCTTATGAACAGTAAAAGAAGTCTTGGGGCTTTTAATATAGTAGGATTCGACGTTTCTTTACTGACATCACATGGGCTGCAAATCAATTGCTATGTGCTCAAATTTAGGTCCATAATACATTTTCGAAAAGAAAACAACGAGATGAACAAGTCACACTGCACAAGGTCCGAGTTCGTTTAGGCATTGAAAACAGCTTTTTAATATTTCAATTATATTTTTATCATTTAATTTATTTCAAATTCTTTCAATCTTGGTTAGACAAGGTCTTATGTAGGTTTTATATTTAGAACCCTATAAACAAAGGGTTAATTCTTTGTTTTTTCATATTTTTCAACTAATAAAGTTTTGAGTTTATCTCTCAATTCATGGTGGATTCCAATTTTCAAAAAATTTAAGATTTTTGTTCGAATTCCTTATTCTGCGCTGTGTCAAAATCTATAGAGGAGATTCGTATATAATTAGATAAAACTCCGCTAGATGGTTGTTTTTCTTGGCTCAATTTGAGTAATTGCGCACATGAGAGTTCATCTACCTAGCTCAATTAGGCCTTGGTAATGCCATAGATTTTCCCATGGCAAATAGAGGTCATGTCACGTGCAACAACCAACTAGAATTAGTTACCATGATTCGAGAAAACAACAATATGGAGGAAATTATGTTCCTTGTTCATTTTATTACAGAACAATAAAGTAAAGTTAAAATCGCCTTTGTTCTAAGCTTTCTAATTGTCAAAAATAGTTCTTGCATCATGTTATAAGAAAGCCAATGGTTTCACCGATGTGCATTTTATTCCTAAAATTGTGTATTACGCTTGGTTAGTATTTAGTAATATTAAAAATCAACATTCTAAAAATATAAAACGTGATTAAACGTCAAGACCAAATTTTAACTTTAACGAACCCAGGCAAAGACTAAGCATAAAGGTTAAAGCGTGATAAGCAACAAGGGCAAACTTCACGTCTATAATCACTTAAGCAAGACAAGGTGAATTTTTTAGAATAGAGTTAAAAATATATATAGTCAAATCAAATAAATTTAATCCACAAAATTTTGTGAATAATTAAATCAAATCAAATAAATACGAAGTACAAATTATGTTGAAAATAAATAATATTTAAAAACAGTTTATTGATTGGTAATAATATTATATAAAGAAAAAATAAAAAAGAAATTTGAGCCGTGTTTGTACACCTTCATTTACTTGAAAAATGTCAAATCATGAAAAATATTTTCCACTTTTTGTATTTATTTGATATTTGATTGGAAAAATTTGTATTTGAAATATTTTCTTAGGTACAATCATTTAAAGCATAACTACCTCATTTCCCTTGAAAATATTTTCTTGTCTATTTGATGAGAAAACATTTCCCACCTTAAGTGGAAAAGTCTTGCGTCAAGTTTGATCATTTTTGTTGTTGTTAATTAACTTATTTTTTTTTCAGAAATTAACATTATTATTATCAAGTACAAATGAGTAAAAAAAAATTTAAAGAATCTTTTTTTTATTAAAATAGTTAAATTTTAATTTATTTGTCAAGAAAAATAATATCTATCAAACAACAAAATTAAGATAATCCCTCACTTTTTCACCTGGAAAATTAAGATAATCAAACACTTCCAATTCACACTTTTCAGAAAAATATTTTCTAGACAAATTAATTCCTAGAAAATATTTTCTTAATATCTATTTTCCATCTTTTCAATCAAATTAAGCCTTATTGTTTGTAAGAAAATATAGGAAGAACAAAAGTTTGTTGATGACATGAAGGCTTCTTGTCAACGATAAGCAATCAAGCCAAACAAGGGCTAAAATTGTCGATGATCATCTTCATAAAAAAACGAATTTCATTAAATACTAAGGTAGTGTTTGATAACAATTTCAATTCCATAGAAAATGCATTTTCCACCCAAATTTATCATATTCCAATCAAACACAATTTTGAATTCCACCCACTCATAAATTCCACATTTTTTGCTTGAATTCCATGAAATTGGATTCTTTGGAGGTATGGAAATTTGAATTCCATGAAATTGAAATTCCACCTCATTTTCTACCTTACTATCAAACACTGTCTAAGGCTAGATGATGCTAATTTATCGGGTAAATACTAAGGCACGTCGACAACATTGTCATCAGATGGTCGCTAATAGGGTGCATCAATAATCCCAACAATATTCTCGCTAAAGATTTCATTTGAATCACCAAAATATATTGACTTTTGGTAGAATTTCCAACAATAATGTCAACAATCATCAATGAAGTATTATCAATGATCATTAACTTGTAATGATTTTTTTTCACTATCATTTTCAAAAAGTACTCGTCAACTATTTTGCCTGAGGCCCTCAAATTATTTGAGCTGCCTCTAATTAAATTTCCATAAGCATTAGTCTAAGATAGGGTCACAAGAACCAGTGGAAAATCTCTCTTTCTTTTTCTAAGTGAAAAATCAACGAATAAACCAACCTCCCAGCCAAGGCATTAATGGACCGTTTGGTAACACCGTAGCGATTTATAAACTGATTTATTTACTGTTTTGAGGTAAGATGTGTAGTTAAAAAGTGGATAAAGAAAATATGTATGGTTAAAAAGTGATTTGAAAAATTGTATGATTTATAAACTGTAATGATTTCGTTACAAAACACTCTTGGAGGTCACAAGTCTTGTGTTAAAGATGCAAACCTTGTAAAAACTATGAAATATGATATATGCCTGTATGGCTTTGATGTTTAGCCCCTGTTTGGCCTCCACTATAAACAAAACAATCTTTTCTTTTTTTCAACCACATTTGCCAATAAAATAATATTACACATAAATTCATAAAAGATTCTTGACACTTTTTTACCACACATTTTCCTAAAAATCATTATTCAAAAAATTATTTTTTTCAAATAAACTCTTAAAATCAACATCAAGCAGTGGCTTACTCTAAGGATGTGTTTGATTGAAGGAATTTTCCATGAAAAATGTCACATCAATCAAAATATTTTCCACATATGCATGTTTGATTCACAATATTTTCCTTGGAAACCAATATTTTCCATGGTACAATCATTTTATGCATTGTTTCCCATTATTTGCCTTAAAAAAATTTCAATGGGGGGAGGTGGGAAAAGATTTTCCAAGAAAATAATTTTCATTTTCATTTTCCATCTTTTGTGTATCAAACACACCCTAAATTCTAAAAATGTTAAGATTGAAACAGAGAGATATACCATGCACCCACAATAGTTATACTCATTTGCTCCCTTAAATAGCATCCTAGTTCATACATACATACATGCATAAATATATATAAACCTACTAGAGGTTGAATCCTATAACAGCCACCAAAGTGTACCGTAGAGGTTGAGCCGAATGTGTCTACATTCTGAAGGGGAATTGGCAATTAAC
Organism: Ligustrum vulgare; assembly: GCA_963555705.1. NCBI lineage: Eukaryota > Viridiplantae > Streptophyta > Magnoliopsida > Lamiales > Oleaceae > Ligustrum > Ligustrum vulgare. The sequence continues at coordinate 8,675,965 of OY743179.1, forward strand.
TCATAAATCAGGAACACCATTTCAACACTTCAACTTTCAGAACCTGTTCTAATTTTGAAATGGACCAATGTAAAGCAATTATGCCCCTACAAATTGAATATAATACATCATTAAGCGATTTTGCACAAAGCCATTATCAGTATAGATATCTTCTTAGTCAAAATCATGTTCCCTTCTAAAATTAGGAGAGCGTGTCCATATGAAACGAGCAGAGAAGCATGTAGCATACTAGAGTACTCACCTTCAGCCAATTGGATTATATGATGTTAATTCTGTCACGAACTGAGTTCAAGTCTGACACTTTTTTCACACTGAAATTCACCAGAAAATATTCAGAGATTTATACCACTGTAATATATCTTTTATTCAAGTAAAAATGATACACAGTCCATATTGCTCTTTTTTTTCCATTTAATTACTTAGCCTTACATCTCAGGGATGGCCCGCAAGGTTAAATGTGCAACAACAAAGTTACTAATGTGAATGTACTAAATATCTAGATATATAAATAGAAGTAAAGAGATGAAAACTTTCACACTGGTCGAGCTTCCTCATCATCGTGATTATTATCTCACAGATCCACCTAAACACTAGAGCAACAAGAAAAGCTTGACAGGGAACCAACAATTATAGCCAAGATTCATAACTGCAAAATAAAAATTTTAAAAATGCAGAAGAAATATTTACTTGTACAGTAGGTCTCCACAAGGAGCAAATTTCTTGTAAAACCAGTCTGGAACCAGTTTCTCCAGTTGCTCTATTTGCATTACAACCTCACCTAAAATTATAAACAGGAATAATTTTGAAACTTTTCCATAGAAATAAGAAAAGAGGAAGCATATCAACTACGTCACTTGAGCTTACTGCTGTCATCAATATCACAGTTGTTCAGAATAATCTTGTGAACAAGTTCTTCCTTTGTGATTGAACGAAAGCTGACAGATTGAAAGATATGGTGAATTAAGAGAACAAGGTCAGACAAACAAATAGACGTCTGTTTGAGTGAATTAAGTTTCTTCTGATTCAGCTCGTTGTCATCACCAATGTTACATCTGCTCTCGTCGACCTATCCCAATGAATTTCATGGTCAGTTGTGAACAATAAACACGATGAACTTTCAAACAACTCTATTCTTCCTAAAATAGATAATAACAGCATACTTGCATGCCAACCTGAAAAGTAAATATGCGATCCAAGGTTCTTTTGGGGAATCTTTATGCTCACTTTAGAATTTGATGGCACTTTCACAATCCTTGGTATTCTTACCTAAGCAATTTTATTCTAGCAAAAGTACCCAATGAAAATTAAGATATTCACGTTCTTATTCAAGTTTGAACCTTATATTATAGCAATAAACCACTGTGCATGCCGATACGTACAGCAATACTGGTAATCATGATTGTCTCATTTAAATCTATTATTATAATTATATGTCAATTTTGCAAGATTGTCAGCATCTCAAAAGACTAAAATTATAAGAGCGTTGTCTAATATAGAACAGATAAGCGTATTATGTTCAGATCGCAAGAAGCAAAAAAAGACGTATAAAGTTGCACGGAGACTCTAAATTGGAAACTAATTAACCAGTTATTGCAATTCTAAAAAGAAAACAAAGTATCAGCTATAATTTTTACCTTGCAGAGAGATGCAACATCAGGAACTATATCATCCTTTACAGAAATCCCTTCAATTTTCATATGCTCCGTATTGCAGACACCTTCAGAATGTTCCATCTCATTCTCATCAGTACTGAAGTGCTGAGAAGTATTATCACCAACCAAACTATAAAAATCTAGTGTCCTCTTTACAGCCAGGCTGCCAGGTGTACAGTTTTGGCATGTTGCAGTCTTGCACTCGTCTTCACAGGTAAGCACTGATCTATTTGGTGAAATTGATCTCATTGGAGTAGATTGTGCAGGTGTTTCAACAATTAGATTGTCATTTACCGGAGAAGCCATCTTCATAGGAGTATTTCCAAAAACGCCGGAGCTAAAACAATGTGAAGTCTGAGTCACTTGGAAAATGTCGGTGGATTTGGAAGAAGAATAGGGAATTGTTCCTCTTCCTTCAATTTTTGGATTATCCACAGAAGAAGATTTTATAGGTGAACGTAGGCGAGTCATTTCTTTCTCTGCAGCAACAGTCTTCTGGGAAAAGCGCTTACAGAAAGATGGAGAGAGATGGGATGAATTTAGAATTTCCATCTTGGGAGTAGGCTCCACCTCGATGTTGATACTTCTCTGGTTAAATGGCTCAGGAAGTGCAGCTTCAGGAATGTCCAACTCCTGTGTCCAGGAGACAAAACTATTCAGTAGATAAATATATTCAAAAAATCCAAAAACTTCTCCCTCATCACGATCTCTGAACACAAATGTATGCTGGACCAGTCCTCAGCACGGGATGACAAGCTCCGAGAGGACCAAAAGGCTGAATCCTCAGAATTAGATTATTTGAATCTCATGCTCCATAATAAACTAGTTTATTTATGATTTTGAGGTAAAAAGTAGTGGTTGAAAATTGGAGAGAGAAAATGTGCGTGGTTAAAAAGTGGTTTGGGAAATTGTGTAGTTTATAAGTTGGTTTATAAACCAGTTTATTTTGTTTATCAAAAACCTGCTTAACTGATGGATTGTGTTTGGTTTAAATTGTAATCTTTGCAGTTCAGCAATATAAAACAAATTCAATTCAACAATTTATTTTCAGGCTTTCAGCTCAATATTAGAGAAATATAAGTTTGGTTATCGTTAACTCCGTTTTTATTGAATACTACTGAACTACTACATTCCTCATAACTACACCATAAACATATAAAGGAACACCACCTTCGGATGTATAACGTATAACTTTCTTAGGCGGGAAGAGAAAAGATTGCTGAGCTCCATGAACTTCGATTCTCCATGATGACCTTCTATAACATCAAATACCAATGCAATCTTAACATCTGGCTTCATGCACTTGGTTTCCTCATCATGCACAAGTATCTTATCAATCTGAACTGCTTCGGGAAGTACATATTTTATTTGTGCCAGATGCTTCAATAGAAACTTCCTGACAGAGGGGGAAAATGGAGAAGAACCAGTCGTCAAAAGCAGGTTTTCAAGTATCATAAATAAAGAAGAATAAGAAATTGCATAGATTGTCTGTGATGTTCTCTGCAACTGCAATTCTAGTTTTTATTCACTGTCAGACATTCAAAAAAATTAACTCCTGAAGAACACTCAATTAATATGGCACGTGAGCTCAAGTCTTAGAAGCGTATTGGTGTAACCATGGATCAAGGAAGTTAATAGGATAAGAAAACTATATAAATATACAATATTCAAATGCTGGATATTGTAGTTAAACGTTACCTAACGGTTAATACTTGTATGCATTTTTACTCTTCTAACTTCTATTTTAGTTCCTTGGATATAATTTTAGGAAATGGGAGTATTTTCACTTTATTATTTATTTATATCAAATTGGTTTAACAAGTAACTTGATAAACATTCCACATTATTTCTTTCTATGAATAGCTGCAAATTGTAATCTAATGTGGCATATTTCTTGGGTCATGATGGAAGGTCAAAGGCTCACTACAGAATTATTCACAACCAGCGTTTAGGAAAAGGTTTGTGAAGAATCTGGAGATAATCCAAAAATAAAGTTTATTCAATCATGAGCATGGATATCAACATTTTGTTTACAATGATAAGATACTTGCAATATTTAAGATGATACTCATATACTCTCACTATACTTTTACGGGAAAAATCAGAAAAGAACTCTGCTTTCTGATATGTATGTATGCAGTTTATTACCTTTCTGCCAAGATTTCAACCTGCTTTCTGATATTCTGGAAAGTTGGTGACTTTTTCCGTAGGCCGACCAATCTCCATGAACAGATCAGACGATCAAAAAACTTGGATAATGTTGTATATCTGGAAATAAAGAGAAAAGTATATCATGTCAGTTTTAGGTTTTAAAAGTAAGGGAACTCAGGCAATGCATCTATTGAGTGTCCCACTTCTCTGGAAGTTCAGATGCTTCTTCTTTGAACTTAATCCGTAATGGCTCCATTGTTTTCACTGGTGTGGGAGATGAAAATTTTGCTTCAGGTTGCTGTTTTTGAAGAAGTTTCTTTTCAAGTGAAGGTTCAGAATACGAGGCACTCAACTCTTCAGCCCTATTACAACAAACTTCACGTGTGTCTAGAGCATTACTCTCTTGTCCTGTTTGTTCCATATTTTTACAAGATGAATGGCACAACCTGAAACAAAAGGCCCAAATATGCAAGATTAAATCTATTAACAACACATTGCAGTAGAAACATCACATAACTTTCTTTAAGCAATTAAATTGAAGATAATTGTCATGGTGGAGGAAGCCAGAGAGACTCTATGAAACTAAAAAGGCAGTAACAGATATTCAAAATTAGTTATATTAAATTGGCATAAATCCAGGGTGGAACACAAGATAAACTTGTTGAATAAAAAATTATGAAAGCCCAAATCAAAATTAAAATACAGTTACAAAAAATTCCAGATAAAGATAATTCCCAGATGAATTTACAACATGTTTCATTAAATAAGAATAACAGAAACGCGAAGAATGTGATTCTTTATGCAGTACCAAAATCTGCATATTCAGTCAATGGGATTAGAGAAGTAAGCAGCTTAGAAAATAGTAGCATTTACCCTTAGGAGTAGCTCGATTGCAGAGCTCGAATAATAACGGAGTTTGAGTAACTTCAATTTCTCAGTTGAAATGAAACCCTAAAGTTTGGAGGAGGGAAATAGGTGTCAGTCATTCAAATTTGCCCGACCCATTCGTAGAATCCAGCTTTCACAAGTAGCCCAGGCCCAGCCCTTAAGGCTGAAAGCCCAGTGTCTTTAAATTTTAATAAATTACAAAATATTTCCTGAAATTTCTGACAATTACAAAACTGTCCCTCTAGTTCCAAATATTATATAATTAACCCTTAAATTTATATACTTGTCAATTCATAAGAAGTACATATACTTGCAATAGGGGGATTTGAAAGTGAAAGATTGGATTATATTTAATAGAATGTTTGGTAAGTTTTTTTATAAACAAGTTTATAGGTAATACATTTTTCTAACTCAATTTTGAACAACGTATATTTTTCAAATCACTTTTTCAATATGTTTACCTCACTTATTTATTTATAAATAAATAAAAGTTGTCAAGCATAGGCTAAAAACCATAAATTTATACTATTTGAAAATAAATTCAGGGTCTTTTCGGCGGCTCCTATTTGATTTATAAATGGAATTTTGTTATTTTTTAGGTAAAATATGTTGGGGTAATTATATTCACACCACAATTTTTTATATCTACGCCACACTTTAATTGTAAGAGAGATCTTCAATATTTATTTATTTTTACTCTTATGTCCTCAACTTTTTTTTATCACATTATTATTCATAACATTCAATTAATTAACATATTTTATTTATAATTACAAATTCTATTCAAATACTCTTTTTTTTTTCATTGAAAAGATGTGCATATATTTTGTTTAATTTTTTTATTAATTCTTTATTTTGATTATTTAAAAGTTTGAGAGTTAAATAAGTATTTCTAGCCCTCGTAACAAATATTTTGGTCGAAAATCGTCTTTAAAGACAAGATGTGAAAATTAATTAAGAGTTGATGATAAAAAAAAAATTATAAAAAAACTTGTAAGCAGGGGCGGAGCCAGCGTGTGGCGAGGTAGCGCGGCCGCGCTACCTCGCCGCCGGCCGACCAAGAATCCGGTCAAGGTAAGTAATTGGGTTTCTTGGTCACTTTTTTTGGTTTGGGTTTGATTTTGAGTTGATTGATTGGGTTTATTGGAGTTGGGAAATGGATTGATGGAGCGGCGCTGCGGCGGTTGTTGTTGGGGCAGTGAATCAGTGATTGTGGTTGTGGTTCGGTCGGCAGACGGCAATATAGGTTCATTGATGGTGCGTTTGGATGGTGTTGATGGAAGGTTGGGAGGCAGTTGTGGGAAATCAAGATTTGGGCAGATTGAAGATTGTGTGGCTGGTGGTCGGTGGATTGGAGGTTGTCCCAGGTTTGGTGTCGACAGACAGTGGAGGTTGGCTGTGGCCTGTGTGTGTGGTGTGAGACAATGGTGGTGGTGACCGGTCCCCATGTTTTGAATTTTCAGGTAATGGCTAAATCTTAACTAATTATAATTGAATTGTTATTTGAAAATTATGCATAAATGTTACGTCTAAATTTTTGCAATGCGGTCACTTGTGAGTCTCATATTCTCCTTTCGTAAATTGTGAATTGAGATTTGGTGAGTATTTTATTAGATTTATGAATTGTGATTATTGATTTATAGGTTGTGAATTGAGATTTGATTAATATTTGATTAGAGTTGTGAATTGTGATTATTGATTTAGAGGTTGTAAATTGAGATTTGGCGAATAATTGGAATTATAGTTTTAAAGAGTTTGCAATGAGGTCACTTGTGAATCCCATATTCCCCCTTTGTGTGAATTTTGAAATTTGAATTGTTAAGATTTGGTGAATATTTGATTTTTTGAATTGTGATTATTGAAATTTGATGAATATTTGATTTGGTATGTGAATTGTGATTATTGACTTTACAGATTGTAGAACTTTTTTTCAACCTAAACGAAAGTTTCATGTTTGGGTTCAAAATTTTATTAATTTAATCATGTCGAATATTGTAAACGTTACACAAATTGGGGTGAAATTCACCGCCCTTCGAGTGATTAGAAGCCTAATACCTAACAAAAAAAAGTTTCAATGACATTGGACAACGGTCAAATTTGTTGGTCAACGGTCAACGTCCACGGTCAACTCCCGCTAGAGCTGAATTTTCGCGCTAAATTCGCCACTGCTTGTAAGCATAAATGCAAAAATAAGGAAAACTTATGGATCTTCATTACAATTAAAAAGTGGTGTGGTTAACAAAATGTGTGGTGTCAATATATTTACCCAACATGTTGTTGAAAGGATATTTACTCATGACAACATTACACTTTTGGCCTTTGTCAATTCAAATACTTGTGGGGATATATCATCTAATTTCAATATAGTTTATTAAAGACATATTTTAAAAACCATGCTATATGTACAGATTTTTTTTTTTTTTTTTTTGGTACACTTTTTGTACACCCTCTCACATGGTGGTGGGACCCGATTTTAGGAGGAATTAAAATAATGCACCATGTGAGTGAGTGTATAAAAATGTAAAATAAAAATCCCTTACTATATAAAAGGAAGATAGCTGCATTGCCTTTTCCCGCCTCTGTTTTCCCTCCAAAGATCCAACCTATATAGTCAGCCAAGATATCCCGCCGAGAAATCCCGCCTAAAAGGCTAAAAGTACAAAATAAAATAAAATAATAGTTTAAATATTTCATTCAGATGAAGAATCCGCCGAAAGCAATACCAAAAGTAAGGTCCTATCTGACATTTCCAATTTCCCAAGGCTCACTTCCGTCTTCCACAGTCATGTGTCCAAGAAACCACTTCTAATGGAAAGTCTGTGAAATCTTTGGTTAGAGGAGAAAATCAATTCCTCCTCTTCTTCTCACGATTTTCTCCCTTATTTCCTCGCAAACCCGGCGACACCCGTGTTTGACACAGCAACTGCAAAAATTGGTTTCGACTAAACAAGGAAGTTCATTATCGTCTGTATTGACCCAGTGCAGAAGAAGGTAATGTTCCTTATTCACTTTTTCCATTTGTTTATGAATCCGTAAGTATAAGTTTCATGTTAATTGGTTATTGTGAGATGAATCTGAGCTGGGTTTTGATTTTTGATTCTTATGGTTTTGACACAACAACTCCAAAAATTGGTTCCGGCTGAACAAGGAAGTTTATGATCGTCTGTATTGACCCAGTGCAGCAGAAGGTAACGTTCCTTATTCACTTTTTCCATTTGTTTATGAATCCGTAAGTATAAGTTTCATGTTAATTGGTTATTGTGAGATGAATCTGAGCTGGGTTTTGATTTTTGATTCTTATGGTTTTGACACAGCAACTGCAAAAATTGGTTCCGGCTGAACAAGGAAGTTTACGATCGTCTGTATTGACCCAGTGCAGCAGAAGGTAAGGTTTCTTATTCACTTTTTCCATTTGTTTATGAATCCATAAGTATAAGTTTCATGTTAATTGGTTATTGTGAGATGAATCTGAGCTGGGTTTTGATTTTGATTCTTATGGTGATTTGATACGCAATATAATTTGTTAATTCCCATTTTTGTGTGGGCGCTGGTGATTTGATACTCGGGGGAAGATGCATTTTCAAATAGGAATTTGGTGATACAAACCATTAGAAATTGTCTATGCAATGACAGAGTCAGTAAAATTGTTTTATTTTGATTCTTTGTATTGAATGTTACTGACTCACCAATTTTGTTTGTAGGTTTCCTTTCTAATCGAAGATTTCTTCATATTCAGAACATTGGTTTGGTGACCTATATTGTTAATTATTTTTCAAGTTTTTAAGTAGTTGTATAATCATCTTTATTGCATATTTACTTTGGATGTATCTGCGTCCTGTAATTTATGATTGTAGTTTTGTTCACTGTATTTTGTATTTTCATACAATTCTCTATTGCATATTTTGCTTAATTTAGCATGTATGTTTATCTGTAATAGTCTATAAAAGCTAATGAAACATGTATATGAATTTAAAGCTTAGAGTTTCATGATATCTGACAGGTTTGAGGTTTCTGGTGCTGAAGCATGTTTAAACCGTTATATTGATCCTTCATTCTTTAAAGCATAAGTGCCATTCACTGTAATGACAAGCACATATGTTCAAAAGGAAAAGAAACCCACAAAGCAAAGATAATTCCTTGGCTATTGCAGCTTTTAACACCTAATATAATCAATTCACACTTGAGCAGATGGTTGCCCTCAGTTATCTTCTTTTGTGGCAGTGTTATTTGTTTATATACGATTGTTTATATATGAATTCTTAAATTACAAAGGTTTAGATAGAAAGTCAAGACATACTTTAATTTTCTCCTTTTGGAATGAATGGTGTATGTGTTGTAAGGGTAAAGATTGATTTTTTATAACCTTCTCTACCAGGCAATGCCAGTTTTAACATTTGCCAACCAGGCTGGGCTTGACATGTTGGAAACCACTCTACTTGCTCTCCAAGACATAACATTAGACAAGATATTTGATGATTCTGGACGCAAAGCAGTGTTTTTAGAATTTGCTAAGATCATGCAACAGGTAATTTCATGCTATCCAAATACTTTATTTCGTATCCTTAAATAACTTAGCTTCTGGTTGATTGTCATTATTTGACTGGATTGAAGATGCTAATTTGTGACTCATTGCTGACATTATTTGACAGAGGTGTTGAGGAAGGTTTCATTAAGCCAGGTGCTTAGCATGGTACTTTCTGTTCCATTTGCCAATGAGCTTTTGATAAAAATGGAGGTTCAATTTTCGTGGTTTCACACTTTTTATATTTTTTGCTTTAGTGCCCAGGTCCCCAGGTTAGCTCAAATAAGTTTGTAATAAGTAATGTTATGTACAATCCTTGATTCTTTGTAGATAGGATTCCTGGACAAAGGTTTAAATGTTTTTTATGCGTTCAGTAAATTGAAATGATGATAGTTCCGACTCTTATGGTGAGTGCTCTCTTGATGAGATACTATAGAAGGTGAAGGTGGAAAAAAACACTAATTTAGGCTGTGGTATTTGTAATATTATTTTATTGATACATGCGTAGAGATAAAAATGTATTTTTGTTTTTAAAGGGGCCAAACAGGGTCTAGAAAAGTAGTAAAATCTATAAATTGTAAATCATTTTATTGATTTATCATTTGGTATTTGTGTTGATTATGTAAAAACATTAAAAATTTTACAATTTTTGTTTATAAATAGTTCATTTGAAATGAATTTTAATGATTCCGTTAAAAAACAAAATCTAATTAAAGTAGTTATGTTAATATAAATATTTAAATAAATTTTCTACATAATGTCCTGTTTCATATTGATTTTAAAGAGTACAAAAACTTTATGAATTTATGTGTAATATTATTTTCAAACACACGTGAAACAAAGCAGTAATAATTGTTATTTGCATATTTTAATTATATTTATCATTTGTATTTTGTGTTGACTATGTATAAATATTAAAATTTGACAAACGTTGTTTATAAATAGTTTATTTGAAATAAATATTAATTTTTATAAATAAATATTAAAATTATATTTTGATTATTATCATTTGTTATCTTTAATATAAAAAACATATTTTTTGAATTATATATCGTATATATTATTATTGTGATTGATTTGTTGAATGAAAATTGAAAAGTGGAGAGAAAATTACTATTCCGAACCACATCATTCGAAATAATGGGTGTCAAACAAGGGATAAATTTTTGAAAAATGTGTGCTTGAATAGAATAGAATATTTTTTAAATTGTGCAGTTTTTTGTTAGCTATGACTTATTAACAAGTGAAAGTAATTTATTAGGGTATTGAAATAGGGTGATGTGTATTATAATGGTGACATTAGAACAAGAAAATGGTTTAGGTTGAAGAATTGAATGCAAATCTTCAATTGCTTAAGGTAAGACCTATTTTTATTGAAACGAACTTATTTTTATTGTACATGTGATGATATATTTGGAAAGCATTACGTCTGTGAATCCATTGATTGAAAGAGAATCCACCGGAGAAATACATTCAGATAATGACAGTTGATAGACATTAGTTTTGATTTATGAATTTTATGAATTTGAAATAATTTATCCTTTTTAATTTGTTCTTCATAAATATATACAGATTTATGAGAAATATTCCGTATTTTAGAATTTAGTTTTTTCTTTACAAGTTTAATTTTTCACATTTTACTTTAAAATATTTTGTATATATCTAATACCGTGCATCGCACGGGTGATAGAACTAGTAAGTGTACAAAGAGCTTAATTCATTTAAAAAAACATTCTTCAAATATGTTTAATTACAACATGTTTAAAAAAAAAAAAAATTGTTTTCTTAAAACTCCTATATATACAATAATTTCACACATGAAATCATAATTTTTCTCTATATTTTTAATCAAACATTCTAAAAAAAAAATCACTTATCCACATCAAATTGTTCTATATAAATTTTCGAATGTGCAATGAACCAACTAAAAAATAAAAAGTAGTGCTATTTAGTATTAGTGATATTACAACATCGATTTAGGTGGCACTGAGTGTTATTACATGAGAATCACAATTAAATTTATACAACACTAATAATCCGACCCGTGTGATGCACTGAAGATTATAATTAAAAAAAAATTTAGTGAATAAGTTGTAAATCAAAAATTCTAAAAAAACCACTTATCTACATCAAATGGCTCTATATAAATTTTCGAATGTGCAACGAACTAGCTAAAAAATAAAAAGCAGTGCTATTTAGTATTAGTGATATTACAACATTGATTTAGGTGGCACTGAGTGTTATTACATGAGAATCACGGTTAAATTTATACAATACTGGTAATTGTACCCGTGTGATGCACTGAAGATATAATTGACAATTATTCATTGAATAAGTTGTAAAAATACAATGCCCGATATAAATTTTGCATTGATATACAATGAAAAATACTCAGAAAAGTAAAATGTAAAATTGCGACTTGCATATTTTTTTAACACCTAATTGTTCACTCTCTAACTTTCTTAGTTTATTTAAGCAAAGTAAAATACGGGTATGTAACTTATTTTGTACTTTACAATTTTGATTTGATGACTGAAGTCGAGCTTGTGGTTTTTTTATTTCTAAAAGTTGAAATGTTTACAATTTTCAAATCGTAAAATGAAATAAAGAGGCTAATAGATATTTATAGAATTAATTTATCAACTTCCCGTATAGCACTATAAGAATTTGAACTAACTATCGCAATATAATAATTGATATTTAAGTATATTAAACAAATTGATGCGAACTCCTTCGGTATTTGAACAAAAAATTTCCACAACAATTTAATATCAATCCAAGAAAACTAAAATGGTGAAATAAACTTAAACTCAAATTTAATCTAGCCAAAATTCTAAGGAATAAACCTTAACCCAATGGAGAGAAATAAATAAGTTCATAGATTTCTTCCAACAACACAAGATTCATAAAATCCACAGGAAGTTGGGCATAATTTTTCAAAAGAGAAACAAGATTAAGAAGAGATTTTTTACCTCACAAATGCTCTCCAAAGAGGCTTCAATGTTCATACATTCTAAGTTATGTTTAGGGTTTGGGGGATATGGGTATTTATAGTACAAAATAATGGAATTAAAATAAAATTAGGAAATGAAATAAAATTTCGTTAAGTCAACCTCCAAGTGAACTGAGCGATCGCGCAGGAGGAAACCTCGTGGCCGCACAAGCGACCATTTTACATTCTATTGATTTTGCTGAGGAGCGCATGACCCGCGCCCCGTTTCAACCACGCAGTTGTTTTTTCGTTACTTCGTGATTTTTTATTCAAATTTGATTTTTGGCATCTCTTTTGTCTTAATCACTTGTTTTAGCCTCGAATACTATTCTTTTATTGCTCGGGAGTCCTTCAAAATATGCTTAAAAATTATTTGGCTCACATGATTGATTTTTCCTTGTCAAGCCCGCTATGATTCTCATCACAAATATTTCATTTCATTACATGTAAAAAAGCAAATACATTACGAACAAAATTTACCAAACATTTTAAAAAATAAAAATTTGCTAAAACTTAAATTAAATGTTGCAATTTATTAAACTAACACGTGATAAACTTATACGCAATCCTATATTTTTTTCACAAATTCATAAATCATTTACTACATCCATTAATTAAACTTTCTTAATCCATGTATTAAAATAAATTAATAAAAATAGGAAATTTCCTAAAATGGCAGGTGAAATGGACGGGAAACTATGTGCGTAAAATGGTGACAGTTGTTCGCTAGAAATACACCGCAAGTGCACGTATCGCATACAAGTAATAGTGGACTAAAAGAGTCCGGTTTATCGATCACACAAGGATTGTCTATTTCAATTACACTCTAATTTAATCAATTTAAATAAGAAATACAAACAATAAAGTTTTGGATTTTGGAAATGTTTCAATACTAGAATTAAAATTACAAGTATAAATAAATAAGTAGAAAATGGTGATAACTTGATGATAAAGGAGTGTTGGGATTCTTGATTCCACTTGACCAATATCTAATTGAATTCTCAACAAGTAAATAGAAATGCAATTTACTAATCACGTTAGATCCAATTTTTCAAGTTTAGTCAATTACCTCTCTCGAATGAAATCAACCATTATTAGTGGAATTAACATGCTATATCTCTATGTCGATTAAAAACACACCAATTGCATTAAACATTTGTGAAAATAAATCAATGGATTATCTAGGGTTTTAGGTATATCTCTATCCTAAACAAGAATTTAGAGCAAATATTGTATTGATATTGAATACACGACAATTTCTCAATAATTGCACATCCCATGAAATTCAAGCATAAATGTGGCCACAATAAATGCAAGTCGATAAATACAACAATAAATACACAAGATAATAAATAGCTTAAATTCTCAATATAAGCATCAATATCAACTAAGCTAGGTCAAGCTTCATCAATCATCCCAACACTAAATAACTTAGGGTGTGTTCTTTTAGATTTAATTTGAAATGTTTTGTGTCAAATCAAGGAATTGAAATTATTTGTTGATTTATTTGTGTTTCTAGGTAAGATGAAGGGTTAAAAATTGGAAAGAGAAAATGTGAATGGTTAAAAAGTGGTATGAAAAATTGTGTAATTTAAATTTTTGTAATGATGGCAAATTAAATTGCAAAAGAACACACCCTTAGTGCATAGTGAAATAACAATAAATTCAAGAATTAAATGTATCATTTCAACTATGAAGTAAAGTAAATAGAGAAATATGAAGATTAAGCAATAACACTTCCCTTCACCAATAATTCTTGCTTCAAAATATCAACATTCTTCCACAATGGTATGGATCTTTCTCCCCTCAATCAACATCCATCAACTAAACTAACTAATTTCAAGAGAAAATTACAAGAAAATAGTAAAGAAAATGAAAAACAAATGAGAGAAACTGGTTTTTGAGATGAAAATGGAGTAAAAAAGTGAAAAAACCCTAGCCAAAACATTCAAAAATGCCCAAAAATCACGTAGATCTGCGTTTGACAACATTTGGGCCGCACCGGGTCGGCTCAGTTATTTTTTTTTTTAAAATTTGTACCGCACGATCGCGCGGCACACTTCCAAATAGATTTGCTCCGATTTTTGCCTTGAGTCGCTCGCCCACCTGTTTCGGACCACGCGTTCGCGTGGTTCAGCTGAGTGAGTGTTTGCGGTCTGGTTCTTCAATTAATTGCCATCAAGGTCCTCTAACTATCAAAGTCGGTCAACTTGGTCCACAAAATTTTCGATTTCTTTCAAATATGTCCTTCCAAAATTGTATTTGAGGTCTTTCAACTTTTGAAAACTTGCAATTTAGTCCCTCGGTCAATTGCACATGTGGTACACAACTTACCAGAAGTGACAATATGGTCCCCAAACTTTGAATATTTGATAGATTTGACTATTTTCTCCTCAATTTCTTCAATTATTCATCCGTTTAGCTTCTTTCTTGTGTTTTCTCCATTTAGTTGAATGTTGAACCTATTTAGCCATGAAATATGCACAATTAAGTAAATATTTGTCCAAATTACTCAAAAAGTATTACCATAAATGTATGAAATATGCATGTAAAATGTACTCAACAACAGTTATCCTATTATTATATATGGATAGATATAAAGATAGATAGATAGATGAGTTTACTAACGCCTTCTAATTTATAAATTGAACGAATGAGTTTATCAGAACCCAAAGTTGTAGAAAATTAAATGATTTAATTGAATTTATCTAGAAATATCGAATATCTATTATTTCTTTCAACAATTAAAAGATTCAAAATTAATCATTTAGGTCAAATTGAATTTAGGTAATAAATGATAGATATCATTTTAGGACTTCAATGAGAGAAATTAAAAATATTGGATGTTGAAAAAAGTAAAAAGTATAAATAATTTTTTTATATTTAATATTTAAGACGATTTTATGAAAGATTTGTTTAGAGTTTGCTCTCATTTCTTAACTTGTATTAAACTTCTTGTTGGGATATTGAATTTGATACCCATATTGCATATTTTTCGACTTCAAAATAATGCAATAATTATAAAAATAAAAAAAAAAATCTATAATTTGAATTTTTATAGATATTTTTTTCAAAAATCCATACATTATTTACTACATGCATTAATTGAACTTTCTTATTTCATTTATTAAAATAAATTAATAAAAATATGAAATTTCCTAAAATAACAGGTGAAAATGGGCAGGAAACTATGTACGTAAAATGGCGACGGTTATCATATTATTCCCTCCGTCCCGTGAAGATAGGCTTGCTCCTGTTTTCACATAAATTAAGAAAATGTCAATTAATGTAGTCGGAAATATAATTTTTTCTTACGTTTTGCTAATATACCCTACATTAAATAACATAATAAATAAATATGATTATTTTATATTTGTTGATAACAATAAATATTAAATAAGGGCATATTAGAAAACTTTAAAATATGTTGACTTTCAATAAGGAAATTGACCTATAATTTGAGACGGGCAAATAAGGAATACAAGTCTATATTCACGGGATGGAGGGAGTATTATATATGTATAGATGCACGTGTTTTGAGATTATGATATACAAAATTAACATTCTTTCCCCCTAGTACATTTTTTGTTAGATTTCTTCAGTACATGGTGCTCAAATAGTACAACTTAAAGATTTTAATATTATATCTTACTAGTATTTTCACCCGTACGATGCACAGGAATATGTTTGTAATAGTGATTTAGATCAAAATTTATGAAAATGTGTTAATTATACAATCATATCAAATAAAACATAGTACAGTAAGTTTTAATACAAAATATTATCGAATTCAAAATTTTTAAAAAGAAAAAACTAATCAAAATAGGAAATGCAACATGTAACTAATTAAAATTAGGAAATCCTGATCTATATAGGATTTTTCTTTTCTTCTTTTTAAAATTATTTTTATTTATTGTTTGTTTGTTTGTTGGACTTTCTTCTTCTAAACAAGTTATTTTTTGTATTATTTTTTATATGTTAAATTATTTTATTTTGAAATATAATATAATATAATAAATAAAATTAACAACATAAATCTATATTTGTTATGAATTGATGATTTTGAAATTTAAGAATATTATTAATATAATTTTTTATTTAATTTTATCCCCAAATGAGTAAATGTTACTTTATTTTTAAAATAACTTTATTTTTAAAAAAAAAATGTTTGAAATAATTATTAATTATTTAATTAAAATTGATTCGACCCCGGTTTGATTTGATTCAACCTTCGATCTTTGACAGGTTGCCTTTTTCGAATCGGATAGATTTAGGTTTTCTGAATACTGAGTATTATATAACTTAAATGATATAATTTAAAAGGAATGAGATATTAAGGAAAAGTAAAAAATATATAAAAACTTTTACATTTGATTTTTGCGACATTTTTATGGACAAAGTGTTTATAGTTTGCTCTCACTTGTTATCTTGTATTAAACTTCTCGTTAATTATCATTGCACATGACGCAATCAAAGTAAATTTTTAATAACAATGCAAAAAAAAAAACAAATTTTCAGTTAATTTGATTTCGAACGTAATATATTTTAACTTTTGATGAAGTTATTTTTAAATGTATTGCTTAGATATAATTTTATATTTTATAGAATTTTTAACAGTATTTTCAAATTAAAACATAGTCATCGACTCATTGTACAAAAAAAACAAGAATAATACAAATGAACACTGTATTCCAAAAAAATATAAAATATTAAATCAAGTATGAAATTATTAGATTTGAAAGAAAATTTATGGATTAATCATTTATTTTTATTTTTATTTTATATAATCTAATTGGAAAACTTATAAAAAATACACAATATAAGGAATGTTTTTAAGTTCTTTAAACTAAAACATTTTCAGGTTATTTAAATATTTTTCAACACATTTTATAATATAATTTTATATATCTCTAGAAATAATTTAATATTACTTTACCAAATTAGTTACACTATGATTAAGCGGAATATTTTTGAATAATCATTTTTTAATAAATTTAAAAAAAAAATTAAATTGCGAATTTTGAATATACTTCTTTATAATATATAAAAGTAAGGTAGTTCCTAAAAACAATTTTCCGCCCATTTTTCTATTTCTATAAATAGTAAGGTCCAATATATATATTATAGGAAGTAATCAGTTTTTTTTTTCACCACCTAAGACATATCAATTTAAACCTGATTCCTTCCTATAAGGTCACCACCGGCACTCCCTTACAGAATTCCTAAGTTAATTAATTCTCTTTCTCCAGTATTAAAGGATTTTCAAAGGCTCAATCCGGCCAACAATCCTCACAACTCTGGGTCACTCAAGATTAACCTAGAAACATTATGACTTCTAAAAATCAAGTTATGCTTTTATGATATGCATAGGATGTAATGAATTTTATCAGATAATTTACAATATATAAACTACTGAAATTAAAAACATGAATACAAAAATGTAAAACATAAATGAAGATAAATTTTTGGAGATTTATTAAAACATCTTAAAGATAATACAACTAAGGATTTCCCTTTCGAGAAGTCCCCTAAAAGATTTAAATAAAACTTGGGAAGAAAAGTACCTCAGGGATATTCACAGTTTACTATACAAAGTTTTTTTGGATTGAGAATTTTTCTGGATAAGGAAGTTTTAAAGGATTAGAGCAAGGAATACACAGGCTGTAAACTCATGTTCTAATCAAATGAAAACGTCTTCCTTATATAGAGAAATTCTAGGGAGTAAGTTTACAAAAAAGTCCCTGAAGGAATCTGGAAAAGTAAAGCTTATCCTAAAAAGTCTTCACACTTCTTTCTTTTGTCTATTCTTCTTTACAGCTGTCTGTCCTTTTATGACACGCGTTTCACCGGAAAACTTCTGGTCAAAAAGGATTGTCCAATCTTGGTCCACGGCATCTTTCTTTATTAAAGTTTTTTGTCTTCTTGTGTCGGCAACATCTTCTGTCTTTCTATGTGTTTAGATTATGTTCGGCAATGGAGGAAAATGACATCCCACTGTCTGAATTATTATATCCGTCTCTTTCATGTTCTTCAAAGTCATCACTGTTACCTTGGCTAGAATTATCTGGTTCTGGTAAATTTTCTTTTTTAGGGCATTCTTGAATCTCTTTTTCTTTTGTTATTTTGTCTTTTGCAAAAATTATATCAAAAACTTTGTTAATTGCTTCATCCATTTTTTATTTAATATCTTTTTCTTTCTTTTTCTTAATAGTAAGTTTCTTTTTTCTTCTTGATGATTCTTCACTACTTCATGTGGATTTTTGAAGTTTCTGAATTTGAGAGAGTAAACGATTAATGGAAATAACATCATCATCTGGGTCTTGAGCGTCTTGGAGAATTTCCTTTCCTTTGTCTTTACTAATATTCTGACTGGATCCTTCTTGGGCTAGGCTTGTGACTGGTTCTTGAGAATAACTTACTAAGTAATCAAATTTTCCACTGGGCTGGCCTAATGTATCCCATTCACTCTTATTTTGAGTCTGTAAAATTTTCTTTTTGGGTCTGAAAAGTAGGGAAATCAACAGTTCCCTGAGTCTGTTGGACTTTTGGAAAGTCCATAGCCAAAAACGGGCTTGATAAGTCTTTACCAGTTGCCGTTTGAACTGGACTAACTACTGACTTCTTTGGCTCAGTAGTACCTTTGCTAGAACTTAACTTAAGACTAATGATTTCTTTCTCAAGTTCGGTGATTTTCTTTTGTAGAGAGGTTCTTTCTGAAAGGAGGTTCTGGTTGGACTCATTGATGATTCTAAGATTATTTTGCATACACTCACAATGGCTACAAAAAATATTCTGGTCTCCGTTTGGCGAAAAATCAAGTGGAGGGTCTTGGTAATTTTTTAGAGATGGTGAAACATAAAAATTAATCCTTATGTGTTGTCTGGCTGATTCAAGAGCTTCTTGTAGATTTGTAAAACCTTTGTAAAGAGGATCTTTAAAATCTCTAATGCTATCCAAAACTTCTAACCATGTATGGAAAACTCCTAATTTTTTGCCTTTAATTACCACATAAAACTTAAACCTTGTTCTGGTCTGATTAAAATGTTCTGACAATGCATTCATGGATGCAAGAAAATACTTCTGATCTTTTGGATTTTTGTTGTAAGAAATCCATAAATTATCTAAAATACATTTATTTTTTCTTTTGAAAGTGAAACGTGTGCAAGTGCTTTAAATGAAATATTACTACTAGGAAAACATATAAGTTCTTGTGCACCAAATCTCATACGTTCTTGATAATATGGTCTGTTCTGACTAGATGAAGTCTGGAATGATGCTGTAGATGCATAAGAATTCCCTGGAGGAATTCCTGGTCTTGGTGGAGGTCTAGACATCTGTAAACATTAGATTTAAACTGAGTCAAGATTTAATAAATTCTTCCTTTCTACCATTCTACTTAAGATATCTGCTACTTTATTATCTACTCCTTTGATATGCTCAAATTCTACATTTATTCCAGTGTTTGTAATTCTATCAATAAGATTTAACCATCTCCTTCTACTAATCTTTTTTGAATCTATCTTGAGTTTATTAATAAAAGAAACTATTGCAACACAATCTGTTCTTATCATTATTTCTTTTTTAGATATGATAAATAATTCAAAGCTATCTAAAGCATAATTTATAGCTAACAATTTTGCATCCATGCTACTTAAATTTCCTTTTTCCTTATAACTACCACTATTATACCTACAGATTCTTTCAATATTTTTATCTGCATATTTGTTGGGTTTACAATTCAAAATAGCTCCCCATCCTAATATGCTTCCATCTGTTTCTATAATTAAGTAATCCGTATCTAATGACATTGCTAACTTTGGTAAATTTCTTATTTTATTTTTAATTTCTTGGACTAATTTTATATCTTCTTGATTAAAATATCTTTGTCCTGTTGGTGAAGTCTTTGAATATAAAGGTCCTGCAATTTTTCCCAAATCTTTAATAAATGGTCTTGCATAATTTACTAGTCCTAAAAATTTTTGGATTTGTTTTAAATCTTCAAGTTTGTCTGGGAATTCTAAAACTTTCTGAGCTATATGTGGTTGTAATTTAATTTCTCCCTGTCCTATATTTACTCCTAAAAAATCTATATATTCTTTGAATAGTACCATTTTATTTTTGCTAATAATTAATCCATGTTTAATAAATTCTGAAAAAACAATCTGCAAATGTCCTCTATGTTCCCTTCTGTTTTTACTGAAAACTAAAATATCATCTATGTATGCTACTATAAATTTACTATGTTTATTAAATATACTTTCCATTTTTCTTTGAAAAATACTTGGTGCATTTTTTAAACCAAATGGCATTACTAGTCATTCATAATGTCCTTCTGGGCAAGTGAATGTTGTCCATTTTATACTATCTGGGTGCATTTTGATTTGCCAAAATCCTGATTTTAAATCAAACTTACTGAAAATCTTACAGTCTTGTATTTTGTTTATTAATACTGTCTTATCTGGTATTTTATAAGCATCATCTATGGTGTTATCATTTAGTCTTTTGTAATTTATGACCATTCTACTTTTTCCTCTAACTATTTCTGAATGTTTTCTAACTATAAAGGCTGCTGATCTATGTGGACTATCAGATTTTCTAATTACTCCTAACTTTAATAATTCTTCTATGTGCATCTTGAAATCTTCTAAGTCTAGATTAGTGGCTTCAATATTTTTGGTTCTAATAATGTATTCTGGGTTTTTGATTTTTAGTTCACAAAAAACTTTATCTTTTTCCCAATATTTTAAAACATTTTCTCCTAATATTTCCATCTTTTCTAATTTACTAATTAAATTTTCTATTTCTTGTTATGTGATTAATGTATTATAGATTTTTTCATTATCAATAAGTTCTATTGGTCCAAAGTTTTGTTCTTCTATTTCATCTTCATCTTCTAAAATTTTTTCTGTTTCTATTTCATCTTTTAATGGTTCTTTTTCAATAAGTTGACATTCTCTTTCTTTGTTACAGGGGCAAATTTTTTCTTTAGGGCTTCCACCACGCTTCTCAGCGCACTCTGATGGATAATGTATGGTTTGTGTAGGGGTGAATAATGTATGTTTTTGGAAATGTATAAAATCTTTTGTAATTGTAACACTACCATTATCTTTTAATAAAAAACTTAGTCCTATAATGAAATCTGTTTCTTTTAATTTTAAATGTCTGATCCATGTAGAATCTCTAGGTAATGTATATTCTATACTTAACCCACAATTAGTTTCAAAACTAATTTTACTGTTTGGTCTTAATAATTCTGTGTATGTGTATAAATCTCCATCCATTTGTTGTGCCTCTATTGGATTCTTGGATTCTATTATGTATTTGTCTGGAATTAGTTTTTTAGTTATTATGCAATTACTACATCCTGAGTCTATTAACCCTAAACACTTAATAATGTAGTCTCCAATTCTTATTTGGCATTTTACCTTAATACTTTTAAGTTTTTCTGAGTTACATACTACCTGGACATAATTTATTTGTAAACATTCTAAATTTTTTTCTGGTTCTTCAATCATGATTCCTTTACCTTTATTGTTGTTTTCTAAGATTTCTATTCTTTTTATTATTATTTTTTGCATTTCTTCTAGATTTTCAATTATTCTTCTTAGAATTCTTATTTCAGAAATTTCTATTTTTTCTTTAGTAATTTCTAATTTTCCTTCTTCTTTTTCAATTATCCCATTATTTTCTAAACATTTAATACATGCTTCTTTATAACATTCTAAACATTTTGTTCTAAGCTTTCTAGCTGGATACCAATTACAAATAAAACATGCTATATTATCTGTTCCTATGTTTTTCTGCCAATTATGCATACAGGTTTCTATTAATGTTTCTACTAAATTAACTTCTTCTTCAGATTCTGAGCTTTCGTTTATTTTTAAATTTGAAAATTCATCTAAAATTTCATAATTAGATTCTTCTTGTTCTAATTCTAATTTGTCTTCTATTGAAATTATGCTGTAAATTGATTCTTTATCAGAAATATATTCATCTAATTGTATGAGATCTTCATTTGTGCATTCAATAAGAGTACTTTTCTATCATAACTATTTATCCTTTTTGGGCAAGTTCTTGCTAAATGTTCATTACTATTACAAACGAAGCAACTAAGTTTATTTTTATAAGTTCTATCTGGTTTAAATTTTCTTACATGCCTTTTTTCATTTAAATAAGGTTTCCTTTTATTTGACTTTCTTAAGAAATACCTTTTCTTAATTGGCCTTTTATAATTTTTCTTAATTTTTTTCTTATAAGGTTTGGAGTTTGAGGCTCCATAAGTTTGTGGAGTAAAAATGTCTTTACAAAACTTATAATCTGTCTTTTTTAGTTGTGTTTGGATTTGTAATTCCACACATTTGCCTTCTAAACACCTAATTACATGTTGGATTCTGTGTCCTATGCTCCATTTCTTTTCTGGTTGTTCTCTTACTGACATTAAATTATTCCATGATTCTGTTATTCTAATCCTAATGGTCCTGATAGTTTATGAAACAATTTATTTCCTATTTCTTGATTAAATGTATTTCCTGAAATTGAAGTTAAATAATAATATTCATTTAAAAGTTTCTTAACATATTTTCCTTTAGTCCATTTATATAAATTAAGTTGTTCTAAGTCTCTCATGGCCTTTCTTTGTATACTCATGTGTCCTGAATTTGGGTCTGCTCCAGTAATTAATATCTGTATTTTATTAACAAAATTATAAGGATTACTTCCTAGGTTAACAAACTGATCAAATTCTTCTTTTCTTTCTATTTTATAAGCTTCCCACATTGCTTTGGTACTTTCTCCTAAACATGTTTCTAAGTATATATACATATCTAATGGTTCCATTTCTTGAAAATTCCTAATGTAATGTCCTATAATTGTATTTTTCCAAACATCTATAACATTTGTCCAAGTCTATGGATCACGTGCTGTTATATTTAACATCTGGGCTTTTGCTGCTGCTTGGAATTCTATTTTGTTTTCTAAGGGTCTTTCACTTCCTTTTGCTACATATTTTTTATTTTGTGGGGGTTCATTATATGTAGTATAGGCTGCTCTAGGGGGAAAACCGTCTCCATAAATAATAGTCTCATGTTTTGTAGTTTTATCAAAAGGAGTTTCATCAAAAGTTCTATATGTACTTGTGTCTTCCATAAGTTCTTTTATATAACTATAATTTGTGACATTTGATTTGTTATCATTAAATTTTTCTTCTTCATTTATGATTCCTATTCTAATATTTTGTTCTAAATCATAGTACAAATATTCATTTTCTTTTATTTGTTTTGAAATATACATTTGATCTTCTAATTCTAATAATTCTTCTTTGTTAAGAATAATTTCTAATTCTTTTGGTAAAATTATTTTATCGAAATTTTCTCATATTAATTCTATGTGAACGTTTTCTTGATATGGTTCCTCCTCTGGTTCTTCTTCATCAGTTTCTTTTGAGATTTGTGATGTGATCCGGGATAGGAGCTCAAAGGAGAAGTCAAGTTACGGACGACGCAACAACATTCGACATAGGAAAATGAACAATTTCCATGTTGGAAGCTAGTCGAGACGACGAGTGGATCAACCTCATTCAAGCCGACGAAGAAAATTGTGAAATTTCAAGAATTACGGCCGTAACCACCCACTGTTGAAAACTATGATTTTGAAGAAAATTGGACTTACGGCCGTAACGTATATTTGTCACGGCCGTAACGCAGCCTCGGATCAAAAACAAGATTTTCAGAAATTTGGCTTACGGCCGTTAAAATAATCTCACGACCGTAATGTTGGAACAGAAAGGGCCTTAAGGCCGTAAAGTGAAGGTTCACGGCCGTAAATAATTATACGCGTGAATTTAGGAATTTTATTTATTTCCTTATTCTTTGGTATTTGTTTCCTAGTTTAATTAAAACGCTTAACCTAGTTTTGATCCTATTTATAGGGATGTAATTTTCATTATTCTTAGACTTTGGTTATGCTGTTCTACTCTTCTCATAATTCTGTCTAACAAATTTCTGTTAATTCCTGATGTACTAGGTCTGGATGTTCCTTCGCTAATTGTTCTAGATCTTCCTAAGAATGGTGTTGATAAGTTCATCTTGGAAATTTCAATTCTCTTGGTAATCTTCTTGTAATTTTTTCTTTTCCTGTCTTTTCAAGATTTAAACTGCTTAATTTTCCTGTTATGGATCTTAAATCACTTTCTATATCTGATGTAGAATTTGTTACCTTCCTTTTGTCTAAAGAGTCAATTTTCTTATGTAAAGATACTAAGAGTGTAATTATCAAGTTATTCTGTTTAATTAAAACTGCTTCTGTTGCTTTTGGAGAGTCAAGATTTGTGGTTCCTTGTGGAAAGATAAACAATAATATAAGGCTTCAAGATAATTTCTATCTACTTGAATACTTTCGTTCATTAACTAAGAATTAGCTTTTTTAATTCTTTAACAGATTCTTCTGTTTTAATGATTATCTTTTTTATTTCTAATTCAATTTCTTTAGGTTTATTAAAATCTAAAATTTTTGTTATTTCTGAAAAATCAAATTTTCCTGATATCTTTTCTTGCTTAGATATTTTTTCCAAAATAACACAATTTTTACTTTTAATAAAATCTAGATTTTCTTTGATATTTCTTAATTCTATACTTTTTGTTTTAAGATGATCTAAAACTATTTCTAAAGTTTTAATGAATCTTTTATTTTCTTGTTCTAAATTTCTGGAGAGATTTATGATCAAATCTATAATAAGATTCTGGCTTGGATCTTCTGAAAACAAACTATGTAATTTATGTTTTGTTTCTAAATTACAGTTAATTATGTTGTTATCTACTGTCTTTGTTTTCCTATTATTACTACTAAGTTCTAGATCTAAATATTCTAAGTATTTATTATCTATGGCTCTGATACCAAAATGAGGGGGGGGGGGGGGGGTATACCTAAAAGATAAACTTAGCCACTGGCATAAAGGGGTCTATCTTAAAGTTGATTACAGAGGTCGGCTTAGGTGCGGAATTTTTACTGATTTAAAAGGCTTTTACAGTCTTGTTTATAATATCCTGTAACTATTCTATATTGCTCCAAATAGAAAGGGTAATATTGACTATCTGTTTTTATAGTCTTAGTTTTTAAAATCTCTTCAAGTTCTTCTACCCTTTTATGTAACTCCGAAATTCTTTTATTTTCACTAATTAAATTTTGTCTGAAATGATAAAGATTTTGATGAGGAGTTCTTAATTTGATTGCAAGATCAAGTATTTTATAATCGTGTTCTAAACTTCTGTCTGTAAATCTTACTTCTCTTTTTATTTCTAAAAGCAAATATTCAAAGTCTAATAAAATTTTTGGAAAACTTTTTTCAATATCGATTTCGTTTAAATTTGAAGTTGAAGGGCTTGAAGATGAAGGGTTCATAAAATTCTTTTATTTTTTCAAATTGTACTTTTATCCTACTTGGTACTTTCCTTATATATATATATATATATATATATTATGGTAAATACTAAATAATGGTTGATATTTTTTTAAACAATTTTAATTTTATTATCAACACTAATACTGAATGGGTTCAATTAATATTTTAGCTATCAGTATTAAAATTATCATTTAATTATTTTATTTATTTATTATTCTTAATATTATAAATTTTATGTATAGCCATCAATATAAAAATTGTGTTTTAATTATTAATTGTCACATCATTTGTTATCTTTAATATTAAAAATCATATTTTCTGAAATATATATGTAGTTGAAAAAATATGCTGTTTATAAATAATTTATAGAAAAAGTTATTGAACGAAGACTAATATTGAATAATTAATGCGTTGGTTTCTTTTTAGTTAACTAGTATTTGCCCCCGTGCGATGCACGAGACATATAAATGATTAAAAAGTATATATAACATAATTAATACTGTTTTATTTTACTAATAAATTCTCTAACAATTATGTTATCTTCAATACTGATTAATTATTATAGATGTGGTAAAACATCATACATTTTTAATTACGTTATTTTCAATACTATTTTATTATTAGCATAACATGTATTTAATTAAAACAATATGTACACATATTTAGTTATATTCTTTTTTAATTATATAATTAAATTACGTTCTTTTAAATACTGTTTTATTATAACAACATACATTTTTACAAATTTAAAATTTTAATTACATTCTTTTCATAACATAATTAAGTTATGTTCTTTTCAATAGTGTTTTAATTATTATTAAAACTTTTTTAAAGCAATACTTTTTTACTTATGTTATTATTATTAATCCAGCATTTAAAAGTGTACGTGGTTGCATTCTTTTATGAATATAATTTTATATTCAAACCCTACATCATAATTTCAAATTATAAACATATATTGAAAATACCAACTAATTAATAGTTGAATATATAACATAACTAATAATGAGATAACATTATTTTCAAAGTGACTGTTTATATTCTCTAGATAAAAACAATTTTGAAATGTATATGTATGATCACTTTTTTATAATATCTATAAACCATGAATTTCCATTTTAGGAAACTGTAAAAAGGGCGGGAAACTATGTGGTGTTATATTTGGCCACTTTATTGTTATAATAATATATACTAGTGTTACACTCGTGCGATACACGGTCATTTATTACTTACATATATCAAATTTATATTTTAACATATGAAATTAATCTTTAATTAAAAATGAGAAATGAATGAAGACAATAAATTACAAAGGTACATTACACATACCTTCATTTTTTTTCAATTTTTTTTTACAGTTCTTATGTTTTTCGTTTCAGAAATTTCTTTAGATATTTTAATTTGAATTGATTTAATACTTAAAATGGAAAAGAAAAATTATATTTAAATAGAATTTGTAATAAATAGAAAGAATAGATATATCTGTGATATACGCTCAAAATTTTATTAAAATGAAAAGGAAAAGAAAAATAAATTGACGAATGTTCTTATTTCATCATCTTTCATTTTCTATGTTTAAATAAAAATATTTATGTAATATCGACAAAGTTTTTCTTTTTTATTTTTACGAATTTAAAAAAAATTGTAATTAATTTTCAAGAGGGAAGACAGACCAAGAAATTTCGGGACTTAAAAATGCAACTATTTAAAATGCTACATTCAATTGGGTTATTTTAAATTTGAATTTTATCAAAAATGAATAATATATAGTGAATTAATATTATTAATTACCATTTTAGGAAATGTGTTTAATGATTTTGTAGAGAATGTATACTTAAGCACCTGATTGAGACTCGCTATTTCAAATAATGTAGTTCGTAACAGTAAATTTTGGTACAATGAGCTATTAAAAAGTATGTTTTTTTTAAAAAAATTTATATGTAGATTATTTTATTAATAGAATGTTAGTTGAAAATGATTTTAAAAAAAATTAGGGTTTGAATAAAGTGTACGGGATAGGAGCCAATTTATTATTATTATTATTATTTTAACTAAGTTTTCATAATTGTAATAGTTAGGAACTTAAATAATGTTCTACTTACCATTTGCATAACTATTCAATTTTAATGATTATTGATGTAATTAATCTTTTCAAAATATAATTTCTAAATTATCACAAATAATATATCACTATCTGATAGTATTATTAGAATTGATACTAACTATTTTATTACAATATTTGATATTTAAATTTATTAAACAAATATTTCATTTTATATTTACTTTAACATTACAAATTAAATACATGTGGTCATATATTTAAATTAATGTAGCAAATTAAGCAACATGAAATGTTAGTTTTGATTAAATTTTAATGAATGTATATCACAAATACATTTAACTTTAAATATTAAGAAATCATCTATGCATCTCGATTTATAAAAGCGGAGCGGTTGTTTTACTCACAAGATATATTACTTTATCCATATGGAATTGATTTTTCAAGAATCAATTTTTTTGAACATTCATTCTAAATCACACATTCTTTAAAAAAATTATTTTTTACAATTTTTCATATTACTTTTTAACTATACATTCTAAAAAATCACTTTTTCACAAAAACAATTCTCAAAAAATCAAAGTCAAATATCCAAAAATCGAGTAAAGCTGGAGATCACGAAATTATACGAAAAATCTTATACCCTATAATCATTAAAAATTTATTAAAATTAAGAATGATTAAAAAATATTAATCATTCTATTGATATTATTAACTAAAAAGAAATCAAAGCATTAATTATTTAATATTAGTCTTCGTTCAATAACTTTTTCTATAAGTTATTTATTAAAATCGCATTTTTTTAACCACATATATATTTTAGAAAATATGATTTTTAATATTAAAGATGGTAAATGATTTGACCATTAGAATAATTAAAACACAATTTTTATATTAATGACTACAAATAGAATTTATAATATTAAGAACAATAAATAAATAAAAATAATAATAATAACTAAATGATAACTTTAATATTGATAAGTAAAAATATTAATTGAACTCATTAAGTATTAGTGTTAATAATAAAATAAAAAAAATGATTATATAATTAAGGCAATAAATGCGTTCATATTTATCCAGATTTTGCATTCACATTTGGTATACATCCATTTTGCATTCACACTGACCAACTTTGCATTCACACTGCTTAATTTAATGGGAACTTACTATATATGAAAACTGAAAATGGGCGGGGAAATGGTTTAGGAAACTACCTTACTATTATATATAGTACTAGTATTTGCCCCCGTGCATCGCACGGGACATAAAAAACATATATAACATAATTATAAATGTGTATTATGTTATATATGCTTTTTAATACTGTTTTATTTTACTAATAAATTCTCTAATAATTACATTATCTTCAATACTGATTAATTATTAAAGTTTTAGTAAAACATCATACATTTTTAATTACGTTATTTTCAATACTATTTTATTATTAGTGTAACATGTATTTAATTAAAACAATATATACACATATTTAGCTATTTTCTTTTTTAATTACATAATTATATTACATTCTTTTAAATACTGTTTTATTATTACAACATTATTATTATTAATTAAAACAACATATATTTTTAATTATGTTACTTTTTAATACTATGTTATAAATTTATTTTTTTAATTATATTCTTTTCATAACATAATTAAGTTATGTTCTTTTCAATAGTGTTTTAATTATTATAATAACTTTTTTAAAGCAATACATTTTTACTTGTGTTGTTATTATTAATCCATTGCTTAAAAGTGTACATGGTTGTATTCTTTTATCAATATAATTTTATATTCAAACTCTACATCATAATTTCAAATTATAAACATATATTGAAAATACCAATTAATTAATAGCTGGATATATAACATTACTAATAATGAGATAAAATCATTTTCAAAGTGATTGTTTATATTCTCAAGATAAAAGCAATTTTGAAATGTATATATATAATCACTTTTTTTTTAATCTCTATAAATCATGAATTTCCATTTTAGGAAAGTGTAAAAAATGCGAGAAAACTATGTGGTGTTTTATTTGGCAACTTTGTTATTGTAATATATATAAAGATAAAGATGATAATATATATAAAGATAATATCAATAGAATGATTAATATTTTTAATTATTCTTAATTTTAATAATTTTTTAAAGATTATAGGGCATAAGATTATTTGTATAATTTTGTGATCTCCAATTTTAATCGGTTGTCGTATCATGATAATTGCGAGATTTTCAAATTATTATTTTGACGGTTTGACTTTGATTTTTTTAGAACGTATAGTTCAAAAATAGTATGAAAAATTGTAAAATATATTTTTTTAAAGAATGTGTGATTGAAAATGAATGTTTAGAAAAAGTGATTCTTGAAAAATCAATTCCATATGAGTAAGTGATAAAGTATTATGTCTTGTGGGTTAAACAACTGAGCCGCTTTTATAAATCGAGATGCATAAATGATTTCTTAGTAAATAAAGTTAAATATATTTACGATATACATTCGTTAAAATTTAATTAAAATCAACATTTTCTGTTGCTTAATTTGCTACATTTATTTAAATACATGATCACATCTGTTTAATTTGTAATATTAAAGTAAATATGAAATAAAATATTTGTTTAATAAATTTAAATATCAAATATTGTAATAAGATAGTTAGTATCAATTCTAATAGTACTATTCGGATAGTGATAAATTATTCGTGATAATTTAGAAATTATATTTTTAAAAGATTAATTACATTAATAATCATTAAAATTGAATAGTTATGCAAATGAGTTATGCAAATGGTCATTGAAGTATTTTTTTTTAAGTGGTAAGTTATTTAAGTTTCTAAGTATTATAATTGTGGCAACTTAGTAAAAAAAAAAAAAATTGCCCCTGTAATTTACATATAAATTAAAAAAATAAAATCATACTTCTTAACAGCTTATTGTACCAAAATTTCTGTTACGAATTATATTACTTGAAATAATGAGTCTCAAACAGGTGCTTAAGTATACATTTTCCACAAAATCATTATTATTAAACTTATTTTGTAAATAACGCGGGCTCAAACAAGGACTAAACATGCTCATGAAAGAAAAACGTAATATATAAAGAGAGAGCACTTCCTAAAAACAGCTATTGACCCATTTTCCTATCTAAAACTAGGGGTGGGCAAAAAAATCGGAACCGATATAACCGAACCGAAAAAATCGAAACCGTATGGTTTGAAAAAAATAAAATAGGAAATCGGTTTTGGAACCGAGAACCAATTGGTTTTCGGTTCTCGGTTCCGTCTTTAGAATCGAAAAACCGAAGTTAGAACCGGTCTTTGATCCTTATTTTATTTTTTTATGATTTTAATTGGTTGTCCTAAAACTAAAAATCAAAAGATTTTGTAATTTTTTTGGGTAAAGTGAAAATGATTAATTTCTTTTTATAAAATTTGTTACGTCTCTACCTCATTGTAACCTTTAACTTCACACTTGGACTGAAATTCTTAATAAATGAAAATCAAATGAGACTAACTTATTAATAAACGAAGTTGTAAATGACCACGATGGAGTTAATTAAATATATAAATACAAATATAAAATAATTAATAATAATACATTTAAAACTCATGATTCATCCCACAAGTTTACTATATTGTCATGCTCGAAAAACCTTCTAGGCCATTTGTTTCCTATTTTTGTTTATGAATATATTACATTTCATGGAGAATCCTATATTTTCTTAGGAGTGAAAGGATTTTCGAAATCCTTGATCTTGGTATATTCGGTATAAGTTTATTTCAGGTTATTGGCTTACTTCTCGAGGATTGATGCTCATTGATAAGGTTTTCGAAAAATAATTATTATTGTAGAACCGAATTAGAATTAGAACCGAAACCGAATGGTTTGGTTATTGCGATTCAATAGACCGAATGGTTCCATTTTACAAGAACCGAAAAGTATGGTTTCGATTCCGGTTCTTGAGATACCCGAACCGAACCACCCGACTCCCACCCCTATCTAAAACACATTTTCTAAAATGGTAATTAGTATTATTAATTCACTATTTATTATTCATTTTGGACAAAATTCAAATTTAAATTAATCTAAATGAATGCAGATTTTTAAATAATTGCAATTTTCAGGTCCCAAGGTTTCTTTATCTGTCTTCCCCTCTTGAAAATCAATTATATATATTTTTTTAAATTCGTAAAAATAAAAATGACTAAAATATGCACAAATATATTACAAATTTTTTTTCCTACTTTGTAATGATATTTACAGTAAAATCATTTCATATTATTCTTTAGTGCAACGCACGGATGTGATACTAGTTTTTGTAACAATTGAAAATTATCTATTTATTTTTTAAATTAAACTTATGATGGTTTTGATGTAATTTTTCCACGTCTTTTCAAAAAAAAAATAAAAAATGAAGCATATATGTTTAACAATTAAAAACATATATTTTTTTCTAGAAACAAAAAAAAAATAATTCAAATTGTCCTTTTTTGGAATCGGAAAGAAGCATCTCTGTTTGACAACATGTTTTTAAGCAACACATTCATATTTTTTGTCTTCACTTTTCAACCCTTATTTTTTTATCATGAAAACATCACATTCTTTGTGTTAAAAAAAAAAAAAAAAAGATTAACTAACATTATTTTTTTATATAATTTTAAAAGTGCTTAGAACTTTTATTTTATTTTGGAAACATATGCATTTAATGTTCAAAAGTGTAATTTAAATTTGCAATCATTATATTTTGAAGTTTGAATTGTTTAACCATTACATTTTGAAATGGTTTCAATTCTCATTGCACTTTAATGGGTATTTTTTATATATAATTCTCTTTCTTTCTTTTTTTTTTTTTTTTGGCAAAAACTTTCTAAGTCTCGCAAGTAATTTCAATGGAAAAGTGTGTATATTTTTTGTGACAGTTACTTTGTTTTTAATTTATATATAGATAGATGAAACGTTTCTAATGCTGTTCTTTTCACACTAAAAATTTAGAATTAGTGTAATGCTTAAAATAGTTTTAATTTTTTTTAGTTTTAATAATGTATTTCAATATCCTTATATTTTGACTGGAGTCAATACACAAGTCACGAGTCAAATGACGCGTGACTAAGGGGGGTTTATTCAATTGTGATTTCAAAAGACATTTAAAGACTTATTTTAATGGACATTTTTTTAATGAATTTTGTTAGATTTTATTAACTTTTATGGATTTGTATAAACTTTCAAAGACTTTTGTGAACATTTAGACTTTTATGTACTTTTAAAGACTTTTATGGATTGATTTAAGAGCATGTTTGGTAGTGGTAAAATTTTTACCGTAATTTTTCAAACTCAATCTCAACCATCCATTATTAGTCAAGCCCACAATTTTTTACTTTTCAAACATTTTAAAACCACACATCCATAAAAAATTAAAAAAAAAATTACAAAAATCAAAATTTTTCACATTACCAAACATGCTCTAAAAGACTTTAATAGACTTTTACGGACTTTTATTTTTTTATTGAAAATTTTGAATACTAATAAATTAATCTTCATATGGTGTAAATGTGAATCATTAATAATAATTATATGTCAAGTGAATTAAAAAAACAAAAAACGACGTGAGAGATAAATAGATAAACATTTGTGATTAAAAAAATAGGGAAAAAATAAAATCACGTCTTACATCAACATAAAAAATATGCCATGTTCATAAATTTTTATAGATTTCGATTGATTTTTAATTAATATTATTGAATATACAAATTTCTCTTGAGAAAATTCTAGAATCACTTTGCTTAATTATTATTTGTTTTGATACAATTTAATTATTATTTTTCTATAAAATCTTATAAAATTCTAGTTGGATTTATTTTCATAAAAAATTGAAAAAAAAATGATGAAAATGAAGAGAGCCAAAATATAAAGAAAGAATATTAAAATGAAAAAAAATATATAACAAGTTAAAGAGAAGAAAAATAATGATTTGATTAGTCGTATGTTTCTAAAAATAACATGAAAGTATAGAAGAAACAAAATTACAATTAAAATTTTTTTTTTATTTTTTTTTATTTTAGAAAGTCTTTCAAAATCTTGGAGGTTGATGAGAGACAAAGAGATTTTGTGGTTGTACATTATGTTTAGAAGTTAGTACATAAATGATTTCGTATGAATCTTTAAAAGTCATTGATATTTTGAATAACACATGATTTTTAAAAACTTTTAAAAGTCTTTATTTAATACACCATGACTTTTACGAACTTTTAGAATGTCAATTAAAATCTATATTAAATACCTCAAAATTTTTGTGAAATCTCTAAAGTCTAAATTAAATACACCTAAATTTTTCAAATCCTTTAAAAATTTTAAAAATCTTTTAAAGTCTACATTGAATAAACATCCCTAAAATTTGGCTCTCTATATTATTTTAGTTTTTCTTTTTTCCTTTTAAATTTTGTTATTAATTTCAAATTTTTGGATGGTAGTTCAAAATTTCAAATGTCAAACATTCACCTAAATTCAATCAAGCGGGAATACAAAACGTCTAATTCAATTTCATAACTTGTAATGCTTTTATAGCTTTTATACGTGAATTAATTATAGACTACAAGTCTACAACTCGTTTGTAAATTTTGGGAAGGACGGAGAAAATTGAATCAAAAGTTGACTTCTTTAATACTCTCACCGTCCAACTTGTATAAACTTGTTTGTTTTTTTACATAAATTAAGAAAATATATTTAGACACCGTTCGATTGGGAATTAATTTGTCAAATTAATACATTAAAAGAAAAAAAAACAATAAATTTAATTTATACAATTTTCCAAATTACTTTTTAACCATCCATATTTTCTCTATCTAATTACACAATTTCTCAAACCAATTTTTAACCCCACATCTTACCTAGAAAACACAAATAAATCAACAAAATAATTTTAATTCCCCCTCCAAGCCTTCAAACGGTGTCATGTTATTGAAAATATAATTTTTGTAAAGAAAATTATCAAATTACCCTGATTTAAGTATCGAAACTATTATTATTGGAAGTATTAAATAGAAGTACATTAGTAAACAAACAAAATAAATACTTCCCAATAAAGAAACAAGCCTATTAATTGGGACAAGAACAAATGGAAATGCAACATATACAAATGGGTCAGAGCCTTTAGGTAACACTGTTTGATTTATAAACTAGTTAATTTATGATTTTGAGGTAAAAAGTAGTTGTTGAAAATTGGAGAGAGAAAATATGTGTAGTTAAAAAATGATTTGAGAAATTGTGTGGTTAGTACAATTACCAAACGGGGACAATTGGCTAGATGATATAGGCATTGCAACTGAAATAATAAATTGAAATACGAAAGGCAAACACGACCTGATGACAATATGAGAATGTGCGTTGTTATGAAATGTTGTTCAAATATATATAAAGTTGAAAAAGTGTAAGAACATGTCTAAAATATATAAAACCGGTCCAAGAAACGTGAAAATCGGACCAAATTAAACTGGACGGACCAATTTGTCCAGACCGGACCTGGAGGTCCGGCAAAAACGAAAAATCACGCAATCGCGTGGTTGAGTGGATTTAAATCTGATCAAAATTATGAGACTTCACGCGATCACGTGGGTCTCGTACCACGTGATTGTGTGGAGATAAAATTCGACCGTTGGAGAATTTTTCAGATTCTTTCATGCACATTTTCAACAATGTTTTGGCGCTCTTTCGTGAAGAGTTGCATGAACAACGAATTGAGATGATAGAATTCTATAAATAGGTATAGAATTTATGGTTTTAAAAAACCTTTTGATTATTATATATTCAAATTGTGATTATCATCTCAAGACCTTGATCTTATATACTTAGAATCTCCAAATTTGCTCCTTTTGTTCCTATTCTCCAAGATTATTAATTGTGCTATTTGATACTTGGTTTGAAGTTTGAAATCCGCTAAAGCAATTTGCTTGGAGGCCCTTTAGCATTCTCATTAAGAGAGTGCGCAAATTTTGCTTTTAGGATAATATTCTTTGAGATTTAAGTCATTTTGTATTTTTTGCTTTCTTTTTGATTCTTTGTTTTCAAGTTTGTCTCAACTTCATTTCAATCGAAAATTTCACTTGAGAAAGAAATTCTCTCAACATGCGTAACTTATGGTATTTTGGCATAAAAAATGAAGTTACCAAATTCGATTAGGACTACATCAGACACAAAATATAGGGATTCAAGAATAATCTAAGTAAATTGACTGGAACGTGATTTGAGCAACTTCTATTGATGAACAAGTGTACGATAAGGCTATATAACTATTAGAGGAAGACGGATAATAAGACAACGTTCGATAATTAGTAAAGGGCCATTTGCACTCTACTTGTCAAAAGGACGAGCTAATCAATCTTGGTGAATGAGAGAAAATTATGCTCTTTGTTTGATATAAGTAGAAATTTAGATTTTAATCTAAGTTAAAGTCAACATTTAATATTAATTACACTTTTTTAGGATCACAATTTTTCAACCATACATTTCATCAGTTTTTATCAAAATTTACTAAAAATTTGATTAAGTACGTATGTATACTGATCTTGACAATAAATTTAGACAATTGTGAGGTATTTTACAATGTGATATTGCTAAATTATGTGTTTTTATTCGTCTCAGGAAATACTCGAATTTGAATGCATTTGAAGACTTAGCGAGTAAAAATGATTAAAATCCTACAAGAATTACAAAGTGTGGACTAATCAGTAAACTTTTAAAAGTTGAAGGACCGGTGATGCAATTATAAAACGATCAAATTGAAATGAAAATGAAAATATAGTGACTCAATTGAATAAGCCTGGAAGATGGATGCTTAAAGGTTCGAATAAACAGGAACCAAAGTGGAAATAACAAATTGATTATTGCCTATCCTTGCTATCGAAAAGTAACTCGGAAGAAAAGCACCATGAAAAATGCTAATGCCTTGCGATCACAAAGGATATTGCGGCCAGCGCGAGATAGATTTTTATGGAAATAAAATTAACTACTGTGCTTATTTTTTTACTTTAATTCTGCACGAATTCAAGGCTTCAAGACTCTATAACTACATCATTTCATTTTACATTGAGGGTTGGCTAATATAGTCCACAATGCATCATAAAAGGAAAGAGATAATTAAATATTCTAGCGCAATTGAAGGTATTTTTCTAGATTTCAATCAAGGAAGTAAAATTGTTGGTGCAAAATCTTTATAATCTTCTTGAATATTTGTTAAAACATGGTTATGTATTTCTTTTCAATATTTTTTGTTTTCATATTCTCGAAATTCACTTCTAGAACTTATTCGTACATATATGACATATAATCAAATAAGGTCGGGAGTGCTAGAAAAAGTTTCGAGAAAAGAGACACTTAAATATGTTTTTTTACGTAACTTTTCTTTATTTACTATTTGCATTTCTCTTTCGTTTAAACACGTTTTTCTTTCTTTACACTCCAAAATAATTACATAAATTATAAAATACTTTTATTACGTCACAAGGGACACTAAAGGATGTCAAAGTTTTCGGATCGTTACAATCTTCTCCTCTTAAAACAAGTTTAACACTAAAATAATTGAATATAATCTTTTGAAAATAACATTTTGAACCCATGACTTCCGAAAGGAATAATAAATAAGTTTAAACTTTAAATAGTTATTTTGGAAGGGAAACTTATAACACGCTCACGCTTCTGCTGCGCACTCTGATATTATTAAGAATGACACTATTAAGATTTAGAAAGTGAACTTTCAACATATTTGTGCTTCTGCTGTATATTATAATACTATAAAGAATGGTATTATCAAGTTTCAATCTTCAAGCATTTAACTTTTCAGCCCAAGGCATTCTAAGGAAGATCAAATGACAAGATGAAAGACTCAAGAGAATAATAATATCTATCTAGAAGGTCTTAATTTAATGGCTGATACCTTAGGTTCTCGAGATATAACACCAAAATAGTGGTGTGAGTATTTCTATGAAGCTAGTCACATATACCAATCATTATTCAAATATGTCAATCATTATTTCTCGAAAATAATAAAGGCAAAGCACATAGATTTGACTGGTTCAAATTCACTTCATTTACATGAACAAGTAGAGAGTGAAGCATTTATCAATATTCACGCACATGTTTGTAAAACAAGCTCTAGCTATGTGGAAATTTATTAAATTCAAAATCTTGTCTTTTGAAAAGTATATTTTATAGTATGTCAGTCAAAATAATACAATTCGATACATGGGCCAAATATTCGTATATCCAAAATAATGACAAATCAAGATCGTGATGTGTTGTAGGCACAATATCGCTGACTGCTCAAACAACATATCCATATTGTAATAGTCAATTATAATTAAGATATATTGTAGGTATCGTATCGTTGGCGACTCGCACATCATAGATAATTTCCAATATTAACGACTACATATTATACTGTAAATGCATGACATGATGGTTTCCCCTACGATTCTTGTCTCGTACCCCGAGAAATATACCCAAGTTGATCATACATGGGATTTCATGAATTTCCACATCAATATACCGCCATGCCTTAGGATCATCATGCAAGCTCCAGGTATATGACAACATATCAAGAATCACGAGCGAGGTACATTGGAGAAATCGTAATCTAGTATGCACATGACAAATTCTTTTAACAAGATGAGACATAAAATCTTACATATTCAAATCGAGTTCATATATTCATGCAGGATTTAAAAATTATTTTTGTGGGCATGATCACAATTTCTATCCCAGTGCTTAGTACAAGTATCAAGTGGAAATGGAAACTTTACCTGAAATAGGGTTTCCAAGACTAACATGAACACGTCAAGATAAGATGAGACTTTTGCCCTAATTAGGGTTTCCAATCACGAAAATTTTGCCTGAACTAGGGTTCCCGATTCTCACAAAACCATGTCAATTTCAGATGGAACTTTCTCCCAAAAAATATGGTTTCCAAATCTCACAGGAATACACACGATTAACAAGAGGGATAGAAATGCAACTCAAGATATATGCAAGAAAATAAATTTGTGCAAGTTTACAAGTGCATGACTTTTACGAGAATATTCACGAGTGCATAACTTATGTAAAATTTTACGAGATCATAACTTTACAAGAATTTTGCAAGAAAGACAAGTTTCGCAAATTTTCGAGCGTGTAGTATCACAATTATAATCATGTACATAGAGTTTCTATAATATGTGGATTGTAACAAGGCGAAGCTTTTTCATAAATGACTGAAACTATTCATGTATTCACACAAGGAATCAAGTTTTGATACTAGAGCTTTAACTGATGATATATAGTGTATCACATTATTTTTAAGTTCAACTATTGTTGACATATGATATCAATATGTATTTACTTGAATTCTTGCTCTATCACCGCAACATATCACATTTATCATAAGTATTAATACCACATGTTTATTTTATGGGCTCTAAGTTTTTTTCTAAGTTGATTTCCATTTCAAATATCACTGAAAGTACAAATCAAATACAATTCCATAATTCCAAATCAAGTGGCAATTTATAAATTAGATAGTTTCACATAAATCAAGTATAACAAGTGTTTACTTACTTCCTTAATTGGCAGAGATAAAGATGACGACCAGACAAATATGTGTGCTAGACAGTCTATAGAAACTATAACTTTTGCTCTGATACCACCTTGTGATGCACGGTAAAAATTTCCAGTTAATTTCGAATTCTGATGCCAACACGTGGCGCACGTTAATTTGTGGAAATAATTTATCTTTCTTTTCATAAGTCAATGACGTAAACGACGTCACTTGACTGGGATTTCAAAATAACTTTACTTTAAAATAAAATCATTCATTTAAAAAGTAACGATAAAACATTTAATTTAAGATCTTGACTTTAAAATATTTTTGGTAAATAGAATATAATAAAATACCGAGTTTGGCAGTTTAAATACAAGACCTTATTTAGTGAATCCACAACTCATAAGTCGTCACCTAGCGCAGCACTATCTGTCTCGTCGTCTGAAGTTTCGCGACAATCCCTTTTTCATTTCTATGATTACTTGAAATATTAGATATGTCATGGAATGAGCATATACACGTCCAATGAGTGGAGTATGGTGCATATGTGCTATTATACGTAAACAAGTCAACCCCATATATTTAGGATTCATGCAAGTTTTATTTATTAAATCAGTCAAGCCTATATTCATGTCAAGCCGTATAACCAAATCAAGTCCAGTCCAAAGTCAAGTTCAAGTCAAGTCATTTTCATGTATTCAAATCAAGTCAAATTCATATATTCTAGTCAAGTCAAACTTCATTATATCAATGTAAATTCATGTCTTACATAATTAAACCAGTTAATTCCTATACCCAAGTCATATAATCACAAAAAGTCAAGGCGAGACATATATTCAAATTGAGTCAAGTTAATGTATTCAAGTTCATATGCATTTGCACATTAATCAAACTGAGTCAAGTTCATATAATCATGACCGATTCAAATGCATGTCTTTTCAAGAGAACATGACTTTTAATTGGGGCCCATACTAAAATCAACTACTATCTCGAGCACGCACAAGCAGAGAATGTAATTCCGAATTCAAGCGTGGAGTTTATTCTACGAGTTCTTTTACGTGCGTAGTTTCTATATCACGAATTTCAAATAGGGAGTCGAGATCCCTGAAATTCATTAACAGGCGTAACCACATCGAGATCCAATTACTGGACTCGTGACACGTATATCAAGACAATCGTGATAGAGTATAACTGTAATATTATGTAAGCAGTTCATTTCTATGCAATGCATAAGGAAAAAGTTATATGAAAATCCTTTCAATGCAATGTAATAAAAGCATATCACAAAGTAGTATTTAAGTAAAAGTCTAGTCAATCTAAGTCAAGACATGTCCATATATTCATAAATTGCACATAAACAAGTAAATCGAGATTTAGGTAATATTCAAGTTACTTTAAGTTTATCTTCTCATTTCAAGTCAAATGGATATAATCTTGTATTGTGTCAAGTAGATGACATATCAATTTATTATTTTTATCACATTGACAATTCTAAGATCACATAATCAAGTATAAGTGTTACATCACATAAGCACAAATGTTATATCACATAAAAAAGTACAAGGGTCACTTATAATGTTCATATACCAGATATCAGGAACAAATGTTATAAAAACAGATAATATCTTATTAGATCACGTTAGTTAATCTTATGACAAATCAAGAAATACTAGGTTTAGATATACATTCCATTATGCTCTTATGTGTTTGGATAATCATGTAACACATTAATTAGCAAATATGCAGATAACTTTCGAGATCATATTGTCATCTTTATTGAATTGAGAAAAATAAGAGTTGAACACCGTTCTTCATGTATCGATACAAGCACTGTAAAAATCATACTTCAGATTCAAGATCATTTATAAATAAATCAATCAATCATCTAACATTCATTTATTATCTTCCGTGTAACACTCATAAGTTTATTATTATTTATCTTGCGAATTATACTATATGTGATCTAAAACATGATGTTAATCTTTTACAAGTAATGTATCGATACATAATAGTAATCTTTTACAAGTGATGTATGGATACATAATATTAATATCAAGATAACGAGATTAATCTAGTTAATATTGTCAAGATATTGATGATGATGATATAGCAATTAAATATGGAATACTTATAACTGGATCGTATAGATTACATATCAAGAATGCCCAAGATCAAATTATCATTATCTATGTTTCTCAAGTGGATAAATAAATATTATCGCCGCGATAACGATATAACAATCATATTAAAGGTAGACATGGTACACTTATAACGAGATTATATATTTAACTTGTATCAAGTAAACAAATAACATATTCCACTTACCTAGATTCAGAAGTGCCTAAAAGAGGTTCTGTATATTCTGCTTACAGGATGTATCGATATTCCATGAACATGTATCGATCCATATTCATTTTCAAGCTTCATGTATCGATACACTTGTAGTTGATTTCAATATTGTCAAGTCTGATTTCTAGGATTTCTTATAGGTTTACTATATTTGGTCGAGCAAAATATCATTCAAAGAATCAAGATCATGTTATTAATTTAACAAGTCATGATCCTTAACAAAAATACTCAAACATGATTCTAATAAAAGTTATATAATTTATGGAGGAAGGAAGGAAGAAATGAACCATTCTTTTCTCAAGATCATTCACTGAATTTTTGGTGTAAAGAACTAATCTCGGCTGAGGGGTATTTATAGTGAAAAATATGGCCGCACTTGAAGGAAATGAAGTTTAGTTGTAGGAGAATTTTTCTTATTAAGCACGAGGTGGAACTTCATTTGCATGCAAAGCAAGAGTTGGCCTTTTAGGATTAAATGACTTATGAATTCTACAAATTCTAGGTGCAGCCGTGTCCTTAAGTAGAGTGACACCTCATGCTTTATTTCCTTAAAAATCCAGTTTTCACGAGGCAAGAATTGAGCTCAGATTCAAGGCATCAAATGGAGTCGAAATCTTGATTTCTTGGTACCATTTCAAAGTACTCACGGGGTCTTTAATGTGCAATTTACATCGCAAGAAATGGATAACTTAGGAGAAAGTTATGTCCTTCAATCCAAAGTAGGTCACTCAAAACAGTTTTCGAGTTAACCGTTTTTACCATCCTAACTTTAAAAATTCACTGAGGACTATCTGTTGGTCGGAATCACAAACCGTTTCCATATTTTTGAAGTTCTCTCCGAGAACTTGCCAGCACATATATCACATATAATCAAATGAGGCCAGGAGTGCAATAAAAAGTCTCTAGAAAAGGGACACTGAATACGTTTTTGACGTAATTTTTCTTTATTTAATATTTTCATTTATCTTTCTTTGATCAAATAAACTCTAAAAATACGTCATAATGGACTGCCAATGACATCAAAATTCTTGGTTCGTTACATACGTATTGATTTTTTTTTTTTGATTTTAATGCATGGATATTTGATCACCAATTCCTTAATTTAAACTTGGGAGGAGAAAATTAGATATAATTATGAATTTGATTAAATACTACTTTAGATAGAAAACTTGTACTGAGAAATTGAATATAAGAAATACGGTACAATGGTGAGTCCCAAGTTTCCAACACCTTCATTTCAAAAGAATGAGAGGACATTTCCCTTGAACGATATTGTGCACTTGCACTAAATT
Organism: Ligustrum vulgare; assembly: GCA_963555705.1. Lineage (NCBI taxonomy): Eukaryota > Viridiplantae > Streptophyta > Magnoliopsida > Lamiales > Oleaceae > Ligustrum > Ligustrum vulgare. The sequence goes on from OY743179.1 coordinate 8,718,832, forward strand.
TCGCAAGAGACACTAATAATGAGAGGACATCTCCCTTGAAATGAAAGGCTTAAATAGTGATTAGTGAAGTGAAGGTTTTATTTGGCCGCACCATGCAATGTCATGCTGTGTTTTGTTGGGAAATCGAGTTGTTCTACTCACAAAAATTGATTTCTTGTGAATGGATCATCACATTACAGTATTTTCTGTTCTATGTATTTAACTTGTAATAAATAATTTTGTGCACATAAAAATGAAAGAGATATTACCCTTATAGCGTGTCTTACAATAATCTCTTTTCCAACTGCTTCTTGATTCCACCAAAGCTTTAAACCCTCAAACTTTCTTCGATGTTCTCCAATGACAGTTGTGCAGGTGTGTGACCACCTTTCTCAAGACCTAGGTTACACTAGGATTATGGTTTCTTTGTAAAGAGAAATCACACACTACACACTTTAGTGTGTGTCTCCAAAATCCTACCAACCCTAGTATCATAACCCATGCCCATTTCTGTACAGCTCACTACAGATAATAAGCCTGAATAAGCCTATTATAGTGAAGCTACCGAGGGAACCTGATCAGACCCAATTAAACTAAACTTCAATAAATTAATTATGACCCGATCAACTTTTGATCAGTCAAAGTTAATTTATTAATCACGTTCTATTCCACTAAAAGAACGAGATGGCACTCTTAGTAAAATTGAAATTACTGAAACAATTAATCAATAATTATATCATCTGACTTATTGTTCTTACATGTTACCTCCGTCGATCAACTCGAATATTCGGAGCAAGTTAAAATGACCAAAATGCCCTTCTCTGAATATTCATTAACTCTTATCTTCAATCTGACAGTTCGATGTGATCACATCACATCATAGAATTCAACAGTCACTGTCGAATTACTGAGCTCGGATTCAATTGTCCACTAAAAGAACCAGTGAGATTATGATCATACCTTAAAGGCAACGGATTCCATAATACGAATATATGTTCCTCGTTAGTTTACTTTAATTCCCAAAGTATCGAGACATTGATTAGCAATTTGATTTCACCCATTGATACCTCAAAGAACTTCAAGTTAGTAATCGAAGTCCATTATCCGATTAGGATTAAGATCCCACGTACGATAATCAAGTGAAATTAAATTTGTATGGTCAATGTCACAAATTAATTTCACGTGGTCCTGTCCAATACGTTCCAAACGAACTCTCAATTTTATCACGAAAGTCAAAGATAGACTTTAATAAATTCGAGACGATCTTATCAAAATAAATTGTCCATATTTATTTTCTGATTGTGAACGTTAATTTTAGATCGAATTACAAATTGAATCTTTCTGTGTTTAACAACTTAAGCACTCAATCTGTAATATCAAATCGACCCATGGACAAACACAATTTCATATTAATACAATCAATAAATATTTTATTTTAAATGTCATGAATTATACTCTTTGAATATATATAATTCCAACAGTTCGGTAAGTGAAACCATCATTTTTTGTGGTTTATTTATATTTTTAGGTAAAACATGTAGATAAAATGTAATTTCGAAAAATATGTATAATTTAAAAACTGTGTCTTTTATAAATTAATTTATAACCTCATTTCGTAACGCAAGCTGTAAGCATTACAATTTATAAATAATACAGTTTTTCAAATCAATTTTTAAATATAATCATACATTTTTACCTCAAAACAACAAAAAAGTCTCAGTTTGTTAAAAAATTTGTGTTTAAAAACATATATATATTTTTTATTTTCGAGGCAAAAAATGTGATTAAAAAGTGAAAAAAGAAAATGTATGTATATATAATTAACACTGCGTTCGGATGCAGTGTTTATTTCCAATTTTTTTTGTAATGATTATATGTTTAAATTACACAATTTCTCATACCACTTTTTAACAACATATATTTTCTCTCCAAATTTTAATCGCACATTTTACCTTTAAAAAATCAAAAAGTCAAATAAACAAAAAAAAATAATTCTGATGATTAGCTGTCAAACGGTACGTAAAAGTGATTTGAAAAATTGTGTTGATTAAAAACATTTTTTTTAATTCTTTTTTCCAAACAAGGCTAAGCATGAGTTTGGTAAATAAGAATAGATGGTCTATAAACATATTTATAAACTATACAATTTTTTAAATTAATTTTTATCCGCACACATTTTCTTACCAATTTTCAATACTCCTTTTTATCAAACCAAATTTATGAATTGATAACAGGGTTAAACGTAATCATTGCATTAAAGAACCGACGTACAAAAGTCAAACGTATAAAACAGCATTTTCTTCTCTTTCCTCTCAAGTGTGCCGTGTGCGTGTGTTTTGTTTCGCCTACATTTTACCGTTTCCTCTCTTCACTGCTACGACTACTCATCAGCAATTCTACTCTACCTTCTACGATTCAAGGTCGAAACTTTCAAGTCTCTCTCTTTTTATCCGTTTCTCTGTCTTAAGGGATCGAAATTATACTATTTCAAGTTCAATTCTTTGGAACAAGATTGGGATCAGTTGAGTTTTAGTGTGGTCAATTCGATTTTGCTGGTTGTCTATACTCTTGTTGGAAAATCCAGAATAGAATCAATTCCACATGAAAGAAGAACACATCATCATTCATCAATTTATTTCTCATTCTATAATATTTTTGGTTATTTCTTGATGGAAGTTTATGGGCCCTCTTTATACACCAGGTATTGCAACTCTGACTCTGTTTATTTGTTTGGCTTAAATTCGACAAGATTGATGGCTATTAGGGTTGCAGCTTGCCAAATTTGAAGGGTTGCCATTTTTTTTTTAATTTTAGATTAGAATTTTGGTTAATTAGATGCTGCAGAAGTTCTCTACTTGAACAACTTCAAGCAATGACTGGTTTTCTCACTGAGAGTGAATTGCCATGATTTTAACTAGCGCTTGGATCTTCTATTTTGTGTGATTGTTGCTAATTGGGAATGGAAGACGTACAACTCGAATATACTCTATAGAAGCAAGCACGGGACAGCTCAGCTCCATGACTGTCTTGTGATATTGACGCTACCTTTCCTTTTTGTGTTTAGTCACTTAATGTTCTTACCCTGATTGCATTTGTATCTAACATTGGCAATTATTTGTTTTTTATCATGCAGAAAGTAATAGAGAATTTGACCAGCTGCATATCTTCTGATTAGTAAAGACACAGGTAAACGTATTTATCTCTATTGATCATTTTACACTCTGACCTCGTGAGTTGTCAACTGCTTTGTTGGTTGTCTTCAATTAATGAGTTTATACTTTATTACTTGGCTTGTGCTTGTTTTTCAAGTTTCCTTATGATGGTTGCCTCGGTCATATAGGCTTTCTTAACATTATGGTACAAGATATCGTATCTGAATGTTTTTGTTCATAGAGAGGACCCTTGCCCTTCTATTTGGTTTATCCTGGTATTCTAATTTGTGGATCCAATCTCTGACTGTTAAATGTTAATTGCTCGGATTAGCAGATAAAAGGAATTCAAGGATATGGGATGCTTCATATCGACGCCAAAGGACACAGGTGGAAACAGGAAGAGACCGTCAAACATTGGAGAGGTCTCTATATTCGTCCCAGGTTTAAGGATTCCTAAAACTGTGGATTTCTCCCAGGCACTAGGCGATCACTTGTCTAAAAGTTTAGTAGAACGCCTTTCCGCTCTTAGAACCAGAATTGTAGTTATGGCAGCACAGGAAGCTCCTACTATTACAAGAACAAGACGGAGAACTGCTACTCAACATGGTTCTTGTAGAATCCCGACATTTTTTATTGTCTCTGATACGTCTCTTGATGTTTTAACCATATCTTTCCTGCAGGAGGTTCAACTCTGGGAGATCTTCTTCAGGCTCTTGAAGATTATTTTCCTGTTCTTTTGGGTTTGGTTAAAGACGGTAAGCATGTTATGGACCAGTCCAGTTAGCATATATTCTGCGATGATATTGTTCCTGATCATTACTTATTTGCATAGTACAGGGAGCCCATTGCAACACGAAGTACAGTTTGTTTGGGTCAATCAGGAGGATGAATCAGAGGTTTAACTAGCATTATCAACTATATTCTTCTGTTATATAATTCCCTTCCTTCTACTGCAATGTGCATCTTACTGTTATTATTAATTTTTCAGGAAACGGCAGTGTATAGTGCATGGTATGAAGTACTGTCAGTCCTGCACTTGATGGCGATGCTATTGTTATCCCAAGCTAACCTATTGCTTCTTCCTAGAACATCTGCTCATGGTTATCAGCCAAAGATATCAGAAGGTGGGTTGTTACTGATAAATACAATTTTGCAGAAGTAAAATAGTTAAGTAGTTAAATCGGGGGCGTGACCATAACTTCTGCTTCCCAGCTAAATGAGGCACTTTTAATGTTTTCAAACATCCTGAGAAGAATTGTAGCTTTTAAATTTATTGAGTCCCACCTTCGATAATATATTGTTTTTTAAATCTGTTTTTTGTTGAACAGAGTATAAACTTAGCTTATCAGTGCGAGGCATGTGCACATGCTTAATCGTCTGTGCTGTAGTATTTGTTGTCAATCACTCATACAGAATCCTTCTCTGGTTAAAATCAGATTTGAATCATTACATAAAAGCTTTATGCAGTCCTCTACATGATTTTATTGAATCATAAAGACACCCTATAGAAGGAATACTCACGTGATTGACAGGTTCCATTGGTGAGGGCCTAGAGGAGAATACATCATGGTTCATATGATATTCTAGCTAGGTGTGGACATGGCTTGTCACCATTAAAGGATGTGCTTGCACTCAAATCAGCATTCTAACAAATGGAAGCCAAGATTTCCTGTTCCCAGCATAGTTTATCCTAGTGATGATATTTTATAATCCCTCATAAATATCTATTATTCTAATGTAATAAAAGTTTGTAACAGATATAACCACAATAAAAGCAAATATTTGCCCATATTAGAACAACAGAAGTTGAAGATTCTATCAGCTCAGTATGCATCTGGGGAAAATATGGGGAATCGTGTCTTCAGGTGCGGACCTTAGAAGCATAGACACGGATACAAGACAGACCGAGGCATGCAGTTTTCCAATGGAACGCAACACAAAACGCGATGGAGATTTAGAAAGGAAACTCCTTAATTTATCCCAAACATTTATTTCAACCTGAAAAAACTGTGAGCAAGATTTAGAACTATTAACAATGATAGATAAAAAAATAAGTAGGATAGTGGTTATTATACTGCATTCTTATAATAATCCGACCATTTATCCTTTCCAAAATTTCGTTATAGTTTGAAAGTATAATGAGTGCTCTCTATGTCCAAAACTAGAAACAAAATAGAAATATTTTATGTGAGTCCAATTCTTAGAGAGTTTTTTTAATTCCTATGTGAGCAAATATATGTTTAAGTAGACACATTAAAGTGAATGTCTTGGGAGATGTAGTCTTTACAAGTGTGGATTTTCAATATACTGCAATTTCTAGCTTTTGATTCGGAGCCATAATTTTCTGATTGCACTTGGAAGTTCCTATGTCCATTCTTTTTAATGCAGAAAAATCTTAATTTCACCTTTTCTTGTTGAGTGTCTGAACTTCTTTAGTCAATTCATGTCCGTTTCTAGTCATGCGCTTCAAACGTTGTTTCTCATTTCTGCTGGCCCCTTTTCCAACAGAGAGCAGGCGATCTGCTATTGATATTTTCCTTAAGGCAGCTGGTTATCTTGACTGCGCAGTACGGAACGTTCTCCCACAATTTCCTTCAGAACTCAGGTATCTTAATGAATGACTTTAGGTTAGCAATTAGAATAATCTCCACGAACTGCAGGTTCACCATTTTGACCATACATCTGCATTAGGAGAAATCTACCGGTGGACCTTGCAGAAGGTGTTCTACGAGCACTTTGTCTCCATGCATTAGGCCAGGTATTCACTCTTTTGGCAGCTATATCATTTTACTATCAAGTGAACACTGCTTTAGGAAGTGACCTTGTAGACTTGTACAACTGTTGTATTTGTCCATTTCCTTAAGAGCTGCCACGTGTTAACTTACATCAAACTTTTGATGGGTACTTGGACTAGATTTAGATTTTTTAGTTTATGATACTGCATAAATTTCGCCACTAAAAATAAATGAAATTGGTAAATGAGACTGATAATAATCTGTCTATTATTGTCATTTACAATTTTGAATGGTCTCCTTAATAACATAAAACATGACAGTGTCGAGTGCTGTAAGAGGATATTCAATTGAACCGTGCTTAAAAACGTTGCTTTTTTTTTTTTTTTGGGTTATATAAGCTTTGGCACAGGTCAACATCAATTGGTGTAACTTTAATCTTCTTTCTAATTGAAATTGTCCATATATGTGGCGTCACACCAATTGGTATGAAAATTATATAGCTTTTGAAAGGATTTCACAAGAAAATCTTAATGAATCAATTATTTCTTATACGTTTGGCTAAAAATTTTACTTAACCTAGATAACCAAACATTGGCCAAAGCATGTAAGACTCTTCATTCAGTGCTCACTTTATGCTGCCTAGTGTTATTTATGTAGTTATGATTGTTAGTGTTAGTGGCAATGCACAAGTCAATGGGAAGTGGGGGTAACTATGTGATACAATGTGGATTTTGAAATCAAGATTGGGTCATAACCTAGAATGATTTTCGACTGAGTGTAGTTGGCACGGTTTTTATACTTTGTAGATTAGTCGATCAGTATTGGACGGATGGATGGCATACAATTTCTTAATAGACTCATGTTAGACAGCACTGCTGCTTTAGAACTTTTGGTGGTAATGCATAAGTTGGAGTCTTAGTTTGTAAGGTTATTCTGGACATTATGACTTTACTTCTATTAGTTACATGTTTTATGGTTATGTTATTAATATCTTGGACACACGTAATTAAGCATTAATATGATGCTTGTTTAAGGTGAGCAATAGTGCCTACTCCATGATTATTGGATTTATTGTCTAGCTTGCAAATGTTATAACTCTGGCTATGTTCGGTTGGAATTGGTGCCAAATTAAATTTTATGTTGGATTTATTTGTGTTTTCTAGGTAAGATGTGTGGTTAAAAATTGATTTGGGAAATTGTGTAATTGAAGAGAGAAAACATGGATGGTTAAAAAGTGATTTGGGAAATTGTGTAAATTAAATTTGTTGTCTTTTTTGTCTTTTAGTGTATTAATTTGTCAAATTAAATCTAAAAGAACAGGGCCTCTAACGTGTAATGCATGAGTTAATGCCTTAATTTTTAGTTTATTTTGGACTACATGACCTTTTTTTTTTTTTTTTTGAATTTTTTAATGTGTGTGTGTGTATAATTACCTGTGTTACAATTTTTTAATTGCTTTTTGATGATAATTGAAGGTGAATCAACTTATCTTTCTATTGCGTGACATCTCCGTTCTCTTTGAATAGGGCGTTGATATTCAGCTTGGGCTAGCAATCGACAGCACAAAGGCCACTTTAGCTGTGAAAAGAAGACTTGCATGTGAGATGGTAAAATATTGGCAGCAGGTATCTTTTCTACTCTACCTTTTCTGCTTATGGAGAATGTCGAAAAATTTCATCATTCTTAACTTTCTTGTCTTGCTTGTTCTTGTCCTCGTCCTCCTAATTATAATCTGTCGCTAAATGCCAATTACCAATTTTGTTTGCTCATGTCCTTTTGATTTTAGAAGTGGCTAAAAGTTTAGTATATTTGATGTTTATGGTAACAATACCTTTTAGTAAGGATTTACAGTTTATTCATTTAAGAAATTTTATATTTCTGCTAGAATAATTCAGTAAGCCCTAGCCTAAAATGGTCTAATTCAGCTAAAATTCTCAATGTTAACACAATATTATTGGTAAGTTGTGGCAATGGATTTAGCCAGGACATTTAGCCCTTGTTTGAGTCCCATTATAATGCAATTTTTGGAAAAATATATATTTTGGAATAATATTTTTTTGGAGAATGTGTAGTTAAAAAATAAGGAAATGGTTTTGGTTTACGTGTAATATTATTTTATTGGAAAAGTTGTGGTTCAAAATAAGAGAGAAAAATGCATTAAAATTATAGTGAGTATCAAATAAGGGCTTAATTGGATCACAGACTTGGTTTTATTAACGGGAAGTCTAGACTTGCACGCCTCCATCTAATCAACTTCGTTTCAGCTGTTACTAGTAAATCATGCCTCTTTTATTCCCGAACTTTTAACTACAAGTATTAGATCCATAGTGACTACTCCTTCCGTCCCAATTATATAAGTTGATTTGACTTTTCACACAGATTAAGAAAACACATTCAATGTTATTGGAAATGTAATTTTGTAAAGAAAATTATGAACTTACTCTTATTTAAGTATCAAAACTGTTATTATTGAAAGTAATGAATAATGATACATTAGTGAACAAACAAAATAAATACTTCTCATTAAAGAAACAAACATATATAATTGGGGTAAATTTATATTTGACAAAAATGGGCATGTAGCAAAAAGTTAGCTGATTTGGATGTGTAAAGCTGGTCATCTGATGTTGTCAAAGAATTCAGAATTTCTTTGTTGTATGAGAGTAATATTTTTGATGCATATAGACTTTGTTGAAGTTGTGCCAGATGAGGCAGAAATGAGAAAACTGTGCCCAATGACATAATAGCAAATGAAGAGTACGATTTTCACAACAAACCTTCTACCAACATAGTTCAAATACCTTTTTATCAGTAGTCACTTTGGATTTCGTCAAATATTTTTATTTTCCCTTTTAGCCATTTTTAATTATTTTATTTACTCTGACATCAGTTAGTTGATTATCACATATTTGACCAGTGTTATCTTTTGTCACATTGTAGGCTCAAGATAACCTCATGAACCTACCATTGGCAGATGGTTGGGGAAAAAAGCATAGGTTCTTTGTAAAGTGGAAATATATTGAAGCTAAGGTATCTTGTGGTTTTGCTACTCTGCTTCATTTAACACTTCTAAGCAGCAGTTACTTTATTATAAGCCAGCATCCTGACTCGTTACATTCACTCTATCCTATTGAAGTATCACATCTATAGGAAGTTAGCCCTTGTTTGGTGGATATTAAAATTAGATTTTCAATAGATTTTGATAAAAAGTAGATGAGATGTATAGTTGAAATGGTATGGGTCCAAAGAAATATGTGAATGAGATTTATTGTTCACTTTGACTTGTATTAAAATCTAAATTTTAATTTGTACCAAACATGGGCTTAATCTAATTAGTAGATGCCTAACTAGTATTTTTTTTGGCACCTTGTTCTTGCAAGTTAATGATGTGACAAGTACTAGCAGAGTGGCTACTATTATTTTCTCTATTATTTTTACTTTCTGAGGCTTGGATAAATATATATTCACATTAGACTGTCTTTTAAACATATGATAAATTTTGGGATGTATACCATTTAATCTGACCTATACTATCAGTATCATTCTTTTGAATTTCGAGCTCATTTTGATGCAAAAATTTCATGTTCCTTAGGCTGCTGCATATTACTATCACGGTTTGATTCTTGATGAGGGGAATACAGAAAAGTCTCACGGGATGGCCGTAGCTGCTCTGCAAGCAGCAGATGAGTATCTCAAAGAAAGCAAGAAGGCCTGTGAAGCTTTTAATGCAGCTGTTCCTGTCTCTAGGTAATCCTGTGCTCTACTTCCCATCTCCCTCCACTTTGAAACTGGATCACATGTTAATTATTTTCTTTATTTCATTATACTGAGAAATACATGTTTACCTTCTGCTTCATTAAATGACATTGAGAATTCTGGGAAACTGAAGATCCAGAAGATATCAGAATCACACATCATGTTCCTTTCTCTTTCTTTAATTTTTTGGGAAAAGCTACATTACAGCCTGTAATTTGGTATTAGTCGTTGTAGCATCAACTAAATAAAATAATGTTAGCATTCAATTTTTCCTATCCAAGAACAATAAACAATGAGATGGCAGAAACGGAAGGCATTTTATATGTTTTCGTGCTTTTAGCATCTTTTAGGTCTTGCCTAGTTTTACACCTATATATCCATGAGACATCTTCTCCAGTTTTCCCGAATTTTCCTAATTTCGAATGTTAAAATGAAGAAAATAATTTTTTTCTAATTAGCCAAGTAACAATTGTTTAAGATTGAGTAATAGGTAAGTATACAAACAATGCACCTAAAGGTGATGAGATGATCTAGGTGGCTATGAGACCAGTAAATTTCTCTCTATTTCTAATGCAGGAATCCACCTCTTTCGGGAACCATGAAGTATCTCTCCGAGAAGATTCCCAAGGACACTTCAAGCAAGGTCCAAATTAATAAGGATTTGTACTCAAGTGAAAAGTAAGTCTTCTTTAGTAGTATTAAACTCAAAACATAGTTATTCATGCAAATGTATACCCTATGTTGCTTGAACTCTCCATTTTTTAAGTAGTACTCGTGTCGGACACATGGGTATGGAATAAGGGTACGAGATCCTTCTTGGATCCTTTAAACCAAAAGATGGTACTTTATATCTTTTAAATCAAAAGATAACCATTTATATCTTCAAGAAATGCATCTATAATTACCAATACATAAATTTCTTAAGTAATTTGAAATTTATAAGACGTATTTATCCTCCCATATCAAAATTTTGTGTCATTTTTAGCCGTATCCCCGTATCATAGATTGTTGGGAAAAAAAGGGTTCGACACTTAGATATGTACCCGTACCCGATATCCAAACCCGAGTCCGAGTAACATAGTGTACACCAACATAGACGTGGTACAGAAATGCAGTGGTGGGGGCTGCGACTCTTGCATTAACCACCGGAAAACAGTGAACTAGCTGAGCAGAAATCTTGGGTTCTTGGTTCATGTGATATATATAAATATTCTTGCCTAACCACATGGAAGTAAGATTGGATCTTATCTAATTTAAACTTATGCATTTGTGTGTAGAATTATGGAGACAGCACCAACATTGCCTGATTTTGCATTGGCTCTGAAACCTGATGAATATCAGCTTCCTATAGTTGATGCCTCTTGGAATGAAGAAACAAACAAGGCCCAGCCCCAGCCCCAGCCCAACCTCGAGAAGCATAAAGGGTAGCTTTGCACAAGGCATCTACTCGGACCAGACTCTGAAAATACATTCCCGTACATGCTGTTCAATGTCGAGGAATGGTCGTAAAAGAATTACCAATCAATCGGTTAATTTGTGTCCCAAAGGTCCATACCATCCTCACTCTTCGCTTTGCCTTTTTTCTTCTTTAAATCTTCTTGTTAATTGAATCAATCTGTATCATTTCATATTAATGTGAAATATACCTCCCTGTGGGAGATCTTTATACAACTACCTTCCATGTGTAATTTCAAGACGAGGAAAAGGAAAAGAAACAGATTTATTTGCCAATTTAATAAATTCTTTTCACTGTTGTCTAAATATGTAAAAAAAAGTACGTCGATGAGAACTCTTTTAGCTCTCTCGCCTTTACTCAATACACCTTATTCCCACATTATTGGTGAGTTTGACAAGAAATTAGGCTAATTGTTGATTTTTTTTTTTTTTTTTTCATCTGATCTACAGAATTAGCTAATAACAAGTCAAATACAGTACACTGTTTCTGTTTCTGTTTCTGTTTACGTTGTATTGGCAGTATGTCCGGGAACAAGTCAAATAATTAGGGATGGCAAAACGGATCCCTAAGCTTGGGAAAAGCTTGGGCTTAGCTCGGTGTGTGGCTCGAGATTTCGAGTCGACCTTTTTTTTAGAGACGGGCTTTGGCTCGACTTGAGCAAAAAAAAAGTCTATCCAAAAAGCTCGATGGGAGTTTGAGCCATGAAATTCCACAATGAACTCGACTTAACTTGTTGTATACATACATTTTCAATAAAAAAATTATGAATTTTTATTATAAAATAAAAATTTAAAAGTCCGGGACTTGGCTCGAAAAAGCTTGAGCTTAAAGCTCGAGTCAAGCCTTATTTTTGGGGAGAAGCTTCGGCTCGACTCGGGCCAAAAAAAACTCTACTCCTAAAGTTCGAGCCTTGATCTTCGACTCGCGATCGTCGGCTTGACTCGTTGACATCCCTACAAATAATCGAAGTCTAGTTTTGAATATGTATTATTCATATTTGATTCATTTTCTTCAAGTAAGTCGAGGAAAAATCTTTTCCTGATCGACGTAATTGCTTCAGAAAAGTACTACTTTCGCATGTGAATGACACAGCGTAAACATTTTCCTTCTCTCATCAGCTCAAATGCCTCGTTTATATCTTCAAATGCCATATTGTGCGTGATGTACTCATCGACCTTGATTTCCTGTTCACAGAAATTAAAACAATTAGTGTCCGTCTGTATATTCAATATAGCGAAATTGCTTTGTTGCCCGAAGTGGATAGCGATTATGTTGCCCACCTCTGATTAAAATGCGTCAAATATCCAATTAATTTTTAAATGTTTAAAAATGGAATGCTTAGCCCTTTTCCATTAGATGTGGGATACTGTAAAGTACAATTATTACCAAATGTGAAGTCGAGAGATCTAGAAAAACAACTTAGATGGGGGGTGAATGATTGAAGTCTTTACCTGCTTTAGGTACATATTAACTAAAGAAGGAAGATCAGATTTTGGTTTCCATCCACCCAAAAGGGATCCAGTTAGTGTTCTTCCAGTAAGAAGCAATCCATAATGAGCTGCTATTTCTGGTTTCCCTTTGGGCACGCCAAGTGTAACAGTCAAACCCCACCCCTAACACCCATAAAAGTAAAACAGACAAAATCTTTATACACAAACAACTAATTAAAAACAAAACCTTAACAATGTAGAATGAAATCAGGGAGATCAAAAAATTACATCGCAACACGACTGTAAAGCTGTAGTAACCATTCCTGTATCTCCTATACATTCAAAAGCAAAGTCGGCACCACCATCCGTCATGCGCTTTATAACCTGGAAACGACTCGACATTGATGCACTATTAAGGATATCAAGAGTTCAAAAGTTAATCTGTGAGGATGAAAAAAATAAACCTGTGCAATTGGTTCATTACAGTCATTTGGATTCAACAAGTCTGTCACTCCAAAAGCCTTTGCTGTAGGAGAGGGGAACATCATGAACAACATTGAAGATTTTAGGAATTATATAGCATGCATTTTCAGAAGGGCATGTTTGGTATGTTGTACTGCATAGTGATTATTGTAAGTCACCTTTCCAAACGGACTAATCTACTTGCAGAATGTAGATGACCATGTAGATGACAACCCCTCACATGAGGGGTGAGGGGTCTCTCATTATCTCATTATTGAGCGATCCCACACCCTTCATGTGAGGGGTTGTCATCTATATGGTCATCTACATTGTGCAAGTAGCAAGGCCCTTGCCAAACAAACGACGAAGGAGAAAAGGCAGTACCTTTTTCATTCTTTTCTGGGTTCATGTCTACACCAATTATTCGAGATGCTCCCCTCAATTTAGCACCTTGTACAACCTATTTATACAAGCCATCACAAAATATTTGAGAATTGATTACAGTAGTTGGGAAGTTTTTAAGTCTCGCGAGGTTGATGGTAATGGGTAGAGACAATAGTAATGAAGTCAGCACACTCACAGAAAGACCCACAGTTCCAAGACCAAAAATGACCACAGTTGATCCTTCAGTGACATTGGCAACATTCCAAGCAGCACCTAGACCTAATTGTGAGGCATATAGGCTGCTTTAAAATCACTTCCAGTAACGCGGTGAGAAAAGAATAGTTGTAAACTAAGCTATATGTAGAGTCTGAAAGCATCAACGAAGGTAGTGATGTCACAGTTGAGGCATGCAGTATTGAGATTAAGTAATACCAAAATACCATATTTGATCCATACTTTTCTCCAAACCAATATCTTCAGCAGCAGGTGAGGAAAACATTTAACATCATGGTTTGTGCTTGGGCTCTTCTTGCTCTTACATAGAACAGTTTAGGAAAAGGCATGCAATTGGAGAGCAAACATATTGATAGGCTTAGATAACTAATGCCTTGGTCATCAACACTTAAGCAATTATGAATTAGTTTATTTATATTTTTGAGATAAAATGTGTGGTTGAGAAGTGGAGAGAGAAAAGGTGTATGGTTAAAAGTGGTTTGAGAATTGTGTTATTTATAAATTGATTTATAAATTGTAATGATTGCGTTAGATAACAGAGGCTAAAAATTTCAGGGCGAGGAGAGTCAAATCATCCCCATGTTTATGAATTTTTTAAGTCCACTTTTACCTAGAACTAGAAATATTATACAATTACCTCATCAAGAGTTATCTAGACCTTATATTGTATAATCATTTAATTTAAAAGGGAAAAAATACCTGCTGCAACTCCACAACTAAGAAGACATATTTTCTCTAGAGGTGCATTCGAACTAATCTTGACAGCACATCCAGAATGCACAACTGTGTACTCGCTGAAACTTGAAACCGCACAATAATGATACACGGGCTTCCCTTCTATTGAGAAACGCGTTTTATGGTCACTATGCATTAGGCCTTGACGTTCCAACCCTAGTACTTGGCAAATATTGCTTTTGCCTGAGGTACAGTGTCTGCATCTCATGCATTGTCCAGTAAATAGAGTAAGCACATGGTCACCCTCTTCGAATTCAGTAACTCCTTGGCCGACACTCTCAACTATCCTGCAAATTCCCAGGTTTTCCAGTTCAGAAGTAAGGGAGAAAAACTCTAGCTGGAGGTCTTAAATTTTAGCAAAATCTTCACAACTCAACCTAGAAAATTGATCATGCCAAAGGGCATAAGCTAAAGAAAGGAAAATCCAAAACCAGACAAAATGCCTATTCTGTAATTTGTTTCACAATCATAAAGGCTATAGAATTTACCCTGATGCTTCATGGCCAAATATTCGAGGAAACAAGGGTGCCTGCCAAAAACAAGTATTGAGTAATTAAGCAATTAATATTTATAGATGAAAAGCAGCAGAATCTCAATCCTCTAACAAAACAGAGGGTGAGATGGTAAAGCCAATTTGGAAGAGCCTGCTTCTCAAAGGAAGTAACTGAGATCCTCCATCACCATTGTTATACCCACTACTATTCTTCAACAGTACGGTAATATTGGGACAGAGGTAGTATAGTATTCAATTACCGGGCATCAATTCAATTCGCATTCAAAAAAGAGAGAAATCAACAAAAACAATCTCAATGAACATAATTAGGTAAACAAGAATAGACAATAGAAATTTAAGGAAGTTGAACTGACAATAGAAAGAAGAACAAATATTAATGTGACCTGAGAGAGCCAAGCGGTGAAATCACTGCGACAGAGAGAAGTGCAGACCACCTTAATGCGGATCTCCATTGGTTGGGGTGGACTTACTTGGACCTCCTCAATCACCAGAGTCTCTCCAGCTGCCCATGCTACCGCAGCTTTACAGGTGATGACGCCGGCTCCGGCCTGTTTGCTTGAACTTGAATTACTACTTGGAAGTGACATTGCCGGAAAATCAAGATCCCGGTGAGGAAAGGCATAAAATTAATAAAGAAGATGGCCCAACAAGTCAACAACCCCATTTGGATTCTTGAGCAGTGGTAGGTAAGACCTAAGTTGGTTGGTTGCTGATTATGAAAGGTTTAGTAGACAGTATTTAGGATTAATTTCTTATTCTTACAAAATACCTAATTGTGGGACGTTTGCATAAATATCTATTTTTTTGTATCATAATTAAAATTTACTATATTTTAAAAAAAATTGAAAAATACTTCATTTTTTTTTTCTTTTTGTAAAAATAATGCTTTCATTAAGTATCATGTTGTGATACTTTCAAAATATCTTATGATACTTTCAAATTTTTGGTATCATAACTTGAAACTTTATCAAATTTTTATGATACTTTGTACAAAATTATAATATCACAACTTAAAACTTTGCTCTTTAATTATGATACTTTGTCTCTAATATGACAATGAAGGACTCCACCGACCACACTATCAACCCCACTACCCACCTAACCGATGCTGTCACCATCACCATCACCATCACCTCCACTAGCACATCACCACGACGTCACCACAACCCCTCTCTGCCACAGCTGACGACCACCACACCCCACACGAGCATCACCGGTGCTGGTGGAGTCGGATGTGGAAATAGGGTAAGTGTATGGCGGAGGGGAGGAAGACATCGCGAAAAGGAGAAAGAAGAGAAAAATTGTGACGACTGCAACAGATAGTACGAGGACTGGATTGAAATCACCACTCCCTTTGATAGAAGCAACGAATGGCAGATGAAAAAACTGAACATAAATCAGTAACAGAGGGACTCCGTTCGGTGCGGGTGGTGGTTCGATGCGAGTGGTGGGTCGGTGCAGGGAAGAAGAAGAAGAGCAGGGCTGCAACAAAAGCGTAGGCAGGGAAGGAGAAGGATGAACGTATTTTTCAATTTTCTTGATCTGAACAGTATATATCAATTTAGTAGTTTTTTTTGTAGTATACAATGCAATTTTTCCTTTTTCTAAATCTCAGAAAAGCCCAACATCGGAACATAACTCTACTCTAATTCCCATTTCTAGGGTTTCTCCTCATCGCCCCTACCCATTCTCCCTACTAATTCCGGGTAAATTTCTCTTTACAAATGCACTTTTCAACCAATTTGATTTCTCTTTTGTCCATGTATGTATTAGTTGAACACCGGGTTAAGCCGTTGTTTGATCCCCCTTTAACAAAAATAACAATAACAAAAATAATTCTTTATTTTTACGTAATAAAATATTCTATACGTAATTCAAACTACTTCCATACTTTTTAACCACACATTTTTAAAAAAATCACTACTTAAAACATTAATTTTTCTTTATAATTGCCATCGGCTCAATGTTATTGTTATTGATTTTATTGGTAAAAATGGGTAAATAAAGGAAAAAATAGAATTAACCGATTAGAAAAATGCATTTTTAAAAAAAAATAATTTAACATTTACATTTGTATGATGGAATATTGTAGCTATCTATAAGCTTCGTAGCATCTTGGTCCCTAACGTACATTTGTCGTCAACATGTCCCAAATTTATCGTTTTGCACATTGCAACGACATTTTGAAAAAAAAAAAAAAAATCAAAAATTCTTTTAAAAAGACATTTATGCCCTAATTATTTTAGTAAAACTCAAATAATTTTGTCCACCTTACGTTTGAGAGTCATTATATATTTTGGGTTAAATGCATTGGGGATCACCGTTGAACAGAGTTATATCTAAGTCATTCATCTTTCATTTTGTTTTGTAAAATCAAATCGAGAAACCCTAGAAATGGGGATAGAAGTAGAGTTATGTTTTGATATCGGTCTTATGTGAAATTTAGAAAAGTGCATTTTTTCCTCATTTGTATGATGGAACACTGCATCTATCCATAAGCTTTGTGAAATCTTGGCCCCTAACGTACATATGTCGTCAGCATGTCCCAAGTTTATCGTTTTGCACATTGCAACGACATAAAAATAAAATAAAATTCTTTTAACAGGACATTTATATCCTCATTATTTTAGTAAAACTAAAATAATTTTGTCCACCTTATATGTTTGAGAGTCATAGTATATTTTGGGTTGAATGCATTGAGGATCACCGAACTTTGAATATAGTTACATCTAAGTTATTCATATTTAATCACTCGACTTGCTTATAAATCTCCAACTTCGACTTGCTTATAAATCTAATCACTCAATGCAATCAACTCAACCAACTTCAATTTGCTTGCATATTCAATTACTTTATGTAAAACGTGCTTTTAGTTTATAAAAAGAATTAAGATAATATTTCAAGATACTTAATTAATGTGCATTGTTGTGTAAAATGGACACATGGCAGTCATATAACATTGTTTATGATTAAAATTAATGGACCGTTACATTTGAATTTACGGCACCACCAACAATAATGTCCTAACCCCAAGCGGTTTCTTCATGATTCCCCTAGTCAATCAAATAGATTACTCTACTTAACCAGATTGATTTACCAATTTATGTGTTGACACAATTATGATGATTGATTTTAAAGATGATGTGATGGGTAAAATGATGAATGTCTGTTAAGTGTATTATAGGTAAGTCGATCGGTAAATCAATCAGACATAGTAGCTGCATGGTTCAAATCAAATACGTTCTAACATGCAAAATCTCAAACCCAAATCAAATCTCTCGCTCTATGCAAACGCACCCCTATTCTCTCTAGATTCAACATTAAACATCTGAAATCAAAGCTGAAGGAGTTATCGTCATTGTTGCCAAGAAGAAGGAGAAGAGTCGAAGATGGAGTTGGAGCAGTCCAAGATGGAGAAGAAGAACTGTCTAGAGGCAAAGGCGAAGGCGGTGACAAAGTCCGGTGTGGTGGTGGCGATAGCTTCAAAATTTGATAGATTGGTGGTCGGAGGAGGAGGCGACGTCAACAGTTGAGAATGAGTTTTTGGAAAGAGTTGAGAAAATGACAAGTTTTAAGATGTATGTACACGGATTGAGCACCAACAGCCATGGGAAGATGAGGTTTATATAGGGAGGGGGGGGGGGATGCTATATACTGGCATCGACAACGACGAGAATCAGCTCCGATGGGATTTCATTCGATAAGCTTACGAAATCTTGGTGGCACAGATCCTCCTCCGCACCATCATCGTCTCCACTGTCATTGTTTTCTATGCTCCCATCAATGACCTCCTACGTAGAAATTCTTGGCTTTTGTTGTTTCTCCTCTTCACCCCTTCATCTGTAAGCAAAAACACCTCAAATTTGTTTGCAATCCAAGATCTAATTATTTCTAATCGATATGATATGATATAAATATGTATATTATGATGATTTCTGAATTATTACGTGTTTAATTGGATTAAGTATACGATTGTTTTGTTAGTTTTTGATTGAAAATTGTTTAATATAATCTCCTTGTTTAAATAAAAGTAGATGTGTTTCTGTTTACATTTTGGGATGTTTTGTGGAATAATTGAATCTTTTACTATATTTTAGAGTAGATCACCTAAATGATAAATCGTTGTGATGTTAGGCGATGATGGGTTTTTCAGATTTACTTAAAATAGTATGGGTTGATTTGTCATTGTGAGATTATGTAAATATATAAAAGTAAAAGTGGAAATCTTGATATTTTAGAAAAAAATTATTATCGATTTGTTGAAATTGGCGATCTAGATCATGAATTGCTTGTAATTTGGTCCAGATGGGAGAACTTTCTCGACTTTGAGGCAATGAGTGTCGAGTCATTACTATGAACAATCAAATATGTGCTAACTCATACTAGAGGTGTCAGCGATTTATTGTCAACTTAACTTAAAATACATGCTGCGTCTATTTTGATGCCTTAGACATTGTTCAATCTGGCTCAATGTATGGGGTGAACATATCATATAGCCTAATTCAATATATCTAGAACTATAAATTTTCTAGAGCTAGGATGGAACTTTTTGTACGTTGGTAAAGTTTGGTTTGCCATGTGTAAATTTATGCTGATTACGTTTCTTCAATTATTGCTCCATATAGTAATTACTTGCTCATACCATTTAGATTCTTGAGGTGATTAATACTAGGGCTAGTGATTCCATATGATTCTAGTTCCTAGAGAATCGAAGCGAACCAAGAATCGATAGTTCTTTAGAAAAAAGAACCGTTGATTATTTTTGTAAGAAAAAATTTGAACTGTTTTGTTCTAATTCCCTAAACTTAAATTTTCAAATTTAAGCTATTGAAGCGATGATAGATTCGAACTAATAAGAGTCATAAGATGATAAGGTCACTGACATTGATCAAGATGTGAATCCAACGGTCATCTTTATCCCTGACATCAAAATATCTACTATCTTTCAGACAGTAACGTATATCTTTGTCCGTGTGTATGTGTTTCGTGTAAAACTCTTTAATTTCTGCTCATAGCTCTCCACCTTATTGGTGAACAACCGCATAAATCCAACAAATCATTGAAAACAAAATAAGAACTGATTGTGAGGTGGAGAGTAAAAATTTCTTATTTGTTGATTCTTGAAGAATTGAATGTTGAAGACTCAAAGCTGAACGATGAAACCAATGAAGGAAAAATGATTTAGATCTAGGGTTTTTTGTTTCTTACTTGTTTTGCTTGTAGTTATTGTAATGTTGCTATGGGTAGTGGATAATGACAAATAGACTAGACAACATGCATTAAGATAATGAATTAATGATCTTTTTATTTTTATTTTTTTTATAAATTTGCATTTTTAAAAAATTAAAAATCTTGTTTGATTCTATCGGTTTTGGTTATTGGTTCTGAACCTAAAATCGGAATCAAACGATTCTTGATTTTTAGAACTAGGACCGTTTAAAATTTTGGGAGAATCGAATCGAACCGTTGTTTCCAAATTTTTTGTCCAGCCCTAATTAATACAACAAACCAGCATGAAATAAAGAAAGCTTAGTACAAGTTGGCTTTGCTCCAACATCCTAACAAAAATCCTGATGATGAGGAAAATAATTTGTGTTTGATACACAAAAGATGGAAAATGAAAATGGAAAATTTTTTCATGGAAATTTTTTTCCCACCTCATCCCACTGGAAAATTTAAAATTTCAAGGCAAATAATGGGAAACAATGCATAAAAGTGTACCATGAAATATTGGGACATTTTTCATGAAAAAATCTTCTGAATCAAACATGCAAATGTGGGAAATATTTTAATTGATGGGACATTTTTCATGGAAAATCTCTTCAATCAAACACTTATAGTTTGAAGTATGTTGAATTATTATATTTTAGAAGACAACTCTTTTCTTGGAAAAAAAAAAGTTAACGTTCAAGTTTCTATATTTAGGAGGCCAACGAAAAATTCCAGCAGCTGCAAAAATTGATATCCATTTTTGGTGATGAGGAGAAAAGAGCAATTTATGATCAGACTGATTGTGTCGATGATGTTGTAAGTCATACAACAAACCTACTAATTTTGTCATTATAAGTTTAACTCATAAGTAATGATGAGTAACCTATTAAGGAACTGAATTAGACTAAATATAATCGATTTTTAGAATGGAAAAATGATATTTTTGGAGAATGTGATTATAAAGTAGAGAAATATTATGGTTCTTGTTAACCACAAAATCCGGCAGGACCTTGGACCAACACGTCTCAACTCCTCCCTCTTGAACACGTGGATCTCCTGCGCACTGTGACAAAAGACCAGTTTGCAAAGGGGGCCTAGGTGGCTCCCGTTTGCATTCCGATGCCAAAGTCAACCTCCATGTCAAGCAAGTATAATTTGAGTGCGGGAAATATTAATGCATAAAAGAGAGAAAAGGGAGTGAGAGTAAATATTTTGTTATGAGTGTAAGATGCTAACCCTTTACCAGGAGGGAGGAGTGCTATATTTATAGAGGAACTCGTTGTTTCGGATCATGACACGTGGCATACTTTACACTTGTCTTCACCCTAACTATTGGAGGTGACAACCTTGCTTTTTGACCGTAATCATTGCTATATTTCGTAGGGGATGGGCGTCTGTCACATCTCTGACTCCACGCCCTGTCCCATCCTTACATCCGAGATGCTGCTGTAAAAACATCGGCTAAGCATAAAACGCCTCTACTAGACACAAACCAATTTGGCCGGAGGGGCTCCTGTGCCTTTCCACCTCGGCTAGTGGCCTAGGGAGATGCCTTGAACTTCTAATCATGGGCTAAAGTTCGTGGACCCTTATTGGGCCCTTACTGGTGGCCCAACGCGTCACATTTCGGGTACGATATCAACACTAGTCCCTCAAATCCGATGTGGTCATTCATGGGCGGATCGAATTTGCCACCATTTCGCAGCAATAATTTTATTCAAGTTTAATCATTTGTTATATTCAATATTTTGTAATTGTTTTGCTATTCGCTCGCTGGGGA
This sequence comes from Ligustrum vulgare, assembly GCA_963555705.1. Taxonomy (NCBI): domain Eukaryota; kingdom Viridiplantae; phylum Streptophyta; class Magnoliopsida; order Lamiales; family Oleaceae; genus Ligustrum; species Ligustrum vulgare. Next base: position 8,740,660 of record OY743179.1, read on the forward strand.
TCATCATGTAGCGCGGCGATTTTTATGATCAAGTACGACATTCCTTATGAAAGGTTCGGATCCATATTATAGCCGACCTTCTACTTCGGCTCCCCCCCCTAAATAAGGGTTAGGATCGTACTAGTGCGTTTCTTAAGCGGCGCATTTAATATAAAGAGGTTGCTGGTATCTGTTTCCAAGAAATATGAAGAGTATGAAGGAGGACACGTCACCGCGCGTGGTACACACTTTGGTAGCTGAAGGGTTTCTCCCTTTCTTTCTGCAGCTGACGCCTTGATTAACCCTCCATCCAAGAGACGCGGGTTATCAAACTAATCATGAGGCTCAAAGACCAAGGATTTGGGACTATTGGGTTCCTTATAAAGCCTCCTTCATCCCTGCATTTCTCCTTTACCCGTTTCTCAGAATTTTCATAGTAGTTTTTTGTTTCGCAAGAAATAGTAGTATTCTTCCTTCTTCTTGCAAGTCTTTCAGCATTTTTTTAGGATTCTTCACTCGGAAAATCGTCTTCACTATCCAACATCTTCCATTGGCGTGTTTTTCCTTTCGAGTGAACAAACTTGAACAGTCATATTTCGAAGGTAAATTTCTTTTCCTTTGCATGCGCAAAACTTTTCTATTTTTAGTTTCTCACTGCGGGTTCGAAAATTTTGTTTTGCACTTTGTTTTCCTCTTGGTGAGTCTTGTTTACTTTTAAGAAAAAATGGAAAGAGTTGGGGGAACGGGTTTACATGAGATGTTAGCAATGGCGATTCTGTCAGAGGTTTCTGCCCCATATCTTTATCAGTTTTTAGTTCCCGCTTCTTTAGGGAGCAAATTAGGAGGAGGAATAGGAAAATCAGTGGCATAATTTATTTGAGTGATTCTGACAGCGAAGGAGAAAAAGATCAAAACTACATGGCTCATCTGTCATCCAAGGAAGAGGCCTCATTGAGGGAGCTTCGGAGCAAACGAGACTGGGATTTGGGGAGAGAAGAGACAGTATGCTCTTCTTCAGGTCACCAGGACCTCGGTTTAATCGTTAGGGCCCCATTTAGGGCACATAGGGAAGAGTTGGGTATAACTGTAGAGGAGATCACCCAAGTGGAGGATTGGGTCGATCAGGTTAACAAAGTTTCGGGCTATCACGTTGATCCTGATCCAAACCCAGAGTCATGGGAGAGCAGCAAGATCCCCACTGAGATTTGCAGGGTTGACTTGGCTGGGGCTTCAGCAAAACTCAGGATACCAGAAGGGGTTCAATTGGTGCACCCTACACCTTCTTGCCGACCTTGCAACCCTCCCCCAGGCCATGCGGCCATATGCTACGATGCTTTATCTTGTGGGATGAGGCTACCTCTGCACCCCTTCTTCAGGGCGTTTCTTAGGAGTTATAACCTGTGCCCCTATCAGCTGACCCCAACTTCTGGACACAGGTTGTGGGCACTTGGTTAGTGTGGCAGGAAGTCAGTCCTGACTATCCCATCTCACTGCACGTTATTCATACCCTCTACACTTTGAAGAAATCAGTTAGAAGGGAAAGGGACGTGAGGTCGGACATCAAAGACTGGTACTACTTATCTCCCAGGGGCTCATATCCTCCTATTATCACCGGTCATCCGACCTCAATAAAGAACTGGAGGAACCAGTGGTTCTGGAATGCCGGGGAGTGGCAGAGCTCTCCTGTGGACCCTAGTCCAGAAATTACAGTTCCCAGAACTCTTTCCCTACCTAGTGAGTCTTGTACTTGTTTTTGTGTCTTTAAGTGTCACGGTCATGTGCTTTTTAATTTCTATTCACTTTTCTTGACTGTTTCCTAACACGTTATTGGTTTATGGCAGGGGACACTTTTGCCCGCCTCCTCCCCGACGCAGACCTAGCGACGATAAGGCGCTTGTTTGCTTACAAGGGCACATTCCAGGGGGTCATCCAACAGAACAAATTATTTGTTAAACACGGTCTTATGCGAGCCATGAGTAAGTTCGTTTCCCTATTGCTGTTATATCTTATGTTTTTTTTTGTTCATAACCCCATTTTGCTTCTTTTCTGGTTAGGTTCGAAAGAATTCCCGAAGATTTCTCTGAAGGGTCTCATGGCCAGAAAAGATACCTCCAGCCCTTCGCCACGGCAGTGACATTGAGAAGAAGCAGAAAGCAGTGCTTGCTAATCTGCAAGTTGGGGTGGCCAAAGAGGTGTCAGAGGCGTCCACAACCCAACTTCAAGGTCCTCTTCCAGCCCTGCTGCCACCACCTAACTTGTTGCCAGTGGGTCCCCAACAGCCCAGCATGGAAAGGGAGGCAGATCCTGAAAGAGGTATTGCCAAAGGGAAGGGGAAAAGGTCGGATAGAGGGGGATCCAATAGGGATAGGGAGACTAAGGATGCCTCGATGCCACTTTCCTTGCCCGAGGACATATCTGAGCGTGCACCTGAGGAGGAGCCCGCCCCCTTGAAGAGGCTCAGAAGAGGCAAGGGCAAGGAGTCCACTTCCGCACCTTCGCCACCAATGATTGAAGACCTGGAGGATGAGCCGTCTGTGCCCATCCCAGGCTTGGCTTATGAAGTGACACTGGAGGGGGCAGAAGAGCTCGAACATATCAAAACCAGTATTCTCCCCAGAGATGTCACTTTCAACCCTTCATTGTTTGACTCCCCCAGTTCTCCTCCAGCCCGGGCCGCATTTATCACTGAGCAATTTTGGATGGAGGGCTGGTCTGCCTTCTCTTCTAGTGCCAATCCTTCCCGGAAGCTGCTTTCCGCCAAGGCCATGAACGCCAGGGCGTTGGCCCTTATTGACGAGGTGGAATCGTCCGTGGAGGAGACGTAGAGGGACAAGAAAAATGCTGAGACTGCCCTCCGGCATGCGGACAACATGCTAAAGGAGATTAACGACCTAAAGGCCCAGCTGTCCATAGCCTGGAAATCTTCCTCCGAGGAGAGGGCCAATGCTAAGCGTCTCCAGGAGGACAATGATAAGCTAAAACGCGACTTCCAGGCCTCCGAGTCAGATGTGGCGGCCTTGTGCAAGAAACTGGATGATTCCAATGCGCGCAGTCTATCGCGACTGAGGCTCTGACCGCCGCTAATGCAGCCAAGTCCAAGCTGGAAGCTGAGGTGGCAGTAGCTAATGAGAAGTTGAGAAGGGAGCTGGAGGCTAAGGCGAAGGCGGAGGAGGACCTTGCCTCTTTGTAAAGGCATATGCAAACAAGGATCACTGAGGTTCTGGAGCAGACTGTCGCGACACGGGTGGAGAATGCTTTAATTACCAGAGAGTCTGAGGCTGTCCAGAACTTCAAAGAAATTTTGAAGAGACCCCAGAGTACGAGGCTATGCAGAGGATTTTTGGGAACTTAGGGGCCAGGATGGCTTTGGGGGACGTGAAAGAAGTTTTTCCAACTTTGGACCTGTCCTCCATTGAAGCCTTGTACCTCGAGCCTTAAGATGCTCCTGCGGATCCTATGGATGCAACTGGTAAGGGCTCTTCAGAAGATGTCCCTCCGCAATAATCCTCTTCTGTATTGGCCTTATTGTTGGTTTTTGTTTTGTTGTTTGGTTTTTGTGGCGCCAATGGCGCTATATACTGTAAATGTAACATTTCAAATTGTAAATGCCTTGATTTTATGAATGAAATGACTTGTTCATATTTTGTCCGAACTTCCTGTTGATGGCATGAACATTTTCAATCTATACGCAGTGGTCGTAGTGTAAGTTCACAGGAGTCCTTTGTTTATATAACAATATTTGATTGAGTTTGAATGCTTCCAATCCGCAGACATCTTTTAAATGTTTTGCACTTATTGCACGATTATATCTAGATAGTCCCTCAGATCTAAGTGGTTCGAGGTATTCATACTTACCAGTGAGATCTGATTTTGAAAAACATTTGAACATATCTTAAATCTCACTTTGTAAGACCTATGCAAGCGAATGTGTATGAACCCCTTTTTATGGTGCCAACACACTCAATTCTTACGCAGTGATCGCCGTGTGGGCTTTATAAGAGTCCCTTGTTTTTAAAAATTTTCATGCATAGCATGGACGTATGGTGTTATAACCAAAATAATCTTGGAACTTGCGTTTATCCATTATGTTTATCTAATTAGAAATTGGTATAATCTTCAACGTAGTTCACCCATGATTTTATGAAATCATACGATAATGTTGCAATCATAGAGGAGAAACTTGGTTTATTGAAAATAAGGACGAAGGTGGTCCGTGTTCCAAGGATTACATAGAGGTACTCCAGATAGGTCCTCAATCATGTACGTTTCGGGTACCACCTCGGCAAAGACTTTGTAAGGGCCTTCTCAGTTAGGACCTAAAGTCCCTACTCCTGGTTCTTGTGTCGAAGGAAGAACCTTTTTGAGGACCAAGTCCCCAATATTAAAGTACCGGCTCCTCACCCTTTTGTTGTAATAGCGAGCCATTTTCTCATGGTATCTGGTTATTACCACTTGGGAATCATCCCGTTTTTCCATGAGGAAATCCAAACTGGCCCTTTGTACTTCTTCGTTTCTCACTTCGTCGTAATGAATTTGACGAAGCGAAGGGATCCCAATTTCAACGGGACATACCGTCTCGGCTCCATATGCCAATGAGAAAAGTGTTTTACCAGTAGCGGTGTGCGAGGTGGTTCGAAGCGCCCATAGCACTTGTGGGAGTTCATCTACCCATGCGCCCTTTTTGGATTCCAACTTCCTTTTCAGGGTATATTTTATGGTCTTATTCACAGCTTCGACTTGTCCGTTGACCTGTGGGTGATGTGGAGATGATAATAATTTCTTAATTCCCAAATCGTCGCACAGCTCATCGACGCTTCTGTTCTTGAACTGTTTCGCATTATCACTAACCAGTGAGTATGGTATTCCGAACTAGCATATGACATTCTTCCAAATGAACTTGGTGGTGTTGGCCTCGGTGATTCTCATCAAAGGTTCCGCTTCGACCCAATTGGTGAAGTAATCAATTGCCACTATCGCAAAGCAATTGTTACCAGCACCCTTAGGCATTTGACCGATAATATCAACCTCCCACTTTACAAAAGGCCAAGGGCTAGTAACCACAATTAGTTTGTGATGTGGCTGATGTGGTATGGTTGCGTGTCTTTGACATTTATTGCACTTGCGCACGAAGTCATGGGAGTCCTCTCGTATAGTAGGCCAAAAAAATCCTTATTTGAGGGCTTTCCGAGCTAGCGATAACGCCCCGGCATGGTTGCCACATATGCCCTCATGGATTTCTCTCATTACATACCGTCCTTTCTCTGGCCCCACACATCTCAGTAAAGGGGAGGTGTAACTCCGTTTATAAAGTAGGTCATCCAAGAGTATGAAATTCGCAGCGTATTTTTGCAATTTCCGAGCTGCCTCTGTCTCGTTTGGCACTGTCTGATGCTTCAAATAGGTGATCAGGGGATTCATCCAGGATCCCTCTTCTTCTACTGCCAAAATCTCCGGTCCTGACTCAATAGAAGAAGTCAACATGCGCTCAACTGGGATTAGATTATGTAACTCTGAATCACTGCTGCTTGCTAGTTTGGACAAAGCATCGGCGTTGGAATTTTCTGTTCTGGGGATGTGCTGCAACTCCATTTTTCCGAAGTGCACAACAAAATCTCTTACTTTCTTCAAGTAAGCGACCATAGAAGGTTCTTTGGCGGAAAATTACCCATTGAATTGACTCACAACGAGCTGTGAATTGCTATTTGCCACTACGGACTTAATCTTCAAAGCTTTTGCAAGTCTTAGCCCAGCTAATAACGCATCATACTCAGCAACATTGTTTGAGGCTTTAAATTCAAAGCGGATCGCACTGTGTAGTTTAACCCCCTCTGGGCTTATTAACAATATTCCCGCACCGGATCGTCCCTAGCCGAGGATCCATCAACGAACAATTTCTACTCTTGGCTGTCATCTGTGTTATCAACCATCTCGGCCTCCGGTGGATGTGTGAACTCGACTACGAAGTCTGCCAACGCTTGACCCTTTAAGGCGGTCCGAGGCGCATAATGTAGGTCGAACTGATTGATTTCTATCGCTCATTTCAGTAACCTCCCAGATACATCTGGTTTTTGTAACACTTGTCTCATGGGAAAATTGGTGAGCACGCGTATGGAGTGTGCCTGAAAGTAGGGATGAAGTTTGCGAGATGCTGTGATTAACGAGAGAGCAAGTTTCTCCATATCTGGGTAGCGTGTCTCGGCATCCAGCATGGCTTTGCTCACATAATATACTGGGAACTGATTCCAATCCTCCTCTCTGACCAACACCGAGCTAACAGCCTCTTTGGATACAGTCAAATACAGGTAGAGAGGCTCGCCAGCCTTTGGCTTCGATAGCAATGGGGGCCGTCCCAAAGATGCTTTCAGGTCGGAAAAAGCCTGCTCACATTCCGGTGTCCATTGGAATCGATTTCCCCCCTTTAGGACCTTGAAAAATGACAAGCATTTGTCATTGGATTTTGAGACGAATCGATTCAAGGCCGCAATTCTTCCCGTTAAGCTTTGCACTTCTTTTGGATTTCGAGGCGATTGCATGTTTAACAAAGCATTTATTTTGTTGGGATTAGCTTCGATTCCCCTCTTATTCACCATGAATCCAAGAAATTTTCCAGATGCTATCCAAAAGCACACTTCGCTGGGTTGAGCTTCATTCGATATTTCCTCAAAACATCGAAGGCCTCTGACAAATGGCGGATATGATCCGCAGGGACCATGCTTTTGACCAGCATGTCATCAACATATACCTCCATGGTGTTTCCTAATTGTTCTGAAAACATGCGGTTTACCAGCCTCTGGTAGGTAGCTCCCGCATTTTTCAAACCGAATGGCATAGCTCTGTAGCAATAGAGTCCTCTATCTGGAATAAATGAAGTATGCTCCTTGTCCGATTCGCACATGGGGATTTGATTGTACCCGGAGTAGGCATCCATGAAGCTTAGCAGCTCATGTCCTGCCGTGGAGTCGACCAACTGATCGATCCGAGGCAGTGGAAAGCTGTCTTTGGGACATGCCTGGTTCAAGTTGGAAAAATCAATACACACCCTCAGTTTCCCATTGTGTTTTGGTACCAAAACAGGATTTGATACCCATTTCGGATAGCGGGACTCTCTGATGAAGTCATTTTTCAATAGCTTTGTGACCTCGTCTTTCAAGGCCTCATACTTGTCAGAACTCATGGGCCTTCTCTTTTTCCTATGCCCAGGGCTTCGGAGATCCAGCTGGAGTCTGTGGCAGGACTCTTTAGGATAGATCCCAACCATGTCACCATGCTGCCATGCGAATACATCGAGAGTTTCAAGTAAGAAGCTCTTCAACTGATCTTTGTATTCAATTGGTGAATCCAATCCGATCTGCAATTCCTTGATTGGATCAAATGGGTCTACACCGAAGCATTCTAACCTTTCGGCCGGGGTGGAGCAATTGTCACCTGCCATTCTTGGGTCTAAATCTGCTAAATCCTCTTCCAGTGTCATCGTAACATCCTTATTTCCAAAAGGCTCTTCACCCAATCTTTCAGGGTCTGGAGCAGCCTCGGCCATGGCTACGTCACTGATCATGTTCAAGCTTCGATCTTGAAATTTTCGGATTGCATTTGTGTAACAGGCCCGCGATTCAGTTTGGCTTCCCCTTACAGTTGCAACGCAATGCTCCGTGGGGAACTTCATGCAAATGTATTTCGTATGCGTTACAGCCCCTAAGTCAATGAGACCGGGCCTCCCAATTGAGCCATGATAGGAAGAGATTTTGTCCACAACCAAAAATTCCATGGGGATTCTGGAAAGAGTTAGCGCTTGCCCTACTTTAGTCATAAGGGTTATAGACCCCCTGGGGGTTATGCTATCCCTAGTGAATCCATAAATTGGGTCCGGGACTGGGATGAGTGGAGTGCTGATCCCCATTTTATCGAAAGTTACCCCGTAAATTACATTTACTGAGGCACCATCATCCACCATCATTCGTAATAACCCATTCCGGGCCACCACTACTGATATGATCCGGACCAGGCGTTGAAGGGCGAAGTCGAGACATCGGAAGTATGACAATGATCTACGTGCAAAACGGAGCAAGTCCCATGTTGGGATCAAGCCGAGAAGACGAAAGAATCAAGCCGAGCCGAGTACACGAAATTGTTTATGCAGAAAAGGCATTACGGCCGTAATGGAAATCCTTCACGGCCGTAACTCATATAATCACGGCCGTAAAAGCTATTGTCACGGCCGTAATCATTTATCGAAGAAAAATGAAGAATTTCAGCAGAACGAGGCTTACGGCCGTAACATTCAAAAAGGAGAATTTCACGGCCGTAAAAAATTTGTCACGACCGTAAATAATAAATCAGTTTTTGATCAAAGAGGCCTTTACGACCGTAAAAGAATTATTCACGGCTGTAAATGAGTAGCGGCCAGATTTTCCAATTATTTTATTTCCTTTTAGTTTTTAGGTTATTTTCTTATTTTAGAATTTTAGTCTAATTAGAACTCTATTTTGAGTAAATTAGATGCTAGGTTATTTTGCTTATTTATATTCCTTTCCATTCATTGTAAAAGACAAGTTTGAGTTTATGAATAAAGTTGAGAAAGCTTTCTCCAATTGAAAGGTTGAGGAGTCCCTTTGGTGTTCTTTGAGAACAAATCCAACTTATCAAATATTGTGAAAATATTTGTGGCGTTGAACTTATCAAATATTCGCGAGAATATTTGTGGCGTTTCCAATTAGAATCTTATCAAGGAAATTGACAAGTCCTTGTGGTGTTTCGAAAACCTTGGATCTCGATTTCGCATCTCCAATCTTCGCGTCGTGAATCTTGAGTCAAGGTCATATCGTCAATTTTATCTTTCCAGTATTTTAATTCTTGTGTTCTTTTTTATTTTCGTGTTTAAATCTGATCTAGATCTTTCCTAGGTTTTAATTTTGTTATTCCGCGTTGTTCGACGAGATTCCCCGACTGGGACCTCGTCATCTGGTATCAGAGCTTGGATCTATTTCAGATTCTTGCGTTTCTTGAATTTTCTTGATTTTTTTGTGTTCTTTGCATTCTTCGTGTCAGTCATAATTTTTTTTCATTTTGATCCATAAGAGTCAGTCCCAAAAATTCAAAAGATTTTTTCTTGTTCGTTTTTCGTCCAAATTCAGTTCCCTTTTTTCTTCCATACTCGTAGTCCAATTCTTTGGCAGATTATAATAATAATAAAAATTCGAAAATCCCAAATATTCCGAATTTCCTTGTTCGTGTCTTAAAATGTCTGAAAGAGAGGTTTCCACTTCTCCATCTTCTATTGGAGACATAAAACAATCCAGGGGTGTGAATAAAAAGGATGAACAGGGTAATAATGACATTGCAGCAATGAGGGCACAATTTGAGAGGTTTATGGCTCAGATGGAGAATCAAGGTGCAGAACATGAACAAAGACCTCGGGATCAATCTCATGATGGTTCTCGGGTTAGGAGAGGTAATAGGCGTGAATGTCATGCTAGGTACGGAGATGAGATGGATGAAGGGTCATTAAAGCGAAAGGAAACATTAAAACGGGAGAGTAGTGATCATGTTCACAAAAGGAGGGAGGAACCGACAACCAAATGTAAAAATAATTTTGATTCCAAACCTCTTAAGGATAAAAATATTAAGTGCTTTAAATGCTTGGAACGGGGTCACATTGCACTTGATTGTTCACGTAAAAAGGTTATGTGTAATAGTGAAGGGCCGAAAAGTGTTGTGGTGGATAAGTTAATTATTGATAGGCATGCTCTTAGCGTTAAGCGTAAGGCGAATATTTTGGAAAATGTGGATGGGCAAAGGGATAATATTTTTCACACTAGATGCATAGTGGATGAAAAATTTTATAGCTTGGTGTTGACGGGGGAAGTTGTACTAATGTAGTTAGTACAATGTTGGTGGAAAAATTAGGCCTACCTTTAATGAAACATCCAACGCCTTATAAATTACAATGGTTGAATGAGTCAAGGGAAGTTAAGGTGAAGAGACAGACATTGGTGACATTTTCTTTTGGTGGGTATTCGGATGAGGTAATTTGTGACGTGGTGCCAATGCAAATTAGTCACATACTGTTGGGGAGACCTTGGAAACATGAAAGGGCTGTGCTACATGATGGGTATACGAATAGATACAGCTTGGTAAAAGGGGGGAAAAGTTTACTCTAATGCCACTATCTCCAACTGAAGCCCTTAAAGATCAATTGAAAGTGAAAAGTAAGTTTGAGGGGAAAAATAAAAGAGTTGAGATCACGACCTCAGAAAAATGAGAGGGAGTGGAAATTAAAGAAAAGAGAGTTGAGACCACGACCTCAGAAAAAGGAGAGGGAGTGAAAAATAAAGAAAAGAAGGTTGAGGTTCAAACTTTAGAAAAAGGAGAGACTGGGTGCAAAAAGCAAAAGAAAATAGAATCTACAACAAAAATGAGTCTATTTGCACTTACTCACGCTAACACACCCCTCCCCAGTTATTTAAAATCTGTTTTACAGGTACCGGAGTCAAACCATGAACTTAAGGCCTGGAAGATATCCGTTGGCAAAAATGAGCAACCTAAAAGTCTAAAGGATCGCACAAAGCTTAAACATGATCATCGAGCTTAGAAAAGCAGGAGGAGTTTGAAAAGCCGACCAAAATTGGATTCGAGGTTGAATCCTTTTCAAGAGAGGGAGTATGATATGATTCGGACCAGGCGTCGAAGGGCGAGTCGAGACATCGGAAGTATGACAATGATCTACGTGCAAAACGGAGCAAGTCCCGTGTTGGGATCGAGCCGAGAAGACGAAAGAATCAAGCCGAGCCGAGTACACGAAATTGTTTATGCAAAAAAAGCATTACGGCCGTAATGGAAATCCTTCACGACCGTAACTCATAATCACGGCCGTAAATGCTATTGTCACAGCCGTAATCATTTATCGAAGAAGAAGGAAGAATTTCAGCAGAACGAGGCTTACGGCCGTAAGCCTGGAAGTTACGGCCGTAACATTCAAAAAGGAGAATTTCACGGCCATAAGAAATTCGTCACGACCGTAAATAATAAATCAGTTTTTGATCAGAGAGGCCTTTAAGAATTATTCACGGCCGTAAATGAGTAGCGGCCAGATTTTTAGGATTTTCCAATTATTTTATTTCCCTTCAGTTTTTAGGTTATTTTCCTATTTTAGAATTTTAGTCTAATTAGAATTCTATTTTGAGTAAATTAGATGCTAGGTTATTTTGCTTATTTATATTCCTTTCCATTCATTGTAAAAGACAAGTTTGAGTTTATGAATAAAGTTGAGAAAGTTTTCTCCAATTGAAAGGTTGAGGAGTCCCTTTGGTGTTCTTTGAGAACAAATCCAACTTATCAAATATTCGCGAGAATATTTGTGGCGTTTCCAATTAGAATCTTATCAAGGAAATTGGCAAGTCCTTGTGGTGTTTCGAAAACCTTGGATCTCGATTTCGCATCGCCAATCTTCGCGTCGTGAATCTTGGGTCAAGGTCCTATAGTCAATTTTATCTTTCCAGTATTTTAATTCTTGTGTTCTTGTTTATTTTCATGTTTAAATCTAATCTAGATCTTTCCTAGATTTTAATTTCGTTATTCCGCGTTGTTCGAGGAGATTCCCCGACTGGGATCGCGTCAACTACCCTGAGAACCAACGCATCATTGTGTGGGAAGTGTACCCCAATGACATCGTCCTGGGTAAATGTGATAGATTCTGTCCGAGGCACCCCAACAGGGTGCGAATGGATATTGTAATTCAAGTTGGCGGGCTGCTTGGCCTCTCTGATATACCTCTTTTGGGAGTTGTTTGTGCTCCCACCTGGGTGGAGGGCCCCCAATATTGTCTCGATTTCACGAATAGGGAGGTCGGCCACAGGCACAGGTGGTTCCCGTGTATCTTTAGCATGCGCCGAGGCGGTATCCTGGCCCTTGTTCCCGTCTCTTTGACGATTTTCAATCCTTTATTTAGTTGAGTCCTTCCACGGAGCTCTCCTATCAGCTCGGTTGAACTTCTGACCACCGGATTTTTGAGTTCTCCCCGTGTCGGGGGAGAAGTCACTTCCCCTTCTCCCCTGCGCCTTTTGGTCAGCCAACATGTGGATTTCCCTGCAATCTTCTGTTGCATGATCGTAGTACCTGTGGTAGGCACAGTAAGCCCCAATCATGGGCTGTTTCCCACTTCGGCCACCTTCCATCCTTCCTTGAGCCGTGGGAGGATTTTGAGAATGGGTGTTGGAGTGCAAGTGGGGGATAGCTTCTATGATTTCTGCTGCAAAGCTAGACCCTGTCCCCAGAAATGGACGCGACGCTCCGCCTCGGATACTGCCGATCCTATCCTTATTTCCTCCTTTCTTGAGGTTTACTTCATTAGAATACCCAAGATTGTATCTTCCTTGGGGGTGGTTGTCCCTGGCCCTAGCCATTTCTTCTGATACAATCTCCTCCTTCATCAGGTCTACGAGGGCATTGTAATCCCTTGGTTTCCTGCTTCGGACATCCCTCCAAAACATGCTTGTCATATCTAGTCCTCCCTTCAAGGCGGAAAACATCTCCGCCTCGGTGATATTTTCACAGATGTGCATCTCTTCAGTAAACCGAGCGAGGTAACTTTTCAGAGATTCATCCCTTCCTTGCCTTTGATCCTGAAGGCGCTGGAGTGGGAGCTGGCCAGGTCTGGAGGAAACAAAGTCATTTTTAAAAGCCGTTTTCAGATCTCTCCAACTATGGATGCTGCCAGGGGGGAGTTTTTTGTACTATCGTATCGTACTCCCCTCAAGGGTTAAAGTAAAGGCTTTACATTTCAGTGTCGGGGTGGCTCCGGCTATTTGCATGCTGGCGCGGTAATTTAACAGGTGATCGTCAGGGTCACCTCGGCCAGAATATTTTGCTATTTCTGGCATTTCGAAGTCATGGGGCACCTGGGGAGGCCCTCTGTAAAGGGGCTTATTTCCTCTTCGCCATCCAGTTCATATGAAGGTAGTTCACTGTTCTCTTCGTGACCGGAATACACTGGATCATGGTATTGGTCATAGAGTGGCGGAGCATACTCCTGCCTTTGTGGTGGCAGAACGCAGCCGTAGTTTGGTCTTTCATGGCTCAGTAACTCGTTGCGAGACTTGGTCCGAAATGCTTCGGCTCTCCTTTCCTGCCTATTCCTAGGCTCATGCGTGGGGGTGAACCTTTCTGCCCCCGTACCTTGTTGGTCCCTATGCATTCGACTCTGCGACAATGCTTCTTCAGCGCGTCGCTCCCGCCTATTTCTAGGCTCAGCTACATTGTTTCGACCCCCTTGCCTGCCTCTGAATAACCCTCTTATCCGGCTGAAGACACTGCCAGATTTTGCGGGTGAAGCCTCCTTGTGTCTAGCTGGGAGTGGGTTTTGTTCTTCACGTGCCTCATGTTCCGGGCCCTCATCGTAGAAGGGCTCGGATTCTACCTCGGCATGTGCCTGTGGATCTTGATAATAATAAGAGGCAGTGGCCGCGTCGAATGGTGAGTAATGTTGTTGTGGGTATTGCGGAGGCATCATGGGCTCATTCACAACATATTCTCTAGCCATGTAGGCATTCATCGCAACGGTCTGTTCTATCTGTTACTTCTGCATTTCTATCATTTGGGCCGCCATGTGAGTCATGTCCCGCAACATGTGGCGATTACGGTGCCGGTGTGGCGGGTTATGTTGTGCCACTCCCTCATTGGCGTTCTCATGAGGTCCTTGAGGAACCTCCTCCTCACCGTGCTGGCCATTTCTTCCCCTACGGGAGTTAACATCACCATCGCTTTCGTTCATGTTTCAAAGAAATTTCTTGGTTTTAATTTATCTTTCAAGGATAAACAGATTCTTATCTCAACGCTCCGACCCTTTTTTCAAGGTTGTTAAACTTATGTTTCAAAGTTTTTTTACCTTTTTCAAGGTCACCGAACTTATATTTCAAAGTTCTTTACCTTTTTCAAGGTTACCACACTTATGTTTCAAAGTCTTAAGCCTTTTTCAAAGTGAATAAACTTATGTTTCAAAGCTTTTTATCTTTTTCAAGGTCACTAAACTTATGTTTCAAAGCTCTTTACCTTTTTCAAGGTTACCACACTTATGTTTCAAAGCTCTTTACCTTTTTCAAGGTTACCACACTTATGTTTCAAAGCTCTTTACCTTTTTCAAGGTTACCACACTTATGTTTCAAGGCTCTAAGCCCTTTTCAAGGTGAATAAACTTATATTTCAAAGTTCTTGTAGCACTTCGCTCTTTTACAAGAGGTTATTCGCCCTTTTCAAGGTTTCCTTTCTGTGAGTGGCTTTTTATTATGCGTTTCCGTGGTTAGCAATATGGTTTCCCACAGACGGCGCCAAAATGTTGACCACAAAATCTGGCTGGACCTTGGACCAACACGTCTCAACTCCTCCATCTTGAACACGTGGATCTCCTGCGCACTTTGACAAACGATCAGTTTGCAAAGGGGGCGGGTGGCTCCCGTTTGCTCTCCGATGCCAAAGTCAGCGGCCATGTCAAGCAAGTATAATTTGAGTGCGGGAAATATTAATGCGTAAAAGAGAGAAAATGGAGTGAGAGTAAATATTTTGTTAAGAGAGTAAAGATGCTAATCCTTTACCAGGCGGGAGGAGTGCCATATTTATAGAGGAACTCGTTGTTTCGGATCATGACACGTGGCATACTTTACACTTGTTTTCACCCTAGCTCTTGGAGGTGACAACCTTGCTTTTTGACCGTAATCATTGCTACATTTCGTAGGGGATGGGCGCATGTTACATCTTGGTAAAGGCAGTATCACATCTCTGACTCCACGCCCTGTCCCATCCTTACATCCGATGTGCTGCTGTAAACACATCGGCTAAGCATAAAGCGCCTCTGCTAGACACAAACAAGTTCGGCCGAAAGGACTCTTGTGACTTTCCACCTCGGCTAATGATCCAGGAGGATGCCTTGAACTTCTAATCATGGGCTAAAGTTCGTGGACCCTTATTGGGCCCTTACTGGTGGCCCAACGCATCACATTTCGGGTACTATCTCAACAATTCTCATAATATGTGTAGTTGAAATGATTCCGAGGAAAGTAATTTTCAAAAAATCATTCAAGACAAGCTTTTATTGTGCTATCTCATACAGAAGAGAAATTTTGTTTAAAAAAAAAAAAAAATTATTTTGTCAAAGGCTTAAAATATTTGATTAAACAAATGTGCAAATCTGGAGATTCAGTTAAATATCACTGGCTTAAGACTAAAAACTAGAACATTTATGATAAGCTTAAATAATTGGAATGAGCAAATATACTTGAAGATTTTTTTCACATTAAACTTTATTTAGGATTTGTTTAATTGCGATGGTGGAATTTGGTTGGAAAAAAATCGAATTTCAGAGAATTTGAAGTTTAATGTATTTGATTAATTTAATTTTTCTAGGTGGAAAAAGTGAAGAATTTTCAAGTTTGATTGACATTATTTTTCATAGAAAATAAATCATAATTTTGCTATTTTAATCAATTTTTTTTATTTTTTTTATTTTCCATACATGTATACTTGATAATAATAATCTTAATTTCTAAAAAAATGAGTTAATTAACAATAATAAAAACGACCAAACGAGATGAAAATGATTTTCCACCTTGAATACCAATTCTCACAAAATGTCAAGAAAATGAATTCAATGAAAATAAGGAAAATCAACCTCATAAGACCAAAGATGGAAAGTGATTTCCATGAAAAACTTAATTAATCAAACGATCAAAAAAGTTAGAAAATGGTAAAAAAATTCCCAATTCGATGGAAAATAGTGATTATCAAACATTATCTTAATGTTCACCATGTGCATTAACCTCACCTGTCTTTTATTATTTGAATTATGAGAACTGAATTTTATGATTTTGTGCCAAAATATTTCTCAAGTAATGTAATATAACATGGTGTGAAGTCATTCACCAAGAACCCAATTTTACAATTTAGACACATGACAATTTTGTTATTTATTTATTGAGCTAGGAAATGCACGTGAGAATATAATCATATCATCTGTGCTTACTTATTATTTTGTGAGTTATTGAAGCTCCTAGAGATGGCAAAAAAATTCAATATGCTCCACTGATTCGCCGACCCGCCCCGATTAATTAAAAAAATAAAAACTAATAAAAAAATAGTTTTTTAAAAAAAAATTTAAAAAAAATTAGTTTAAATTATATATAAAAAAATAAAAATAAAAATTGTCACGGATTGGGAGGCCGATCTGTCCCGATCCGCCCCTGACCTGAAAAATGGAGGATCGCATGGCGGATCTGGATCTGCTAAAACAATTTCGGGGCGGATCGGGGCGGGACGGATCGAGCCCCGATCCGCCCCGTTGCCAACCCTAGAAGCTCCACTGTTTTTCCATCTACTCTGAAAGGTTGAACCTGCCTAACTTCAGCCAGGTCTTTTAGGTCGATTATCTGTGTCGGGCATCAATCTTAATTAACAAATCCAATTTGACATCTATTAGAAATTTGATCAAGTTCAATGCTATATAAATTTTGTAAAATGAAGGCTACCTTAACAAAATGTATTGTCCAACACTTTCCCTTAGTTCTTAAGAAAAAGACACGTTCGTCTTTCTTTGCTGGTTAATAAGACCTAGCAAGAGATGTCATCCAGAATTTGCCGACATTTTTCCTAGCAATGTACAAGAAGATTAATATCTTGTGATTTTGATAGATATTGAATTTCAAGTTGATATTCTATTGCAGTACCACAATGGTATTAGTATGCACTAACAATCGACTAGTGAAAAATGCCCACAGTGGTAGTTAAGATAATTATTATATGAACAATAACGATGAAATATTTGTTGCTATCATAATGAGAATGTTTAGAAAGTATTATATGAAAATGTATAGAATCATAATTATATATTAACTCTAGAATATGTGCACAAATGAGTTTCAAAAGCGAGGTATATTCAATGTACATATTTTGTTATTCCTCACCCAACATTACATGTATCCAACCGCAAAACCCATTAACGGTATAATTATTGATAAAATTCCTGATGAGTTCGCCAACCCTCACTACTGTACAATTGTTAAAGATCCACAATCTGTGGGATAGAATAAGATGTGACAACCCCTGCATGTCTAATTATCAATGCATTAAGCATTACCAAATAATTTACCAAATCCACAGTAGTTGAAATTAGATATTCAGTATGTTGATGAAACTTGAGTATCAATATGTTGTTTCTCATAATCGGTATTCATTGATGAAATATACTGCTCATATCATCGTTGAATGGTAAAATCAGACTCGATTCAGTAAATATCTTTTCAAGTCTATCAACAAAGAGCAGTGATAGCAACTTTTTACCAAAGCACTGCTAATAATGGAAGTTAAGATATGATCAATGATAATAGAAACTCAACAAATGCAACGACTAAGAATTATTATCATTATTATTTAAAAAGAAAATAATTCGTCATGTTTTCCTCAAACACAAAAGAGCACTCAATTGTAGAATAGCGATAAATTTTCCGGGACCTGCTACGTGCCTGTTGGCTGTTAATAATTAAATGAATGCTAAGAGTAACACTAAGCCCATGTTTGTCCTCAACTTTTAAAATTTTATTTCCAGCCATACATTTTATATGATCCACAATTTTTCTAACTTTTTAACCATACATTTCATCAAATTTTATCAAATCAAGATATGCTAAAAATATGAGTTTTAGTTTAAACCAAACCTGGGTTTAACTAAAACTATCGTAAAAATAATAATTTTTCATTGAACAAAAAATTGAACACAAATATCAAAACGGCATGAAGCTATGATCAATACATAGCAAGAACTTTATGAAAACGTCTCTATAAACCTGACAAGTTAGGTTACAGGATAACCTTCCGCGCAATATTTCTTGTTTGGTCTTTCCAAGTGGCAGAAGAAGGTGCCAAGTTATATCCCTATTGTGAAAGCCAAAAAAATCAATCATAAAAAATAAGAAACTCCAGTCCTGGGTCCGCGCATCTGGTTATTTTCCTCCGTCTCGGTGAAAAACTTTACCTCTCTTTCCTAAGGCAATGGAAAGGGGGATAAAATAAAAGATGATCAAGTTTGATTAAATATTTGCATCCATGAAAAAGTAGTGTGAAGTGTTCAGGGGCGGAGCCAGTTCAGGCCGAGCGTAGGCTTAGGACCGCACTGACTTTGGCTCCGCCCTTGAAAGATGAATTGTAGCCTACGCTGAAATCTGAATGAAAGGGAATAAGTAAGATGTCAATAAATGAGAAAGAAGAAAATTCCCAAAATAGCTGGAAAAATTTGGGGATATCTTATTTGATTTTGGCAGCATCATGAGGGAGAAATTCCCAGCACAAAAAACAGGAAGGAAAAAAAAATGGTTGCTGAAGAAATCGCCGTGAACTTTTGTGTGTGTGTGATTGACTGTGAGAGAAGAGGAACTGAGGGAGAGAAATCAATCTGGTTACTGGTTAGTCTATGCACGTGAGTGAGAGAGAGAGTTGAAAAGGAGAGATGGGTTGGTTAAAAAGGAAGTTGGGACCCGTAAAAAAGGTTGAAAAAAATATAAAAATGAAACTCGTATATCTGTTTGTTAAAAGTTTTTTTGTTTAAAAATATGTTTTTTTATAGGTGAAATGTGTAGTTGAAAAATGGAGAAAGAAAATATGTGTAATTAAAAATTGATTTAGGAAATTATATAAAAAAAATATATTTAAAAACATGTTTGTCAAACGGAGACTTAATAGTTCGTCTAACATACACGAAGTAAAAAATTGAATCACTTTGGTACTTAACTTTCGAAAAATTAATTTTTTATATTTGTTATTTGTGAGTTAAAATTTGTTTATTTATTATTTGTGAAATTAAATTTTCTCTTCATTTTTGTTTTTTTTCAGGAAAAAATTTTCAGGGCGCTGACCCCGAACCCCCGTTGTCCCAACCTCAATTAATTTTCGCCCGCGCTGACCTAAAATCCTAACTCCGCCCCTGGAAGTGTTGATGCCCCCTCAAATGATACATAAGCACGACAGCAATCATTGAGTTTTGGAATTGCTACCATTGCATGAGAGAGAGAGAGAGAGAGAGAGAGAGAGAGAGAGAGAGTGAGTAAAGTATTGAGCAGTAATACCATATTATCATTGAAGCTTAATATTGAGGCAACATTTCCACAACGGTAACAATAATTGGGTGCAGACCAAACCTGCAAGCATGAAGCAAAAATAATCAAAGAACGCGCACCAAAAATTATACCAGATACAATGTTATAATCTCTGATGCACAAGAGGCAACTCACGGTTACAAGTCCTTTATCCTCAAACATGTACTTTAAACCTTCTTGGACAAGTTGGTGGGCCCGACAAATTAAATCAAGTTTGTTAATCTGGTTGAACTGCAAAAAAAACAAATATTAATATTAGCACCGTTTAAAAAGACGGAATCGGGTACTGAGACTTTTTCTTTCATGAGGCGAGTCATAAGTCTCAAAACATTTTGAGGTGTAAGCCTCACCATAAAAATGTCAAAAGTTTATTAAAATGCAAAATAAGCTCATAATACATCATAAATAATCTTTAAAATTCATAACTAAACAATATAAAATAGGCAAATAGGCAAAAGAAAATTCTATAAAGAAAGTATTATTTTGGTTGGTGAGGGTAAACTATTCTCACAGCTGCGGCTGGTCTATAAGAAACAACTTTATAATGTTTTAGTGGAAAACAAGTTATCTTCTTGTTTAGTATATTAGAAACCAAAAGCCTTAGGCAGCATCGTGAGATGCAAGCATCATAAAACTGCCTCATGATCAGCACCTTGATACATTATTTGCACATCTGAGACGAACCTCAAGGCGGGTTTCAATTGAGTTTTTTTAAACCATGATTATTAGTATGACATATTAAGTGTTTGGACGAACTCTCAACATCTGGAATCTTAAGCATATATTTGGCTCATATTTTAAACATTCAAACTACTTTTTATTAGCACAATTTGTGGGACCCACAAGTACTACATGTACAATACAAGAATAAGAAGATTCATGGAAAAGTGAAATGTGATAGAAAAAAATCATGGTGTCCATTTTCGGAGAATTTTGTATCTATTTTGAGTGTGTTCAACCTAGAGAACTCATAGCTTAGCCCATCATGTACGAGCCCCGTTTAGGCCAAAATCCACTGTTCAGGACTTCGAAAACATATTTTTAGTTTTTATGGATAAATTTCTTAATTTTAATTTCGTTTTGAGTTGAACATTATTTTTATGCACCGTTCGGTTTCCTCTTTAAATTGTAGTTTAAACTACAATTGAAACTACACAATTTCCCAAGCCACTTTTTAACCATATACATTTTCTCTCCAATTTTAAACCACACATTTTACCTAAAAAACATCAAAAAAATCTTCTCTCTCCTCATTAAGTAGCCGCCGAACACTCTAATAATTGTAATAATTATCTAGAATTGGTTGTTATCTAGAAGTTCAATTTATTATCAAAATTTTATTTATTGCTTTAAATACGTGTTGTAAGCTTATGAAAATTAATCGATTTTTGAGAAGTATCTCAAAATTATTCTCTCTTTCTTGGTCTTTGATATTTCAAATCAACAAGTTAGGGTTTATCATAAGATTGTCCTTCCCTATAGTATAAACTTCCACTACGTCAACTACCCATATATATCCATTACTCATTTCCATCTACTTATAAACACTTCATATACATGCTTTTAGTATTAAGTACTTTAGGGTTTCCCTTGTGTGTTCTTTGGCATAGAGTGGGAAGAAAAAACACAAATAGATGGACATGTTATAGGCTTTATACCCAGGTATCACATTGACTTACCTCAGAAGTAACCCTGGATCCAAAAAGCCAGCCTGCTCCTCGAGGACTAACAGCCCATGTTTCAATATCTTCAGGATCACTCCACATTAGGTCACAGAAGGGCCCTTCATGGGGAATTTCACCATTTCGTTGAATGACCCGAATCTGCCAAGAAAACAATAAGAAGCAAATATAAGTTGCTAAGCCACAGAATGGACTGCATCAAGCTTTACTAGATCAGCATGCACATCATAATACAGAAAAATCTATCATATTAACCAACAAAGCTCACAGGTACTCATGAAGCAAGTATATACATACAGTGTCTAGTATTGTGTCTAATTCACATACAAAGATCATTCCTCCATGGCAATCAAAAGAACAAATTACCAAATAATGATATTATGGATCAGGCTTAGCACTGCATCCTTTCTTTTAGAAAAAGCATGTTACAATTGAGCATAAATGCATAAAGGAACAATCATTTAACCAAGCATCAAAACGTGACCTTCTTGTCAACTTCAAGATTTCATGTGTTGAATATGTGTCAAAAATAAACATCTTATGAAAATGAAAATTAAAAAGTA
The DNA here is from genome assembly GCA_963555705.1 of Ligustrum vulgare. Classification (NCBI taxonomy): domain Eukaryota; kingdom Viridiplantae; phylum Streptophyta; class Magnoliopsida; order Lamiales; family Oleaceae; genus Ligustrum; species Ligustrum vulgare. The sequence continues at coordinate 8,762,011 of OY743179.1, forward strand.
CATACCTGGTCAATAGTTCTAACATCTGGTGATAGGCCACCGTGAACACAAAGTACCTGTCATCCGCAGAGGCAATATATTAATATTGGTTGTAAAGCAAAAAGTAAAAAGAACCATATTTATTTCCCTATCCCTCCTTACAAATGAAAGAATATAGAAACTTGGGTTACAATGTCACAGATATTCAAACAAAGAGCAATAAATTGCCAAGGGTTTGAGAATACTCATTTGTAAATAAAACGATTTGAGAGGAAAAAAGATAGTATACTGTTCCATCTATGATTGCTGACAGAGTTAGATAGTCAAAAACATCTGTGCAATACCGCCAAGCATTAGCATTTCCATACTTTCTTTGGCATTCGTCATAGAATCCATAGACCTAGCAGAGAATAGGACAAATGAAAGTTTATCAGAAGTTAATAGTAAGCAATGGTAAAAAATGCTCTTCTAATTCATTACATGCATGTTTTTAATAATAGGAAAAGGTAAGCTGCACTATGACCATCAAACTTTCAACAAAAGAAGACGTACTAGTAATAACCAAGACAGAACAAAAAGAATATAGTATACACTCTTCACCAACCATAACTCAACTCTCAACCAGACGCTCCCTGATTCAAGGAGCGCCATTTAATAATAAGAAATGCCAACTCATAAAGAAAACTTATAATAAATATAAAAAAACACGAATAAATTCTCCTCAATCTTATTATTGTTTATACAATAATTTCTCCCTGGGGCTCCAGTTGAACGTCCTTATGATCATTTATACGATATGCATGCAGTTCCATAATGAATTTCTCTCCTCGCATCAAATAACAACATGGCTATAAAGACAGAATTCACAAAGTTATTTAGTGATTACCTGTGTTAACTGCCTGCTTTCATGATTTCCGCGTAGAAGAGTAATGTTAGCTGGGTATCTGGTAACAAATGACAAGTACAATATAAATTAATAAACCAAAAACAAAAAATATCAGGTACAAAGAATTTGAAATAATAGATTCAAGCAAAGATCAAATGGAAAGGAATTATTTAAGCTTATATGGCGAGTCGGCACATTACAGAAGAAAACTTGTACAACCTCAAACACCCATATCTCTTCAGATATTTTAGAATAGTAGTAAAACTGGAAAGGGAAACCAGTACTTTTGGTTGGGTTATTATTATACATAAATGTTAGGTGGTTTCTGTGACAAACGACAATAATTTATCAAAGTTGACTGGAATTTCCACATCGGTAGCTATAACCTTAATGCATTGATAAGCAAAATGTGCAGGCACATAAGCTTCAAGTTATTATTAAAATCCAAAAACTTATCAGAACATTAAAAATGTGATTTACTTATTTTATTAGCTGCCAACTGTTATGTAGCCTCCATTGACGATTTAATATTCTATATGTAAGTTGAGCCGAAGCTCCTAACTCTGCAATAAGAATTATATTCTATAACATTATTTCATCCACGTGTGTAGCACTGGCATCAAAATGCTTTTATCCAGGCTGTGTAACAATAGCATCAAGATACAAGCGAAATAATTTTCATTGTACAACTTGCTTCGACCCGATAGCTGGATAGCAGATGTAATTGGATACAAAGATGCCAAGACCGAGTGGGGAAAAACAATCTAAACTTCAACAAATTGGTAAACTGATTTGCATGCACAGAAAAAAAAAAAGGGAAAGAAGCACCAGAAAAATTAATCACCCACCTTGCTTTGAGAAGTAGAAGAATTGTGAAAACTTCTAGACTGTTATAACCACGATCAACAAAATCTCCCTGCAAAGAAACAAGAAGTTTCAGGATGAAGCTACAAGACTCCAAAATTATATAAAAACAAAATATTAATAAGCATATGGGAACATGCTATACAATATTACCATAAATATATAATTTGTCTCTGGTACATGACCTCCAGTCTGGAAGAGTTTCATCAAATCATGAAACTGTCCATGGATGTCCCCACAAACTGTAACCGGACTACTAACAGGCTGCACATTTGACTCCTCGATCAAGATATCTTTTACCTGGATAAATAGATGGGAAATTGAACTTTAGAATTTGTGGACAACATAGCATTCCCAAGCAAACAAAAAGACATGCTGCTGAAACAGGAGCAGTTAATATAGTGACATGGCCCATGTTTATGAAGTACTATGCAATACTGTACAAGACTGTAAAAAAACAACTACACACATTATCATTAGCTCATGAAATGTACTCAAGCGCAGAGAAGAAGTTCCTTTCCATGACTCATCATTGTTGTAACTATGCAACTAAGAGACGGATATGGTTGAAATTGTATGTTGAATTTGAAACAACTAGTGGCACCGAGACTAAATACCAAACTACCAACAAGCTGTAGAGTCTTACCACTAATGCATCGTTATGGATCAAAATAGCATCACTGTCAAAGCTATATACAATTGGCCAGCAATCACTATAAATATCCATGTTTCAAGCATGAAGTGCACCGAGCTGCCAAGGCCTTGCAGAGAAGAGAAAACTTTTCTATATAGAAGCTTTGGTAAATCTAGGTATCGTAGGGTGATCCCTATTGCCAATAATAGTCATTCCATAATTTTTAGCCTTGTTCAAAACCAAAAGATTAAAGAATGTGTTTTACACATTTATGCAACTAGATTGGTAAATTAACATAAGAATATGAAACTGATGCTTTTGACCTGTATATATAAATCTAAGAAGCGCAAGTTGACAAATGCTAGTACCTATTTCAACAGAAAAAAAAAAGGATAAGTAGCCAAAAATTCCATCGAATACAGAAACTCAAAAACCCTAATTACGCAAACAAATGCTAGCGGAAAACTCTAACCCGAAACCTAAATCGAAATTAATAACCTAAACCTAAATCGATGCCGCGTCAAGTTAACTCATCGCTTTCTTTAACATATTTATTTATAAAAATAAAGAGGAGGGGTATAGACTTACGCATTCGCAGAGAAGCTGAAGCTCGTCTTCGGATAAGTGTTGACCATCTTTCACATTTGATATCCACTGGTCCAAATCCATTTCTACTACAGTCTACAATTCAATTAACAGTTCCAGTATATCTAGTAAGTATACAATAATAAATTGAAAAATCGAGAGGGAGTGGATACGGGGATTGTATCTCGATTCTGAATCGAAGAGTCCTGCAGAATAATAATAAATTTTTTAAGGATTGGCCAAATTTAACACGTTTTTTTCTCCTTTTAAACAACATCACATACATTTATCATTTAATAAAATAATATCACACATAAATTCAAAAAAAAAAAAAAAAAACTAATTTTTTAACACATAAAATTACCATTAATTTCAATAAATTATTTTTAAATAACATCAAGACTAATGTGGCGTTCTATTTGTATTTTATTTTGTATTTTCATTTTTGAAAATATTTTGTATTTTGTATTTTCATTTTTGTTTTCAAATTTGCTGAAAACGCGTTTGGTTTGTCATTTCTAAAAATTGTTTTTGAAAATGAAAAGCTGGAAAACACGTTCTGTTTGAAATTTTGCAGAACACTATTTAAACTATTTTTAATTAATTTGCTTGCAGAATACTACTAACTCCAACTCAAATTTTCTTTCACAATACACTAAAATATGGTTACATGCAACACACAAATGTGAGCATTAAGAGTCTATATTAACACAGCTTGATCAGGTTCGGGACTTGAGAAAGCTCTACTTCTATTAAAATCCAGAAAATGCAAGTTCTTTCAAAACTACCAGAGTCCATTTATCATTGCATTTTTTGAAATATAACAACAAGAATTCTCATTTAATTTTTTTTTTTAATGTTGATATTGAATTCAATAAAACTTTATTTAAACTAAGTTCCAAGTTAAGATAATTCTAAAAAAAAAAAAAAATCTTTATTTAGGCTTAGTTCCAAGCTAGGATAATTCTAAAAAAAATAAAAACTTTATATTAAGCTTAGTTCTAAGTTAAGATAATTCTATAAAAAAAAAAAAAAAAAAAAAAAAAAAAAAAATCCCAAAACGCGGTTCCGCGTTTTGGACATTTTTTGTCGAAATATACACAAAACGCCCAAAACGATGTTTCGGGCGTTTTCCGTTTTGTGTACAATTTTTTTTTTTTGTTTTCCAAAATGCGTTTTCGAAAATGGTAAAGAGAACGCGTTTTTACCGTTTTCGAAAATAAAAACAGAAAACGACCTCAAAACAGTAAAGAGATCATGGGCTAAATTTCAGGAATACCCTTTTCAGCTACCTAGGAGAAAAAATAGCACCTAAGACCCCAATAAAGCCACCTTTATTTATTTATTTATTTATATTTTCGAGATAGAATTTAAAAGTAATTTTTGATAAAAAAATTGTATGATTAAAAAATTATTTTGAAAAATGTGTTGATTATAACTAAATTGCCGAACACATATATGTTGCGATTTAATTATCAACAATTCAAAATTGAGCTTTTGCACATTGAACTTTCTATTTTGTAGCAGTTTGGTTCTGTTCAAAAATTTTACTCTTTATATGATATTTAAATAAATGAATAGCTAAAATGTTATGCAAATGGTGTTTTTGCTCGTGTTTTGATTTATAAACAGAGAATAAATAATATAATAATAAAAGGAAGAAAAAACAAAAATGACAAATTAAATTTTAACAATTGTCTTTAGAGTAGATCAAGGAATTCATATATTTGCATGTTCTAGCACACGATAGAATGCTCGATCAAAAATGAAATAAATAGTCGAGGACCAAATCGAAACTATTGACAAAGATTGAGACTAGTATACAATTTACCCTTTTTCATTATGGACCAAAATACTGAAGTTAAAGGCACTATTTAGCGGCTGAACAAAGTCGTTTAAATTGATTTATTTAAATTTTTTAGGTAAAATGTGTAATTAAGATTTTGAGAGAGAAAATGTGTTTTATTAATTTCTCCAACATATCTTTCGCCAAACTCTCCAAAAACCATTTCTCCTCTATCTAAGACCATCTCTCTCTATACCTATTTCTCTTTCTCTATCAATTTCTTCTTGGACCATCTTTGTACGACAGAGAACATGAAGCACTATTTCTCTCTCTAATATAAACGAAACCAATCCCTCCTACAATAGATGACCCCAAACTCATAATAACGCTTGTAACGTTGCAGTCATGACCACAGGGGCGGATCAAGTGCATAACGAGCACTGACGATTATTTGTACTGAATCTGTCGAGAATAATTTTTTTGTCAATGTATATTTAATTTTGGATAAATATATTTGTAATTTCATTTGTTTTCACACAAATCTTATAGCTTAATAGGAGTGTCATTTGGTAATTAAGAGATTCGAAGTTCTCCATGACATCAATCATTTATACATTTATTTTAGTTCAATATTTTTCACTTCTTTGTATTAGAAAGATGCAAACCAAAGAAGGAAGATACACAAATCAAAGAAGGTGACAACTTGCAAAATGAGGAGATCAAGGGATCATTGAGACAAAAATGAGGAGATCAAGGAATTAATGAGACAAGTTGCTTAATTTTGAAAGGTTGAGTCGCGAATTAGTGGTGGCCGGTTGGGGACATAGCCAAAGGTACTAGTCGTAGTTCAAAACAGCAATTTGTGCAGATGCTCGGCTCGAGTCTAGGTAGTTCTAAGTTCGGACGGGTATGGAGAAGAACCAACAGCATATGCTTTCTTATAGTGATGGCTATGCAAAATCCTGGATTTTTGGTCTAGTTATTGCAGCCAAAAGAGAATAATTGGCGAATACCTGAATCTGGAAAGAATGTACTAAGTGAAGTTACGGATGATTGTGAATCGCCTCCTTCTATCCAGTCCATCGACAAAAAATGAACAAGCTACCAAGCTAGACGAGGACAACAATGAATGTCAAACTAAGAACATGGGAACTTCGGAGTTTCAAAGCCTACTTGATAACTCTGAGAGTGTGGAAGTTTTAATTGAACAAATGGGAACTCCTTGTCATTACAAACTAGGCTCGAGTCTGGGTAGTAATTGTTGATGATAAAGTAGACGTTTTCTTGTAATTGTTTGGTTGTTCTAATTAGTTTGGTTTTGGATTGTAATCCCATGAAAAAGCGGGATGCTTCCTGGTCTTGTATGTATTATAGATTTAAATATAATGGAAATTAATTTGAAAATGTTGTTGGTTTTTGCGTGCTGGTTTTATCAGTTGCAGGGAATCAATGCAACAGTTTGCTAGTGAAATGAAGAAGTAAAAGTTGTTGGTTGTTTATGTATTATAGAGTTAAATATAATGGAAATTAATTTGAAAATGTTGTTGGTTTTTGCGTGCTGGTTTTATCAGTTGCAGGGAATCAATGCAACAGTTTGCTAGTGAAATGAAGAAGTAAAAGTTGTTGATTGTTTTGATTAAAAAAAAAGTTGCTGGTAAGGCTTGCTGGTTTATTGAATTGTAGGAGATCCTTTTCATCAATTTATTTGTTTTTGCTTGCTGGTTCATGAAAACATCCTATGAATTAATTAGTTGATTACAAAACATCAAAAAATGAGACAACAAAACATAAAAATAGTTTGTTCATCAAAAACAACTCTGCAATTTTTACAACTCCAGGTAGAATCTGTAATAATGGCATAACTTTCTACAACAAAGCTTCACTTCATTCTACTAAATGGATTGGACTACAACCCCATCAAAAATTCACAACACAGTTTAACTTAACATCCATTTTTTCATACAAAAACAGAAAAATGGACAGTGATAAGTGTGTTTTACAAACTTATTTTGCTTTTAAATCGACAATTTAATTGACAAATTGAGCGAATTTCTACTTATAATTTGTGTTTATCTTGTACAATTAGATACAACCTCAATTGGAAAGAAAATAGACAAGATTGGAGTGAAATTGAGCTAAAAGAGGAACAAATTTGATGTCCAATGACCTAATTGAAAGAAATCAAAAGTTTGGTGACTCAATTGCAACATTTCAGAAAGTTAGAGGACTAGAGATGCAAATATTTCAGGGACATATTTGTAATAAAAGTCAAAATTCGAAGACTAAATTGAAGAAGACTAGAAGATGAGGGACTTGACATGCAAATTATTCAAAAGAAAAAAAGAAAGAAAAAAGGACAAAAAAAAATAGTATTATATATATATATGACTAGGCATGGGCTTAGCCTTTTTAAAGGTAGTGTTGGGCTCACGCGGAAAGCGCCCAACAATATGACAGATTTTTTTATCTGTCCCCACGCGATCGCGTAGGGGTGTTAAAAAATTTCGTCGGCTCGAGCAGTTCGGGTTCGGCTTGTAAAATGCTCGAGGCTAAGCTCAGCTCGAAAGATCGAACCTTGAAAAAGAGGAACGACTCGAGCCCGGCCCGTGTGGCCCGTCGAGACACGCGGGCTGGCACGTGCAACTTGGCTCGTTTTCTTTTTCCTTTTAATAATAATAAAAATAAAACACGGGCCTTTTGACCCGTGTTATCTTGCTGCCTACAATTGCAGATAGCAAGGCAGCTCCCTAGCTGCCTAAAACAAGGCAGCTAGGGAGCTGCCTTTTGCAGGCAGATTAGTGCAGGCAACCTAAGCTGCATGTTGTTGCATGTTGCAGACAGCCGTAATTTTTACTGTATTTTTTTAAAAATTCAGATAAAATTTGAGTTTTGAAATTTAAATTTGGAGCCATTTATTTTTGCACGAATTTTTGCCTATAAATACAAGTTATATGTTTTGTAAACTCACAATAAGTCTACTTATGATTTCGTGTACAATTTTAACTCCGCCTATGTTAATCGTAACTGATTCCAAGCCCGGATAAAGGAGAATGGTTGTAATTTTTATTAAATAAACATAATACAATTAGTATAGAATTTATGTTTGATATTTTAACAACATTTATATACAATATATGTTTTAATGTTTAAGCAAACACAATTTGTTTGCCACGTGTTAGTTGTGACTTAAAAAAAAAAGCGAAAAACCTGAGCCGGCTCGACGAAGCTCGAGCCGAGCCTCAAATTTGGGGTCAAGCTTTGGCTCGGCTTGAGCCAAAAAAAGCTCGACCCCAAAAAGCTCGAGCTTTGAAGTTCGACTCGGTTCGGCTCGTTGACATACCTACGACCACATGGGTCATTTTCAACCCAATTCCGATTTTAATTTTCTATTTTTATTATTTTAATTTAAGGGCGCGTTTGACTCAATTTTGGAAGCGTTTTTGGACCTTTTTAGGTCAAAATTTTGGGGGGGATTTATACCCCCACTTCTCTCTTAACAAACATCCCAATTTTTTTCTCCAAACCTTAGCCCCTCTTTTCCCTTCTCTTCTTCTTTGTTTTCTTTTGTTTTCTTTGTGTTTTGCTTTATTTATAATTTAGTTTGTAGTTTATTTTTGATTTCAAGTTGCTAGCACCTATTGGATCAAAGAAGTAAGAAGTCAAGTGGAAATACAAATCAAAGTTCAAAGAATTCTTGGAGCAAAAAATCAAGGGAAGTGTTGTATTTCATTTATCTTGTATTTTTATCTTTAATTTCTATACTTTGTTTCATAAACTTTATCTTTTGTGAAATATTTATATAATGGGCTAGTTGTTTTATATTGGGATAATTGATGTAGCTTAACTTAGTTTAAGTTTTTTTAATGTTTGTTTATTAATGTTGAGCTTATTTCATGTGTATTTGTTATTGAGATTATTCCACGTTTTTTATTGATCACCAAATATATGTTTTTTGAAGTGTATGATAATCGAGAGATATTGTGCATTTTAGACCAAATGACAAATGCTCTAGATTCTTGTTAAGGATATAGATATACATTAAACCATAGATGATCTATTGAGTTATTTTCACAAAGAGTTAATGCAATTGATTGAACTTTAATCGACATAGAAATATAGTAGGTTAAACCAATTGATTAGGGTTAATTTCAATCGTGAGAGGTAATTAGCTAAACTTGAAAAATCGGGTGTTACATTGTAAATGAGTAATTTATTAATTTACATGTGTTGAGAAATTACTTAAGTAAGAGTTAAGTGAAATCATGAATCCCAACTATTTTATCTTTCATTTTCCTTATTTTAATTTGGTTTAAAATTAATTTCTTTATTTTAGAATTATCAAAAATCCATCTTTTAATTGTGTGTTTCTTTTTATTGTTAGAGTTAAATTAATTAAAGTTGTGTAATTTAAAGTATAAACATTTCTCGTGGAATCGACAACCCTGTGAACACCTCAATTATAAACTCGAATTATCCATATATATGCTAAGTCACATGCGTGTACCAAAACATTTTTACTCCCATAACAAGTAGGTTGCAAGAGGCTATTGGTAGCATAACACTGCATTGAGAACCAAGCTGCAGACCGCTGCTGATAGCATTCTGCAGGGTACTCTCTAATAACTTCATACCATCACATACCCAACTTCCATACGTAGCAGAGGTAAAGGGAAATATAAATATCCATAATAACTGAAACTTCATTAACGCAACATAAGGGATTACACTGCACTTCTCCAAAAGAGTTTAGAAGTTTACATGCCCTGCCTTAAAAGATTTCAAAAGTTTACATTACTGGACTTTCCCCCAACATGATGAATTCCATTCCCTAATCATCAAGTTTCTATTCCATCCAAAATATGGCTTCTTGATGAGTGTGTGTGGCTCAAGGTTAAGTTACCTTAATTCTTATCAAAACGCCACAACCCTTACCCTTACATGTAGATATAAACTAGTAGGGTGATGGAATTCTTCACAAAAGTAAGTGCCCTAAAACCAATAATCTCTTAAGAGAGAACCATAATGGTTCTCAATGGCAGGAGGCTCCTAGCGTCATAGACATGAATAGTCTTGTAGTTTTTATCCCTTACGTACACTATTGGACTGGTGGGGAGCTCAGCTCATATTGTCCTCTTGGTTATGATATGATACTCATTCCCATCAATTGAGGTACTTCCCCAAGTGAGCACTGTCTCTACATACCGAGCGTCCATGTTCTACAAGATAGTCATAATACGACTGTAAGCTATGAGACTTAGTGAGTAAAGCTACAAATAAGTACATAAGCATATGAACATCATTCATATAAACATGGTTTAATGTAATTAAATGCACTTTACCTTAGCTTTGAGAGAACAATGAGATAGTTCACAAAGTTGTTCACAATCATTCCAAAATACCTTTTCAACATGAAGTCCACAACACATAATGAAGACTTATCATAAGCATATTTATCCACATCTTATCTCATAACCTCAAATGATAGGATGAACACATTTAACATGTACTTCTAGGATGCACTTATTTTCTAAATGCAAATTCTTGATTATTTGGGCCCCTACCCTAAGAGTAAGTATTCACAGAGCGCTCAATATAATTTCTGGTACCGTTGAGGTACAAGGTCACCTATCGCGTAACTTGTCATGACATAATACTGGAAAGATGTAAACATTTCATATCGTGATAGTTTGTTAAGCTTAAAGCTTACTATAAACTGTAAAACTTGTTGGAAGTATTAGAATCTAAACCTGATTCACTTCCGTGAACTTAATTATGGGAGAAATCCCTTGGGCATCTAGAATCCCAACTGTTGAATACTTAACTACTTAGGGTTCTGCTTTCTTAATTATGCACATGTTTAAATATTCTTTGTAGACTTAAGTGCATAATGCTGTATCACTATTGAATGCCATACATCCAAGATGTATAAAAAGGAACTGCATGTTTAACTTCTTTCTCGTAAAATGTATAATCTTATTCAATATAGTCCATGCAAGTATAGTTCCTTCAATTTAACATAATAAAAATAGTAGCAACTATGTGTGCCAAATAAATTCCCATATGCTCAAGAATAACTTGATCTTAAGCTTCATAAAACTGTAGTAACTCAAAGACTGCAGTGATTAAAATCTGAAATCAACTTTAAGTCATGTACATAGGCATGCAGTTGAACTAAGAAGCTTACAAATCATTATAGAAATTTGAAATGCATCACAGCATCCTTGAATGAGCATTGCTAGAATCTGAAAATACTTTACTATTAAAGGGACATTATTCAAGAATCTGAAACAACATTTAGATACACTTTCTAATGTTATACTCAATCCAAGTAAAACTGATGACTGCAGGAGGCTGTCAATAGCCTGATTCTATACTAAACAACTAACCCAAAATCTGAAATTCTAGTAAATTTATAGAGTCTAAGTTACTTCTTAAGTCATAAACTTATTGTACTTTAAATTTACAGGTCAGCATAACTATCCTTATTATTAGAAATCAACTTTTGAGACATGCATGTATGATCAAGTTAGGATCTTGAATTTAGGTTGATCAAATCTCAACTAAGCTTAAATTTCAGCCTTAAGGAAAAATCCAGATTCTTATTTCTAATAGATTCAACATAAAAAGTCATTTATAGTACTTAGATGTACAAAACCAAGAACATAGACTGTAGGTAGATCTTATTTCACCATTTATAAGATTTTTAAGCCCAAAGCTTTACATTTTCATATATTCTCATTATAATCATCAAACATCTTTGATAATATCTACAAGAAACTTGATCTAAATTTTGGTAGTTAGAAACTTATAAGAATGAGTATATATGAATTATATTGCTGCATAAACAGGTTTTTCATCAGATTGTTGCTCAGAATATGACAGATTTCAATTTTTCTTTAAAAAAGGAGACTATACTGTTCAGGAGGCTGTCAGTAGCATTCGGAAGTGAAGAACAAATGCTACTGATAGCATTCGTTTTACTAGAAACAGTGAAATTCCAAAATCTGCCATGGTTTTCTGGTTTAAAACTTGCTTTTCTTCTTAGGTTTAACAAGTGAGAGTGGTGAATTTTAATTAGAAACAAGAAATCATCATTCTTACTTATTAAATCATAAAATAGAGATGAAAAATATGAAATTTCTCTCCTTACCTTAAGCTTCCAGCAGAAAATCTGGTGAAAAATGCACTAAGTGTCCCTATTTATAGAATTGAAGTTAAGGACATGTTTGGTTTCTTTAGATTTCCAAGCTTTTAACTTATAAGTGTTTTTCGAATAATTTACAGTTATAAATCAGTTGAATATTTTTAAAATGCATTATGATAATTTCACTGTTTTAAACAAGAATAATAAGTCATGCCAAACAATCCCTTAAGGCCCACTAGTGGAGTTTGCCAAGTGTCTCCACTATGAGTATAATAATAATATATTCTAAATTTTTGTACTTCATCGAGCCCTTTTTGACTTAAAATTTGAGGGTCGAGATGACCTTTGAATTCAACAAACTTTATATCATCGGAAAGACCGCATTACAAACTTTTTAAAAACCACGCATGCAAAAGCATCTGCTTAATATGTAGCTCGTACGATCCTTGTAAACATGGCTGCTCGACCATCCTATTTACACTTAGAAAATTTTGTAGGGTTTTGACAAATTTCATATTGCAACTACCCTTCTTTGGCTCGATATTCCCGGCACATCCGGGCTCGGAATCACACATACAAAACATCGATTTAAACGTCACACTACGAACTACACGATGGTATAGCATGCAATGACTTCAAATCAATAATAAACTCGTACGACTACGACAAAGATTGCATGATGACGTGGTAAAATCGTAATTAACTAGTTTTCCAAAATTTCTCCAATTTACCATATTGGGGCATTTAAAGCTTCCTTGTTTCATCAAACTTTCATTCATGGAACTATAGTCCCCAACTTTTGTTAACACAATATAAAATAACTAATTGGGTATCCTTTTCAAAATTAACGATAATATTTCACCCAATAAAGACGTATTATTATTTCATATATATATATATATATATATATATCAAAGTAAAATACCGAAATTTCAGGGGCGTTACAAACCCGGACTCAAAAAGTTCACTTTATTACTTGTACGCGACCCTGCGCTTGCGGTACACACTATTTTAGCGAACAGACATGACTGGACTGGACTGGACTACTGTGTTGCTGCATTTTCCAAAATACAAAAGCTATAAAATGGGCAATGCTGGAACACTAAGTTGCTGCATTTTCCAATATACAAAAACAAAGTAATGTAGTGGATTGTACTACTGAGTCTATGCATTTCTTCTATCATTTTCTTCATTCTCCATCTCTTAAATTCTTCGACCATGGTTTGAAGCGGTGTAATTGCAAGTGTTGGCATGCTAAGTGAAGAACCAGCTGTTTCATCTTGTACATTAGTTGTCATAACTATACCAGGTGTTGGCATGAATTGGAACTCGGATAGTGGAGTTGGTGGTCGAATTTCATTGGCTGAACTGGTATTTTGTCTCCTAGGCGCCAACTTTACCCTTAACTTACATCAAGTTATGGGGTCCACATCACAAGCTAGCTAATCATAACATTCGCAAATTTTTGAAATAAGTATAATCATTCTAAGTAAGGGTAATGCTTGAAAACTGAAACAAATACGTACCTCTTGTGGTACTTCTTGTTGTGCCCCATTGCTCCACGGACACTACAAATCATACACATTCCTCTCTTCTTCATTTTTTCCTTTGAGCCTGAACGAGAGATGAAATCTTCTTCCAGTTGTCTCCATCTCTTCTGTTTTCTCCCTCTTTTGGGTTGAGACCAACCCGGTGGTTTAATTGGGGGAGCATCGACCAAATTCCATAATTTCATCCCGTTAATGGGATTGACAATGTTTTCGTAGCAACTAAGGTACGTCTGCACTTTATAGCACTCATGCACATACCTCCAAGGCTCGACCCTTCTATCCAGCATAACAACAATAGCACGAGAACATGAAATCCCTGTCAAATCCCATTTTCTGCAAGCACAAGTCCCGTTCTACATGTTAGCAACGTATTCTCCGTTAGAAGACTTTACAAAGACTGTGGGCCCCCTGACAAATCCACCTTAAACCCCGCAGCTATTTCAATAATTTTCATCAATTTCTGTTGTACTTTAAGAGACAACGGGCATGTGGTTGTTCTCATCTTGTCCCTTCTTGCTCGTATCCTCCTCATGAAGCTTATGTGCATATCGATTAACATGGTAAAGATGGACTTCTCCTTATCCTCTAACGACACCTTGTTGAATACTTCACAAAGGTTGTTCACAACTATGTCACTCTTCACTTTAGTAAAAAAGTGAGCCTTACTCCACTCACTCGGATGTCGTTTCATTAACCAACCGTGTGCTTCCTTGCTCTCTTTTTCTATTTCATCCATCCGCTGTTTACAGTAAGGCATTGTTGTCGACTTTGTAGTCCTTCATAAGTAGTCTTTCAAATCCAAACTTATAAAACCAGCACTATAGAAATTAGTGTACATGTGCCTAACATAATATCGATGTTCTACCTTAGGATACAAGTCATCTATTACATTTTGTAAACCTTTTTGTTTGTTAGTAGTAAAAGTCCACTGATTATTATTCAATATCTTCAAATCTTCACCCAAATGTTGTACAAACCACCTCCAAGTACTAGAATTTTCTCTCTCAACTATAGCATATGCTACTGGATAAATACAGTCGTTGGCATCTAAGGCCACGACCACGAGCATTTGACCTCCAAATGTACCTTTCAAAAAACACCCATCTAATCCTATAAGCTGTCTACAGCCAGCTAGGAACCCCCTCTTGCAAGCTTCTAAACAAACGTATATTCCTTGAAACTTTTCATCATGCATGGAAATTATGCATGTAGAACCTAGATTAGTTCTAAGATTTTCAGCCGCAAAAGACCTAAGCAAACTAAATTGATGCTCAAACCCTCTATTAATATCTTAGCATATCTTCTAGCCCTCTAAGCAGTAACGTCACTAATATTCAGCTTGACATCATCGTTTAGAGCCTTCTTCATCAAACTAGTCTTCCAATTCGGTTCAACTTTAAAAGTCTCCAATTACCTCTCAGCTATATACTTAGCAGTACAATGTCTATTTCTCCTGTCCCTTATGCAAGTATGCTCTGAATTCTTAGACTTTATTTGGACGCAGCCCTTCGCCTTGTTCAATGATGCCCAAATTCTAAAGTTACAGCCTAGCTCCTTGCATCTAGCCCGTGCCCTCAACATCGTTGGGGTCTAAACTTAAAATTGCACCTAACTGCGATCCCATGATTCCTAATAGCTTGCCTAAACTCCTCAATTGTCTTGAACTCTTTCCCAACCTCTAACCGCGGGTTGTAAATTTCTTTCTCGACATCGTAAATTGGAAAATGATAATTATTTTTCTCATTAGAAGAATAATCAGTCAATAATTCCTCTTCGCTTGGACAATAACCATCATCTGACCCTAAATCCTCTATACTTGTACCCTCAAATTTGACTGCAGGGTCTGCATTTAATCCTACTTCAACACGTTCAGGTGCATTCGTGTCATACAAAAAACCATCATCGTCGACCTCATTATTTGAATCACTCAAGTTGCAATGAAGAGGTATAATTTCCTCTTCATTAAAGGTCATATCTGCATTAGAAACAATAGGATTAGATTTTATCAAACACAACTCAAGCATAAAAATTTAACAATGAATGAATAATTTCAGTTTAAATATCCAACATAAGGGTAGAATATTCAAACATCAGGCAGAGGAAATTTTATGCGTGTGAATTTATGTGGGCAGAATCATTGAATACATTTTTGAGTTCAAAATTTGAGATTTTCAAAAAGGCTATAAAAAACAGTAAGAAACATCAAATTTACCTCCAGGGGGGCCTTCATCATCTGCCTCCAATGACGCTTCTTCCACAATTAGGTTATCTTCCATTTCTAGGCCACCTGTTTGAAAATCTTCACGATATTGCTCCTCTAATGTTCACGGATTTGGCTGATTTCGGGGAAGATTTTGGGGTTCTTCATGGGCTGATAGATCGCTACTTCAATTTGGATGGTGAAAGTTGTATATTAGAAGGTATAATTTTAAGCGATTCCACCAGTTGGGTTGTGTTTGTGCGATTTTTGTTCCCAGCTGGCAATTTTAATATCGATTAATTGACATGTTAGATTTTTCGTCTGCCAACTGGGCCGTTCGTTAAGATAAATGGATGGAAATGAGATGGGTGATGGATGAGAAATGGTTGAAGAAAGTTGGATGAGCAACGGATAATTTTCTCAAGTTGAGTAATCAAGTAGTAATATTGGGGTAAAGTTGAATCATTATTCATTAAATTTACTCCTCAAAATTTATCCTTCTTCTGTACATAATTTTTTTGCCCCAATGAAGACGAGAAGTACGATTTTATTCACCCCATTTGATATAACCCTCCAATAAGACAAATAAAATGCATATTTGGGAGCAAATAATGGGACCCACCATTTGAAAAAAAAGGAGGAAATTCCAGTGGTTTATGTTGTGGAATTCGTTTCAAGCATTTTTTTTTTCCGATAGATTTATTTAGTTTTTTTTTTTTGGCACATTGTTTTAAATTGTGAAGTAGTTTTTTTTTTTTTTAATCACGTAAAATTGTTTTAAATTATTTTGATTGTTAATTTTAATGTTAAGCTGACGTGATTGAAAAAATTGACAATATCGAGTGCTCCGTCTATATCTTGACGTTTTGTCTAACATGATAATTTAACTATGATAAATAGTAAATACTTATTTTTCAACCGTTTAATAAATACTTATTATGCATAAAAATAAGAGAAAATAGGATCCATGTAACCACGTTCCTTTTTTTTTTTTAAATACCATGTTCCTTTATTTAAATTGCAATAGTTTTGTTTTTAAATTTTTGGACACATTTTATTATTAAATAAATTAATATTAGACAATTTTACTTTATGCACGTGTTCATTAACTTACTTTTTTAGATTATAAACCAAATTATAATATACACAATTTTTTAAACATCTTTTTAACCATACATATTTTATCTCTTCAATTTTCAATCACTACTTTTTATCTCAAAATCATAAATAAACCAGTTTATAATTCAAACAATGTTACCAAACAGAGGATAATAAAAAATTAGAAACAACCTAGAAATTTTTTAAAAATTTTTCAAGACAATTTTATTTTATAATAAAAAATTAGAAACAACCTTAGAAATTAAAAAAAAAAAAATGTATCCAAAAATTTTAAAACAAAACTGCTGCAATTTAAATAAAGGAACATGCTATTTTAAAAAAAAAGGAACGTGGTTACATGGGTGCTATTTTCTCTAATTTTTATGCATAATAAGTATTTATTAAACGGTTGAAAAATAAGTATTTACTATTTATCATAGTTAAATTATCACGTCAGACAAAATATCAATATGTAGATGGAGCACTCGATATTATCAATTTTTTTCAATCACGTCAGCTTAACATTAAAATTAACAATCAAAATAATTTCGAACAATTTTACGTGGCAATAATTTTTTTTTTTTAAAACAACTTCACAATTTAAAACAGTGTGCCAAAAAAACCTAAATAAATCTATCGGGAAAAAAAAATAAAAATGGTTGAAACGAATGCCACCACATAAACCACTGGAATTCCCTCCTTTTTTTTTTCCCCTTCAAATGATGGGTCCATTGTTTGCTCCCAAATATCCCCTTAAACAAAATTGTACATTTGTACTCGAGGACGAGTGCCCTTCTCCCGTTCCAGTGCATAAATATATCTTGCCACACAATCAATTGGCGCACGTAGATACTATGGCAGCGGCGGGGACTTCCCAGAGGGCTCGGCGGGAAATGGAGGAGGAAGACGCGAAGTTGGTGTTCGAGACATCAAAAGGGGTGGAGCCAATAATGAGTTTCGACGAGATGGGCATCAAGGACGACCTACTTAGAGGAATTTATAACTATGGCTTCGAAAAACCATCTGCCATCCAGCAGCGGGCCGTCCTCCCCATTATCTCCGGCCGCGATGTAATTGCTCAGGCTCAGTCGGGTACCGGTAAAACTTCCATGATTGCGCTTGCCGTATGTCAGATTGCTGACACCAAGTCCTCTGAGTAAGGATTTGCTATAATTATGAATTTAATTCAAGGAGACGTGTATTGTGCTTTTGTATACCTATCTCTTATTTCGTGCTCTGTGAATCTCGTGCAGATGTAGGAATTGAAAATTGCACGTATCGTTATAAACTAATTGCATTTATGTTTGTAATAGAGTCTATATCGAGAGAGTTGAAAACCTATATGGGCGACTCTTAATTTATACTTCTTAGCAAGTGAGATTATTTGCTTTTGGTTTAGGGGTTGATATCAGGATTATTTGGGGTTAATGTAACATCCCTTGTATTGGACTATGCTACAATCACCTCGAGGCTTACAAGTGGGCTCCACCCCCTCCATGTGAGGGGGCGGTCACCTCCGGGGTAAGCCCCGAGGTGCTTTTAGCATTATTCTTTCTCTACTTTTCGGCATCTGGTATCTCTCTGATGACCTAAATTCGTCTGCGACGACAAAATTTATGTGAAATTATTTTTTAAGGTCCGTTTAGAACTTTAAATAATGCTGAGAAATTCATTTTTTGCCTTGTTATAAGATTTTGTGATTTTGGATCCCGCAAATTGATAACGAATTTTATACCCTTTCCTGCTCCATGTGCCTGGGTTGGGGATAATGGAGCATAGAATCCTTATTTAGTAAGTAAACGGGGCTTGTCTAGTTTCGGTATAGTAAATTGGTCTTGTTTGTTCGTGTCTGCACTCTTAAATTTACCTAAATTCAGTAGAATGAGAACTATGGTATAGCAACTTTTGCTATGAATGTTTTTATTAATCTTTGGGTCAATCATTTTGTATAGATAAGAAGCAAAGCAACTGAAGTACTTGGACTTATGCCCTTTCTCTCTCTCTCTCTCTCAAATTGAAATCAGGGTCCAAGCCTTGATATTGTCACCTACAAGGGAGCTTGCTGCTCAGACAGAGAAAGTAATATTGGCCATTGGTGAATATATGAACATTCAGGCCCATGCATGCATTGGAGGAAAAAGTGTGGGGGAGGATATTAGGAAATTGGAGCATGGAGTTCATGTGGTGTCAGGGACCCCAGGCAGAGTTTGTGATATGATCACGAGGAGAACTCTAAGAACTGGATCCATCAAATTATTAATTCTTGTGAGTTTATGGTTGTTTTAAGCCATACAATCATTGTACTATTTTTGTATTTTATGTACTTATTTTCATCGTGAGGTTCATTGGCTCAATATTTAAGGCCACTAAGCCTCCATTTATTAAGAATTTGTAAATGATTCAATTTATAAATAGATAGAAATGATTAGTGGATAAGTGGACTCTTATGGGTCTATAGGAATGTGTGCTTGAAAAAAGTTTTGACCATTTAAAATGTTTTTTCTAAATTAGCCACACGAAGGCTTCTTAAGTCACATTCTTGATTTATTCAAGTGCATATTATTCTTTTCGAAATTTTTTAGGATGAATCTGATGAAATGTTGAGCCGTGGATTCAAGGATCGGATCTATGATGTTTACAGATATCTTCCACTAGAGCTTCAGGTGATCCCCATAGTTATCTGCAAGATGACATGCTCATTTTTTCCCCCTAATCCCTCCATCTATGTATTTTTTTTTTCCTTCTGGATTGAATGGATAAGCAAAGTTTGTGTTTAGCATATCGTTACTCTCATCTCACCAAATTCAGTGACTCCTGAGCATAGAATATGATTTCTAATTGGCATACAAGTTGAACTTGAAATAAAATTTACATGCAGGTTGACTTGGGCATCGATGTCACATTAAAGTCAAGCGACGTTGACATGTGATTCTTTCAAAACTTAGGATATGAGGAACATCGAAATGGATAAATATTAATAATAAGCACTTGTATATATCTATACATGTGTGGAGCAAGTCCCTGCTTTTGTTTCCAGTTCATGCATTTATGAGATTAACATTTATTTTTATAAACATTATAGAACTTATATTTGCTACTTTCATATAACTAGAGCATAAGATTAATTTTTTTATCTTCTGTGTTGCTGTCCATCATCACGTGTAGAGTTTTCATTTGGAGTTTCTTGCTCCTTTTTTTTATTTTTTTCCTTCATTTGCTTAAATGTAGGATAGAAGAGAAGGAAGAGAGGGAGAAGCCAAAATTAGTGTTTGGAGGTTGGATTTTTTTGTTGTTGGTGGTGGTTGGATAGTGGTGGTTGTTAACCAACGATGGATGAAGAGATGGAGAGGAGAGGCTTTAGATTTTTTTGCTGTTGGTGGTTAGATGGTGGTGTCCGGAAACCAACAGCAGAGGAGGGAGAGATTAAGAGAGGCTGCTGAGAAAAGATTAGTGTTTAGTTCAAATTTGGGTTTCTTGGGTTATTGGACCAGTGATTGGCTCAAATATAAAGATCCAATGTTAGGAAGTGTTGGAATGTTTCTTTTGGCCTAGTACTGCAACTTACGGATTTGGGCTCTAGATTACTTGATGCAGATCATCCAATATACTTTTCACTTGATTGCGATGTGTTGAGAGCATTGCCAACTCAACAGGAGATATGAGCTAAAAGTTATCAATCGGACGAACTTAATCTCTATCAAAACTTTACTAGTTGCTTATATTTACTCTTCTCCTATAGAGTGGATGTTGAAGAATAAATCTTGATAGTGGAGGAAGAATGTGCTAATCCATCCCTCATGTTGGATTCTGCTGAAATTTTTATTGAATTATCATCAACAATTGAGTTTAGTGCTCCACCAACCAAAAGTTCATTGTATGGTCTTACAATGTGTACTTTAAACTTGGTAGGTTCCAATAAATGGCACACAAGACAATCCACACGTTTTAGGTTTTCATTCTTTCAATAGCCACTCAACCAACATTTATAGCTTAAGATTTTGCACAGTACTCTATTAAGTATTACCCATTGGCTTGGACTCTTCACATTCAAAGAAATTTTTACATCTTCCCCGCTAACGAACTCCTCATTGTTCTTTATGGAACTTGTATGAATATGAAGTTTATATGGTATAACAACGCTACTTTTGATCATGGTACTTATAAAACATGAGTTAGATCCGAATTTTGCTTGAATATCTTTCGTTAACTTTTTTGCAGTTTCACCACTTCTTTTGAGTGGACAAATGATCATTGCTAATGTTAGTAGGAATGGCAATGGTTCGGGTTCGGGGCCGCCCCGCCAAATGACCCGATTTATTTATTTTTTTGGTAATAAAATTTTAGGTAAAAAACTTAGGAGTCGAACTAGTTAGAATTTTTAAGTTTGAACTTTAAACATAATATATATATTTGAAGGGAAAAAAAATCAATAAACAACATAATGATATAGTGGTTATGTATTTTCATACCCTTAAATTCCACCAAGGTTCAATTCCTCTAGACCTCATTAAATTTATTTTTAGTTTCTCATTCCCAAAAAAAAAAAATTTCTCGGGTCGCGGGTCGGGGCGGGTCCGCCCCGAACCTGCCCTGAAATGTTGTTCGGGGTGGAAAACCCGCCTCGAACCCGCCCCGCGGATCCAACGGGGCGGGTAATCTTCGGGGCAGGTTGTTTCGGGTCCTCCGGATTTCGGGTCGTTCGAGTTTTTTTGCCATCCCTAAATGTTAGGAGCACTGACAACAGCCTTAACAGAGACCTTAAACATTGATCTCTTTGCCTCTTTCAAATACACAACCTCAGCAACGGAAGATAATTGAATGTTCACCTCAAAAGTTAGAATCTCTCTTCTTGTGATTTTTCCGGAAAGCTAGCGAAAGATATTCAAGTAAATTTTGGATCCAACTCGTACTTTATAAGCATCATAATCATAATAGCAGTTGTGTACTAGATAAATTTTATATTTTTCTATGTTTTATAAAGAATAACAATGAGTTTGTTGGCTGGAAAGATGTATAAATTTATTTGGAGGTGAAGTCGGGACTATGAGTAACAGAGTACTGTGCAAAATCTAAAATAATAATTGTTAGTTGGGTGGCTATTGTAAATAATGAAAACCTAAAACATGGGGATTGTCCCATGCTCCATTAATTCGAACAACCAAGTTTAATGTATTCATTGTAAGAATAGACAAGAAAAATCTTGTTGGTCAATATGAGTGTTGAATTATTCAACATCCACTTTGAAGGAGAAATATAAGCAATTAGTAAAGTCGACAGAGATGTAGCTCCCATATTAACAACTTTGAGCTCATGTCTCATGCTAAGCTACTCAATGCTTTCGTTACGTATCGCAATATAAGATAAAAAGTATAGATGATGCTCTTCTATAATCAAGTAATCTTGAGCCCACATTTTATAAGTTATATAGCATCAAGGCCAAAGAAACATTTGAACATTTACAAACATGAGATTCTTACATTTGCACATGATGATGGACAATAGTAGAGAAGCAGAGAAGAACTGACTGGTCGCGCATAGTTACGCATACTAGATCTGGATGGAAGTCTCACAGATTGTGTCATAAAGAACAATAGAACAGAATAATAGCCATACATGGGTCGAAACCATGATACGAAGCTCGTAAAAATTTGTCAACCGGAAGGCTCGCCAGAGATATCGGCATGGAGGGATCTTGCCGTTGTTTGGGGAAGGTGGCAAAGTCGTCGAAAATAGAAATCACTTGGATGGTTAGGGTTTCAGATTTGGGGTTTTAGCATTTGATTTTTGGATTTTTACGGATTACAGGATTAAGGTTTTTCATATTTGGGTTCCTAAACTAGAACCCTAATTAGATAGAAAAAGAACAAAATTGTCTGGACGAGCAGAAAAGGCCACTCTCCAGGAAACGAACTTGACCGGAATTTATCTCTGATACCAAGTAGAAATGTAAAACCAAATATTCTTGTATTTCTAACTATTGAAAATGATTACAATGAAGGGTTTAAATATGGAAACAATTTTCCTACTAGCACCTATCTATTCTAAACTACTACTTTGATCCATACAATGTATTAATTTGTAAATTTTAACTTTTATACTTGACAAATGGCGCCAAAATGTAAGTTTCAAAGTGTTAAATAAAAATTTCATCTGAGGCCAGTCTTAAAGCACAAGTCAAATTGCTTTTTATGACAACGCATAGTATACCAATTGGTTTGGTTGAATCCTAAGATGCAGTTGATTTTTGAATTTTGGTTCAAATTCAAATAAGTTTTCCCAAGTAATTTGAATCAGTAACGTCTTGATAATTATAGCAATGAGCATAGTAATCTGTGATTTAGTGTATCTTATCTAGTTGGCATTCCTCTATGGTGGATTTTTGCAAATTTGACTTGTATTGTGCTGTTTCTCCCTGCAGACTATTTATGGTGCATATTATGATTCAGGTTGTCTTGATTTCTGCCACTCTTCCTAATGAGATCCTAGAGATTACAAGCAAATTCATGACAGATCCTGTACGTATCCTTGTGAAACGTGATGAATTGACCCTAGAGGTGAGCCTTTTTCCACAACTAAATATTATGCGAGGTCTGAGTTTCAGCCCATTGAAATTTTAACTGACAAATCATACTTTCCAACAAACGTCAGAAGCAAGAAATCAGTTTTCTTCATCTCTCGGAACTTGGAGTTGTGATTTTGCTTCATCGGACCCAAAATATCACTTTTTAGCTAATGTGACATCCAATCTCCTTTTTTTTTTTTTTTTTTTTTTTGTAAGTAAAAAAATTCTTTGTGGCAGTAGAAAGAGAAGAATGGAAGTTTGATACTTTATGTGATCTGTATGATACTCTTACCATCACTCAGGCTGTAATCTTTTGCAACACAAATCGAAAGGTAGAAACTTGTATCTTTTTACTTTTTAAGCAATTAATGGTGGTTTCTTCAATATGGAAGACACATGTCCCATGGTGAGAATACATATTGAAACCTTGAAACCATCTTCTTAGCAGCACATTTTTACACCATCAGTAATTCGTCATCCTTTATATCTCTTCCTACCTTTCTCTCTGTGGTGATGATCTTTAATTTGATTTTATTATATGCACTCGAGAATTAAATAGTTGAATACCTTTATGCAAGTCAAAAAGGAATATCCTTTGCATTGGAACTTGGAAGTACTAATATTCAACATTAAGTATATTCTTAATATTGCTCATTAGTCATTACAATTCTGAACTCTAAAGAGTATTGAGTCACTTTATGATCTTTTCACATGTTACACAGAGTTGGGCACAGTTCCTAGTGTTTTAGCCTCCGCTTGGTAAAAGTCTTTTTGTTCATAAATAAAGAATGTGACGTTTTCGAGGTAAAATATATGGTTGAAAATTAATTTAGGGAAATGTGCGTGGTTAAAAAGTGATTTGGAGAAATGTGTTAATTACAAATTTGTTTCTAAACAAGTTACCAAATGGATGAGGATGGGTATGAACAAAACGATATATATGTTAATTGTATTGTTTTGTAATGAAGTTAAAGATTTTGGTTACTTGAAAATAATTACATATGGATCACTAAAAGTTGAGGTGGGGGCACATCTGTACAAAAAAACATTTTAATATATCTGTATCTGACCATATGATGTTTGATTCCTTGGTTGAAAGTTAGTTTTATTTTTCCAATATCCGCCTGCAAAATAATCCTCATATTAGTATTCATTACTTGCATAATTTCTGTATTGCATCTAAATTCTTTGATTCGAAAAATAACAACAATTGTTGTTATTTGAGTAAGAAAAGGACAGATATTGCTTTTGTAAAAGCAAAATGAAATGAGAGCAACGTAGTAGTTTTTGCAAAAGAGAACTAAGTTTTTTTTTTTTTAATCTTTATCAGAAACATTACTATTTAAAGCTAATTAATAACAACCACCTAGAATCATGGTCCTAAGATTATGCCATGATCACAACAGAAAATAACAAACAACAAAAAAATAAGAAGTTTGAAACATTCAACTAAGCATTATCAGCAGTCCTAAACACTCTTCTAACAAGTCCCATTGTGTTTGACATATAGTGAGATGATAAGAATGTCGGCTCCATTGTGTTTGACATATAATGTTATTCAGATAAGCTTTTAGAAATCCCAGGTTCTGCAACTGTTCATCAATCCTACTGTACCAAGCTCTTGGAGCTTGCTTCAAACTGTAAAGTGCCTTTTTAAGAAGATAAACCTTGTCTTCTTCTCCTTCCTTTACATAGCCTTCCGGTTGGTCGGCATAAATCTCATCCTGCAAAAAACCATTCAAGAACGCTGACTTGACATCCAATTGGTACACCTTCCAATTCTTTTGTGCTGCAAACAGCGAGTAAGAGTCTGATGATGTCGAGTCTAGCTACTGGTGAGAAGGTATCAGCGTCGTCCACGCCAGGTATTTGAGCATATCCTTTGACCACTAGCCTAGCTTTATACTTGTTGATTGAGCCATTAGCATTAAGCTTGGTTCTATACACCCACTTGACTCCAATTACCTTTCTATTAACCAACTCCCACGCTTTATTCTTTTCAATCATGAACAACTCCTCCTTCATTGCAGTAATCCAATTCTGATCGGTCTTGGCTTCTTCATAATTTGTAGGTTCACACACAGCAACATTGCATCTTTGGTAAACATCATAAAGTGTTCTTGTGCCCCTGACATGTCTGTTATCCACCATTTCATTCTCCCAATCTTCAATGCTTTCATCAGCTGTGTCCAAAACAGGTAGCTTGAGTTTTGATTCTTTTGAGGTTGAATTTATCTTCTTTGCATCATCCCAGTTCCATTCTTCATCTTCCATAAAGTGCACATTCCTGCTTATAATAATTTTTCAGTTTGTGGCTGGAAGACTTTATAAACTTTTGCAACCGAGCAATAGCCAATAAAGATGCCTGGAAGTGCTCTTTTTTCAAGTTTGTCTCTCCTAGTGTGTGGAACATGGGTGAAGCACAAACACCCAAATATTTTAAGGAAATTCAGAGATGGTTTATAACCATACCAAACCTTAGAGGGTGTTTTATCCCTCACTGCACTTGTCGGAAGCCTATTTCGCAAGAAGACAGCAGTATTTGTGGCTTCAGCCCAAAATTGCTTTGACAAGTTCTTCTCATGTAGCATACATTGTGTCATCTCCAATATAAATATGTTCCGTCTCTCACTAACTCCATTTTGGTGTGAGTGTATGGAGTGGTTAATTGATGTTGGATACCAGTCTCCTCGCAAAAACGGTTGAATGCTTCGGAGGTGTACTCCTTGCCATTTTCTGATCTAAGAATCTGAATTCTACATCCAGTTTCATTTTCAATTATAACTTTAAAGTTCCAGAAGGCTTGAGCTACCTCTGACCTGTGCTTTAAAAAGAAAATCCAACACATACGGGTGAAATCATCAATGAATGCAACATAACAAAGACTACCATTCAGAGAAGGCGTTCTTTGTGGGCCTGCAATGTCAGTATGAATTAATTGCAGCTTCCTTGTTGCTCTCCATGATGCCTTGGGAAATGGTCTCCTGCTTTGCTTCCCAAATTGACATGCTTTTCAGTTTGGAATTTGATCATCAAGTTCTGGAAAGTCATTTGCCATCTCTTTGGATTTCATCTGCAGCAGCCCCTGATGATGATAGTGCCCGATTCTCTTGTGCCATAACTCAATGATATTTTCTTTGACTGGGAAATCAGTTTCAGTGATATTTTCTTTGACTGGGAAATCAGTTTGCTCCTCCTCCAATAGATTTAGAGCAAAGCTTTTCCCTTTCATTTTTACTTTGAAAATATCTTTTCCATCTGCATCTTTAATCAAGCAACTTTTGTCTTCGAATACAACTTTATTGCCTTTTTCAATTAATTGTCCAACACTTAAACAAATTTTGATCAATTTCAGGGACATACAACACATCAGAAATGAACTTTGTACCTGAACAGGTGGTGATTGCAACCGTTCCTTTTCCTTTCACAGCTATGTACTTGCCATTTCCAACTCGAACCTTTGATGAGTTTGTCTTGCCTAGTTCCCTGAATAAATCCTTGTTATATGCCATGTGGTTAGTACAACCATTGTCAATAAGCCAACTCTCACTTGATTCGATGCTAGAGAAACATGCAGCGACAAACAAATGATCTTCAACCTCTTGATCAGCAATCTTTGCCTCTTCATATCTTTCAGGTACTGTAACAAGTATTTTTTCTACAATTCTTAAGTCAGTAAATTCCGATCCAAGAAGCCTCACTTTGTTTGCAATACTATGAAGTCTGTCAGAGTAATCTTTGATTGTCTCGGAATCCTTCATTCTTTGAAGTTCAAATTCCCTGATCAAGTTCAGGACTTGCATACCTTTAATCCTTTCATCTCTTTCATATTCGTTCTTGAGATAATCTCATATCTCTTTTGCTGACTTCAACAACATGATGCGAGTGAAGATGGTGGATGAGACTGCAGTAAACAAACAGGCCTTTGCCTTTGATTTCTTTGTCTTCTTTTCTTTATGCCCTTTTACCTGTTCCCTAGTGGGATTGTGCAGGAATTTCATAGTCTTCTTCCACTGCTTCTCAAAGATCTAAAGCTTCCAAGTATGTCTCCATACGTACTGCCCAAAGCTAGTAGTTGTTTCCATCGAACGCCGTCAGAACAATTGTGGAGAAATTGACTTCGGCTTCCATGACTTGTCAAATTCAAACACAGATCCCTTAAGAAGAGAGCTCTGATACCAGATGTTGTTATTTGAGTAAGAAAATGACAGATATTGTTTTTGTAAAAGCAAAATGAAATGAGAGCAACGTAGTAGTTTTTGCAAAAGAGAACTCATTTTTTTTTTTTTTATCAGAAAAATTACTATTTAAAGCTAATTAATAACAACCTACTAGAATCATGGTCCTAAGATTATGTCATGATCACCACAGAGAATAACAAACAGCAAAAAAAATAGGAAGTTTCAAACATTCAACTAAGCATTATCAACAGTCCTAAACACTCTTCTAACAACAATCAATATATGTTTTGTTTGAGAACCATTATAATTAGATTTTTTGGAGAAAAATTATTTTAGAGCTATGATGCACTGACACGGACACGTGTATCCGATACGTGTCGGATATGTCGACACGCAAATTTTAAAAAAAGTACCGACACAACACGTTATCGATAGGTTAATTAAAATCTTTCAAATTCTTTATTTATATAGAAAAAAGGTATAAATTTAGCTTTATACTTGCAATTAATTTTTCTTGTTCAAATCTTTTAACTTTGAGTGCATATTTTTTATTTTCTTTTATAAAGAAAGAAGAATGATTATAGAAGAGTGTCGCATTCGACATGTGTCGGATATGGACACGCTACACTAAATGAAGTTTTCGTGCAACATAGTTTTGGAGTAGTGATTTTTATAAGAATGTTTAGTTAAAAATTAAAAGAGAAAATGCATTGGAGAATATGTGGTTGAAAGTAAGATAGAGAATAATGTATTAAATTATAATGAGACTCAAACATGGGCTATATGATGATTACTATCATTAAATTAAAGAGAGTGTGGTGTGCACTTGTAGTTTTACTTGTGTAGACTGCAAACAAGTTTTGGTTTCTCAATTCTCATGTCAAAAAATATTATTGGAAATAAAATTAATCAACTACAACTTTATGTAATACCAACTCTTCTAATGGGGGAAAAAATTGATAAATGGAAATTAAAAAAAATAAGTATTAAGATGCAATCATTCAATAATGAAAATGGCGTAAATGTTGATGTCATGGTTCTTCAGTAATTATGTAGGCTGTGTTTGATAGTGATGGTGAAATTTAAGTGGAAATAAAATTAATTCCAGGGAATTGAATTCTTGAGAATTTTAAGTTTAATGTATTTGATTGGTTTAATTTTTTAGGTGGAAAAAGTTAGGGATTTTTCAAATTTTATTGTTTGATTGACATTATTTTCCATGGAAAATAAAACAAAATTTAGCTATTCTAATAAATTATTTTTATTTATTTTTTATTTTTTCACACATTTGTACTTGATAATAATGTTAATTTTTGGAAAAATTTAAATCAATCAACAATAATAAAAATGATCAAACGTGACGAAAATAAACTTCCTATCCCCCCTAGAAAACGTATTCCTCCAAATCAAGGAACATACCGGATTTCTAGAGAAGTTGCAAAACGAATTTCATGGAAAACTTAGGTAATCAAAAAGTGCAAAAGTTGGAAAATCACCTGGGAAATGCATTTTCCATGGTTATCAAACAGACCATTTTTTCCTTTGAATTTTACGTTGTATCTCTTTACGTGTGACAGGTGGATTGGCTAACAACAAAAATGCGTGAGAATAACTTTACTGCCTCGTCCATGCATGGAGATATGCCACAGAAAGAACGGGATGCAATTATGGCAAAGTTCAGGTCTGGTCAGACTCGGGTTCTTATCACCACTGATGTTTGGGCTAGGGGGCTGGATGTTCAACAAGTAAACTCTACCTCCATGCTTCCTCTCATATTTCTTTCATTTCAAGAGGGACAAACTCTAGTTTTCCTACAGATCTTTTTTTTTTTTTTTTAATAAAAAAAATAAAATAATCGATGCTTGTATGTTCTAGGAATCTAGTTAACAAAAGAGAAGGATCATTATTTACCCATGCAATATGTTAGTTGTTAGATAAGGCCTTGTGGCAATTAATATATATATATATATATATATATATATATATATATATATATATATATATATATATATATATATATATACACATTGAATGCTTTTGAATATAATCTCGAAACTGAATAAAGAATTGCATAAAAAGAGTGCAAGTATTTATATGTAATTTGTTAAACCTTTGCATTAAACGAGTCCATAATATATGCTGAAAATGAAATATAAGCTCATAAAAGGAATGTAAATAAGTACTGTATTATTTATTTTATTGATAATCTGTGAAGTTTCACGTGAAGTCATTAAGGCTAAAAAGAGAGGTAGTGAGTAGTTTTAGAATTTTTCTTATTGACAGTGGGAAAGACCCATGGTTCATATTTTGCTATGCACTTCTACTATATTGTAGAACTATTGGATTTAGTGTTTGTCTGTGTTTCATTATAAGCTCCTCATAATTTGATGTTCAAAATCAAACTTTAGTTTTAATCACACATTTATTACCATCGTATGCACCACTCATCACTTGATAATATCAGCAACTTATAGTGAAACCCCAACAAGCAGTAAATTGGAATCATGTTTGACCATTGATTTTAGTATCACTTTGCACGGTATATCTGATTCTGTGTTAATTTTTCTGGGAACTTCTTGTCATCATACCTGACCGGGTACAAGCTAATATGAGTGCATATAATGCATACATAGAAGTTATCACAATGCATTTAAATCTCCTCTCTAATACTTGATATTTCAAAGGATATATTTGAAAGAGATCTTAAGATTGGTTATTAGATATATATGTTGGAATGTGAAAGGATTTGATTCTTTGGAAGTTTTATTGAATAATAGAAAACATTAACTTGTTTATTAATGAACTGGGGATGAATCTAGTTGAGTTAAAATGAACAAATTCATATGGCTATGAAGTATAGATCATGCCCAAGTAATGCCCCTGGAGACGTTTTATATTTTGCCAAAGAATAGTGCAACGATGGAACTTTCTTTTACTTGTACTGTTTTTCTAGTCTATGTTGTGGTAGATGTTTAGGGGGTCTTATATGCGAGAGATGATAAATCCACGACCACTATCATAAAAAATGAAATAAGTTAGTTTCTGTTTCATGGAGGAGTGCTTTGTAATGTTATATCTCATGGTCCCATATTGCAATATGCAGTCTGTTCGCTTTTTGTTTGTCCACCCATATTTTTTTATACTTTCTTGTAGGAAAAATTCGGGCACAAGAGTCATAAATTGTGTTTAGAATTCTGAAACATTTACATCTTCATTACATAGGACATTGTCATTTTCTCTTCAATGTGGTAGCATACGGATTGAATCCTCTTTTTCTTCCTAAGTTTTACGTGCAAAGTTGTGTCCTTATGATGTACAATGTATATTATAGATAAAATGGTTGTACGCTGAGTTGTATGATGGAGTGTAATCCTTCATTTTTCATTCTCTTAGGTTTCCCTGGTGATCAATTATGACCTCCCTGACAGTCGGGAGCTTTACATTCATCGCATTGGGCGATCTGGCCGTTTTGGAAGAAAGGTACATGCACTATTCTTTAAGAAATCAGCTTGATTCTCTATATATTCATTTTTCAAGTCGATATTCAGATGTTTCCTTATTGTTGTTCACTTGGCATAAAAGTTTAAGAGCAGTAATTTTCTTTCTTTTCTGTCAATAATTTTGGATTCGCATTTTTTTGAAATCTTAATGCTATAATTTTTGGTAATGACATTCTTGAAATGGACATAATTTTATGATGACGTGCAGGGTGTTGCAATTAACTTTGTTAAAAGTGACGATATTAATATCTTACGAGATATAGAGCAGTACTATAGTACCCAGATCGATGAAATGCCTATGAACGTGGCAGATCTAATTTGAGCTCAGACCCCCATGGCAGTCAAAGAGACAGTTTTTTTTTTTTTTAAATCAAAGATGTAAATAAAAGATCAAAAGTAGATACAAAACACCGGGCATACCCGGGGTAGGCAGTCAAAGATCTACCATAAAAAATGCCTTGCTAACTAAGTACAAAATCTTGGTCGCAGCCAAGTAATCAACAATGAAAGTTCAATGGGAAAACATTCACAAGGATCGGGCATACCCATCCAGTCAAGATCATGATCGAGATGTAACTCAGAGTCAAAAAGTAGAACCTGATTGTACATCGAGATTTCCCAGTTAGTAAATCTGTTTAGTTACAAAAAAACACTGGGCATACTAGGGAGAGAGACTAAAAAACATGTACAAAAGCGAGGTCAACAATTTTAGAAAGCCAAGCAGACCTGATAAAATTATACAGAAAATACCGTGGAGTGTCCTAGTTAGTATTCCTATACGGATACAAATACACCCAGCATACCCAGGAGAAAAATATAATACATGTGCACTGTGCATTCCCGGGAGAAATATGAACATCATAAACATCTAGGCAAACTCGGGAAGTAAATGGAATAAAGTAGATCACAGTCAGACAGTTGTAGACTCATAAACATCCGGGCAAACATGGGAAGTTTTAATTTGACATACATGCGTGCTACTTGGAATTCTATGGCAAACATGGGAAGTCTATGGCAAATAGTCCCCCTCCCCCCCCCATATCTTTTGATAGACATCTTGGGGAAAGTATTCTCTCATTTTCAAAATTCAAACACGGCTTCTCATCGTCTCTGTGTCTGGGTCGAAATATAATAGGAGAAGAGTTGGGGGAGAAATTCCCGCCCATCAGCCAAGATTAAAAAAAAAATAATCTATTTATCATCCAAGAAAATCCTGCCCAAGTCTATAGCAAATGGTAGACCCCCCACGTATCTTTTGATAGACATCTTGAGGAAAGTATTCTCTCATTTTCAAAATTCAAACACGGCTTCTCATCGTCTCTGTGTCTAGGTCGAAGATTTTTTTCTCCGACCAGAAAAAGCTGCTGTTGGTAGGGTTCGATTTAGATCCATCGAAGATGCTCTTCATTCGAATCTTCATCTATTCCAATTGTTGTTGGTAGGGTTGATTTAGATCCGATTATTCTTCTCAACCTCTTCCCGTTGTGTTGTGCCTACAGTTCTAGAACAACCTCTGAAGTTTCTTGATTCTCCGTCTCTTCCGTTTGTCATTTCTAGGGTTCCGTCTGAGATCTCAATCTTTTTCTCCGACTGTTGGTTGCTGGATCTTCACAATCGATTAGAAGGTTCATCTTTTTTCTTTCCCCATTTTGTTGTCTTCTACCTCAACAATCTCTCATTTTTCATTCAAATACAAAGCTTGTGTTTTCAGAGAAGCAAGGGGTTGAAGAAGGTTTGGATTTTGATTTTTTTTTTAATCATTTTGAAATTGAAATTTCTGGTTCCTTTAAGATTCTGATAGATTGTGTTTGGTGGTTTTTAGTTTTTGGAGGATACGGGACTAAATGAGCATGCTGAAGAAGCTGCTAAAAGAGAAGAGGTTTGGGTCGACTAAAACTTGGGTCGACTAAAACAGGTATGTCAATCCCACCGGGTCCTTCACTCTCTACTCATTCTTCACTATTTCTGCCTGGATTTTGCGATTTGGTGCATTATATATATATATTTCTTTCCACTACCCTGTTTCCCCACGTTCACTGCATTAGTGAGTTATTACTGATAGAGACTAAGAATTATAAGACATCCAGTAGCATTAGTTAAACTGATTTCGTTTGCATTTTCTTCCCCGATTTTAGTTAAACTTATGAGAGTGCTTCTTGATCTTCAAAAATTTTAGGCCCTAGATTGTGGTTTCTATGTTAATTTTTTTATAATGATTATATACAGGGGAGTCGAGTTGGATGAATGCACGCTATTGGATGCCTGTTTCGAAAGGGCGAGAGGGAGAAGTGGTAACAAGCGAAATGCAATGGAGAGAACTTCAGGTCCAAGACACACTATTCTTTGGATTTCTTTGTGTTTATTTTGTATCTGGCAGCAATACTTGAGCAAAAATGAGGCTATCATCTGCAGATGTTGCTGCCTATGTACTAACTTTGCAATTTTCTCGTCTCGAGCTCTGTCCATTCCTTTTTTTCCTTCCGTTTTTAAATTTTTGTAGAAACCTTCTTTGTCAAAGACGTTATGAACAAAAAATAATTCCCATAGTAGAAGGTATAACATAAATTCTCTATATGCAGATTTGTATTGGTAGAAGATTTTCTTTTTTGACTATCCTCTATATTGTTTCAGTTCTCAAAATGATAAATCGCAGAAATTTTGTGCTTATTATTCTAGAAGTTTTTATATTTGAAATTTTGTATTTCCTAACGTTCTCTTTGATTTACATGCTAGATTTTCACTTTAAATTCTCTTAGTGAATCCACTTTATGAGAATTGTTTCAGTTTTTGATGATTCATTGGAACTTAGCTTAAGTCAAATTGTTCGATCCTTTTATATTTTATTCTTCATTCTTTTAATGATGGCATAATAATTTCTTTGCAGATAGGACTTTTGTTTGGTATGGGAAAGACATTCCGAATAACACATTTTTAGTTTTTTTTTTTACAGTCACAACAAGAACAACAGAAATCGATCTCCATGGCTTCAATTTATACTCGCAGGTAAAACCTATCTCATTTAGGGTCTATTCGGTTGAACATAAATGAAAAACTACTTTTGAGATAAAGAAGTTTTTTGTGAACATGTTAATATAAATTTTTTTGATTGATTTTTGGAATTGATTTGTTGACTGGAATTTTTGAATATAATGGCATTTGCATGTACAAGGCATGGGGTTCTTTGCTAGGACTATAATGAGCAAAAATAGATATTATAATGGCATTTGTTGATCTCATGTAACTAACTCAATCTTAATTATATAGCGATTTGTGAAACTGTGGACTTCTCATTAAGATTTATGAACATAGGTACTGAAATGAGCAATTTGTGAAACTGTGAACTATGCTTTTTCATCCTTAACCTCTTACATCCCATATCTAATTGAGATGATTTTCTTGAATTGTGAAACATTAGCTCTTATACAAGGCTTCTATAAATGTTTCATTACCTGTCAGTACATTCAAGCCCATAACTACCAGAATTCTCTTCTCTATTAGCCAATTTATCATTCTTTGATCATTTAGAAAATATATTACTGGAAGGCTGCTATGTTTCAAGTTTTTTTTACATCATTAGTCCTTTATTTTTTATTCTTTTTTGGCGGATGAGATTAATGCTAAGATCAACATAGAATCTCGGGAATTCAAAGAGGAGAACTCAATGTTCAAGAATATAGTCTTGCAAAAACTAGATTTACAATTCGGTGGTTTGTTGTCTGAAGCATCATCGAAGGAGGAATTTACTGGAAAGACTGGACACTCAACAGTTCATCTACAAGTACAACTTTGAAATACCATAAATTTCTTCAAATATGTAGATGAGAAAAAAAAATGTTAAATTGCAATCTAGGTATATGTTTCTGCATTATATTGAATTTTGTACCTCATTCATGGTTTGAATAAATGGTTTGAAATGTCTCATTTTTCAGCAACGTGCAAGGTGGTAGTGAATTACAAATGAATTCAGGGATTTCTGCTACTAATAAGTTTGGCATGGCGGCGGAGAAATCACCAAGCAGGTCAGTGTTACACTTTGCTCTCAAAGTAGCTGTGTTTTGAGATTTAACTTAAAAAAAAAAAATTAGCCTTTGAGGGATGTATTTTTGTTTGATTATTTCTTTTTACTAATATGTAATATAATTTTTGTTTGCAGAATATGAAGCTTCAAAATTTTGAAACAATTTTAAGTTCATATCCATGGTGGCGGCTGTGGACTTTCTTGAGCAGATTTAGGTACGTTCATATTCACTTAATTTCTGATATGTATGTATACATGAAGTTTAGTAATCAGTTATACCTGTATTGTAGTTTGCTCTCTCCATAAGATGTTTATTGTTTAGGTTATGTTACTGTCTTGAAAATGCAAGTTAACATTGAGCAATTGTGTAGTTCACATAAATCATTGTTTTTTGTTTATTTCAACACTTGGAATCTGTAATTAGGGTTGCATTATCAAGTATCACGTCATTGAATAACAAAAGTATTTTTGAACTTGAATCTGAGATGGATCACCTAGGAAGGCCTATTACTGTTGATGCAGGTTCCTCAGGAAAATTTTGATTGTGAAATAGACCTGTAACTGAGAATATTTATAGCCATTTAGTTAAAGAATTTTACCTAATTGATCGTTAAATAAGAGAACATGTTCATTTTAACCAACTTGTTTCTCTGACATTTTTTTTCATGTTCATTTTCGCTTATCCACATTTTTTCTGAACTACTGTAGTTTGAATTTAAAAATATGCATCAACAGATTTTGGTCCCATGCTACATTAAATCAAGCTTCAATATTATGTATGAGAATGGACATTTGGATCCATCAACTACCCAGTCTAGCTATAAATTAGGCTTCAATGATATAGACCAACAGAATTGGTCCCATGCTTATAAAAAAACAGGTTTTCAAAATGCTTAAAATCCTTCCTTTCTATTGGTATCGGACAAATCTAATTTTTGGACTCTTGCAATGTATTGGTTAGTGTTCACGCTTTTAGTGATGAAGATCCTCAGGGACGTCGTACTATTGGTACTTTTGGAAACCTTCAAATCATACTAAAATTTTCAAAGATTTTATTACTGTCTTGGAATGGTGTAATTCACATTAATATCTCTCCCTCAACTCTTTCTTGCTTTTAAGGCTTATTTCTATTAGGGGAAGAGGTCGTGGGTTGGAATTGAGTGCTCAAAATCAGCATAAAAAAGAAATTCTAATGAAATTAGTTTTTTATTCAATGAATCAATAGACTCATGCATGTAGATATCTAAAGCTTCTGTCAGCAGAAATCGCATTACAATCATTGTCCCTGCAGGAAGTGCCCTAGATGAAGGATGGGCTTCATTTAGGAATATCTTGGCAGAAATTAATGAAGCATCAACACTTTTCGTTATGCCCAATCAAGTAACTTTACATCCATTAATATTTGGCTATTCTAACTCTACTTACTCTTGTGGTGCCTCTAAAACCAAGCTGCTTCTTTTTGGATGTATACATCAGCAAAACTCTGAACCCTCTCAGAACACACCGTCGAACTTTTAGATGATGTAGGGGCTGGGTTTATATCCAGTCACAGCTCTCTACCTTCCCTAGAAACTGACTTAAACGTGAAGCAGTATGAAAATTTGCCACCACCAGAAGAAATTAATAACACGGAAGTCTCCAAAATGATATGAGCTGATCAGAAGAGATTCTTCTTCGATCTTGGGAGCAACAACAGAGGTCATTTCTTGAAAATATCAGTAGTATTGCTCAATGCTCTGCATTGATAGTTTATCTGGGATTAGTTAGCATAATTTTGTCATATTCTTCAACTTTCAGGACTAAAGCAGTTTTGTGAAATGATAGGTCATTTTTGTGGAGATCTCTAAATATCGAATTGAAGGGATGGCTAGCACAAATGTTCAAACAGTGGACCCCCCTCATAAATGAACCTGGATGACACCTTGGTTGGGTAATAAACACAGCCATTGGGTTCGAAATAAATGATTGGAAAACTATAATGCGATATGTTGCAGTTTATTGAGGGTGTTGTTGCAACATTTGTTGAGTAACCTATTTTTTCAAATTATATTTTGCCTCTTTAGACATGAATGTTTCAATAATTTTGTTTGGTGTGAACAACATGATTTGTTAATCTAATCCATTGAGTTGTTTTTCGAACCCTGTTAAAATAATAGATTGAAAGGAAAACAACTTGCTTTGGTCGGTTGGTGATCCATTACATAGAAAATATTGTTTCTATTTAGCTTTGATGGTTGGAAAATTTTAAGTCAAGCAGGTAGTTCAATGTTGCTCATAATGTGATTTGTTCCTGTTTTATTAACAAATTTTTACATAATGATAATGTTATCCGTGCATCGCACGGGTATATACTAGTTTATACTTAAAGCTCAAACATGCCCACTTCTTTTAACTACTAGTGAAGGTCTCGTACTTCGTACGAGAACCATCTATCAGTCGAATTTATTAGCGTTATTCAAATATAATTTTCAAATATCCAATAACTTTTACCTAGGCATATTCACGATTTTCCTAGAAATTTAGAGCTTCAATCATCCACTCTTAAAAGTGTGTAGAACAGAAATAACACAATAAACAATTTTCATAGTTCATGACGGTAGAGAAATAACACGCAAATGTATAAGTGCGATGACTGTATAACATTTTTTTTTACCGCCTAGGTGCCGTCTAATCCGATTTTTTTTAAGGGTAAAAAATCTATTTTTTTAATATAAAAATATATTTAATGTCTTAAAATAATATTAAAAATACGAAACGCATTATGACGCTTATTCTTCGTATTGACACGCCTAAATTTGTGATTTTTGATTCGCGAGCTCGACGCCTCGCAACGCATTACGCCTTTTAGAACATTGTATACCATTAAGAATGCAACTCCCACCTACACCATCATCAACCCATATCATGATAGAGATTCCAAAATATAAGATAAATTATGTTGAAATCATAAAGTACTCAGATAAGACTATCATGGTCGGTTAGGCTAAAAAAATTAGCTTATAAGCCTGGGGAGCCCTGTTATTTTGATTTTTTTTTTTTTTTTTTTTTTTTTTTTGTGTTTTCAAGATAGAATTTATGTTTAAAAAGTGGTTTTGGGAAATGTGTTTGGTTAAAAAGTAGGTCGGAAAAACGTGTTGATTATAATAGGTGTTATAACACCTTTTCCCGAACGCATTATAAGTATAAATAGTTTTTAACTTGTAAATAAAGAGATCCCAATGCAGCTTCTAGTTTAACAAGGAAAGGAAAATGAATGACGAAGGACCTTACCTTATCATCAATAGTATCAAACTTGGTAAGCAAGATCCCATCAATCAATCTGGGGTTGGACAAGGGCGACGGGTCAGCTAATTTCTACAACAAATGAAGAAAAACTGCTTATAATCTGCATGTGGGGGTTGGGGGAGGGGGTATTGCAAAGTGAATAAAAGTAAAAATTTTACGTAAATCCGACAAACCTGATTAAACGTTGACAGTTAATCCATAGGATCATTCTCCACAAGTGCCTTGCCAACAAACAAGACCAGATCAAGATTGCTAACATAGATAAGCTTTGACAGAGCTCGCATTAGTGGTTCACTTTGTAGCACGGATACTTCAATTAGGGTAGCGTGTCCGTGTCCGACACGTGTCGGATCTGACACTCTACTATGATCACTCCGCTTTCTTTATAAGAGAAATCATATAAATTTTAACTCGAAATTATTATAAAATAATAAATATATACTCAAAGATAAAAGATTTCAACAAACAAAATTAATAACAAGTATAAAACTAAATTTATACTATATAAATGAAGAATTTTAAATACGTGTCCGTGTCCTACACGTATCGTGCCGGATACACGTGTCCATGCATCATAGGCGGTTCATTATCTTGAACAATGCAATTGAAAATAAATACAACTCCAGGGTAAAAAAAATTATAGCAAAATAACATTTTTCCAATGCAATATGATAAGACGGATAGCTCCAAATCTTTCTCATAAAGTATCAAGCATAAGAAGGTAAAGCGTAATTACACTGATACAAACATAAAGCTCATTTAAAACTAACATATGAAAATTTTAATTGTCAAGTTTAATCAAACAACTAACTAAATCCACCAAGAATTAGTTCAAGAAAAGAATCACAAAAGAAAAAAAAAGAAGCCATCTAAACAAAAGTAGAAGAGTCAACTAAAAAAATCAGATTATGGAATTCCCAGAACTAAAGAACTATTTAAGATATGCCAAGAAATCATCTTCGTCTATACTAAAAAAAAAAAAAAAAATCCAACTTGGAAACACCCCTTACCTACACCAAACAAAAATCCATCTCACTATAAATGCTTCATACAAACATATACATAAGATCACTAAATAATCCAAATATCTCCACTCGTCATCATTTTTCACCTATGAAGGTTTCCATCCCATTATGAACTTTATTTATAGCTAATCTTGAAAAATGATTAAAACAATTTTCCATTTTTTGTATTTTCCATTAGTCTGAAATATCCTACTACAAGAGGAAGGATGACAACCAAATTAAAATACAGAAAAAAAAATAAAGAAAGTGACTTGACTGTTTGACATAAATATTTGGCAATAAGGGTCCCCGCCTACTTGACCTGACACAAGTCAAGTGGTCATAAAAAAATGAACATTCTCTCTGATTCCCATCTAAAACTGTTGTAATACATTCTTTCTTGACATTTATTGAAGCAGAACACACACATTCGCAATTATTCCCCAATGCTCGTTCTAAGATTAGAAAAAGTAATGCCAAAGAATCTGATTTATTATCGATATGGTATAGTATTTCGAGTGAAGGAAACACCATAACCAAAATTGTATATATAAAAGAGGACAATTTTTAAATGTGCTATAAATCAATGATCCATTTTTGTCCAGGGAGTGTTTGTCGGTGGGAGAACTACAATGAAGTATATACGCTAAGCACAAATACTTTCAACAATCTATTCTCTTCTCTTCTAAGTACAATTTGGTATGCCATAAATGAAGCTTTGTAAACATGACTGAGGACTGCAGAATAAGTTGACATAAATATCAGATTGGCATCAAATTATGGAACATGTGGTGGTGCCCTCGTGGGCATGTTCATCTCTTGGTCGGTCTTGTCTAATCGAAGTCAACGACTAGTAATATTATTCCAAAAACTGTAACTATCGGGCCTACTAAAATCAAACAAATGATAAACTAACATACCAGGGGTGTTACTGACAACTGAATGGCCACGTTTTTTTGCTTCTTCATTTTCCTTTGTGCCATCTTGCAGAGGATGGTAAAGGTTTCTGCGCCACATCTTTACTAGACTGAGAATCAGACGCCAAATCAGTTCCTCCCTGTTTATGCTTGGCCTCAATCATTAATTGCCACCTTGAAAACATGTCACCAACTCCAGTAGCAGCTCGGACAGCGAAATTCGCGGCTGTTGCACGCATCTTATCATCCTCTTTGTTAGCCTGAAGTGACAAAATCTTAGAAAGTAATGATATTAAATCTTCCATAAATCTAGAGACATCTCTCTACCTTTGCTGATTTTACACGATTTTCATCCTTCTCCTTGTCACCATCAACTCCAGTAGCACTTTCAGGTTGCATCTTAAATGATCAGTGATACTGAAGATAAAGAAGGAAGAAATAATGTTGAATTAAAGCAGTGAGCAAAAGCACAAGTTTTACTTCATTCTGTTTTTTAAGCTCTTCTGTTGCAGCCTGCTTCTTCTCCCATTCTTCCCGAGAATCAGTTCCCTAAGTTTGACTGTACTTCTTAACTTCAAAATCAGGTTCATCATAATCCTGTTAGGAGAAGCTATCTCATGATAGACATTAGTTTCCCAATTCGAAATGTCTACAGGTTTCCAAATGCAACCAAAAAGATTTGAAGTTCTAAAATCTTCTTATATGGTCCAAAAGTTACTTCAGTACGGTTCCTAGAAAAAGTACGAGAAATCATAATTAGAGCATAGTCAAATTAAAGTCTCACCAAGGACAAGCATCGCTCCAAGTCATTGCTTATATTCTTTAACCACACTTAGCCATTGCCAAAGAGAGAAGATGAAGAAACCGAAAGGTTAATCTTTAAAATTCTTGCTCCTTACCCACGGATAAAATAAGAAACCAAAACAATCAAATACTATTAAGCTAGAGGAGATTTAACTGATTTCCATTAGGCTGCGTTTGATTCACCTTTTTTTCCAGGGAAAATGATATTTTCCAACCAATTTTCCAGTTCTAGTGATGTTTGATTGGCAAAATTTTCTATGGAAACCATTTTCCTTTTTCCAAGTCACGTGATGGTTTTTCCTTCAAAATCGAGAACTCATTTTCTTGGCCAGGTAGGTGATTTTATTTTCTTGGCAAAATCTCACACAAAACCCTCCTACGTCTCTCTCGAAACGGACACAACCGGCTGACTGAGGTTCCAAGTAAAATCAAATCGTATCAGGCGAGCTACAATGACGACGAACTGAAGAAGATGACGCAGTAATCGGTACACCCTTTTGCCTCGTTGTGAATATATTTTTTTTTCCAAAATCGCTGCCTGCATTGTAAAAAATCTGCTCTTGTTGATGAATTTTTTTAGGGGTTTTAGTGTGGGAGTTGTGAAACTTTCAGTTTGGTATGTTGAAGCAAAACAATTTTTTTTTTTTTTTTTATATAACTACAATCAAAATTCCGAAGCAGGAGATTTTCCTCCATTTATCAAATTCTGCAGTCCACTTCATCCATTAATTTTTCTTACATTTTTGTATGATTTTCCTGTTGCACTGTGTTGCTGGTAGTTAAAATTCTGGAATTTGAACTATTGATTGGATCTAAACTTTTCAATATGGGTTGTTGTATCATGTATACTTGCTTAATTGGAAAAGGCATATGCATATTTAAATGAATGAGGTCTATATTTTTCTGTTGATTGTTACTTAAAGTTGCAGTAGAAGAGAAATGCACTAGCATGAGGCCACCAATGCCGGATTTAGGGGGCCTCCAAATTCTTTTTTTTTTAATTTAATTTAATTTAATTTAATTTAATTTTTTTGCCCATTGAACCGTCCACAGTCCACCAATTGGGATATGCTGATGCACCAATTTTTCTGTTAAGTTCAAGTACTGCTTTGCATGATTTAGTGTCGTACATAGATGAAGTTGTTCCTGTGAACATATATATATGTATGTATAATGTATTTGTCTAACCATTATATATATATATATATATATATATATCTGTATGAGAGGCTAGGGTATGCAAGTAATACTGTGAAGAGATAGATATATAAAAGTTATACAAACAACTAGTTTTGATGTAGGACAAGGCAAATGATGTTTTCAATCCGCGATTAAGGGTATTTAGGTCATTTTTTGTGACGATGTTAGAATTGGCTGATATTTGACAGGTTGATTGGAAATGGCCCGAAAAATTGGACTTAGGGTAAGCTCTGAGATCTCGGGATTTTAGCCAAATTCTTACGTTTAAGTAGTCAAATCATTATTTTTAGTATTTTCCATCTTAATTTTGCATTATTTTTGGAACCTTTTGATATTTTTCCTTTTCATATATCTTTGTAATGCCTATATGAAGGATTTTAGCATCTTTTAGAATTATTAACGAATATTATTGCTTGATTTCCCCTTCAATTGTTTGTTATGAGTGCCTTTGTAATGCCTTGCTGTTAGGTGCATAGTTTGCTTATAATTACTATACTAAGAATGTATAATGTCTTATTTTTGGCCTGTGGTTGAAGATTTTGATTCTTGAAGTAATAGTTTCAAAGTTCATCACAATGAAGGAAAGATGAAAATATCATTCGAGTTATAATGGTTTAACATTGCGATTCTTTAATTTAATAACTTAAGTGATTATATACTGAATTTGATAAGAATTGATCATATATTAAGAGATTATCAACTTATGTGGTTCAGGCATGCATTTTTTGTTGCTTTAAAAGCTTATGATTCACTAAAATAGGATAAAAGTTTGATAGGTGGATTAAAATTAATATAGTTTGATGCTTTTGTAAAGGAATTGATTCAGTAGACCTTTCACTACATGTAGCGATGGACTGAAGTGGATTCATCTACAACAAATTCAAATTTTATGAGAATTTGGCTTAGAGTTTGTTGTATGTCTTTATTTCCAGGTGTTAATCTTTGCTCTGTTCTTCGTATTTTTAGTTTCCCCACACTTTGGAACTCAGA
Organism: Ligustrum vulgare; assembly: GCA_963555705.1. NCBI lineage: Eukaryota > Viridiplantae > Streptophyta > Magnoliopsida > Lamiales > Oleaceae > Ligustrum > Ligustrum vulgare. The sequence continues at coordinate 8,805,198 of OY743179.1, forward strand.
GTTTATTGATATTAATGATATTTTTGCCCCTTGAAAGTTTCTATTTAGATGTTCATTGGTTAATGTCAGAATCTTCAATGCAAAAAAACTCATTTGTATCTTGAGGAAGAAACTTTATGCCCAGTTGTCTGATTGTCTTAACATTTTTGAATCTTTTTTATGCACTAGAACATTTGAAGAACTGCATGGAATTATTATTTCATTTCATTGTTATGCCGTCCATGTGAAATTTGTGTATGGGTTTTTAATATGGTTTGTTATACTGTTATAGTATGTTGCTGATAGTTAAGCATGATTGTTTTAACGTTTATCTTTAATCGTGTGCTAGATTTTGTGATTGAGTCTTGCAAATATGCAGAAATTTTACAACGGGAATGGGGCTACTCTCTAAATAATTGTAATTCAATCTTTATTTTTATTATTTTCAAGAATCTGTCCTGATTTTTTTACCCTGACTATATTTGGAATTTATTTTTGGCTTCATTAGACTTCCATGTCAATTTTAGTTATGAGAGTCAAGTTATGATCCTATTCATCTAAGGTCATCCCTGTTTATATATACATGTTGCATTATCTACCGCTTGAATTTTACATTAGTGATTCAACATTTGACCAAGGAAAATTACACCTACTTCATTTGTTATGGAGATTATTTTGTGGATTATCTTGGTGAGCAAAAAGTTATCTGTTGGGGTCTTTTATATGAGAATTGATCTTTCAGCATTTCTACACCTAAAACCAGTGAACTAACTAGTATTACTTGGTCTTTTAAACAAAGCGGCGATTGAAATTCAACATATTACTTTACTATATACAAGAGGAATCCTTCTTCCCCTAAAACCAGCGAACTAGCTAGTATTATATACCTATACGTGCTAATTTGTCTATGTTTTCTTTAAGTATTTTGATATTACTTGGTAGTGAGTGCCATGGATACACAGAGGAGGCAACGTTGGCGCCAATTACAACGCGTGGGCTTATTTTGGACTACGGTAATCCAGGAAATTGTGATTTCCTTTGGTATTAGACGTCGTGCCTGACATATTCCTAGGGCTCCTCATAGAAAATGGGATATTGAGAGAGAAATGACACTTACACAAATGTTTGGCACAAGCGATGGAATATGCCGTGACCTTCTTAGGATGAAAATAGGTCCATTTGAAAGATTATGTGCTCGTCTACGAACCTTCGGTTTGGTTGATAGTAGATCAGTACGAGTGGAGGAACAAGTGGCTATTTTCCTCAACACTATTGGGCATGACCAACGTAATCGCGCTGAAAGTTTTACTTTCTTCAGATCTGGACATACAATGAGCTATTACTTCCATAGAGTATTGCATGCTTGTCTAGGACTTTATAGAGAAGTTGTGACCAATGTCACTATCAATAATTCCCCATATGAGAAAGATAATGTGAAGCAATGGTACTCGTATTTCCAGGTTCGGTGTTCATAGCTTCTTCATTATATGTTATAGAAGCTACATATATATATAAAAAATAGTAATTAATACACTTCGCCTTTTTTATTTTAGGATGCTGTAGGGGCAATAGACGGTACACGTATTGCTGTAAATGTCCATGTAGAGGAACAAGCTAGATACCGAAATAGGAAGCAAGTCATTTCTCAAAATGTGTTGGTGGCTTGCACATTTGATATGAAATTTACATATGTGCTTGCCGGTTGGGAGGGATCCACACACGATGGTAGCTTATTAAGAAGTGCAATCCTACGTGAAGGACATAAGCTTACAATTCCTATGGGTGAGTTTTTTTAATTTCATAGCATTTTGATGATGTATTTTAATTGAAATTCACAAGTGTGTAAATTAATCATTTCATAGGTAAATTCTACCTTACCGACGCTGGATTTCCTTTGGTTCCGGGATTTCTTTCACCCTATCATCGAACCCGTTACCATTGTAGGGATATCGAGGGTCAGCGCCCAGCAAATAGTAAGGAACTCTTAAATTTTCGGCATTCATCTCTACGCAATGTGATCGAGAGAACAATAGGTCTGATTAAGAAAATATTTGCTTATTTGAGGCATCAACCATTTCACGACATTAGCACACAATCAAAGATAGTCCTCGCTTGTTGTGCTATTCAAAATTTCCTAAGGATTGATGATGCAGAGGATGTCTGCGAGGAGGACATGGATAGCAGCGATGATGAGGTTAACCCAACTCCAGTTGATGTCCCTTAAGAAGCGACTCCAAATGCTCATATATCATTCACCGCTGAAGCAGCGTGGTCAAATAATAGGGGTGAAATTGCACAATCAATGTGGGATAATCATAATCCTAATGCCGATGCTGAAATTGATTTCGATTAAACGTTATGTTAAATTTCTTGTACTTGAATATTATGTAATACAACAAGCATTGTTGATTATATTTTAATTATGAAGACATTGCATCTGTGTAATCACTTGCAGCAGTAAGATAGACGCTACTGTCATGCTATGATTTCAGTTTGTTTTTATTCATGAGTGCAATTGTTGATTTCCTTTGGTATTACTGATAATATACTTATTTTGATCGATGGATGTAACGCTTCTCTTTTGAATTTCTCTTTGTTAGATAGTACAGATAATTGATGGCACATCAGCGACAACTTTGCAATCCCATCGCCAGTACCAAGACCAACTACTGCTTCAAACACGGAGGACATAGATACGGTCACTACCCAGGTTGATCCTAATACTAAGACTCGAAATGTACGTTGGAATGATGAAATGGATGGAATTATGATTAATGCACTAGTCCATCAAGTGTTGTCCGGCCACAAATGAAGTGACAACGGGTTCACCTCATTTCAAGTATCAAAAGCAAGTGAAAGCGTAACAAAGGGGTGCGGAGTGGTCGTGTCATAGAAGAATGTAAGGGCGCGATTGAAGACTTTGAAGAGGGAATATGCCGAAGTCAGCCAGCTATTAAGTATTAGTGGCTTTGGATGGGATGCTGAAACTGGACGGATCACTGCCGAATCACTAGCTTGGGATGAGCTTGTCAAGGTATGATTATCATCGATAATATTTTAGCTACTCAACTCAGTCCAATGATTTCTTACACTTTATTGTGCACGAATATGAGGTATTTTCTATATTTTGGTAGGGAAAACCTGAGTTTGGAAAGTGGAGGACCAAACTGTGTCTTCATTATGATGAAATGAAGGCTATTTTTGGAAACGCACGGCTACAGGAGATCGGACTGTATCGGGCTTTGATAATTTCTCGCCGATACAAGGTAATTGTCTTTTATTAATAAAAGATATATGAAATTCATATTGCAATATACTAGCAATAATCTAATTTGTATTCTGTTTAATACCAGTTGAAGAAAGTGTTAACGAGTTTGACACTCTAAATGAGGACACTGATCCAAGCCCAATTCCCTCACGTAAACGAAAAGCAGATGAAGGGACCACCAAAGTTCGGCGTAAACGCACACAACCTTTTGATGAACTTCATGGTTCCTTATTGACCATAGCTGAGTCATCGAAATCAATTGCTCAAGATTTACAAATGCAAGCAGCAGTAGATACACTGAATCACGTCAACTGACAGTTGATTACCGAAAAGCTGGAAGCCATGGATCTCGACTTGGTTGACATCATGAAAGTCATGAAAGCTTTTCGATCGGACGGTGATTTGGCAAAGGTATTTATGAGCTTGAATAATGCAACAATCATGCGTGCTTTGGTGTATGAGCAGCTTGGTCGTGATCCTCCTCCATTACCCTAGATTAAACATTATGAGTGGCTAATTATGTAATAACTAGTATGTTTTAGGTGACTTTTGACATATGGCATACTTGTTTTTTTGTCAAATATGTCCACTGCAAAAATGGGGTCTGTCTAATCGAGGTTCAGGTCGGATTTGTAATTAGTATGTCTCCTTTTGTTGTCGTATATGTTTACCATCTTTTGTTGCATGTTGGTGGAAAAACGTTGTCCTCATGTCTTACGTATGGGTTTGATCCTGTTTGTAATGAAAACAATGGAGGCAACCTTATTTGTAATTTGAATCCTTTATCTTCACATTTGTCATGTTTATTGTTTTGGTATTTATATATAGGTTAGACTAGGTTCAAGATAAAATTTTACAAGTTGGGCACGTAAAAAGTAGAAAAAAAAATAAAGATGGAATTAAAACTTGCGAAAATTAGCCGAACCGCGGTTGGACGACCGAGGTTTGCAAACCTCGGGCTGACCCGGTTCTCCACTTTTTGTAATTTTACGTTTCAGTCCATACGTAATTGCATGTCTCGTCATTCAAGTTTCTGATTTCTTCAATTCAGTCCTCAAACTTTAACTTTTATTTCAATGGAGTCCTCCCAGAATTGCAACTCAGGTCCTCCATTTTCCTTCCATTACCAGATTAGTCCCCAAACTTCATATTTTGTAGTCTTTTAGTTCTTTTTTACTCATTTTGTGCCAAAGCGCATTTCAATCCGCATTATTCCTGAAACAATTAAAATTAACTCGCAACTTAGCAATATCATATTCTAAAACACTCACCTTAGTGCAAATTTAAACATAGAAATAAGTGCAAAATCGCACTTATCATTTATCAAATGTGTTGGAACATTTTCTTATGTGTATATTTGAACTATGAAAGCGCAATGATTAGGGAGATAAAGTACAAGTGCTTCATTGCTTAGGGAGATAAAGTACAAGTGCTTCATTGCTGATATGACCTTTTAACTGTGGCCTTTATGCGACAAGAGATGGTTATGACTTATGAGAATGTTTGAGCCTTCTTTTTAATGTAACTTTGAAAGATTATATCTAGGTGAAATAATATATTTTGAAATTCTGAAAAAATGGTGGGTTTTATAAAATTAATGGTTGAAAAGTGAATAATATCAGTTTAAAATTTAATTTTAAAAATTACGAATAGTTATTTTTTTATTTTTCTCCCCAAAATTTTCCATGGAATTTGTGATAATTTCTTGGGAAAATAATTACTATCAAACAACACAACTTGGAAAAAGTTACAATTTTCATGGAAAATGAACACAATCAAACACAATTACTTGGAAAATTACAACAATTTCTAGGTAGAAAATAATCCAATCAAACGCACTTAATTGAGAATTGTCAGGAAAACATGTTCTCTTCAATTCAATTCCCTGAAATTCATTTTCTTTCCACCCAAATTTCACCATCGCTATCAAACGTAACCTTAGTTTCTTCTTAAGTGGAATCTTATGCAACATCAACCTTTCTTCTTCTTCTTGAACAACCCGTCTAGATACCTCCAAATCTTGAAACTCTTCCTTGGAGCCAAAAAACAGTTCTTCCTCCTCCTGTTTTATACATTGTATTTCAAAAGGAAAGCAAACTCATCATGTGTCGAGTATAAATGTTGTGGGGATGGACAGGAAAATGATTTTTGTCTATCACTGTGGATAAGGTTATGGTTGAAGAGTAACTACCCTGACATTCACTCCGCTTACAACAGTAACATCGTTCAGTTGTTCAATGCTTTGATCCAGAGAGTCTCCAGACATTTTCTGCTTTTTACTATAAGATATGTATATAAATGCAATAACCTAATGAGGAGCAATGCTATGTGTGAACAAGTTAATTTGCTTGTTCATTCCCTCTTTTAAGATAGGGGGATAAGCAATAATAATCCATTGACAAATGAGATAAAAAAATAATAATAATAATAATAAATAAATAAATAATTATAACATAATCAATCTTCACATGCCAGAGTGGAAATGTGAACAACTTGTAACATAGCTAACGTTCGGTAAGAAGATTTATTTGGTTTATAAACCATATTCATCCAAACCGAGGTAGCATTTTCAAAGCAGCCATTTCAAACCATCCTGTATCAGTACAATTTATGGGCCCACATCTGATGAAACTTCCCTTTTCGGAGACATAAATTCAAATTGTAATAGGTGGCATAGATTGATTGAAACAAGTGGCACTTTTTTATCATTTTTATTACAAATTGATGGGAAAATCACAGTAACTTATGACTGATTGACCAGACAAATTCAACCTGTTTGTGGAGATTTGTGCGTAGTGGTTTATAAACAACTGAAATATGGACCCGAACAAAGGCATAATCAAATGACATTGTACTTCCCAAATAACATAAACCGAACACAGTAAAAGGGAAACATAGCAGACTAAGGTTCAAAGGCAGAGAAAGTGAGGAAATCTGAAAACTTCTCACGAGAGTTTTCTTCTTGGCTGGAAATCCACTACATCACATATAAAGCAAAATCTTTTCTTAAATTAATTTCTCAGCTCTGGAAAATGAAATGAATTGTAAAAAAGCAATTAAATGAGGAATTTAATTTGCATGACACCTAAAGGAAGGAACAAAGGTATACACACTTATTCATGGACTGTAACCTTGGGGATGAATGGCACAACTGTAGATGGAAAAATCTGTTCTCTGCTGAATAATATGCAGAATTTCGGCTCTATTCTTAAGAATTTCATCTCTTGCATTTGCATGAATTCACTAATCCATTTTGGTGGCTTCTTATGTACCTTATCCCAATCAGCTCCAGTGTATCCTTCCACTCACAAACACCTCAACGAAGCTAGTCGTAGTATAGCATCTCCTATTGCACCTTCACTGAAAGAGCGTCCTATATAACTGAAACCCACATGTGTTAGCTAAACATGTTGATCCGGCCTATCAACAAAGATCGAACTCCATTATCAAGTGAAAAATTTGTTATGCCAATTAATTTTTGTTGAGAGCATTTTCAAGTTTAGAGATGGCAATAAGTAGGAAATGGGGAACCCATATACCTTACCTATATACCCATTTATGAGGGGGCGGGTATGCTTTTATACCTATTTAAAACTCATTACATATTATAATTTATTTATTTTTGCATTAGTGTGGGATGCCCAAAAAATGGCAATGTATATTCATATGAAAAATGGTAGAATGTTTGATCAACCGTAATATTAGTATTTAATTGTATGTTTTCTATGAACTTCATACGTAATATACTAATTGACAATCTTGCTCAACATAAAATGAAGTAAAAGTATAACAATAATTTTTTGGAACTTATTACAAACTATTAAAAAAACTTTGGCCTATTAAATACAATAATTTTTTAAAGATAATTAATGGGTATATGGATAGGGTATGAGTTTTTCTAACATACACATACCACCATACCCATGTCGGGTTTCTAAATTTATACCCATATCCTACCCACAAACCCATTTAGTCGGGGTAATCAACGGATTTCGGAGGTATTACTGTCATCCCTATTTGAGTTCATTCCTACACATTCTAGGAACGCATATATATAAGTATTCTAATTCAAGGCATCCATATGACAAAGAAATTAATCCTCTGTCTATAATCAAGTCATCAATATAGAATCGGCCACTCTTAATCCCAAGCATTTCAATTTCTCACAAATTTGAGCAACAACTCTAAATCTTCTATGTCCAATAATGTTCACAAAGAAGAAATTAATGATAACACAAGGTATTACATAGTATCCGAAAACCGACGAACAATAAAATTCACACAACACTTTCCATCCACATAAAGAAAATGCATAAATTATGATAGAAACAAATTATAAGTTTTACCCCAAGTATTTCTAAGTTGGAACACGATTCCAGTAAGAGAATGACCATATAGCATATCCAATTTTTTAAGTAGAGTAGCAACATGAAAGTCAACTTCCTCCATGTACATAGGACCTAAGTACAATCTTTGCGGAAATGTTACCGCTTCATTTGAATTGCGTACACCACCTTGTGGTCATCATTAAACTTTTCTAATACAACTGCATTACAGAACAAAACAATGTCAAGTTGTCAACAATATCCAAATCAATAATTTTCACCACGGCCGGAGATGCACAGTTTTTGACTATCAATTTAAGATCTCCAGATTTGACATTTTCAAGATTTCTCAAGATACTCGTGTAGAAGTTCAAATTCTCAAGAACTGTCTGTATTGTTCTTCAAAGCAAGCTCGGCTCGTGTAGCCATTCTCCTTCTCTCTCAACTATATTGATCTTTTGCAAAACCAAGATCCTAAAACTCATGCAAATAACTAAAGGTAATTTTTTAAAATAATAAGTTGATGTCATTATTTCCCTTTTTTCATAAATTATATTAGCATCTTTGCATGAGTTTGAGGACCTTGGTTGGTTTTGCAAAAGAGCAATATAATTGAGAAAGACGGGGAATGGCTACACGAGCTTTCTCTGAACAATACAGTCCTTGAAAATTTGAACTTCTACACGAGTATCTTCAGAAGCCTTGAAAATCTCAAATCTGGAGACCTTGAATTGATAGCCAAAAACTGTGCATCTCTGGTCGTGGTGAAAATTATTGATTTGGGTATTGCTGACATTTAGTTTTATTCTGTAATGCAGCTGTATTATAAAAGTTTAATGATGACAGTTTTTTTAAACCTTTAAGGCGGTGTACGCAATCCAAATGAGGCGGTAGCATTTCCGCTAATTTCGTTGTTTTAACTAATTCATTGCATGTATTGATTTATTATTGTTCTTAATGTTTGAATTGCTTGATCACCAATTCATGATATATTGAGTTATTTTTATAATCCGAGATGTGAGTTAATAACTTAGATAGTGGTAATAAATCATGTAATTGAACAAGAGATATATATATATTTTTGTTATTATTGCGGTCGTGTGTGAATTCTTGTGTTTAATGCATCTAGATGAGGAATATTCGGACCATCCGTAGAGATACATGGTTAACTTATTTATGTAGAATTAATTTAAACTCGAAAGATGAATTTCAATATAAATCAGTGAATTTTCAATTTTAATTCTTTAGAAACAAAACAAAATTCACAATTTTAATTCTTTAGTTTATATTCTTAGTTTTAATTTTAAATCTCAAATTTTCTTGTTTGTTCAAATAAGGTCTACAACTAACATATTTCGATAATTAATAGCAATCCTTGTGGGAACGATAATCCAGATTCTTATGTTACTTATTACTTTTCACGATCACGTACACTTGCGGGTGTATCTCGCGTCGCGAGATATCAGCGAACACTCACGAAAGGATCTAAGGATTTTTCTAAAAATTTTATGCTCGTGGATTCTCTCACCTATGTTGAAGATATAATTAACTTTGTCATTCAGGCTAGCATAAAAGATATTAAAGGTCTCATCGTCTTTCTTTATAATCTTCATCATGTGTATTTTGTAAGATTTCCCAAACTTTTTTAGCTACTTCACACATGAACACTCTCCTAAACTCTTCCTCAAACACATCCACAAATAAAGCATGTAAGGCTTTGCTATTCCAGTTACACTAATATCTTTTATTCTTAGTCCAATTAGCTATGAGCGAGGGTAACTACGCCAGTAAGAGTAATTAGTGACATCAAAATATGGAGGGACAAACAATGAACTACTCATCTAGACAAAATAAGGCCAGGAAACAATTTTAGACTCTGATACCAATTGATTCTTAATTACCAAGATGTTCGATCTTAATGCAAAATTAACATAATTAAAAGGATATGTCACTTTATTAATTATTTCTAGATGATTAATCAAACAATTCAATTTGTCTTATGTTGAATTGTCACAGTTGTAAATTAATAACAAGTAAATAATTCCAAATATGATGATGGAGAAACTCAACGTGAGTAAAACAAACGAGTTACCTCCATTATAGACAATACATTTTACAATTATACGCTTTCTAGCAGCTCTCCTAGATTTCCCTCACTACTTCCACAAATCCAAGATATTGTTGTTCACTATTCCAGCTTTCCGATCTTGTCCAATTATCTCTTCCAAGTAGATATCTAAGAATCTACAGTTCTTTTTGTAATTCATGTGCTTGTATTTCAATCTTCCTCAATCTTCAACATCCTCTAATGTTTCAATTGAGAAAGTGTCTTCCTTGATATGTTAAAGTACTCGGTGTTTTAGATTAGCAACATTTATGTTTTCTTAATTGACTTTCTATTGGTTTAATGTTGTTTTTAAATGGAACTTTCAAATTTGGGATATCCAATAGGGAGGCTATATTGCCACCACAAAACATATTTTCTACCCCACAATTTTAAATATTTTTATTTATAAATACACACACACAAATAACCCTTTAATTTTCTCAACAATTTATTTGTACATCACAATCTCTCCCAACCAATAGTCCTGTTCTTATCACCAGAGTTGGCGATGGGTTAGCACAGAACATAATAAATTACAAAAAGAAGAAAAAATTTCAACTGATTTTGTACAGCAAAAATCAAAATATTGAGAAAACAAATAATCACCAACCAAAGAAGCTTTCGAAATTCCATTTTCATTCCAACCTTTTAGAGTCCGCAAGGATCACACGAATATGCCCCTGTTCTCTTTGCTGTTTTGAGGTCGTTTTCTGTTTTTATTTTCGAAAATGCTAAAAACGCGTTCTCTTTACCATTTTCGAAAACGCATTTTGGAAAACAAAAAAAAAAAATTTGTATACAAAACGGTAAACGCCCGAAACATCGTTTTGGACGTTTTTTGTGTATTTCGACAAAAAATGTCTAAAACGGGGAAAACGCGTTTTGGGAATTTTTTTTTATTTTTTTATATAGAATTATCTTAACTTAGAACTAAGCTTAATATAAAATTTTTATTTTTATTATTTTTTTTAGAATTATCATAGCTTAGAACTAAGCCTAAATAAAGAATTTTTTTTTTTTTTTTGAGAATTATCCTAACTTGGAACTTAGTTTAAATAAAGTTTTATTGAATTCAATATCAACATTAAAAAAAAAAATTAAATGAGAATTCTTGTTGTTATATTTCAAAAAATGCAATGATAAATGGACTCTGGTGGTTTTGAAAGAACTTGTATTTTCTGAATTTTAATAGAAGTAGAGTTTTCTCAAGTCCCGAACCTGACCAAACTGTGTTAATATAAACTCTTAATGCTCACATTAGTGTGTTGCATGTAACCATATTTTTAATGTATTGTGAAAGGAAATTTGAGTTGGAGTTAATAGTATTCTGCAAACAAATTAATTAAAAATAGTTTAAATAGTGTTCTGCAAAATTTCAAACAGAACGTGTTTTTCAGCTTTTCATTTTCAAAAACAGTTTTCAGAAATGACAAACCAAACGCGTTTTCAGCAAATATGAAAACAAAAATGAAAACACAAAACACAAAACGTTTTCGAAAATGAAAATACAAAATAAAATACAAACAGAACGCCACCTTACATCTCTTTGTTTTCCTTTTTACTTTTTTCTCTGGACAACTTGAGATGGGGAGAAAGATGGTGGGAGAAAGGGGAATCCAGTTGATAACGTCTAACACATTTTGCCAGGTTACAACAAACCACGTGCGTCTATCTAATTAAGTCCAAATACTCCCCTAAGAAAAGGAAAAATAAAAAAAAAATCAGTCCTAATAAAGAACTATCCGACAAGCAGAAACTAATAGCCCTTGTAAAGTGCTTCATAAAGACAAATCAACAGCCGAGAATCTGATGACGAAAAGTGGAAATCTTCAAACCATTTTGAATACCACTTACTGTCAAAGAGAGCAGCGCAAGCTAGACCCATTTCAGTGCAAAAAGCTTTCCACGAATGAGTTTCACTTTCAAGAAATTTAGGTCCTCATCTGCCATTGTTTCCATTTTTTCAATCGTTACCTTCTCTCCAATTGGGATGACAACATACAGATCATTTTGGTGGAATAGTCCTGAGCTCAGCCCCTGCCCCTGCCCCATTTCCTTAAAATTAATAGAAATGACTTGTTCTTCAAGCTCCACCCACCACGCTGCCGGCGGCGATAGCGGATAGTGGGGAGACGTAACAGGGTAGGGAGAGATGATGAATATTGTGTGGTATATTTTTATTTTATTTTTATACTTAATTGGGGCTATATTCGTAAATTAATAGTGGTGTATTTATCGAAAACGTGTTTTAAATGGGGTGTGTTGAAATTGTGTTTGGATCCTTAATACAACTCCGAGTTCAGTAAGCACTCCAAGATCGACACCTCAATTCCAAACTCGACTCAACAACACACTATTCTTGGTTACACCAATAGAAGAAGAAGAAGAAGAAGAAGAAGAAGAAGAAGAAAGTGAACAACAATGGAGACTACCAAGTAAGGCTCCACCTTGATACCCAATCAACCTGCAAAAAAAACAATACAATGTTTATACTTACGTAATCAAGGTAATCCAAACTAGCGCCGGCGACCCGAACCAGCGCCGGCGAACTCGACCACCACCTACCGGTGAGGCCTCCCACCCCTTTTCCCTCACACTGCCACACAGGAACACGCACACACAACACACAAACTCACGCACACGAATTTCACTCATTGCATGCACTCTATTACACACACTCGAACGCACAAACGTGTATATAGGTGCATATGTATGTATATATGTTGAGTGTGTATATATGTGAAGATTTTTTCATATTTTCAGATTTAAATCTAGTTAGATTCCGAATTATAAATGTTCAATTGGAGATTGGATAATGTTTATATATGTATGTATTGGTATAAATATCATCCTTAAGTGTAAATTTCAGACTTCTTAAGTCGTTTGAATAAATTTTCAGATTTTTAGATTTATCTGTGATTTGGATTTATAATTGTAAATTCAGAGTTGTGGAGGATTATATATATATATATATATATATATATATATATATATATGTGTATATTTTCAAATTTGGATTATAGTCTAATTTCAAATTTGATAATTAGAATTTGGGTAAAGTTGGATAACGTATGAATTTAAGATTGTTAGTAGCTAATTATGAGTGGAAATTTGTAACTTTCTGATTTGGGAAAAATTTCACGAATGGTTAGATTTGTTAGTAGGAACTTTGTAAACTTTGGTTTAACTTTGATTTATTTATTTGAGTTTGAATTATAGTGATAATTTTTCATATTTAGAATTTGTGAAAATTACCTTATTTAAATTGAGTTAATTTAATTAAGTTTCTGTTATTTTTGGGTAAATTTGAGGATTTCTAATTTATGAGATTAGTTAATTGTTTAAATTTTAACTTTTGAATTGGAATTTGTAATTTTAGATTTAAGAGTTTATTTGGAACTTAAAGTTAGAATTTCAGATTTTTGGAATTTATTAATGCAGGTTATTTTAATTGATTTTATTTTAATTGAGAAATTTTGTAAAGTTAGGTAATGAAATTTTGAATTTTAGTTTGAACTAAATGATGAGTAAAACTTTTCTATTGTGTATTGAATGAATTGATTGTTCATTTCGAATATGGTGTTATATGTGTTAGACATGGCTTAAGGTTCCGTTTGGTCTGAATTATATATTAAATTGAAGTTTTAACCTTGGTTAGGAGTTTAAATTTTGGTTTCAAACTAAATGTTGTATTGTATGAATGAATGAAAATAATTAGGAGAATTGGTACATTGACGTCACGAGCATCTGGGACTCTTTCACTTGCAAATCCAGATAACGGTAAATGCTAAGGACTGCAGGTAAGTAAACTTCCCCTATTTTCATAGAAGTTAAATGTAAATGTGGAATGTGTAAATGACTGTTTGCAACTTACTTGTTTTGATGAATTGCATTTACTTTATGAAAGTATATGTTATTATGAAGAATGTTCAAGCATGCAAATTATCATGGCATTGCATCATCAAGCATGCATTGGCATCGGAATTGAGAAGTCAAATGTTTTTAAATGAAAGAAATGTGTCAATGTGCAAGTTTATTCAAAAGTTATGTATCTCAAGTTTTTAAGAAAGAATGGGTGTACTTCTAGTTCATGAAAGATGCAAGTGGGAAATGGAGCGCGGGGGACCGGCGTACCCGAATTAAGTCGCTTTGCGACGGAATGTTCAATCGTTTTACGGTGGACTGTTAAACCGCTTTGCGGTGGAATGAAGTGAATGAGCCGCTTTGCGGTGGTAATGTGAAAGTTAATCTGGTTCCAAATAAGAATTGCCCACTGTTATCTGATTGACTAGAAGATACACCAAGTGAGCTCACGATGGAAATGAAGTGAAAGTTTGAAAAGTTTGAATGTTCTGGAAAGTAAAGTAAATGGGGATAAATATATGAGATTTTTAAATCATTCATGTCATAAGCATGCATTTCATGCATAAAGTTTACTTACTGAGCTTTAGCTCACCCCAATCCCTCCCCAACATTTCAGGTGATGAAAGTTAGGTGATCCGAGGAGAGCACTCGACAGCTGACTCAGGCTATACCCGCTTCAACCCTTTTAAAATAAAGTTAAATTAGAATTTATTTCAATTTCTCATTATTTATTCTTTAATTCATGTATTATTGAGGTTAAATTACCTCTTATTTCATTTGCTAAAGTTTATTTACTTGGAATTATATTGTTGAGGAGTTTGAGACTTATTGTAATGGTTTGGATGATGTTTGGGATTGAATGAGTTGCGATGTGTATTTTAAAAATGGTTTTGATGTCCCTCTACAGGTTGGCTATGTCCAATTTACAGAGGAGACTCTGTCGAAATTTTTGTAAAATTTCATAATAGAAAATGAAAATGTTGAGGTTTTAAATGATTTCTTTTCCGCATTTAAGTAAAGAAAAGTTAATATGCCTAGGTTTAAGATTTTGAACTTGGGGTGTTACAACCATCATCACTCAAGTCATCACTCGAGTCATCACTGTTTTAAATATGACACTTTTGCTTAAAATGACCCCTCAACATATGCAATTCACCACTCCTCTTAACCTTGTTCTCAGCCTTAATTTCCATCTCCTTACTCCTAAGGGAATCTATGACAATCTCAGGTGTTAGGTTGTCCCTACCATACTTAATTGCATTCTTAACCTCTCTAAATGATTCATGCATAGAATTAAGTAAAATAATGGCCTTGTGTATTTCAGACACCTCTTCATCACAGTTAACAATATCTTGCACAAGTTTGTTAAACACATCCAGATTTTCATCTAAATCCTTTGTAGGATCCATTTTAAAGCTGAAATTTTTTTCGAGTAAGTAAATTTTGTTAGAGGTAGTTTTAAGCAAATACAAGTCCTGTAACTTTTTCCAAAGTTCTTTTGTGGTTTTAAGTTTGCCAACTTTTCTCAAAACAACATCAGATAGGTGTAAAATAATCGAAGTGTGAGCTAGCTCATCTAATTCTTCCTTTTGTTCATTTGACAACTTGGCCGGATAAATGCCAGTAATAGCTTTTGAAACTTTTTGTTGAACAAAAATTCCCTTCATTTTTTGTTGCCAAATGGAAAAATCCCCAAATCAAAACGTGTATTCATTTTAAGACACGAAATAAACAAGAAATCACAAATTGACAATTAACCACAACAAGTAGTCCTAAAGTCAAAAGAAATCTAACAGGATTAGCAAAAAAACACAACAAACAGGAATTATGTCAATGCACAATCAAAAAACCGAACAAACAATTAAGAGTAGCTTAACACCTCAAGCACGTAACCAGGTAAGACAATTAAAACCTAAATTCTAGCAACACGCAATGGTTGCCAAGCAATAACAACCCCCAATCCTAATAACCAACCCACACGATGGTCTGCTATTGCAGAAATTTAAAACAGTTTCAGCCCATTTACCAGAGTGGACCTTTCAGTGTCCGTAAAATTGAGAGATGTGAAATTTTATCGAACTTAGGACCACCAACTTTGTCCAAAATTCAGCAGCACAGCAACCAAGAATTGACTTTCGAACAACCAAGGGTAAAATAATCAAAATAAAATTCCAAAACCTGAAACGAAAATCTAACAATGCCAAAATGTCAGAAATATCGGAGCTCTCACTTCCACAGCTTCTGCCTTTGGTTCTAGTCCGATTTCAACCTTAAATCACGCCCAGCTCTGATACTATGTTGAAATTGTGGTTGGATCCTTAATACACCCTCGGGCTCAGTAAGCACTCCAAGATCGACACCTCTATTCCAAGCTCGACTCAACAACACACTATTCTTGGTTACACCAATGTAAGAAGAAGAAGAAGAAGAAGAAAGTGAACAACAATGGAGACTACCAAGCAAGGCTCCAAGTGCAGCGGCTCAAGTTCTCTCCCTCTCTACCAGATTCAAATTCTCAGGTTAACGTTACCAAGCAAATGAGCAAACAGCAGTTTTATTAGGTTTGGGCTAAGGGCACTACATAAATGGGCCAAACCATATAAATCCCAAGCCCAAGGTAAGACCCAGTCCAAATGCTATGACCCAAAATCACCACAAATGGGTCGTCCAAGTTGGCCATGAGCAACTACCAATTAAATCACTTCGAGTGGCCCCGTGTTGTTATCGAGCCGAACTATCAATTGAGGTGTTAATATATTCCCACAACTGTTTTACATCATCGCCCGGATTTATTGGGTATCAAAAAACCCAACAGGGTGTATTTATAATATGGTTTGAAAAATAAAAGCATGGTGGCAATAAATTTTTCCTTTCAAATAATGAGGTTGTTTAAATTGAATTTTAGTGTACATTTTGAATTATAGTTGTGAATGATTAGAACGTTAATTGGAATTGTCCATGTGACAATTAAGTTGTGATAATATTGGGTAGTTTTGACTTTGAATAATCTGATAAATAAGATTTCAATTTTTCTTGCTCTTGAAGTTAAACACTTATTTAGAATGTGATATTAAATGTGTTAGACATGAATTAAGGACACGTTTGAGTTAAATTGTGAGTCGCATAGAAATCTTAACTTCAGTTATAAGTTTTGTTTATAATATTGAAAATGATAATGAACGTGTTTTTAAATCTAAAGTTATACCTTATTTATGAATGAATATAATTAGGATTTTTGGTACATTAAGGTCATGGGCATCCGAAATTCTTCCACCTACAAATTCAGAAACAGTAAATATTAAGGTCAACAAGTAAGTAAAATTCCCCTATTGATGCGAACCCCTTTGGTGATTAAACCAAAAATTCCCACAACAATTTTTGTATCAATTCAAGAAAGCTAAAAATGGTAATAAATGAAGAATCTTGACCCAAGTTTAACCCAACCAAAATTCTAAGGAAAGTGAACCCTAGCCCAATGAAAAGATTAAGACAAATACCAAAATATTGTGGAATAAATAACAACAAATACACAAGATAGATTCTTAATATATAAGTTGAAGAAAATTTTAAGAATAGTTACAAGTAAAGAAAGTAATTTTTACCTCTCTAGATGCCCTCCAATGGAGTCTTTTTCATGTCCCAAAAACTAAGCTAGGGTTTGAGATGGATACAATATGTATACACAAGTTCAAAACAAAAGTTTGAGAAATTGCACAAAAAATCCCGCTTTTTGAGTTCGGGGATTTTCGATCGATCGAAATGGAACTTTCGGTCGTACATCGCTCAGCCGAACCCGCCTGAGGCTGTTTCTAAAATCCATACAGAGTTTCGGTTGATCGGAGTGACTTTCGGTCGACCGAAATGTCCTGAGCTTCCAAAATTAGGCAATTGACCTCAATCTTGCTCTCTTCCATGTGGGCTTGATTTCGGAGCTTGAAAATGAGTCCCTCCATCAACTCTTGGACCTCTTTAGCCTTAGATCTTGTCATATGCCCCACCGGTACTCTTATCGATGGTTGACTTGTTTGACTTTGACTTGATTGACTCCCTTGATTCTCATCATTCCCTCCCTCTTGAAAATGATTCGACCTCGAATCTTCACCTACATCAAAAGGGGATAAGTCAGAGACATTAAAAGAAACCGATACATTGTACTCACCAGGGAGGTCAATCTTGTAGGCATTGTCATTAATTTTCTCGAGGATTTGACAGGGGCCATCACCACGTGGTTGCAGTTTTGATTTTCTTTGATTCGGGAACCGTTCCTTCCTCAAGGTAACCATACCCAATCACCAACCTCGAATGAAAATCGATTTCTACCTTTGTTGGCACTAAAGGTTCCATCCTTCTTGGGCACTAGTAGCACGGGAATGGCACAAGGACTCATACTCTCACGAACATATCCTTTGCTCATTTACTCCTCGACTTGTTTTTGGAGTTCCTTGGTCTCTTCCGGATTGCTTCGGTATGTCGGTCTATTTGGAATGAAGGCTCCGGGGATGAAATAAATTTGGTGCTCGATGCCCCTAATGGGTGGAAGTCCACTAGGTATCTCCTCCAGGAAGACATCTTTGAACTCCTGCAACAAAGAAGTAGCTAAAGTGGGGAGGGAAGTGTGAGGTTCATCAAGTGTAAGGAGAGACTCCTTATACACCATCAAAAGAATGAAATAATTTTCTTTTAATGCTCTCTCCACATCACCTTTACTAGCATAAAAATTCATTTTTTGTTCAACATCTCTTGCCCTCTTTCTTTTTTCTTTCACTCCCTCATTTTTTTCACCACTTTTCTCCCCTTTTTTTTCACTTTCTTTTTGTCCTCCACTCAACTCCATCTTTTTTTCCTTCTTTCTTTTTCCTCCTCCTCCTCCCTCTTGAGTTTCAATTGATCTTTATAAACTTCTTCCGGACTCAAGGTAGGAGTGTTACGGGCTTCCCATTTATTTGGAAGCTATACCTATTTTTCCTACCATCATGCAATACTCTCCTATCATATTACTATGGCCTACCCAATAATATATGTGTAGCTTGTATGGGAACCACATCCTTGATCTTCATATGTCCCAATGTTGAAAGTAAGTAGTACTTGTTTGCTTACCTTCAACTCACCATAATCACTCAACCATTGTAACTTATAAGGACTAGGATTTGACATTAAAGATAATCTCAACCTCTCCACCATACTAGTGCTAGCTACATTGGTGCAACTCCCCCATCAATGATGAGACTACAAGCTTTGTCCCTCACAAGACACCTAGTGTGGAAAATATTCTCCATTTGTTTAGCCGCCTCATCCACCTTGGTTTGGGTGTTGAGAGATCTAATGGTGACTAAAGACTTGGGTGGACTAATAACTCCCTCCACCTCTTCTTCCTCGCCATCACTATTTCCTCCACATTGCACTCTCTCTTCGTCCTCTTCATCTTCCGAGTACCACTCCCCATTTTTAATAATCATCACCCTATTGTTAGGGCACTCTCGAGAATAATGCCCCCGTCCTCTACATTTGAAGCATTCAATATCCCGACTCCTAGAAGCGATATGAACAACCTTTGGTTTATCCTTGACGAAACCCACTTCCTTCCCCTTGGATGTTTCAATATTGTCCTTAAGTGGTGTTTTATCAACCTTTTCACTCCCCCACTTAGACTTTCAATTGGAACTAGGACCCCCCAAATTTTTTTTCTTGTCCCTTTCTTTTAAATTGCTCATTCTTCTTCAATTGAGCCTCCACTTTAATGGCCATGTGTACTAACTCCTCCATATCCACATAATGGTGTAATTCCACCACATTGGCTATCTCCCTATTCAATCTACTCATAAATCGAGACATAGTGGCTTCTCTATCCTCCTCTATGTTAGCCCTCATCAAGGCCTTCTCCAACTCCTCGTAATAATCTTCAACACATTTAGTTCCTTGAGTAAGAGTTTGTAACCTTTGATAGAGCCCCCTATAATAGTGACTTGGTACAAATCTTTTCCTCATAAGACTCTTCAATTCATCCCAAGTATCTACACTACCCTCTAGATTCCTTCTCCTAGTGAGCAACAAATTATCCCACCAAGCTAAGGCATAGTCGGTAAACTCCACTACCGCTAACTTAACCTTTTTATCCTCGGAGTACCTATGACATTCAAAAATCAATTCCATTTTCCTTTCTCATTCTAAGTAGGCATCCGGATCACTCTTCCCATAGAAAGAAGGAATTTTCATCTTTATACTTCCAAGATTACCATCCACTCCATCCCTACCCCTAGGGTTCCTCCCATGACCTCGACCAAATCCCCTCACATTCCTACCTCCTCTATTTCTACACATGTTCCAATTTTGATCACTACCCCTTTCACTCTCCAATTCATCATCATCAACATCATCCTCCTCATACTCATCTCTAGGCCTTCTCCTATCACCCCTCCTAACATTATCATTCCTTGGGGGTGGAGTTTCCCTCCTAGTTTCCAACCTCGCTAATCTACCCTCCAATCTTCCCCCATATCTGCCATAGTAACTGTGAGAGCTTGTATCATATCCCTCAACTCTTGAGTTTGTGCATTAGAATCTTGTCAACTTGAAGTATGTGTATTAGCCATGGAGTGTAAGTGTCCTCAAAAAATATTTTTGCTCGTGTTTCACTCAATTAGGCTTTTTCCCTCTAATGAGCTCATCACTCTTGCCTTTTACCACTCCTCACTTTCTTACCCAAACTTTTCAAGGAACGTAATTCAACTACATTGAGAAATCAACTCTTGTGTAGCACAAATTCCACAAACAATAAAGGAAGTAAAGGAAGAATTGACACAATAGCAAGTAGAATTTAGTTGCTTGCTATTATACAAGTAAGGAATTGAATTAGATCGACAAGATTTTCAAGGGTATAGTCACACTAAACTTGATGTATGACACAAGGAATTCAACTAGGAATGTATTTGATAATTGAAAGGTATTCAATAAGAAAACACTCTTTGAAACATTTTGTCAAACACTAAGCCCCTGTTCTCTTTGCTGTTTTGAGGTCGTTTTCTGTTTTTATTTTCGAAAACGCTAAAAACGCGTTCTCTTTACCATTTTCGAAAATGCATTTTGGAAAACAAAAAAAAAAATTGTACACAAAACGGAAAACGCCCGAAACATCGTTTTGGGCGTTTTGTGTGTATTTCGACAAAAAATATCCAAAACGCGGAAAACGCGTTTTGGGATTTTTTTTTTATAGAATTATCTTAATTTAGAACTAAGCTTAATATAAAGTTTTTATTTTTTTATTTTTTTATTTTTTTATTATTTTTTTTAGAATTATCCTAACTTGAAACTAAGCCTAAATAAAGATTTTTTTTTTTGAGAATTATCCTAACTTGTAACTTAGTTTAAATAAAGTTTTATTGAATTCAATATCAACATTACAAAAAAAAAATTAAATGAGAATTCTTGTTGTTATATTTCAAAAAATGCAATGATAAATGGACTCTGGTGGTTTTGAAAGAACTTGCATTTTCTGGATTTTAATAGAAGTAGAGCTTTCTCAAGTCCCGAACCTGATCAAGCTGTGTTAATATAGACTCTTAATGCTCACATTAGTGGGTTGCATGTAACTATATTTTTAATATATTGTGAAAGGAAATTTGAGTTGGAGTTAGTAGTATTCTGTAAGCAAATTAATTAAAAATAATTTAAATAGTGTTCTGTAAAATTTCAAACAGAACGTGTTTTCCAGCTTTTCATTTTCAAAAACAGTTTTCAGAAATGACAAACCAAACGTGTTTTCAGCAAATTTGAAAACAAAAATGAAAACACAAAACACAAAACATTTTCGAAAATGAAAATACAAAATAAAATACAAACAGAACGGCACCTAGCCCCTATTCTCTTTGCTGTTTTGAGGTCGTTTTCTGTTTTTATTTTCGAAAACGCTAAAAACGCGTTCTCTTTACCATTTTCGAAAACGCATTTTAGAAAACAAAAAAAAAAAATTTGTACACAAAACGGAAAACGCCCGAAACATTGTTTTGGACGTTTTGTGTGTATTTCGACAAAAAATGTCCAAAACGCGGATAACGCGTTTTGGGAATTTTTTTTTTTTTTTTTTTTTAGAATTATCTTCACTTAGAACTAAGCTTAATATAAAGTTTTTATTTTTTTATTTTATTTTTTTTTTTTTTAGAATTATCCTAGCTTGGAACTAAGCCTAAATAAAGATTTTTTTTTTTTTTTTTTTGAGAATTATCCTAACTTGGAACTTAGTTTAAATAAAGTTTTATTCAATTCAATATCAACATTACAAAAAAAAAAAAAAAAATTAAATGAGAATTCTTGTTGTTATATTTCAAAAAATGTAATGATAAATGGACTCTGGTGGTTTTAAAAGATCTTGCATTTTCTGGATTTTAATAGAAGTAGAGCTTTCTCAAGTCCCGAACCTGACCAAGCTGTGTTAATATAGATTCTTAATGCTCACATTAGTGTGTTGCATGTAACCATATTTTTAGTGTATTGTGAAAGGAAATTTGAGTTGGAGTTAGTAGTATTCTGCAAGCAAATTAATTAAAAATAGTTTAAATAGTGTTCTACAAAATTTCAAACAGAACGTGTTTTCCAGTTTTTCATTTTCAAAAACAGTTTTCAGAAATGACAAACCAAACGCGTTTTCAGCAAATTTGAAAATAAAAATGAAAATACAAAACACAAAACATTTTCGAAAATGAAAACAAAAAATAAAATACAAACAGAACGCCACCTTAGGTTGCAAACTTGAATAGTTTAGGATTTTCAAGTGTTTGTTCAAATGTAACCCCAACAACTTTTCAAATTGATAATAACAACAATGCCCAATATGTAGGAATCATGAAATATTCATGGGCATACACAATTTTCAATTTTTCTCAATTTTCGTTTTTTTAATAGCAAGAACAACAACAAGAAATGTAAAGATAGGACTACCAATTTTAGAGTCAAGCTCTGATACCAAATGATGCGAACCCCTTTGGTGATTAAACCAAAAATTCCAACAACAATTTTTGTATCAACCCAAGAAAGCTAAAAATGGTAATAAATGAAGAATCTTGACCCAAGTTTAACCCAACCAAAATTCTAAGGAAAGTGAACCTTAGCCCAATGGAAAGATTAAGACAAATACCAAGATATTGTGAAATAAACAACAACAAATACACAAGATAGATTCTCAATATATAAGTTGAAGAAAATTTCAAGAATAGTTACAAGTGAAGAAAGAAATTTTTACCTCTCTAGATGCCCTCCAATGGAGTCTTTTTCATGTCCCAAAAACTAAGCTATGGTTTGAGATGGATACAATATGTATACACAAGTTCAAAACAAAAGTTTGAGAAATTGCACAAAAAACCCCGCTTTTTGAGTTCGGGGATTTTCGGTGGACTGAAAATATTTCGGTCGATCATTAGGTCGACCGAAATGGAACTTTCGGTCGTACACCGCTCAGCCGAACCCGCCTGAAATGTCTTGAGCTTCCAAAATTAGGCAATTGACCTCAATCTTGCTCTCTTCCATGTGGACTTGATTTCGGAGCTTGAAAATGAGTCCCGCCATCGACTCTTGGACCTCTTTGGCCTTGGATCTTGTCATAGGCCCCACCGGTATTCTTATCGATGGTTGACTTGTTTAACTTTGACTTGATTGACTCCCTTGATTCTCATCACCTATTTTCATCAAAATGGAATGTTTAATGTGGAGTTATCGTGCTTAAATGATATTCTTGCATTTTACCTGCCTGTGATGCATTTCATTGACTTTATACATGTTTGTGTTATTAAGGAAATATTCAAACATGCATGTTATCATGCCATTGCATCATCAAACATGCACTATCATTGAATTTGGAAAATTAAAAGTTCTTTTAAATGAAAAATGTGGAAAAGTGAAAATTTTCTCAAAAGATATGTATCCCATGTTTTAAGAAAAAGTATGAGTGTACTTTTATGTCATGAAAGAAGTTGGTGGGAAATGGGGCGCGAGGGATTGACGGCGTACGCAAAATTAAGTCGCTTTGCGACAGAATGTTCAACCGCTTTGCGGTGGACTGTTAAACCGCTATGTGGTGGGAAAGTGAATGTTAAACCGCTTTTGCAATGGAAATGTGGATTTTAACTTGGTTCCAAATAATAATGTATCACTGCTCTCCGATTGACTAGAAGATACACCAAGTGAGTTCGCGATGGAAATGAGTAAAAGTTTGGAAAGGTTTAAGTGAAAATTTTGAAATGTTAAAGTGAATGGGGATACGTATTTCAAAGTTTAAAGCATCTCATGTCATGAGCATGCATTACGTGCATGAAATTTACTTACTGAGCTTTAGCTCACCCCAATCCCTCCCCAACATTTTAGGTGATGAAAGCTAGATGATCTGAGGAAAGAACATTTGGTGGCTAACTCGCACAGTATCATGATTACTCATTTTTAAATAAAGTTTGAATTGAGATTTACATAAATGTTTTAGTTATTTTTATTAGTTCATTCTTTTAAATTGTTTATTGGATTTAGTTTTGATAAGTCATTTATCTATTTAGTAGTTTATTAGTCCTCCATTTAGTTAAATGTAACTCATGGTTTAAATTTATTTATGTTGAGGAGTTTGTGATTGATTTTGAATTATGGTAGAATGTTGGATGTTGAATGGGTTGTGTTTGATAATTTAAATTATTATGTTGGTTATGAGGTACCTCTACAGGTTGGTTAAGTCGAATTTATAGAGGAGACTTTGTCGAATTTTTTGTAGAATTTTATAATAGGAAAAACATGAAAATCTTAGCCCCTGTTCTCTTTGCTGTTTTGAGGTCGTTTTCTGTTTTTATTTTCGAAAACGTTAAAAACGAGTTCTCTTTACCATTTTCGAAAATGCATTTTGGAAAAAAAAAATTTGTACACAAAACGGAAAACGCCCGAAACATCGTTTTGGGCGTTTTGTGTGTATTTCGAACTAAGCTTAATATAAAGTTTTTATTTTTTTTATTTTTTTATTATTTTTTTTAGAATTATCCTAGCTTGGAACTAAGCCTAAATAAAGAATTTTTTTTTTTTTTTTTTTTTTTTTTTGAGAATTATCCTAACTTGGAACTTAGTTTAAATAAATTTTTATTGAATTCAATATCAACATTACAAAAAAAAATTAAATGAGAATTCTTGTTGTTATATTTCAAAAAATGCAATGATAAATGGACTCTGGTGGTTTTGAAAGAACTTGCATTTTTTGGATTTTAATAGAAGTAGAGCTTTCTCAAGTCTCGAACCTGACCAAGCTGTGTTAATATAGACTCTTAATTCTCACATTAGTGTATTGCATGTAACCATATTTTTAGTGTATTGTGAAAGGAAATTTGAGTTGGAGTTAGTAGTATTCTGCAAGCAAATTAATTAAAAATAGTTTAAATAGTGTTTTGCAAAATTTCAAACAGAACGTGTTTTCCAGCTTTTCATTTTCAAAAACAGTTTTCAGAAATGACAAACCAAACACATTTTCAGCAAATTTGAAAACAAAAATGAAAATACAAAACACAAAACATTTTCAAAAATGAAAATACAAAATAAAATACAAACAGAACGCCACCTTAGTGTTTGATAGAGATGACAAAAAAAAACTTGCCCCGAATGTGGCGAAAAAAACCCGTCGCCTCGCCCTGAATAAATTAATTAATAAAAAATAATAAGGAAAAAAAATAAAAAAAAATAACGAAAAAGATAAAATAAAATAAACGGGGGCGGGTAAACAGGGCGACGGGATTGACCCGCCCCGCATCGAAATTCGCGGGCTCGGGGCCAGTTTGGAATTGAAAAAATTTCGCGGGGCGGGGGGACTCGCCCCGAACCCGCCCCATTGTCATCACTAATGTTTGAAGTATTTTATTTCCGTATTTAAAGTGAAATGAAGTTAACACGTCTAAATTTAAGATTAAACTCGGGGCATTACAACTTCTATGTGCAAAATGTGATGTTTATATATGTTTTAGGTAAATGAATTTTGATAATTACATAATTTAGCATGAGGGGAAAATGCATGTACATAATTTTATTGATGGGTCATGTGTAAATTAGCCTCTGTTCGGATCCTTTTTTAGGATTAAAATCAGTTTTTTTCACCTTTTGTAGGTGAATTGATGGTTAAAAAGTGGAAAGAAAAAATGTGTAGGGTTAGAAATTGATTTGGAGAATTATATAGTTTAAAAATTAGTTTAAAAACAAAAAAAAATTGACTTATTCGAACAGAGGCTTATACAATTTTTCAATTTGGTAATCGTACTTATTTGATTTATAAACTATACAAATTCTCAAATCACTTTTTAACCACACAGTTTTTTTCTCTCTCAATTTTCAATCACTACTTTTTACCTCAAAACTATAAATAAATCAATTTATAAACTAAAATGGTGGGTCCTACTGGTGGAAATTTTCCAATCTTAAAATTTGCCGATTGATCTCTGACTAGTATCCAACACCTAATCCATGATTAGCAATTATAATGTGAGAGACGGTGAAAATTTTGATGGTGTTTGTCGTGCTGGGTGTACTAGACAGGTAGGTACTCAGGTTCGATTTTTATAAGATTTTACATGGTAAGCCGCCATTGAAAAAATTTATAGGTGACATGATAAGTGCGATTTTGCACTTAATTCCATATTTAAATTTGCATTAATTTGAGTATTTTAGAATATGATATTGCTAAGTTGCATGTTTATTTTAATTGTTTAAGGGATAATGTGAATTGAAATGCAATTGGGCACAAAAATGAGGAAAAATGACTAAATAAGTACAAAATATGAAGTATGGGGACCAATTTGCAAATGGAAAAAAGATGGAGGACTTGAGTTTCAATTCTAGGAGGACTAAATTGAAATAAAAGTCAAAGTATGGGGACTGAATTGAAGAAGTCAGAAATTGGAGGACTAGACATGCAATTACACAGGGACTAAAATGCACAAGTAAAAAAATTGGCGAACCGTGGTTCCAGTCTGTTCTTGTATGCCGCGGTCCGGCTGAGGAGAAATTTCACGATTTTTTTATTTTATTTTATTTTTTTTATTTCCTTTTCGATCTTTTTTGGGCCCAACTCGAAAAAATTCGTCTTAAACCTATTCTACCCTATATAAAGACCTAAACAACACATTAGAAGGAGTGGGAAAAAATCAAGAGAATAGAGGCACAAGACAAGAGGCAAAAGGAAGAAGATAGATTCAACGCTTGTATTGATTTTCTTGGTGCCAAAATTCTAAACTCTCTTTTCAATGTTGATTAGCATGTTTAACTTTCTATTTTGCGTTTTTATTGTTTTAGATTTTAGTATGAGTAGCTAAATAACTCGTTGGGACGAACGATGTGACTTGGTTTGAACATTCAATTTAAATTATCATGCTTTTGATTAGATTGTTTATGTGTTGATTTGTTATTACGTTTTAATGCTTTGAATTGCTTGATCACCAATTTGATGAACCGTGGGTTGTTTTCATAATCCGAGAGGTGAGTTAACACCTAGACTTGATAATAAAATCCAGCAATTGACAAAAAGGTAGAGATACATAGTTGTGGTTGTCGTAATCATTTTGAATTCTTGAAATTAAATGCATTTATTTAGGACTTATTCTGACCGGTCATAGAGATGTGAGGTTGACCTATTTAGATAGAACCAATCTAGACTCGAGAGGGGAATTTTGGATAAAATTGTGAATTCGATTAAACACAATTTTTGAAACATTGCATGAGAAGAGAAATTGAATAAGATAACTAAGTTGCTATCGTGAGTCCCAACATTTTCCATTCATAAGAAAAATTCAAAAATCAAATCTTTTTAAATGTTTTATTTTCTAATTCATTGCTTTCGCTATTCAAATAAAAATTCAAAAACATCAATCTTGACATTTATTTGTAGTTTGGGAACCGATTAATCCAGGCTAATAACAAATAAGTTTCTCTTTCATTTTCATAAAAAAACAAAGTAATTCTCTTTCCGACATCGCATTATGAAATAGGCAATTATACACACCGTAGTCCATACTTGAGAATTCAATTATCCGCGTCACATAATTTGCGATAGTTTTATCCCCTAACATTTTAGTAAAATCAAAACTCTCTCTCTGATTTTGATTTTTATCCAAAGTGTGCATTTAAATAATGGTGGAATACTCTGTGAATTTGTTCTTTGTTTTGCTTATGAAACGTGGAAGGTAAACTTTACATTTTTAATGATTTTGTGGAAAGAAACCAAGACTAAATATGAAAATAGAAAATTGGTAAGAATGTGATAAAAGAATAAAAAAATAACGTTTTAGAAAGAAGTGAGAAATTGAGGAAAGATTAAGTTTATTTATTTATTTTTTTTTTTAAAAAAAGGTTGAACTCCAACCTTAGAAGTCCCTGCCTTGAGGATTTGTAGATGAAGTAAATTGCTGAATGTGCTTCAGTGGAGCATGATAAACTTGATTGAGAGCTTGGAAAAGGAAATTATTTTTTATTTTCGCACCTAAAGTTAGAGAAAATATTTGGAAGGAAATTGATCAAAACATGATTCATTTGCTTGTACATTTTGTAAGAAAAATTTGTCAATCAAACAAGATTTAAAGTTTTCCACGATTAGCATTTTTCATGCCAAATATGCACGTCCTAACTATGCTTTTGCAATGAAAAAAGATAATTCTGCTTAAGATCGTACCTTATTGTGCCTATCGCAAACACAGTCCATGGGTCCTATGTACAATGTGGTCTACCTTCATGTGTCTGTGGCCGGTATTATAAGGTGTGTCCGTCACTACACGAGAGCTATGCTGATTATTGAATGTTAAGCATTCTTGAACTTTTTAGGTTCTGATATCAATGAATGAGATCTAAATTTTAAATAAATGAATAAATTCAAATGTAAGTTTAGCCCCTATTTGTGCCCTGGAAATCAAGTTTTTAAAACATTAAATCTCAATCATCTATTTTAGTCAAACGCACAATATTTAGGCCATATTATCTTTGCTGTTTTGAGGTCGTTTTCTGTTTTTATTTTTGAAAACACTAAAAATGCGTTCTCTTTACCATTTTCGAAAACTTATTTTGGAAAAAAAAAAAAATTGTACATAAAATGCAAAACGTCCAAAACCTCGTTTTGAGCGTTTTAAATGTATTTCAACCGAAAATGTTCAAAACGCGAAAAACGCGTTTTGGGTTTTTTTTTTTATCTTAACTTGGAACTAAACTTAAAATAAGTTTTTTATTTTTTATTTTTTATTTATTTTTGAAGAATTATCCTAACTTGTAACTGAGCCTAAATTATTTATTTATTTATTTATTTTTTTTAGAAATATCCTAACTTGGAACTAAACCTAAAATAAAGTTTTATTGAATTCAATATCAACATTATAAAAAAAAATTAAGTTGGAATTCTTGTTGTTATATTTCAAAAAATACCTTGATAAATGGACTCGGTAGTTTTGAAAGAACTTGCATTTTCTGGATTTTAATAAAACTAGAGTTTCCTCAAATC
The DNA here is from genome assembly GCA_963555705.1 of Ligustrum vulgare. NCBI lineage: Eukaryota > Viridiplantae > Streptophyta > Magnoliopsida > Lamiales > Oleaceae > Ligustrum > Ligustrum vulgare. The sequence goes on from OY743179.1 coordinate 8,834,219, forward strand.
CCGAACCTGATCAAGTTGTATAAATGTAGACTCTTAGTGTTCACATAAGTGTATTACAGATGTTTTCAATGTATTGTGAAAGAAAATTTGAGTTTGAGCCAGTAATATTCTGTAAGCAAATTAATTAAAAATAGTTTAAGTAGTATTCTGCAAAATTTCAAGCATGACGTGTTTTCCTTTTTTCATTTTTAAAAACAATTTTCAAAAATGATAAACCAAACGCATTTTCAGCAAATTTGAAAATAAAAATAAAAACAAGAAACATTATTTCCCAAATACAAACAGAACGCCACCTTAACTTTTCAAACAAATTTTAACTACACATTCTTCAAAAAATACTATTCAAAGTCATATTATTTTCCAAATAATGGGGCTCAAATAGGGGCTTAGTAAATCATTTTATTTATATTATTTTAAAATTAAATAAAGAATTTAACCTTTTAGTATGCGTTTGGTGTTGTTTAAATTTTTTAAAAATAAATAGTGATTTTTAAGAGAATTGATGAATAAGATTTAGTTGAAAAATTAAATATTATGATATTTATTTTAATGAATAGTTGAGATTAAGAGGTAATGTGAAAAATTTTGATTTTTGTAATTTTTTTGAATTTTTTGATGGATGTGGTTTAAAAATGTTTGAAAAGTCAAAAATTATGAGCTTGATTAAAAATGGAAGATTGAGATTGAATTTGAAAAGTTATGGTAACATTTTTAGTATTATCAAACAAGCTCTAAATACAGTTGGAAAAAGGGAAAATTTTAAATTGAACGAAATAAGGGCTTAATATTTATTTGTCTCGTTCACAATTATTCATTTACCTAAATTCAACTCTCTCTCTCTCACACACACACACCGGAAAATTTCAGTCTCTCTCCACCACAACCATAACTGCCTGTTCCGATTCTCTCTCTTGTTTCTGTATTTATTCTATATATGGATACATACAGGCCATATGCATACGCCCCATGAAGAATTGTCCTATATAAGAATATTCCAGCAGAAAGACCAATAAATGTTACTATGTTAGACCCTTTTCCTATAATTCACCTTCGATCTAAAACATGGTTCCACAAACGCAAAAAAACGTCCATCGATCCCTTTACCTAAACCCGTAAAATCCAATTTCAATTTGTATATCTAACTATTGGCAGTAGAATCATACAGGAAATCCATCGTCATTGAAAAACGTGTTGTCCAATTTTGCATTTTAGGGTTTTACCATTTCATCTCCAATTTCACCGTACAGATAGGAAACTTGTGTTGTATATATGTTTGAATTAAATGGAGATTTTGTCGTAACTGGAAATCGAAGGATTTAAACCTGTTGAAATTGTTTAAAGTGGCGAAGATGAATTCGGGCACATCCGAGGAAGAATCAACGGCTGAAGAAATTGACGTTCCGGAGGATATAGACTGGCAAATGCTGGATAAATCAAAGTTTTTCATCCTCGGTGCCGCCTTGTTTTCCGGTGTCTCCGCCTCTTTATACCCGGCGGTGGTGCTAAAAACCCGGCAACAGGTGGCGCAGTCCCAAGTGTCTTGCATTAAAACAGCAATTTGGATCTTGAAACATGAAGGTTTTCGCGGATTGTATAGAGGATTTGGGACTTCATTGACAGGGACAATCCCGGCCAGAGCATTATATATGGCTGCACTTGAGGTTACCAAGAGTAATGTGGGAACGGCAGCCATTGAATGCGGAATTCCCGAGCCATCTGCAGCTGCCATAGCAAATGCAGCTGCCGGGTTGAGCGCTGCAATGGCCGCCCAAATGGTTTGGACCCCGGTTGATGTAATTAGCCAGCGGCTCATGGTACAAGGCGGTCATAATCAGAAGGTTTCCAATGCATTTTCGTGCAAATATTTAAACGGGATTGATGCATTCAAGAAAATTCTGCATACAGATGGGTTGAGAGGGCTATATAGAGGATTTGGGATATCAATTTTGACTCATGCACCATCAAATGCAGTATGGTGGGCATCCTATTCTGTAGCTCAGAGGCTTGTTTGGAGTGGAATGGGGTGTTTCCTTTGCCGGAAAGATGACAAAACGGACGAAAACGGGGTCGATGTGGAGAAAAATGCCTTAAGGCCTAATGCAAAAACCGTGATGGCAGTGCAGGGAGCAAGTGCAGCCATGGCTGGTGGGGTTTCGGCTTTAATAACAATGCCTCTGGATACGATCAAGACGAGATTACAGGTTTTGGATGGGGATGAGAATGGGCGGAAGGGGGCGAGTCTTGGGCAAACTGTGAGGAATTTGGTGAAGGAAGGTGGGTGGATGGCTTGTTATAGAGGTTTAGGACCAAGGTGGGCTTCAATGTCCATGTCTGCAACTACGATGATCACTACATATGAGTTCTTGAAAAGGCTCTCTGCAAAGAATCGAGAGGTTTTGTCATCTTGACTCGAAATACATGGCAAATCTCACGAGTTGATTGGACAGTACTCAATAATGTTTATAAAGAAAAATAAGTCGAACGTACTGTCCAATTCTCTTCATGCCAGACCGCGCTGATAATTGGCGTAGATCGTAAGCAGTGGATGAAACTCGTTTTTTTCCTAGTTTTTTTCACTTTTTTCTTAAATCCTTGTTCAGAATTCTATGTATTTTTTTTCTCTCAACATGTTATACATGCTTTTCTTGATCCTCCAAGTTGGATATTTAGTTGAAGTGAGGTCATTAATGCAAAAGTGATCTCAAATTATGTATTCCATATATGATATGTGAACCTATTTAGAACAATAATGTCCGGTTTGTCTTAATGGTCACCTCTTGCAATCTCAACCGTGTCAACAATTTGTATCATATGAATAAATTATTCTCAAATTGCTTGAGTCCTTAGCAATTTGAAATTCTTATGTTGGTAAGATTCGAGTTGGGGAGAGTTCAGCTGCATTTGAATTGTTTCAAAGGCTTAATCGAGATGGCTTTTTAAAAAAAAAAAAAAAATTATCATTATACTATCCCGTGCTCCCTACATATTCATCGTAACACCTAGTGAGAACACACAGGTAATTCAAAGTATTCGTTTTGATAATCTGAACAACAGAATTTCAAATACAGGGAGAGTAGCTGATCATTACAGAGCTGAAATTCCTACTGAATGAAACATAATATAATAGTTCAAAGTAAAACGGGGCTGTACTTGCGCCAACTAGAATGAAATAATACTATACTGAAGTAATATTCCCCTGATAAGGAATACGAATTCACAGGCTAAAGAAAACTAAACACTTCAAAGCAAGAGCAGCATGACCAACAACAGCATTACAGCAGTTAGCAGAGTTGAAGGAGTACTTGAGCTTAGATTCACATTCTAAATCAGGGTCGAGCTCTCTTGTTGGTGCAAGATGGACACTTGTAATGCTTGATATGCTCGGCCCTAGCAGGGGTAATCTTCACACAATTGCCATGGAACCACTTCTCACATATGTCACAACAGATCCAAAATTCATCCGATGCATAATTTTCTCCACAGGCGCCACATAGCGTTTCGCCATGTTCTTCATCTTCTTCCTCATCAAACCCTTCATCTTCTTCCTTCGGCTGTGGCTTTGGATATTTTTCCTGAGATTCCAATCTCTGCTGCTTTTCATAAAATAATGTCAAGTGATGATATCAACATGGGGGGGAGGGGGAGGGGGAGGGAGATAGTTCTAAAATAGGTATATAGAGCATGTTTGACCAAGCTTTAAAAAGGTAAAAATTACTTTTATAGAACTTTTTGTTAATGCAGATGACATTGGAAGGATGAATTTACCCTGGTCAGCTTCTCGGTAAAACCTATTTATATAAAACAAAGAATTGAATATGAAAGGTGAAAATCACCACTTCCTGGGGATCGACGTATTGCTCATGAAACACACTTACAGGCTTAGAGTTTGACTTTGATTTGTTGCTACTGTGGTTTGAGACTGAAGACTTTTCTTTCTGTTGTTTCTTGGCAGCACCATTCACAACTTCAAATACTGTAGGAAGTTCATTGATCATGTTGAAAAGCCGTTTCCTGGGAAACAAAATTTCAAATTTGATTTAAGGGGAAAAAAATGAACTTTGACAAGAATTAGATTATAATAAGGAAAATGAATAAACAGTATGTAGAAGGGATTAAATCATCTGCACTGTGTATGCTTTGACGATTGTGTTGCTTTTTTGCAGCAAGTCTCTAATGCGAAGAGAGAAATTATTCATCCCCTAACAATTCTTCGTTCAAAACTAGAATTATATAAAATGTCTATTTCTATCCACACCATTATCTTTGGTACAACACATGGAAACATTTTAAACTTGAGCCAACACGTAATGCACAAAGAGAATCTAGCAGTGTGCTTCCAATTATGAACATGTTTATAAAACAAGTAGCTTTACCTTGCCCTCAAAATAAGTAACTTATTTAGCTTCTGTTTGGCAACATTTTGTTTGTAAACCACTACATGACAAAATCTCATTGAACATAATTTTTTTTCTAAAAGCCAACAATTTAAACTGGTCAAAGATTCTTACCCACCAGTTCAGTTTTTACTTTTCAAAAATATAAGGAGCAACAAAATGTTGTCATGTCGCTATTTATAAACAACCATTCAAAAACGGGTTGCCAAACACACTGTTATTTACAATTCTCACAAATAACAAATCATTTATTTTAATCTTAATTACGTATAAGTGAACTTGTTAAGCTTAGCCAAACATGTTCGTAACAAAGGACTTTAATATATACCTGTCAGCTTTATCAAAACCAAATCTGGATCCAAAATAAAAGGCAACAGAAAGCAACCAGGCATCACAGTGGACAGCAACCAGAGATAACCAATCTTTCTCTTGCATCCCATCTCTAGCAAAATTGATCCCTAGAGCAGGCTCGGGGAGTTCTGGAGGTACTTCTTCGGCAGGAAAATTGACCTCCCACTGCTCACTAGGAAGCCCATACAAGCACAAATTCTCCTTCTCTGTAAAGCACAACAAGAATAGATCCTTACTAGCTGTATTTAAAAAAAATAAATAACAAGCATCTTTGCAAAACATAATTAGTTCTCAAGTGGAAAGGACCATTAGTTCTCAAGTGGAAAGGACCATGATAACATAATTCACCAGCACTTGTGAGACAGTGCGAGGAACAAATGAATTCACAATAAAATCACCATGCACGTATACATTGGCAAATATGAATACCATAGTGCTTTCAACATGTTAACAGATACTCATTTTAATGATTTTTAACCAAAAGAATACATTCTTATCTCCGGTAGCACGGGAAATATTAAAGGGAAATATACTATAAACGCTTGAAAATAAAATAAAATATATATATACCTGAGAAGAAATAAATTTCTTGATAATTCAATAAAAAAAATTGCCAGAATTAATCGGAAAACCCTAAAAAAAAAAATTCTTCATGAGAGCAACGCACATCTCAGAGATGAAAAATGAATGTAATGGTTTGAGATGAAGAGGTTATTGTAGGATCTGTTTCTAAAATGTATTAATTGTATTTGTATATCCATGAGTTGTGCCCACCCATTATGGCGCACAACCAGGCTGTCTAAAGCTGTCAACAAACGAGTATCTGATTTTCAACGTGCATCAGTGTTCTGTCACGGGGAAAATGGGGATAAAAAGTAAGCAATATGTTAATCATCCCCAGATGAAAAACTCCAAATAATTATTGTAGCCAGCATCTTACTTCTATTGCCACTATTCCCAAAAGACAAGAAGGAAAGCTTTGATCATGTCACGCTACAATCAATAATTATCAATGCAGACACACCAGCAATTTCATCTATCAACATAGCGACATTTGATACTATAACAGTTAATACTTAATAGCCACAAGTCTGTACCATTTAAAAGCAAGATTCTGTGAATAGGGTTGTGCATGATAATACGTTGCATACCTAATCTGCTAAAACTTCTTTTCTCATGGACATTATAACAATCATACCATGACTGCACACATAAATGCAAATGCAGATCTGTTTTACTCAAAACTCTCACAAGTCTGGAGAAAATTCTAATCAAAGCTAGAAATTACATGCAATAAGTTGCCAGTCGAAGGTTTAGACTAATCGCAATTCATCACCATCTTGCAATTGATTACAAATATAAAAATTTAGTTAAGATCATAATAGTAGCTCTCTATTTCAGTAAATTAAGACCCACATAAAATCACTTCTTGATAAATATTTTAAAACCATATTGCCAATATTGTTTAAAATATTCAATTAAATTTAAACCAGAGATGCATAATTAGCATCCATAACTCACATTTATTAGAACCAACAACTTCCAAAAAAAAAAAAAAAATACTCGAAGTTGTAGAACAAAGATGCAACCAAAATCAGGAAAAAACTATAATTGCAGCAACACGAGCAATTTGGACAGTTTGAATAAAGCGTTAAAAACCCAACACAGGTTTGCCATGGATATACTTCTATGGCAGGAGTGCAATGGAGTGCAACCTGTACTAGTCCTTCATTACCTAACTAATGTGTTGCATTCATATCCAACGCATATTGATGCAAACCACGTAGCAATTGTAGCTACGCAACCCACAAATTATTGGAATCGACCCAAGAACGCAAAAGAATCACGATTTAGAGATTGATTCAAATTAATTGAACTAAGCAACCAACACAATCAATTGATATGTTGACCTCTTGATCACAATGAAAATAAATCTCACCCAAGATTTGAACAAACAAGAATTAAACTCGCAATTTCGGGATTTATTCAATGAAGAATAAGATTGTGAAAGCAGAATAGCCTCTCAATTATAATATCAAAGTTGTGTAAAGTCTATCGAATAATGAAAATTACATCCCTATAAATAGGGTCAAAATCTAGGTTAAAAGTTCTTATTAAAAATAGGAAACAAATACCTAAAAATAAGGAAATAATTAAAACCCTAAAATTACGCGTATATGTTTTTACGGCCGTGACCCTTCCCTTTACGACCGTAAGACTCATTCTGTTCCACCGTTACGGCCGTGAGACTCTTTTTACGGCCGTAAGCCTTAATTCTGAAAATTCCTGTTTTTGATCCGAGGCTACGTTACGGCCGTGATTAATATTAGTTACGGCCGTAAGTCCAATTTCTTCAAAAATTCAGTTTTCAGCAGCAAGTTGGTTATGGCCGTGAGAGTTATGAATTACGGCCGTAATTCTGTAATTCTTGAAATTTGGCAATCTTCTTCGACGGCTTGAATGAGGTTGATCCACTCGTCGTCTCGACTAGCTTCCAACATGGAAATTATTCATTTTCCTATGTCGAATGTTGTTGCGTCGTCCGTGACTTGACTTCTCCTTTGAGCTCCTATCCCGGATCACATCTCCTATCCCGGATCACATCATTCTCCCCTTCTTCAAGATGATTCGTCCCGAATCATAGCTTGGTTCATGGTGTTTCAGCGCACCGCCTGGATCACAAGGAAAATTTTTGCCTCCATTACATAGGATCAACCAATAGTCGAATACTTGGATTGGAAGGACGATTCGAAATAAGAACTTCCTTGGCCAAATGTGGTGTGACTCAAACCTCCAAGTATATTCAACCTGCAAGAAAGATTTAAGCAAAATAGGGTGGGAAATGTTAGTTTCACAAAGTACAAGATATAGATCCTTGTACTCATGGTATATCATCTCCAAATCCTCTTCCCTAACAACGAGGTTCTTCTCTTCACTTCCTTCTTTTGTTGTAACTTCTTGCTCAATCTCTTCTATTTCTTTTCTCTCATACTCATCCACCTCTTCTAACTCCACATTTTCAAGCTCAACTATCTCTTCTAAATTTTTAGTTTCAACTTCCTCTACATTTTTAGTCTCAACTACCTTTTCCACATTTTTATATTCAACCACACCTTCATCCTCAATCACCTCTTCCACAATTTTATTTCCTTGTTCATTCACCTCCTTACTACCCAATTCTTCATCTCCTACTTCAAATTTTGGAATTTGATCAACCGTTTCTAGTTTCAGCTTTCCCTCCTTCTCAACATCCCTATCTCGAGATTCCTCTTGCAATCCCAGTACAACTTTCCTCCCACTCTCTTTTTTTACCTTCCTCAAATCGTCTAGTGCTTCCTCGAGTGTTAACCCATACAGTGTGAATGTTTTCCCTCTCGTAAGAATCCTGTATATGTGCATACTCTTATAATAAATTGCTTCCCTCATACGACTCCATGATTTTCCCAATAAAATATGACAAGACCTTAAAGGCACTACATCACAAAATACGTTATCAATATATTTTCCACGGGTGATAGTCACTAGGACTTGCTTGGTTACATGGAACTCTCCAAATTCCCTCATCCACGTCACACAATAAGGTATACTGTGTGGTATTAGAGATAATCCCAATTTTTCAACCATGTTGATATTAGCAAAATTAGTGAAGCACTCTCTATCAATTGCCAAACTGCACACCTTTTGTCCCACATAACATCTAGTTTGGAACAACGAATCCGGATCATAATCCATCCCTTATGATGTAGCTTTCAAAAATTTGAGAGACTCAAAATAAGATGGTCCAGATATTGACAAATATCAAGAAGGAATCTAATGTTGACTCGAAAAGGAAAAACAATATTAAGAATTTTAAAGAAATTCAAGAAAGCGGTTCTTGAATTTGACTCGAAAGGAAAGAATATCAAGAATATTGTAGAAATTCAAGAAAGTGGTTCTTGAATGGAAATAATTTTTTTTTTGAATCTTGGGTGAATTTTCGGAATAAATAAAAAATAAAAAAAAATAATTTTTTTTTTTTTTATGTAAAATCCGAAAATTCGATAACGAACACGACAAAACAAACGGAACTTAATTCGGATAAGAATTAAGCAAAACAAACACTTTTGAAAATTTTTTTGGAACGATTTTCTGGATTAAAAACTCAACAAACTCAAGAACAAGAAGAACGCAAAAAATTGAAAGACAAAACACTCAACAAGATATGGATGATTTTTATGGGACTCGATGATAAACATAAAAATCAAACTGGATAGAAAACAAAATAAAGATATAACCTTGATTTTTGGAGCATAAGCTCTGATACCAGATGATGCAAACCACGTAGCAATTGTAGCAACCGAAAAATTATTGGAATCGACCCAAGAACGCCAAAGAATCACGATTTAGAGATTGATTCAAATTAATTGAACCAAGCAACCAACACAATCAATTGATATGTTGACATCTTGATCACAATGAAAATAAATCTCACCCAAGATTTGAACAAACAAGAATTAAACTCGCAATTTCGGGATTTATTCAATGAAGAATAAGATTGTGAAAGCAGAATAGCCTCTCAATTATAATATCAAAGTTGTGTAAAGTCTATCGAATAATGAAAATTACATCCCTATAAATAGGGTCAAAATCTAGGTTAAAAGTTCTAATTAAACTAGGAAACAAATACCTAAAAATAAGGAAATAATTAAAACCCTAAAATTACGCGTATATGTTTTTACGGCCGTGATCCTTCCCTTTACGGTCGTAAGACTCATTCTGTTCCACCGTTACGGCCGTGAGACTCTTTTTACGGCCGTAAGCCTTAATTCTGAAAATTCCTGTTTTTGATCCGAGGCTACGTTACGGCCGTGATTAATATTAGTTACGACCGTAAGTCCAATTTCTTCAAAAATTCAGTTTTCAGCAGCAAGTTGGTTACGGCCGTGAGAGTTATGAATTACAGCCGTAATTCTGTAATTCTTGAAATTTGGCAATCTTCTTCGACGGCTTGAATGAGGTTGATCCACTCGTCGTCTCGACTAGCTTCCAACATGGAAATTATTCATTTTCCTATGTCGAATGTTGTTGCGTCGTCCGTGACTTGACTTCTCCTTTGAGCTCCTATCCCGGATCACATCACATATGTATTCCAACAACCTAATATATATATTATTTCAATTTCATCAAAGAAATGAGAAAATTCAAATCAAAGAATTCAAGACAAAAACTATGGAGATAAGAAAAACAGTTTAATGCACACCCGATAGACATTTTGTTGGAAAAATGGAATAAATAAAAAAATTTAAGCTACATTCAATAAAAATTACCATTTTCTAGAGATTACTTGCAAACAAACATATAATAAGCACTGTAATAGTGCGTCCAAAAATATACAGAAAGACAAAAAGAATTCAAACAGTGAAACAGGAAAAAAGAAAAAAGAAAACCCCTAACCAGGATCGCACTGCTGATAAAAGTCTTCAACATCTACAAGAGAAAAAATAAATAAAAAAACGTCAGAACAATGTTAAAAATACAGAAACGTTAAAATGAAAAAGTAAAAACCTGCGGTTAGGGCTTTGATAAGGCCATTACGACGACCCTTGAAATCTCCGAAAACATCTTCAACGGTACGAGGATTATACTGTCCTCCCTCCATTTTTAAGTTTCAACTTCAAAAATAGAATAATTGAAAAAAGCAAACGAAAAAGGCACGAATCAAACTTAAAATAGAAGACGAAGAGAAGAGAAGAGAAGATAAATGAGGGTTTTAACAGGTGGAATTGTTGCCTGTGGGGTTGGATAGTGAGAGAAAGAAGATAAACTTTATCAGAGAGGAGGAGAACTGAAAATAGAATTTTTAGAGAGGGTGATGAGATGGGCGGATTTGAATCGTAGATGATGGACAAGTTTAACTGGATTTGAGAGATGGGTCATGATTCCGACAACCTACCCACCAAGTTGCAATAGGGAGTGATTTTCAGATTTTTGTTTGTACACTAGTTTTTGACTAGTCCGTTGCACGAAATTTGTCATTTTAATGATTTTATTAATGTGTTGAATTGACTTAGCCTTGTTTAGATTGTCATATTTTTTGTAAAGAAAAAAAAATGTTTTGAATAGTAATTTTAGGAAATCGTGTGGTTAAAAAACGATTTGAAAAGTAAAAAATTGTGAGCTTAACTTTTTTGGATAATTGAGATTGATTACTTTAGAAAAAAGTGATATTTTTTTATGAGAAAGTATGGTTGTCAAAAAATGACTTAATATAATTGTCTTCAAGTTCACAAATTATTCCAACCAAAGGTATTGTTCTCACAAGGTTTCTGAGAGCCCATTATTATTTTTACCCCCAATCAGAAGCTTGGTTCCCATTCATATATTCCTAAGTGATTTTTCCTATCACCTACCTAATTTGATCATTACCAGCATCTTCATTGGTAGCTGTTGTTGTATTCCAACCCGATGACTTGCCATCGTTAGACATTTTTCAGGCACTCGCCTTAAATTAAACAATATTATAAGAATGTAACCCAAAAAAAAAAAAAAAAAAAAACCAAAGATTTCACAAGTTTCTACAAAAGAACATTAACACTTTTTACATTTCACAAGTTTCTACACCCTCTAGCAATACTACAAATGGCATTATTCCCAATACTAAAGCAATCTACCAAATGTAGAGCTTACAAATACTTGCAACGCCTGTCGATTTAAGACAGCTCATTATCATCTATCTTCTGACAATACAAGAAGGCTAACTTCGGAAGGAAACTATAGTGCGCAATCAAAGACCATAAATCAAATTCAATACGAAACAGAGAATTTAACAATTAAACAGCAAAACGAATCAAAGCAAAACAAAGAAAGTAGGAATATTTGCTTGTGAAAACTGTTTCGCAAGTGCTTTCTTCGTGCTCGAAACTTCGCGGTGCGAACTTAGTAGGTGAACCTTACTTGGTGTGGAAAGTGAGTGATTATGCGCCTCGGAGAAATGACTTACATACCAAGAATTTTGAGTTTCCTTTTTCAAAACAGTTAACTTGGCGGTACATCCACAACGAGAGTCTCCGCGCAGCCTTTCTCCTGAACGAGCCACCAAATTTTTAAATTTCATTTGGTATATTTCATCTTTCTGGCCTTGCTTGAAACAAACATATGACTTCCAGACAACTTCATTCGTTTGTGGATTCTTTCGGCTACTACCAATACGTGTACTGAACCCAGCTAATTTTGCATACTCATTATAAAAGTTGTACACATCGTCTAGTGTTTCAAACTCTTGCCCAATTCGCGGAATCGCACCAACATTCACTTGTGGTACAAATACATTATCGCCCCCTTCCATTCCGAAACAAAGATGTTGCTAAAAGAAAAAAATTGAAATGAACTTGTAATGAAAGAAAGAAATCTGCTGGAGAAATGTTGCAAGAGAGTGAAATGATTTGGTTGGTATAATAATGGCTAAAAAAGATGAGAATTTATAGAAAAAAACTACATCAAATTTGGAGAATGAATTGACTAGTCATGTAAAGAGAAATATATCAAAATGCGAAATTGAATTGATAAGTCAAGAAAAGAAAAATAAAGAAAATAATTAACATGACAATTCAACTGAAAAATAGTGTACAAAAAAATTTGAAAATATTTTATACAAAAATACGTCAAAAAACGAGATTGATGAGACAATTCATGTAAGGAAAAAATAATAAAAAAATTTGACATGACAATTCTACTAAAAAATATTACACCAAAAAAAAGTTAAATGTAGTATATATAAAAATACATCAAAAAACGAGATTGGTTTGACAATTCATGTAAGGAAAAAACATAGATAAAAAATTGACAAGACAATTCAACTGAAAAAAAGTGTACAAAAAATTTGAAAAGATTTTATACAAAAATACATTAAAAAACGAGATTGATGAGACAATTCATGTAAGGAAAAAATAATAAAAAAAATTGACATGACAATTCTACTAAAAAATATTACACCAAAAAAAAAGTTAAATGTAGTATATATAAAAATACATCAAAAAACGAGATTGGTTTGACAATTCATGTAAGGAAAAAAACATAGATAAAAAATTGACAAGACAATTCAACTGAAAAAGAGTGTACAAAAAATTTGAAAAGATTTTATACAAAAATCTTAATATCTATTATCTATTATTAAACTTGTTGAGCTTGTGTGGGTCCTAATTCATGTTTTCCCTCCTAAACTCATATCTAATTGTGCCTACACTAAAGCTATATATATTTAGTAATAATAAATAACAATGAATGCAATTCCTAGATAACAACGAATGCAATTCTATGCGAAACTCAATTCTTGGTGTACACTACAACTGTTAATTATTATACTTACTGACTTCAGCCTAAGTTTTTTTTTTTTATCGGAATAATTTTTTTTTATCGGAATCTTCAACATAAGTTTATTTTTATAAATAAAAAATTATACTTTGATTATTTATATTATGAAAAATTACTAATAAAAAAATATTTTTAATTCTAATTCTAATAACTTCAAATCACTTTTTGTATTATGAAAAAATAAAAATTAAAAGAAGTTTTTCATTTATTATAATATCTATTATCTATTATTAAACTTGTTGAGCTTGTGTGGATCCCAATTCATGTTTTCTCGCCTAAACTCATATTTAATTGTGCCTACACTAAAGCTATATATATTTACTAATAATAAATAACAATGAATGCAATTCCTAAATAACAATGAATGCAATTATATGTGGGATCCAATTATTGGTGTACACTACAACTGTTAATTATTATACTTATTGACTTCAGCCTAAGTTTTTTTTTTTTTTTATCGGAATAATTTTTTTTTTAATCGGAATCTTCAACCTAAGTTTATTTTTATAAATAAAAAATTATACTTTGATTATTAATACTATGAAAAATTACTAACAAAAATATATTTGTAATTCTAATTCTAATAACTTCAAATCACTTTTTGTATTATGAAAAAATAAAAATTAAAAGACGTTTTTCATTTATTATAATACAAATAAAATTCTTAGTAAATTTCAATGTTAATTAATCTTGCAAAAATTGATTTTTTAAATGCTTTTTTAGTGTGTTTACTAAATGTACTTCGTAACAAATATTACAGTTTCAATTGAAATAAATCATACAGAGTTTAAATGGACCATCAAAAGTTTAAATAATTGGATGTTTGATTTTGCAAATTTATTCAAATATCAAATAAATTTAAACAAAACAATTTTTTTTAATTCTATTTCTAATAACTTCAATTCACGTTTTGTAAGTCTTTGTAATTTTCGATGTTAATTAATTTGCAAAAATTGAATATTTTTAAATGTCTTTTTTTTTTTAATACCTAAGCAAGTCTTATACTATGAAAAATTACTTATAAAAAATTGTTTTTAATCTATATCTATACCTATATAATATATAAAAGCAGCTGGATTTTGACAGGAAAACTCAACTTTTATTGTATTTACACTCCAAAATTAGCTTTTATTGTGTTTACACTGTTACTTCCACTTAAGTATTTTTATGGAGAATTTTTTTTACTTATTTATATTTGGTTATTTTTATTTAAACCTCTTTTTTTTAGAAAATTATTCTGATCTTTTAATGTTTTGAATCTTAAAAATAAGTATTTGTGTTCAGTCATACAAATTCAATGTAAAATTTTCTTCAAAATTATGTTGAAGTTGTATTATGCATCTAATACTAAATAAACCTTATCGTATAATTTTTTTTATAAATAATCTTATTTTTTCTTTAGTTAGTACATCTAAATATTCGAGTTCATTTGTATTGCGTTCTATTAAATTAATTAAATTAATTTGTATTTTTTAAAGAAAGTTACACTTAATACGTAAATAAACTTTTACAATAATTGTGATATTTTATTTGCCTAAATCTTATGGATGAATAATTTCGTTCGATCATACAAATCTAATGTCTAATTTTCATTTTCATTTATATTGAATATTTAATCAAGTTGTATTAAATTTTGTTATAAATAATCATACTTCTAAGTTCTTTAATTTGCTAAATATACATAATAACCTTCTTTTCTATATCAGATTATTTATCAAAATAATTTTATTTACAATTATATTTAATTATTATTTAATTTTTTATTCCAGAAAGTCTCATATCACATTTTTTTAACATTAACGGTTAACAAATTTATTTATATTGTTTTGAAATTATATAGTTATTAATGGTTTTTATCCTAGCTAACTGTTAAGTCTAAATTTTAAAACATAATTAACTATGACATGATATTAATTGTTATATTTTAATTCAATATTTATGATTCTTAAATTTTTACAACAATAAGTAAATTGTCTCACAATTGACTTAACTGAAAATTGAGATAATCAATGCTATATTATAATTTCCATCAGAAAACAATTACGTTGTATAAATATTGCAAAAACCTATAATACCATGAATTTGATGCATCTTTGCCAATCTTACGATTTTAGTTTTTTTTTTTTTTTTTTTTTTTATGATTGTCGAATTCATTTTTTTTATACGTGTTATTTTTCATCGTCAATGGTCAAAATAGTAAATCTATCTTTTATACGCATGATCTATATTATTAATTGTTTCATCTATTGTTTGATTGTTCATAGTGCATGGACATTGGAGATTCTTTTAAGTGTTTATTTTTCAAGGCAAATTTTTGGTGCGAGGAGATAGTGGATAAGTGTTATAAAACATGTCATAATCCGAAGTTTTCACTTTGTTGTGGGGTAAACACGGTTTGGTTTGGGCTATTTGTAGTAATATTTTAAACCAAATCATTTAAAACGGTGCTGATTATTTTTCAAACCAAATCAAACCTTTTAATTTTCTAAACAAAGCCAAATCAAACTATTTTTTTGCGGTTTGGTGCGGTTTGAAATCGCGGATTGCCAAAGAATGAATTAGTATATTTCAAAGCGAGCACAAAGACACATATTCGTCTAAAATTTCGAGTTGAAACTAGCTCAATAATAGTATTAAGTTTCTAATTGAGTGCTATTTTGTGAATCAATTCATGTTAACAAACAAACTGTAGTTAGCTCTTATATTAAAAATTTTATTTTAAGAAAATATCTTGGATGATGATTATGAATTGTAGGAGCAAGAATTATTTCCAAATGGTTGTGGATTCGAACAAATTAATATTTGATTCCTTAATTTTGATTTGTTAACAATAAAAAGAGTGTTGATTTTTTTTTTTTTTTTTTTAAATTGAACATTTGCATTTATTTTTATTTTAGTTTTTTTTTTAATTTTTTAAAATTTGGAGGGTTGACTGTTTGAAACCGCGATTTTGACAATTGAAACCTTAACCAAATCATTTAAGGCGGTTTGAAATTTTTCCAAACCGAACAAAACCAAGCCATTTGTTGCGGTTTAGTTCGATCTCGCGGTTTATTTATTCACCCCTATTTTGTTGTATGCAAGAGAAAGTGAAGATTCATTTTATGTAAGATCATCATCTTATTTTGAAAGATCTGTTATATGGCAGGGACGACATGATTAAGAATTTCGTTGAGAACGTTCGGACATATAATATGATATTTTCGTTCATTTCTATGACGGAATAGATAATGGGATAAATGATGGTAGAGGGCCTCCCATCTTCAGATTACAAGGTCTAAATTGTCCTAAGATTGGGAGTTCGTTTCCGATGACAGTTCAGTTCTGCAATTTGCTCGCTTTACATTGTGGACAATGTGAATGTAGTTGAAAGCAGAAAAGGGTCGTGGAGTACATATTATGTATTCATTGCTTTTATATTTATATTGTTTACGAATAATTTTGTTGTAATAGTCTAAAATTTAATTTATATCTTTTAATATCCCCCAGTAGGAGTGAATTATGTGATTTAATGTTGCATGATTGTGTAGTTTCTAATTTGAAGGATATGCTAGACAAATACAACAAATTGTTAAGGGAGTTTAGGTAGGTTTGAAAAATGATGATTGGGGGAAACACTTCAAATGTAAGACTTATACTTATTGGTTGGTGGGCGATCGATGATAACCAATATGATTTTCCTATTGTCGATGAAATTGCCGAATTGATTGTTGGTGGATTTTGATACACGACCTGGACACATGTGGTACGCTCCGCAAGTGCACGGGTCGCGCAAGTAATAAAGTGGACGTGAGTCCAAGTATCGATCCCACAGAGATTGTTTTAAATTATATTTTAGACTACTACTTTAACCGGAACAAGGAATTTGTTTGGGTTTGAAATTTAGAATTTGAAAATTAAAATAAAGATTAAACTAAAAATAAGAAAATTTGATTTGTTAAAAACTTATAAAAGCAAACGCATTAGAATTGTGAATCCATTTTAACCAAATCATCCATGTATTTTACCAAATCATTTAAATACAACTTATGGGGTTTTGAATATCCATGTTCCTAAAATATTTTAAGTCCTCTTTCAAGCGATGCATAAAAATCTATTTCTAAATGTCAATTGACTATATTTCTATGACAATTAACCAATTAGAAAAAGCATTAAAGGTCAATGAACACTATATAGGATAACACAAAGCATAGGGGTATATTTTTATCCCCTATCGAATTTACTGGCAATTAAATAGCTTCTAATGAAATCCTACTATTTCGAACATAGAAAATCATGAAGACAATCACACAAAAGCTGGCCAAACAATTGCATAATAATAAAGACCTTATTTAATTGCATCAAACCTATAAACTGCATATCCCTACTATAATATAAAATCCACTTGAAAAATTACTATTCATGGGACGAAAATTGACACTTTCAGTTGAATAGTGGAACACGCTTTTTCGTTCAGTTGTATTTCCTGTACTAGCACTCTCTCTCTCTCACCGTGTAGATAGTGGATACGCATAATTCCTTTCTCATTTCTCCTCTGTCCGCACTCTCTGTCTCTCTCTTTCTCTCTCTCACGCTTCTAGATCCTTCTCCTAGGGTTCAAGTGTTTTGCATCGATCGCAATCAAGGGTTCGGATTCTTTTTTCCCGTTCGTTGTTTTGTATGGATCTATGTAATTTTTGTCCGATTTTGATACCGTCGTGCTTACAGGTCGTTCGCACTTGGGGTCACAGTTTTCGTCGTCTCTCGTCGATGACGGTCAGAAGAAGGGATTGCAACAGTACTTGATACAACTCCAACAGCACCCTTTAAGAACCAAGGTATTGACTTTCTTCTAACTTCAACATTTTTTTTTGTCGTTGTTTACTTGTTTATTTTTTTTCCATGTGAGGTGTGTTGATTTTTATTTATTTATTTTGCATACATGGCCTTGATTATGTATGGGTATGTATTACTTTTGATTATTCAAGAAATCTTGAATTGGGCTTTTGCAGATGATAACTGCAGGGACGATGTCAGCGATCAGTGATATAGTGGCGCAGAAGCTCACTGGCATTCCAAAACTTCAACTCAAACGACTTCTTCTCAAAGTGGTATTGTTATACATTTTTTTTTCTTTTTCTTCACATGTGTACAATTAAATTGTGGACATATATGTTAGCATATAATTAGCAGTTTCTGCTGTATTTTGAGGTTTGAATCCATGATTTTTACTGAAAATGCTCCCCAATTGAAAATGTTCAACAATTATTGAGTTCATCTGGCTTTGGAAAATGGTCTATCAATGACAGCAGTTCCATACTTTCATTTTTACACGCAATCAGATATATCTTCTTCCTTCAATTTTAATCTTCTTAATTGCTTGATTTCATTTTTAGGTTTGTGAATGACTTAGTTTTGGTTTTGATTAATTTGCTTTTGTTCGATCTCGTTCTCAAGTTTACTTTAATTTTGTAAAAGCTTTTGATTTTCTGTGAGTTTCTTGTAATTATCAGCATATTCGATCGGTGTCTTCGTATACAGTTATAGTTTGTGAATGGCTTGGTTTTGTGTAATTTGGTTTTGTTCGATTTCGTTCTCAAGTTTACTTTAATTTTGTAAAAGCTTTCGATTTTCTGTGAGTTTCTTGTAGTTTCCAGCAGATTCGATCGGTGTCTTCGTATTCGGTTATAGTGTTCCGTGATTTACTTTTTTTTAATGCAGGGACTTTCGACTGCAGGAAAATCGAAAACCACACGCATCGCACTCAATCTTCAAGCACGTAAATGGTAAACCTTGTGATAAATCGATAGTTTCTTGGTCATCATCTTCTCGGATCTCTTTGATCCTATTTTTAATTTTTAGACAGATTTCGTTTAGCTTTTTTTGGAATATCTGTTTGACGAATTGTTGGCTTGTTTAGATATGCCCTTCTTTGTTATTTTTGGAACCAATTATTTTTGGGTATTTTGATAGGATGGTGGACTGAAACACACAGATTTCATGAAGAGGAGAAGCAATAGTGTTAGAGGTTTATTTGTGTGAAAATTTATTGAGGAAAGCAAACTAATTTTGAACCTGCTGTGCCGACTATGCTGGTTCGATTTAGTTGTTTATATGAAATTTAAATTTGTGTATCTTTCTATCTCCTAAAGTAATTCGATGGGTGTCTCTTGAAGAATTTGGTTTTAGTCTACAGTTTTATTTTATTTTTTACTCCAGCTAATTTTTTTTTTTAAAGCTCAGAAACATAAGAAAATAAAAATAAAAAATAATATCCAAAAAATTTGAAATCTTGAAATTGTTAGCTTTCAGGCCTACCGATTTTACATGCAAAGTTCTTGATTACGTTTTATCCAGTAAAATTTTCCGACATACAAATCCTTCATTTATATTAGTGGTGAATAAGAGTTTAGATCATATAAATCCAAGTCTGAATAACAATCTCCATATTTGAGTAGTTATTGGCAATCATGCTTGAAAAAAGATTTCATATGCACTTGCTATGCAGTTGCACTTAGTACAAATATCAGCATAATTTTAAAATGGTTTTTAAGAGATTAGTATATTAAGATTGTGATTTTTCAAAAGCATTAGTTAGGATTCAACCGAGATTATTTGCCTTGCACAATTTATGTTGGACACTTTATTTTGGATCATTTTCATTCACAATCTTCTTTAGACCACATAAAACCATCTGCCTATGGGCTATGGCCATTCTTAAAAAGTTGTTTTCTCTGTGTGTATATAATATACCATCCGCATCACAAGTTGTTTTCTCTGTGTGTATATAATTTCCTGTTGACTGTGGGTTATGGAAGGGGAGAAAAGGTGCTTGAATTCCGAGCTATGACTTGCATGTATAGGTCCTTCGATATCCATGCCGACAATTGGGAGTCATGTGGTTTACTTCCCTCATGATCATAGTGAGCACGTCTTTTTAACTAATCTAATTAAACTCCGTTTTCTCTTTCATTTGTTTGATTATGATGAAATTTTTATTTAAGCACTGCAATTTCTTTGCTTATATATGTAATTGATCCTATTTGAAATTGCTGGCCAGGTTGCTGCCACTACTAATAACAAAGAAGTAAATGCCGATATGCCAAATTACCCGAGTTTACCATCCCAGATGCTTTGCCAACTCCACAATGTTGCAATTCATGTAAGTTTTTAGCTATATATGTTACTAATTCTTGTGTATATCCTACATATATTAAGATATCTCTTGATTGTCGAATTAGTATTTGTGCTATCCTATGTTTTGTTCATGATTGTTGATACGTTTTAAATTCTATTTGAGAATAAGTGAACCCATTGATTTAATTAATATGTGGCCTTGTAATTCTGCATCTATAGGTATTCAAGTTTACATTCCTTGTTGGTCATCCATGAAACAGTCACCTAATTTTTTTTAGCTGGGACCATAGGAGGCTCCTTACTTCTATCTTCAGGTGGGCTTACGAATATTTTGCTATTAGATTTGCCTTTTTTTTATTATTATTATTGTTTTTTCTTTTACCTTTCTCATTTCTAAATTTGTACAGAATTTATGTTGAACCATCTCCTAAAAGCTTACCCTATTAACGAGGAGATAACTTATATATTTAAATTGTGTTTTGAAACTTCTTCTTAGACGTTAACTGAATTCATTGGAGATTATGGTCTTTAATAGATTAACGTATTGAATTTATGTTTCGTCAGTGCATTTAAAAAATGAAAAAATCGGGTTTATGTTGACTACTGAGCTTTGTGGATTTACAGGTTTTGAAAGTTGGAGACTACAATACTACTTCAAACACGGTAAAATAGAATTTGGGTTCTTAGAGACAAAGTGTTTTTTTTTTCCTTTTCATTGTAAATGCTCCCTAACCTTCATTCTTTAGTATGTTTATTTCATTTACTTGATTCCACCATCTAAACATTTTTCAACACAAAAAAATGTAATAAAATGTCGATTGTAATGTGGTTGTTTTAGACTAACAATGTAGTGGTTTTTGTATTGATTTTATATTTACATATATTCTTGATTGATATTTTTATAACATTATTTTTTTATAAAAATTACATAATTTATAATAAAATTGTCTCATATTTTTGATTCCAGCAAATTATAAATGACTGTGAGCTTCCTGTAACATTAATTCTTGTAATATCCAAGACTTTGAATCAAGACTTTGACTGTAGAGCACGGAGGCGCATTGGCTCTGTTTCTACAAGGTCTGTATCATTTTTTAGATTGTTTTTTGTGCTTATATTTTGATAATATTGGAAATAACAATTTACTTGCATTTATTAACTCTTTTACCTTCAGTTTGGAAGCTGTACTAAAAGTAATTGACAATAACAACATTTATTAACTCTTTAACCTTGAATTTGGCAGCTGTTAGTTCACTTCTTCAGCAATACGGGGTTGATCCAAAGCAGATTGATCGTCTGGAAGTTGGAAGTGAGATTGTACTAGACAAGACCAAGTCCATTAAGACATATTTTATGCCAATCTTTGAGGTATTTGAGTATGCAATCTGTGTTTTTTAATTATTGGCATTTAGAAGTTAGTATATATTGGCGTTCTATGTTGGAACGTGAGCAAGTGGAATACAATATCTATTGATGAGTTGATAATCTATCCGAGTTTACTAAATGAAGCTTAAAAATTATCTATAGTTAATGATTCGACTTTTCTTTTGGAAGCGAAAATCACCATGGCTATATTTTAGCAAAAGGTTTAACTTATGTTAATTTCCATAAGTAAAATCTTGCTTACTAATTTCATTTACTATCAAGTATAAATATACTTTAGCTTCATCAAAATTAAAGAAGAGTTTGGTCAGACATTCTACATACCTCAAAGTGTGTGCACTCAAATGTGTAGCATTTCAGAGTTGTCGTCATTGGCTGCTTTTGCATATTGCTAATTTTTGTCATTTTGCAGGGCAATACGTTGGTGGTTCATGTCGAGATTTTCGCTTCACCTCAAAAAGGTTTAACTTTTATTTAGTATTTGATTTTCAAATATTTGTTGCAAGGTATTGGGTTATATCTACCTTGATATTATTTTCAAATTTAGTATGGGTTCATATGATGCATGCCAATTTCATTTCTATATAAAACAATTTTTCTTAGAATTATCAATTAAGTGATGATATGATTCCTCAATAGCCAATCAGGAAGAGTGTGTCCAAAATTTTTTTTTGAGTTGTTCTGAATTTCGAGTTCGATTAAGTAGATTAACTTTGTGATATCCGACCAGAGATAAAGTTACTCAGAGGACTGGAGCAACCGCAAGTTGTGTACCTCACCAGACTTAAGGGTAAGGCATATTTATCGTTATTTTTCTACTTTTACTCTGATTTTCAACAAATTGGTTTGTTGGGATCTTCTTTTTTCTTTGATGAATTGAAAATGTCAATTTATTGCTCTAGGAATAGGAATTTGTGTCCGAAAAATTGTTTGAGTTGTTCTGCATATCGATTTTCGACCGAGTATCTTCATTTTGTGATCTTTGACAAGAGATAGAGCTACCTACAAAGGGCTGGAGCAATAGTAGATCGTTGGCATAACCAGAAGCCTCCCATCTTGTGTGAATGACGACAGAAGTCCTAGAAACCACCATCTTCTGAAAAGGCCCTATACCTACACCAAGCTGCTGCACCCCATATTCTTCCACCAACAAGACATGATCCCCGACCCCCAACAAAACCTTCACATTCCTCAACAAAGTGTATTGCGGCTCAATCACAGCTAGAAAAACCAAAGTTCTTTAATAGATGTATTTCCCAAGTTTTTTTGTTAACTTGAAATTTGAATTTTATTTTCTTCCCAGAAGCTTTTGATTAAATTCTTCTGATGGAAATCACACTATTGTTCATCTTGCGTTATCTGATTTTGCAGCAGTAGTGACATATGGCCGAAAAAATATGCCATTTCCTCATCCTGTTCTCCAATTTTTCACTGCCGTCCAGGTATGTTCTCTTTTTTGCTTTCTTCCGTAAATGTTTTCTTATTTTTTATCTCTATTCTTTTCAAAGTGTTTCTTCATGGTTCTGGACACATGGGTTTGTGCACCAAAATTAATCTAAAATATTCTGTGCCCACATAAATTAACAAATAAGTCTTTGTTATCAGTTTTTCAAACATTTCCTGGCCGATTAATCAAGGTATGCCACTTCCCACTTATTATTTCTTGTGCTTTTTACTATGTGTTGCTTTTGTAAGCATGTTTCTATTGTTTGTAGAAGCGGGGAAAATCAATATGATGGAGTTTCCATCATGTCATGTTTGGAGAAAATGGGGTTCGAGTTGCTAATTTTTCTTCTTCAATAATAGTAATAGAGCTACCCTGTGATGACTTTTGTTTATCATTGTAGATTGCTTTGAAAATCTTGCTTGATTATTGTAACTCACAGTAAGAATTTAATGGTTGAAATCGTTGCAGAAGTTGATCTCTCAAGTTGTGAACTCTTTGTTTCTTCTTAAATCCACGAAGCAGGGAATTTTCAGCATAAGCAAAATATTTTAGAACAATTTTAATTAAATTTTGTTATTCTTTTAGCTTCATTGTCATCTTTGATTTCCTTCAGTACTTGTAATAAATAATCTTACCCTTGAAAGTAAGTCATACGAATTGGCAATCACTTGCTCAATCACTACCCCTTTTACCATGTTCTTGTGCAAAAAGCCAAAAAAGAGAATTTAGTAAGAGTATATGAGTTTCATGATGGATTGCAGCTG
Source organism: Ligustrum vulgare (assembly GCA_963555705.1). Lineage (NCBI taxonomy): Eukaryota > Viridiplantae > Streptophyta > Magnoliopsida > Lamiales > Oleaceae > Ligustrum > Ligustrum vulgare. The sequence goes on from OY743179.1 coordinate 8,858,023, forward strand.
AGTCATTAAAAAATAAAAATAACAATAACAGGAAGCTATTTTTTTTTTTTTTTTTTGGCTAACTGGCCTGTGAATTTTTTGTCCAGTAAATTTGTTTTGTACTTGACTATTTCAGATTTTGATGATAAATTTTCTATAGAAGCTATTTTCCTGAGAATCTTATGGCTTGGTAATTATTTTGTCTCCCAAAGGTACAACAGGAAATTTCGAAGATGCAAGATAATTGGATTTGTGTTGGGACTAAAGATACAAAATAGATATTGATGCTGAGTTATTTGGGGTTCATTTATTACTAAAAGTGACATGTTAACGTAGCATTTCCATTGGAAAATAGATCAACTTATTAATATATGTTGTTTATCATCTTATGATTTTTTTTATCTAGCTGATTATGAAACCTTCAGCTATTGATGTTCTGTTTATTCCAGGAAGATTCAGATGAATACCAGTCTCCAGCTCTAAATAAGAAAAGTGACTTCCAACGTATTTCATGGAAGGATTTCTCGAAAGGATGTTTTACAGCCATGATTATTCCAAGATCATAGATTTCCATCATTTCCACTGATTTTGCGGGAAATACATTTCAAGCTTTAGACTTGAACTTAGAGGCAAAGTAGGGACTTCTCTTGATGTCCTTGGTAATAATTCAGATTTATATTTTTCAGTACCCTATGCATTCTATGCATTCTTTCTGTCAATTGAATGTCTATCCCCTGGGGGTTGAACTACTTATTGAATACTTAACTTTCAATTTGAGTTGGCCATTTGAAGAGATTAATGGATGGATTTATAGTGTCATTTTGGTTAGGAACTTTGGAATCTACTAAATTTAATGCTATTAAGTAAATGTTCCTGGTATTAGTTAAAGGGAGATTTCTCTCCATATAGACCTTCCAATCCTATTGTTTCAACTACATGTATTTGTTTTAAATTATCTTGAATTTGACACAGTTTTCATTACATTATTCTTGTTCAAACATAAAAGAATTCCTAATTTATTTTTTTTAAACATTTATTCTTTTTCTAGAATTGGTATGGTGATGTATATTGAGAAAACAACTTGAGAAACTCTTGGCTATTGTGTATTGGGCTACATGTGAGCTGCAACTCTCCTAGCGGAAGCAACAATTCTTCCTGGTGGAGTTGATTTGTCTCTCTTCTCAATTCTTATAAACACCGTGAAAAAGAATGAGGTGTTTGTGCAGGTAAAAAAAAAAAATTTACCAGTCATTTTTTTTTTTTACCCACTCTTTGGAAAACATTTGTTTTGGCGTCTAATTGAGTGAGTAATACTCCATGAAGCAAATCTTATATTTCCCAATTGTGAATTGGTTCTTCTATTCTTGTTATTTCCATTTAAGAAGTCAAAAGGGGAAAAAAAGAATTAGTTTGTCTGGGACTTTGGCTTGCTACTAAAGATAAACTCCATCAACCTTAGGCTTAAAGAAAACCCTCCATTTAGGAAAGATCCGTGAATGACAGATGGTGTACTCATTGACAAAAAGAGTCCTTGTAAATACAATGATACTATTGTTCCTAATGGGATTTGACTCTATACTCACAAATAAGTTTTTTTTTTCATTACTAATTCTACGGGAATAAACACAAGTATAGACCACTTCGTGCAACGCACGTAACTCTTACTAGTATTAAATAATTGGTAAAAACATGGAATCAAATAGTTAAAACTTCATCACAATTCTAACACAAGATTTCTAGCCTAAAAACATGATAAAAGATAAATTACAACTATGATAATTGGAGTTCATCACCCTTTTTACCATGTTGTAGAAGAATCTTTAATCATATGCCAGTTGGTTCCTTGAAAGTTCGACAGCCCTTCGGGATCACCTTTGACAAGTTGGGAACCCCTCATCTCGTGCCTTATGCCATATATTTATAGATTTCCACGAAGTCTAGGTTAATTGAGGAGAAAAACTGCTGAATTCCGCGCAAAAAGTCCAGCTGCTGCCCAGTCGAATAACCCTGCGATCGCACGGTTCAAAAGTGCGGGATCGCACGACGCTGCAGGTAAGTTTCAGTCGCTGATTTTTTTTGCTGTGCGATCGCACAGTATTATGGTTTAAGGCAATTTTCTGAATTTTAAATGTTACAAGTTGGTCCCCTTATCTTTTAATTGCACAGCAAGTCCTCCAACTTCTGATTGTTGCAATTTAGCCCCTGAACTTCTGATTTATTCCAAATTTGATTTCTTCTTCCAATTGTCTCTTTAATTAACTGCATCAATTCTTGATTTGCTCACTTTGATACTTTTTACATCCAATTTCTTGATTTTAGCTTCAATTTCATTGTTTTCTCGACTTTGGGCTACTTTCTGAAAGAAAACAAATAATAACAAAATAAATAACAAATATTCTTAAGCAAACGAATAAAATCATACTTTTAGGATATAAATAAGTGTATAAAATACACTTATTAAATGGATATCATTATTGCATCACATGATGGACCGTTGCAGCGGATAAGTGAAGGACACAAGTTCTTCCTAAGAAATATTAATCATACACAGGGATTGTGCAATGGAACAATATTGATAGTTACAAAATTTGGCGACCATGTTCTACAAGGTCAAATTCTTTATGGCATAAATACAGGACACAAGTTCTTTATTCCAATGACATTATTGAGCCCTTTTGATTCTAGGATACCTATTAGATTTCAAAGAAGACAATTTTCATTGATGGTGCCCTACATCATGACTATCAATAAGGATCGGGGACAATCATTCTCGCATGTGGGACTTCTTCTTAAATGGCTGATGTTTACAAATGGACAACTTTATGTTGCGATTTCTAAGGTGACAAATCGTTTTGGATTAAAGATGTTGATTTGTGATAAGAATGGAAGACCAACAAAATCAACAAATAATGTTGTGTACAAGGAAGTATTCTAGAATTTGTAGTCATATAAAATCAATAAATGATTATCTTATCTCTTACTTGTGAAATTTATATATTTTATCTAAAGAATTCATCAAATTTCACATTGAATTATATTTATTCAGACGTTTCTTCCCGTGCATCGCACGGGTGATTCACTAGTATATAATAATAGTATAACAGCCAAAAAAACCCACACATAGTTTCCCGTCATTTTTCCCTGCTATTTTAGGAAACTTTGTAATTTTATTAATTATTTTAATAATTGAATTAGGAAACTTCAATTAATGCAAAATTAATTATAGGTGACATGTAATAAATGACTTATTGATTGTAAAAAATAAAAAAAAATATATAAAAAGATCAAATTGTATATTATTTTTATTCTTTTGATAATTATTGTAATATTTTGAAGTCAAAAAATATGCAATATATGTGTCAAATTCATGATCTTAAAGAGAAGTTCAATACAAGTTAACAAATGAGAGCAAACTCTAAATATATCATTCTTAAAATTGCCTCAAATAATAAAGGTAAAAGTTTTACTTATACTTTTTACTTTTTTCAATATCCAATCTTTTTAATTTATCCCATCTAAGTCATAAAATGATATTTATCATTTCTTACCTAACTTCAATTTGACATAAATGATTAATTTCAAATCTTTTTTCTTATCAAATTAAAAGAAATAATGATATCCAATGTTTCTAAGTAAATTCAATTGAATCATTTTAATTTATACAACTTCAGGCTTCGATAAACTCTTTGGTAATTTTGAAATTAATTTTATAAATTTACTCATTTTGTTCATTTATCTATTTTTTAATTTTTATAAATTTAAAATAACATCAATTTGTAAAATATATACTACAGACTTTAACAATTAATTTATTGAATTCTATAGAAAATAAAAATATAAGGTTTTATCAAACTTATTCTATTTAAAAATAAAATATAATCCCTACATTTATTTAACATGCACAAAAAATAGTTTTGTGTGTGTGTGGGTAACATGACCATTTTCAATACTTGGTGAAAAATAAAATGTCACATTGTATTTGAAACCACTGAATATGAGTAAGTTTGATATAAACTATAGAAATGGTTTTAAATGTGTGATTGAAAGTGAAAGAATGTAGTATAAAAAATAAAATAATTGTCAAATCAATCAATTGAGTGGTTAAAAATTGATTTTCTTTTTTTAGAATGTGTGGTTAAAAAGTAGTATGTGCAATTGTGAAAAATTATTTTTTAAATAATATGTGGTTGTGAATGAACATTAAAAAAAAATTATTTTTGAATAATCAATTCTATATGAATAAATAAACTAAGGAAACTAGATAATGAACAATTAACTATTAAAAAAAATGCAATTCATAACTTTTCTTTTCTTTTTTTTTCTTTTTTTGATATTTTGATTGTATATTGAATATACAATTTATACATTAAAGTAAGAAATCTTATAGGGAGAAATGAAATTACAAATTATTCACAATTTGTGTATGCAAGTTATTATTATTATTTTTTTATTGTGTTATTTTTATCGAGTATTGTATTTTTACAACTTATTCAATAAATATTATTTATTCCGTGCATCGCACGGGTGCAATTACTAGTACATTAAAAAACGAAATTGATGAGACAATTCATGTAAGAAAAAAATAATAAAAAAATTTGACATGACAATTTTACTAAAAAATATTACACCAAAAAAAAGTTAAATGTAGTATATATAAAAATACATCAAAAAACGAGATTGGTTTGACAATTCATGTAAGGAAAAAATATAGATAAAAATTTGACAAGACAATTCAACTTAAAAAGAGTCTACAAAAAAATTTGATAAAATTTTATACAAAAATACATCAAAAAAGGAGATTGGTTTGACAATTCATGTAAGGAAAAAATATATATAAAAAATTCAACTGAAAATATTAATACAATTGAAAAAAATTTATATAAAAATACATCAGAAAAAGTACATTACAATATGGAAAAAAAAAATAAAATAAAGGGAAAGTCCCTTTTTTTTTTGAACAGTACCTACGCTGCGCTCCAAGCGCAGGAGACCAGTTGTGTTGTTCTCACAAGGTTTCTGAGAGCCCATTATTATTTTTACCCCCAATCAGAAGCTTGGTTCTCATTCATATATTCTAAGTGATATTTCCTATCACCTACCTAATTTGATCATTACCAGCATCTTCATTGGTAGTTGTTGTTGTATTCCAACCCGATGACTTGCCATCGTTAGACATTTTTCAGGCACTCGCCTTAAATTAAACAATATTATAAGAATGTAGCCCAAAAAAAAAAAAAAAAAAAACCAAAGATTTCACAAGTTTCTACAAAAGAACATTATTCCCAAAAGAACATTAACACTTTTTACATTTCAAAAGTTTCTACACCCTCTAGCAATACTACAAATGGCATTATTCCCAATACTAAAGCAATCTATCAAATGTAGAGCTTACAAATACTTGCAACGCCTGTCGATTTAAGACAGCTCATTATCATCTATCTTCTGACAATACAAGAAGGCTGACTTCGGAAGGAAACTATAGTGCGCAATCAAAGACCATAAATCAAATTCAATACGAAACAGAGAATTTAACAATTAGGCAGCAAAACGAATCAAAGCAAAACAAAGAAAGTTGACGAGGATTGGCCTAGTAGAAATGATAACGATGTTCAGCATTTATTAAGACACATGACACAATCAAGAGGGGATAATAGGCAGAATTGAGTTCATTGATTGAAATGTCAATTGGCCCATGTAGGCTGTAGCCCCCCTTAGGTTGCACTTGCCCTGCCCAAAAGGGAAGGTTGCCTCTTTTGGAGAAGCCATAGGAGGTAAGGAAAAAAAAAAAAAAAAAAAAACTTGCATGAGGGGAGGAGGAAAGTGAATGCAAAACACTTGGTAAATGCAAACTCGAAAATAGACATTGAGACATAGTTTTACAAAAGCCAATTACTTCTATTACTGATAATGATATAGTTTACACATGATAATCTATGTTTTGTTGAAGGTCCTTGAATTAGAGAGTAATCATAATTCAAAAGTTCTCTATACATATTAAGAAAATGTGAAAACCTTGTATTTCATACAATGAAAAAGCAATACATATCATGTTCAACAAATACTTTAAATTATCATCACTTAATAATCTGAGATTGATCAAAGAATATAGTTAAAATTTCTCAGTTCTGAAATAAGTTTCTTACATCTCCTTAACACTAAACTCAGCTCATATAATCCCACTCAAATCATTCTTGCTCAAATTCTTGTTGCATAGAGGGAGTTGGATGAAAATATATGAATGAACTAGAAGCAGATCATGAAAATCTCACGTTTTTAGGAGATGTTCAAATTTCAAAGTCACCAAGTGGGGAGGCATATAACCATTGATTCTATTGCTTGAAAGATTTGTATTCCACCTAAAGAGGGAAAAAAGTATCACTTGATCATAATTGAAATTAGGCATTGGTTTAAAGAGAAATTAAACATGGGACAACTTGATAGATGATAACCACTTAAAGAGTGTTCAAATTTCCAATTCGTGATAGCTCAATTGGAATGGAGCCCTTAATATCATTGGAGAGGTTGAAAATATGGATACTTCATGTGAATGGGAGGGGCAGTGGAAACTTGGAGAAGAAGACGAGGAAAAATCTTTGGCGACAAATTTTTGAGGTGTGACTACTATGAAACCAGAAACCTATAGTGATAACACATGATGAATAGGGTCACAAGCAGTATAAGACAGCTGAACAAATATAAGAAGCTTGGAAAGTCTATCTCAATTGTTCATCAAATGAAAGTAATGAAAATATAGCCTATGTATTTTATTCGATATGAAATTATTCAGTTACAAAAATCAACAAGTCATACATAATTGCTTAAATTTCATTGTTTTCTCAATTTGAAATCAATTGTAGACATGAAGAACCACTAATTAACATGCAAAAAACCATTTGAAAAAATTGACCTAATTAATACAAAAATCATAAACATTACAACATTGAGGCTCAAGATCATAATTTCCCAAAAATTTTATAGTAAAAAAAAAAACCATAAAAGCTAATTCAAAGTAATAAAAATAAATAAAATATAATTATAGCAAGTTATTCAAGTTCTTAACTATTACAATTGTGACCACTTGGTAAAAAAATTGACCCCTATTAGATACCCTTTATTCAAAACCTCATTTTTTAAATAAAATAATCTACATATAAATTAAAAAAAAAAAAATCTACTCTTTAATGACTCATTCTCCTAAAATTTAATGTTACAAACTATATTATTTGAAATAATGAGTCTAAAATGGGGAATTAAGTACACATTCTCCAAAGAATCACTATTATAAAACTCATTTTGTAGATAACGAGGGCTCAAACAAGGAATAAATATGTTCATAAGAAAAAAACGTAATATATAAAGGTAGAGCAATTCTCAAAAATAGGTATTAGTCCATTTTTCCGCCTAAAACATATTTTATAAAATGGTAAATAGTATTAATTAACTATTTAATATTCATTTTGGACAAAATTCAGATTTAAAATAATCCAATTAAATGCATATTTGTAAGCCTTTGTTTGATAACATTGTTTGGTTTATTTATTTTTTTGAAGTAAAAAATAATAGTTGAAAATTAGAAAGAGGAAATATGCGTGGTTAAAAAGTGGATTGCAAAATTGTATAATTTATAAATTGATTTATAAGCAAGTGTCTGGTAAATGATTTATTAACCAGTTAATAAACTATACAATTTCTTAAATTACTTTTTAACCGCACACATTTTTTCTCTCCAATTTTTAACCACACATTTTACTTCAAAATCATAAATAAATCATTTTATAAACCGCTACAGTGTTACCAAACGAAAATTAGTTTATTTGGTTTATCAAAAGAATGATAGATAGTCGCGTTTTTCAGGTCTCAAAGTCTCTTGGTCTCCCTTCTCTTCCTGAAATCAATTACAGTTTTTTTTTTTTTTTTTTTTTTTTTTTTTTTTTTTTTTTTTTAAATTCACAAAAAAAGGGGCTACTGTGTTACCAAACGAAAATTAGTTTATTTAGTTTATCAAAAAAGATGCTAGATAGTCGCGTTTTTCAAGTCCCGAAATTTCTTGGTCCTCCTTAGGGGTGAGCATCGGGTGGTTCGGTTCGGGTACCTCAAGAACCAGAACCGAATCATACTTTTCGGTTCTTATAAAATGGAATCATTTTGTTATATTGAATCACACAAATCAAACCAGAATCAAACCACACTACAAGAGAAATGATAATTAACGGTGAGTTTTTTAACCACGAAAATAATTTTGCTGTTAAATTTAATTTTTAACGTCAAACTGGTAAGATTTGTCATTGAAAATCCGTCATTTGAAATAGAAAATTGTTGTTGTCGTTAAATTTTTTAACAATAAAATATTTATCATTAAATGTGCACTTCAACAATAAAATATGTTTTGTCGTTGAATATGTCAAGTAAAAATTGGCGCCAACATGTGGCTTTCCCTCAAATATTTTTGCCAACAAAATATGTGTTTTCTACGACAATTTGTATCGATGTTTAAAAAGTTAATTAACGACAAATTTGTTTTGCTGCAATATGAATTTTTTTATTTAAGTGTAAATAGTTGGTCATTGAAACTTCGGCATTTGAAATGAAAATATTAATGTAATTTTTAAATTTTTATAACAATTAGGTGGCGTTCTGTTTGTATTTTATTTTATATTTTCATTTTCGAAAATGTTTTGTATTTCCTGTTTTCATTTTTGTTTTCAAATTTGCTGAAAACGCGTTTGATTTGTTATTTCTGAAAACTATTTTTGAAAATGAAAAACTGAAAAATACGTTCTGTTTGAAATTTTGCAGAATACTACTTAAACTATTTTTAATTAATTTGCTTGCAGAATACTATTAATTCAAACTCAAATTTCATTTCACAATACACTGAAAACATGGTTACATACAACACACTAATGTAAGCATTAAGAGTCTATATTAACACAGTTTGGTCAGTTTCGGAATTTGAAAAAGCTCTACTTCTATTAAAATTCAGAAAATGCAAGTTCTTTCAAAATCACCAGAGTCCATTTATCAGTGCATTTTTTGAAATATAATAACAAGAATTCTCACTTAATTTTTTTTTTTTTTTTTTGTAATGTTGATATTGAATTAAGTAAAACTTTATTTAAATTTAGTTCCAAGTTAGGATAATTCTCAAAAAAAAAAATTATTTAGACTTAGTTTCAAGTTAGGATAATTCTAAAAAAAGTAATAAATAAATAAAAAAAACAAAAACTTTATATTAAGTTTTGTTCTAAGTTAAGATAATTTTTAAAAAAAATTCCAAAACGATTTTTTCGCGTTTTGGACATTTTTTGTCGAAATCCACACAAAACGTCCAAAACGAGGTATTGGACGTTTTGCGTTTTGTGTACAATTTTTTTTTTTAATTTCCAAAATGCGTTTTCGAAAATGATAAAGATAACACGTTTTTAACATTTTCGAAAATAAAAATAGAAAACGACCTCAAAATAGTAATGATAACGTTCCAAAATTTTGCCATTGAATGTCCACTTTTAACGACATCCCAAATGAAAAGGCAACCAAGTTCCATCCCAAATCTGAAAACTGAAGGTCCACTCTGATTCCCTCAACCCCACGATTGAATTGAGGATCGTCGTTTCTGCTTGCAAAAGATGTCGCAAACCCTCCTCCTGGGGTCCAGTCTCTAGCCCTCCAGGCTCCACTGCCGTCCACCAGTCCGCCGTGTCCAGCCCTCCCAGTCCACAGGTAGGCAGATGGACAGTCCATCTGAGATTCTGAAGCAGTAACAGAATAGCACCCGACGCGATTGTCGGGTCTGCACTGTCTGCGTACAGCGTATATTCGATTCTCCGAGCACGATTGTCGGTTCCGGTTAGTGTAGCCCTTTTCAGTTTTCACTTCTGACTGTCTGTAGACTTTAGGAGATCGTCTGTAAATTTTTATAACTTAACCCCCTTTAATGTGAGTTATAATGTTAGATAATTTGATTTTGAGAATTGAGAATATGAGAATATGAATTTGAGAATGTGAATTTGAGATCTGAGAATCTGACACTGGGAATTTGAGAATCTGAAAATCTGAATTTGAGATTTGAGAATGGTTGTCATTTAAATAGTAATAACAGGACTACTGAAGTTTATTCCATGCTAAAGTAAAAGATACCTTGATTGTGATACTGAGGCCGATAAGTAGAGGTTAGACTTTCCCAATCAATAACTTGTTTCAATTTGCCATTGTATGAAGCTTTAATCTTGGGCACATTAATTTACAGGTGCAAATGACCAAACTGGAAACTCTTTGCAGTTGTTCTTGATGTGTCAACATCATTCTCCAAACTCTAATGTTTAACAAGATACTTTGTTTTGATTGAATTTAATTATGCATGTAGTCGGAAATGGTGAAGAAAAAAGGCGAGTACCACCGAGGATGAAGACGGTTCTGATGTACTTCTAGTTTTTTGTTTTCATTTTTTAGATAAAGCTATTTTATTCATTAATCTTTCCTCAAAGAAGTTCCAAGGTATGTTAGACGGACTCCGATTCAGGTGTTGAGTTTGGGCATGTAAGTTATAAGTTAAAACATTGGGCCTTCACATCTGTGAATTTGAGGATTCATACACACATTCTGGAGGTTCACTTCCTCCCTAGTATTCACACTCATAATCCTGTTAGCACATTCTGAACCAATCATTCTTAGATTTCATAATATTAGCAGTGAGTTCTAGATGTCCACTGTCCAATTCGCTTGTTCAGAAAATGCATAGCTCTTTTATATTCAGGACTTATTAAAAATAACCTGTCAACATATACTTGGATCTCTCTTAAGATCTAGAGGAAGGAATGCATGACTGAACTATAGTTACCTCCTGCATTTCCTATTAAATTTGGAATATTGTATAACCGCTGCCTCAACCTTGGACAAATTAAGCACTTGATCTCCAATAAAAAATTCCTTACATTAGTTCCACGGATCATTCATCTATGTTGCATGTGGGTCTCTGCCGAATAAAACTGTCCAGTTTTCCAAGACAGCGTCCCGTGCCTTATGGGTTATACAGAGTTTTTTCCGCTTTATTTATTTCTTCATAAGCATATTAACCATCGTGGCAAAGATTGAATGTTTATTGGTTTCTGTGTGCATTCAGATATGCTAGATGAGCTACAAGAGCATGTGGAGTCTATTGACAATGCCATTGGTGAGTTTGTTAGTTATATAGTTTGTTTCTAGAGTATATCTTGAAAGAGAATAACATTTAGTATGAATGGTTTCCTCAATGTGTTCTGGACATTGAAGTGTTTTCTTATGCCTTAGAGCTATATACCTTGTTCAGATCTTCACTACATTGGTGACTTAGTGCCTCTCCTTGGCTACTTAAAGAATTCTCATGCTATATAATCAGAGCAAAGACTGTGCAGAAGTTGCAAGGACAATTGTGCATTACCCTACGAGTAAACATTCTTGATCATGGAAGTTAATGGCCTACCACTTCTCTTGTTAAATTTTACTTCAGATCCTGATGTTACAATGAACACCAAAGCACTTGGTGCAATCTCGTGTGAGAACAATTCAAGTGAAGACATTTAGAGTATTATAGTTTTCAAGATTTAGAATTTTTATTTTATTGTCAATTTTTACACGTGTTTATTAATTTTTGTCTTTTGACATGTTTATTACATTGATAATATTTTAATAGTATGAAGACGTTTACATTTTTAATGTATTTTAGTTTTTGAAATTTTATTGTTTAAGGTAATTAATGAAATCAATAACTTTTAAATGAGGAATGATGGTTTTGTTATTTAATATAACTTTTAAAGGCAAAAAATTTATGGGTATATGAGGACAATTAAATTAGTCAATTTTCGTTAAAAAAAATTTTACGACCACCATTTTCTTTGTTGAAAAATGATAATTAAAGAGGAATAAACTAGTAAAATTTTGTTGTTGAAAGAACTTATTGCGACCATCTTTGTCTTTGTTGAAAATCACGACAAACAAATTTGGTAGTCAAATTTATCATTTAATAACCAAGAATTTTTAAACGACGACTAAAGTTTACGTCTTGAATTTTCATGTTCAACAACAAAATAAGATTTCATCGACAAATACTTTCTATGTCGAGCCTTTAATGACAAACTAATAGTGGTACTATTTTTTGTCGTTAATACAATCTACAACGAAATATTAATTTTTGACGATATATTTCACGGTTGCTAAAAGCACTTTTTCTAGTAGTGCCATTCGGTTTTCGTTCGGGTTCGGTTCTAATTCAGTTCTACAATAATAATTATTTTTCGGGGGCCTTATCGAGGAGTATCAGGCCCGGGAAGCGAGCCAATAACCTAAAATAAACTTCTACCGAATATACCAAGATCAATGATTTCGAAAATTCTTTCATCCTGAAAAAAGCATAGAATTCTCCATGAAATAGAAGATATTTATAAACCAAAATAAGAAACAAATGACCTGGAAGATTTTTCGAGCATAAATTTGTGGGATGAATCATGATTTTTAAATGCATTTTTATTAATTGTTTTATATTTGTATTTAAATATTTAACTTCATCGTAGTCATTTACAACTTCGCATTTTTAATAAGTAAATCGCATTCTATTTTCATTTACTAAGAATTTCAGTCAAAGTGTAAAGTTAAATGTTACAATGAGGTAGATACGTAACAAATTTCATAAAAAGAATTTAATCATTTTCACTTTACCCAAAAAAATTATAAATTCTTTTGATTTTTAGTTTTAGGACAACCAATTAAAACCATAAAAAAATAAGGATCAAATATTGGTTCTAACTTCGATTTTTCGGTTCTAAAAGCGAAACCGAACCGAGAACCAATCGGTTCTTGGTTTCAAAACCGATTTCCTATTTTATTTTTTTAAAACCATACGGTTTCAATTTTTTCGGTTCGATTCCGATTCGGTCATATTGATTCCCTTTTTTTTGCCCACCCCTAAACCCCCTTCCCCTCTTGAAATATATTACAATTTTTTTTTTTTTTTAAAATTGGCAAAAAAAAAAAAAAACTTGTCAATATAACATAAATATTTTTTCTTTAAAAATAGAAAAGAAGGAGGATGAAATATGAGCATTTATTGATCTATTTTTCTTTTCATTTTCGTTTTAATAAAATCAATTTAAAGAAATTTCTTGGAATGGTAAACATATGAACCGTAAAAAAATTAAGTTATGCGTAACTGTACATTTTGTTGTAATTAATTGTCTTCCTTCATTTCTCATTTTAATTGAATATTCATTTTTTATATGTTAACATATAAATTCGATATATGTAAATAATAAATGATCGTGTACCGCAGAGGCGTAACACTAGTATTTAAGAAAAGAGCATATCTGCATCATATCATATTGAAATAACAAAAGCTAAAGTTCTTAACAAATTTTATATTTTTTCTGAGTTAATTTATTGATTTGTTACATTATTAAAGGTGAAAGCTGTCACCTTGGGGGGGGGGGGTCACCCATCATACCCTGGGCTTTGGTGGAGGATATAAATCGCGGATATACCTCAACTAGCCAGAGATTAAGAGTTTTGACCACTGATCAAATCCACAAGGAAGCCAGGTTTAAAGCGTTGCTATCAGGATTCGAATTCCCCACCCTGTGAATTGCCAACAGAATTGACATTATATTCCCTCAACCTTTACAAGTTGAGCTGTGTCCCGGGGGCATTGATCATTACATTATTGCTTTAGTTCTCAGTGTAGTACTTGTATTTCTGATTTGTTTTCTGTATAAGATTTTAGAAAATTTTATTACAGATAATAATTTATCTATAATCTGAATAATCATCATGTTGGAATTATCAAGAATTAAATAACTGAAGCGGAAGCGTACTTTAATCAAACGCGATTCACGATAAACGATTCGACGGTGTTTGGATCTTCTAAATCGATACATAGTCCTTATTTTCTCTCTGATGATGGGATGTCAGACAAGATGAACAGTACGTCCGATTCAGGGACCATAACCGACTTTATATACTGAATTGTCAATTAACCTAATCCGGCCCATCATGAATTAGGTAATGGCCTGGTATCTACACATAAAAGCCCATACATTAATTAGATGCATTAAAGCCCAATTTACCAAATCCTTATTAGATCACTTTAAATGGGCTTAACCAAACTTGATAGCCTTTTATTCAATACACAATAATTCACATATAAGCCCACACGATTGATTAAAATCCTTACAATCTCCCACTTGGGCTATATGTGTAACCTTACAATTGTGTATCAATCATAACCTTATGAGTACTCAGAATTTTGCTATCATTACTGAATGCATCCCCAAACAATCCGGTCCATCAATTATATCAACATAGGATCAAAGCGGCTTTCGCTACATTAATCGTAACTAAACCTTCAATGGTCACGTATATCGACATAACTGAATGACATGGATCAAGTATGGATGTGTAGCATGGAAATTACATGTAATGTGATCTTCAACATGCCTATTTCCAACTGGTCCAACTTTAGTAAGATCATCCTTAAACAAGTTCAGAGATAATAAACCTGAAACCTTACAGCTGTAAATAACTTTAACTTTAAACTGTATCCAAAAGGACAATAAATGTGTCTAATGCACCCAAAATACAAACTCCCACTGAAACCGAATATCCTTAAGAAATACAACACCCATATGAGTAATGTACTCATGAAAGACCTTATGTTGTAATACTTTAGTAAGCGGATCTGCAATTATGGAGTTTGTCCCAATGTGCTCTTATTGACACGTGTCCACTCTGAACTGTATCCTTCACAACCAGGAACTTATGTCAATGTATTTTGACTTAGTTGAGCTCCTGTTGTTACTGGAATATAAATCTGCTGAGTTATTGTCACAATATAACTTTAGTGGTCTTTCTTTACCGTACAGAATACGCAGCCCAGTGACAAAATTTCGCAGCTATATTCCATAATTAGATGCCCCCAAAATTGCTACAACTGTGCTGCCAAGTGAAAGAAGCTAAAGTGTCTGTTAAGCACTCCATCCGGAAATAGCTCCTCCGACCAGCAGATAAATGTAGCCTTATGTGGATCTTTTACTTTCTTGGCATCTAGAAAAAATCGGAATCATAATACCATATGATCTCCAACTGATCCGATTTTCTGTATGTGAGTATGTAATCTTTTGTTCTCTTTAAATACTTTATAACCCATGTTTGGCTGATTTCCAAATGATCCATCACAGGGTTACTTAAATATCTCCTTAGTATCTCAATAACGTATGCAATATCCGAACGCATACAAATTTGAGTATATATCGGATTCCCTATAGCTTAACTATATGGGAGCATCTGCATTTCTTTAACTTCAAGATAACTTTTCGGGCATTAGTCGAGACTAAATTTGTCTCCCTTAGCGATAGGGCTGTCCCCTGATTTACTGTCTTGCATGCCAAACCTCTTAAGTACTTTATCGATATAGCCCTTTTGTGACAATTCAAGAATACCTCGAGAACAATCCCGGTGTATCTGAATTCCTAATACAAAAGAGACGTCACCAAGATTTTTAATCTCAAAATTCATTGACAAAAATCTCATAATTTTATGTGACATACCTATATCATTAGTGGCAAGCAATAATCAACATATAAAACCAGGACAATATACTTACTCCCACTGAACTTGTAATACATACAATCATCAACAACATCAATCTCAAGACCAAATGAGATAATTGCTTGATGCAATTTGTATTACCCTTAACGGGAAGCTGGCTTGAGTACATAAATGAATTTCCTTAATTTGCAAACCATTTTCTTTGGGTCTACTGACACAAAGTTTACTGATTGCACCAAATAGATCGTCCCATCAATGTCGCCATTGAGAAACGCCACCTTAGTATCCATTTGATGTAACTCGAGGTCAAAATGTGCAACAACCTAACTTTTCTGAAAGAGTCTTTCATTGAAACCGAAGAGAAAGTCTCTTTATAATCAATGCCATCATTATATGTAAAGCCCTTAGATACAAGACGAACTTTATATCTTTCCACATTACCTTTCGAATCCCCTTTGGTTTAAAAATCCATTTAAGACCAATGGGCTTCGCACCTTCTGGTAATGGGGCAAGATCCCAAACTTTATTGTCTTGCATATGCTTATACTCCTTATTTATGGCATCAATCCACTTTTGAGAGTTAGAACCCTGCACGGCTTGATGGAATTGATTGGACCATCTTCCACCATTCCATTATTTCCTTATGTTCTTGGAAAAATACTATTTAATTATCCGGAATAGCATTTTTCCTTTCTCTCGTGGATCTCCTTAATGGCTTTAGTTATTGAGGTTGTTGAGTTTGTACTTCTGGAATTTACCTTATTTTGGATGGGAGGTTCTTCAACATTGTCTAGTTGAGGTTCCGAATATGCTTCTTGATCAATGACATGCATAAAAACTTGCACGTTGTCAAAAACAATAGTAGGAATCGAAACCGATCCTTCCTCAACTTATTCCTTTAAGACAATATCTCTAACCTTATTTCTCCCCCCAAACTCAACTTCTTCAAAAATGTTGCAGTTCCCGTTTCAAAAAATTGACTTAAGTGTGGGATCATAAAATTAATAGCCCCTTAAACGCTTAGAATAACCAATAAAGCAGATGCTAACTATTTTGGAGTCCAATTTCTTTATGTGGCCTATAAAGCCTAGCCTTAGCTGGACATCCCCAAATGTAGAAATGCTTTGGACTAAGCTTTAAGCATGTCAAAAAGCTCATAAGGTGTTTTAGTAGCTGCTTTAGTTGGTATTATGTATGATCTTTATTTGTTTTCTTGCCCTTATCTTTAGAGGTGTTTGCCAAGTGAACACTTTCAGTTCTGTCCTACTTCAACTTTTCTTCCTCTTGCACACAAAATAGAATGAGCTCATTTAGAGTTCATTTCTCCCTTTAACAGTTATAACTGACCTTAAATTGACTGAATTGTGCAAGAAGCTTGCATACTATGAAATGGGCTCATTGAGAGTTCATTTCTATTTTGAAAGTTATAACTAACCTTAAATTAACTATATTGTGCAGGAAGCGATATCAATACCAAATGCACGAGCAAGTCATTAGACGAGTCGAGTTTTAGTTCCTTAAGTTTTGAAGCAGTGTGAGACATCTACACGATGTACTCCCTTATTTTCCCATTGCCTTTATACTTTATTGAAATCAAGCTTTGCATAAGCGTGCTTATTTTCAGCCTTATCGTTTTTCACAAAACATTTCTTAATTTCGGCAAGGAATTCATTGGCATCATTTACCTCTTCAGATACTATGCCACTAAAGGCTTCCGGAATGCCGCACTTAATGATCATGTGACTCACGTAATTTAAGCAATCCCACTTCTCAAAGTTCCTCATTTGATTAGATGAACTTTCATCCGTAAGAGGAGTAGGTTACTCAATCCTTAGTACATGGTCTAGATCGATGCAGCCAACGAAAAGTTAATGTTCTTGTTTTGATCCTTGAAGTTTATTCCATAAATACTGGGATTAAATTTGAGCTTGTAGATTTACTACTAGCAGAATTTGAAACCGAATAGAGAACACTTAAACAGAATAACTCACATAAATACCTTATTATGCAAATCATACTTTCAAATAATGGTAGGGCCCATCACAAGATACCTAGCACAACATCAATATTTAGTCTTTGGACATAAATATTGACTTGTAAGTGGTACTCTTGGTGTAGTAATCAAATACTGACAGTAAGACATGTCAACCAACAAACCTTTCTTTGGACCGATTTATTGATCACACGTAAAACCAAATAACCGTCACGTATTTATCACCACAAGTTCATATGAAATTCGGGCCAAATATTGACCTTCCTTTGGCCCGATCAATATCCGCATGAAATAACACACAAACACCTAATTTTCCCTTGGTGTAGTGATCAAACACTGGCAATAAGACATGTTAACCAATAAACCTTTCTTTGAACCGATTTATTGGTCACACGTTAAACCAAATAATTACCACGTGTTTATCACCACAGGTGCATGTGAAATTCGAGCCAAATAGTGACCTTCCTTTGGGCCGATCAATATCCGCAATGAATAACACACACAAATACCTTCTAATATTCAAAGTTAATTACTATCCACAAGAGAGGTTGCTTTGGCAACATGTTGCTTCAACTAACTTACTTTCGAATATTATATTTCTTAAAAGATTCCGATGTACCAAGATTTGAAACTGAAATTCATTGATTTGCATCTATATTTGACTTTAGGATTTGAATTATAGAATTCAAAACTTTAGAATAAAGCAATCCTTAAGTTGAGAGAGTCAATTGCAATATTCTTAAACCTTAGGTGGCCAATTATGTAAAATTTTAAGCTTGAATGGCTTAACTTACAATTTTCCCAAAACTTTATTGGCCAATTTTGAGAAATTCCAAACTTTAGGTCCCAATTTGAAATAAAATCAAACTTTAGAGGGCCAAAATAGGAAATTCCCAAACTTTAGGGACTTAATTTTTTTTTAAAAAAAAATTCAAACTTTAAGGACCAATTTTGAAAATTTCCAAACTTTAGTGACTGAATTAGAAAATTTTCAAACTTCATGGATTGAAAATGAAAATTTTCAAACTTTAAGGGACCAAATTAGAGAATTTTCAAGCTTTAGGGACCAATTTTGAAAATTCTCAAACATTAGGGGCTGGATTGGAAAATTTTCAAACTTCAGGGGCTGGATTGGAAAATTTTCAAACTTCAGGGGCTGAATCATAAAATTCCATAACTTGAAGGTCCTTACTTAACTAAATTATAACTTTAGGGGCTCAATTTATAAATTTCAGAACTTTAAGGGCCAACTTAAATGATTTTGTAACTTTAGGGTTTAAGTTTTATTAAGGGACAAAATGGATGACCAGAGATGCAAATAACCATAATGTTCGAAAATTGCAAAATAGCCCTTTAAGACTTCAAATTTCCCTCGACGCCCCCTGCCCAAGAAATCTGATTTTCGCAGCAAACATTAGGGTTTTCAACCCTTGTCCGCCGTCGCCTCCAAACCCGACAGCACGTGCCGTCTGCATCTCATTCACCGGCGTTCTGGAAACAGCCGCACGCAGCTAGTGTTGCGCGCAGCCACTCCCCAACGCTGCGAACCACAGCGCCATCCATGGCGTTCCTCGCCTGCAGTGTCGCGCCCAATTCATATCCTGGCGCTGCGCTCCTTTTGCTGACAGTGTCGATGACTGCTGTGGTCGCCGGCAAAACCAATTTCAACATCATCCGGGATTATTTCAACCACCATCAACCGGCCACACCTCAACCATACCAGATTTCATCCAAAAATTCAACACCAAAACCATAATCAAATTCGAAAAATCAAGTTACAGATCCAAATATTCATAATCCCAAATTTTCAGTGAATCGAAAACATAAACCCAAACCTGATTTTGAAGGCATATACATACAGATTTCCAAATGTTCAAACTGGATCCATACCTTAATTCGAAAAAATATATACATATAGATTCACACCCTGATTTTCGAGCTTCAACAAATTTTAGTGAGCAAATCTTGCATATAGTATACATATTCAGAAATCAATTTGCTGTGTGTATAATTCTCAATTACGAAAACTTGATTTTGCATATAAATTCATACATAAGGAACGGCTGAATATGTATATAATTTCGAAA
The DNA here is from genome assembly GCA_963555705.1 of Ligustrum vulgare. Classification (NCBI taxonomy): domain Eukaryota; kingdom Viridiplantae; phylum Streptophyta; class Magnoliopsida; order Lamiales; family Oleaceae; genus Ligustrum; species Ligustrum vulgare. The sequence continues at coordinate 8,877,652 of OY743179.1, forward strand.
ATCAGTAGGGTGTGGAATCATACATACGCACGTAAATTTTGTTTTACATATATGCGTACAAAATTGATCTGATAATTCAACACGATGTTGGCTCTGATACCACTTGTTAGAAAATTTTATTACAGATAATAATTTATCTATAATCTGAATAATCATCATGTTGGAATTATCAAGAATTAAATAACTGAAGCGGAAGCGTACCTTAATCAAACGCGATTCACGATAAACGATTCGACGGTGTTTGGATCTTCTAAATCGATACGTAGTCCTTATTTTCTCTCTGATGATGGGATGTCAGACAAGATAAACAGTACGTCCGATTCAGGGACCATAACCGACTTTATATACTGAATTGCCAATTAACCTAATCCGGCCCATCATGAATTAGGTAATGGCCTGGTATCTACACATAAAAGCCCATACATTAATTAGATGCATTAAAGCCCAATTTACTAAATCCTTATTAGATCACTTTAAATGGGCTTAACCAAACTTGATAGTTTTTTATTCAATACACAATAATTCACATATAAGCCCACACGATTGATTAAAATCCTCACATAAGATTGATAGATGCTCTTGAGATGATGAAGCAAGGTGTGAAGTGACTCATTGTGTTACAACTTGTTTTATACTAGCTAAAAGTAAAGAATTTTTTGTATCCAAAGTTAACTTGTCAAAGTCCGATGAGAACTTAAGTTGAAGAAAATATTTTCATGATGAATTTAAATTAAGTAAATGATTTTTGTGGATTCTATTTTACAATTACAATTACTAAAATAACATAAATGGAATAAATTAGAACATCAATGATTTAGTTTTTCAATTGATTGAATTAAATGATTAAGTGTTATGTTATTTGAAGAATTGATGTTTTGACTTGAAATCTTAGAATATTAATAGCATGTTTGATAATGTGAAATTTTTTGACTAAGAAGAATCATTGAAATTAAATTTGAAAAATTGAGGTAAAAATTTCCCCATTACCAACGGGCTCTAAATTAAAATGTTAAAATGAAGGAAATGGATGGATTTTCATATCTTTCTTAGCCTCTGTTTGGAAAACATATTTTTAAACATATTATTTACAACACTATTTTTTAAATCACTTTTTAACCCACATATTTTATCTCTCTACTTTTCAACCGCACGTTTTACCTAAAAAACATAAAAAAAACATATTTTTAAATAAAATTTTTTTAACAAACAAAGCCTTACCTCTTTGTTCGGATATCATTTTATCAGTTTTTCGTACTGTTTTTCTTTGTTTCTTGCATAAACAACTATTTGAAAAGAGAAGATTTCTGACAGCTGAACATTCCTACCATATATTATTCGGATTATATTACGGTTCATGGCCCACAATTAGAAGAAACAATTACTTTTCCCTTCCTTTTTTTACTTTGTTGCAGGGAATGGCCCACCATTGGAAGGGAAAGTAAGGGTGGAATTGTAATACCCCGACTAAGAAAAGTTTAAAAGAAATGATAGATACTACTCATACCAATAAGGTGCACCTTCTTTTCCAGAAGTCCATCATTAGAAACTGCACAGTTAAGCATGCTTGACTTGGAGAAATTTTGGGATGGGTGACCTCCTGGAAAGTTTTCTCGGGGAGCATGCGAGTAAGGACAAAGCATGCTGAAAAGACTCTTGTTGGTACAATGGGGACAGTACATCGTCATCTAACGACAGGTACATCCCGTTAAGTGGGACCCAGGTTGTTACAAATGGTATCAGAGCAGTCACCAACCAAAAATCGGGAACTAAGTGCTACGCCATAAGGTGTGAGCCACCTCTAGAATCCCAACGCCTGGCAACAGATCCTCAGATGAGTTAAGCACGACGAGGACGTCACGAGTCTAACAGGGGGTGATTGTAATACCCCGACTAAGAAAAGCGTTAAAGAAATGATAGGTACTACTCATACCAACAAGGTGTACCTTCTTTTCCTGAAATCCATCGTTAGAAATTCCACAGTTAAGCGTGCTTGGTTTGGAGAAATTCTGGGATGGGTGACCTCCTAGGAAGTTTTTCACGGGGAGAGTGCGAGTGAGGACAAAGAATGCTGAAAAGACTCGTGTTGGTAAAGTGGGGACAGTACGTCGTCATCAACGGCAGGGACAACCCGTTAAGTGGGACCCATGTCGTTACAAATGGTATCAGAGCCGGCCGTCAACCGAAAATCGGGAACTAAGTGTTACGCCATAGGGCGGGAACCACCTCTAGAATCCCAACGCCTGGCAACAGATCCTCAGGTGGGTTAAGCACGACGAGGGAGTCACGAGTCTAACAGGGGGTGATTGTAATACCCCGACTAAGAAAAGCATTAAAGAAATGATAAGTACTACTCATACCAACAAGGTGTACTTTCTTTTCCTGAAGTCCATCATTAGAAACTCCACAGTTAAGCGTGCTTGACTTGGAGAAATTCTGGGATGGGTGACCTCCTAGGAAGTTTTCATGGGGAGCGTGCGAGTGAGGACAAAGCATGCTGAAAATACTCATGTTGGTACAGTGAGGACAGTACGTCGTCATCTAACGACAGGGACAGCCCGTTAAGTGGGACCCAGGTCGTTACAGGAATTGTAATATTTCACAAAGATTGCAGATAGCTAGGATCAGTTCATCATGCTGTAATTAGGATCTGCACCATTCGACTTGACATTTCACCCATCAAGTTAGATTTGTGTTTATAAAAAAAAAAGGGTTGAACCGCAACCCTAATGACCCTCACCTGCCCTGGGCCTTGATGAAGTATGTAAATCGCAGTACGTGCCCCAAGTGGTGCAAAGTTGAGGACTTGCCCTTTAACTTTGCTGCCAATGGCCATTTCCATTTTTTAGGAATCGAATCCTCACCCGATAGCTGCGAGCGAGACTGAATTTTTCCACTCTCACCTTTCACCACTTGAGCTATGCCGTTTATAAACAGGTTTCCGAACACATTGATAGGAGTGTGTTTTTTTACTATTCATTTTTTGTCATCCAAGGGCAAATATGGTATTTCACATATTTTCCGCTTTTTCTTTACGACTACCACCCATTCTTCTCGTCTTTTCTTCGTAGAGATAGATCTAGGGTTTCATTCTCTCCTTGAAATCATCGCCGACTGCTCACCTTTGCCGATCCCTTGCAGCCAAATCATTTGGAAATGGTAAGTTTGCTGCTATTAGTTTGTAAGTATATGTTTGCATTCACTGCGGTTTTTTTTTTTTAAATTTCAATGGTGGGCATTGATTTTCTTTTTATACTAGTGTTACACTTCATTTGTTACTCATATATATCGAATTTATATATTAACATATGAAATGAATATTTAATTAAAAATGAGAAAAGAATTAAGACAATTAATTACAAAAAAGTACGATTACACATACTTTAATTTTTTTTTTTACAGTTCGTATGTTTACCGTTACAGGAAATTTACGCTCATAATTTTATTAAAAGAAAAAGAAAAAATAGATCGATGAAGCTCCTATTTTATTCTTTTTCATTTTCTTTTTAAAAAATATATATTTATGTGATACTGACAACGTTTTATTTATTTATTTATTTACAAATTTTAAAAATTATTATAATTGATTTCATATGTTAACATACGAAATAAATATTTAATTAAAAATTAGAAATGAAAAAAGACAATTAATTACAAAAAATGTATAATTACACATACCTTAATTTTTATTTTTATTTTACTATTTGTATATTTACCGTTCCAAGAAACTTATTTAAACATTGTAATTTAAATTGAATTAAAGTCTAAAGTGAGAAGACAAAATTATATTTAAATAGAATTTGTAATAAGTAAAAAAATAGATATATCTGTGATATATGCTCAAAATTTTGTTAAAATGAAAAGGAATGAAAAAATAGATCGATGAACGCTCCTATTTTATTATCTTTCATTTTCTATTTTTAAAGAGAAAAATATTTATGCGATATTGACAATGTTTTTTTTCGAATTTAAAAAAAAATGTAATTTATTTTCAAGAGGGGAAGATAGACTAAAAAATTTCGGGACGATTTTATGAAAAATATATTTTCAATTTACCCTCACTTGTTATCTTGTATTAAACTTCTAATTGAGATATTCAATTTGACACCCATTTTACATATTTTTTCAACTTCAAAATAATACAATAATTATAAAAGAATAATAATTTATACAAAAAATAGTTTATAGATAGTTTTATTGAATTTAAATGATAAATTTAAAATGAATGAGATATTGTGTAAAATTAAAAAAATATAAAAACTTTTATATTTGATTTTTGAGACAATTTTATGGACAATATGTTTACAATTTGTTCTCACTTTTTAACTTGTATTAAAGTTCTCGTTAAGATCTTTGATTTGATACACATATTACATATTTTTCGACTTAAATATAATAAAATAATTATCAAATGCATAATAACTATTACAAAGCAAAAACATATTTTTACATTAAAATAAATTAAAATCTTGATATCATTAATAACATAGCACGAATTGTAATGTTATGTACTATAATAATTACTAAAATATTTTCTGAGAGCAATGTTACTTGTAGAATTATAGTTGATAACTCAGATACGACATAATACTGTTAACTTGCATATTACATTCCCCTTTAAATCAACACATCACAATTTGTCACATATGTATTGTCAATCATAATTGTCATCAAAAGTTGTACAATTATCATTTTTCATTTTGTGAATATGTGGTAGTTTGAAGCAGATGGTGTGGTTAAATTCTCCCTCTGTTCAGATTCACTATTCAGTATGTTGGGTCTGCAATGTTAACCATACGTGGATGGATGCATTGGGACTCTTGAAGTGCATAGTCAATAGTTTTAGTGACTATGAGATCTAACAAGGCGATTTCACAATAAAGTTTCAATTTCGATGCATTGGTTGAATTTTTCTTTGTGCTCTCCATTTCTAAGAAATCATACATGTGTATGTGTTGCTCAAATACCATTTTTAAAAATTGTCATCTCAAACACCATTGTCTTCTTTCTTTTGGGATTTATTAGTGAATCAAATAACTTTTTTAAATCTCGAGCTCGCATAAACCAACGAGGAGCTCTTGCAAGAATTTGATGTAAGCCCTTTATTTTTGTCACAACAATTTACATGGATTTTTCTTTTTGGCCTACATAAGGACTTCGCTCGACTGAATTTCGTTTTTTTTTTTTTCGTGATTGCTGATTTTCGTTTTACAAACCGAGTTTTGATTCGAATATATGGATAGTTTTATTGTAATATAATTGCAATTTGCAAAGCATGAGAATCTGAAGTTAATTCTTTTGACAACCAAACTCTCTACGGATTATCTTTTTATTATTTGAGATCCATATGTGTTTGATTCTGTTTGTGTAGGATTCAGCTACTGATGTTTAATTGCAAAGGAATAGAACTTGAAGTTAAATTATTGTTTTGATAATTAAATTCTTTGTGGGTTGATAATGTCCAAAATTTCTCATTAAGTGGTTCTTTTAGTGTGAATAATTGTTGGTTTAGAAGTCATTCTTGGAAATTTACTAAATCATGCACAGCGAAATATAAAATATTTTCAATATTCAAACGAGGATCTGTTTTGTATTTAGATAGAAATTGTGACAAGAATAATACCTCTTGATTAATTTGCAGACGTATCTGAGAATCTTGATTCCTTCAATCTACTTGCACATCACAACTGTCCAATTATCCAACTTTCAAAGGTGATCCACACGAGAAAACAAGAATGAGAAGTTATGGTTTCTCTCTTCTTGTACTGGCAAGAAAATAATGGATTAGGGTTAACTTTTTCAAACCCTAGTTGTTCATTAATATAAGTTAGAGTGGGCTTAACCCATAACTTAAATATCGACCCGGTCCATGTAGTTTAGTTAATCCAATTAATTAAACATGAGACATTAGTTAATCAATCCAATTAATTAACTCGAGTCTATTAATAAACAATATAATTAATTAATTGTACAAATGTCGAACACTTGTTCACATTCTTCTAGTTCTTCTCTTGTGTGTGATCCTTTAGGTTCCCAACCACGATGTCCAACTACGTGAATTATTATTTTGATCTAATCAAAATAAGATTAATTAAAACTCTCTTTTAAATTAATCATTAATTCTCCTAAATTAATTAATTCACATTAGTTGTCTCAGATTGACATCTAGCAATGTCTCAGGCAATTCATGTAATGACAAATGTCACGTGGTGGGACAAAACCTAACTAGTTCGTTTATCATGAAACTTTAATTCCTTCATCAATATGATCCGATCAATTACGAGATATGAAAATGTGTCGATCTCGTTTATTGATCATATCTTTTATTTCGCTCTTAAGTCCATAAACGTCGAAACTATTTTCGACTTTATTAATTCACTTTGGTCAAGGATTTCGATATCGACTTAACCAAATAAAACGCAGATCATAACCTTTTACTATCTAAGAATGACGAATCTTATATCGATCTTTCACAACCTTCATGTGATTCTTGACATACCCGAACGACATCGTATTAGCGACTCCTTTCAGAGCAACATCCGACATCACCAAAGTATGATTGCCCTCATATAAGGTACTATGATGACCTCGAGTTTAAGGATCAATTCCACTAACGAACGTTAGAGATTGACCACGACACTCAGATAGTTACTCATGTGGAATCTTCGTTGCGGGTCTCCAATGTTTTGTTCTCTTAACAAAACATCAACGTGTTCATTTAGATATATCTACATCTTAGCTTGTGAGATCAGCTACTCACTTCTAAAGTGGGCGATGACACACGTGTTGGTGTATCCGTAATAAAGATATTTGTATCTCGATATTACTTTACGACCAAGGATATTTAAGATTCAATTGTAACTTATATCTCACAATCACAATTCCTTGTGATTAAAAAGTTATCGAGATTTGAATCTATGGTCTCTGTTGATTTAATTTGCAAGAATAATAACAATATTATAAATCAATTAAATAATAGATCTGCCATATATTAAATGCATCAAATATATTACTAAGTGTTTGGTTAAACGATTGGACCTAAGACATAACACTTACAGTGATAACTTCACTGGATTTATAATGAATGTTTTTCAAAATATAAGAAAAATTTGAGGGATATGATTGCATTGAAGTATAAATTTGGTCATGTAACCATTGAATGAGAAAATAAGCTACAATTAGGTTAGTATCAACGATGGCCGAAATTTTTTGATGGTGTCATTTTGATTGTGATGTTTTCTCGATTTGATCCAAACTTAGGTGAAGTGGTGAACTATGGGGGAGGCACGGGGTGACAACACCCTTTACTCAATTCTAAACTTTTTCTTATGACCCTCAACATCATTGCAGGAAGTGCTTTGGTTAAATCTTAAAATATACGCATACTGGACAAGTCAAGATTCTAAAGTATTAAAATATGGGTTGATCACTGTAAGACAAGTGTCGAATTTTAAAATTTAGGGACACTTGACTATTTTACATTGAAGGTGAGTAACTACGGTGAACGACAGATCATTTTCATTGAAGACCGAGAAGTGCGGAACGTTTTATGTAATTGTATTTCTGTCAATCACTTTTGCTTTGTTCAAGGGGCAGCATCGAAGAATTAGTAATTTATTTATTTATTTTGATCGAAATTAGTAATTTATTGTATAAATGGAGAATGGAGGAAAGCCAGAATAAGCTTTTCATTACATTCACTTAAGGATGAATTCCATACTAAAATGGAAAACCGACTTATCTGGTAATTATTTAGATCTAAAACCAGGTTTCTATTATGCAGAGAAATCGTGATTGTTAATGATGTTTTTACGTCAATTATCTTCTTCCTGTTCACTTTCATATTTGTATACTTTTATTATCTTTGATCTCCACAGTTCTCTAATTGACGGTACTAAGAGCCTCTTTTGTAATGGTATAAATTTTATTTCAATTTTTCAAACTTGATCTCAATTATTCATTTTTTGTCAAGTACACTACTTTTGACTTTTTAAACTTTTTAAAATCACACATCTATCAAAAAATCAAGAAAAAAAATGACAAAAATCAAAAAATTTCACATTACCAAACATGCTCTAAGTTAAGATGATTGACAATATAAAGAATGTCGATCTTATCTTTTCAATATTTTGAAAAGTTCTTTTGATAATGTTTATGTCCGGCGTTAGGGGTGGGCGTGGGTCGGGTCGGGTCAATTTTTTGTCCAACCGAACACAATCCATTATGGTCGAGTTGATAAAAAATCAATCCAACCCAACCCAAATATGAGTTCAAATCCAACATAACCCAATCAAATTTGGGTTGAGTTGAGTGGTTTGGGCTTTGGTCCAATTAACTAAAAATCTTACAAAATTAAAATAGGGAAAATTATGCACGCACATGTTTTTAGATTTAAAATCTTTAAAATCAGGTAACATGTTAATATTTTACCAAATCAGATATAATCTAACCACTAATAAGAGTCTCTCTCTCTCTCTCTCAGAAAACGAGAGACAGACCCATTTTCCTTTTCCAGTCGCTGGCGCCGACTCCATCAACCTCGTTTATCAGATCTTCCCAAGAGATAGACCCATTTTTCTTCTCCAGTCGTCGGCGCCGACTCCATCAACCTCGTTTATTAGACCTTCCCCGACATCTCGTTAAATTCCAGGACACTACTTAGGTGAAGTCAAAAGTGTATGTTCTTCTTTGCTTCAATTTTTAGGTAGTTAAATTCCAGGATAAGTATACACTACTTGTGACCATGTAATATGGCTAATTCTCAGTTGGTGTCACTAGCTTGCGTATAAAATAATCTTCGGAAAACTTTTACAGGCTGATTTTTAGGTAATTAGTGATGATTTTCTGATTTCGGTCTCTTCTTACATAAACTTGTTCTTGATTTACTTGTGAGATCTTGTATATACTTATGGAGTTACCTATTTATCAATTTTCTGAAAATATTCTTCACCTTTGTTCAATTTTTCTTGTTAGAGATATAAATTACAGTCTAGTCTCTCGTCAATACCTGAAATTTCATTTCTTTTTTTTTTTATTATTATTATTTGCAGAGAATGAGTAGGGAATATTTGAGGTTGTTTTGCGAGGAAATCGTGGTTTTTTCTTCTGATCCTTGGCCGTCAATATCAAGCCATGCCAAAGATCTAATTAAGAAGATGCTAAGGCAGATCCCAGACACTAGACTCGGGGAATTTATCATCTCAGCTAGAATTTCAACACTTGAAACTTCTTATCCTTTTTTATTTGGAAAGAATGAGCGGGGATATAATGTTGTGCGATTCCCTTACATTAAAATTAAAAAGCAATAGACCTGTGATTTTGTTTGGCTTTTTTTGTTTTGTTTTTCTGAGGTAGTTGTTGCGGTGGTGGTGGTGGTGAGACGGTGGTACTAATATTGAGACGACGATTGTGGAAGTGGTGGTATTGAGACAATAAATAATTCCAAAATGTTTTTACAAATTTATTAGTTATAATTGTAATTAATTACAAAATTGAAATAAAGTTACAATTGTAATTAATTGTAAACTGTAATTCATTACAAATGTAATTAAGTTGAAATTACAGTTGTAATTAAGGTGAAGGTAACTAATTCAATTAATTTTAGCCAAAAAAGAATATTATGTTTTAAAAATTTATTAGTTACAATTTTAATTAATCGCAAAATTGAAATTAAGTTACAATTGTAAAAACTGTAGATTAATGTAATGAAGTTGCACTTGTAATTAATTAGTTAGTTACATTTTATAATTGATTACAAAATTAAAATTAAGTGACAAAATTTAAACACGTATCAATATGTAGAAAGATGGGAAAACTGGTGATATTTACAGTAGAGATTCTGTAAAAGTTGCAGGATAATGCCAATCTTTTGTTTATTGTAGAAAAATATTACAAGGTGGTGGTAGGTGATGATGTTTTTAGATGATTATTGGTGGTGATGATTTTAGGTGGTGATTGATGGTGGTGGTGGTTACAATTAGAGATGGCAATGGGCCGGCTCGGCCCTTGGCTCGATGTGATCGGCTAGTCAAATAGACCAGCCGAGCCACGAGCTCGTTAAAAACGAACCTAGCCTAGGATTCGGTAAAAGTTGCAGGATAATGCCAATCTTTTGTTTATTGTAGAAAAATATTACAAGGTGGTGGTAGGTGGTGATGTTTTTAGATGATTATTGGTGGTGATGATTTTAGGTGGTGATCGATGGTGGTGGTGGTTACAATTAGAGATGGCAATGGGCCGGCTCGGCCCTTGGCTCGATGTGATCGGCTCGTCAAATAGACCAGCCGAGCCACGAGCTCGTTAAAAACGAACCTAGCCTAGGCTTGGCTTGGCTTGTTTGGGCAGTGTCGAGCTCGCCTTGGCCCACAAGCTCGCGGTTTGTGAGTCGAGCTTCGGCCTGTCCGTCTCGCTCAAATTTTTTTCTTACTCTCTCTTACATTAATTAAGTTGGTAGTTAAAATACTTGAAGTCTTGAATATTAATATTAATGATATATTATTATATATAAATTTGTAATTAGTTATGTAATAAATAAATTAATAAGTAATGTTAGATTGTTTTTTGTTACTTGTTAGTGAATGAAATTGAAAGCCGAAATGATGAATTATAATTTATAAATTTATAACGTAAGTAAAAACTTGTTCAAATAATCAAATCTCCAATTATAATTTGAAAATAAGGATAAATGTTTTGATACTGCAACAAGAAACATGAACAGTTCGTTCATGATTCAAGTTTGTGTTCCTTTTCAATTTTTATACGAGTGGAGGAGAATAAATGCACTAAAAAACTGGGAAAAATCAATTACTGTGTTAGTATCAGCATATATGCTCTTTAAACTAATTACAAATTGAAATAAAATTTTAATTGTAATTAATTACAAAATTAAAATAAAGTTACAATTGTATTTCCGATGGTGATCCGACGACGAAAATTGTGGCGGTAACTAATTACAATTACATTAATGTAATTAATTACAAATTACGAATTAAACTAATGATTTATTAATTCATAAGTTACAATTGTAATTAATTACAAAATTGAAATACGTTACAATTGTATTTTCGACAGTGGTTGTGGTGGTGACCGATTACAAATTAGGTGGTGGTCGGTGGTGGTGGTAATTAATTGCAATTGTAGTTAAAATTACACTTGTAACTAATTACAACTTGAAATAAAGTTACAATTGTGATTAATAACAGTACATGATTCTGATTAAAAAAAATCTGACTTTGAAAATTATTTTGATACTTGTGTAATTAGTTACAAATCACCTGATTACAAAAAGTTTCAAGCCTAAATGTGTGTAATTGTGATCTTAACCCTTAAAATTTTTATAATCAGGTTATTAGAAACTATTTTATTAAATCAGGTAATTATAAATCAAAAGTTTGGGAAAAACTTTCGAAACACTCGAGAGAAATTGAAGCAATGGTTTTCTACTTCAAGGTTCGACCAAAAGCCGGAGACTTCATGATATTTATGGGTCTTGACAAGTACAGGAATGGAGAGCTCATCTGCATATATATATATATATATAAACAATCTATGAAGGGAAATGAAATCTTTTGTGAGGTAGTTCTAGAACTGCAGGACTTACGGTGGTTGAATATTAGTAGTGATGGCTAGTGGTGATGATTTTAGATGATTATTGTTGGAGGTGATCGGTGGTGGTGGTGGTGGTGATTGGTTAAAATTGTAATTAAAATTTCAATTGTAACTAATTACAAATTGATATAAATTTATAATTGTAATTAATTACAAAATTAAAATAAAATTACAATTTTATTTTCAACGGTGGTTGTAGTGGTGGCTAATTACAAATTACACTAATGTAACTAATTACAAATTACACTAATGTTTTACTAATTCATAAGTTACAATTGCAATTAATTACAAAATTGAAATAAAGTTACAATTGTAATTAATTATAAACTGATAACAAAATTTAATTAAGTTATAATTGCAGTTGTGATTAAGGTGAGTGTAACTAATTAAATCTTGTAAATAATTCAATTAATTTCAACAAAAAGATCTATCATGTTTTACAATTTTATTAGTTACAATTGTAATTAATTGAAACATTGAAAGAAAATTACAATTGTAATTAATTACAAAATCTGATTAATTACAGTTGTAGTTAAAATTACAATTGTAACTAATTACAAATTTGAAATAAAGTTACAATTGTATTTTTGACGGTGGTTATTGGTGGTAGTTGGTGGTGATTGTTTTAGGTGGTGGTGGTGGTTATAATTGTATTTAATAGCAAAATTAAATTAAAATTACAATTGTAATTAATTTAAATTGTAACTGATGACCAAATGTAATTAAGTTGTAATTAAGGTGAATGTAACTAATTCAATTATTTTTAACAAGAAAATATGTCATGTTTTATGAATTGCAACTTAATTACAATTAATTAGTTAGTTAGTTACATTTGTAATTGATCACAAAATTGAAATTAAGGTACAATTGTAATTAATTACAGACAGTCAATATGATTTGCCTACAAAATCTGATTAATTGCAGTTGTAGTTAAAATTACAATTGTAACTAATTACAAATTTGAAATAAAGTTACAATTTTATTTTCGATGATGGTTATCGGTGATAGTTAGTGGTGATTGTTTTAGGTGGTGGTGGTGGTTACAATTGTATTTAATAGCAAAATTGAAATAAAATTACAATTGTAATTAATTCTAAATTGTAACTAATAACCAAATGTAATTAAGTTGTAATTAAGGTGAATGTAACTAATTCAATTATTTTTAACAAGAAAATATGTCATGTTTTATGAATTGCAACTTAATTGTAAATAATTAGTTAGTTACATTTGTAATTGATCACAAATTTGAAATTAAGTTACAATTGTAATTAATTACAAACAGTCAATATGATTTGCCTGATTACCTGATTTTGGTAATATGTTTTACATTCTTAAAATAATTTTCAGAATGCCTGATATTAAAAATTAAGCCTCTTCAAGATTTGTATTTGAGTTGTGTTGGGTCGGGTTCGGTTGGGTTTTTCACACAACCCACAACTCAACCCAACCCAACCTGAACAAAATTTTTTTTTTTGGAGTCCAACCCAACTCATTTTTCTTCAAAATCCAACCCAAATCGATCGGGTTGGGTTGGGTTGGTTTTGACAGTTTTGGAGGGTTGGACGAGTTAATGCCCACCCCTATCCGGCGTGACATAAATGAATTCTCTGATTTTTGTGAGTTCAAATGAAATTTTAATAAAAAAAATCTTTATTTTTAGAGTGGATTTTGCTGGACTTTTAGAGAAAACAGTTCAACTTTCTATCCAAAATCTTTGTTTTGATTAATAAAAAAAAATGATTGAGTGCCCTGTATTTAATTCAACATGAGTGCAGATGTTTTTCTTCAGTTGGGCGATTAATTTGGATTTAAAAGGCTTGTGAATAAATTTAACTGTTTTGATTAAGGCAGGTCCTGCAGAGACTTTAAAAGCTGTTGGACAAACTTATGATGTTCAAACTTAATAAAAATCTAGGAACAACAATGTGATGTACTGGTCCAAAGTAAGCTTTATACCAATTTTATATTTTAAATTATTTTCCATAATTTTCATCATTAAAAAGTAAGAAATGCATGCTATGAGTTTTAGTTTTTTTATAGATGAATTTAATTAACCCACTATTATCTGTTGTGATATTGGTGTGATTTCCATTAATCTTTCGAATCTCAATTAATTGAATATGTTATCCTTTGATTTTCCAAATTAAAAATAAAAATAGTGGTGGCATGAGTAGATCTCAATTATCGATGCTATTTTATACACAATTCTTATCGCATCTTGTGCATTGCACTGATCGCACTAGTTTTTAGATAAAAAAGGAGACAATGGTCGAGAAACATAGAAGGAAAAAGAGAGAAAGGAATGGAGGAGAAGAAAGGAATGGAAAAAGAAAAGGAAAAAAAGAAAGAAGAAGAGCGATGGGATGTAGAGATGAAATACATTTCATAAAGTACTTTCTCTACATACCCTCATTTCTTCTACGGTCTTAGATGAGAGATGATGTGGAGATTGGACTGGGCCTATTGGCCGAGCTAGATTTCAATCAATAGTTTTGTGAGTGAATAATACTTTTTAAAAAGGGAAAAATACATAAATAAGATAATTATAAATGTAAATTTCAAAATTGAGATGAAACCTATATTATTTCAAAAATCAGGTTATAATTAAGATTAATTAATAGTTAAAAGTATTTTATTAATTATAAATATTAAAATCTTATGTCACAACCGTTATTTTATTAGGTCACAAGGAAAGGCTTAAGTCACCGCCACCTCTGATCGCTGTCATCGCCACCAACATCGCCATCGCAGTCACCACCACTTCTCAACTTTTTCAAGGTCACAAATAAGACTTCTGTTAAGGTCACAAAGAAAGACTTAAGTCACCTCCTCCTCCGATCGCTGCCACAGCCAGCACCTCCACCACATCTCACCTCTTCAAGGTCACAAATAAGTGTTATGTTAAGGTCACAAAGTAAAACAGGTAGATCACAACCACAATCTCCGAAACTGGTAGTTCACAACCAAAATCTCCGACGATAACTAAGTCCAAGGCCACCGTCGCCACACCATTGCAATAAAATCGAGACCAGCTCGCCCCCAGCCACTTGTGACCTGAAACCACCACCTACCCACCGATCTATGCACCTGCAACATCCAGTCATGAGTCAACCCTCGTTGCCGCAACCATTACTGGATTCAAGTCCATGATTCCGGTTGTAGCCCCGCCACAACCAAGTAGCAAAATCAACCGACTAGATCGCTAGTACCCACATGGAAAAGAGAAAGAACAAAGTCTGCATCAAATTGTACCACCATCGCTACAACAACACCAAATTATCGTCGCCCGGCCGCACCACCAACATTAAATCACCAACGCTATCGAGCGAACCTAATACGGACCCGAGCGGCTACGCCGCTGCTTCTTCTTCTTCTTCTTCTTCTTCTTCTTCTTCTTCTTCTTCTTCTGGTGGTGTTTTGAGAGAAAGAGTGGGTTGTACAGATATGCGCAGCGCCGCTGTTGCTTTCTGCTAGTGGTGTTTTGGAAGAAAGGGGCTCTACTATCAGGTTATAGGATGAACGAGGGTTTAGAATGGATAATTAATTTTATTAATAATAATTTTATTTAATTATATTCAATTACAACCTGATTTTTGAACTAATATAGGTTTGACCTTATTTTTTATTTTGAATCCTTAAAAACAGGTGTAAGTGTAATTTCCTCTTTTAAGAAAATAAGCACTTGTTTAATTTACCTTAATTTGCAGAACTTGATTGTTTTTAACTATTGAGTTTACAACGTGATTTTAAGAATAAAGTGAAGTTTTATTAATAAGTAGCTCTTTTTAAAGTTAGAATTCAGTTAAAGGATTCAACTAAAGTATGCATTCTTGGGACCTAATGAATCATACCCTG
The DNA here is from genome assembly GCA_963555705.1 of Ligustrum vulgare. Taxonomy (NCBI): domain Eukaryota; kingdom Viridiplantae; phylum Streptophyta; class Magnoliopsida; order Lamiales; family Oleaceae; genus Ligustrum; species Ligustrum vulgare. Next base: position 8,893,111 of record OY743179.1, read on the forward strand.
TGGTAATCTCTTCTACTCTTACTTGTGATCAGGAAAATATGTTGTTGAAAGTGTTGAATGATCATAGATCTGCAATAGGTTGGACTATATCGGATATTAAGGGAATCAGTCCTCTAGTGTGCACTCATAGAATTTTCCTAGAAGAAAATGCTAATCCTTCTAGGGAATCTCAAAGAAGGCTAAACCCTAACATGAAAGACGTTGTTAAAAATGAAGTTTTAAAATTACTTGATGCAGGTATTATTTATCCTATTGCAGACAGCAAGTGGGTAAGTCCTACTCACGTAGTACCTAAGAAAACTGGGGTTACTGTTGTTGAAAATGAATAGGGAGAAATGATAACTAAAAGAGTACCTACTAGTTGGAGAATGTGCATAGATTATAGGAAATTGAATTCCATGACCAGAAAAGACCACTTTCCTTTACCATTTTTAGATCAAGTGCTAGAAAGAGTTGCTGGACATGCATTCTATTGTTTTTTGGATGGTTTTTCAGGCTATCATCAAATTGAAATAGCATTAGAAGACCAAGAAAAAACTACTTTTACTTGCCCTTTTGGGACGTTTGCTTTTAAAAGAATGCCTTTTGGTCTTTGTAATGCCCCAGCAACCTTTCAAAGATGCATGCTTAGCATATTCAGTGACATGATAGAAAACTTTTTGGAAGTATTCATGGATGATTTCTCTGTATATGGTGATTCATTTGATGATTGCCTAACAAATTTGAAAGCTGTTTTATGCAGGTGTGAAGATAAGCAACTTCTCCTTAATTGGGAGAAATGTCATTTCATGGTAACACGAGGAATTGTTTTAGGTCATATAATTTCTGTTAAAGGCATGGAAGTAGATAAGGTAAAAGTAGATTCAATTTCTAGGTTACCTATTCCTTCATCTGTAAAAGATGTTCGATCATTTTTAGGCCATGCAGGTTTTTATAGGAGATTCATAAAAGATTTTAGTATCATAGCAAAACCTTTGACTACACTTTTGATGCATGATACAAAATTTGTTTGGACTAATGAATGCACTGCAGCTTTTGAACATTTAAAAAAGGCACTCACCACTGCACCCATAGTTAGATCACCTGATTGGTCTCTACCTTTTGAATTAATGTGTGATGCAAGTGATATAGCTGTAGGGGCAGTGCTTGGCCAGAGGAAAGGTAAGGAACCTTATGTAATCTATTATGCTAGCAGAACTTTGAATCAAGCTCAATTGAATTACACAACTACCGAAAAAGAGCTGCTAGCAATAGTTTTTGCACTGGAAAAATTTAGAACTTATCTTATTGGGACTCCTGTTATCATCTTTAATGATCATTCTGCTCTTAAATATTTGTTCACAAAGAAAGATGCTAAACCTAGACTCATTCGATGTATTTTGTTATTGCAGGAATTTGACATCACAATTAAGGATAAAAAAGGGGTGGAAAATGTTGTCGCTGATCATTTATCCAGATTAAATTATGAAAATTCAAAAGTTTCTCACCCTTTAAATGATTCATTCCCCGATGAACAATTATTTAGCTTGAACATTGTTCCATGGTTCGCTGACTTGGTTAATTATCTTGTTACAGGTCATATGCCTTCAAATTGGAGTGTCCAAGACAAAATGAGGATGAAAGCTATTGCAAGGAACTTCTTCTATGATGATCCATACTTATTCAAATATTGTGCTGATCAGATCATCCGAAGATGTGTTCCTGATGACGAGGTACAACAAGTTCTTACTTTCTGTCATTCTCATGCTTGCGGAGGCCATTTCTCTTCGCAGAAAACAGCTGCTAAGGTACTTCAATGTGGTTTTTATTGGCCTAATTTATTTAAGGATGCCCATACATTTTGTAAAAATTGTGGAGCATGTCAGAAACTTGGTAGTCTCAGCCATAGGAATGTGATGCCATTAGCACCAATCCTTGTTTTTGAAATTTTTTATTGTTGGGGATTAGACTTTATGGGTCCTTTTCCCCCTTCTTTTGGATATCTATATATATTGGTTGCTGTTGATTATGTGTCAAAATGGGTAGAGGCTATTCCATGTAGAACAAATGACCATAAAGTTGTGCTCAAATTTTTGAAAGAACATATTTTTTCTAGGTTTGGTATGCCTAAGGCCATAATTAGCGATGGAGGAACACATTTTTGTAATAAACCTTTTGAAACTCTGTTAAAGAAATATGGCATTAGGCATAAGATTTCCACTCCCTATCACCCTCAAACTAATGGTCAAACTGAATTAGCCAACCGAGAAATTAAAGGCATTTTGACGAAAACAGTTAATCCAAATAGAAAAGATTGGGCTATAAAATTGGATGATGTTTTATGGGCATATAGGACTGCTTTTAAAATTGTTCTTGGAATGTCTCCATATAGAATTGTATTTGGAAAACCTTGTCATTTGTCGGTTGAAATCGAACATAAAGCTTATTGGGCAATCAAAACACTCAACTTTGACTTAGATCAAGCTGGTGAATTTAGGAAACTGAAATTGAATGAGTTAGATGAATTGCGTTTGGAAGCATATGAGAATGCAAAAATTTCAAAAGAGAAAATGAAAGTTTTTCATGATAAGAAAATTTTTAGAAAATTATTTTTTCCTTCTCAAAAAGTATTGCTATATGACTCTAAGCTTGATTTGTTTCCTGGTAAGTTGAGAACTAAATGGATTGGTCCTTACATTGTGCAAACTGTTTACCCTTATGGAGCAGTTGAAATCTTGGATCCAAAAACTGATACTGTTTTTAAAGTTAATGGACAACGTCTGAAACCATTTTTGGATAATTTTTCTGCTGATATTAATGAACTACCTCTGCTGGACCCTGCTTCCAGCGGCTGATTTTCTTGGAACTAACTTTTATTATTATGTATTTCTTTTATTTTCTTTTTGCAGTTTTATTCTTTTCTTCATTTTTTAGTTTTTCATTCTTGAATAATTGCTCATGTGCATAAGCCTCCTCTCAGGTACACTCTTCTCCTTTAGCTTGGTTTCATTTTGAGTCGTGTTTATTATTCACCGTTTATTTTTCTTCTCTTTGAGTCATTGAGGACAATGTCTGATTTTAGTTGGGGGGAGAGTGACTCAAATGTACTTGTTTTGCATAAATTCTTTTGTGATAGTTGAGATGTACTTGTTTTGCATAAATTATTTTGTGATAGTTGAGCATTAAAATTGAGTACATCTTAAGTCTTGAGTTATATCTTTGTTATTCTGTAAAGACCTCCCTCCTAAAAAAAAATTTTATGCACGAATTTAAGCCTTGTGGTAAGATGGATAGTCAACACATACAACTAGAGCTCTCTCAAGTTTAAGTAATTTTAATTGTTCATCATGAGAGTTGAGTGATTGGTGGTTTTCTTATATTGCCCTTGTTTGATATTGCTACTTCCATTGGGCATCATTATACGGATTGTGGATTGTTGGTGGTTTACACTTGAGAAACGATGAAGGTCAATGTCAAATAAAAATTTGATCATTTGAAGCTAATATTATCATATTCTCTTCCCATCACAAATCCCTTCATATCCACAAAATTCCCTCATAGCCACAAAGCCCTTTCATTTATTTCACATTAAAAATGACATTACATCCAGACATTGCTTCCATAAATACATAACCTTGTTTCTACTTTCAAGTATAAGTGAGGATAATTATTTTTGCTCCATATTTGAAGAAAAAATGTTCAGTGCATAAAAAGAAAGAAAAGTGGAGTTAGAAAGTACTTGACAGTCATTGAGACTAGAGGAAAATGTTGAAAAATTATTTGAGAGGATCTCAGTTTGAAAAAAAAAAAAAAAAGAAAAGAAAGAAAGAAAAGGGAGACGTATTGAAGAGAAAGTAAATGTTGTGAAGAAGAAAGTAAGCTTGAAGTGTGATTAAAAGTGAAAATTATTATCCTTGCTTATATTTTGAAAGTCTTCGATTTCTATCAACTTCTTTTATTTCCTTATCCTATCGAAAAAAAAAAAAAATGCTACCATTGCGTCGTATACTTCCATTTGGAATTTCTTGTTCTATTATTATCACTGAAATATGCAAACCTCTTCTTCCATCACTCATTATCAATTCTCTTGAGAACCCCATCATTACCTTTACGTTGACATTGACATTTTGATCTTAAGTTGGCTTGTGGTAAGAATGGTTGAGTCCCAATGGTTGTGAGCTTTTCATGAGGTCAATATTTGCATTGCTGTCATCCACATATATATGGCTTTTGTTTTCTTTTGGAATGCTTGAGTGATTCTTTGAAAAACTCCATGAGTGACCCTCTAACCAGTTCAAAAACAAAATACACATACCCGTGAGTATATGGAGTTTATACTTGGCTTGAGTGAATACTCGACACTGTATGTGTTGGGGTTAGTGGTTTGATGGATCGGCTTAAAACACACGGACACAAAACTTTGGGAATGTTTTTTATGGATTAATTTGGATATAATGCTTGATCTCTTGATTTTGCGAAGTTGTTGTGCTCGACTATCTAAACTCATTCTTGACTTTACAATCGAAGTTTTTCATTGAGCAAACAGCTAGTTGGAGAGTGTGATTATTGTCCAATTTTACTTGTTTTAAAGAAGTAAATAAATGAAAAAAAATACAATTTTGGGATATAAATTTTGTCCTTTAGAGTAAAACTGGTAAAAGATTCAATTTTATTTGTTAAACTCTAAATTGATTTTATTTGTTAATAATTTCATTTATTTAACTGCAGGTACATTTTGGACAATTTTATCTCAAAAATCCCTAGTTTAATGGACCCGAAAAAGCCCAAATTGAGAAAAAAACCTACACACCACTCAGCACCCATTCTCTCTCTGGGTGCGGTCTCTATCTCTATTAAAAAAAAGGAAAAAAACTCCAGCCGTCTTCTGCAGAGCTGCCTCACGACTTCACCTCTCCCTCCTGTCTTCTCTCAACTCCTCTAGCCACAACCGAACCAGCGTCCCTCTTCCCTCAGCCTCCTCTTCCGGTATCATCCTATGTCTGCTCCCAGAACCAGCCGCCAACCTTCTCTTCCACCATAACCAACCAGCCACCAGTTTATAGCCGCAACCTGTTCATCCCTCAAACAGAACCTACATCCTCTATCTCACGTAACTCACACCAGCTCTATCACTTCAGACAGCAGCCAACTTCTTCTCTTCCACTATCACAGCCAGCAGGTCTCTCTGTCGGTCTTCTCTCTAAGCAGCCAGCCAGCAGGTCTCTCTGTCTGTCTTCTCAGCAGCAGTCTCGCCAGCAGCCTCGCTCCAGCAGTCACGCAGCAACCCTCCAACCTCCGCCTCTCACAGTCCGGCAGTCTGCTCCTCTCAACCGTTCCCAGCTTCTTCATTCACAGCGGACGATCGATTGGAAGTGGAGTTGGTGGTTTTCGGTGATTGGTTCCAATTTTCATATTTTTGCTTACATGTTGAATTGTTTCAATTTCTAGTTTTCATGAATCTGGATTATTGATGTTAGTTGTTTTTATTTATATTTTGGATGATTGTTTTAGTTTAATTCTCGTTTTATTTATTCTTCTAGCCGTTTTAATCATTAGTTTAAATAATTTTAGATTATTGATATTAGTTGATTTTTAGATATTGTTAGTTATTGAATTTTCATTTTCAGACTTGAATTTCGTTTCCTAGAATGGTGATTGTTTGTTTGAACTTTATTTCATTAATTTAATTATGTTCGGCTAAGTTTTATTTGAGAGGAGTTATTCTTAGCGTCAATGGGTGAATGTTTTAATTCGTTATGGATGAATTCTTGTGATTGATGATAATTAACGAGTGTTTTAATTTTTCAAATTATTTTACTTCGATTGATGTCATTGATGTGGTATGTATTGATTATGCACACAACATGCTCGACTAAATGCCGTAAAATAAATTGATTAATTCTCGTATTAATATTTCCAAATTTTATCGATCTCAAGAAATTCATGCTAAATCCCTCTGCAAAACCCAATCGATAGCGAAAGAATAATTCCACTCAAATTTCCCTTTCATTGCAATTTAATTATATTCTCTCCAATTTCATTTTAGCACAATTGAAATCATAGTTTAGATTTCTAATTTAGCAAATATTACGATACCAATAAAATCCCTAGGAAGAATGACCCTGGATTATTGCTAGGCTACAACTTGACCCCTTTATACTTGGAGGGTAGATTTAACATCGAGTCATCTTACCAGCTCTATACTGGTGTGAATGTGTTTTCACAGTATGTGACTAGATTATCAGATTATCTAGGACCCTCGTTGTGCTCATATAGACTTTGAGCCGTGTACCAGGGTGCTTTAGCCTTTGGGACAGTTTATGCGCACATGACACAGATTATCAGATTCAGTTTATTAGATCGGGAATGACTTTGCCTTGTACATGATATTACTCTATACATAAGTAAGGATGTTCATTGAATACATTTTGGTGTGATTTTTAGTATTCTTACAGTTTTTCAGTTTTTCAGACACCAAATTTTAGTTTTTCAAATTTCAGATAATAAAATTCAGTTTAATCAGTTTGTAGAATAAAGATTTCAGCTCTATTATGATAGAATGACAGTTTATTCCGATTTTCCATGATATCATATTTTCTAAATTCCTTATGCTTTACGTATGCTCATTTAGAATAAAGAATAAAGAATTTTATGATTCCATCATTTTTCAGTCTTAAAAGTAATTATCAAAATTTAGAATTTCCTAAAATTGTAAATTTTAATAGAATAAATAAGATATTATTTAGTAAATATGTATTTATGAGAAAATTATACTTATTTTTCGAATTTTCAATCACTAAGTTACAAACTCATATATTTTTCACATATTCTTTTATAGGAACAAATGAATTTGTGTTAAGAAGCATTTTGAGCCTGTTGATTTGCCAAGTCATGCCGCTGATATAATGAGATTGTACGATTTAGTCGATTATGTTTATGTCTAAGTATCAAGCTCACGTGTTCACTGCTTTTCATATTATTCATTTGGGTTCTATATATATAAAGCAGTCGATTAATAATTGTATTTATGATATTATATTAATTTCCATGCTTGGAAAATTTGGGAAGTGGTATAATTAATTATACATGGTTGTTTGAGGACTCGTCATTGTGTTATAAGTTGGTTAAGTCAATATTATAGAGGAGAGTTCGTCAAAATTTTTAGAAATTCATGCGAGATCAAATTTGTTTGAAGAAATTAAGAAAGATAAGAAAAGTTAAGATATGTCTTGATAGTGAGTCCAACATCTAGTTGACACCCGGCATACGTCACGTTCTGGGTCTAGTAGGGTGATCTGGAATTGATCGTGATTCCTTGTTCCCAAGAGCATAGTCTGGAGACGAATGAACAATCGCTTCTCAATTCTCTACAATGGAAAATGGCTCAATTGCTTCTCTTGGAGTCATCAATCCAAACTATTGCTCCATTAAAGCAGCCTGCCAGTCAGAGGCGGCCTTGAGGGTTTTGTAGGTGATGCGACCGCACATGGCATTAATATTATACAGGCCAAAAAAAAAAAAAAAAATTTATAGAGAACTTGAAAAATTGGTTATAGGGGCACAAAGATTTTTTTTTTGTGAGGCACCGTTTTAAATTATCGTACAGAACACTCAAAATCTCGGGACCGACCCTGTGCCCACCATTGATGCCACCAAAATGTTTCCCAAGATCCATGTGCAGTTGCTGTTGTGGAGCCAACATAAGATGGTCAACCTAACATCATTGGTGAAATATCAGCTTCTAAACTGTGGAAATGTGATTACTTGACTGCATCATGGGCTCTGGCTAATCTCTCTGCTGGACAGTTTGTTATGGGGGTCGAAGATAACATGAAGGCAAGATCACTTCCTGATATTGCACTTAATCAAATGGCTGGGGAGACGAATTTAGGTATTGGAGGAAGCTCAACCAGGCCAAAAATATTCAGCAGTAGTGTTGGGTGGATTTGTGAATAGTGACGCCAAATAATGAAAGTTTGTAAATCCGAGCCGAAATTTGGACAGAGTAACGGCAATGAAAGTACAAACAATGAAGAAGAAGAAAAGAAGGACAAAGTCGAGGCAAGAGTTGAACTCCTTGTCCTTAAGTCGAATTTGCCCCGTAACGATGCCTACGGATTTTGGCAATCGACTCCCAAGATACAACGACTTAACTTGTGTTTGTAGCACTTCAAAACACAAGTACAACGAACCAAATATAGGCTTATGTACTCCAAAGGATCCAATAAAGGAAAATCAAAATAAATGAAATGATTTTGATTTAGGAGACAAGTGAGGATGAGAGGTGTTTTTGCATATCAAATTGTGAGGAATAGGACACACAAAGGGTCCTATTTATAGATCATGAAAGGGTGTGAACGAAATGGGTTAAGGTCAAACCATGCACTCTTTCCAAACAATGCACCTTTATGAAAAGGCACCTCCTGGCCGGACAACCGTGCGGCCGCACGGTTATAGACCGCACGGTTTAACTTAAAAACCCGAAAATGAAATTGACGTGTGGTCGCACAGTTTCCCAACCGTGCGGTCGCACGGTCAAACATTTTGACCTGATTTTCGTCATTTTCCGTAATTTCTCATTCATCCGATATTGGTTTTCGAAATGCCAAATATACCCTTCAATACATGCAGAGAAATCAAAATTCCCCGTTTGTGCGCCCCGAAGCGGCAAACAATTTATCCTAAATGGATTGAGTCGAGCTTTTGAGTATTTGGACGAAGTCGACACGAAGTCACTTTAATCAATTTTCAATTCTCGATTTATTAACCAATATCCAACAAGTAGAAGTATTGGATTCTTTAGCAACGATGCCAGCTCAAAATTCTGGGTTGTTATTAGCACGTATCGGGGTAGAAGTGCACCATTGACGGGTGAAGTTATTAGTTCGCTTGCTACAGTAATGGCTCAAATATTGTCTCACCGGGCAACACGTTTGGGTTAATGACGCTGAAAACGACGATATATTAGTTGGTGTCGTGGGTTATGCTGATATCATGGCTGCATTTACCAGACAATCGGTTCCAGCCATCTTGAACTTCTTGAATTCTTTCCAGCCCATATGGTAGTGCTTGTCTTCGTGTATCCATTTCATTGATTGATGTTACAAGGAATAATGTGTATATCATGAATTTGACATTATAACATATTTTTTTCACGAATTTTGTTGAAAGTTTCTATTGTTCTTAGTAAAAAGTTAATGTGCATAATTATATTCTAATAACGTATTTTTTACATACATAAAGTTGGACAGAATTTTGTTAAAAGTTTCTATACTATTTGTTGGTAAAAAGTTAATTTGCATAATTATTATATGAATAATAATTTGGTCGAGACAAGAGTTAGATTATTTGTCCTACGATAATATCTCGCACGAGTGCTAATGGTTTTCTGGAATTCGTCTTCCAAGATACAATGACCACGACCCGCAACTGGAGCACTCCAAATTGCGTAGACTAACGAACCTTACTTATGTTTTGAACTCTCTTCACATGGAACTTGACTCCAAATAGATGCAAAATTATTTTGAAAGTGAACATACATTTCATAATGAAAACATGAAATGAAAAGTGAATGAATTGATAAATGATTCAATTGATGAATAAATTAAAATCCAAACATATGTGATATATTTATAATAGTTGGAAAGTTGTGTTTCAAAAGATACAATCATTTCAAGAGACACATCTTTTCAAATTTGTCTCTAATTGAAGAGACACAACTGTTGAAAAATAATAATTTCAAAAGTCACAATCTTTTATCTGAAAAGACACATCTTTTCATTTAAATTAATTCTAGAATATTTTATAATATTCTACTAATTTTGCAAAAATGTCACATATTTAAGTGGCTTAATTTTCCATTCACTACTAATGGTTTCACTTAAATAATCACATAAATTTGTCAAAACCAATTTTTTCAACACTATTTATAACTTAAAATGATTGAAATTAATAAATTGTTCAAATTTTCATTTTCACTATTGAAGAGCATGCATCATTTGCATAAAAAGAGAGATACGAAATTGAAACCCTCTATGTGAAAGAAGAGTAATTATATTAGCACCACAATTTTTTATAAACATGCCATATTTTAATTGTATTATTGATCCCTATTTTTCATATACTGTTATAATTATGTTCTTAATTTTTTTTCTAAATTTTTATTATTAAATTTTTAACAATTAGCAAATCTTCTACTCAATTAAGATTTTCATCGAATTTTTTTTTGCTATCGTGCTTTTAAACGATGGACAAATATTTAATTATAATTATAATTTTTTTACTTATTAAATTTACTAGGGATAAATAATTTTTTATTTTTATTTTCTCTTAACGAAATTTTTTTATAGAATTCAATAGAAGAGACAAGATGTATTAATTAATGGAAGACACAAAATAAGAATACAATGAAAAAATGTTGGGGACAAAGTTGTGACATAATTCATACAATTAAAATGTTGTGCAGGTATAAGAAAATATGGTGTAAATATATTTAACCGCGAAAGAATTCAGAAAAAGTCAGATATGCCCATTCATACCCCGACGTGATTATATTTTTTTATTTTTTTTACTTTTATCTCCTTTTTCCTCAAGTTATATATAAATGAATCCTTAAAATCAGCATTGAAGACAATATCTACCCAAACTATTAATTTCCTATACTAAAAAAATATATTTTAAGAAATTGCATTTTAGTCCATTTGAAAGAGCAAAATTGCAAAATGTTCCTGAACTTGTCAAAAATTGCAATAATAATGCTATTAAACCTCAAATATCGACTTTTAAACATAAAATCATTCTCAAAATGCTATACTTTGGGCATTAGATCCTAAACTTTCAACTTTTTCTACTGTCCATATGATCTATTAATTATCCTTAAAGTACTTTATTATATGGAGGTTTTGGGTATTAAAGGTACTAGTTGTCTATTCATTCGTATGGATGACAATGGGTCAGGTTCGAGGCGGGTCACGACAGCCCCGTTCCGGACCCGAAAACATGTAACCCCGCCCCGCCTCGCCCCGCCCCGCCCCGCGAAGTCGCGGGTCGGGTCGGGTCGGGGCGAGTCGGGTCTCGGGTCGGGGAGACCTCTCGCCTTGCTAACGACCTGAAATTTAATTTTTTTTTTTAAATAAATTGGTAATGAAATTTTACGTGAAGAATTTAGGCATTGAACTAGTTAGAATTTTTAAGTTTGAACTTTAAAAATAATATGTATATATTTGAAGAAAAAAATCAATAAACAATATAATGGTATAGTGGTTGTATATTCTCATATCCCTAAATTCCACCAAAGTTCAATTCTTCTGAACTTCATCAAATTTATTTTAGTTTCTCATTTCATTATTTAAATAAATAAATAAAAATCTACTGGGTCACGGGGCTGGTCCGCCCCGAAACCCATCGCGGGGAGGAAAACCCGCCCCGTGGACCAAACGGGGCGGGTCATTTCGGGTCCTTCGGATTTTTTTGCCATCCCTATTCATGCGATGCACGGAATATATAATTTTTAAATCATAATTTTGAAAATATCTTGATTATACAATCATATCAAATAAAAAAATAATTCAAATAAAATTTCAATACAAAATGTTATTAAATTTGAAACTTCAAAAAAGACAAAACTAATCAAAATAAAATAAAAAATGCTAAATTATACTGCGTCGCTCAAAGTTTGGCACTTAATTAAATTTTTATATAAAATTTCTTTTGATTTTTAATTAGGTTTTTCTTTGAAAATTTATCCACCTCATCACCTATTTTCCTTTTAATATGTTATAATTTTTGATTAACTATATTTTTTTAATTTGTTGCTTACGTATATTTTATTTGAAATCAAATATATTAATTAATATATTTTATTTTTCCTTATTTTTTAAATATGCCAATTTTTGTAATAATGATGAAATGATTAAGCCTCTGTATGGTAATACTGTTTGGTTTATAAACTTGTGTATTTATGATTTTGAGGTAAAAAATAGTGGCTAAAAATTTGAGAGAGAAAATTTGTATGGTCAAAAAGTTGATAGAAAATAATTAATTATTTTTGTAACATGGATATTGAAGAGCCTACTCATTTATTGACACATTAGGAAGTAAAGTTTTAATTTATTTATTTTCGAAATATATTAATTCATTTTTTTCATTTCTAACTTAACAAATTTATATAACATATATTTATTTATTTTAAAATATATTAATCCAAATATTTCATTTTCAATATAACACATTTACATAGATATGATTTGACATCTATTTATGTTCAAATATATTAATCCAGTTTTTTCATTTCCTACGCAACACATGTTATTAAGTTTGAAACTTTAAAAAAGAAAAAATTAATCAAAATAAAAAATTCAGCACGTACACTCAGTGTACCACGCCACTCAAAGTTTGACCCTTAATTAATTTTTTTTATATCCAATTTCTTTTGACTTTTATTTACGCTTTTCGCTGAAAATTTGTCCATCTTATCATTTATTTTCCTTTTAATACGTTATAATTTTTAATTAACTTTATTTTTTAATATGTTGCTTACATATATTTTATTCGAAATCTAATATATTAATTAATATATTCTATTTTTCCTTGTTTTTTAAACATACCATTTTTTGTCAAAAATGATGAAATAATTAAATTTTCTTCCAATTTATCATTGATAATAAAAAGTTGATAGCAAATAATTAATTATTTTTGTAATGGGCTTATTGAAGGACCTACTCATTTATTGACATATTAGGAAATAAAACTTCAATGATTTTATTTATTTATTTTTAAAATCTATTAATTTAAAATTTTCATTTCTAACTTAACAAATTTATATAGCATGTATTTATTTATTTTCAAATATATTAATCCAAAATCTTCATTTTCAATATAACACATTTACATAGATATCACATTATTTATACATTCAAATATATTTGTTACGACCAAAAAATTCATCATATTATTGTATTAAATTATTCGTATTTAAAGGGACCCACTTAAAAGTCAAATAGAAAATTTAATTTATTTGACTTATTTAAGGGGACTTATTCGACATTAAATAAGATTTTTAATTTAGTTGACATAATATAAACGAAAAATAAATAAGAATATTAAATATTATTTTCAGTATTTTTATCGATTTAATAAATCGACTATCGATTCCATAATTGGAAAGATATTGATTAAAGTGCATGAAATGTATTTCAAAGTGGAACTAAGAATTCGTTCTAACGTTGAAAAATAATAGACCAAAGTTAAACCGTAAATTATTGGTTAAAATAATAATAATTAAAATAATATAATAATATATATATATAATATATTGGACGTAACATTGATTATATACATATAAATACACACACACACACACACGCATATATATATATATATTATATTATTTATTAACGATGAATAAAACGTATAGTTTCAGGACGCATAAATTCATACTTTTATTATCTGTTTTGACTATTTGAAAATACCTTCATGTAGAGTATTGAATGACCTTGAAAATGGCATATTGTAGACACGTATTCGATTGACGTACGTGTCTCGAAAACTTTAATAAAGAAGGTTGGCATTCGAAAGTTTAGTTTTAAACGTCTTTTTTTGACAAGCCGCAACTTTTGCTATAGTTGACCATATTACGTTTCGGCGAGGATACGGAAAACTAGATTGTGAGTATTTTATATGGTATATTGAAAGTTCAATTTTGATGACAATAAGAGTACAAAAAATTAAGACCAAAGTAACCACTTGAAAAGAAATCGAAATAAAATAGTTTTAAGTGGTAAACTTTGACGAGCGATAACTTTTACCTCGATTATCGATTTTATGATCCGAAAATATCGTTGTGATGTATTCCTTGAGAACTTCATATTGGCTCCCAAGAATTTTCTATTTCGACTTCATATGACCCTATAATTTTTTTAGATTCATTTTGATAGTTTATATTAATTTTTGGGACTAAAATATAAATATTATATTTTTTGGGACTATAAGAGCAAATAAAATAATTGCAGCTTAGTCCCCCATAAAAACTATAAATAGAACAATTCAGTTGAAAAAAAAATGGGGAAAGAAAGAGCAGCAAAATGGAAAAACCCGAGAGGGGGGTCAACCCCCTTCCTTTTTATAATAGGGTCGACCCCCTTCCATTTTATAATAGGGTCGACCCCCTTCCATTTTATAATAAGCACCCCATTTTATAATGGGGTGCTTATTATAAAATGGAAGGGGGTCGACCTAATGGGGTGCTTATTATAAAATGGAAGGGGGTCGACCCACCTTAAAATTAAATGTGGGGGAGGGGGGGGGGGGGGGTAAAGGTAAGTGATGATGTTAAAAATCGCACCTGAAATATTCTGAGCTTGAGCAATAAACTAGCACGAACTGGATCTCCGAATACCTGCAATAAAGGCGAGGAGGTGTGTCCTCGTCGCCCCTCCGATGCTTAAGTCAGTAAAGAGGAAGGAGAAAATTTATGTAAGAGGCTATAAATTGTAGAGATAATTGTGTACCTGAATTATGATTGAGTGCCATGTATTTATAGTGATATATGGACGAATTATGATATGATTGAAATACCTGCATTGCATGAGTCCTGTTAGGAATCATCCTCCTATTTTTTAGGGATGAGGTTGTAAAACTCAAATAGGATTCTGTTGGAAGATGAGTTCTATTGGAATTAGGAGGTTGTAGACTCCACGTATCAGATCAAGTCATGCCCGATCAATGAGAGACGTGACCCTAGCATCATGTGCCCCGAGCACATCATGCATCTTTTTGGTGAGATATATGTACTCGGGGTATTCTATCCTCGGGGGGGTATTATGAGTGGTCGGGGCAACGTTTTCGCCACGGGCATTTTAAGTGTGATCGAGGGTTATATTCTCCTCGGGGTTGTTCAAGTCCTCGGGGTTCTCAATATGGTGTATGGTGTAATGTTTAAGTGCTCGGTCTCGAGGTTCATATGTTGCTCGGGGGTACCAAGATATGACTGGCTAAATATTCAAGTACTCGGGGATGAGGACAAAGGATATGCTCGTGATATAAATGATTTTCGGGGTTGAAGTCCTCATCGGGGGTATCAAGATGTAATATAGGATAATATTCATGTGTTCGGGCTCGAGGTCATCCTCGGATTTATGGTGGTCGAGGTTGAGGTCTTCCTCGGGGATAGAAAATATATTATATGGTGATATTCATGTGGTCGAGGTTGAGGTCCTCCTCGGGTTCATGGTGGTTCTCGGAGTTACACATTTGATTAGGAGACTATATTTTATCAAAGAGCTCGGGCTTGAGGCTTTTGTAAATGCTCGGGTGTGAATAAAGTTTATACTCATCAGTAAGTGTTGATTTTTTTTTTTCTTTTATATTATATATCATTAAATATATAATATTATATAATATAATTAGATTTATATTATTAATGTTATGTTTATTATTTTGGATATGAGGATTAGATTAAATGCTTTATGAGGTATAATAAAGTGGGTCAATCCCTTTAAAATAAAGTTGGTCCATATAATTAGTTAGATAAATATTTTACAATAAGATGACACATTTTAATCTTTAATTATTTAATGGACCCTAATTAATATTGGTTAGTTGGAATTTAATATATTATCACGCGACTAAATTGTAATTTATACATATGATAGACGAGGAGTGATGATCAATCTAGTTTGACTCCAAGCGGATTAGTATTGCAAAATATTGAAAATAAAGTCGTCAACTCTAGGATAATCAAGGAACGAGGTAAGTAACATTTCAACTACAATGCAAAACATAGTATTAATATTATTATGTGCTCATACGTGACTATGTGAGGTATATTATTAGTGCAATAATCGTGAAATATGATGTGACAATTATCTGTATATAGTGAAAGTATGCGAGACGTGATTTGATGATATGATATGATATGTTATTAATGCACATGAATATCATTGGAATGCCATATGATGTGGTTATATGACGTGAAATTGGTTAGGAATGGCAAAAAAATTCTAATGACTCGAAATGACCCGTCCCGAAAATTACATGTCCTGTCGGACCCTGCGGCAGGTTTCGGGGCAGCCCCGCCCCGTGACCAAATAATTTTTTTTTAAAAAATATTGAAATGACAAACTAAAATAAATTTGATGAAGTTTAAAAGAACTGAACTTTGGTGGAATTTAGGGATATGAGAATATACAACCACTAAACCATTATATTGTTTATTGATTTTTTTTCTTTCAAATATATACATATTATCTTTAAAGTTCAAATTTAAAAACTCTAACTAGTTTGACGCCTAAGTTTTTCACGTAAAATTTCATTACCAATTTATTAAAAAAAAAATTAATATTTTCGGGTCATTAGCGAGGCTGGAGGTCACCCCCTGCCCGACCTGACCCGCGAATAGTCTCGGCTCAAGGCGGGGCCAGGTTACGAGTTTTAGGGGCGGGGCGGGGCGGGGCGGCCCCGACCTGAACCCGACCAATTGTCATCCCTAAAACTGGTGCACGAAATATATGTTGACATTCATGGGCATTGACATATGCATTGTGTGAACTTAGAAGAAGTCCCTCATAAATGATAAAGAAATAGATAAAGAGTATATGTAAATATATGGAGAGAGAATGATGTGGATGATAGTAGAATCGCCCTAGAGTGTACCGTACTTTACTTCGTGTCCGGATATGTACACTCGTTTGAGACTCCTGACGGTCATTAAGGGTAGTCGATGATGGGGTGTGGCGGTCTGGCGTCGGTATACGGGAGGTGTCGGGAGGTCTCTTGATGGCCTTGGGACTGCGAATCGACACGTCGAGCGCCGCATATAATAGGCTAAGCCTGATTGATATAATATAATTCCTGGTGCGGTATCTTGAGTCTCGGTGGGCGATAATGGATACAAACTGTGGAGTCTTAAGTCTCGATGGGTGATGACGGACCATAGGCACTCGAAGGCGCATGTTATCGGTCATGTTGATATTTGGGCTCATACGGTACAACGTAGTGGGATTTGGGCTCAAGTAGGAAATGTGGATAAATTGAGATGACGAGAAGGAACAGAGCCTGGGGATGAGATAATTTTGAGAAAGTGAATCGAAACTCATGCGCATGATCGTGCATATGTTACTTGCTGAGCTTTAGCTCATTTAGTTTTGCATTGTAGGTATGACAATGTATGGATTGGAGGTTGGTGCGAACTCTCAAATGACGGGACGATTTTGTACTGGGTATTTGACCGTGGTTCATGAGCCTCTCACCAGGGAAACCTGAAAAAGGTCTAACTACTTTTAAATAATTTTATTTCATTTCGAAATAGTTAAATATTTTAAATAGTAAATTCCCGGCTATCTTCCTCTATCCGCTCTCTGTTTCCTGTTTTAAACAGATATTTTTATATCAACAACTAACTATTAAGTTTTTATACCATAGTTAGTTTATTTTGTTTTTTTCTAAATTAAATTACGAACGATATTTCAGAAAATAATACTTATTTTTGATAATGTCCAATTATGCTTTAAAAATAAAAGTTCAATTTTATATTTAGAGCGGGTGGATAAAATACTATTTTATTCGTTTGAAAAATCAAAATATGACGGGAGAATAAATAAATGCATAAAAATGAGAAATGAATTTGGAGCGCCACAATATTAATCTAATTTTTCATTTCAAAAGTAACATATTTAAACATAGCACATTTATTATAACTCTTTTCTTTATTATATATTAAAGCTCTTGAGTTGGAGCGGGTCCCAATTCAGGTTTTTCCGCCCAAACTCACTAATTAATTGTGCATACTCTACAACTAATATATATATATATATATTATTATTGATTTTTTGTGTATTTATTAAATTCATTTCATAATAAAATATGCAATAACATTAACATATTAATGTTTATACATTGATTTCCTAACTCTTTTTTTGCCTCTTCGTGTCCCATAAAAATAGTGATTAATAGGTTAAAAATTTATTTCAATTAATTTGCATAAAATCTTTTTCTTAATCTATATTAAATGAATGATAATAATATAAACAAATTAAAATAAATCAATTATACACAGATTTTTAATTGTGCAAATTTAATCAAAGAAATATCAAATAAAAATAAGTTATTAAAAACTCAACGATTTAATCTATAATATTTATTTTTAAAAATATTTATACACACGTGTAGGTCTTTGCAAAATAAAAATTCATTTTTATATCTGTATAACAAATTCGTTAAATTCTAGGAATCCTTATTACTTTATTTAATTGTACTATTGAGAGTGATAACGGCTAAATAAGCCAACTAAAAAATTGACAATTGTATTGAAAAAGATTGATCTTTTAAATTTTCAAACTTTGATAGTTTCTAATTCATATTATTGTATCTTTTCAATTTTGGCTCTTTAGAAAACTTTGCATTATTTATTATGATTATTGCTTTATTTGATCAAACATAATTTCTTATTTTATATATTAAAGTCTCACAAAAGTATGTCTGGTGTTATAAATGATAATAATAATTTGATAAATCATATAATTTCTTATTTTATAACAAAATTCTCACTAAAGCATGCCAGATATTACTACTACTACTAATAAAATTCACACTATAAAATGTCTAATGTTTCTAATAATAATAATTTGATCAATTGTAATTTCTTATTTCAAAAAAAAAAAAAAAAAAATCTCACAAAAGCATGTCATTGTGAAGAAGATTGAAATAAGACAAACATTTTGTTCATAATAATACTATTATAATCACAAAATAAGGTCCAAGTAAAACATCTTTAATGTTACCATTATTAATGATAACAAATTTCATTAGGATGAACATGATACGTCTTAAATCAATTTGAACTGTCCTAAGCATGGTATAAAGATAGCTTCTTAAAGTAATAATTTTGTTTGTATAATTACCTATAAGATTAACAATTGTTTTAAATATCTCAGTATTCAATAATTGTTATCAACTTAAGTTTTATATATTGAAAATAATATTGTTATTAGATATAATAAGTAATAGCATTAACGTGTCTTATACTATAAAAAGTACTAACACAAAAAAAAATGTTTATAATTTATAATAAAGAAAGCACGTCTTATATTATGAAAAATTACTAACTAAAAAACTTTTTTTTTTAATTATAATACAATTAGAAATTATTACAAAATTCGATAGTTACTAACAACGTATAGTTATTATTTAGTTTTTTATATATACTTATTCTTTGTTTGAAACCTATTCCACATTAGTAGTTGTTAATTAGACTGCATGATTATCCTGGATTCTTAATTGCTGCTATTAGAAGTTTAAGAGTCTATAATTGAGAATGGTAACTGTAGCGACCAAGAATTTTTACGCGATTAATAATTATTTTAATAGAAAATCGTGTCGCTACTATTTCACCCATTTTTATTAAGTTAACGCCGCGACGTATTCGTATAGCCAAGTCAAGAAATAATCGAGATCGTTCGATTTTAAATTAAATTCCGAATTTCTAAAAATATCTCCATTCTCTTGATTTAAAGTATATTAAGTCCAAGTACTTAATTCAATGTTATCCCAATATTTATTTATACAAAAATTATTTTTATTATTGAAATTAAGAAAATATATGCAAGCATGAGAGGTTCCATTATATGTAATCATGAAGAGCATAATATTTGTATAAATATGGAAAAGTATATGAATGATTTATATACTCCATTATATGTAATCATGAAGAGCATAATATTTGTATAAATATGGAAAAGTATATGAATGAATTATATACTCCATTATATATAATCATGAAGAGCATAATATTTGTATAAATATGGAAAAGTATATGAATGATTGATAGACTCCATTATATATAATCATGAAGAACATATTATTTGTATAAATATGGAAAAGTATATGAATGGTGCTTTACTTTAAGAAAATGATGTGTTAAAATTAATAGAATTGAATGATTATGTTTACAATATGCCAACTTTATACATCTATTTAAACCCATCTCTTTTACACACAACTCTACACATATACACTTATTTCCAACCTCTTGACAAAATCCACAAGTAAGAGAAATTCAAGGTGGTCAAGAAAGTTTTGGTCCATTTACTACTACACTTCATTTTAATCTTTTAAAAGGTAAGTATATCTTATGTTTTTATGAAAAGTAAGTATGTTTTTATGAAAGGTAAATACACCTTATGTTTTTATGAAAAGTAAGTATGTTTTTATGACAAGTAAGTATATCTTATGTTTTTATGAAAAGTAAGTATGTTTTTATGAAAGGTAAATACACCTTATGTTTTTATGAAAAGTAAGTATGTTTTTATGACAAGTAAGTATATCTTATGTTTTTATGAAAAGTAAGTATGTTTTTATGAAAGGTAAATACACCTTATGTTTTTATGAAAAGTAAGTATGTTTTTATGACAAGTAAGTATATCTTATGTTTTTATGAAAAGTAAGTATGTTTTTATGAAAGGTAAATACACCTTATGTTTTTATGAAAAGTAAGTATGTTTTTATGACAAGTAAGTATATCTTATGTTTTTATGAAAAGTAAGTATGTTTTTATGAAAGGTAAATACACCTTATGTTTTTATGAAAAGTAAGTATGTTTTTATGACAAGTAAGTATATCTTATGTTTTTATGAAAAGTAAGTATGTTTTTATGAAAGGTAAATACACCTTATGTTTTTATGAAAAGTAAGTATGTTTTTATGACAAGTAAGTATATCTTATGTTTTTATGAAAAGTAAGTATGTTTTTATGAAAGGTAAATACACCTTATGTTTTTATGAAAAGTAAGTATGTTTTTATGACAAGTAAGTATATCTTATGTTTTTATGAAAAGTAAGTATGTTTTTATGAAAGGTAAATACACCTTATGTTTTTATGAAAAGTAAGTATGTTTTTATGACAAGTAAGTATATCTTATGTTTTTATGAAAAGTAAGTATGTTTTTATGAAAGGTAAATACACATTATGTTTTTATGAAAAGTAAGTATGTTTTTATGACAAGTAAGTATATCTTATGTTTTTATGAAAAGTAAGTATGTTTTTATGAAAGGTAAATACACCTTATGTTTTTATGAAAAGTAAGTATGTTTTTATGACAAGTAAGTATATCTTATGTTTTTATGAAAATGTTTGGATCATTGCTATGAAATCAATCTCACAAGATTGTTATGGGTTCCATATGATATGTTTATGATTATGCTAAGGGGATCGGAGTTTAGTAGCGCTACACATAAGAATTCTTGCCATTTAAGTTCGGTAAAATTCTTGTGTCTCCCTATGTTTATGAGTATTTCGATCCTATCCTATGTTATGATGAAAATGTTCCATATGCTTTCAAAAGAAAATTTATGCTTGGTATACTTACTGGGATTTTATAAATCTCACTCCACGATATTTACCATTTTCAGATAATTGAAGGTTCGAGGCGGTCAACATGGAAGTGGCAAAAGTGGTTAAGATTGATGAGATAATTATGTTGAACTTTATGTAAGAAAATTATGTTCTATTTTTATTCACAAATAAAATTATGGGATTCTAATTATTCTTTTGAATAATTTTACATTACTATTTAAGTCTCGATAATATGATATGAGTCACTTTTAGTGGCACTCGAATGGTCGAGAATTCGGGTCGTCACAGTAACGGTCAAAGTACTCCGGTTTCTCTTTAAATATTCGCAAATATTGAGAATCATCTTACCTGCAACACTTCATATTCTGCTTCTATACATTCAATATTTGTACTTTTGAAAGATCTTAACAAACATTGT
This sequence comes from Ligustrum vulgare, assembly GCA_963555705.1. Classification (NCBI taxonomy): domain Eukaryota; kingdom Viridiplantae; phylum Streptophyta; class Magnoliopsida; order Lamiales; family Oleaceae; genus Ligustrum; species Ligustrum vulgare. The sequence continues at coordinate 8,914,853 of OY743179.1, forward strand.
GCAGACTTGAGGTTAAAACTCCATTAGGCTAGAAAATAGTTTGTACCCAAGCACGGAAAAAATAATAAATGCATGGAAATTATTTTCATAGAAAAAGATGTGTTATGGTCCCAAATTTGACGCACATTTTTTAAATTTCTAATTGTATTTCAGTTTGTGTTGACAACATTGTTCTATAATCTACGTGCATTATTTACCAATATAATTTGTATTCAGAGTAACAGGTTTTAAGCTACAGTAAAGGGTCACCTCATTAATACTTACAACCATCTATTGAGAGAACATGAAATTTACTGCATTCGACACGTCACATTTGTTAAAAATCGAGGAAATTACCCAATAACAAACCATAAGTTCAGACTCTATTTTTATTTATTTATTTACAAGACTTGCGTCTGGCCAACAGCTGACTGTTTTTTCTAAAGCAATTTACAATTAAAGTCTTTTGTTGAAATAACGGGACCAGGTTTGCAACTTTGAATCCTAATGAAGACTAAACGTGTAATATAAAGCAATAGTTGAAAGCACATACCCCTCAAGGAAGGGTCATTCTTGCTCCAATATTGAACAATGTTGAAAACATAAATAGATACACGATTTCTACTAAATCATGTTGAATAAAATATATATATTATTTCAAATACATTTTGTAAACTGGACAGCATGAGAAGTTTGTTTGGAGACGTACATTCCACATAGTTCTTAAATGGAGTAAAATGTTCTGGTGTGTATAACCACGAGTTGAAGCTAAGAGTCAATGCTCCAATAATGTTGTTGAGAAATATTGATCATGCTTCGAGATTGTGCAACAGAACTAGGTTAATTATTTCTAGGCTTGGACACCATGTTTTGGAGGCCTCAATTCTATCGGGGAGTAATGCAAGGCAAAAGGTTTTTATTCCAAAAATGTCGTTAACTCCTTTATATCCAAGGTTGCTTTTTAAAATTTCAAAGAAGACAGTTCTCTTTAATAGTATCTTACGCCATGACGATCAATAAGAGTCAATGACAACTATCCCACGTTGGTCTTTTCTTGGGAAGATTAGTATTTAGTAATGGCCAACTATATGTAACAATATCTAGAATTACATATGTGACGAGGAAGGTAAATCAATCAATTTAGCTACAAATGTCATATTTAAATAAGTGTTTCAAATTTTGTATTAACTTCTATTTATAAATACAAAATTTTATAAGTTCTTGTGTTCATAATATTTTTTATTATATATTGTGATTCTACGTTTTCCTATAATAAAATATTATCACTATCAAAGATTCCGTGCAACGCACGGGTGTGAAAGTAGTTTATATATAGAAGTAGAAGTGAGGAGAGAGGGTCATTAAATGCAAATTTCCCTTCAAAATGACTCTCTTTCTGACTTCTACTTTTATAAAGATAAAAATGTTATGTTCAATTCGTACACTTATTTGTCACGTCACCTTAGAGTGAACATTGCGTTAAGCCAATATATATTGGTACACTACTGTCACACCCAATGGCTGAATCTCAAGAGGGCAGGGTAGGGCTGTACAAAAAAATCGTCAAATCACAAATCGAATCGAAACCGTTGTTTTAAATCTTTGGTTCGGTTCCACATAGACTCGCCAATATTTTCAAATCAAACCAAACCGTTTCAAAATAGTTTGGTTTATGTTTCAATTTTTAAAAATCGTTTAAACCAAACCAAACCGCTAATTTTTTTATTAAAAATTTAATTTTTATTCATTTATATTTAGAGTTTTTTTTTTTCAAAAAAAATTAAATTTATCTAATGAATAAAAGTTCTCATCTAGTTTTTTTTTTTTTAAGTTCTCGTGCAATGTCCAATTACAAAATCCCATTAACAATTAACTCATACCACATTTTAACAACATACTCCAAACCTAAAACCCCATTAACATATAACCCACACCATCCTTAAACCACATACTCCAACTCCAAAAACCCATTTAATTGAGATTCAAACCTAAAACGTTCCCGCTTCCTAATTCAATCAGTAATTTTCTGTTTTCATTTGTCTTCGTTGCCTCCTTCCAACTTCCAGGTTCCTCTTCACTAATGTTAATTAGATTCTTAGAGAAATAGACAGAGGCGATAGGTGTACTTACAATTTCTTCCTGCATTTGATTTTATTTTAGAGAGTCATGAAAGATTTTTGGATCTATATCAAAAGGTTCGAATTAGGTTAAGAATTTGAATATCACACGTTTAAGTTTATTTGCAAGCAATATCATTTGATTATTTTATTTTATTTTTTAGAATTTATTCTTTGCTGAATTCCGGAATCTGGAAGACAAAGGTAAGCCAACAAGAAGTGAGCTAAGACAAAATGTAATTACTGTGGAAAATTATATAAGCATCATACTAATAATTGCGGGACTAGTACTTTATCGAATCATATCACACATTTATGCAAGAAAAGTATCCGTATATGGTTTCAAATAAAAAGCAAAAAAGAATGACTAGCTATGGTATGTCTAATACTAGTGATTTTCTAAGAATTTTGATGACGATGACCTGTCTTTTTGTTCGGAAAGAAGTTAGGAAACAAATACAATGCAATTAGATATTTACAATTATTTTTTAACTTCATATTTTTATTTTGAATTGAAAACAAATTCGAATGAATTTAAAATCCAACATTATTAATTCTCACATTAGATTATATATTAACTTATTTTATCTTTATATTAAAATATACAAGTTAATTTAACATCTAAAATATATTATATTATGTCGATAGGTAAAAATCGTGAATTAAAACCGAACCAAACCTCAAAAAATGGTTTGGTTTGATTTGGTTTGTAAAATAAAATGGTTTGGTTTGTTTTGAGAAAATGCCAAACCACTTAAAATGATTTGATTTGAAAATATTTCAAAAATCGTCCAAATCGGACCGCGTTCACCCCTAGGGCAGGGTGTAACGATAGCTGTTGACGTCTCTTTTTGTCAACAAATAAAGATAGTGGGATTTTTAAAGTTTACAAGTGAACAATATATTTGTTGAAAATTTGGCTAAGTATACAGCTCTTATATTTCCTGACCAATATTGAGACAAACTGTGGATAACAAATGTAATAAAAAGGGTAACATATCAAATGTGAACTGAAGTCATAATATTATAAATTCACGTTCAGTTCGATACTGATCTGACAGCCAGGTCGAATCAACGAAATCAAATGACAAGAGTTTTGAGAGGTTTATCTTTTTTCATCATCTGCAAAGAGCATTTATGTCTCTTATTTATAGTATGAGAGGAGACAAAACATACTTATTACAACATATCACGTCTGCAGTATGTGATAGATATTGACTAATGACATTGCTGACAACATGACAACAAATGACCACACTGACACATTACAAATAATCATGATTACTAACACATAATACGGCTGATTTGACGCTTCAGCAGTGCCGCCATTCTCAACTCAGCTCACCTCGGTCAACATCACCTCGATTTTATCGAATCACCTCTCTCTTCAAGTTGAGGTCGGTCACTTAAATCACCTCGGCACGAAATCACCTCGATTTTACTGAATCACCTATCTCTTCATGTTGAGGTTGGTCAATTAAATCACATCGGCACAAAATCACCTTTGTTTTGTTTCGCGTTCGTTCTTGCAGGTCAGATACAATTTTTTGATCATGCAATTGGAAGTTGAGAGTTGACTGCGTTGACGTCTTTCGATGTTGGACTCATTATCCACCTCAGCACGATGTGCAACAAATGTCCCCTTGAGATCGGTTCGAAAAAGATTTCTTAAGGACGGATCTCGAAATCCTCATTGTCTCGCTGGATACCAATTGACGTCTGCTTTTAATATTTCACCCTTCCAATTCCCAGGTGTCGCTGCATGGATGGTATGTCAGTTCTTGGATCAAGTGTCTCCGCCTCGTTAATGACAACGCCTCTTGTCATTATGACGGATTAATGACATCTCTCTCCTCTCTTCTTATAAATAAGAGTATCCTTCTCATAAGAAAGCTATCGAATCCTCAAAATTCTCTCTACAAAGACCAGCTCGTTTCTTTACACAACCTGTATTTCGCCTCGTTAAGAGATCAGACTAGGTTAATACTTACATCAGGTGAGGGTGCTTTGACGTCTCTGCTCTATTTCTCTTGATTTAAACTTTATTTTCCTAAGTACCCAGCCCGTCATAATCACGTTTAAGGATGTGTGATAGTGTTAGTTTTGAGGAAAGTGGAGTGAGGTCGGATAATAGAGGTAAAGAGGTCGAACCATCTGTATCCTGGGAGGAAAGTAAGGAAACCCAGTGCCTCTTTCGAAACGAAGAGGATGATGACGAAATCCCACAACCCCAACCTCTAGCTGTTATACCACCGTCTCGTACAATTTTGACCAGCTCATTTCGATACCCTTCTACAGCCACGTTCCAACGACCTGACCCTTCCTCTAGTTACAGTTCTGATTTTGCTTGCAAGCATTTCCGTCTGAAGCCACAGAGGACAAACTGACTTCCTCCGCTATGTTCACTTCTTCCTTCCTGAAAGTTATGAACGAGCTGACCAACCACCTAAAGGTTGTGTTGTGACCAATTACCAAATTCTTGAGGTAGGCCTCAGATTTCCACTTCCATTCATCATAACTGACTTCCTCCGCTCTTGGGGTGTAGCCCCCACCCAAAATCACCATAACGGTTGGAGGTACATCCTTGGGTTTATTTCCCTTTACAACCATTTGGGATACAATGACCCCACAGTGGACGAACTCAATTTTGCTTATCAGTTTCGAGCTGATGGCAAGAAAATGGGGTGGTTTTATTCCATACAGAGGTTAGTCTTTTGGGGTCAAAGACTATTGATTGATTTGCCTGAATCGGTTCGCTTTTGGAAAGAAAAATGGTTCTTCGTAGGGGGAAATTGGATGAGTTCCTATCGAAGTGATGGATTCAGCTCAACTGTTCCTGTCCACTATAGGGATAAATTCAGTAAGTTTTTATACTTATGATATTTTCGAGCTGAATTGTTCTAATATTAATCATCTCGTTTTTTGCAGAGGTGAGAGAGGCAGAGTTGGACCCAAAAGTCATAGAAAAAATTATTAACTTGAAGGACCAACCAGACCATTACAGATCGGTTAAGGAGCTTTAAACCGAGGAACATCTGTTCGAATCAACCCATACTTTCATTGATCCATCTGACTATTACCCGCCGCCTCCAAAGTGTAAGTGTTCGATCACCACAGTCCAAATTCAATGCCTTATATTTCCGAGGTGTATACTTAGAAAATTTATTTCTGCATTTCATTCCATATTAACTCGTAAAGGCAAGAGAAAAATGGAGTCAATGAAAGCTAAAAAGCTCGCAAACGCCAAGGCAGAGGCTCGCAACAGAGTAGCCCAGAAACAAACGGCTAGAACCTCATCTCCTCCTAGAGAGGACCCAATTGAACCGCCTCTTCAAAAGAAATCAAAATGAGCCGAGGTCATCAAAGAGAGGCCAGAAATTTGATTCCGCCTCCACAAAGTTCTGGGGACAAAGCAGGATCCTCCCAATCAGCCCTGCAGGCAGAGGGTTCATATCTAGGAGTGAACCCCGTAAAAGCCGAACTGGAAAGTTCTCTAAAGGGATCCCGCCCCAAAATTTACAGGGAATTTGTGGCTTCAGCCAATCTGACCCCTGCAGACCAAGATAGCCATGGATATTCCGGCCAAGACCTGGACACCCCACCAAGAAATTTTTTTTGAAGACATGCCATTGGACGACCTGTTGGCAACTAGCACTGCTCACGTTGGCCAAGCTTTGAATTATCTTTGCCAAGCTCAATCCAGATTGAGCGAAGATACCTTTGACACCATAAAGTTCAGGAAGGTGGCCGAGGACACCAGAAAAATGTTTGAGGCGGAAGTGAAAGCCAAACATGAGGCAGAGGCCAAATTGAAAGAGGCTCTGGATGAAATGGCCAAGCTGAAGGAGACCAACCTTGAACAATCCAAGTTCAAGGATGAAGTGGTCCCCTTAAGAGAGGAGGTGGCCTCCCTAAAGAACGAGGTGGTCCAACTGCAGGGGACAAAAGAGAGACTCTTAAAGGAATTGGACGAGGCCAATCACATAGAGGCTAGTATAAAAAGGGAAAAGGTGGAGTTGGAGGTTGCTGTTCAAGGCTCCTACAAAGAGGCCATCAAAAAATTCAATGACTCAGTGGAGTACGAACATGACGTGGATGAGACTTACTATCTCACATTCAAAGAGATAGTGGAGGAGCTGGAGACTAAACGACCCGAGGTGGATATAACTTTCTTGAAGGATAAGCTCGACCAAGTCTACAAGAAATATTTGGAGCTGATGCCTGACAAGGTCGAAGAAGAATCCCTTCTATCACCACTCCCTGAGTCCCAAACCAACCTGTCGACAAAGCAATCAGCATTGATGAATAGTCATGTATTTTTGGATCGATGTTCTCATGTAATTTTCATATCTGTTTTTGAAATGAAAAAAATTTATTCGAATTTCAAACGAGCTAAAGTAAGTGGGGATGAAAGTTACTATCATCAATCTATTTCAAACAACTCAACAGAGGTGTATATAATAGTGAAGTGAATATAATAACGAGGTGAACACTTAAATGTTTTTCAAACTTTAATTCACTCCGAATAGCAAACAGAGGTGAATTAAAAAATGAAGTGAACACTTAAAATGATTTTCAAACTTCAATTCACTCTGAATAGAAAACAGAGGTGAATTGAAAACGAAGTGAACACTTAAATGATTTTCAAACTTCAATTCACTCCGGATAACAAACAGAGGTGAATTAAAAACGAAGTGAACACTTAAATGATTTTCAAACTTCAATTCACTCCGAATAGCAAACAGGTGTGAATTAAAAACGAAGTGAACACTTTAATGATTTTTAATCAGGGAATTATTTCATAGGTGAATATAATAGCGAAGTGAACCCTTCGATGAAATAATTACTTAATTGCGGATGAGGCCTAATGTCATCTCAACATTTCACCTCATTTTTTCTTACCAAAACACTTCATTTGTAAAGTGGAGGTCGGTAAAACATCACCTCGGTTTTTCTTACCAAAACACCTCATTTGTAAAATGGAGGTTGGTAAAATATCACCTCGATTTTTCTTACCAAAACACCTCGTTTGTAAAGTGGAGATCGGTAAAATATCACCTCGGTTGGTAGTCACAGGTAATTATGGATCCTCAACTTTGGCCTCTCAAGGGGATCTATTTCATCTTTGAGGTGGATTGCCTTGTAACATTGATGATATCCTGCCTTATAGGTACTTATGGATCATCAACTAAGGTCTTCGCTTTACCTCTCAAGGAGGTCTTTCTCGCCTTTGAGACGAATTGCCTCGTAATGTTGGTGATATCATGTCTTATAGGTACTTATGGATCACCAACTAAGGTCTTTGTTTTGCCTCTCAAGGAGGTCTTTCTCGCCTTTAAGACGGATTGCCTTGTAATGTTGATGATATCCTGCCTTATAGGTACTTATGGATCATCAACTAAGGTCTTTGTTTTGCCTCTCAAGGAAGTCTTTCTCGCCTTTGGGACGGATTGCCTTGTAATGTTGGTGATATACTGCCTTATAGGTACTTATGGATCATCAACTAAGGTCTTTGTTTTGCCTCTCAAGGAGGTCTTTCTCGCCTTTGAGACGGATTTTCTTGTAATGTTGATGATATCCTGCCTTATAGGTACTTATGGATCATCAACTAAGGTCTTCGCTTTGCCTCTCAAGGAGGTATTTCTCACCTTTGAGACGGACTGCCTCGTAATGTTGATGATAACTTGCCTTATAGGTACTTATGGATCAGCAACTAAGGTCTTCGCTTTGCCTCTCAAGGAGGTCTTTCTCGCCTTTAAGACGGATTGCCTTGTAATGTTGATGATATCCTGCCTTATAGGTACTTATGGATCATCAACTAAGGTCTTTGTTTTGCCTCTCAAGGAGGTCTTTCTCGCCTTTGAGACGGATTGCCTTGTAATGTTGATGATATCCAGCCTTATAGGTACTTATGGATCATCAACTAAGGTCTTTGTTTTGCCTCTCAAGGAGGTCTTTCTCGCCTTTGAGACGGATTGCCTTGTAATGTTGATGATATCCAGCCTTATAGGTACTTATGGATCATCAACTAAGGTCTTTGTTTTGCCTCTCAAAGAGGTCTTTCTCGCCTTTGAGACGGATTGCCTTGTAATGTTGATGATATCCTGCCTTATAGGTACTTATGGATCATCAACTAAGGTCTTTGTTTTGGAAAGATCCATTCTGATTCGCATACTTTGAAATATGAAACTTTTCATTCATGTGGTTACATCTCTTGATTGACATAAAAAATATTTACATTCAGTTTCATATCTTACCCTACTGGAAATATTTCTTCAAGTGTTCTGAATTTCAGGGATGTTGAAACTGAACTCCATCTAGTGACTCTAGTTCATACGACCCATTTCTCACGACCTTCTTGATCCGATACAGACCTCCCCAGTTGGGTCCCAAAGGCTCATGTGTTGTGATCATCTTTCTCAATATTAAATCCCCCATTTGGAATTTTCTCGTCCTCACCTTTGAATTATAATACCTTGCATTCCTTTGCTTGTACACTGCATTCATGTCTTGTGCTTGTAATCGTATCTCCTCTGAGAGATCTAATCCAACGTTGAATGCATCATGGTTACCTTGTTCATCAAAATGAGTAACTCGAAATGAGGGTATTCCCACCTCGATTGGTATCACAGCTTCTGTCCCGAAAGCCAAGGTAAATGGGATCTCTTTTGTGGCTGTTCTATGAGTTGTCCGGTAAGACCATAAAACTCTTGGTAGTTCTTCTGCCCACGACCCTTTCAGAGCCTCCAGTCTGGTTTTCAGATTGTGTTTGATAATTTTGTTCACGGCCTCGACCTGTCCGTTAGACTGAGGATGGTTCGGAGTAGAGAAGTGCTTTTTGATTCCCAATCCCTCGCAAAAAGATCGAAATCTCTCATTGTCAAACTGCTTCTTGTTGTTCGTCACAATCGAGTGAGGGATTCCAAACCTACATATGATTGACTTCCAAACAAAGTTAGTAGTCCTTTGTTCTGTAATTTTAGCCAATGGTTCAACCTCAGTCCATATCGTGAAGTAATCCACTGCCATAATAGCAAACCTGTTTCCTCCCTTCGCCGTTGGCAATGGCCTGATCAAGTCAATTCCCCACTTCGCAAATGGCCACGGACTCATGATGGTTGTTAGTTCTTCAGGAGGGTTCCTTATCATAGGAGCGAATCTTTGACATTTATCACACCTCTTGACAAAATCAATCGCATCCTTCTTGAGCGTAGGCAAAAAGTATCCTTGCCTTATAATTCTAAAGGCTAAAGCCTGTCCCCCAGTGTGGTTTGCACAAATACCTTCATGGACTTCTTTCATCACATATTCTGCCTCTTCATCATCCAAACACTTCAATAGAGGTAGGGAGAACCCTCGCTTGTATAGATCATTCCCAATCAGAGTATATCTTACAGCCCTGATCCTCAAGCTTCTTGCTTCCACTTTATCCGACGGAACCACCCTTTCACGTAAGGATTGGATAATTTCGTCTTTCCACGTCCTTTTTGAAGAATTAGGCAAGACTGCTGGTACTGGTAGATGCATGGCTGATTGTATGACTGTTTCAATGGATATGCTTCTTAATTCAAATGTTCCTTCACTCGTTGCTAAGCGAGCCAGCGCATCAGTCTGACCATGTTTTGACATGGGGATCTGAATAATCTCGACATGTTTAAACTTCTTCAGCTCCTCCAAAATCCTTGCACGATATGCCGCCATCCTTTCCCCCTTAGCTCCATATGTTCCCCGGATTTGATTCACCACCAGCTGAGAGTCACTGTGTATGATCATACTACTGACGCCCATTGCTCGAGCTATGTCCAACCCTATCATCAAGGCCTCATATTTTGCATCATTGTTGGTTGCTTCAAAACCAAAGCGGTTCGAACTGCAGAAAAACTGGTTTTCAGGGCTGACCAGAACAACTCCAGCTCCTGCCCTTTGTCCTGTTGATGAACCATCGACATACAATCTCCAAGTAGAATGTTCATTTGCACGGAAAATCTGTGTCATGGGAGTGAATTCCACGATGAAATCTGCCAGAGCTTGGCCATTAATAGCTACTCTTGGGTTGTACACTAAGTCGAACTGACCTAACTCCACAGCCCACTTCAACAGTCGCCCAGACATTTCTGGCTTTTGTAACACTTGCCTCAAAGGATGGTTGGTCAATACTTCTACTTGATGTTCCAAAAAATAGGGCCTTAACTTTCGGGTTGACATTATTAGAGCATAAGCCAACTTCTCCATTTCAGAATATCTGAGTTCAGTGTCATGAAGGGCTTGGCTGACATAGTAAACCGGATGTTGCACGCCCTGCTCGGTTCTCGCTAGAACTGCACTCATTGCTATTTCTAAAACGGCCAAATATAGAGATAACACTTCCCCCGACAAAGGTTTTGAAAGAATAGGAGGTGATGCAAAATGCCTCTTCAGTTCTTCAAGGGATACCTGACATTCCTTAGTCCATTCGAACTCTTTATTCTTCCTGATAACATCGAAGAAAGGTCGGCATTTATCTGTCGCTCGTGACACAAAATGACTCAACGCTGCTATCCTCCCGGTCAAACTCTGGACCTCCTTCAACTTTCTCGGCTCTCTCATCTTCATTAGTGCTTGTATTTTGTCAGGTTTAACTTCAATCCCTCTTTGATTCACTAAGTAACCAAGGAATTTACCTAATCCAACTCCGAAGGAGCATTTCTTCATATTCAATTTCATCCGATAATCTCTCAATATTTGGAACATCTCATCCAGGTGCTGGATATGATCTTTGGCCAAAGTACTCTTCACAAGCATATCGTTAACATAGACCTCCATCGTTTTCCCAATTTGATCCTTAAACATTTCATTTACCAACCTTTGATACGTTGCTCCAGTGTTCTTCAGACCAAATGGCATCATTATGTAGCAGTAAAGTCCCCTATCGGTCATGAACGAAGTGTGCTCTTCATCCGCTTTGTTCATCGGGATTTGCTTGTATCCCGAATAAGCATCCATGAAACAGAGGAGCTGATGTCCTACTGTGGCATCCACCATTTGATCTATTCTCGGAAGAGGGAAACTATCATTTGGGCAAGCTTTGTTCAGATCTGAAAAGTCTACACATAGCCTCCATGTCCCGTTACTCTTTTTTACCAGCACAGGATTTGCTATCCAGATGGGATAAAATGATTCCCTGATGAAGCCAGTACTGAATAATTTTACTACCTCTCGAGCCAACGCGTCATATCGTTCAGGATTGAGAGGTCTCCTTTTTTGTATTTTTGGTTTGAAATCGGGGCTTACATGTAGATGATGGCAGACACGCTTATGATCGATCCCTTCCATATCAGAATGAGTCCATGCGAATACATCAGAGTTATCTTTCAAAAAACTAATCAGGTTTGACCTTATTGGCTCGATCAGTTTGTATCCTATTCTGAATTCTACTTCAGGCTTTTCCTCATCAACCTTATGGTAAATAGATGTCGCCGCTTTCAACTCGTGGAGGATTGGCCTCCCCAAGATGGCATTGTAATTTGTCACGACATCTACTACTACAAATCAGAAATAACGCGTCCTGGCAAGATCCTGTCCCTAATTCCATCAATAAGGATATTTCACCTCTAGGACAGATGTAGTCACCCGTGAAGCCTTGAATTCTTGTCCTTCTTGGCTGTAATTTGTATGGGTCAATTCCCATTTTTTCCAATGTCCTTCAATATAACACATTCACGGAACTGCCATCATCCACCAAGGTTTTGTGGATTTTTATCCCACACACGGGCATTGTGATCATCAGAGCATCTAAATGCGGTTGGAGTACGCCTCTTGCATCTTCCTTACTGAAACTAAATGACTCCAAATTGTTTGGAGTTATTTCGTGGCTGCAGATTTGGTAACTATTTCGCGCCTCCCGAGCATACTCCCTTCTCTTTCTTTTGGATCCGACCTGAACTTGGTTTCCACTCATAATTGTACGGATTTAATCAGGTCGTTTGTGCCATGGGAATCTATTTCACGATGGACCACATACTTTTCCTGTTGTACATATTGCTTCCTCAGATCTTGTGGCTCAGCGGCATATTCCCGCAGGCTTCCTCTTTTTATCAATTTGTCAATTTCAAATCTTAGATTCCGACATTCGTCAGTAGTGTGTCCTGCTGACCTGTGATATTCGCAATATCGGGATGGATCCAAATTGCTTGGGTTCTGCTTTGTTGGCCTCGCTGGGGGAATGATCCCTTTATCCTTCACATTAGTGAAAATGACCTCCACTAATGCGTTTAATGGGGGTGAGCTCACCTTTCTGCTCTGAATTATAAGGAAGGAATCTATCCTTTGGTTTATACTCTCGCTTCTTCCCAAAGGTGTTCCTTTTAAACTCTATCTTTTCCTCTTTATATTCCTTCTTGTCCGACCCTCGGATTGACTCATGATGAGTATCTTTGGGCCCTGAGGCTTCTTCTGCATTGATAAACTTTTCCGCCCTTTTCAGAAATTCTTGGTACGTTCGAGGCCCGTCCTCATGCATTGACCACCATAAATGAGTCTGTATTTGCATACCGACAGAACTGCCATCAACAACGCATCATCAGATATTTTTTCCATTCCCATGATTTGTTTATTGAAACTGCTCAAATAGTTCTTTAACGACTCCTCTTTCTCCTGTCTGATTGTCACCAAACTTTCTTTCGGGGGTGGTCGGAATTTTCGATCCCATAAATTGTTTCAGGAACTGATCACTCAGCTGAGACCAACTAGAGATTGAATGTTGAGATATGTTGAGGAATCATCGTTGAGCTCTATCTCCTAGAGTTAAAGGAAACGCCCTACATTTTATAGCATCGCTTGCTCCTTGAAGTTCCATCCAGGACATGTATTGGTCCAAGTGTGATAATGGGTCAATTTCCCCATTGTACCCGGTGAGGTGTGGCATCTTCATCTTTCCAGGTAATGTTTGTGAAAATATGATCTCCGTGAAAGGCAACGTTCTCTTAATAGATGGTTCTATCGACCCTAGCCCTTCCTGTTTCGCTTCTAGGTCGGACAACATCTTCTTTAACTGTTCAACTTCGGTTTGATCTGGTTTGCTCGATGGAGGAGTTGGTGGCTGATTTAAATGGAGGGTTGAACTATTAGCTTGCTGGTTTTCGAAGTTCACTTTCTTCATCGGGGACTTATACCCATCTCCCCTTGTCCGGGTAGCTCTACTCTCTCCTTCTCTTTCAATCCTTTTTTCAGGATATGTCCCCACTTTATTGCATTCACTCCCCTCTATCTGTCCCCTCCAATCGTGCGATTTATGACCTCGTATTTGAGGCGTGCTTTCACCGACTGCACTTCTAGTATAGTTCGAGTATTCATTTTGTTGTTTCTCATACCGGGAGGGTCCGTTAGATATTTGTAGTTACGACTGGACCTCGCCTTCTTCCTGACGATGACCTCGATTTTGATTCCTCCTCATTTCTTCCATATCCCTTTGCATCCGTTCAAGCCGATCAAGGACCACTTGCATGTTTTTGTCTGTTGGGGGTCGTGGAAGGGTAGACATTCCAGATCCGCGAACATCCCTGTGTAAATCGTTACTATGATGCGTGTGATGACTTCCTGATTCTTGTTGGCGACTCATCGCATTAGGGAAAGAAGAATGTGGTTGCCAACAATAAGGATACGAGCCCTCCTTCTAGCTCCAATTTGTTGACGTCTATTTTTGTCAACAAATAAAGATAGTGGGGTTTTTAAAGTTTACAAGTGAACAATATTTGTTGAAAATTTGGCTAAGTGTACATCTTTTATATTTCCTGACCAATATTGAGACAAACTGTGGATAACAAATGTAATAAAAAGGGTAACATATCAAATGCGAACTGAAGTCATAATAACATAAATTCACGTTCAGTTCGATACTGATTTGACAGTCGGTCGAATCAACGAAATCAAATGACAAGAGTTTTGAGAGGTTTTTCTTTTTTCATCATCTGCAAAGAGCATTTATGTCTCTTATTTATAGTAGGAGAGGAGACAAAATATAATTATTACAACATATCACGTCTGACACATTACAGATAATCATGATTACTAACACATAATACGGCTGATTTGACGCTTCAGCAGTGCCGCCATTCTCACCCGGCTGATAGTCACCTCGGTCAACATCACCTCGGTACAAAATCACCTCGATTTTATCGAATCACCTCTCTCTTCAAGTTGAGGTCGGTCACTTAAATCACCTCGGCACGAAATCAACTCAGTTTTACTGAATCACCTCTCTCTTCAAGTTGAGATCGATCTATTAAATCACCTCGACACAAAATCACCTTGGTTTTATTTCGCGTTCGTTCCTGCAGGTCAGATACGATTTTTTGATCATGCAATTGAAAGTTGAGAGTTGACGTCTTTCGATGTTGGACCCATTATCCACCTCTACACGACGTGCAACAATCTATAACCACGTAAACTTGTGAAATAATTTTTACGTATACATTATACACGCATATTTTATATCCTCAATATTTTGTGCCCCTCGTCCCTGATTCCACCACCAATCACGTTCTTAAATTTTTGGGATTCACAAGTTGAGTCCAGCTAGCTAAGCTAGTCGATCTTGAGTTTTAGGCGTATGACATTTGTATGGAAGAGGAATATGTTATTATATATTTATTATTTTAACACTTCCATTTAAATTACTTGTAAGTGCGAACCCAAAAGCTACTCACAGCCATTAGTTTCTCACTCCAAATTCTATTTCTAACGTGGTTTTTAAAGCACTTTCCTTCATTAATGTTGGCTAAGCTATGGGCTTAAAGTCCAAAATTACTTATTTTCAGGTACTTACTATGTGAAGCACCAAAACAATGTACATTAGTGGGCTACTTATATCAATCAACAAAGAGGAAGACATATACCAAACTTTTCTTCTTCCACCACCAATAAGTTATAATTGTTATATTTGAGATGAAAGTTTACTTATAACTTTATCCGTAGGAATTTTACTTTTTGAAGAAGAGCTTTCTAAAAAAAATTACATTAATTTTTATTTAAAAACTAATTTCTAAAAGTTCATTGAAAGTACTTATGGAGGAAGTTAAACCAATTTATTCAAAAAACTCTTTTAATGGTTGGAAGCACTTTAAAAAAGTAAACAATAAAAATTGTCAAACATATCAAAAATAACTTTCGAATCTCAAAACCATATTTTAACACCTAAGTAAGTTTATTCTGATACCCCACCTAAGTTTATTCTGGTACCCCAAATTCGAGAAGTTAATGATGACTTATCAATGTCAAAAGTGCTCTCCGACCTGTTTGCTCAATCTAAATTTTTTATAGAAATTTTTCAAATTCAATCTCAACCATTCATCCTAAGTTAAGCCTAATACTTTTTACTTTTCAAAAAAAAAAAAAAAAAAAAAAAAAAAAAAAAAAAAAAAAAAAAAACTAAATTTTTTTCATAGACCAAACGAACTATTTATTTATTTTATTTTTAAAAGTAACCTTGGCCGTAGTCACTTTAAACCCAATCTTAGGGTGATATACTCATTTTTCATAGAATTGAAAATTATTTTCATGGGAAATTGAAGTGATTCGATTGATTGTGTTTTTATTGAGTGTAATTCATTTTTTCATCTTGTCTCGATTTTTCGTAATTTTCCCTGAAAATATGGGAAATATAATTTCTTTGTTGTCTAGTTTATAATTCATTTTTCACATTTACCACACTTCAAAAATCAATTCCACTTTCAATAAAACAAGCCCAAATTTCTTCAGTTTATTTTCTGTGAAAATAATTTCTTGAAAATTAATTTATCTAAAAGTACTTAGTTTCTTTTCACCCGTTTCTTTGAATCAAGCGGACCCTAATTCATTTCTCCAATATAGAAACAAAAGTTTAATTTGATACTTCTCCTTCCTGAATAAAATAATAAATAAATGCAAACTCGTCTCAACATAAGCTGAGTTAGACTCAGTATATTTTTATGTATACTTTTGATGGTACGTTAATTTCTATTATCTATGCAGTAAATTCAGAACCTAAGAACACTACATAATTCAATATAGATATAATTGTTAAAACTTAAAAAATAACATGGTATGACTAAGAGAAGCATTATGTAAGTGGAAAATCTAAGTCATTAGCTTCTGTCTAATTGTCATTATTTGACAAAAAAATAGTTTTTGAATAGTGATGAATAGGAGACGTGTAGTTAGAAATCAATGAAAAGTTTTGTGATTACTTGAAGAATATTTTAATGTTAATTTGTGCGGTTAAAATTGAACATCGTGGCAAAATAAATTAAAAATAATGAGTTGTCAAACGGAGTCTCCCAAGGAATCATAGTTAAGACTGAACCTATTCAACTTTGAATATTCTTCGTTACATATTTTCCAAAAATATTTTATGATTAAAAAAAATTATAAGGTAGGATTTGGAAAACAATCTTGAATTCGAATATAAGACTTGTATATCAAAACTTGAACGTATCTTGCAACCTTCTTTTTACCTCTCTACTCTTGCTTGGCGGGGTAGGGTTTCGCCGTTATTGGAATTGGGAGAGATTAGGGTTCGGTCCAAGGTCGATTGATTGAACTAGTTAGGAGTTAATTTCAAGTGCTCAGTTCAATCTTAATATTAATAATAATAATAATAATAATAATAATAATAAGATAGTTGGCCCAAATTTTCTCACCAAAAGTGCTGACATCATTTTTTTCAGTCAAAATATGGTATTTATTTGTTTGACTTAAGATCATTAAATATCAATTATATCAGCACCATTGCATTAACACTCATTCCTCACTACACGAGAATCAGTGCATTGGTACTAACAAATTGTTTAATCAATTCTATAATACATTGATTCATTAGTTGGATCATTTTTATATGAATTTCAAGAATAAATTATGTAACATTCAAGAATGTAAAAAAAAAAAAAAAAAAAACAATTTCCTTTTGTGAAATAATTTTTTTTTTTTTTTTATCATTATTATATTTTGACATTACTAAAAATATCTACAAAAATATTATTTGTAACGTTGATCAACATTAACGCAAGAAATAAAAAATATTGTTATTTTCCATAAATAAATTTAATAGACGTGCAATTTTTTTTCATGTATTGATTGATGTTCTGCACGATCTAATTGGAATGTTTTAATATCCTAAATTTTAATGATTGATATAATAAAGTCCAATAAAGAAATTATGTCTATTCATTTTTTGGAAAAACATTTTTTTTTCATGTGATCATTCTTTGAATTATGTTTGACATTCATTAATTCACATCTCATTTTTTAAAATTCGCTTTTAACTATATTTTATTAATGAGGTATTCTATACATGATATAAAAAAAACTCTATTTTTTAACCATATATTCTCCTATAGTATACATTTCTATACCACATTTCTTTTTAATTGTATTGTATGCAATGACCATGAATCGTAATTGTTTAAAAATTATGAACCACAATTACTATTTTTAAAGAAGTTTTTTTAATTTACATTGAATTTTGTTATTGAATACTTTTTTGTTTTTTCATATTTTTTCCCATAATATATGAATTTAATTGTTTTTTTATATATTTCTCACATTTTTATTAATTATTGAATATATTTGATTAGTTATTCATTAATTAATAATTATAATTTTTTTTGTTTCGTGCAATGCACGGATGCGAATACTAGCTAGGTTAATCCCACTTCAGTATTAGTCAATTATTTACTTAAGCAATGGCCAATTTTAATGTAAAGAAGCCAGGTCAACCAATGAATTGGGTGACTCGAATAAAAACCCTAATATCACTTCAAATCAATTCAAAGTCACATACGTAATGTCACTGTTTGTCACATTTTTTAAAACTGATTTTTTAAATTCATTTTTAATCGTACGTCATTTCATATGATCTATAATTTTTATCTACTTTTTAATCATAATTTTATCTATCTACCTTTTTCAAATTCTTTTCAAAAAATAATTTTTAGCTAAATCAAATCGGGCAAAAATACAAGGAGTTTCGAGAATTACGATAGTCCTTAGTGCAGTGGGCTCATTCTTTTAGCAATCATTTGACCTGCCCTTCTTCAAATGAGTGGGTCCCTCGTTATACCAAGTGATTTAGTTTATAAAGGGTTGTTATAAATATTTGTTTATGAACGATGAAGTAAGAATATTATGTTGGTCCATTTTTTTAAAAAATAAAAATTGATGATCGAAAATTTTTGACTAATCGAAATTGTTGACTTTTTAAAAAATGTATGACATGGACGTTTATAAACAAATTTTACCAAAAAGAGGCTAAGCTTAATTATTTTTAGGGCACAACAAAACGAAATGAGTTTCTTTTTCCACTAACAAAAAATGTTCATTCCATCGTTAATTAATTAATATTCTATTAACCAGACCAGATTTTACTATATATATACATGCAAAAACATTTCATATATTGAAGTGTACCTACAAAAACTAGTCTCCAAAAATTATTCAAAAGAAAAAAATGATAACATGGGAAGATGTTTACAATATAGTAGTGGCGATGGTGCCGCTGTACGCGGCGTTGGCATTAGGCTATGGCTCCTTAAAATGGTGGCACATGTTCAAACCCGATCATTGTGATGCGATAAACCGCTTCAATTTCTATTTCATAATGCCATTTTTCAGCTTCGAGTTCACAAGTCATGTCAACCCTTACAAGATGAATTATCACTTCCTCGCCGCGGATGTTATATCTAAAGCCATAGTCGGCGTCGTTTTAGCTTTGTGGGCTAATTTAAGTAGCAAAGGGAAGTACGATTGGTCGGTTACGTGCTTCTCTTTATCGAGTTTAAGTAACACTCTCGTCGTTGGAGTCCCACTATTGAAAGCCATGTACGGCGAAATGGGAGCGAATCTTGTTATACAGTCGTTCGTTTTACAGGCTCTTCTGTGGTTCCCGATGCTGTTATTCATGCTGGAATTCAGACGCACGAGGAGTGATACGTCGGTAGTCTCGACCGGAGAAGAATTGTCGACGTCTATCGAAATGGGGAGAAATGATGATATTGTGGAAGAGAACACGAGTTCGACTGCGAGTAAAACGCCACCGTCTTTCTTATCTTTGATGAAGATTGTGTGGAGTAAACTCGCGAAGAATCCAAATACTTATTCATGTTTTATTGGTATCACTTGGGCCTTTTTAGCAAACAGGTATATACATACATACACGATACATATAGGTTTTTCTGAGTAATTTATTTTTATTAATAATAATAACAGAATTCCCAGATTGTCAAAGAAAATCTCAACTTTCTGTTTTGGTTGCGTTCTTTTAGGTGGCATTTTCAGATGCCTTCCATTCTTGAAGGATCAATATTGATAATGTCAAGGGCTGGTGGTGGCGTTTCCATGTTCAATCTGGGTATGTATGTATATAATAATTTGTTTTAGACTTTGTTTGGTGTAGCTTAAAAAGTCAATAATTAATTTTAACTATATATATATTTTTTAGGGGACTTAAAACTTCATATTTTCTTTATGTATGTATCAAAAAAACTCTAGTGCTAATCACTGGCACAGTTACGGTGTCAGCGGTAGACACGCACTAGAGCCCAACTGATGTATGTATATATGTGCAGGACTTTTTATGGCATTACAAGAGAAAGTGATATCTTGCGATGTCCGTTTAACGTTATTGGGGTTGGTATTGAGGTTCATTTGTGGACCATTAAGTATGGTTATTGGTTGTTTTGCGTTACGTCTTCATGGTGACATCTTTCATGTAGCAATCATTCAGGTACGTTTTATCATTCAACTTAGCATTTGTTTGATATAATTAAAATTAGAATTTTAATAGATTTTGATAAAAAAAAATGATAAGATGTATTGTTAAAAAGTCGTGGATCCCAAAAAAATGCGATTAAAATTAATGATTGACTTTGACTTTAAATTAAAATCAAATTTTAATCCAAACCAACAAAGTTTTAGTTTTATGTTTTAATTTGAAAATATGTTTTATGTTTTAATTTGAAAATATGTTAAAATTATTCAAATCGAACTGCAATATTATTGTTTAGATATAAAATTTATTGCTTGTTGAAGGCGGCACTGCCACAAGCTATCGCATCCTTTGTTTTCGCTCATGGATACGGGTTGCACCCACAATTACTTAGTACTCTGTAAGTTGCCTGCTGCTTATAAAATAATTATGGGATTTTTTATTATTATTTAAATCTATATATGTATTTATAATGTTATAAATTAACCTTTTTTTTTTTTCCAGGGTTATCTTTGGTACTATAATATCACTTCCTCTCTTAATTGGCTATTATGTCATTTTAGATATTGTCCATTGACGTGAACAAGAGTTTCCATCTAATCATCCATTCGAATAAAAGTTAAAGATGCTTTTTAATATTAATCATAAATTTGTCCATTACAAATTTATTGATGTTATTGATTTATTATGTTATTACTCCTGAAGTAGCACAACGATATATTAATATTTCGAAGAATATTAATCATAAATATGTCTATTAAGCCTCTGTTCGGATCATTGCCTTGGATTAAAAACCAATTTTTTGTAAATTTCGAGGTAAGATGTCGGATTAAAAATTAAATAGAGAAAAGTTGTAGGGTTAAAAAGTGGTTTGAGAAATTGTGTAGATTATAAATTGGTTTAAAAACCAAAAAATTAAACTTACCGAACAGGGGCTAAAATATTTGTTGTTACTCCTGAAATAGCACAATATTATAATTTAGATGAATATTATTTGCTCCTAGAGAACATAAATTATAATTCTCAATGTTCCAGAATAATATTGATTTATTATTTGAAGAATTGTAACTTTAGAAATATAATTATTCCATAAGAATAATTCGTTTCTTACTTCTAAATAGCACAATAGATATTAATCAGTGTTATAATTGAATGAACTTCGAATCAATATTCCAGAAAAATATTGCGTTATTGCTTCGTTTCAATATTCAAGAAGAATAAAATTTTATTGCTCATCTATACTCTATACATATATAAAAACAAAGTACATGCTAAAAATAACACACACATAGTTTCCCACCCAAAATAATTTTCTAAATTTGGAAATCTATGCAAAATAATAATAATAATAATGTAACAAGCTGTAAACATATTGTTCATAAAATTGTCTTAATGATCAAATATAAAAGTTTATATATTTTTGAAACTCAATATCTCATTTATTTTAAATTATATAATTTAAGTTTTATAATATTATCTATAAATTATTATTTTTATTAATTATTATTCTGTTTTATAATTATTGTATTATTTTGAAGTAGAAAAAATATGCATTATGGGTGTCAGTCAAGGATCTCAACTAAAAGTTTAATACAATATAACCAGCGAGAATAATTTGAAAATATATTGTCCGTAAAATCGTACAAAAGTTTATTGATCTGTATGCCTTCTACTCTTGAAAATCAATTACAATTTTTTTTTTTAAATTGGTAAAAAAATGTCAATGTCGCATAAATATTTTTTCCCTTAAAAATAGAAAATGAATGAGAATAAAATAGGAGCGTTCTTCGATCTATTCTTTCTTTCCTTTTCATTTTATATAAAATTCTGAGCGTATATCACAAATATATTTATTTTTTCACTAATTACAAATTCTATTTAAATTTAATTTTATTTTCTCACTTTAATCTTTAAGTCAATATATACATATATCTATCTATACATATATAAAAATAAAGTACATGCTAAAAATAACACACCTAGTTTTCTATCCAAAATAACTTTCTAAATTTGAAAATCTATGAAAAAAATAATGTAAAAAGGTAACAAATGAGGATAAACTGTAAACATATTGTCCATAAAATCGTATCAAATATCAAATGTAATTTTTTTTATATTTTTTAAACTTAATATATCATTTTTTTAAAATTATATCATTTAAGTTCTATAATACTATCTATAACAATTTTTTTATTAATTATTATTCTTTTTATAATTATTGTATTATTTTAAAGTCAAAAAAATATGCAATATGGGTGTCGAATCGAATATTTCAACCAGAAGTTTAATACAAGATAACAAGTGAGAGTAAACCGAAAATACATTGTCTGTAAAATCTTTCCGAAGTTTCTTGATTTGCCTTCTTCTCTTGAAAATAATTACAATTTTTTTTTAAAAATCGTTAAAAAATTGGTCGATATCACATAAATATTTTTTGCTTTAAATATAGAAAATGAAAGAAAATAAAATATAAGCGTTCATCGATCTATTTTTTCTTTCGTTTTCATTTTAATAAAATTCTTATCGTACGTATATCATAGATACATCTATTTTTTCGCTCATTACAAATTCTATTTAAATGAAATTTTGTTTTCTCACTTTAAATTTCAAATCAATTTAAATTACAATGTTTAAAGAAATTTCCTAGAACAGTAAACATACAAACTGCAAAAAAAAATAATAAATAGGGTATGTGTAATTGTACATTTTTTGTAACTAATTTTCTTCATTTTTTTCCAATTCTTAATTAGATATTCATTTCATATGTTAACATATGAAAATCAATTATAATTTTTTTTTAAATTCGTAAAAATAAAAAAAAAAAAAAAAAAAAAAAGGTTGTCAGTACCACATAAATATTTTTCTTCAAAAATAGAAAATGAAAGAGAATATCATAGAGAGTTCATCAATATTTTTTTTTTCTTTTTCATTTAATAAAATTTCAAGTGTAAATTTTTTGGAACGGTAAACATACGAGCCGTAAAAAAAATTAAGGGATGTGTAATTATACTTTTTTTTGTAATTAATTCATGTATTTCTTCGTTTTTCATTTTTTATTTTTAATTAAATAATATCCATTATATATATTAACATCTAAATTTGATATATGTTAGTAACAAATGATCATCGTACATAGCACGGATGTAATACTAGTGTGATAAATATTGCATTCTTGTTCTAAAAAATTCGAATTTTTGAATTTATTAATAATCTAGAAGATTATTATGATGTAAAATAATATATTGTTGTGATGATTCCTAAAGAATCGTAATTTTATTTCATACTAGTGAATCATCCCGTGCGATGCACGGGAAGAAACGTCTAAATAAAAATAATCCTATTCGAAATTAAATGAATCCTTAAACAAAATAAATAACATTCACAAATAAGAGATAAGTTCATCATTTATTAATCTCATGTATAAACATCAACCTTTTAGGGAGAAGTCATACATGCGAAAATGATTGTGCCTGACTCTTATTGATAGTCATGGCATATGACACCATCAATGAAAATTGGTTTTTTTTTTTTTTTTTTTTTTGAAATCTAATAAGTATCCTAAAATTCGAATGACTCAACGATATCCTTGGAATAGAGAACTTGTGATGCGAACCCCTTCGGTATATTGACCGAAAATTCCCACAACAATTTAATACAAAACCCAAGAAAGCTAAAATGGTAAAATAAAGGATAAACACCTTAACCCAAGTTTAAATCTAACCCAAAATTCAAGGATTAACAAATCCTAGCCCAATGGAAATAAACAAATTCCAAGGTGGCGGAAATAAACAACAACACAAGAATAATAATACTCAAGATAAAGTTGATTAATTTCCAAGAAAAATACAAGAACAAAGGAAGGGTTTTACCTCACCCAAAGGAGGAGCTTCTCTCAAGAGCTTTACATGAACAACCAAGTTATCTTACAAAATGACAAGAAATGTGTATAAAAGGTACAAAATGGGTAAAAGTTGCAATTTCGGTATTTACAAGAAAAACCCCGTTTTTGTGAAACGGAGTGTTTCGGTCGACCGAACTGGTCTCGGTTCGGTCGACCGAAATTATTTCGGTCGATCACTGGGTCGACCGAAATGGGACTTTCGGTCGACCGCCACTCAGCCGAAAGCGACTGAGGCTGAATCAAAAATTTCTCTACAGAAGATCGGTCGACTGGAAGAAAGTTCGGTCGACCGAAACTTGGCTGAAACTCTAAACTTCTCATTTTTTGCTCCAACTTGATTCTTGGCTTCTTTTCTTGATTTATTCACATTGTTTAGCCTCGAATCTTGAACCTCTTCGACGTCGGATCTCGTCATGGGTCCCAGGGCACGTGCATCGATGTTTGACTTTCCCGATTCTCATCAACTTGTGTCCTACATTACTGTCAGATAGAATTTGACCTTATAAAATATGATCGTCAAGTTTTGTAACGATTATTCACTATCTCCTCGAACCAAAAATCTACCTTGCAAAATGAACACTTAAATGTAGGATCTCCAGTATTCATGTACTCTGAACATTCAAACAATAGATGAAAAAATTAATAAGACCATGCATATAAAAGATAAAATTTAATATTTTGACCATTGACAATGAAAAACATGTATAATAATAATAATAATAATAATAATAATAATAATAATAATAATAATAATTGCGAGGTCGACAAAGATATTGCATCAAATTTATGATATTTTAGGTTTTCAATATTTATACAACGTAATTATTTTCTGATTGAAATTATAATTTATTATTGATCATCTCAATTTTTAGTTAAGTAAATTGGGAGACAATTTATATATTATTGTGAAAAAATATCATAAAATTTGAATTAAAATATAGCAAAGAATATCTTGGTATGGTTAATTACTTTTTGAAATTTTAAAATTAACAGTTAGGACAAAAATCATTAATAACAATATCATTTCAAACAATATAGATAAATTTGTTAACCGTTAATGTTAAAAAATGTGATATGAGACTTTTTGGAATAAAAAATTAATTAATAATTAAATGTAATTGTCGTTGAAATAATTTTGATAAATAATGCAACATAGGAAATAACTTTAATATGTATATGCAATAAATAACTTAAAAATAGGATTTAGTTATAAAAATTTCAATACAACGTGATTTATAAAAATAAGAATGTGTATAAATTTTAGATATAATTTTAATTGAGAATCTGACATTGGATCTATATGACTGAACCAAATATTTATCCATAAAATTAAGACCAATAAAATATCACAATTATTATAAGAAATTAATTACGTATTAAATGTAACTATCTATAAAAATATTTAATAATACACTATAAAAAAGAGCTCCAATTTTTAGATGTACTAAATAACTAAAAATAAGATTATTTATAAAAAAAAACTATATGTATGATATGATTTATAATTTAATACTCCCTCCGTCTCATAAAGATAGTTCTCTACTCATTTTCACACAGATTAAGGACAAAATGGAATATAAAATATTAATTTCACTCTTAAAAAATAAAGTAGACTATCTTTTTGAGACGGACAAAAACGAAATAGTGGACTATCTTTGTAGGACGGAGAGAGTATTATCTAGTAATAAAATTTCGACATTATTTTTAACTAAAAATTTTACTTTGGATTTGTATAACTGAATACAAATATTTATTTGCAAGACTGAAAATGTTAGAAGAACACATTTTTTTTTAATGAAAAGAGAGACTTTGACACAAAAAAGGCCAAATATAAATAAGTAAAACCAAACAAATTATCGTTCTTATATCATAAAAAATAAAAATAAAAACTTCTCGGTAAAAGCAAATTTAAAAATAATAATAATAATTCTAGTTTCTTGTTTTTATTATTTTTTATACAATGTGATATACAATTTCATCAAATATATACTGACCCATGAATAATATGTTTTTCTTCACTTAACAGCCGAAACCATTAACATATCCATCCAACCCAAAACTATTCTAAATAGCCCAACATTAGTTAACACATTGCAACCCCAACAGAGAAATCTAGAACATAATATAAATAAACTATTAACAAATCCTCTTATTAGTCCAAAATAATTTTGCATTCTATATTGATTTCGAAACTTTCTCTACAATATTATTGTTTTAATATTTTTTTCTTTTTTGTCAGAAACTCAAATCTATGTTCAACGACTCAAAATATCATAGGTCTTGAAGAAAAGAGTAGTGCCAATCCTTTTTACCTTTTCAAAAAATAATTTACGATTTTTTATTTTCAACTGGTTTGTAATATTAATAACTAATAAGCATTACCACCGCACCAGAAATTTTGAATCATAAAACGTGAAAAATAGAAGGTGGAGTGGAGCGGTCATGTTAAACATTACACATTTTTTCAAAGAAATAACCCTTTAATTGAATCTTTTATTATTGTGTATATCTTCATAATAATTATATATAACAGAAATGAAATAAGTTGTATATAGGGAAATGGAAAAAAAAAGGATATAGAAAACAAAAATGAATCAACAGATTTTGAAAAGGGGGACAAAATGAAACAAATTCTGAAAAAGCGAAAAAGGAAAAAAAAAATAATTGGCTTCCCAGTGTAATTAGGTGGCGGGAAATAGAAGCCATGTAAATACAATAAATATTGAAAACTGTAAATAGACGTCAGCGATTTTGAAAACAATAAATAAATATTGAAGGCCCAACTATTTTTGAAGTGAGTTTTGAAGTTGATTATTGGATAGGGGATATGAGTAGTGTGAACATGATAAGTATTGAAGTCCCCAAAAATTGGAAAAATAAATAAATAAATAAATAAAATCTGCACATAGTACAAGAGTTTTGGAGGGAAACAGTGAAATTGACTGGGGTTGACTCAGCTACTTTTATATATTATATAGATTAAATATTATAACGGAATATAATTTGCTCTCGAAGAGCCCAATATAGTGAGATATGTTATTAATTTGATATTTTTAAAAAAATATTTTGTTGTTACTCTTAAAGAATAATAATTTTATTTTATGATAAATATGTCAATTTATTATGTTACTTGTTCACGAATAATATAGTTTTTTTGCTCAAAGTAAAAGTTAGTATTCTATTAACTTTGAATTTTCATAGAAAACGGTATAATTATTCGATCTTATCATATAGTTTTGATTATACCAACTTACAATAAACATTTGTTTGAATGTATGGCTTACATTCAATAATATAGTACAATATTCCAATATTCTAGAAAAAGAAACGATCTAAATCAATATTCCCGAAGAATATTGATATAAATCGATTTTCCAGAAGAATATTGATATAAATCGATATTCCAGTAGAATATTGCTGCATTAGAAATATCTCATTTGAGTTATCTAATCAAACATTCCAGGAGAATATTTCGTTTTTACTCTTGAAAAAGCAAAATCTTATTTCACATTGAATATTCAAGTGTAATATGTTGTTATTCCCAAAGAAGCATAACAATTATAAAATAATATTACTGCTCTTGAAAAGTACAATATTACAATTTCAATATTCCAGAATAATATTTATATATTGAATTGAATGAGCAATCAAACGTGCTTCGAAGTAGCACATGTTTCGAGGAATATATCATTTTGAATTCATTTTTATCCCTGAAGGAAAACATATAAATAATGTTATAAGGATATTGATTAGTTTGACTACTCGAATGATATATGGTTATATAATGTTTAATCATATCATTCAAAATTAAATAATTGAATTATATCTTATATTGAATCAGAAGTTCAATTTGAATTTATTATTTGGCATGATCAGTTGGATTATCACTGGATTAATAATTATGCGAAATTAAAATGAATACTCAATGAAGAACCAGAAGATTCTTCAATCCAATCCTATATGATATTTGTTCTCTTGCTTGAAAAATTCTCATTAACCATCACTGGCTATCTTTCTGAAAATTAATTAAGATGATAAATGGGGCCTCATTATCCTCCACGTTGATCATCTAAATATTATTTGTATCTAATATATTTGAAATATATACTAGATGATTGCATAGTGTTCGCAACCTGAAGTTTGCAAAATTATTGCTCAAATTTTAATTATGAGCATATTCTTCAGATTATATAATCAAGAATGTGTCTTGATAATGCTAGTGGATATGAATCTCAACATTTTAATAAGTGTTAGTTGGGATGCCGATAAATGGTTTAACATTTTTGTTGTTAAACGCCTCCAATTAATTTATTTGAGAACAAAATAATTCACTTTTTATATAGGCAATTCTATAACGTATCATGCCAACATCATAATTTTCCCTGTTATAATTGGCTTATGATTAGAACCTAGTTTTTTCATCTAATTTTTGATAGTGCAATTAATCCACCGCCATGCATTGAAATGGAAAATAAAGAATGCTAAGAATAAATACGTGGTTTGAACGTATATCTCAAATGAGTAATATTTTATAACGCCATAAAAATGATTGTCAATTTGATTAGACAATTTTCTCAGCATTAGGGGAGAAAATCATACAAATGCATCATACTATGTTATACATATCCTGGCGATTGATAATACGAATTACAAGTTTGATTAAAAATACGAACGAAAAGTTCAAAGACAACATAATTAAAAGATGCAATATCTACAAAAGATTGATAAAATCTCATATATTAGATACATATGATTTATCTTATATTGATATATTAAACGCTTGAAGCGTAGCGATTTCTGATTCGAACAAAGATTCTCAAATAAATAAAAATAGAACAAATGATTATGATAGTATTATAAAGGAGACATATACTCGTGAGAGAGTATATATTGACATAACTAACTGTAAATCTCCAAAAGATGTTCAAGTACTTGAAATATTGAAAAATTGTGATTTCTATAATTATGTAGTTGTGAGGGAAGGAAATCGAATTGAAATGATAATTGTGTCAACATACTTTATAAAGCACTTGTGCAAAAGTAAGATGCGAAGCCGGCCGCGTTATAATATGAATGAGAGCGAGGGTAATAAAAGAAAAAATGTCGAAGAAAATCAACGTAAAAATAGTTGGCAAAAGTATGCATTCAGGCTAAATTGAACTTACTACAAAACTTGAAGTTTTGGGACCAGAAATCCGAACACTAAAAAATGTGAAGTCAGTAAAATACTTATAGTTATTCGCAAAATTGTATAATCGTAATACATGACTTGTTGCGCAACGAGTGTTTCAAAGATCTGGCACTGTACATGAAAAGATATGAAGTGTATGTAATATTTTATTTGCCTGAAAATGCATAATAAGTGCCAATAAATATATGATTATTAGAAATGTATATACTGAAAGATGATTGACTCTACTTACTAGCTTGCACTCTTTGATGTACCAATGAGTGATATCAAAATATATGATAATCAACTCGGTACGTTGGGAGTATTCTTTGAAGTACCAACGAGTGAGATTAAAAAGGATAATCAATACCTCGGTATTTTTGGATTGAGGTGAAATAATTAGAGAATATCTATTTGAAATATAGAAATTGTTACCTATCTAAAGTTTCTCAGCTCAAATTTAGTTGTAGCAATTTGACAATTGCAATGTGAAACATATACGATGCTTGAAGCATACAATGTAATAATCGAATAATTAAATATATCTGAAATATATAGTTCAAGTTTTTAAGAAACTTGCTTGATCAAAGTATACATATACTTTGCGACTGAATATTTAATATGCCTTAAAACGATTCAATTTGCAATGGAATTTGATTGATAGTATAAAATTTGATTGCATGAAGAATAGTACAAATGACTCTATATGACAAAGTATTGAAATTGAGATATATCATTATTGTAATTAATATTTGAAAATTGTGGCAATTGATTTTCAAGATTCAAATTAATGGATAATTATTCACCTGAAGTGAATAAGTTAATTGCTCGTTGAAGTGAATAAGTCACTTTCAGATTTGAGAATTACATTAAATGCATTGATGAATATTGATTATAGAACATGGCTGACGCAGCATGTTCAAGTATTTTATAATTCTTCAAGTTCAAATGAATAATTGAATTTATATTCGAAGAATAAATAATATGAGATATATGTCATTTATATATGTTTGGTGAACATATTCAATATTGCTACGATTAATAGTTGAAATAATTTTATGCAATATCAATATAATTGTAATGTTCCCATGAGGGTGAACTAATATGCGTTACACTATTTTTTCCTTACCCGATGTTTTGCTCCACAGAGTTTTCATGCAAGGTTTTTAATGAGGTAATTGTTGTCAATGTTTATTGATATACTCTCTTATACGATACTCTTAAAGAGATCATGATATGGATGATTCAATAGAGATTGAATAAGAGAGAATAACTATATGGATGATTCAATACAGATTGAATCGAGGGGAGTAGCTATACTCTTTTTGCTTCGTTCATGTTTTATCTCACTGGATTTTTCTGACAAGGTTGACAGCAACAAAATACTCCAGAATTTTCAACAAATTTACTCAAGTGACAATGTACATGATTTATCCACAAAGCACTGCCAACATCTACATTAATTTCCAAGAATGTATCAAAATTTAACTTGGTAATAACATAATAAGCATGGAAATTCAGGGGATAAAAAAGTTAGGTATTTTCTTTCAACATGTAGTTCCACTTCTTAATTTTGGAAAAAATGCAACGTTAAGTAGTTAACCAATCCATCAGAAGACATATCTATATTATATATAAAAGCAGAACAGCCGTCAAAATTTTTCCCGCCCATTTTCAGTTTCTATTTTTGGAATTTTTTTTTTTTTCAATTGAATTTTCGGAATTGGAAAATGAGTTGTTGATAATTAATGAGACATTTAATGTGGGAAAGTGTGTAATGCATTGTAAATAGGCACTTGACTACATGTATTGAATACTAATAATTTGTCTACTCTCTCTCTCTCTCTATATATATATATATATATATATTTCCTGCAATTTTTATGAATCCTACAAGAAATAATTGTTGACATAACATTTATTTATATTCCAATTCATTTACTTCACTCATTAATCCATCCAAATTTGTAATTGTTTTAACACCGATGAATCATTTCATTGTACGTGTTTTTCATATTTTGAAAATCAAGCTAATTATATTTAGGTAATAATATTCATACAACTCATTTTTTAAAATTTACACCATAGTTTAATTGCAAGATAGATTTTCGGTGTTTGTTTAGTTTTGCTTTTATATCCTTAACTATTTTTAATCGCATTGTTATTTATAACATTCAATTAATTAATAAATTTTATTTCTAATCACAAATTCTATTCAAATATTCTGCTAATTTGCATTGAAATGATGTGCAATATTTTTTTAACTTTTGTATTAATTATTTATTTTGATTATTTAAAAATATGAGAGATAAATAAGTGTTTTTCGCCAACAAAACAAATATATTGAATGAAAATTGTCTCAAAAGACAAGATGTGAAAATTAATAAAGAGTTGATGATAAAAAAATTACAAAAAATTTTAATATAACTATTATAATTTGAAGTAGTTTTATTGTTTGTTCTTTTTTGTTTAGTTAAAAATATTAGTGACAAGTAAGTTTGTTTGCATTAATATTCATCATTAATTGCTTTATAAAAAATAAATTTTATAAAGAAATTAATACATTTGGAAAACTACACATTAACTTTAAAAAACAAAAATAGCTTTACTTTTTCGTGCATTATTTGTGCATTAATTAGATTAATATTTTATTAAACTTTAATATTTGTTCTTTTTTGTTTAGTTAAAAATATTAGTGACAAATAAGTTTGTTTACACTTCTTAATAGATTTTTTTTTTCCAGAAAACGGTAATTTTTTTTTTTTAAGAAAACGGTTACTATTCATTTTTTTTTTAATTATTTGAATTAAACTTGCTAAATCAACGTAAGAGGTACTGATGATAATTAATAATTTATTGAAACTAAAACTAATTATTATGTCATCACATTAATAAAATTTGAATGGTATTATGGAAATCATTTTACGTAGTGAAATTAATTACTATGTTATGGATGACGTGTTGACTGTATTTGACCCCTGTTGGAGACCCATTATTTGGAATAATGTTGTTTGGAATAGTAAATTTTTTGGAGATGTGTAGTTAAAAATTGGAGAATATTTTTGAATTTATGTGTAGATTATTTTATTGGTATAATGTGTGGATGAAAATAAGTTTTTAAAAAATGAGATTTAAAAATAATAGGTACCAAATAGGGGCTTGATGATGCGTTTAGTGTAATGAGAAATGAAATTGAAATTATTAAGGATGTTCATTTTAATACTTAACAACGCTACTCCAAACAATGTGCAAATATCTGTTATTTTCGATAAAAAAAAATAATATCAATTTTTTTTGAACAACAACTTCAATTTTTTTTTTTAATTTTTTTTTTTTGTGAAAAAATGTGGAAAACTTAATAATCATTTACTACTTAAATATATAAATTGATTTTTATTACTCAAAGAAGCTATTATAATTTGAAGTACTTTTATTGTTTGTAAAATTTTATTAATTATTTTAATATATTATTTTTTATGCATTTTGTGTACGGGAGAAATCTTATCTTATTATTATTATTATTATTATTATTATAACAGGATAGTTGACCCATGTTTTCTAGCCTAAACTGCTCTCCATTTTTTTTTTTTTTTTGCCTTCCTCACGGTCAAATTGTGACAGCTATTTGTCTGACTTATGATGATGAGGATCAGTGCATTGGTACTGACAAATTGTTTAATCTTTTTTTTTTTTTATCTAACTTTGTTTAATCAATTCTATAATGCATTGATTCATTAATTGGATCATTTTCATATGGATTTCAAGGACAAATTATATAACATTCAAGAATGGAAAAAAAAAATCATTTCCGTTTGAGAAATAGAAATTTTATTTATTTTATTTTTTTTATCATTATTATATTTTGACATTACTAAAAATATCTACAAAAATATTATTTGTAACGTTGAACAACATTAACGCAAGAAATAAAAAAACATTGTTATTTTCAAAAAATAAATTTAATTCACGTGTAATTCTTTTTCATGTATTGATTGATGTTCTGCACAATTAAATTGGAAAGTTTTAATATCCTAAATCTTGAAAGAAGTGTTTTGTAATTTATATTGAATTTTGTTATTGAAACTTTTATGTTTCTTCATATTCTTTCTCATAAAATATGAATTTAATTGTTTTCGTTGTGTATTTCTCACATTTTCATTAATTAATAATTATAATTTTTTTTTTCGTGCAACGCACGGGTGCGAATACTAGTATATGATAGAAACCGTCGCTTTTAATAAAAAAATATAACTTACGAATTCTCGATATCCCAATTCGATTAGTTCGCATTAGTTGAGAATCCCGATTGATGGGAGCAAATCTTTTTCATTGTGAAGATTGTTTATATCATATATGGATTATGTTAGAATAATTAGCACATTCTAGAATATGCTTTTGAATATGCTTAGAATATGCTTTATATGCTTTAGAATATGCTTTAGTTTTGTATGTATATATAGGATTGAGTATTATAATGAATGTATGGTTTAGAGTTGCCTCTTCTCTCTTTCTCTTCTTCTCTTCCATTCTTTCTTCTTTCTCTTAATATATCTGTTGAACATATATAAGGATATATATGTTATTGTGTTTTCTACATGGTATCAGAGCTATTTGATTCACATTGGCTTCGAAAAAAAAAAAACGAAATCAGCGTGCATTTTTCTTCTTCGCGAAAAACCCTAAACCGTACTGTTTCACGAATTTCGAGGCACTTGCAGTAGGAATTCGGTGATCGAAGACCATATTCTGAATCTGCATGTGGAGGCGCGTCGACTGGAGTGGCGCGTGAGATTATACGCGCCGGCGTAAGGAGGCGCGTGAGTCAGACAGGCGGAGTTTCTGGTGGCACGTGGGGGCGCGTGCGACAGTGTCTGGCGGCACGGTTGACGGATTTGTGATCGACTATTCATCCTCTACCTTCTTGTGGTGTTGGTTTGCAGTTATCCATTCTTTTTACGCACTGCTTTGCTTGACTTTGTTGGTTAGTATCGTTTTCTCTCTTATAATGGCATCCGATGATTCTCTTCAGGCTATTAATGTGCGTTTGAATGGTAAAAACTATGCTTACTGGAGTCATGTTATGAAACACTTTCTTAAGGGTAAAAAGTTGTGGGGTTATGTCAGTGGAATAATTGACAAACCAGAAAATAATGTGCAAATTATGCAACTATGTTAGATACCTGGGATTCAAATAATTCAAAAATTCATACATGGATAAATAATTCTGTAGAACATAGTATTGGTACACAGTTGGCTAAGTATGAAACGGCAAAGGAGGTTTGGGACCATTTGCAGAAGTTGTACACTAAATCTAATTTTGCAAAACGATATCAGTTAGAGATTGACATTCGAGCATTGCAACAAAAGAATATGAGCATTCTGGATTTTTATACTGCTATGACATCAATTTGGGATGAGTTAACTCTTACTGAACCGGCAGGTCTGAAAGCAAGTGCGGATTATATTATTTATAGAGAGGAGCAACGATTGGTTCAGTTTTTGATGGCACTTCGTATTGATTTTGAGGGACTCAGAGGTTCTATTTTGCACCGTACTCCTCTTCCTTCTGTTGATTCAGTTGTTAGTGAACTTGTTGCTGAGGAGACACGGTTAAAATCCCTTACTGAAGATGTATCTCTTTCACATTCTGGGACTTCAGTTTTAGTTTTACCATCTATACAGAATCGAACCAAAGGACATGCACGGTTCCCAAATGATGTTTGTAGTTTTTGTAGACAAAAGGGACATTGGAAGGCTCAATGTCCTAAGTTATTGAAGTCCCAGCAGTCTTATAGATCCAATGCTCACACAGCAGCGATTGTTCCACCTGTTGGCTACTCTATACTTGGTCCACCGCCCTCATCTGATTCCCAATTGACTGATCTTAGTGAGCAGTTTCAGAAGTTTTTAGCCTCACAGCCACATGCCATGTCAGCCTCTACTCATGTAGGTTTGTCCTCTCAGAACTCCTCAGGTAAAACCTCCTCGTGGATTTTTGACTCGGGTGCTTCTAAGCATATGTCTCCTAACTCATCACTTTTTAATTATTTATATCCTTCTATGTCATCTTCACCTGTTATGACTGCTGATGGCACCCCGTTGTCCTTAGCAGGCGTTGGTTCTGTTCATACTTCTAATCTGTCTTTATCAGATGTCTATTGTGTTCCTGACCTTACTTTAAATCTTATTTCTGTCGGTCAATTATGTGATTCTGGTAATTCTGTTCACTTTACTTCTACTACTTGTTATGTACAGGATCCGCAGTCTCGGAAGCTGATTGGGATCGGCCATAGGCAAAGAGGAGGACTTTATGTTCTAGATAATCTGAGACCAGCGCATGTTGCAGCCTCTAGTACTGATTTATCGTCTTTTCATTTGAACTCTTCTTCTTCTAATTTCTATTTATGGCATTCTCGCCTAGGACATGTGTCTGCTAGTCGTTTGAAATTTTTAGCTTCTAAAGGTTGTTTGGGAGACTTAAAACATCATGATATTTCTGATTGTAGTGGTTGCAAACTTGCTAAATTTTCAGCTTTACCTTTTCCTCGTAGTATTTCCTCTTCTATTGCATCATTTGATCTTGTGCACTCAGATGTATGGGGCCCTGCTCCTGTTTCTACTAAAGGAGGGTCCCGATATTATGTTTCCTTTATTGATGATTATAGTCGTTATTGTTGGGTATATCTTATGAAGCGACGTTCTGATTTTATTTCTATTTATCGTTCGTTCATAGCACTTATTAAAACTCAACATTCTGCTGTCATTAAATGTTTTCGATGTGATTTGGGTGGGGAATATGTTTCTAATGATTTTCGTGAGCTGCTTGCTCTTGATGGTACAATTCATCAAACTTCTTGTACTGATACTCCTCAACAGAATGGTGTTGCTGAACGTAAGCATAGACACATTGTTGAAACTGCTCGTTCCCTTCTCCTATCTGCCAAAGTACCTAGTGAATTTTGGGGGGAGGCAGTTCTCACTGCTGTCTATTTGATAAATAGGATACCATCTTCTCATTTATCTGGTTTGTCACCATTTCAAACCTTGTTTAGTTATTCTCCTGATTACTCTCTCTTAAAAGTCTTTGGGTGCACTTGTTTTGTTCTTCGTCCTACGGCAGAACGTAGCAAATTAACTCCACGCTCAGCTATTTGTGTCTTCTTAGGATATGGTGAGGGACAAAAAGGTTATCGATGTTTTGATCCTGTCAGTCACAAGTTATATGTCTCTCGTAATGTTGTGTTTCTTGAACACATTCCCTTCTTTTCTATTACAGATAATACCTCTCACATGACTACGTCAGATCTCATTTGTATTGATCCTTTCACTGATGATATTGATAGACCATCTACATATGTCCCTACTATTTGTTCTCCATCTTCGTCATCTGCTACAGGTACACATGCGCCATCTCAGAATGTCCTTCCTTCTCCTATGGATCCCCAAGCACCGTCTGAGGCTGAGGATTCGCAGTCTCCTCCTCCTCGATATCCTCAACGTATACGTAAGTCTGCTCACTTACCCGAGTTTGATTATTCTTGTTATTCTGAGTCATTTTGTTGTTTTTTGTCTTCCATTCATAAGCTTTCTGAACCTTCCTCTTACAAAGAAGCAGTTTTAGATCCTCTTTGGCAACAGGCTATGACTGATGAACTTAATGCTCTACATAAGACAGACACTTGGGAATTAGTTTCTTTACCACCAGGAAAACATGTTATTGGATCTCGTTGGGTCTACAAGATCAAGACCAAATCTGATGGTTCAGTTGAGCGTTACAAGGCTCGATTGGTTGCTAAGGGATTTTCTCAACAGTATGGCTTGGATTATGAGGAGACATTTGCCCCTGTTGCAAAAATGACTACTGTACGTACACTTATTGCGGTTGCTTCTATTCGTCAGTGGAGTCTCTCTCAAATGGATGTTAAAAATGCCTTCTTGAATGGAAATCTTCAAGAAGATGTTTATATGGTTCCTCCACCTGGTGTTACTCATACTCCTGGATTTGTTTGCAAACTTAAGAAAGCTCTATATGGTCTCAAACAAGCACCTCGTGCCTGGTTTGAGAAGTTTTCTACAGTTGTGCTCTCTCTTGGTTTTACATCTAGCCATCATGATTCCGCTTTGTTCTGTAGATGTACTTCCACTGGTCGTATTCTCCTTCTGTTGTACGTTGATGACATGATCATTACTGGTGATGATGTTGTAGGGATAACCAATTTAAAATCAGAATTGGCTCGTCTTTTTGAAATGAAGGATTTGGGTCCCTTAACTTACTTTCTAGGGATTGAGGTTGCTTCTTCTCCTCGAGGTTATATGCTCTCCCAGTCTAAATATGCTGCAGATGTCGTTGAGCGTGCTCGTCTTACTGATACTAAAACAGCTGATACTCCTATTGAGGCTAATGTTCGTTACTCATCTTCTGATGGTGAACCACTGTCTGATCCTACTTTGTATCGTACTATTGTTGGTTCCCTTGTTTATCTTACCATTACTAGGCCAGACATTGCTTATGCTGTGCATGTTGTCAGTCAGTTTGTTTCAGCACCTACCATGGTTCACTGGGCAGCGGTTGTTAGAATCTTGCGCTATCTTCGTGGCTCTTGCTTTCAGAGTATTTTATTCCCATCGACCTCCTCCTTAGAGCTTCAAGCTTACTCTGATGCAGATTGGGCTGGGAACCCAACTGATCGTAAGTCCACTACTGGCTACTGTGTATTTTTGGGTGACTCTCTTATCTCATGGAAAAGTAAGAAGCAGACAGTAGTTTCTCGCTCATCAACTGAAGCAGAATATCGCGCTATGGCCTCCACTACTACTGAGATTGTGTGGTTACGTTGGCTACTTGCAGATATGGGTGTTTCTATTTCATCTCCCACCTCTATGTATTGTGATAACAAGAGTGCCATCCAGATCTCACATAATTCAGTGTTCCATGAGCGCACGAAGCACATTGAAATTGACTGTCACCTTGTTCGTCATCATCTTCAGCATGGGACTATTGTCTTACCTTTTGTCTCTTCATCATTGCAGCTTGCAGACTTCTTCACCAAGTCCCATCCGACTTCTCGCTTCCGATTCTTACTTGACAAACTCTTGTTGCTTCATGCTATAGCATCGTGAGTTTGCGGGGGATGTTAGAATAATTAGCACATTCTAGAATATGCTTTTGAATATGCTTAGAATATGCTTTATATGCTTTAGAATATGCTTTAGTTTTGTATGTATATATAGGATTGAGTATTATAATGAATGTATGGTTTAGAGTTGCCTCTTCTCTCTTTCTCTTCTTCTCATCCATTCTTTCTTCTTTCTCTTAATATATCTGTTGAACATATATAAGGATATATATGTTATTGTGTTTTCTACAGATTAAGCACAGAAAATTCCCGTCAATGAGTTTTCCGTAGGCAATGAAAGATGAAACAATATGGACAAGCTCGTCCTTTGCTTCTTTACCATAAACTCTATCATTGACCTGCACTAGTCGATTAAGTTTTACACTCCGTTCGGCAGCTCATTAATAGGTGTGAGAAGATTTTTTGTTATTTTCGAGATAAAATATGTGGTTAAAAATTGAAGAGAGAAAATGTGTTTAGTTAAAAAGTGATTTGAAAAATTATGTAATTTAAATTATAGTTTAAATAGCTCATTAATGAGCTAGCCAAACACCTCCTTATATGTTGTACATAAATTAAATGGAGTGAACTAATAAAAACATAATTTCCCATTATTTTCGTTTTAGTTCTTGAAAAAACAAACAATACTCTGCCTCATCTATTGAACGGAGGAAATAGATCGTAAGGATGTTTTGCGCCAAGAAAGTTTGATCTTAAGTCTAAATGTCAAAATTAAAATCACGGTGACCATTTTAATAATGAAGGCAAACGATAGGGACTTTTGCTTCAATTACCCCAAAACTAGTCACCTGCGCCGTCGTTGGTACTGGTCAAAGTCAAAAGAAGGAATCCCCAATACGTTCATTCATCGAAATTAACTCTCATTCCCAATTTCGATTCCATTGCAAATTCTGAATTCTTTACTGATTGATTCGAAAAGGGGGTTCCAAGGGAGCTTGGAGAAATAAAAAATCAATCAGCTGTGGTGATCTTAATAAAATGGGGAAGAGAACTGTAGGAGGAGTGGATGGCCGGCGAAGAAGGGACGGCGAGTCAGAATCAGCTAGTGTGGTGACTCGGGCTGTGAACTCTGTTTTTTCATTCGTTCGTTTAGCGGAATTCGAGATCCTATTCGTACTCTTCTTCATCATCGCTTTCCTCATTTTCAAAGATCTGGTTAGCCCCCCGATCTCTCTCACTTTTTTTTGTTACGCCCCATTTTAATTCTATAATTTATGGTTATTATTATGTAGTATTTTTCTCATTGAATATGGACTATTTTCATTTTCGGGATATCCAGTACAATATTTGCATCAATCAGCAGTGGACCGTTATTCGATTGACAATAAGCATCTTATCTTACTTGCATATAGAGTATAATGCCGCTTGATTAGGTTTCGTTTGGTTTAATTTTGAGAATAAATGTTTAAATTATTAAATCCTCCAGGCCTTTGCTTAATCAATTTCTTGTTTTTTGATCTCTCAGAGGTAAAGAATAATAGTAAAACAATGGCACGTTACTCTATTTTTATGGGCGTTAATTTTCAAAGTAACCTTGCATGGCTTAAAAATTGAATTTTAAGCGTTTTTTTTTTTTTTTTTTTTAATACAGAAGTTCAGTTTTGGACGACAACCTTAATGCTGATTCATGTAAACTGGCTCAATCATATTTCAAAGTTTTTCGAAAAGATGAGAATATTTCACCCAAGATAAACATGGGAAATGATTGAAACAATAGAATTTTGATTAAGGTTTCAGTCATTACATGCTAATCAAATTGGTGACTACAATGCTGATTGACAAGAAATATAGGACATGTCCTCATCTTGTTTGAAATTTTAAAATGATCAAATGGATTGAAAGAAGTGCAGGGAAACATTACATTAGTCTGCTTTTCTAATTTTGTTCTGAAGAACGGATAAAGAAGTTATCGTTAGTGTGTCCACTGACTTCAATTCATGAGATCAATCATAGTGTGGACATGATATCTTTAACTGTTTGCTTTTCTTTCAAAATCTTCCGAAGTAGATTTTTTCGACAGATTAGTGTCGTTTAGAAGTTGTACAAGTGTACATCCAAGCATTATCAGTTTGTATGTATTGAAGTTGGTTTAAAGTCTAAAGTGCTCTCTCTTAATCTATAATAATGTGAATTTGACCTCTATACTTTAAAACGCTTTCCATGGAAATTGAGCTTCAAAATCAAAGGATGAACATCTGGAAATATATTGGGAATGGTAATGATAGTCAAAGTTGATAAATTAGCCTCCATTTGGTAACTTGTTAATATACAAGTTTATAAACAACAAGTTTTCCCAAACTACTTTTTAATCATACATATTCCTCCAAATCAATTTTCAACCACATATTTTACCTTGAAAACATCACACTCTTTGTTTATAAACAATTTTTTTTACCAAACAGAAGCTTAACTTTCTTTTCGGGTTGGCTAGAAATGGATTTCAGTGTTATGTAAGCGGGAAAAAGGTCAATTATTTCTATATCTTGCCTTCATTTCTTTTCATATGCAATAAACTGTTGTGGAGCTTCTAGCTTAACTGGATCATGTTGTCATTCAAGTAATCAATATGCTTATATCCAGCATTCATCAGCTGGAATTCTTGCTTTCTGAGAATCTGAGGTGTACCTATATTTTGCTTTTTTCTGTGTGTTCGTTTGTCTCGCATTCACCCTGCTTCGATATGAAACTTAGTATTGAGTGTGAGTATATATTTGATACTTCTAAACTTTCCTGCAGACCTCAAGACCTGAATATAATCAGATCCTAGTGAAGAAACCTGGTGGCCCAGACTGGTGGCCAAACTAGAGTACGAATGTTGTGTGCTGCAAAGGATTTGCGGAAAACTACTTTGAAATGTATGGATTGTTTTCGTGTTTGTGGTTGTGGATTGACATCAAGATATTAGATACATCTTTTACCTTGAGGCATGCATTGTCCTGGTAGACTGGTAGCGAAGAACTGATTAATTCCATTTCAATGTTTTGAAGTTTTTATCTTGTTATTTTGAGCCTTGAGGAGACGAAAGTTATAATTAGCAGTAATGTGTATAAATCATGATACATACCGAATGAGGTTTAAATTATTTTGAAATAATTTCAACCAATATTCACACTCCACGTGACTTAAACGATGATCAAATATTGCGTCAAGAATAAAATTATTGGCAAACATGTCTGATTTTTAATTCATTTTTACCAAAGGCTGTAATGCAAATTACCATTTTGTCTGATCTCTGAAAACGCTCTAAAAAACTCCAAATATTTTCGTTAGATGACTAAGATGATGAGCTAACTGTTACGCAAATTGCTTAAATGAGCAACAATTACAAAATATGAAATATGAGAATAGTGATTGTAGGCTCATTTTTTAAGTGCTAAAATTGGGTTAA
Source organism: Ligustrum vulgare (assembly GCA_963555705.1). NCBI lineage: Eukaryota > Viridiplantae > Streptophyta > Magnoliopsida > Lamiales > Oleaceae > Ligustrum > Ligustrum vulgare. The sequence goes on from OY743179.1 coordinate 8,956,261, forward strand.
TTTCACAAAAGGTCGCTGAAGTTTGAGCAAACTTTTAAAACGGTCACTAAAGTTTCAGTTTTATGGTGCTGGTCATTGAAGTTACAGAAGGTTTTGGGAATAATCACTTGGTACTAACTTCCACCAAAAATTTAAGATGTAGACTTGTGGTCTAATTTTAGACAGTGAGGAGAGCACATAGATGTATGATTGATGAAATCTTCACTATTAGCTTCACCAAATGTGACCATGTTTGCAGATTCATACAATGCAGTGAAGTGCTAAAAATTCACTTCAAATTGAATTCTATACATCTTCATCCATGGGATTGAATTTACAAGAAGTGATATTTATTTTCTCCAAAGATTAAAACTTGTGTTTGGAGAATCTGAGTCAATGTTAATCATCATCAGAGGGTATCTGTCTTGCTTCAGACTAAGATAGTCTCCTGTTATTTGTAGAGCCTGCTTCCACAAGCCCTTTCCCAGACAAACTTGATACACCAGTTCCTGATGTTGAAGCCATCAAACGACCAACTTCTGGAGCGTCGCCTGATGATGATGCAGCGAGATTGTACGTGTAAACCCTCATTGGGTGGTCGAACTTGCAACTTGGACCAAACTTGCAGATTCCATATTGAGAATAGAAAAGACACAGAGGCTCTCCCTAAAACCAAGAAAAGGAAATCCTCAGTTGATTCCTTTCAAAAAACTTAGCACAGAAAATGTTAAAGTGAAGGAACATGTCTCTCTTTCTCCTTCCCTCTCATCTTCTTAGGCAAGTTATTAGGATTTCTGTTTTTTCAAATAATGTGAAACATGTGCCAAACACATGGTTCATCTACAAAATGTTGAACCACATGATCATTACAAATGCCTGTTGAAACCAAATAAATGAAATATTCGAAATGGAAAAAGCCTCTGATAATCATTATGTATCCACAAAAAAGTATGAGCAAATTATTTATTTTTTTATTTTTTCATTCTATACTTTTCATGCAACTTCATAAATTTGACCATCCCCCTCCCCCCACAGTAAAAAATAAATAAAAAATTTCAAGATCTGCGTCCTCGACTTGAAAGGGGAGATTAATAAAAGAATGAGAAAACGGAAATTTAAGCCTAAATTAATAAGACAACGGACATTATGCCGATTATAGCCATTAATACCTGCCTGTACATGTAATATGCAGAAATTCTTGAGTAAACCATTTCAAGACTTGAGTTAGAGCAAGGAAAAAAATCACTAACTAGGTTGCTCATTATCCTGTGACTACGAAGTCCAGGAGATCAAATGAAAACTTGAAACTAAAAGTTAAGCTTTTGAAATTCTTTCAGGCAAGACAATTATGGCAGAAAATCTTGAGGGACTCATGATAATAAGTCTATAATGCAAAAATAACCTTTATCTACAAAAAAGCATTAAAAAGAACATCAAAACAATTAGAAGTTTATATAAAAAATATATATTGAACTTCATACAGAATAAAAGTATATTCTTTCATGGTTGATAAGGGATCTTAGTATAAAATAGCACAAACATCTCTTTGGTATAAAATATATACTGTAATCAAATGCTCAGCATTGGTAATGGGATATCTGCTGTTTCAAATCATCACAGCAAAAAAAAAAATATTCCCTTTCGTTAAAAACTGCCAAATATGCTGGTAAGAGATTGAATGATTGTTGGCTTATGGTAAGTTGCGTGAAGTAGATTAAGAAAAAAAACCAAGATTACTTACTGGCCTCAAAGGAAGCCCAATTGGACTTAAGACACAGTCTGGAACGGGGATAAGCCTGTCTCTGGGATGATGAAATTTACAGACTGCACCAAATTTGCAGTCCCCAGTTTTCATATAGAATTGGCATTCTGGCTGGCCGGGTCTCTCAGGAAACTCATTATCTCTCTGCATTGCATAATACCCCACAGGTGTTGAACCAGAACGAAACTGAGAACCCATGCTTGCAGCTTCACCCTGATGTGAGCCATTTCCTGCTGTTGGGTGTTGGCTTTCTGAAGATGAAACAGAAACCAGTTGAGCCTGGAAAAGAGACCATCACCTAGGTGAATTCAGAATTCAAATAATTTCATAACTTATAAATGACTTGTTTAAATGCAAAATCCGAAAGTACTCTCTACATGTATGGACATCTGATGCATTTAAGAACAATAAGCAACTATCCCTGAGGGAATATGGTAACAGATTATAAAGAATATTGAAGCCAAGACCAAGAAAAGATGTGAAAGTGACACGAACATTTTGCACCATCATTATCGCATTTTGAATCAAAGACACCAGAATTTTCCATTGCAAATTTACACTCATGAATCACTCTTAATATCCGATAGAACTTTGTTGTCCTATAAATACATAAAGGTGCATTTGGTCTATTAACTCAACTCAAACTACAGGCTAACTGTATTGCACTTTCTCTGAACCCAGGACAATTCAAATTTTGGATACAATCACATATTTGCTTTATTATTTGTTTATGTATTTAATTGTTCTGCCAAAGTAATAATACAATCTCTCCATGGGTAGCACCCAGTTCTGCATGCTGAATAAAACTTTTATGTTGAAAAATTAAGCATTGAGCATATGAAAAGTGGTACCCTTTTTTCAGTCCTCAACTTACTTTGATTTTACATTTTACAAGTAAAAGTTAATATTAAGCCCCTGTTTGATTCTGATTTTAATTTCAGGTCAAAGTCAACAATTAATTTTAACAACACATATTTTATGGGACCCATAGTTTTTCAACCACATATTTCACAAACTTTTATTAAAATCTACTAAAAATCTGATTTTAATCTATACCAAATAAGGGATAAACTCCTTACAGAAATAACGCATTTACTTCATCGTGATTTTTTGTTTCTTGATATTCACTATTTCCCAAATAACATATTCTACTCTTAACTAATTTTTGTAATCCATATGCTCATTTTACTTGACTGTCCTAATTAACGTACCTTCATATTCATGTAAATAGAAGAAACAATACAAAAATAATGAATCATCAGAAAGATTACAGCGTATGGGTTCCATCCTGGAACTGATATCACTCCCTGAGGCATCATCACTGGTGCATAACTTGAAGGGCTTTGCCACCTTGGACTCGGAACAAAAGAAGCTCTTGAGAGGGGAAATGATAGCTGACCAGGGGTTGTTGGAGAATGGATAGGAGGATAGACAGAACCACGTAAAGAGACCATTACGTTGGATGGCTGGGGATGATGGAATTTACAAGTGCTCCCAAACTTGCACTGTCCAGTTCTCAAATAATAGGCACACTCAACCTCATTCTGTACATAGGGAAAAAAATTCAAAACTTAAAGAATGAAACAATGATGATGATTGAGGGATTTAAATTCCTACATGATCTACAGAATTAAAGAAAGCACTATCTGGAGTAACAACTCAACATTATTTCTAATCTTTGGCGAATGATAGCAAAAAGGCCTTGCAGCTAAAAATTGAGTGAATACTTGAAAAAATTTCTGTTCTTTCAAGAAAGAAGCAGGTGTGTCCTCATAGTATTATCATGTTCCCGTGTAGCATATATTCATTCCCACTTCTTATTCCAGATTATAAGATCAACTAACTATATTTATTTACCTCTATCAAATTTTCTCCAATTATTTCTTCAATAACTTAGTGACCTTTACCAGCAATATTACCAAAGGACATCTCATAATTTTAAGGAATTGCCATTCTGATATGCACGGACTTGGATACAATGTTATCTGATTTGATTCTCTAAAGCTTTTTGCACAATTATGAAGTGAAAGGAAGCATATGAAAGATAGGTACAAAAGCAATTATTGATCAAAATGTGTCATTCAGCTTGAAGAAAAAAGCAGTAAGCAAAAAATGCAAAGAAATTTCAAACCAGGCGTAGTGGATAACCCAAAACATTCAAGGCAACTCTTCCAGCAATTCCAGCTTTGTCTCTAGGATGATGAAACTTGCATGTAGGTCCAAACTTGCAGGTTCCAGTTTTCAAGTAATACTGAAGAAGATATCAAAATGTAAAATTGAATGAATTAAGAACAAGGCACAAGAGATTTAAAGTTTTTGTGGAAGTAAACAAGACTCCAACACATGACAAGTTGAGAAAATTCAGCATCTCCAAAGAATATCCTGATTCTAGTTAAAGAAACGGAATAATAATAAGAATGAGAACCTTCGCTTTAAGTAAAAATATAGTAATAGAAAAACTTGATGGAAGGAGCTAATAATAAACGTTATAATTTGCATGAAATTTGTGTGCCAAAAAGTGGCAGATTTATTGGAACTATAGAGCCTTTAGCACACACTTACTCATCCTAGAATTTTTTATCAAAGAGAATCAGGCATATTGTGGGTCCTATTTAAGAACTGTAACCAGATTTAGCTTTCTGTTGATGAAGGACTTTAAATCACATGAACCCAAAGAAAATATATGATCTTTAATTCAAATATGAAATCCTTGCAAAAGCCCCTGTAATAGTTGTGGCTACATCTTAGCCCACATACACAGATTAAATCCTACCAGGACACTGATCAACTCCAGGACAGGAGAGAGTTTATTCCTAGTAGTATAATCTGGAGCTTTTAACCTATATATTATAAGGTAAAAAAAGAATTTACCTAATTTAATAATTGTTCTGTTTGTGTTTGAATATTTTAATCAAGAAGTATGTTTATAAAGGGTAGAATCCATATCACCGATCAAAGATAGTGAATAATCACATGAGAAAGCTTCTAGAACTGTTCAAAAAGCAATTTTTAGCTCTGTATAAAGTAATATGAAAAAAATACAGATGTATTCACATAACTTTCCCTATCACAATCTCTTCGCCATTAAATTTTGCAAGTCATAGAATATGATCCTTCTTCTAGGTCCAAAACCGTCAAACCCACAAAATAATTCAAAGAATAATAATATTTTTACGTCCAGCAATATTTTTTTCTTTTATGATGTTTGAGCTTCCATTTTATTTAATGATGACAAAATTTAAAGAACCATACAGAAAATGCCAACTAGCAGCGTTTCACAAGCCAAGAGACTGCATCAAGATGTAGATCAGGTAATAATCTAAAATCTTTAGAATGTAACATCCAGATGAAGATGGACAAGCTCGTGTAAAACATAGCCAATTGCTCACATCACCAATTATCTGGGCTGATCAGTAACATAACATGAATAAGAATTTTACGAAGCTCGTTGACTTTTAAGGTTTCTGCCAGTTGAAGCAATTCAACATTTTAACAACAAAGTGCACTAAAATTTTTGTCAGTCTGACTAACTCATTATCCTATTGATATCTATAACTGCATAATCTCAAGAAGTTTTCCCTTTTCTGTCAAGGATAGCAAGAAACAAGAATCGTGAAATTGTAACTAAAGTAAATATATTCAGTTTTTCATGAAGGAATATCTTTTAAGAAAATTTCTCATGATGTCGACCATGTGGTTGGCAAGCTAATTTCAATACATTAGTAGGATTCGCACCACTTCTCGACTTCTCGTGGCAAATGCTTGTCCAAAAGCATTTGTAAGTTATGGTTAGAGATTCAGGTGTGCTATTTGAACTATCATGTTTTGAAACGATAATAAGTAATTCTGAAAACGGACTCATTTGAATATTCTGCTGTTCGTGCTTGGACTTCAATTCTATGCACTATTTCTTGATATTACGACCGTAATGCACTCACTTGTTCTGCAAACAAACTCTTATCTTCAGTTCCATTCTCAAGTTCAGCAAAACTCTTTCAACAAGAATTTTAATGAGATACTAGAAGTGGACAAAAAATGGGAACCGAGGAAACCGAACCAAAAAACCAAACCGGTCGGGTTTAAAAAATTAGAAAAAGAAATCGAAACCGATTTTTTTTTTTTTTAAAAAGGAAAGAAAGAAACCAATTGGTTTTCAAAACCAAAATATAAAACCGAAATTAAACTGAAAAAATTAACTTTGATTATCTCATTTTTTCTTGTCGTGCAACTTGTTCTCCATTGGAAGCATTGGTTTGTCTACAATTTGTCTTGCACTATGAGTAAGCAAATTCTATAGATCCAATTTTCCAACTAGAAAGCAGATTCTTGTAATTTGTTATTTACTGCTTTGTGAAAAACTATTGCAATTAGAATGTTGATTTTTGAGTTTTGAAGCAGAATTTCCAGTTTTTTTCAATTATGAGATTGTTTTTGCAAGTTTTAGTGCTGTTTTTTTAAATTGACCTGCTGTTGTTGAATTTAAATGTTGCTTTTTCACATTTAGTTGCTATTTTTTCCCTATTTAACCTTTATTTTTTGCATACATTTAGGCATTTGCATCAAATTCAATTTTTTTAATAGAACCGAAACTGAAGCCTTCGGTTCTTGAGGTTGAACGGAACAAAACTGATAAATGCTCACGCCTATGGGATACAAAACATAAATATGCACATGAAGTTTCTAGTAATTACAACAATGAATCCATTTAATTGTATTAAAATCACTTTTTAAACCAAACAGGATACTTGAGAATTTAAAATAAGAACGGATAAAATTAGTGAAAAATATGTTGACAGCATTATAAGTATATTCCAATGTTTTATGCCTCACAAAATGATGATGCTGACATAGTTTAAACATACATACCTGACATTCTGGTTGTCCTATTCTTTCTGGGTACTCTCCTTTCATCCTTGCCGTGGCTAAAGCCTATGATTGAGAATATAATAAATTTTACCAATCATGTACAGATCTATAGAGAATATTTAAATGCCAAAAGTTTGTGCAAGTACTAATGATTCTTTTCTAAGAGTTTAGATTCTTCTAAATTAATATCACTTCAATACATGCGAATTGGAAAAGATTATGCTATGCGAAGATGAGAAAACAATTCTACATTTACAATTTAAATTCACTATTGTAGAGAAACGAAGTTACAAATTTTTCGTTTTTCAACCTAACCCAAAAATATACAGCCTGTGTATGTGTACTTTATTAAGCCTCTGTTTACAAGATTGATTTCAATAAACCTAAGCCTTCTAACTACATTACTGAAGTGGATGGAGAATAGCAAAATAATCAACATTTTGAAAGCATTTATGTTCATTTCTAAAAGAATTGAGTTCAACCAGAAACAAATTCTGCCATTGGAATCATAAAAATAAAGCCTTCAAATTAGTATTCAAGAAGAACTAATTAAAATTTACATGTAATCATTTCGAATCCCATAGCAAAAGTCCTACACAATGTTTCCGAAAACATAAAGTAATAAGCTGCAAAATCTCATAGGTAATAACATCAGCCTTGCACTAACTTTGCTTACGTTTCAACTAGCACTTGAAATCTTCTATCCTTCTAAATAAAAAAATTGTGTCCCTTACCAGTTTTCTATTAGGAGGGTGATTAAAGCGGCAAGTGGATCCAAATCTACATAGACCTGTTCGAATGTAGTATGAGCAGTCCGGTTCACCTTCATGCACGGGATAAGGTCCAGACTCCATTGGTTCTCTCGATCTCCAGTTCATTTGCCACAAAGCGTCTGAATGATATTAGCTGACATCAGTTCAAAATCTCAGCATAATTGAATGATAAGTGTACATACACAATACTGGATTAAGATTAAACTGTTTAGTGAATAAAATTATAAAAAAACTATAGCATGATTAAAAAATAATAATAATAAAAATTGTGTCTTTATAACAAACAATTTAGAGAAAAATATTTAAGACACTGAAAAGGATTATAACTGAGAAAAAAAGACAGAACAAAAAAAGAGCAATGTGATAGATTTGTTTAGGCGTTGGCCATGTTCAATTGGAGCTTAAATTAGAAGCCCAAAAAATTAAAGAAATTGAAATGGTAAAAATATAAACAGAAATCTGCCAAAAGAGTAGAAGAAATTCAGAGGCGACGACGAAATTATCTCGTGGGAGGGTGCCCAAGAGGTTATGTACCCACGTCGAATGCCATGAATTTTCGATGTGGGATCATAACAAACCACCACGCTTCCGATCATGAGGCCCACGTCATACCAAGTAAGTGAGATGCTGCCATGGAAGCTCAGATGACTGGGCTATTGTTACAACTTTTTGGATAGAACTCACCCTCAAAAGCTAGTTATTGAAGGGAGGATACCCAATAGGTTATTAACTCACATTGAAGGCCATCAATTTTCGATGAGGGACGAGCTCCATAACTCCAATGGGACCATGACACATGCCCACAGCCACACGTATTTTGATCAATGATACGTGCTGCGTGCACTGTATATTGATTGAAATCTTGTCCTCGACAATATTAAATGTTAATCTACGCCATTGCAAAATGAAACAGCCAAACAGGATCATGGAGAAAAGTGTATTTCTGCGAAAATCAATTGCAATAAATCTGAGTTTGCGATATTACCTTGCTGTTGGAAGGAAGGTGGCAAAGAGGAGGAGGAGGAGGGAGTGTTGGCGGAAGAAGCAGCAGCGACGGCGGTGACAGACACTCGTGACATGGGATTTTTTACCATCCACGTGTCGTACCGTCCATGAATCCATCCATGACGGGTCCGTCACGCTATATTCTACTCCGGTAATGGGATTAATTCCGGGTCATCAAACTGGGAGAGAAAAAAAATAGAAGAAGCTGTTTTTAGCAGAGTGTTATGGCTCTCCAGTCTCCTCTCTCCTCTCCTCTCCACAAAAAGAATGAAAAAACAGTGAGGAAAATGAAAAAAGAGAAAGAATATAAACCAACCAAACACCCAAGGACACCCACACTCTTTTAACCCCACAAAAATTGAATGTTCATCCAATTATTTTATATGTAAGTGGATATTGGATTCGACGATAACTACTTCTTTAATTGTTCAAAAAAAAAAAAAAAAAATAATAGATTTTTTGAGAAACTGAATTTTAGAATAATGATTTTTTTTTTTTTTTTTTGGAGAATGTTTGATCATAAAGTCTTTGTTTGATTGTCATACTTTTTGAAAAAAAAAAAGAGTTTTGAATAGTAGTTTTGAGATATCGTGTAGTTAAAAAGTAAAAAATTGTGAACTTGATTTTTTTAGATAGTTGAGATTAATTACTGTAGAAAAAGTAATATTTTTTATGGAAAAGCACGATTGACAAACAATGGCAAAATAAGAAAAAGTATTTAATTTATGTATTGTTTCGATAATTTTTCTGACATTGACGTGACAAGATCAAAAACTGATATTTTGTTGGAGAAGATTATCCAAACCTCCAAAGAACCTGCAAAAAAGGTAACAAGGGATGTCCTCGTCGCCCCTCCGGTGTGAGAATTAGTATTCTAAAGAAAAGTAAAATATATAGCTGGAATATATGTAAAAAATTATGAATATTTGTGTGTGTAAGTATGAACGAAGGATACCTATTTATAAGAATCAAAATAAGTCTTCCAATTCTAGTAGGAAAAGAATTCTTAATTAAAAAGAGTTACCTTATAAGAATACTCCTAAAGTAAATTGGATTCTCATTTAGGTAAAGATAATTTAATTGCATCATTATCTTAATCTTCTAGGATGTATAGCTCAAGACATAGCACATTAACGTATTTTACGGTTAGGTCTAATCCATTACAAGATCATGACGCTTTATGAATAAATGAACCCATATGCCGGGCTTATCCTATGATTATCAAGAGACAGGTCAGTCAACGAGACCGAGTTTGCCCAGAAAGAATAGATTGTCCACGTTCACGACCTTGATATTAATCTTTTATTAAAAAATGCTTTTTACATAACTCGAGATTTGTGCTGGTCTTTATAAATAAGATCGGCCCAAAATGTGACCTCGGGCCATAAAAGAGGTCGGCCCAAAATGTGATCTCGGGACATAGAAGAGGTCGGCCCAAAGCATGACCTTGGGCCTCAAACATAAATGAAAAAAGTAATATTCTGATAATGTAATGACCAAAAAATACACCGATCATGTATAATATTATTTTACTGAAGAATGTATTGTTAAAAATAAGAGAGAAAAATGTATATCAAACAAGGGCAATGCCTATAATAGAATTCCAATTTTGATTGAGATCGTATCGGCTCACTACCTAAAAAGATATTTATGGGTTTGAAACGTGAGCTCTATACATAATTACATTATCTAATCTTATTGTTCCAAAATTGTTTCTTGACAATTTCAAGAATTATTGGGCATAAAACTAAATTCAAGGAAACTTGACTAGTAAATTTAACTTGAAACGAAGTTTAGGAATTTGTACTTTAAATTTACTTAATCTAAAAAATTGTACTTAATCCAAAAATTTTAACGATTAGAGAAAGCCACTTCAAAATTGTATAATCGATGAATCTATTATAGGTTCCTTGTTTGATAGAGATTAAAATCAAATTTTTAATAAATCTTGATAAAAGTTAATGAAATGTGTGATTGAAAAATTATGAATCCCATAAAACATGCGATTAAAATTGATTGTTTGACTGTCTTAAATTTTAATCAGAATTACAGTGTTATCAAACGAGTGCTAAATCTAAACTAATCTTCAATGTTTCATTATATTTACACTAATAATTTTCAATAGTCTAAATATTTATTAAATTTCCACATTAATTGTCAAACATCGACCTTCGTGATTTTTTTCCCTGCTTTTTAGTACTTGATCGTAGAATTTTTTTTGTAATAAAAGGTTGACTAAATTGTTATTTTAAAAATACACCTTATTATATTTATGAATATGAGACGAAGGTGAAGCACGTGGATATAGTTCGTGTTAAAAAAGTGCCGCACGGAATCTGCATAAAAGCAGCTTTGGTAGCCACACATCCTCCTGAGTGAGCCCACCTCCATCTTTCTTAGCATTGACAAATTCAGAAAAGTGATTCAACACAAGCGATCATTACAAGGTTAACGGAAAAAAAATTTAACGTCGAAATTATAAAGTAAAAAAAAAAAATTACGAATCCAGCATAAACGACCGATCGAGCTCCCAACCCCTTACATCAGTCCCTGTTTCTTAGGGTAAATAAGACAATTGTCTCTAATATTTGAGTTTCTTACAATAATAGTTTCCAGTGATTAAATTTTGATATTTATACCTTCAGAATCACAAAACATTGTAAAAATGGTCATTACCGTCAGATTCTGTCAATTTCAACCGTTAAAAATACAATTTGTGAAAATGGTATTAATATGCCAAAATGGCAAAACCTTTTGATAAAGCCTGAAATACCCTTCTGAATATTTAAAAAATGCAAAAATGCTACTAATACGCCAAAATCTTTTGATAAAGACAGAAATACCCTTTTGAATACTTAAAAAATAGGGTCGAGTAATGTTTTTAACGGTTGAAATTAATAGAATCTGACAGTAAGAACAATGTTCACAACGTTAGATGATTCTGAGGGTATAAATGTCAAAATCTAAACATTGAGAACTATTATCGTAAGAAATCCAAATATTAGGAACCATTTATGCTGTTTACCCTCTTTCTTATAGTTTGTCGTGGTCCCTGTTTGTCAAAAAAAATGTTTCATAACTGGTCCATTTTCCTTTTTCCAAATTGATTTCTGGGTGTTTATTTCATGTTGGTGTTGACGTTTGTCGATTCAATTTGGTTATTGAAGTCGGTTCCTTTAATAATAAGAATCGAACAATTTCGGTTCGATTATCAGTTATTTTTAGATTCTTGTTCGATTCCTATTTAAAAAATTAAAATTTGATGCAAAATACGAAAAATATCTAATAATTTGCAAACACCAAAGCTAAATAGAGTCAAATAGAGCATTCAAAACATATCAATAAGACTTGTTAAACTTAAGCTCCAAATGGAAGGAAAATAAATAATCAAATAATCCTAATATAAACATATGATACAACCATATCGAATGACAAACTTTAAAGCGAAATATATTTTCAAAATAAATCAATAAAGTTTTTTAAACATCAAACTTCACGTGTTCTTCACGTTACCAACTCCTCTACAAGAAAAAAAAAATTAAGTGTGAATGATAGTAAACGTTGTCTAAAGTATAAGTGAAATGAAATATTAAGATACATACCATTCGATTGTAAATTTAATCCTCCACCGCATTAGACATAGTATTTGCAATCACTATAAAAGTAAAAATATATCGCAATTAAAACAAGTGTTGATCAAAAATTTATAATGTGTGTTATATACCGATATGAAGTGGAAAATAAATCAAGCAGTCAAATAGTCAATGGCCAAACAGTTGCCACAAATTGATGAAACGGCCCATGATGTTTTGAATCACGATCTCAATGTCCTTTATCACGACTGATGTGGTATACCACGACCGAGGTGGTGTCATTTCCGAGGAGATTTGTGTATACGAGGTGAAATATCGTGACCGATGTTAATTGTTCGAGCTGATCTGAATTGTGTTATCCGAGGTGAATTGTAGACCGAGGTGATTCATGCCAGCGAGGTGAATTTGTTCGACCGAGGTGAAGTGTGCGAGCCGACCTCAATGGCGGAAGACGAAGACGATGTGGGAGTAGGTAGTATTGTCAAATCAGCCGTATTATGTGTCAGTAATCATCATTATTTGTAATATGTCAGAGTAATCATTTGATGTATGTCTGTCGAATGGTCAATCACCCTTTTCAGTCACTCCCTGCAGAAGTGATATGTTGTAATGATTATTTTTAAACTCCTCAACTACTATAAATAGGAGGAGTAAATGCTCATTAAAGGGCATGTAATATGAAAAAACCTCTCCAAACTCTTTCTATTTAATTTCGTTAATTCGACCTGGCTATCAGATCGGTATCGAACTGGACGTGAATTTGTGTAACTTTGATCTCAGTTCGCTTTCGATCTGTTACCTTTTCGATATCTCATAATATCCCGAATTTTATTACAACTACGATCTTTTAATTAAAGAGCTGCATACTTAGACAAATTAATCAAAAACATATAATCCAACTACCAATTTGAGAGATCATACCACTTTTATTTGTTGACAAAAATAGACGTCAACAAATTGGCGCTAGAAGGAGGGCCCGTATCCTAGTATTCAGCAATCACATACTTGCTCCTGCATCATAATGAGTAACAGGCAAAATTCAGGGAGTCACCGGGTACATCGTGGTGAAGATTCGCAAGGGAATTCCCGTATGTCCGGGAGGTCCGCCATTTCGCGACCCCCAGCGGAGGACAACATGAGAATGGTCCTAGATCGACTTGATAGGATGCAAAGAGAAATGGAAGAGATGAGGAGAAATCAAGATCGAGGTCGTTACCAAGAGGAGCATGAGGTGCAATCACAACTACAAAGATCCGATGGACGCTCACATTTCGAAGAACAACAAACTGGACGCTCTGACAATACAAGGAGTGCGGTAGGCGAAAACACACCTTTAATCCCTGAGTTGGATGGGACCGAATCAAGCGAGAAGGGGTGAAAAAGGAGAGGAGAGTAAGGCTAGACGGACTAAGGGACATGGGGAAAGATCTCCGATGAAGAAAGTGACCCCAGAAAACCAGCCGGCTGGCAGCTTGACTCTTCACTTGGGTCATCCACCGACACTTCCGTCAAGCAAACCAGATCAAACTGAAGTTGAGCAATTGAAGAAAAGACTGTCTGACCTGGAAGCGAAACAAGAAGGGTTGGGATCAACAGAACCATCTACCAAGAGGGCATCACCTTTCACGGAGATTATATTGTCACAACCTCTGCCTGGAAAAATGAAGATACCTCATCTCGCCGGGTACAATAGAGAGATTGATCCGGTTTCGCATCTGGATCAATACATGTCATGGATGGAGCTTCAAGGGGCAATCGACGCAATAATATGCAGGGCTTTTCCTTTAACTCTTGGGGACCGGGCCCAACGGTGGTTCCGCAATATATCTCAGCACTCCATATCAAGTTGGTCTCAGCTAAGTGGCCAATTCTTGAAGCAATTTATGGGGTCAAAAATTTCGACCACACCGAAGGAGAGATTGGTGACCATCAGACAGGAGAAGGATGAATCGCTAAAGAATTACTTGAGCCGCTTTAATAGACAGATCATGGGAATGGAAAGAATATCGGATGACGCGCTTCTCATGGCTGTTCTGTCAGGCCTACAAACGCACACTCGTTTCTGGTGGTCAGTACATGAGGATGGACCTCGCACGTACCAGGAGTTTCTTAACAGGGCGGAGAAGTTTATTAACGCCGAGGAGGCGTCAGGTCCCAAAGAAAGTCATCACAATACAGCTGCTATGTCAGACAAGAAGGAAAGCAAGGATGATAAGAAAGAATTCAAAAGAAATACTTTTGGGAAAAAGAGAGATTACAAACCAGCGGATAGGTTCCATCCGTACAATTCTGAACAGATAGGTGAGCTCACCCCATTAAATGCGTCAACTGAGGTCATTTTCATGAATGAGAAAGACAAGGGGATTATTCCGCCGGCCAGGCCGATAAAGTAGAGCCCGAGTAACTTGGACTCATCCCGGTATTGCAAATACCACAGGTCAGTGGGACACACCACGGACGAATGCCGAAATTTGAGATTCGAAATTGATAGGTTAATAAAGAGGGGGAGCTTACAAGAATATGCTCCTGACCCACGGGATTTAGGAAGGCAATTCAAACAACAAGAGAAGTACGCAATCCACCATGGAACGGAGCCCCGCGGCAAAGACCGGCCTGATGAAATCCGTACAATTGTGAGCGGAAATCAAGTCCAGATCAGGTCAAAGAGGAAGAGACGAGAATTCGCTCGAGAGGCTCGAAATAGTTATCAGATATGTAGTCTTGCAATCACGTCAGACGATTCAGAGTCCTTCAGTTTCTCTGAGGAAGACGCCAGGGGGGGTGCTCCAACCACATTCAGATGCTTTGATGATCACGATGCCGGTGAGCGGAATAAAGATCCATAGGACACTGGTGGATGACGGCAGCGCTGTGAATGTGTTATACTGGAAGACCTTTGAAAAAATGGGAATTGACCCGCGTAGCTTACGGCCTAGGAGGAAAAGGATTCAAGGTTTCACGGATGACTACTGATAAGTGCTATATTAACGTTTATTTTGTGCACTTATATCCTTGAATAAGCAATAATGTGATTCTATCTAAGTATTATTAATGCATTTTATATTTTATATTGTATAGGGTCATAAAAGAGGAGAAAAGAAGAAAAAATGATCAAAATGCACTAAAAACTGAAGTTTGGGGACTTAGGCGCAAATAAAGTTACGGCCGTAAGGAAACCATGTCACGGCCGTAAGGTTGTTAACAGTGTTTAGAGAAATCAGCAGAAACACATTCACGACCGTAAACCAGAATTCACAGCCGTAACAAATAAAGGGTGAAAATATGCAGAGACACGATTACGGCCGTAAAGGATAAGTTACGGCCGTAACCTTCAAAAGAAGAAAATCAGCAGAAACATCTTTACGGCCGTAAAGGAAATGTTACGGCCGTAACTATTCAAGTCAAAAATTTTCATATTTAATTCTTTCCATAATTTTGGGATTTCTTGATCCCAAAGCTAGGGCGCGAAATTGAGGCTATAAAAAGGGAATTTCATGACAAGAAAAAAAGATTTTTATTATTTTTGAAAGAGGCTACACATTGAGGAAAATTGAGAGAAAAATATAGAGCATTCTTTGGAGATTTTCAAGCGCAAGAATATCAACAACAATGGAATTCATGAAGCAACTTGAAGAATCTACCACAATCATGCTAGGCTAAATTTCATATCTTGTTCAAAGGGGAAGTTGTGTCAATTTAATTATGTTATTTTCTTTTCCTACAAATTAGTAGCGTGAATTTATTCCTTTATTTCAATTGTTGAATTATTATGTTTTGAATGTTCAATTGAGTTTATTTGATTAATAGTTTAATTTGGCCAATTGGATTATTGATCTTTGGATTCATGAATATGCTATGTGTAGATTCTTGATCCGTAATTGTCATTGAATCTTTACTTTAGTAGCAATTAAATCTCGTGCAGGTTTAGTAATAATTCGACTTGGATTGTTTAATTCGAGCTTGTGTAATTAATGATCCAATTCAATCTATTCTTCTAAATTTTCATACTAGTCGTGCATTAAATCCTAAGAGCTTGTTTAGGATTGCCCATGGCTAGAATTGGTTCAAAGAGCTTATTTTGAATCAATACACATAAGGAAGAATTTAGATAATCAGAGCTTGTTGATTATTTATGATTGATAATTGAATTAGGAATAGAAAAACGTTACAAGGAAAAGTATAACATTAATTGAGGGCACAACCGAACCCGAGAACAAGATTTATTCTCATATTAATTTTCTAGTCATATTTAATTATTTATTTTATGCATAGTTTTCATTCAAGCAATTCAAACAACAAAACCCCCCATTCCATTCTAATTGATCGAACAACTAAAATTAGTTTCCGTTCCTCGTGGGATCGACCTTTACTCTCACTACTACATTATTAATTAATATTTAGCGAGTAAGGAATTATTTATTATTTTGGTGCATTGCGACACGCATCAACTACAACTACCCAAAAGGAGAAATATCGTTACTCGTGGAACTTGGGACAGGGTCTTGTCAGAGACGCGTAATTGCCGATTTTGTGGGAGTGGACGTCATGACGAACTACAATGCCATACTGGGAAGGCCGATCCTCCACGAGCTCAAGGCAGCAGCTCCAATTTATCACTATTGTCTGAAATTTCCTACACTACACGGAGTGGCTACCGTAAGGGGGGATCAAAGAGCTGCACGGGAGTGCAATTTAGGCTTTGTTTCCAACAACGTCCAAATGGCGAAAGAAGGGAGCCCCATTGTGAAATCGAATGTGAATACTTTTTGATGTCAACCGAGATATGTAATCACATGAATGAAAAGTTTAATGTTTCAAAGTGTGCAAATCTGAATGGATAATTCCGAAACAAAGACCTTCGTTGATGATCCGTAAGTACCTATAAGGCAGGATATCATCGACATTACAAGGAAATCCGTCTCAAAGTCGAGAAAGACCTCCTAGAGAGGCGAAACAAAGACCTTCGTTGATGATCCGTAAGTACCTATAAGGCAGGATATCATCAACGTTACAAGGCAATCCGTCTCAAAGGCGAGAAAGACCTCCTAGAGAGGCGAAAAAAGACCTTCGTTGATGATCCGTAAGTACCTATAAGGCAGGATATCATCAACATTACAAGGCAATCCGTCTCAAAGGCGAGAAAGACCTCCTAGAGAGGCGAAACAAAGACCTTCGTTGATGATCCGTAAGTACCTATAAGACAGGATATCATCAACATTACAAGGCAATCCGTCTCAAAGGCGAGAAAGACCTCCTAGAGAGGCGAAACAAAGACCTTCGTTGATGATCCATAAGTACCTATAAGGCAGGATATCATCAACATGACAAGACAATCCGTCTCAAAGGCGAGAAAGACCTCCTTGAGAGGCGAAACGAAGACCTTCGTCGATGATCCGTAAGTACCTATAAGGCAGGACATCATCGACATCACAAGGCAATCTATGAAGAGGAAGTAGGTCCCCACGAGAAACCGAGGTGAAAAATGACCGACCTCCATTCTACAAACGAGGTGTTTTGGTGAAAAATACCGAGGTGAAAAATGATCGACCTCCATTCTACAAACGAGGTGTTTTGGTGAAAAATACCGAGGTGACAAATGACCGACCTCCATTCTACAAACGAGGTGTTTTGGTGAAAAATACCGAGGTGATAAATGACCGACCTCCATTCTACAAACTAGGTGTTTTGGTGAAAAATACCGAGGTGACAAATGACCGACCTCCATTCTACAAACGAGGTGTTTTGGTGAAAAATACCGAGGTGACAAATGACCGACCTCCATTCTACAAACGAGGTGTTTTGGTGAAAAATACCGAGGCGAAAAATGACCGACCTCCATTCTACAGACGAGGTGTTTGGTGAAAAA
The DNA here is from genome assembly GCA_963555705.1 of Ligustrum vulgare. NCBI lineage: Eukaryota > Viridiplantae > Streptophyta > Magnoliopsida > Lamiales > Oleaceae > Ligustrum > Ligustrum vulgare. The sequence goes on from OY743179.1 coordinate 8,974,105, forward strand.
TACTGAGGTGACAAATGACCTACCTCCATTCTACAAACGAGGTGTTTTGGTGAAAAATACCGAGGTGAAAAATGACCGACCTCCATTCTACAAACGAAGTGTTTTGGTGAGAATGTGCCGAGCTTAAGTGTTCACTTCATTTTTAAGTCACATCTGCATTTTATTTGGAGTGAATTAACGTTTGAAAATTGCTTAAGTATTCACCTCGTTTCAAATTCACCTCCGCATTTCATATTGAGGGAATTGACGTTTGAAAATTGCTTAAGTGTTCACTTCGTTTTTAAGTCACCTCTGCATTTTATTTGGAGTGAATTAACGTTTGAAAATTGTTTAAGTGTTCACTTCGTTTTTAAGTCACCTCTGCATTTTATTTGGAGTGAATTAACGTTTGAAAATTGCTTAAGTATTCACCTCGTTTCAAATTCACCTCCGCATTTCATATTGAGGGAATTGACGTTTGAAAATTGCTTAAGTGTTCACTTCGTTTTTAAGTCACCTCTGCATTTTATTTGGAGTGAATTGACGTTTGAAAATTGTTTAAGTATTCACTTCGTTTTTAAGTCACCTCTGCATTTTATTTGGAGTGAATTAACGTTTGAAAATTGCTTAAGTGTTCACTTCGTTTCAAATTCACCTCTGCATTTTATTCGGAGTGAATTGACTTTTGAAAATTGCATAAGTGTTCATTTCGTTTATAATTCACCTCTGCATTTTACTCGGAGTGAATTGACGTTTGAAAATTGCACAAGTGTTCACTTCGTTTATAATTCACCTCTGCATTTTACTCGGAGTGAATTGGCGTTTTAAAATTGCATAAGTGTTCGCTTCGTTTATAATTCACCTCTACATTTTACTCGGAGTGAATTGACGTTTGAAAATTGCATAAGTGTTCATTTCGCTTATAATTCACATCTGCATTTTACTCGGAGTGAATTGACGTTTGAAAATTGCATAAGTGTTCGCTTCGTTTATAATTCACCTCTGCATTTTATTCGGAGTGAATTGACGTTTGAAAATTGCATAAGTGTTCACAATAATAATCTTCTTCATTAAAAATCAGAAAACTACAAAGGCCGAAATAAAATAAAAAAAGAAAAGCTGCAAACATAGAATTCATTCTAATCCACTACATTGATGGCCTCGTCAACTTCCGGAGGTTGGAGCTCTGGCACAGGAGAAAAAAGATCCACTTCTTCGTCATCAACCTCGGTTGGCATTAGCTCAAGATATTTCTTGTAAACTAGATCGAGCTTTTCCTTGAGGAATTTGATGTCAACCTCAGGTCATTTTTGTTCCAGGTCTTCCACTATCTCCTTGAAGGTGAGATAGTAGGTCTCACCAACATTGTGCTCGTACTCGGTGGAGTCTTTGCAAGCGAGCTGAGCTGCTGCCTCCAATTCTGATTTCTCTTTTTTAAGGTCAGCCTCGATGCAGTTAGCGACCTCTAACTCCTTCAGGAGCACCTCCTTCGACCTTTTCAGTTCGGACACCTCATCCTTCAAGTCTTTTAACTCCTCCTTCAGTGGAATCACCTCCTCCTTAAATAGTTGGAGTTCCTGGTTGGCTTCCTTCAACCTTTCCACCTCCGCCAAAGTATTCTTCAGTTTATCCTCGGCCTCGTTCATGGCCTTCACCTTGTTTTCAAACATTCCTCTGGCCTCGGTGGCTAGTTTCTTGAACCTGTTGGTGTCACTAGCCACCTCGGACATCCTAGATTGAGTTCGGGTGAGGTAATTCATAGCTTGGCCGAGGTGCGCCATGCTGGTAGCCACCAGGTCGTCAACGGGCATATCCTCGCAATACTTTTCATGCCGGGGTGTCCAAGTTTTGGTCGGAATGTCCATCGCCACCTTGGTCCGATCTGGGAGCCTCATCAACCCAACTGGGGTCAAGTTGGCAGCAGAAACGAAGTCTCGGTAAATCTTTGGGAAACTCCCCTTCAGCGAGCTCACCAAATCGGCTCGAACTCTGTCGGTGCCAAGGTAGGAACCTTCAGCAGCATGAATCCCTCGTGAAGATTCCGCCTCGTTGAAAGTTGAAGGGGGAGGAGGAGGAATGACGGTGTCAGGTCTTCCCTTTGGGATTTTAGCCCGTTTATGCTTCTTCTGAGGAGATGGAGGAGGAATCTGACCCTCCTTACGAGGCGGTGAGCCCTTAGCCGCTCTCTTTTGGGCAGCTCGTTTGCGTGCTTCAACTTTTGCATGGGCCTCTTTCTTTGCTTTCATGGACTCCATCCCTTTTCTGCCTTTTCGAGCTGAAAATCAAACGCAAAAGTCTTTTACAACTATCCAGTTCGTAAATAGCGTGGAATATAAACCTGCTTGATGGATGCTTACATTTTCGAAGTGGAGGATAATAATCTGACGGATCAATGTGAGTCAGACCCGCTTCAAACAAATGCTCCTCGATCAATAACTCTTTTACCGACCTATCTAGCTCCGGTATGTCTTTTAAACTCACTATCCTTCCAATTATGCCTTCGTCCAACTTCGGTTCCTTCACCTCTGCAAAAAACGGAGTGATTAATATTAGACCTTTTAAGTTCGAGGTTATCACGAAATATAACTTAATGATCTTTTCCCTATAATGAACGGGTACGATGTGGCTCATGCCCTCGCTTCGGTAGGGACTCATCCAGTTCCCTCCAACGAAGAACCACTTCTCCTTCAACCAACGGACTGAATCAGGCAGGTCTACTAGAAGTTTTTTTCCTTCAAAGACGGACCTCTGCATCGCATAGAACCACCCCGTCCGTTTACCATTAGCCCGGAATTGGTAGGCAAAATGGAATTCGTCAATGGAGAGGTCGTCAAATCCCATTTGATTGTAAAGGGATATAAAACCTAAGATATGTCTCCATCCGTTGGGGTGGATCTGAGTTGGCGCGACCCCCCAAATGCGGAGGAAGTCGGTAATTACGAAGGGAAGAGGAAAGCGTAGACCGGCCTCTAAGATCTGATAGTTTGCGGCCACGCAGCCACGAGGTGGTTGGTCGGCTAGTTCAAAACTCTCGGGGAGGAAGAAATGCACATAGCTCTGGATTCTAAATTTGTTTTTCCACATGGCCAGTTCGTTTTCAGTGACACTAGAACGGAAGTGTTTACAAGCGAAGTCCGAACTATAGCTGGTGCAAGGGTCAGGTCGGGTGAAGGAGGCGCAAGAAGGGTGTCGGAACGAACTGGGTGAAATAGTTCGAGAAGCGGGGACTATTGTTAACGGGAGAGGCTGAGCGGTTTCCCCTTCCTCCACATCATCTCGAAATAAACACTGAGTTTCCACGCTTTCGTTCCAAGACACGGTAGGTCCCCCAGTACTACCTACACCAGCCGACCTCACGCCACTTTCGCTAGAGCTCAAGTCCCCACTCATTTTTGTTTTATATAAAAAGCAAAGAAATGTTAAATGATAAATAAATGATCCTCATCTCAGATTTAAAAACGAACAGAAACGGAGGACGGAACGGAAAACGACCTTGCAGGAATTGGGAGAGAGTCAAGGAAAAATCTTGGAAATAGGTGGCAAATGAACCCTTATATAGGAAAGGAAGAGAGAGAATTGGGCGGCTGTAATTATGACAAGACGCGTTGTCATAATGATGGCGGCTACGCGTGATCCGAGACCTGACACGCCAATCAGATAATGACGCGTGGCTAGGGTTACACAATTAACGGAACGAACGCCGATGTTAAAATTTCCGATAAGGGATTGAATTTCTAGATCCGCTCTCATAATTTCGAACTGATCTAGAGGGGACATTTGTTATATACCGATATGAGGTGGAAAATAAATCAAGCAGTCAAATAGTCAATGGCCAAACAGTTGCCACAAATTGATGAAACGGCCCATGATGTTTTGAATCACGATCTCAATGTCCTTTATCACGACCGATGTGGTATACCACGACCGAGGTGGTGTCATTTCCGAGGAGATTTGTGTATACGAGGTGAAATATCGTAACCGATGTTAATTGTTCGAGCCGATCTGAATTGTGTTATCCGAGGTGAATTGTAGACCAAGGTGATTCATGCCAGCGAGGTGAATTCGTGAGACCGAGGTGATTTGTTCGACCGAGGTGAAGTGTGCGAGCCGATCTCAATGGCGGAAGACGAAGACGATGTGGGAGTAGGTAGTATTGTCAAATCAGCCGTATTATGTGTCAGTAATCATCATTATTTGTAATATGTCAGAGTAATCATTTGATGTATGTCTGTCGAAGGGTCAATCACCCTTTTCAGTCACTCCCTGCAGAAGTGATATGTTGTAATGATTATGTTTAAACTCCTCAACTACTATAAATAGGAGGAGTAAATGCTCATTAAAGGGCACGTAATATGAAAAAACCTCTCCAAACTCTTGCTATTTAATTTCGTTAATTCGACCTGGATATCAGATCGGTATCGAACTGGACGTGAATTTGTGTAACTTTGATCTCAGTTCGCTTTCGATCTGTTACCTTTCCGATATCTCATAATATCCCGAATTTTATTACAACGACGATCATTTAATTAAAGAGCTGCATACTTAGAAAAATTAATCAAAAATATACAATCCAACTACCAATTTGAGAGATCATACCACTTTTATTTGTTGACAAAAATAGACGTCAACAATGTGTAATATGTAAAAATTGTAAATTTAATCACCTGTTTCAATTTTCTCCAACTCTATCTCATCGATACATACACCATCATTGCCTACTTTCAGAAGTCTAAATTCTTCACGTAACCGACCTTCTAAAATTAGTGAACAGAATTTCATGTAAACTAATACGAACAATTCAACAATTATCATAATAAATTTAAGTAAGTTGGATTTGTACACTCATGTAAAACAATACAGAAAGTGTCCAAAGTGTTATGTGAGCTTAATTTTTAAATTAAGAATATTCCAATTAAAAACTACATTTTTATCTAAATCAAAATCAACAATTAATCATAACCTCATATTTCATGGATCCTACAACTTTTTAACTACACATCCCATCAACTTTTATCAAAATCTACTAAAAATCTGATATTGATCTTCATCGAACAGGGGCTAAATTATTTGTCCATTTGATTGAGTTTTTTACTGGGTGAAAATTCATTTTTCATCTTATCTTGATTTTTGTGATTTTTCTTGAAAATAAATAAAATAATTTCTTTGAGTTTTATTCGGAATTTCATTTTTCACACTTTCAAATATCAATTTCGCTTTCAATCAAACGTACTCAAATTTCTTCAATTTATTTTCTATGGAAAATAAGTTCTTGATAATTCATCTACCTGAAATTTATTTTCATTCAACTTGAATTCCATGATTACAATCAAATGGACCCTAAGAACTCATGCATATTTACCGCATCAAACCAACAATTTCACACAACAAAAACGATAATAACATTATACTCTCTCAATCCCTTTAAGATAGACTTGTATACTTTATTTATTCATTCCAAATTATACGCCACTTTCCTTATTGAAAGTATAGATAATTTTAAGTTTTTCAATTTACCCATATTTAATGTACATTGTTATCAACAAATATGAATTAATCATCTTTATACCACTGTTTAATTTAGGAAAATACTATATATGTCCCATGAAGATTGGATTGTTCCTATTTTCACAAGGATTAAGAAAAATATAAATAATGTAATTGAATATATAATCTTTTTTTATATTTTCCTAATATATACTCGCATTAAGTAATGACATAAATAGAATTAGTTTATATTTGTTGATAAAAATGTATAATAAATAAGGACATATTAGAAAACTTAAAAAATATATATACTTTCAATAAAGAAAATAACTTATAATTTGGGACGGACAAATAAGAAATATAAGTCCATCTTCACGGGACAGAGGAGTATTAGGTAAAATGTAAGGAAATTTTATATCCAACTAAATTAATTACATTTTCTTAATTCGCGTGAAAAAAGAAACAAGTCTATCTTCATGAAGTGAGAAGGAAATTAATTCCACCAACTCACGTTACTTTCTTAACTAGTATTTTCACACAAGCGATGAACATGAATATGTTAGCGATAGTAATTTCAATCAAAATTTATGAAAATATGTTAATTATATAATCATATCAAATAAAAATAAAGTACAATAACATTTTAATACAAAATATTGTCGAATTCAAAACTTTTTTTTAAAAAAAAATAATCAAAATAGGAAATGCAACATATACAAAACTAATCAAAATTAGGAAATCCTGATCTTTATATGATTTTTTTTTTTTTCAATTATTTTTCTCTTTTTTAAAAAAAAATTATTTATTATTTATTTATTTGTCAAACTTTCTTCGTCTAAATAAGTTATTTTTATCTAATTTTTTATATGATCAAATATTTTGAAATAAAATAAAATAAAATAAATAAAATTAACAACCATAAATCTATATTTATTTTGAATTGATAATTTTGAAATTAAATAATATTGTTATTATATTTTTTGTGTATTTAATTTTATCTCAAAATAAGTAAATGTTACTTTATTTGTAAAACAACTTTTTTTTTTTAAGAAAAGTTTTGTAATATTTGAAATAATTATTAATTCTTTAATTAAAATTAGTTCGACCCCAATTCAACCTGATCTGACCTTTTGACGTTTGACCTGTTACCTTTTTTGGGTCAAACCGATTTCAGGTTTTCTGAATACTAAGTACTCTATAACTTAAATGATACAATTTAAAAATGAATGAGATATTGAAGAAAAGTTAAAAATATAAAATAAACTTTTACATTTGATATTTGTTACGTTTTTACGAACAGAGTTTTTGTAGTTTGCTCTTACTTGTTATCTTATAATAAACTTTTTGTTGAAATCTTCAATTTGAAACATATATTATATATTTATTGACTTCAAAATAATACAATAATTATCAAAAGACTAATAATTATTACAAAAAGTAGTTTATTGATAATATTATAGAACTTAAATAATATAATTTAAAATGAATGAAATATTAAGGAAAATTAAAAAATATAAAGTAAAAATATTTTCAATTTGCTCTCACTTGTTATCTTGTATTAAACTTCTCGATTTAACGCCCATATTACTACATATTTTTTCGACTTCAAAATAATACAATAATTATCAAAGTAATAATAATTAATACAAAAAAATAGTTTATAGATAGTATTATAAAAGTTAAATGATATAATTTAAAATGAATGAGATATTGAAAAAAAATAAAAAATATAAAAAAAAAATTATTTTAATCTTTGAGACGATTTTACAGATAATATATTTAAAGTTTGCTTACATTTGTTAACTTGTATTAAACTTCTCGTTGAGACCTTCGATTTGACACCCGTATTACATAATTATTTACTTCAATATAATACAATAATTATCCATACTTTCAACAAGGAGTATTACATAATTTTTTACTTCAATACAATACAATAACATTTCTATGATATCCTTGTATGCTGCAATTTAGAGGGTTGAAGTTGAACCAATGTAACAAACACAATTGACAAGCAGGCTGGCAACTACTTAGCACCACAATGAACATGACAATAGTTAATTTCACACACATATATCATCTAAAAACTCATAAGAGGGGTAAGGGAGTTGGCATGAAGAACCTCAGAAGATGTATACCTTCATTTAATTCTTCACTAATATCGTCGTCTTCTTCTTCATCATCTCCATCTCCTCTTACTTTATCCTCTTCACCACCGTCATTGCCATCTTTGTCCTTGTTATCCTTGTGTTTACTAGCTTTGACATCATCCTTATCAACTTTAATTTCTCCTGTTCATCACCATCATCACCATATTTGTCCTGATTATCCTTGCGTTTACTAGCTTGGATGTCATCCTTATCACCTTTAGTTTCTACTTTAGATTTAGGAGGCATAAAATTGCTTGTTGACCTTTCTGCGTGAACTTGAAATGATGTTGTTCATGTCAATGACGTGATGTAGCATTAGTTAGGAAAAGAAAGCGAGAGAGAAGAAGAGACAGTGAGAAGAGGGGGGGGGGGGGGGAGGAGAACGATGGGGGCAAAGAGAGAGGTCACAAAACTATTCCATTCATAATCTGCCTTTTCCAAAGAGTTACAATAAAAGTTAAATAGTAGAATAAACCTAATTACAAAATGGATTTAAGATGTTAAGTAAAATTGGTCCAACAAAGGTCTAAACAAAATGTGATGTCCACATCAACTCTCCCGGGGTGGGACAAAAAACTCGACCCTGTCGAGTGGGTGATATGCATGCTGTCAAACTCCCAACCACAAGCTAAGCTACTGAACAAACTTCTTGCGACGCCTATAGACACGCAATGGTGGTGAGTCGAGCAATGGAAGATTCTGTTGACTCCTATAATGCTCCAATAAATCGGGGTCAATGTGCTGAAGCGTCTCCCGGGGAATCCAAGTACAATCAGAATCAAGGCGACCAACCCAACGAACAAGGAAGCGTTGAATCTCTCCATCTTTGGTCAACACAGTCTGTTCATCTAAAATAGCATCAATTTTATCTTTGTGTGCTGTGGTAGGTTGGGTTGGGGTTGGGGTAACATGTTCGGGTTGAGGGTCCACAGATGGAGGTGTAAAAGGATCATTAGAAAGGTTAAAATGGCCTTTGTATGCAACTAAGTCATCAACATTGAAGGTAGAGTGGTAGCCAAAATGTGAGGGTAAATCAATGACATATGCATTTGGACCAACATGCTTTAAAATTTTAAAAGGACCAGCACTACGAGCTTGCAACTTGGACGCGAAACCAGATAGACGCCGCTCCGGTCTAATTCGAATCATAACATAATCCCCAATATTAAATTCAACATGTCGTTTATGCAAATCAGCTCGAAGTTTATATGATGCATTACTCGCTTCAAGTTGTTTATTGATCTCAATATGCAAATTATGAAGATGTTGTACAAATGCTTCAGCTGACATAGACACGCTAGCATGTGGGGACATGGGAATAAGGTCTAATGGCTCAAACAGCACTTAATATAAAGAAAGAAAGAAAAATATCCAAATCCCAACCAGCCCCATCCTTTCAACCTTCCTGCTTGGGTACTGATTCGAGATAAGTGTGCTTAGATATGGTTTTAAGTCAAGTTATTTACAGATCTCTATTTAATACATGCTTGAAATGGATTATATCATCGGCCTACAGAGTCCATTAATGACTCTGTGATCATTGCCCTTGACATGAACAATGAAGCATTGCAAGCACCAAGCAACACTAGTGCCATATCCGTGTCAGATCCAAGGGATCACAGGGAGTACCGAGCTGGATGAGCGAGTTATCAAGAGTGAGAGGGAGTAAGGAAGCAGGTTATCAAGAGTATCAACAACATATTGTATGACATGTTATTCATAAATAAGTGTAATATTGGAATCTTACAGTTACCTCTCTCGGTAGGATTGCTAGATAGCACTTCTCTTTTGAGAATCCCTTCCAACTCCACTAAAAAGGCTTCTCATTTGCCATCAGGTACTTGCTTGGCTTTCTTGTAAACTGTAGGAGCAACGCTGTTCGTTTTCAATTGAGAAAATGAGATACCATCAGAAGAGGTTGATAATGACAACTTGAACACAAAAATCCACACATACCAACCTCATTCCATGTGATTTAATTACAGATCTAAGATGGTCACATTGTCTTCCATATCCAGGATTCAATTGTTCTTTCCTCTGCACATCAAAACTCAATTATTCAAGATTCTGTAGATCCTGCACGATTCCGCTCATTTGTAAATAAAGTTCAACCATGGAAAAATGAAAGACTGAACTTCGCAGGTTTTCCAACAGATGATTGAAATTGACCATCTTCAGATGCACTTCCATCATTATCTAAACTCATATCTTCCTCTTTTGGCCTCTTTGCACGCATGCTTTGGTTCTTGCCAGGGGCATCAGAATCGCTATCTATGTTAAACCTTTTACGTGTCTTCAGCTCATCCGATTTCTTATCCTGTGCCCTTGGAGCAGCCTGCTTCCTTGACTTAGACTTTTCCTTTGTCACTTTCCTCATCTGAAGAGTCAGAACCTGCCTCACTGCTAATCATTTTTTATGTTTTATTTTGAGAGTTCTCAGAGCTATTCCTCTGAAAATGATTAGCATTTTTAGAAAAACTATTTGAATTTACTCATTTAGTACCTAGACAACACCATAATTTTATGAGTATGGTAATTAAATGCATTCATTCACAAGTTCAGATATTTTCAGAAGGTTTTTCCCACCTGGTCTATTTGCTCACTTATTAACTTCTTAAAAGAATCGACAGTATTTTTATCAAGTCCAAGATCTTCCTCCAAAAGTCTGCGAACTCCAGCCAAAGTTATCTTCCTGAAAATACACCAGTGAGAGCACTGATTTTAAATTGACAAATAAGGAAAAACTGAAACAGTATATGCATAGAAAGAGCCTATCAAATTGTTGACAAAGTTGTAAACAACAGCATCTAGCTGTAGCTGCCCTCCTTTTTAGCATTGTTGTGCTAATAGGATTTGGTCCCAGCTTCTCCCTTTCATTTTACTCGAGGGACTCATTTTTTAGTCAGGTTACAATAGCGAGTCTAGTCACTACCAGAGTAATGATGCGAACCCCCTTGGTGTTTGGACAAAAAATTTCCACAACAATTTAGAATTAAAACCAAGAAAGCTAAAATGGTAAAATAAATCTAAACCCAAGTTTAATCTAACCAAAATTTTAAGGAATAAACATTAATCCAATGGAGAGAAATAAACAAATCCATATATTTCTTCCAACAACACAAGATTCATAAAATCCACATGAAGTTGAGCATAATTTCTCAAAAGAGAAACAAGATTAAGTTGAGGAATTTTACCTCACAAATGCTCTTCAAAGAGACTTCAATGTTCATACATTCTAAACTTGTAGGGTTTGAGAGAAAATGAGTATTTATAGTACAAATGTAATAGAAAATACGAAAAATAGTAGAAAACACGCGTTTTTGAATGTTTCAATAACAAAGAAAAATCAATCATGCGAGCCAAACAACTTTTGAGTACATTTTGAAGGACTCTCAAAGCGTAAAAGAATAGTATTCAAGACTAAAACAAGAGATCAATCCGAGAAAAGAAACTAAGAATCAAGCTCGGGATTCAATTAAATTTTTGACAGAGATAAAGTCTGAATTTGAGATGATTCAAAACGATTTGGAAACTAGAAGAAAAGAGCTACAATTCTTCAAGAAATAGTGAACCTCAAATTCGGACTTTATCTCTATCAAAACTTTAATTGAATCCCTAGCTTAATTCTTGGCTTCTTTTCTCGGATTGATCTCTTGTTTTAGCCTTGTATACTATTCTTTTACCCTTTGGGAGTCCTTCAAAATGTACACAAAATTTGTTTGGCTCGCATGATTGATTTTTCTTTGTCGCACCTCCTATGATTCTTATCGAGTAAAGTCAAAAGGGGTGGGAGTGGAAGAGAGGGGTTGCAATTAATAACAATATGAGCTCAGAAAAAGAAGATATTCAGAATTAGCCGTGAAATGATCGGCTCTATCCCAAATGTCCTCTTAATCCTGCATTCACTAACTATAGAGCCTTGATTTTCCACTTCAGATTTGTTGTCTAAGAGGCCCATTACAGGAGAGTCTGAGTGTTCCTGATCTCCATTTGTAGCCTTTGGATCTTTCTTTGTTTTTTGCACTTTAGGAGATTCTCTCACTTCTTTCTCATTTAAATGGGCATCTTTCTCTACATTCTCCACCGTCCTTTTGGAGTTATCATCATCTTCCATTTGCTAACAATTATAACAGAGCATTGAAATTGGTCTAAACCCTAATAATATAAAAATAAAGACAAATAAATACAGATGCAAATAGATCATGAGTATTCAGCAATAAAGCCGTAAAATGAAATAAGTTTTGGTGTTTGACAGTGGAAAGTACTGAACTGGATGGAAACTAAGACATGTTTTAAGCCTAGGGGCTTCCGTTATTCTTTCTCTTCTTTACTATCCTATTTGTTACCATTAATTATTAATGTAGTTTAACACCTGGACGGACCTCACGGTTCAACACGGAAAGCCAGGACATGGACTGTCGTATAACATAACTCACATGGCTAAATCCAGTGTAAAAAACAGGCGAACTTCCACGGGTTAACCAGTTATGTTAAAATAAATTAGGATCAAGAAAGCAACCAAAAAGTTTGTTCATCTCTTTAAAAATCAAAATATTCATTTCACTGGAGGCTTTCAGCTTTGGATGCGAGTTTTAGACGGTGGGTGGTGTGTGTATATTCAAATGTCAATGACTGTAGAGTTCAACCATAAATAAATTAATAAAAGTTGTTAGAACATTGATCAGAAGGGAAAGGATAGAGATCTATATGCCACTCTGCTTCAGAAACAAAGAACACTTCTTGAACACTGCAGTATTACATTTTCTTTATTACATTTTTTTTTTTTTTTTTTGATATATTTATAATTTATTTAACCAGTCCGAAAAACTTAAGTGATGTTAGCGCTTTGTAAGTATCGCATTCATTCCCACTTACGTTTTCTATCTTCTGCCATATCTAGCTAAGATTATACCGGCAGAATTAATGATAGGGTTTGTAAATTATATTAGTTTTGTTCCTCTATGTTAGTAGCTGTAGGGCATGTGTACTTGTATTATTTCTGGGTATTGTTTAGCTGACAGATTCTTTCTTTTTCTCGTGTAAAGATGCTCTTTGAGACAAGGCGCTTCAGCAGAATCAGTTTAATCCAAACAACTACTGAAGTTCATACAACTCAGAAGCTGAAATATAACAGGTAAAATATTCTTCAACCTAAAAGAAAACAATTTCATTCAATCCATGCACATTGTTTTAGAACTGTTTATAACAATTTATAAAAGGCCAAATTCTTTCAAAAATTGAAAACTCAACAAATTACCTTTTCCAAGCACTGGCTAATGAATCTCTAGTGCACATCCAAAGAGATCTTTTCCATCCGAAGTCCTTATCTAATAATCTCCTCACACTTCCCAATTTCAATGAACTGCCATTTATTCACCCCAAAATAAGAAATGAATCAAACAATGTATTCATAAACATATACGTATTTCAATGAAAGTAGTTCACAAATGTCAGGTACTAACACGTAACTGTATACATACTCGGATTGTTCTTTGAAGTGTTGGAGGCGTGAACGGACAGCGGGGCCACTATCCTGGCCTGAATTTCCTGCTTTTCTTCTCCTTCTTGCACCACGTCGTCTGCAACAGAATAATTGCTCTTTTTCACACTTGCAATTTAGAAACGGATAGAGGCGCGGTAGCCGCTACGGTGAGAGCGGTGAGTGAGTGAGAATGCAGAGCAGATTTAGCACCTGCAGAATTAGCACCTGCAGAACGAGGCGAGTTTGGAAAATTTTGGGGAAAATGACGGTTAAAAGTGAAAAGATAAATTAAAAAATGATTTCGGTTGCTTAAAAAAAAATAAGGTTACGCTACATGTCCTCAAGTGTGACCTCAACCTTGCCATCCCGCCTCCATGTGAGTAGGGGGCAAGGTTGAGGTCATACTTGAAATTCAAATTGAATTTTTTAAAAAATAATGATTTCGAGAATTGTATTATTTAATTTTACTAATAAATCACACGTGCGATGCACGAAAAGAAAATCTGAATAAATATAATCGTATGCGAAATTAAATGAATGTAAACTCAAATAAATAACTTCGCAAATAAAATATTGTAACGTCATCATTAATAAATAACTTAGGACAAATTACAAATTATTAAATAACGGACTATTTTGATAATTTAATTAGACAAATTATTAAATAACGGACTATTTATTGTAGTTCATTATTAAACTAATTTCTGGCCATTGCCTTCTAGATTAGCTAATATCTAACCATTATTATTTAAAAATGCAAGGGAACAATGCAAAATGCATTTTCGGACATATCAAATAATTTATATGGAATTTTGTATTGAAAATGGTCAAAACGATATTTTTCTTGTTTTCTGTTTTGTTTACATTTTTTATTTCAAAATTAGTTTCGTTGCCCACATATTTAGAAAAAAAAATTCATATTGTATTAAAAGTAGTATTTCATTGGATTTTTTTAATCTGCTTTTAAAAAATCCTAACCTACTTCACTTTTACTCTTGAGTTCTAAAAATATATATCAAATGTAATCTTTTAAAAAAAATATGTAACATATTAAAATCATATCCAAAATGTATATTAGTGACTATAGATCCAGAACACATTGCTCTAAAGTTAAAAAAAAGGCTGGAATATTCATGTGAATATATTATGTAAAACTGTGTACAATGGCTTCTTTATTTTTTTTATTTTAAAAAAAAAATCCTAATTATAAGAACGTAAATGAAGTTCTCCCAAAAAAATGAAGTTCCAAAAAAAAAAAAAAAAATGAAACCTTTTAACCTTTTAAGACATCTGTCATAATTAAATATCTTATACATAACATTGATTTTAAATCCATCTGCTTGTCGAACAACATTCTTAAAGCAGTCCTTGTAGGCTGGTGAAAAACCATCCACTGTCATCCTTAACGCCTAAAATTGTTCCAATGGTCTAAACATAGTCCTCATGTATTTAATAAGTGAAGCTCAAAAAGATTTGAAAACATAAGACAAAAAAAGTTATATTAAAAGCATAGATGCTGATTCTTGCTTACCGTTGGTCATCAATAGAACTCTAGTCTTGTGGTGCCCTTTTTGGTAGTGCATGGTCATGGTTTCTCATTTTTTTTTTTCACAAATAATCTGTACAATCACATCTTGCGTGATAAAAATTGAATTTATATACATAGTTAAATTTATATACATAGTTAAAAATGTTAACAGAAAGACGAAAATAATTAGGTAGTAAGAAATTTCACAAATAAGTGATCACAAAACAAATAAATACAATCTGAGGGCAATTTAAGTGGAGTGTGGTAGTGGAATGGTTAGAAAAATTAATAAATGAATGTGTATGGTATTATTAAATTTGTATTTTTGGGGTGGATCTTAATAGTAGCATGCACAGAATTCCAAATGGTCATATACGAAACTGTTCAGAGTTGGTCAATAAAAAATTTGATATTGAAACGCTATTGTTGGAAATTGTGCACAATTCGTCAATAAGAAATCTAGATTTTGAAATTAAAATTGGGAAAAGAAAAATGAAAAAAAAAAGGAAATTAGAAAAAAGAACTTTATACGGAACGTCTTTTTACAAGGGAAAAAAGTCATTATTTTCTTCATTCAGATATGCTACAATATTTTCTTCAACATTTTATTCATGACTATTTAACTTTCCATCTTTGATTTGATAAAAACTCAAAAGAACCGCAGGTATAGATGGAGTATGATATTGTAGTAGATCTGAAAATAATGGCTTAGTCGACTAATATATGATTTAGCTTAGGACTTCTGTTTTGACAATGGTTACTTAGAAGAAAAACATAAAATGGATGGACACTAATAATCATGATTCGTTTTTCAAGCAACAAAAAATTTGAAATATGAAAAATTGGAACAATAGTTAATTGGTGTAGTTAATAACATGGGCACAATTATGAGAACGTGTTAAAGTAAAAAAAAAAAAAATCATCCTAAAGCTATTGATTTTGGGCGGGAAACAACTAAGTTGACCGTGTTGACCTCAACAGCTTTTATATATTATATAGATATAGATTTTTTTTTATTTCTCCGTGGCTGAACAAGGATAAATTCGTAAAGAGAAAAAAAAATATTTTTTTTTAAAAACAAAATTACACACATATGCATTTGTTGGGCAAAGGCCTAGCTTGGTTGCTAATATGATTTATTTTATCTCAACTTTTTAAATTCGGTTTCAATCATTTATTTTTGTTAAAGTCATCACTTAATTTTTCAAACATTTTAAATCACACATTCATTAAAAAAAAAAAAAAAATCGCAAAAGACTTTTAAAAATCACATTACCAACAGGCTCTAGGTGTGCACGGCTTTGATTTGGTTCCATTCAATCTCAATATTTCGATCGATATTAATTTCGGTTCGAATCCAATTATTTTTTGACTTCCGTTTTTTTTTTTTTTGTCCAATTTCTATTAGAAAAAAATTAGTTTCATGCATATGTTTAATTGTGTACAAAAATCAAAGTTAAATAAAAATATATTGCACGTAAAAATAATACAAAAACTATAATTTACTGAAGTTTATTCCTCGATCATGGAAGTAGATTCGATTTTCTAGATTTTTAAAATGTTATTATATTACAATAAAAGATTTGACAATAGTTCACCACATTAACAGTTCAATCTATAGGTAGAAAATAAAAATTCATGAAACATAAATAAACTAAAAATTGAACATTTTTCTACAAATGAAACAACAAATATTAATTACTACTTGAATATAGATGAAATTCAAGAAAAAAGTACAACAAATATGTTTAATCGATTTTGATTTGTTTAATTCTTTTGTAAAAATCAATCAGTTTCAGTTTCGGTCAGGTCGACTTGTTTCCTAATTTTTTTTATCCACCCTGCCTAATACATTGATAATCCAAGTATTTTAAATTTTTAATGAATGTTCCAAAATTCGAAATTCAGGGATCGGTTCAATGGGTAAAATATGAATAAGTTCACCTAGAGTGTTCGAGAACAATTTTTCTTAAAAATGAGTTTTGTATGGTGATTATTAAAAGAATGTATGGTTATAGTTACGGAGTATTCTCAACTGAGATTTTGATAAATTTTAAAGATTGTTCTAAATTCAAGTGTTTCCGTTTGAGATTTGAATGGACTTTAATGAAATCTATTTAAAATTTAGGTATCCTCAATAAATTGTGAATTTAGAAGGATTTCATTAATAGGTAGAAAGATTTTGATGGGTTTCAAACTTAAAAATGCATATAAAAACCTATTTTGAAATTTCACAGTTTTAATGAGATTTTTATGAATTTTATGGAAATCTATTCAAATACAAGAAATTCATTAGAAATTATAGTCTTTTAAAATTCATCAAAAACTTAATTGAGAACACCACCTTAGCATGAGCAAAAATATTTTATTAGAAGAATAAATTGTTAAAAATGAGTTTCTAGATGACATCTAATATCATTAATGCTAATATAACGTACTCAATAAAAATAACTAAATGACTAATTTAATTATTCACGAATGTAACCTTCAAGGGTTTCTCATCAATCATTCAAGGAAGATCCCTACAAGGAAATATTGGTAAACAATTCGATCCCTTGCAAGCAAGGATTTGGACAAGTACAAAGACTCAAGATTATCTTCTTAGTGCTTACTCTATTGACAATTCACGAATGAATCATAATTCATAGTATTATAAAGA
The DNA here is from genome assembly GCA_963555705.1 of Ligustrum vulgare. Classification (NCBI taxonomy): domain Eukaryota; kingdom Viridiplantae; phylum Streptophyta; class Magnoliopsida; order Lamiales; family Oleaceae; genus Ligustrum; species Ligustrum vulgare. Next base: position 8,991,387 of record OY743179.1, read on the forward strand.
TTTTTATCTTTGCATCGTTGGGAACATCTTATTTAATAGTAACACTCAATTATAGTACATTGATGATGCTTAAAAATAAAAAAAAAATTAAAAAAAAAAAAAAAAACCTCGTAAAATAGAGAATTAATTCGATAATGCATAAAAGTCAGTAGTTCGAAAAATAAAATAGAGAATGCTTTACGATTTGACAAAATATTCATAAAAAATTCAGGATGCTTAAGGATTTGACAAAATACTCATCCTTGATGATTTTAAAATAATGATATTTGGTGATCATCATCACCTTATGTGGTAATACGATGACAATGAATAATAGGCTCAATCAAGTGGAAAGAATTATCAACACGGGTGGCAATTACCATTACTCTAATTTGTATTGTCCGGCCAACGCGAAAAATTGAAACATTGCACTTCTTGAACAACTGCAAAGATGGTTACACGAAAGGATGCTTAAACCTACAAAAACACACAATCCATTTCCGAAGAGGAGATAACCATGCTTTTAACGAAGAGGCTAGGCATTAACAAACATTTCAAGCAAATATGGCTCATGAGGCCTTAGGTAAAACAATTAAGTCAACTCCCATAATGTCCAATGAATTTGACAAAAGCTCTCATATGTGATGTATGGGTTCACAAGCTAGCATGTGGCGTGTGGGTTTGTCAAACTCGTTGTCAAAGACATTGTTCAAATGAAATAATTTTAGAAAAATTCATGAAGTGTCTTTTAAAAAAAATAATAAATAAATGAAACAAATAATCATTGAGGGAAATTCTATCTATATGCCGGATATTGTCGATCACCAATTCATCGTCATTAGTGATCACATGGGTAATATTGTCAGTTGATGTTGTCTAGAATCAGTGCGACACTCCAGTCACAACAACACTGTTCGTGATCGATGACGATATGACTATTAATCGTTAATTTAAAATTAGTATTTGAATCTGTTAAACTATTTTTAGTTCTAATATTACTAACTAAAAGAATTTACAATCTTTAATTATTTTTTTAATGTTATTTAATTATCGAAAAAAATTAATGAAAAAAGTAAAAATATATAAATACTTAAAAATTCAGGGCCTTCAATAAATCGGAGGTCTTGGCCACTGTCTTTTTTTAACTAATACTTGAACTGGATCTAACAGATAACCACATACAAGTTCACAGAAAGTGTTTCAATCTGGTGCTTCATCCAAATCTTTGCTTAGATAGCATGTTAGATCATATATATATTATTAGTTCAACCAACCAATCTCTCAAGTATCCTTCAAGAACACCTATAAAAGAGCATCGATGCTTTTACTCCGTGTGGATTCGACTATTTATCGGACTAGCTAGAAGAAGAACACAAGAGATGTGTGACCAAGGGGGCTCGAGTCACCTCCCTCCCCTAAGTCCCCCCATTGTAATGATAAAAAAAAAAAAAAAAAAACACACGAGATGTGTACCTGCACGAAGAAATTACCAAAAAAAATTTAACGAGTAACGATAATTCAGTATACTCTTCGAATTCAGATAATACTCTTTAAAGGAAAAAGTTAACGCGGGGAGGGACGGGACAGTGCCGTTCAACGATGATCAAGTTGATCGTGTACATTCAAGATTGAACCCATATATATTTTTTTCTTTTTTGCATAATATTCGCGATTAGTTAAAACTTTTTTTATTCGCTTTAGAATGAAGAAACACACAAGTGAATTGTTTGTATTATTTTTGCATTGACTAATAATTATGACGAGGATTGCTTGACATACACTCGTATTTTGGTGGAGTCTAACTAAAGTTTATTCATCAACAAAGTAAAAGAAAAAAAAAAAACAGATGATAGACTATAGTCTATAGTGCATTTGTACTGGAAGACTGCTGCCTTCTCCTCCAAGAGTGGCCATGCCCACCATTTTCAACTAACAGAGAGAGAAAAACATATTAATATGTCTGCATCAAATACTTTATTAATTAGCAAACTTTACCTAATTTTGTTGCATTGATTTGTATGTTAATACTAACATTCTCTTATAGTGGAAATTGACTATCAATACAAAGTATTATTCTAACTTAGTAACAAAGGCAGCCAAGCACACTTGTACATTATAACATCAATCCCATTCCTATATTCCACCCACCTATTGATTTTTGTTCCACAACAACATAAACTAGCCACCTCTCTTTGTTTCGTGTTTTTATGTCGGCGCGCTTAAGGAAATGAGAGATCGAATGGAAAGATTCGTGCTTCTTCCCTTCACATTGGGTTGTGTCTCAGAAACCAGCATCGCAGTTGGTGCTCGGCAGCCTAAAAGATCAAAGCTCGACGTCAACCAAACTCCCACAAGTACTCGATCTTTCTTTCTTGCATATTAACACTACCCATTTCTTGAACATTTTTTTATGGCTTATTTGTGTACAGGGATTTGTGAAGAGATAAAGGAGGAGGAGGAGGAAGAAGAAGACGACGATGATGAAGAAGAAGAATATGAAGAAGATGAAAATATGAAAAGAACATTAAGCGTCTTGGCCCTTCCAAAGGTTCAAAAGCTCTTCAAGAACTTCAAGAACTTCTCTAACATATTTGGTAATCCTATCTCTTAAACTTTCCTCGGTCACAAATCAATTCCGCGAGTCCAAACTAACGATATGAATGTAAAATTCCGTTTCAGTCGAGAAGGATGAGATGGAAGGAGAGACGGGAATGGAAATAGGATTTCCGACCGATATAAAACACGTGACACACATAGGATTGGATGGCTGTGCAACCTCTATCCTGTCGAAGGGCTGGAATAATCTCACTGATCAACCACCTGATCATGATCAGCTGCTTAATCTCTCTCAGAATTTCCATCTTCAGATGCCATTTGATCAGCTTCCCATGGCAACTCAAGCTGATACTGATACTGAAATTGATACACCTAATATCAAGACTTCATTGCAAAACCAAATGCAGAAATCCTTCTGATCCATCCATCCATCCATCATTTCAGTGTCAAAATGAATCATAGTACATATATTTTATATAATTGGATCCAAATGTTTAAACCCACTGCTTGATTACTACTCATTTGTCTCATAGTTGTGTATTTTGCTTATATAGTACTACTGTACGTACTTTGTGTGATTGTGTGGGATCCATCTCATAGTTAATAATGTGATGCTTCTGTTATACATTTGGAAATCATGTTACAAGTGTATTGCAGTAGAGTGGTAAATCATCTGTGATTCTGAGCATCCTCGCACGGCGGACTATTACTATCGAAGATTGATATATCGTTTGTGAGAGAGAGAAAACAGTGAGACGCTAAGGTGTAGAGTGCGTGAAAATTTGTAAGTTCGTGACTGTGTACGTTTGGTGGGGGTGTCCACGGAAATAGTGACATTCTGCCTGCCATATTCGCATGTAAAGAATTCAAAGAATGAGGTTGTCCAGAGAAGTCACTATACAGATAAGATCTAAGACACATCTCCAATCCACTCCGTAAATTGGGGTTAACATGACAATAAAATTGACAGACTTCGAGAGAGCGTGGATAAATAGACGGAGAAGTCAAAAATTTACTCTTCAATGGTTCATTCTACGTTTAAATAATATTGATTATGTGGTATTTTTTATTTAAATTTAAAATTAATTATCATGCATAAATTGAGCCTTATGTGCAGAATTTCTCATTGTATAAAGAGTCCAAATAGAAATAATTTGTATCATAGAACTTGATTGGTCAACGTCTTTATTTATAATAATTAAATAATTGAAAAATAAAAGTTAATACTGAGTCATCATGTCTCATGGAACATCTAAATGTAGACGCTTCACCCCCAAAATGTCTATTTTTTTTTTAGCGTCACGTCAGCCTAACATCATAATCCACGTTGTGCATTGAAGAGAGATTTTTATCATATTTCGTCTATTTATTGACGTGTCATGCATATTTCTTCAATTAAAAAAATGCATTGGAGATGCTCTTAGGAGTTTGCATCACGACTCGAACTTGATGAAATAAATATGATAGTATATTCAAAGATAAGGCAAAAACATAGGTCGCTCACTTTGAACGAAAATCATTATTGTAACTTAGCTTTATTTTGTTCTAAATTTATAATTGAAGTTTGAATTTTGGTTTAAAATAGTCAAACAATTAAAAGCTTAGTTAGGGATGTCAACGAGTCGAGCCGAGCCGAGATAAAGCTCGTTCCCAAATATAAGGCTCGACTCGAGCTTTTTCCGAGCCGAGCCGAGCCAAGTCCCGAGCTTTTACTTTTTTTCTTATTTTTATAGCAAAAAGTTCATAAAATTTTTATTGAAAATATGTATATATAGCAAGTTGAGCCGAACTCGTGGTCGAAATTCATTGTTCAAACTCCCATGAAATTTTTTTAACGGGCTTTTTTTTGGCTCGAGTCGAGCCGAGCCCATCTCTTAAAAAAAAGCTTGGCTCGAGCTTTGGCTCAAAATCTCGAGCCGCGAGCCTAGTCCGAACGACCCGAGCCGACGAGCCGTTTTGTCATCCCTAAGCTTAGCGCTTCTTTTATCAAAGTAGACATGTCTTCTTACATTGAGAAGTTTTGGACCCAGTCGTTATAAATATAGTATAGTTAAGGGACCAAAGTTGCAAAGTTCCCTTTATTTATCAACTGTTTAAGCATACGATAATCCAATCTAGGGTTTCATTAGATTCTCTGTTTCTCTCACAATCACTGTGGAAGCGCATCGACAATCAATCGCCAGCAAATAATCATGACTGGGAAGGCTAAGCCGAAGAAGCACACAGCAAAGGAATTAGCGGCTAAGTTGGACGCTGCAACCACCAACCGCGGCGGAGGTAAGGCGGGGCTAGCTGACCGCTCTGGTATCGAGAAGGGCGGTCATGCCAAGTTGGAGTGCCCGCTCTGCAAGGTTACCGCACCCGACATCAAATCTATGCAGATTCACCATGACGCCCGCCATCCCAAGATTCCGTTCGACGAGTCTAAGCTTAACAACCTCCACTGTATCACCGTCGCCGAAACCTCCAAGCCTAAGCCTGGCGTTCGCGGCAGCTTGAAGAAGTGAATTTGCTCCTCCTGCTACTACTCTCTATGTAATCATACTACTATTGTTGATCTTTTACAGTCTTGTTATGAATACTGTGATTTTCAATAATAAATACTGTGTTGCACTAACAGTTTATTCCGGTGTTTGTTATTATGAATTGGATGTCATCTTATTTTATGTCGATGAAACTATTACTATTCGTCACCGCCCTTTTTTAGTTATCTATTTTTTGGTTGGGAGAACTCAATTTTTATTTACCTAGTCAAGAAGGGAAGCCAATTTTGTTATAAAGTTGTGCTTTTGAAATAGGGAAAGTGATAGCTGAAAATCCTCTTATCAGGTTAATATTTCCTTTTGTTATTATTGCTGCTACAAAATGTGAATTTCAGCTTTTGGATATATGGGATCTATTTATTTAGTTTTATTGATTGGGGTTGTTGCTCTTCGAATGGAGTGTTAATTCATAGCAAAACAAGGTTGGTTTTGATGTCAGGGTCTATTGTAGTTATGATTGAGGGTTCTGTGACTAAGTTCAAAAAAATTAGAACACAGACAAAAAAGACATAGGAAGATTGATCTTTCGTAAGAATAGTTCAATTATTTTTTGTACACGTTTCTTGCTTATAATACCAACATTTATGAACTAGGTTATAATTATTTCACTTGTAAAGATGAATAAGGATTGTTCTAATGTCTGTGCCTGGTAAGAACACAGACAAAAAAGACAGGAAGATTGATCTTTCGTAAGAATAGTTCAATTATTTTTTGTACACGTTTCTTGCTTATAATACCAACATTTACGAACTAGGTTATATTTATTTCACTTGTAAAGATGAAAAAGGATTGTTCTAATGTCTGTGCCTGGTAAGAACACAGACAAAAAAGACAGGAAGATTGATCTTTCGTAAGAATAGTTCAATTATTTTTTGTACACGTTTCTTGCTTATAATACCAACATTTACGAACTAGGTTATATTTATTTCACTTGTAAAGATGAATAAGGATTGTTCTAATGTCTGTGCCTGGTAAGAACACAGACAAAAAAGATATAGGAAGATTGATCTTTCGTAAGAATAGTTCAATTATTTTTTGTACACGTTTCTTGCTTATAATACCAACATTTACGAACTAGGTTATATTTATTTCACTTGTAAAGATGAATTTATTTCACTTGTAAAGATGAATAAGGATTGTTCTAATGTCTGTGCCTGGCTTAATTTATTTGTGTTTATTTATAGAAGAGACATATTTGATGTGTGTTGTAACATTGGGACCGCGTTATGGTACTCTGTTTTGTTTAGGCACCTCTGCTGTAACATGCTCATAACCGCCTTAATAGAAGACATTTAGATATGTAATATTTTTGTGGGTATCTGGGAAAGAAATTTCATTGGTTTTTCTGGAGAAAGCTAAGTTTTCATGCAGAGAAATTAGGGATGGCAATGAATCAGGTTCGGGGTTGCCCCGTCCTGAACCTGAAATCTTCTTATCCAGTCTAGTCGACTGTTCGCGGGGTGGGGCGTGTTTTGGCGACCTACCTGCCCCGCTAATGATCACAATTATTGTTATTATTATTATTTTTTTTTTCTTTTCAAAATTGGTAATGAAATTTTAGGTGAAAACTTAGGTGTCGAACTAGTTAGAGTTTTTAAGCTTGAATTTTAAAGATAATATGTATATATTTGAAGGGAAAAGAAATCAATAAACAATATAATGGTATAGTGGTTGTATATTCTCATACTCTTAAATCCCACAAAGATTCAATTCTTCTGGACCTTATTAAATTTATTTTAGTTTCTCATTTCAATATTTTAAAAAAAAAAAATATCGGGTCATGGGGTGGGTCCGCCCCGAACCCGCCCCGAAATTTTGGGTATTTGACCCAAATTAATCAAGTGCCTAGTGAAACATAATGAGTGCCTAGTTGAAACAAAGGATGGTGAAGCTAATTATGGTATTTGAATGATAATTAGTTTTGACTAATTATGATGTCTTGGAATGATGATTAGTTTTGACTAATCATGATGTTTTGGTGTTAAGAGAATTTCATGTAGAATTCTCTCTATAAATAGAGAAGGAATTAGAGGAAGAAATACACCACCACAAACATATTTGAGAATGTCAATTAGTGCCACATTGTGATCAAAGAGAGAAAATTGTGAGCCTAGCATATTGTGAAGTTTCTTGTAACTCTTTGTAGTGTAAATCAAAGGGTAGAAATTATATGTGGTAAAGCTCGTTTGTAGTATTTTCTCTGTGGTCTGTAGGATTGGGTTGGTGAGTGAAAGTCTATATATTTGTAACAATTTAATATATAGTGAAAAGCTTTGGCGAGGGTCCGTGGACGTAGGCAAGTTGCCGAACCACGTAAATTTCTGTGTTCGTATTTATTTTCTTGTTTGCTTATTTTACTTTGAACATCAAAAGATCCTGTGGAAAAAGTAAAGTGAGAATCGACGTGTTAAAATTCCCAACAAGTGGTATCAGAGCTACAGGTGGTTCAAATAATTTGAAGCAAAAGAAAATATGTCTGTCAAGTACGATGTGGAGAAATTTGACGGGAGAATCAATTTTGGCTTGTGGCAAGTACAAGTCAAGGATGTCTTGATTCAGGCTGGTCTGCACAAAGCTTTGAAGGGAAAACCAACTGAGAGTTCTGACAAAGAAATTGAATCCAGCAAGACTGATGAAGATTGGGAAGATTTGGATTTGAAAGCTGCTAGTACAATACGACTTTGTTTGGCCAAGAATGTTCTTGCAAATATTCATGGGATATCTGCTGCTAAGGAACTTTGGGAGAAACTGGAAGAGTTGTATCAAACGAAGAACTTGTCAAATCGCTTGTATCTGAAGGAACAGTTTCATTCGTTGAGAATGAGCGCAGGTACAAAAATCTCTGACCATCTTAGTGTTCTTAACGGGATTGTTTCTGAACTGGAATCTATTGGAGTCAAAGTTGAAGATGAGGATAAAGCGTTGAGGCTCATCTGGTCTCTTCCATCCACGTTTGAGCACATCAAACCAATTTTGATGTACGGGAAGGAAACGGTGGATTTTGCTGAAGTTACAAGTAAATTGATCTCTGAAGAGCGGCGATTAGGTGGAGACGATAATTCATCTAATAATAATTTGCTTGTTACTGAAAAGTGGAAGAGAGGGAACTCCATGAAGAAGAAGGTGACATGTTGGAACTGTGGTCAATCCGGGCACGTGAGAAGAAATTGTCCAAAAGGTGGAGCGGATACGACGAACTGCTCGAAGGACAATGCGACTCTCCTGGTGGAGGGTGGTGATGATGTACTCTGAGTAAGATGGGACATCCTCATGGCATGATGTCAGTTGCCATGATAGAGGATGTGTTCTTACTAGCACGGGTACTGTGTTCGCATACAGCATTGGTTTGGTTTAGATGCAAGGTATGTGGTTTTTACTTTATGTCGATGGCTGATGAACTTCCAAGGAGAACCAAACATGGGAGTTGCACCATAAATTTCAGCAATTTTGTTTCGACATGGGCCGATGAAATTCTCGGAGTTCGTTGATAATTCTGAGTGATTATACTCATATGGTGGAGTATGGGACTGTCAAAGTGGAAAAATGCTTTCCTGTTACCCAATATTTGAATTTGGTTTTGGCTTGGACGAATTTGTGTCAAGGTGGAGATTGTTGGGTATTTGACCCAAATTAATCAAGTGCCTAGTGAAACATAATGAGTGCCTAGTTGAAACAAAGGATGGTGGAGCTAATTATGGTATTTGAATGATAATTAGTCTTGACTAATTATGATGTCTTTGAATGATAATTAGTTTTGACTAATTATGATGTCTTGGAATGATGATTAGTTTTGACTAATCATGATGTTTTGGTGTTAAGAGAATTTCATGTAGAATTCTCTCTATAAATAGAGAAGGAATTAGAGGAAGAAATACACCACCACAAACATATTTGAGAGTGTCAATTAGTGTCACATTGTGATCAAAGAGAGAAAATTGTGAGCCTAGCATATTGTGAAGTTTCTTGTAACTCTTTGTAGTGTAAATCAAATGGTAGAAATTATGTGTGGTAAAGCTCGTTTGTAGTATTTTCTCTATTGTCTGTAGGATTTGGTTGGTGAGTGAAAGTCTATATATTTGTAACAATTTAATATATAGTGAAAAGCTTTGGCGAGGATCCGTGGACGTATGCAAGTTGCCGAACCACGTAAATTTCTGTGTTCGTATTTATTTTCTTGTTTGCTTATTTTACTTTGAACATCAAAAGATCCTGTGGGAAAAGTAAAGTGGGAATCGACGTGTTAAAATTCCCAACACGAAATACTACCCGATGAGGCGGGTAATTTTCGGGACGGGTCGTTTCGGGTTGACCAAAACAAACTGTACTTCGCGTTGCGATGGGCTCCCTGTACTATGCAAATAAGTAATGTTCAGGAACAATATCATCCCAGAATATCTGCTAACTGGACCGGTCCCTAACATGCTTACCGTATTTAACCAAACCCAAAAGAACAGGCAAATAATCTTCAAGAGCCTGTAGAAGATCTCCCAGAGTTGAACCTCCTGCAGGAAAGATCTGGTTAAGAGACATATCAAAGACAATAAAAAATGTCGGGATTCTACAAGAACCATGTCGAGTAGCAGTTCTCCGTCTTGTTCTTGTAATGGTCGGACCTTCTTGTGCTGCCATAATTGCAATTCTGGTTCAAAGACCGGAAAGGCATTCCACTAAACTTTTAGACAAGTGATCGCCTAGTGCCTGGGAGAAATCCAGCGTTTTAGGGCGATATTCTCAACTCGCCGCGCGAGCTAAGGGCAATACTCTCAGATCGCAAAAGAGGTGATCTTATTATTTTGGTTAAGGTTTTTCCATTCATGGCCTTCGTTGGGTACAAGATGTCAGGAAATTCGAACGCCAGTCTCGATTGATGATGCGCGTAAAGACATTGTTGTTGAGCCCATTTTTAACACTTATAGATAGGGATGATTTTTCTACTATGATTCATAAAAACGAAAATAACAAAATGGTGATTATGAAAAAATCTCAAAGTTCAAATGCATTTTTATTTTAATATTTTTGTTTTATGACGCGATGTAATGATAAGTTAGCATATTAAAAAATGATAATGTAAAATATCTATTGTGGTAAGAATGTCAACCAGTGGCGGACCCATAGGGGGGTCCTAGGGGGGTACGTGACCCCCTCCATTTTGATTTTGAATTTTTTTTTTTTTTTTTTTTTTTTTTTTTTTCAAAAATAAAAAATCCAAAAAAATGCTTTGAATGGTTGAATAATTGTTTTTTTTTTTAGTTGAATGAAGGTAAAGTTTCGACTTTGAATAATTAAAATTTATGCATGTTGAATAGATTCTTCTAGATGAAATATATGTAAAAGATTGTAACATATATTAAGTAAATATAGCCTCTTTTTGGTATCAATTAAAATCTAAATTTTAATATTTGTCAAAGTCAAAAATCAATCTCAACCATAGATTTCATAGGACCCATAACTTTTCAACCACGCATCTCATCAACTTTTATCAAAATTTACGAAAAATCTAATTTTAATCTACACTAAACAGGAATATAATTGATTGGAATTTGAATATGTTAATTGATTGTTTACTGCGATATAATCTGTCAATTTCTTTTGAATTATAACGTAGATTTTACTGAAAATAATTTAGCATATTTGTGAGATTGTACATTATTTAGTACATTGTCTTTTGTGAATTTGAATTTTATCATTATTTTCGATCTTTTCCTAAAAAAAAAAAATTTCAGGGGCGCTGCCCCCGAACCCCCGTGAGATCTACCATAAACTGTGCCCCCTGCTACAAAATTCCTGCGTCCGCCACTGATGTCAACTAATTAATTTTCATCAATTTGGAGATACAAAAATGTTAACCGCGAAGTGAAAATACAGGGGATTCCTTGAGGAATTATTGGATTAACAGAGAAATAACATATGTTCGGTCGACATGTTTAAAGAACACACAAACGTTCAGCTAAAATTTTATTGCGTCGTTCCATGCAGATGAAAAGTAGAGTAACACACTTATTACACTAAACTAAGAACGGAGAGTACTTTTAACTTTGTGGATAAACGGCAGAAATTAATCCTTGGACTGTAACCTCGTCAAAATCGCACGTGGCCCCTCTTTATCTTGATTGTTTTCAATTTCTTACAAGTCCGGGCAACAACACTCAATACTCTGTTTCCAATCGCGTCCTTCGACTGAAGCCTTTTTTTATTGAGACACCTTTGCAGCAAGAGACAATAATCATTTGTATTAATACGACGAGCGTATAACAGATCCAACTCTTTAAGTCGAGCAGCAATGGGAAAGATAAATGGTAATTAAAGCCTGCTCCAAGTCAATAAGACCTAAACAACACAATCCTTGAGGAAATGCCACAGCCTCACCTTCGGGTGGCGGGGAAAAAAAGCTGCCTATAAACTCTTGTAATGCAGATGCATTACGGAAGAAACCAATGAGATCAGTAGTGTTCCAACTCGTACTTTTGACCACAGCCAGCGACGGACAGGTCCTAGCTATCAATTCAAGGTCTCCAGAATTGACTTCTTTAAAATGTGGCTGGTGGATCACTCTTTCCAAATGTTTACTCATCTAGAAGTTCAATTTTTCAAGCCATTCCCCGTCTTTTTCAATTACACTACTCCGCTCTATGTCCAAGGTCCTCATACTCCTGCACACAGTGAATCAAGAGTTGGTAATACTTTGGAAAAGTGAGTCAAGAATCTAAATTAACAAGAAAATAAACAACAATTTTCACCGCAGCGATCGACAGATGTGCAAGAGTCCGTCGGTTGAAAATCCAAAGCATTTATGTGGTGGATAAAATTCAATAATGTGGGGCCAAACATGTATAAAATAAAATGTGTGGTGTTATCTTAAGGATTTAGTCAATAAAGTGATCAACTAAAGATTATTCAGGACTAATGGGTATTAAGTGTCGTGACATTAAAGTGTAAAGACGGATTCAATGTTTTAAATTGATGAGGTGCCAATTTAATAACATTGAAACATGATAGCTGCCCTACAGCTATTTATACAGGTCATGGTCCCCAATTGAGCGTGATTTTTCATAATTCTCTGCATCCTCATCAACATAGGAGAAAATAAGGAGAAAATCACGAATCAGTTGGAAGGCCATAACCCCGTTCGATCAAACACAATAATGGATTCAGGTACGCTTCCGCTTCAGTTTCGATCCGATAATTACAGCATGATGTTTATGGATTTTAGATGAACAATCATCTAGATTAATTTTAATTTCACAAGTGGTATCAGAGCCAACATCGTGTTGAATTATCAGATCTATTTCGATCTCATATATGTGAAACCTCATTATTTGCGTATGAAACCAAGCCTCATTTCGAAAATAATGGATTAAGTTCATTCGAAATTATAAACACTGCAAGATCAAAAATTTGGAACATGATTTTGGATTCATCCAGCCAATCGATTTGTATGTATACACCTTTCGAAAAATTGATAAATATACAGCCAAATCGTTTCTTTTCTCTGTATGCATATATGCGTAACATTTGTGTATGGTTATGGATTCTATGGTTTGTGGTGGTTGTTGGTTGAGGACGAAGGTCGTAAGGGGTAGCCGCGCGCTGCACGCGGCGTGACACATCGTCGTCGCGCGCGATGGGGTTGCGCTGGTACACAGCGTCGCGCGCAGCGACGCAGTTCCTTGGATGCAGCGCCGTCGATGGCGCTGCAGGCGATGGAGGCTGGCGTTGCGTTCTCCGATTCGTGGGGGCGGTGGTAAGGTTAAAGAAAACCCTAGCAAGCTGTCGTGATTTTTGAAGAATGGGCCTGGGTTGAAAATTAGAAGTCTCCAAGGACTTCTTTTGCAATTTTTAGGAAGTTATGTAAAATTGCTCCTCCGGTCCTCTCTTTTGTTATGGATTAAATGTTTAATCCTAAAGTTATAAAATTATTAAAGTTGGGGTTATTAAAAGTTCCTGATTTTATATTTCAGCCCCTGAAGTTTGAAGATTTTCTAATCCAGCCTCTAATGTCTGAGAATTTTCAAAATTGGTACCTTTAAGGTTAAGGGTATAATATTTCAGCCCCTAAGGTTTGAGAATTTTCTAATTCATTCCATAAAGTTTGAAAATTCTCTAATTTGGTCCATAAAGTTTGAAAATTTTCAGTTTCAGTCCCCTAAAGTTCGAAAATCTTCGGGGACGTTCTCTTTGTGTTTTGATTTAAGATTTTGAGTTTTGGATTTTGTTTTGAATTTTGGATTTTGGTTGTTTGTTTTGGGATTACTGAAAACATGTTCTCTTTGTGATTTTGGAAAACTGTTTTCAAAAATAGAAAACTGAAAAATGCGTTTACTTTGTAATTTTTTGATATATTTATTTTGTGATATTTTATATATAAAAAAAATGGTTGATTTGTTGAATTACATTAATGTTAATGTTAATAAATAAGTTAGTTCTCTATGTCAATAAATTCATCATTAATATTGATTCAGCTAAATAAAAATTTAATCTCATGCCAACAAAATATTAACATGGATCTATATATAATGGCATAGGAATACAAGAATTTCAAGTGAAGGAAGTGTCTTACTTTTACAAAAAATAATAATAATAATAATAATAATAATAATAATAAATAAATAAATAAATAATTTACAAAAAAAAAAAAAATCTTAAAATGGATCTATATATAATGGTAAAATAATATAAGAACTTCAAGTGAATGAAGTGTCTCACTTTTACAAAAATAATAATAATAATAATAATAATAAAAAAAAAATTACAAAAAAAATTACAAAAAAAAAAACTTAGCATGGATCTATATATATAAAGACAAAATAATATAAGAACTTCAAGTGAAAGAAGTATCTCACTTTTACAAAAAAAAAAAAAATTAACATGAATCTATATATAATGACAAAATAATATAAGAATTTCAAGTGAAGAAAGTGTCTCACATTTAATAATAATAATAATAATAATAATAATAATAATAATAAATAAATAAATAAATAAATTACAAAAAAATAATATTAACATGAATCTATATATAATGACAAAATAATATAAGAATTTCAAGTGAAAGAAGTGTCTCACAAAAAAAATAAAATCCAAAACTCGTGTTTTGGTCGTTTTGGACTTTTTAACACAAAATATCAAAAACGCAATAAACTCGTTTTGAGTTTCCTTTATATTTTTTTTGGTGTTTTGGAAAACGCGTTTCTGAAAATGGCTAAAGTGAACGCGTTTTCGATATTTCCAAAAATCGAAAACTCAAAACGGACTCAAAACAGCAAAGAGAACGGGACCTTCATTTTCAATCCTTATAGTTTGAAAACTTTCTTAATTTAGTCCCTCAAGTTTGGAAATTCTCAAAATTGGTCCCTAAAGTTTGAAAATTTTCTAATAAAGCATTTAAAGTTCTGAAATTCTCTAATTTGGTCTATAAAGTTTGCAAATTTTCATTTTCAGTCCCTTAAAGTTTGAATATTTTCAAATTCAGTCCTTAAAGTTTCCAAATTCACTGTTTTGGACCTCTAAAGTTTGATTTTCTTTCCAATTGGGATCTAAAGTTTGGAATTTCTCTAAATTGGCCAATAAAGTTTTGAAAAATTGTAATTTAAGCCCTTCAAGCTTAAAATTTCATATAATTGGCCACCTAAGGTTTAAGAATATTGCAATTGACTCTCTCAACTTAAGGATTGCTTTATTCTAAAGTTTTGAATTCTATAATTCAAATCCTAAAGTCAAAATATATGCAAATCAATGGATTTCAATTTCAAATTTTGGTACTACGGACTCTTTTGAGAGATATAATATTCAAAAGTAAGTTAGTTGAAACAACATGTTGCCAAAGCAACCTCTCTTGTGGATATAAATTAACTTTGAATAGTAGAAGGTATTTATGTGTGTTATTCATTGCGGATATTGATCGGCCCAAAGGAATATCAATATTTGGCTCGAATTTCACATGCACCTGTGGTGATAAACACGTGGTAATTATTTGGTTTAACGTGTGACCAATAAATCGGTCCAAAGAAAGGTTTATTGGTTAACATGTCTTATTGCCAGTATTTGATCACTACACTAAGGAAAAATTAGGTGTTGTGTGTGTATTTCATGCGGATATTGATCGGCCCAAAGGAAGGTCAATATTTGACTCCAATCTCACATGAACTTGTGGTGATAAACAGGTGACGGTTATTTGGTTTAACGTGTGATCAATAAATCGGTTCAAAGAAAGGTTTATTGGTTGACATGTCTTAGTGTCAGTATTTGATCACTACACCAAGAGTACCACTTACAAGTCAATATTTATGTCCAAAGACTAAATATTGATGTTGTGCTAGGTATCTTGTGATGTGCCCTACCATTGTTTGAAAGTATGATTTGCATAATAAGGTATTTATGTGAGCTATTTTGTTTAAGTGTTCTCTATTCGGTTTCAAATTCTGCTACTAGTATATCTACAAGCTCAAATTTAGTCCCTGTATTTATGGAACAAACTTCAAGGATCAAAACAAGAACATTAACTTTTCGTTGACTGCATGGATCTAGACCGTGTACTAAGGATTGAGCAACCTGCTCCTCTTACGGATGGAAGTTCATCTAATCAAATGAGGAACTTTGAGAAGTGAGATTGCTTAAATTACGTGAGTCTCATGATCATTAAGTGTGGCATTTCGGAAGCCTTTAGTGGTATAGTATCTGAGGAGGTAAATAATTCCAATGAATTCCTTACCGAAATTAAGAAACGTTTTGCGAAAAAATGATAAGGCTGAAACAAGCACGCTTATGCAAAGCTTGATTTCAATAAAGTATAAAGACAATGGGAAAAGAAGGGAGTACGTCATGTAGATGTCTCACACTGCTTCAAAACTTAAGGAACTAAAACTCGACTTGTCTAATGACTTGCTCGTACATTTGGTACTGATATCTCTTCCTGCACAATATGGTTGATTTAAGGTTAGTTATAACCAGTGTTCTAAAAAGCGTGAAGCGTGATGAAGCGGGGAGCCCGAGTGTCAAGCTTATCAAGCTTAAGCGGGAGTATGCGTTAAAAAGCGTTTTTCAATTCCTATATACAAAATTTAAATTTTACACATATTTTAACCCCTAAAAAAAAATTGAAAAAAAATAAAATAAAATAAATTCATAAGCGCGCTTTGGCTCGCTTCGGGTCACGCTTCTCACGCTTTCTCGAGCTTCGCCGCGCTTACTCGCGCATAATGCGTGCATAACGCGCGCTTTTTTCACGCTTTTTAGATAAAAAAATTTCAGACGCTTTTTCCACGCTTTTCGCTGTTTTGACGCGGCTGAGTCGCGCTTCGCGCCTAGGCACGCGTTGTGCGAGCACAACGCGCGCGTTTTAGAACACTGGTTATAACTGTTAAAGTAGAAATGGACTCTCAATGAGCCCATTTCATATTGTGCAAGCTTCTTGCACAATTCAGTCAATTAAAGGTCAGTTGTAACTATCAAAGGGAGAAATAAACTCTAAATGAGCTCATTATATTTTGTGTGCAAGAGGAAGAAAAGTTGAAGTAGGACAGAACTGAAAGTGTTTACTTGGCAAACACCTCTAAATATAAGGGTAAGAAAACAAATAAAGAAAATAAAGTTGTTAAGGGTTCAGAACAAAAGAAACCACACAAAAACATTAAGGATTGTTTCTTTTGCCATAACTCTGGACGTTTGAATAAAGATCATACATAATACCAACTAAAGCAGCTACTAAAACACCTTATGAGCTTTTGACAGGCTTAAAGCTTAGTCTAAAGCATTTCTACATTTGGGGATGTCCAGCTAAGGTTAGGCTTTATAGGCCACATAAAGAAATTGGACTCCAAAATAGTCAGCAGCTACTTTATTGGTTATTCTGAGCGTTTAAGGGGTTATTAATTTTATGATCACACACTTAAGTCAACTTTTGAAACGGGAAATGCAACATTTCTTGAGGATGTTGAGTTTGGGGGAGAAATAAGGTTAGAGATATTTTCTTTAAGGAAGAAGTTGATGAATGATCGGTTTCGATTCCTACTATTGCTTTTGATAATGTGCAAGTTTCTAAACATGTCATTGATCAAGAAGCATATTCGGAACCTCAACTAAACAATGTTGAAGAACTCCCATCCAAAATAAGGTAAATTTCAGAAATACAAACTCAACAACCTCAATAACTAAAACCATTAAGGAGATCCACGAGAGAAAGGGAAAAATGCTATTCCGGATAATTTAAATAGTATTTTTCCAAGAATATAAGGAAATAATGGAATGGTGGAAGATGGTCCAATCAATTTCCATCAGACCATGCAGGGTTCTAACTCTCAAAAGTGGATTGATACCATAAATAAAGAGTATAAGCAAGTGCAAGACAATAAAGTTTGGGATCTTGTCCCATTACCAGAAGGTGCGAAGCCCATTGATCTTAAATGGATTTTTAAACCAAGAGGGATTCGAAAGGTAATGTGGAAAGATATAAAGTTCATCTTGTATCTAAATGCTTTACATAGAATGATGACATTGATTATAAAGAGACTTTCCCTTTGGTTTCTACGAAACACTCTTTCAGGAAAGTTAGGTTGTTGCACTTTTGACCTCGAGTTGCATCAAATGGATGTTAAGACGACGTTTCTCAATGGAGACATTGATGAGACGGTTTGTAAGTTAAAGAAATCCATTTATGTGCTCAAGCCAACTTCTCGTTAAGGATAATACAAATTTCATCAAGTAATTATCTCATTTGATTTTGAGATTAATGTTGTTGATGGTTGTGTGTATTACAAGTTCAGTGGGAGTAAGTGTATTTTCCTGATTTTGTATGTTGATAACATATTGCTTACCACTAATGATATAGGCATGTCACATAAAATTATGAGATTTTTTGTCAAGGAATTTTGAGATTAAAAATCTTGGTGACGTCTTTTTTGTATTAGGGATTCAGATACACCGGGATTGCTCTCGGGGTATTATTGGATTGTCACAAAAGGGCTATATCGATAAAGTACTTAAGAGGTTTGGCATGCAAGACAGTAAATTAGGGGACACCCCTATCGCTAAGGTAGACAGTTTAGTCTCAACTAATGCCCGAAAAGTTATCTTGAAGTTAAGGAAATGCAGAAGATCTCATATAGTTTAGCTATAGGGAATCTGATGTATACTCAAATTTGTACACGTCCGGATATTGCGTACATTATTGGGATACTAAGGAGATATTTAAGTAACCCTGGGATGGATCATTTGGAATGCAGCCAAACATGGGTTATAAGGTATTTAAAGAGAACAGAAGATTACATGCTCACATACAGAAAATCGGATCAGTTGGAGATCATATGGTATTATGATTCCGATTTTTGCTAGATGCCAAAATAGTAGAAGATCCATATCAGGCTACATCTATCTGCAAGTTGGAGGAGCTATTTCTGGAAGGAGTGCTTAACAAACACTTTAGCTTCTTTCACTTGGCAGCACAGTTTGTAGTAATTTTGGAGGCATCTAATTATGGAATATAGCTGCGAAATTTTGTCACTGGGCTGCATATTCTGTACGGTATAGAAAAACCACTAAAGTTATATTGTGACAATAACTCAGCAGATTTAAACATTAAGGAAATCCTGTTACCCAATATTTGAATTTGGTTTTGGCTTGGACGAATTTGTGTCAAGGTGGAGATTGTTGGGTATTTGACCCAAATTAATCAAGTGCCTAGTAAAACATAATGAGTGCCTAGTTGAAACAAAGGATGGTGGAGCTAATTATGGTATTTGAATGATAATTAGTCTTGACTAATTATGATGTCTTGGAATGATGATTAGTTTTGACTAATCATGATGTTTTGGTGTTAAGAGAATTTCATGTAGAATTCTCTCTATAAATAGAGAAGGAATTAGAGGAAGAAATACACCACCACAAACATATTTGAGAGTGTCAATTAGTGTCACATTGTGATCAAAGAGAGAAAATTGTGAGCCTAGCATATTGTGAAGTTTCTTGTAACTCTTTGTAGTGTAAATCAAATGGTAGAAATTATGTGTGGTAAAGCTCGTTTGTAGTATTTTCTCTATTGTCTGTAGGATTTGGTTGGTGAGTGAAAGTCTATATATTTGTAACAATTTAATATATAGTGAAAAGCTTTGGCGAGGATCCGTGGACGTAGGCAAGTTGCCGAACCACGTAAATTTCTGTGTTCGTATTTATTTTCTTGTTTGCTTATTTTACTTTGAACATCAAAAGATCCTGTGGGAAAAGTAAAGTGGGAATCGACGTGTTAAAATTCCCAACACGAAATACTACCCGATGAGGCGGGTAATTTTCGGGACGGGTCGTTTCGGGTTGACCAAAACAAACTGTACTTCGCGTTGCGATGGGCTCCCTGTACTATGCAAATAAGTAATGTTGAGGAACAATATCATCCCAGAATATCTGCTAACTGGACCGGTCCCTAACATGCTTACCGTATTTAACCAAACCCAAAAGAACAGGCAAATAATCTTCAAGAGCCTGTAGAAGATCTCCCAGAGTTGAACCTCCTGCAGGAAAGATCTGGTTAAGAGACATATCAAAGACAATAAAAAATGTCGGGATTCTACAAGAACCATGTCGAGTAGCAGTTCTCCGTCTTGTTCTTGTAATGGTCGGACCTTCTTGTGCTGCCATAATTGCAATTCTGGTTCAAAGACCGGAAAGGCATTCCACTAAACTTTTAGACAAGTGATCGCCTAGTGCCTGGGAGAAATCCAGCGTTTTAGGGCGATATTCTCAACTCGCCGCGCGAGCTAAGGGCAATACTCTCAGATCGCAAAAGAGGTGATCTTATTATTTTGGTTAAGGTTTTTCCATTCATGGCCTTCGTTGGGTACAAGATGTCAGGAAATTCGAACGCCAGTCTCGATTGATGATGCGCGTAAAGACATTGTTGTTGAGCCCATTTTTAACACTTATAGATAGGGATGATTTTTCTACTATGATTCATAAAAACGAAAATAACAAAATGGTGATTATGAAAAAATCTCAAAGTTCAAATGCATTTTTATTTTAATATTTTTGTTTTATGACGCGATGTAATGATAAGTTAGCATATTAAAAAATGATAATGTAAAATATCTATTGTGGTAAGAATGTCAACTAATTAATTTTCATCAATTTGGAGATACAAAAATGTTAACCGCGAAGTGAAAATACAGTGGATTCCTTGAGGAATTATTGGATTAACAGAGAAATAACATATGTTCGGTCGACATGTTTAAAGAACACACAAACGTTCAGCTAAAATTTTATTGCGTCGTTCCATGCAGATGAAAAGTAGAGTAACACACTTATTACACTAAACTAAGAACGGAGAGTACTTTTAACTTTGTGGATAAACGGCAGAAATTAATCCTTGGACTGTAACCTCGTCAAAATCGCACGTGGCCCCTCTTTATCTTGATTGTTTTCAATTTCTTACAAGTCCGGGCAACAACACTCAATACTCTGTTTCCAATCGCGTCCTTCGACTGAAGCCTTTTTTTATTGAGACACCTTTGCAGCAAGAGACAATAATCATTTGTATTAATACGACGAGCGTATAACAGATCCAACTCTTTAAGTCGAGCAGCAATGGGAAAGATAAATGGTAATTAAAGCCTGCTCCAAGTCAATAAGACCTAAACAACACAATCCTTGAGGAAATGCCACAGCCTCACCTTCGGGTGGCGGGGAAAAAAAGCTGCCTATAAACTCTTGTAATGCAGATGCATTACGGAAGAAACCAATGAGATCAGTAGTGTTCCAACTCGTACTTTTGACCACAGCCAGCGACGGACAGGTCCTAGCTATCAATTCAAGGTCTCCAGAATTGACTTCTTTAAGATGTGGCTGGTGGATCACTCTTTCCAAATGTTTACTCATCTAGAAGTTCAATTTTTCAAGCCATTCCCCGTCTTTTTCAATTACACTACTCCGCTCTATGTCCAAGGTCCTCATACTCCTGCACACAGTGAATCAAGAGTTGGTAATACTTTGGAAAAGTGAGTCAAGAATCTAAATTAACATGAAAATAAACAACAATTTTCACCGCAGCGATCGACAGATGTGCAAGAGTCCGTCGGTTGAAAATCCAAAGCATTTATGTGGTGGATAAAATTCAATAATGTGGGGCCAAACATGTATAAAATAAAATGTGTGGTGTTATCTTAAGGATTTAGTCAATAAAGTGATCAACTAAAGATTATTCAGGACTAATGGGTATTAAGTGTCGTGACATTAAAGTGTAAAGACGGATTCAATGTTTTAAATTGATGAGGTGCCAATTTAATAACATTGAAACATGATAGCTGCCCTACAGCTATTTATACAGGTCATGGTCCCCAATTGAGCGTGATTTTTCATAATTCTCTGCATCCCCATCAACAGAGGAGAAAATAAGGAGAAAATCACGAATCAGTTGGAAGGCCATAACCCCGTTCGATCAAACACAATAATGGATTCAGGTACGCTTCCGCTTCAGTTTCGATCCGATAATTACAACATGATGTTTATGGATTTTAGATGAACAATCATCTAGATTAATTTTAATTTCACAAGTGGTATCAGAGCCAACATCGTGTTGAATTATCAGATCTATTTCGATCTCATATATGTGAAACCTCATTATTTGCGTATGAAACCAAGCCTCATTTCGAAAATAATGGATTAAGTTCATTCGAAATTATACACACTGCAAGATCAAAATTTTGGAACATGATTATGGATTCATCCAGCCGATCGATTTGTATGTATACACCTTTCGAAAAATTGATAAATATACAGCCAAATCGTTTCTTTTCTCTGTATGCATATATGCGTAACATTGGTTGAAAAATTGATTTTCAGTTTTGATTTTTGGTATATTTCGAATTGTGTTGTTGTGTATGGTTATGGATTCTATGGTTTGTGGTGGTTGTTGGTTGAGGACGAAGGTCGTAAGGGGTAGCCGCGCGCTGCACGCGGCGTGACACATCGTCGTCGCGCGCGATGGGGTTGCGCTGGTACACAGCGTCGCACGCAGCGACGCAGTTCCTTGGATGCAGCGCCGTCGATGGCGCTGCAGGCGATGGAGGCTGGCGTTGCGTTCTCCGATTCGTGGGGGCGACGGTAAGGTTAAAGAAAACCCTAGCAAGCTGTCGTGATTTTTGAAGAATGGGCCTGGGTTGAAAATTAGAAGTCTCCAAGGACTTCTTTTGCAATTTTTAGGAAGTTATGTAAAATTGCTCCTCCGGTCCTCTCTTTTGTTATGGATTAAATGTTTAATCCTAAAGTTATGAAATTATTAAAGTTGGGGTTATTAAAAGTTCCTGATTTTATATTTCAGCCCCTGAAGTTTGAAGATTTTCTAATCCAGCCTCTAATGTCTGAGAATTTTCAAAATTGGTACCTTTAAGGTTAAGGGTATAATATTTCAGCCCCTAAGGTTTGAGAATTTTCTAATTCAATCCATAAAGTTTGAAAATTCTCTAATTTGGTCCATAAAGTTTGAAAATTTTCAGTTTCAGTCCCCTAAAGTTCGAAAATCTTCGGGGACGATCTCTTTGTGTTTTGATTTAAGATTTTGAGTTTTGGATTTTGTTTTGAATTTTGGATTTTTGTTGTTTGTTTTGGGATTACTGAAAACATGTTCTCTTTGTGATTTTGAAAAACTATTTTCAAAAATAGAAAACTGAAAAATGCGTTTACTTTGTAATTTTTTGATATATTTATTTTGTGATATTTTATATATAAAAAAAATGGTTGATTTGTTGAATTACATTAATGTTAATGTTAATAAATAAGTTAGTTCTCTATGTCAATAAATTCATCATTAATATTGATTCAGTTAAATAAAAATTTAATCTCATGCCAACAAAATATTAACATGGATTTATATATAATGGCAAAGTAATACAAGAATTTCAAATGAAGGAAGTGTCTTACTTTTACAAAAAAAATAATAATAATAATAATAATAATAATAATAATAATAAATAAATAAATAAATAATTTACAAAAAAAATAATAATCTTAAAATGGATCTATATATAATGACAAAATAATATAAGAACTTCAAGTGAATGAAGTGTCTCACTTTTACAAAAAATAATAATAATAATAATAATAATAAAAAATTACAAAAAAAAAAAACTTAGCATGGATCTATATATATAAAGACAAAATAATCTAAGAACTTCAAGTGAAAGAAGTATCTCACTTTTACAAAAAAAAAAAAAAAAATTAACATGGATCTATATATAATGACAAAATAATATAAGAATTTCAAGTGAAGAAAGTGTCTCACATTTAATAATAATAATAATAATAATAATAATAATAATAATAATAATAATAATAATAATAATAATAATAATAAATAAATAAATAAATAAATAAATTACAAAAAAATAATATTAACATGAATCTATATATAATGACAAAATAATATAAGAATTTCAAGTGAAAGAAGTGTCTCACAAAAAAAAAAAAAAAAAATCCAAAACTCGTGTTTTGGTTTTTTTGGACTTTTTAACACAAAATATCAAAAACGCAATAAACTCGTTTTGAGTTTCCTTTATATTTTTTTTGGTGTTTTGGAAAACGCGTTTCTGAAAATGGGTAAAGTGAACGCGTTTTCGATATTTCCAAAAATCGAAAACTCAAAACGGGCTCAAAACAGCAAAGAGAACGAGACCTTCATTTTCAATCCTTAAAGTTTGAAAACTTTCTTAATTTAGTCCCTCAAGTTTGGAAATTCTCAAAATTGGTCCCTAAAGTTTGAAAATTTTCTAATAAAGCATCTAAAGTTCTGAAATTCTCTAATTTGGTCTATAAAGTTTGCAAATTTTCATTTTCAGTCCCTTAAAGTTTGAATATTTTCAAATTCAGTCCTTAAAGTTTCCAAATTCACTGTTTTGGACCTCTAAAGTTTGATTTTCTTTCCAATTGGGATCTAAAGTTTGGAATTTCTCTAAATTGGCCAATAAAGTTTTGGAAAATTGTAATTTAAGCCCTTCAAGCTTAAAATTTCATATAATTGGCCACCTAAGGTTTAAGAATATTGCAATTGACTCTCTCAACTTAAGGATTGCTTTATTCTAAAGTTTTGAATTCTATAATTCAAATCCTAAAGTCAAAATATATGCAAATCAATGGATTTCAATTTCAAATTTTGGTACTACGGACTCTTTTGAGAGATATAATATTCAAAAGTAAGTTAGTTGAAACAACATGTTGCCAAAGCAACCTCTCTTGTGGATATAAATTAACTTTGAATATTAGAAGGTATTTATGTGTGTTATTCATTGCAGATATTGATCGGCCCAAAGGAATATCAATATTTGGCTTGAATTTCACATTCACCTGTGGTGATAAACACGTGGCAATTATTTGGTTTAACGTGTGACCAATAAATCGGTCCAAAGAAAGGTTTATTGGTTAACATGTCTTATTGCCAGTATTTGATCACTACACTAAGGGAAAATTAGGTGTTGTGTGTGTATTTCATGCGGATATTGATCGGCCCAAAGGAAGGTCAATATTTGACTCCAATTTCACATGAACTTGTGGTGATAAACAGGTGACGGTTATTTGGTTTAACGTGTGATCAATAAATCGGTCCAAAGAAAGGTTTATTGGTTGACATGTCTTAGTGTCAGTATTTGATCACTACACCAAGAGTACCACTTACAAGTCAATATTTATGTCCAAAGACTAAATATTGATGTTGTGCTAGGTATCTTATGATGTGCCCTACCATTGTTTGAAAGTATGATTTGCATAATAAGGTATTTATATGAGCTATTTTGTTTAAGTGTTCTCTATTCGGTTTCAAATTCTGCTACTAGTATATCTACAAGCTCAAATTTAATCCCTGTATTTATGGAACAAACTTGAAGGATCAAAACAAAAACATTAACTTTTCGTTGACTGCATGGATCTAGACCGTGTACTAAGGATTGAGCAACCTGCTCCTCTTACGGATGGAAGTTCATCTAATCAAATAAGGAACTTTGAGAAGTGAGATTGCTTAAATTACGTGAGTCTCATGATCATTAAGTGTGGCATTCCGGAAGCCTTTAGTGGTATAGTATCTGAGGAGGTAGATAATGCCAATGAATTCCTTACCGAAATTAAGAAACGTTTTGCGAAAAAATGATAAGGCTGAAACAAGCACGCTTATGCAAAGCTTAATTTCAATAAAGTATAAAGACAATGGGAAAAGAAGGGAGTACGTCATGTAGATGTCTCACACTGCTTCAAAACTTAAGGAACTAAAACTCGACTTGTCTAATGACTTGCTCGTACATTTGGTACTGATATCGCTTCCTGCACAATATGGTTGATTTAAGGTTAGTTATAACCAGTGTTCTAAAAAGCGTGAAGCGTGATGAAGCGGGGAGCCCGAGTGTCAAGCTTATCAAGCTTAAACGGGAGTATGCGTTAAAAAGCGTTAAAAAGCGTTTTTCAATTCCTATATACAAAATTTAAATTTTACACATATTTTAACCCCTAAAAAAAATTGAAAAAAAATAAAATAAAAAAAATTCATAAGCGCGCTTTGGCTCGCTTCGGGTTACGCTTCTCACGCTTTCTCGCGCTTCGCCGCGCTTAAGCGCGCTTACTCGCGCATAATGCGCGCATAACGCGCGCTTTTTTCACGCTTTTTTGATAAAAAAAATTTCAGACGTTTTTCGCTGTTTTGACGCGGCTGAGTCGCGCTTCGCGCCTAGGCGCGCGTTGTGCGCGCACAACGCGCGCGTTTTAGAACACTGGTTATAACTGTTAAAGTAGAAATGGACTCTCAATGAGCCCATTTCATATTGTGCAAGCTTCTTGCACAATTCAGTCAATTAAAGGTCAGTTGTAACTATCAAAGGGAGAAATAAACTCTAAATGAGCTCATTATATTTTGTGTGCAAGAGGAAGAAAAGTAGAAGTAGGACAGAACTGAAAGTGTTCACTTGGCAAACACCTCTAAATATAAGGGTAAGAAAACAAAAAAAGAAAATAAAGTTGTTAAGGGTTCAGAACAAAAGAAACCACACAAAAACATTAAGGATTGTTTCTTTTGCCATAACTCTGGACGTTTGAATAAAGATCATACATAATACCAACTAAAGCAGCTACTAAAACACCTTATGAGCTTTTGACAGGCTTAAAGCTTAGTCTAAAGCATTTCTACATTTGGGGATGTCCAGCTAAGGCTAGGCTTTATAGGCCACATAAAGAAATTGGACTCCAAAATAGTCAGCAGCTACTTTATTGGTTATTCTGAGCGTTTAAGGGGTTATTAATTTTATGATCACACACTTAAGTCAACTTTTGAAACGGGAAATGCAACATTTCTCGAGGATGTTGAGTTTGGGGGAGAAATAAGGTTAGAGATATTTTCTTTAAGGAAGAAGTTGAGGAAGGATCGGTTTCAATTCCTACTATTGCTTTTGATAATGTGCAAGTTTCTAAACATGTCATTGATCAAGAAGCATATTCGGAACCTCAACTAAACAATGTTGAAGAACTCCCATCCAAAATAAGGTAAATTTCAGAAATACAAACTCAACAACCTCAATAACTAAAGCCATTAAGGAGATCCACGAGAGAAAGGGAAAAATGCTATTCCGGATAATTTAAATAGTATTTTTCCAAGAATATAAGGAAATAATGGAATGGTGGAAGATGGTCCAATCAATTTCCATTAGACCATGCAGGGTTCTAACTCTCAAAAGTGGATTGATACCATAAATAAAGAGTATAAGCAAGTGCAAGACAATAAATTTTGGGATCTTGTCCCATTACCAGAAGGTGCGAAGCCCATTGATCTTAAATGGATTTTTAAACCAAGAGGGATTCGAAAGGTAATGTGGAAAGATATAAAGTTCATCTTGTATCTAAATGCTTTACATAGAATGATGACATTGATTATAAAGAGACTTTCCCTTTGGTTTCTACGAAACACTCTTTCAGGAAAGTTAGGTTGTTGCACTTTTGACCTCGAGTTGCATCAAATGGATGTTAAGACGACGTTTCTCAATGGAGACATTGATGAGACGGTTTGTAAGTTAAAGAAATCCATTTATGTGCTCAAGCCAACTTCTCGTTAAGGATAATACAAATTTCATCAAGTAATTATCTCATTTGATTTTGAGATTAATGTTGTTGATGGTTGTGTTTATTACAAGTTCAGTGGGAGTAAGTGTATTTTCCTGATTTTGTATGTTGATAACATATTGCTTACCACTAATGATATAGGCATGTCACATAAAATTATGAGATTTTTTGTCAAGGAATTTTGAGATTAAAAATCATGGTGACGTCTCTTTTGTATTAGGGATTCAGATACACCGGGATTGCTCTCGGGGTATTATTGGATTGTCACAAAAGGGCTATATCGATAAAGTACTTAAGAGGTTTGGCATGCAAGACAGTAAATTAGGGGACACCCCTATCGCTAAGGTAGACAGTTTAGTCTCAACTAATGCCCGAAAAGTTATCTTGAAGTTAAGGAAATGCAGAATATCTCATATAGTTTAGCTATAGGGAATCTGATGTATACTCAAATTTGTACACGTCCGGATATTGCGTACATTATTGGGATACTAAGGAGATATTTAAGTAACCCTGGGATGGATCATTTGGAATGCAGCCAAACATGGGTTATAAGGTATTTAAAGAGAACAGAAGATTACATGCTCACATACAGAAAATCGGATCAGTTGGAGATCATATGGTATTATGATTCCGATTTTTGCTAGATGCCAAAATAGTAGAAGATCCATATCAGGCTACATCTATCTGCAAGTTGGAGGAGCTATTTCTGGAAGGAGTGCTTAACAAACACTTTAGCTTCTTTCACTTGGCAGCACAGTTTGTAGCAATTTTGGAGGCATCTAATTATGGAATATAGCTGCGAAATTTTGTCACTGGGCTGCATATTCTGTACGGTATAGAAAACCCACTAAAGTTATATTGTGACAATAACTCAGCAGATTTATATTCCAGTAACAACAGGAGTTCAACTAAATCAAAATACATTGACATTAAGTTCCTGGTTGCGAAGGAAAGGGTACAGAGTAGACAGATTTCTATAGAGCATATTGGGACAAATTCCATGATTGCGGATCCGCTTACTAAGGGATTAGCACCCAAGGTCTTTCACGAGAACACTGCTCGTATGGGTGTAGTATTTCTTGAGGATATCATGATTTAGTGGGAGTTTGTATTTTGATTGCTTTATGTTTTGGTTTTGGACACATTTGTGTATTTGGATAATTTTCTGTACAGAAATAAAGTATTCAGTTCATTCTACACTGTTACATTATGTTTGGTATTGATCTCACCTAAGGAATAAAGTCTGACCAATTGAAAATAGACATGTTTGGATCACATAACATGTAATTTTCATACTATACTCTCATGATTGATCTATGTCATTTGGTTGTATTGGTATACGTGATCATTGATGGATTTAGTTACGATTAATGTAACGAAAGTCGCTTTGATCCTATATTGATATGATTGATGGATGAGATTGTTTGAAAATACCCTTAATAATGATAGCAAATTTTTGAGCTCATAAGGTTGTACATATTTGTAAGGATACATCACTAGTAAAAAAAGGCATAAAAAAAATGAGGAAAATACGTCGGTTTTTCAAAAAAATGACGCATAAAATAGGACGGTGGCATTTTCGTAATTAAAATTTAGGAATAGGCGTCGGTTTCTATTTTAAACCGACGCGCAAAGGCGGACCGCCGACTTTGCGCGTCGGTTTTTGCAAAAACCGACGCGAGAAACGCCGGTTTCTCGCGTCGGTTTAAGGTTTCTCGCGTCGGTTCATGGAGAACCGACGCGCAAAGTCGGACCGTCCGGCTTTGCGCGTCGGTTTACCTTAAACCGACGCGAGAAACCGGCGTTTCTCGCGTCGATTTTTGCAAAAACCGACGCGCATTCTCATAATTTATTCCCGGTATTTTCATAACTCTCGCGCCTCTTTCTCTCTTTCAGTACACTTCTCTCTAGCTATACACTCACGCCTCTCTCTCTCTCTCACAATCCACTCTCACAATTTCTCTCTTCTCTCACGCCGGCTCTCCCTCTCTTGTGAACGTCGCCGCCTCCACCGCCCTCACTCTTCTACCGTCGCCGCCTCCACCGACATTGTAAGACCCGATTCCCATTTTTGTTTATAAGTATGTATACGTATTTGTGTATATATATTTATGTGTATATATATGTGTCTGCGTGTATATATATATATATTTGTGTGTGTGTGTATATATATGACTGTGTATATATTTGTGTGTGTATGTATGTGTATATATATATATATAGATATGTATGTATGTGTGTCTATATATATATATATATAATCTATATAGATATGTATATGTAATTAGCCTCTGTGTGTATATATATATATATATATATATATATATATATGTGTGTGTGTGTGTGTGTGTGTGTCTATATATATATATATATAATCTATATATATTTGTTATTATATAAATATGATAATTACATGTTAATATGTATAAATGTGTTAATTAAATTTTAATATATATAAATTTGGGTGTTAAATTTATATTGTTGATTTTAAGTTAGTAGATAGATAAATTTTAATATTTTAATTATTGGAGTTGAAATTATGAGATATTAAGTCATGAAATCTTAGCTTCACTTTTTAGGAATTGAGAATGGATTTCAAATTAAACTTGGAGTAGTTGATGATGTATGTATTAGATTTTTGAATATGTCGAGGATGAACATTTTGGTTTATTGTGATATGTTGATTATTCCTATAGGTTGGTTAAGTCCAATTTTTAGGGGAGGTTGTGTCAAAAGTTTTGTAAAATTTTGTAAATAAAAAATGAGAATTATAGTTTAAAGTGATTTTCACTATTACAGAATTGACCGTACTAAATAAATATTTACTCAAAACTAATAAAAAAATTTAATTATATCTTCACATATAGGTCATTGATATGGATCGGGGTTGGATGTATGGCAGACATAATAGACATGAATATGTAAAAGGTGTTGAAGAGTTTATGAAATGTGCGGATGAAAACAAGAGAAAGAAAGGTGAAACAATGATTTTGTGTCCTTGTTACGATTGTAAGAATTTGAGAAAGTTTCGTAGTTTTGATCAAGTGAAGAGTCATTTGATTCTTCGTGGGTTTAAAGAAGGTTATACACGATGGATATGGCATGGTGAGAGTATGCTTCCCAGGACGAGCACTGGTGACGATGTTGGTGATCAGCAGCAGAATAATTCAAGCAATATTTGTGAGAATGATTTGGAAAATGATGAGAATGATATGATAGACGATATGATGCGTGATATACAAGGGGAATACATTGAAAAACCTCATGTATTAGATAACTTGTTCAATGAGTCTGAGAAGCCTTTGTTTTCTGGTTGTAATAAATTCACTAAATTGTCTGCGGTACTAAAATTGTATAACTTGAAAGCAAGCAATAGGCCACGACGTGCAGTGGCCTGGTCATTGCAGGCTACGTCCAGGTCACTGCAGGGCACGACGTGCAGTGGCCTGGGTCATTGCAGGCCACGTCCAGGTCATGTAACATAAAAAAAAAAAAAAAGTTTAGGCGTCGGTTCTAAAGATAAAACCGACGCCTAAAGCTGTTTTGGGCGTCGGTTCAAAAATTAAAACCGACGCCCAAAACCGACTTTGGGCGTCGATTTTAACCAGAAACCGACGCCCAAAGTGTTTTTTTTTTTTTTTTGACTTTAGGCGTCGGTTTTAAACTAGAACCGACGCCCAAAGATGACTTTGCGCGTCGGTTTGCAACCGACGCCTAAAGTCGAGACTTTACGCGTCTGTGTCATATGCGTCGCCGCTACAACCGACGCGTATTCCGTTTTCTAACCGACGCGAATTCCCATTTCTGTACTGGTGCATGTATGGCCCAGTGGGAGATTGGTTGATAAAATTCAATAATGTGGGGCCAAACATGTATAAAATAAAATGTGTAGTGCTATCTTAAGGATTTAGTCAATAAAGTGATCCACTAAAGATTATTCAGGACTAATGGGTATTAAGTGTCGTGAGATTAAAGTGTAGAGACGGATTCAATGTTTTAAATTGATGAGGGGCCAATTTAATAACATTGAAACACGATAGATGCCCTACAGCTATTTATAAAGGCCATGGTCCCCAATTGAGCGTGATTTTTCATAATTCTCTGCACCCCCATCAACAGAGGAGAAAATAAGGAGAAAACCACGAATCGGTTGGAAGGCCATAACCCCGTTCGATCAAACACAATAATGGATTCAGGTACGCTCCCGCTTCAGTTTCGATCCAATAATTACAGCATGATGTTTATGGATTTTAGATGAACAATCATCTATATTAATTTTAATTTTAACATTATCAAGTTTCAAAACTTCAATTTGCTTCCCGAATTTTCTGTAGAAGCGATCAATTCAAGATCAGGTCACACGCTATAATATTTTTAAGATGCAGTGCCTTCATTTTTTTGAAAGATTTTACAATCTTCTCGAGCCACGGCGTAGCATAGCCGCCAAAGTAACGACGCTTTGTGTCGGCGGTTTGCAAGACATTACCGTAAAGGAGGGATGTGTCACCAATAATGTGCGAGTCCTTCAGGTCAAAGGTGTCCCTCGAGCTTGAGCGATTCAAGGTTCGGGAACCGACGCGAGAAGCGATCTGGAGTGGCGGCATAACACAGTTGAACATCGAGAGAGAGAGAGAGAGAGAGAGAGGAAAAAAACTCATTTTTGTGGGGGTAGGTAGAGTGGAGTGTGGTGGGTAGGATGACGTTGAGGTCGGGATGGGGGTTGAGAAAAGTAGAAGAAAAAAATCATTTTATCGGGTACGGTGGGGTTTGGGTGGGTAGGGGGTGGGGAAAGTGGAAGAAAAAATTTATTTTTTGGGTGGGTGTGATGGTTGTGGTGGGGTGCATAGGGTGGCGTTGGGACGGAGGTTAAGAAAGTAGAAAAAAAATCATTTTTTTGTGGGGTGGGATGGGTGTGGGGACTTGTGGGTGGGTGGGGGTGAGGTCGAGGTGGGGTGGTTGAGGTGAAGTGTGAAAAAAATAGAAGAAAAATCAATTTTGAGTAGGGTAGGGCTGGTGGGCGGAAGGGTGTGTGGGGTAGGGGCTGTGGTTAGGGTAAGATTAATTTGTTACTTTGCGGTGAGGTGGGAATAGGGTCGGGTGGGGTGTGGATGGGTGGGAAAATATCGAGGAAAAAAAAACTTATTTTTGGATGGGGTAGTGTGGGTTGGTTAGGGTGGCGTGGGGTAAGTGATGGGCGGGGGTGGGGTGAGAGAGGTTGTAACATCAAGATTTGAGTTTTTGAATTAATATTATATTAGTTTTAATATAATATATAATAGATAATTATAGTTATATTATATGTAATATATATATATTTATTTTTAATTATTAAACAAATGATTTTTATTAAATTTTTTTTTAAGTTTGTTAGTTTTAGAAAGTAATTCAAAGTGACGTAGTTATGTACTTTTCCTTAGAAAAAAATTAGGGGCCATTTTTCCTCCTCTGGCAGGCTGGCAGTCCAAGCCTAAATAAAAATAATTATTTGGAATATTATATTTTGTTGGTTGTTCTTTTTCACAATTTTAAGATGAATTTGTATATTATTTAGTATATTTGTCTTGTATGAATATGAATTTTTATCATTATTTTCGGGCTTTCCCAAAAATAAAAAATAAAAATTTGAGGTGATGCCTTAGTCCCATTTTTTCAAGAGTAAAATGTTTTGTCTCGGGCCTAAAAAATCATAAGTATGGCACTGGGATTAGCCAAAGCAAGTGTAGAAAGAGAGAAGATCACCAGGCAAAAGAGCAGCATTTCTCGCAATCATCTCAACAAGTATGGAAATGTTTTCGAGTAAAACCCGATTTTGAGTTGTGCTATTATCTCCGGCTAATCGGGCGCCGTGCATGTATAGGATTAGCCGAAGCAGATGTAGAAAGAGAGAAGATCACCAGGCAAAAGAGCGGCATTTCTCACAATCTTCTCAGCAAGTATGGAAATGTTTTCGAGTAAAACCCGATCAATTTTGAGTTGTGCTATCATCTCCGGCTGACCGGGCGCCGTGCATGTATAGAATTAGCCAAAGCAAGTGTAGAAAGAGAGAAGACCACCAGGCAAAAGAGCAGCGCAACTCTTGCAACCTTGGAATCGTTGAAATTCATCTTCTTCTGTTTTCGCAAAGAAAACAGAAACTGCTGGGAGTAGTGAAGAAGACGATAAGGATGAATATTGGATTTCTAAAGAAACGAGAGAAAAAGGTTGCACGTGGGAAGAATTAATTAATTAATTAATAGTTTTACATCTTAATCGTGCCAACTACAACTGCAATGTTTGAATCTTTCTTGAGAGAGAACCATTCATTTCAGCTCACATCCATTATTCTTCAAAATCATTTGAAACCTTCTCGAGGAATTAGTGGCCAATAGCCGGATCCTCCGACCCATTTTTCGAAATATCTTTTGACCCATTTGTAAGTTCAAAAAAAAAAGCGAAATAGATTTATTATTTACAAAGTCCAAAATATCCTTATAACTTATTCAAAAGAGTCCGGCACCTCACCATTTGTATTGTTCGGGTCCGGCGAAATTTCTCTCCATAAAATAGTTCGGTCTTTGCAAAGAAGAAGAACTTCAATCCGGATTGTTCAAGATTCAAACATTAAACAAGGTTAGATTACATTTTTAGCTTTGATTCGTAGATTTATAACTTGAATTTTGAAACTTTTCTTATGAAAATAGAATTTTTCTTGATCCACCATTGTTGAGTAAAGAAGATGAAGTAAGGTCCGGCCGCAAAAGGAAATGGTCCGGCCGGACCTTTGTGAAAAAAGGTTCGGCCGGACCTTTGGGGAACAAAGGTCCGGCCGGACCTTATTTGAAGGTCCGGCGCCGGACCTTCTTTTTAAGGTCCGGCCGGACCTTTTTTTTAAAAAAAAATTGTAAATAATTATTTTATTTTTAATATTATTTATCATTTATTACAAAAATAATTTTATTACTAAATATAATTAGAATTAACAAATGGCCTAACTATGATTTCATAATTGTAATAAAAATTTAATAATTTCATAATAATTAGAAGTAAGATATGTAATTATAATTTCATAATAATGCAAATAAGAAATTTATTAATAATATCAAAATAAATGTAATTATAATAATTAAATAATGTTGATAAAAAAATTATTAATATTTTTCATAATAATTAGAAATAATAAATATGGACTATAATTTAATAAATGTAAAAATATATATAATAGTTTCATAACATTAATAATTATAATTACACAACTTTAATAAAAAAAAATAATACAATAATAATTAATATTGTTTATATAAAGTTTTTGACGACGTCTTTTTTTTCATTATAAATAAATTATAAAATTCTATATAATTTTTTTATTCTTAATATTATTTATCATTTATTACAAAAATAATTTCATTACTAAATATAATTAGAATTAACAAATGACTAACTATGATTTCATAATTGTAACAAAAAATTAATAATTTCACAATGTTGGAAAATGTAATTATAATGTAATAATTTGTTAGTAATAATTACAAATAAGATATGTAATTATAATTTCATCATGCAAATAAGAAATTTATTAATAATATCAAAATAAATATAATTATAATAATTAAATATTGTTGATAAAAATTTATTAATATTTTTCATAATAATTAGAAATAATAAATATGAACTATAATTTCATAAATGTAAAAATATATACAATAGTTTCATAACATTAATAATTATAATTATAATTACACAACTTCAATAAAAAAAATAATTAATGATGTTTATATATAAACCATAATAATAAAAAATAATAATAATAAAGTTTTTCCTGTAATGTTTAATTTTCCTACTTGTTCATTTTTACGTGCGGTAGTTTACAATGTAGAATGGTTAAATATTGCGGCATACTTTTTTGAACTTTGATTTTAACATTTGAAATTATTGCAGAATGGAGTATGCTATTGGTCTTGAACTGAGAGGGCTTCCTGCTAAAGTTTCCCAGTACAGGGAAATAGAATTCGACGAAGTTCTAAAGACTCTTGATGAGTATCATCAAGATATCTTGAAGCGATCATTCCTATGGCGATTCAAGGAATTGACCAAGATGCAATTTGCGGCTCAGATTATAGATTCTCTGGTACTTCGACTTCTGAAGTCAGTAGACGGTGATGCATATAGTTTTTGCTTCGGGGATGACAAGATAGTCACATTCTCGAGGTTTGAGTTTTCCCTCATCACGGGATTAAAGTGTGATTGCGAAACGAAAAAAACTCCACAATTACGTTCAAAAAAATCGAGGCTTCATCTGAAATACTTTGAAGAACAAAGGGCCATTCACAGGGAGGTGCTCTGGAATACTATAAAGACTTGTCCCGATATGTTGGACAGATTGAAATTATGCATGGTCTATATTCTTGAGAGCTTCGTGAAGGGCAAGCAAGCAAAGAATGGTATCGACTTATATGGTTTGAAACTTGTTGATGATATTGAAGCCTTCAACAACTATCCATGGGGGTCTATAATTTATGTCGATACCGTTAACATATTTAAGAAAATTCATTCGATGCCCAAGGTGAATAAGGGCCCCCGGAAGTATGATGCGTACGGCTTCCCTTTTGCTCTGCAGGTAATAATTTTAAACTTTTCATTTTGAATTAGGTTATTATGTTTTTCATCGTCATAATAATTGTAAGTTTCACAGATATGGGTATATGAGGTAATTCCCGCCTTAGGTGACAGGTGGGCAGTTAAGACGGGGACGCGATTTCCTCGGATGTTAAATTGGATAGCAACGGAGGCGCCAACTTCTAAGAAGCTTTCGGCTATCCTCGATGATCCTGACGTGAGCGTTTATAAATTATTATTAAAGTAATATAATATTTGACACATGATTTATAAATTGTTTGAATGTTAATATATTAGCTCGAAGTCCTTCATGCGTTGACGGCTTCGACCGTAGAGGAGGAGTAGGACTATATGCGTGGACTGGTATGTAATGTAATTTTAGATTGTTATTTACCTTTTGGGTTAAATAATTAATCTTCACTTTTGTTATATCTAGGATCAACGCAGTCCAGTACGAGACATGTCCCCGCCGCTCATGAGATCTCATTCACCGGGGGCATCTCGCGGACCTCTACGCTCCTCCACTCCTCCGGTATGTTCATGGATTCAATAAGCTATAATATTTTACTGGGGGTTAGTTTATTTCCTATTATATTATTTGGAGTTTATAATTTGAATTTGATATGTTTTTGAGTTGAGAATTATTTTTGGAGTAGTCAGTGATATGGGAGTATTATTGAGTTGTGGTTGGTGTTTTGAATTGTCGTGGTTGAGTGGTTGAATGTTTTTGCTTTATTATGACATTTTGATGTCCCTTTATAGGGTGGCTAAGTCCAATTTTAAGGGGAGACTCTGTCGAAAATTTTGTAGAATCTTAAATAAACATTATTCGACATTTAATTTCCACTTTTGTTATATCTAGGATCAACGCAGTCCAGTACGAGACATGTCCCCGCCGCTCATGAGATCTCATTCACCGGGGGCATCTCCCGGACCTCTACGCTCCTCCACTCCTCCGGTATGTTCATGGATTCAATAAACTATAATATTTTACTGGGGGTTAGTTTATTTCCTATTATATTATTTGGAGTTTATAATTTGAATTTGATATGTTTTTGAGTTGAGAATTATTTTTGGAGTAGTCAGTGATATTGGAGTATTATTGAGTTGTGGTTGGTGTTTTTAATTGTCGTGGTTGAGTGGTTGAATGTTTTTGCTTTATTATAACATTTTGATGTCCCTTTATAGGGTGGCTAAGTCCAATTTTAAGGGGAGACTCTGTCGAAATTTTTGTAGAATCTTAAATAAACATTATTCGACATTTAATTTCCACTTTTGTTATATCTAGGATCAAAGCAGTCCACTACGAGACATGTCCCCTCCGCTCATGAGATCTCATTCACCAGGGGCATCTCGCAGACCTTTACGCACCCCCACTCCCCCGGTATGTTAATGGATTCAGTTTTCAATAAACAATAGTATTTTAATGATCACATTTACATGTTATAATATTTGAGTTAAATAATCAATTGTCATTTTTGTTTTCAGCGCCCAGTACCTCACTTTGATGATTTGTTTGAGCGTCTGGTGGGGGTCATTCGTGATGAGATGCATGCCCTTGGGGATGAGCTCCGAGGTAAGGTCGACGCCCTCGAAGTGAAGGTCGACGCCCTAGGAGGTAAGGTCGACGCCCTCGGAGGTAAGGTCGACGCCCTCGAAGTGAAGGTCGACGCCCTTAGGGATGAGCTCCGAGATGGGCATGGAGCCTCATATATGATGCCAGAGCATGATGAGATGGATGATATGATAGCTCGGATGACGGAGCAAGATTTATACGGTGTGCCGACTGAGGGGGTGCCTCGTGTGGAGGAGGAGGTGCCTCGGGGGGGCGGCGGAGGAGGAGGTGCCTCGGGTGTCAGAGGAGGAGGTGACTCGGGGGGCGGAGGAGGTGGTGCCTCGAGAGTCGGAGGAGGAGGTGACTCAGGGGGCGAAGGAGGTGGTGCCTCGAGAGCCGGAGGAGGAGGTGACTCAGGGGGCGAAGGAGGTGGTGCCTCGAGAGCCGAAGGAGGAGGTGACTCGGGGGGCGAAGGAGGTGGTGCCTCGGGGGGCGGAGGAGGTGGTGCCTCGGGTGTCGGAGGAGGAGGTGACTCGGGGGGCGGAGGAGGTGGTGCCTCGGGGGCTGGAGGAGGTGGTGCCTCGAGGGCCGGAGGAGGTGGTGCCTCGGGTGCCGGAGGAGGAGTCGACTGAGGTGGATATGGTCGAGAAGAGGGGACGGAAACGTACTGTCGAGGTGAAGGACAAGATTATAAGTAAGAGGACAAGACAACCCTCACAGCATGTTCTTTCTCCCTTCACGACCGAGGCGAAGAAGAGGACATTCGTGGACGGCACTTATGTCAACTTATTCCGCGAAGTCGATCCGGCGAAGCAAAAGGTGTTTGATATGTGGTACTCTCAACTTAAGTCGAAGTAAGTTTGTTATCTACTTGTTTATTTATTTTTTAACTGTAAAAATGATTATATATGAATCTCTAATTATTTATTCATTCAGGTTTCGCTTCGCTATTGGGAAGACAACAATATCGGATGCCAAAGATTGGTTCGCAATAGTCCTCAGAAGCGGAGCTTGGCTTGCCGAAGATGTGAGTGCATAATCGTAATTATGTGAACTCACTATATTATTTGTTGATTAAATAATATTTAATTCGCTTATATTTTATGTTGTAGCATGTTGATCTTGCGATGGAGTTGCTGCGCGATCGGGCTAGTAGGTACCCGAAATCGTTCGGCTTTCCCCGGCGAGTGATCTTGTGTTGCGGCTTTAAAAATGCTGTCGACATTGAGTACTCAATGTTCGAAACCAACCCTACCTCGTACGTGTTGCCAGATTACATGTTGGACTACGTGGTAGGGGCAGAGCCCGTGTGTGGCCAGTCGTGGACGGGTTGTACACACATCTATATTCCGGTGATCGGGAACTCGCACATCATTGCTGTTGAGGTCGTGTTCGCCGAATCGAAAATGTATGTGTACGACTCCGAACATGGTTGTTTCACAGAGACCCAGCTCCAAGAAACTCTGATGCCCTTGGCATTCAGTGTTCCTCTAATGGCTAAGCGTGCTGGAATTCATGTCGATGATGTACTAGCCATTGAGAGGATCAAGGGGATTTCCAAACAAGGTGTCAAGTAAATTTTCTTACACTCGTATTCTAGTATTTAATTAAATTCTTAACTATATTCATTTATTTCACTAAAGTTTTTTTTTTAACTTACAGTGGAGATTGCGGGATTTTTGCAATAAAATATATTGAGTTCTTGAGCATCGGACGAGATGTCAAGATGATCAATCAAGAACATATACAAAAGTGGAGAATAAAGTTGGCTACTGATTTATTTAACTACAATTGTGATCCATAAGATTTAGAAATGTAAAAATATAGTTTTTATATGTAATTGTGTATATATATTTATTTGTCAATTTTTTTATTACCGTCAATTTATTTATTATAGTTTTTATTTGTCAGTTTCTTTAGTTGAATAAATTGCCTCAAAAGTATAGATAACAATATATTTTTTGGAACGAAATATATATATATATATATAAAACTATACCTTAAACCCCTAACCCCAAAATAGAAAACTATACCCTAAACCCCAAACCATAAACCCCAAAATAGAAAACTATACCCTAAACCCCAAACCCCAAAATAGAAAACTATACCCTAAACCTGTAACCCCAAAATAGAAAACTATACCCTAAACCCCAAACCATAAACCCCAAAATAGAAAACTATACCCTAAACCCCTAACCCCAAAATAGAAAACTATACCCTAAACCCCAAACCATAAACCCCAAAATAGAAAACTATACCCTAAACCCCAAACCCCAAAATTAGAAAACTATACCCTAAACCCCAAACCCCAAAATAGAAAACTATACAATTACAATTTATTAACATAGACAAAATAAGATAATTTATCATCAACAACACTACAATTACAGTAAAAGTTTTAATAGTGATAAAATTAATTATTCAAGGGAATCTGACTAGTACAAGTTTGGCGAGTATGACCGACTGCGCCGCACTTGCCGCACTTTCGCGGTCTGGGAAACTCTCCAGTAAATGGTATTCTAGACGTACGTGCACGTCTAGGAGTACGTCTTCGGACATTCGGCGGCAGTAAATTATCAAGCGGGAGCAAGTGTTCGGGAAGTTCCCACTCACCCTCATTTGGTAGAGGAAATATAGTTTCAGCATATGCTTCTCTCCAAAAAGCAGTCGTATAGTACTCAGTTGATAATGACTGTGGTGAAAAGCCCCTATGTCTAGCAACTGCAACTGCATGAGCGCATGGAAAGCGCTCAAGTTGAAACTGTTTACACGTGCACGTGTTCTCATTCAAGTCCACAACATACCCAACATTACGTCCGCATACAACATTGAATCTAAACTGATCCAGTGGCTCCACGCCCAACCTTCTAGCCAGGTCTAATGTCTTGAAGAGTTTGGTTTCCATGGCAGGGGTGAGATAAGATATGCAAGCTTGAGATTCCTCGCGTCTATCGTGAAACCAAACCTGTAACTTCTCCCTAATGTTCTCAATCATTGCCAGAATTGGTAACTCTCGATCCTTCTTAAATAATGCATTCAAAGACTCCACATTATTTGACGTCATCATATTGTATCGACGTCCTGGAAATTGACACCGTGCCCAATGTTGAATCCCCAATTTATCTATTAAGTACTCCGAGGCTTTCTCACTCTTGTTATTTATTTCAATCATGAACTTATTATAATCTTCAAAAGTGTAAGCCTCTGCCGCTCTCTTAAACAAGGCAACGATCCCAGTACCACGGTACGTCGTCTTCAAATTTCCTTGTATATGGTACATGCAATAACCGTGGTGTGCCTCAGGAAAAACTTCAGCTATACCATTTATGATAGAATTTCCGCGATCAGTTATAAAAGCAAGCTCATGGACATCTCCAATTACTTCCCTCAACTTTGAGAAAAACCAATTCATTGCTAGATCATTTTCGCTATCCACTATGCCGAACGCAAGAGGGTATATTTGAATGTTGGCATCTTGACATGTAGCAATAATTAACTTCCCTTCATATCTAGCTTTCAATGTTGTACCATCTACTAGAATTAGAGGTCGCATCGATCTTCTAAATCCATTTATACATTGTCCAAGAGTCATGAAAAAATACTTGAAGCGATTGTCATCGTCAGCCTCAATAAAGAATGTCGAACCAGGATTAGTTCTCGACATGTTATGACAATACCTGGCTAATTTCGCATAACTTTCCTCGGGTGAACCCATTAAATCCTCTAACGCACATTCTCTAGCCTTCCAGGCCTTCTGGTAGCTCATGGTCACCCCAAAATCTCTCTACACATCTTTAATGATGTCTCTGGGTCTGTAAATAATCCTTGGGTCATCAAACTTATGCATTATCTGTCGTCCTATAAACCATGAACGAGCTTGTCTGTGATCATTTCGACGAATGCCCACTTGACAAGTATGCTCTCGTGCATACTTGCGAACTACGAAGAATTGATTTGTGTCCATCCTCGTTGCTCGCAGACGCCAACTACAGTTATCATCTACACAGACAATTGTGTAGGTACTCCTGTCTGACTTCTTCACTTTAAACTCGAAATTGTGCTTAAGTGCAATACTGTGCACCGCCTCTTGGAGATCTTGCTTGGTATTAAATAATTGCTGGACTTCCAAATCTTCATCATCTGGAACCACACGTGAAGAATTAGTCGATCGTGAACTTGGCCCAGCCTGTGAGTTCTCGAAGTGCTCATGTTGACGTCTGGATAAATTAATCAGATCATTTTTTGTAAATGGAATGTCCTCCTGATTGTCTCCGACTACATCGTAACCTCTATGGGTGATAAGAGGAACTGTGTCAGGGATAACATCATCATCCTCACGAACTATTTCTAACGTGTCCCAAATATCATTCACATTCTGATCCCCACCATCGAATTCTTCATTCTGATTATCGGGGGTATCCTTTCGTACTAAAGTTACACAGAGAGGAATAGTTTCCTTTTTATTCGCCTCAATTAACCACGTAATTTGCACATCAGAAGTAACAAATAAGGGTGGCAATGCAACAGTAGAATTAGAGTTATATAGAAATCCAAATTTCATATCATATTCAGATGGATTAACTTCGAGTTGATCTTGTAGTTTGCTGTACATGTCTGTAAATGACATACCTGG
Organism: Ligustrum vulgare; assembly: GCA_963555705.1. Classification (NCBI taxonomy): domain Eukaryota; kingdom Viridiplantae; phylum Streptophyta; class Magnoliopsida; order Lamiales; family Oleaceae; genus Ligustrum; species Ligustrum vulgare. The sequence continues at coordinate 9,033,307 of OY743179.1, forward strand.
AGTTAACAAAATTACAGAAATGTTTTGATCACTTGTATATTTCCATGACCATCGTAGATTTTCATCAACCACGAATTCACCAAAATAAGAAACTGGTATGAAAGCCATATCTGCATTAATTAAAAATAATAAAATTTCAAAACAACAATTTAGGAAAATCAGAGTAACTGATAAAAAATAATTGTAAAAAAAATAGTTGTCGGGCCGGAGCCTCGGTCCGACCGGACCATGCTTCCGCAATATTTAATCATTCTACATTGTAGACTACCGCACGTAAATAAACAAGTAGAAAAATTAAACATTATTTAATTATTATAATTATATTTATTTTGATATTATTAATAAATTTGTTATTTGCATTATGAAATTATAATTACATATCTTATTTCTAATTATTATGAAATTATTAATTCATTTTTATTAAAAAATAATGAAATTATAATTACATATCTTATTTGTAATTATTATTAATAAATTATGACATTATTTAGTAATGAAATCATTTTTGTAACATATGATAAATAATATTAAGAATAAAAAAATTATTTAGAATTTTATAATTTATTTATAATATAAAAAAATAAAATAAAAAAATTTTTGCCGGAAGTCCGGCCGGACCTATTGCAGTTCCTTTTTCCGCTCTTATGTTCAATTTTTTCGATTTTGCTATTAAACTGATAAAAATCACACTTCACCATATTAATTTTAATTGTTACTACATAATTATAGATCTATAATTATTATTAACTAAAAAATTAACAAATAGATCTATTGAATAAGTTTAACACAACAAGAACAAAATTAAATACAATATAATAAATATTGCTAAATCAACTTACCGAAAAGAAGTAGCGAATGAAATCTTTTAGTTGAGATTTGTATATTTTTTGCGGATTTTTTTTAGCACAAACAGAAAAAAATGAGAGAATAATTTATTGTTTTCGTTTTAATATAAATATGAGATAAATGAAGTGTATAAGAGAAATATGGTTATTAAGGGTATACATGTCATTTTAAAGAAAAAGGAGTATTGTGGTTAGTTTTTGAAAAGTTAGGGTATTTTGACTTAGCCATTGTTTGACTTGGGTATTTTTAAAATTCTCTCAACCTTCTCCTGTAATTATATATACTGATATACTGAAAGTTGTAAGTCGTTTATATATGCTTTTATTTGCTTGACTTTCATCAAATTTCACATTAATTAATTTTATAAGTTGTTCCTACTGCAACTTGGATGTTGTTTACACACTTATTTTGAATTTTTAATAATAATAATTCTAACAACCATAACTAATATCTATAGAATTAATTTTTTAGAATAAGGAATTAAATAGAATATTTGTATGTTCGTACTTCGTACACAGAAAAGCTATGCTCGTTCCTTCTTTATTTAAATCAGAATAATCATTGAGATCAAACACGTCAACTACAAGTGGCATCATCTATTTGTCAACATTTCGTTTATATTTTTTTTCTTTTAAAGTCAACAATTTCGATTAATCAAATATTCTCACATTTCTACTTTTTAAAAAAATTGACCAACGAAATATCAATACGCCGTTATTTATAAATAATATTTATAAACATCATTTATAAACGGATTGCCTAACAACAAGTTAATCTTACATTTATTTATTTATAACTGATTTTATTCTTACTCAAATTAAATTATTCTATTAGGTAGCTTTTATTCCCTTAACAATATCTAATTAAAATAATTTTATCTATGAAATATGTTTAGACTATGCTCTGTTTGTTAAAAACACCGTGTTTAAAATTATTATTTTTTTATGTTTTCAAGGTAAAATATGAAGTTGAAAATGTGGACAGAAAAAAAAAGTGTGTGATTAAAAAGTGGTTTGAGGAATTATGTTATAAAAAACATCTTTTTAAACAAGCACTAGTAGAAAAACGCGAAAAAAAGGGTTTAGGCGTCGGTTCATCTAAGGTTTACGCGTCGGTTCACCAAGAACCGATGCGTAAACTTCCGGTTCAGGCGTCGGTTCTCGACGAACCGATGCCTAAACCCTTTAATATATATTTCAAAAATTCGCGCGATTTCATTCCCGAACGCGCATATCTCTCTCTCACTCTCTCTCAACACTTCAACATCGCGAAGCCATCACCACCGTGCCTCCACCAACACCACGACGCCACCAACACCGCGATGCCACCACGAACCCGCCTCCATCTCGTAAGAACTTTACTCTTATATGTGTGTGTGATATGTGTGTGTGTGTGTGCGTGTATGTATATGTGTGTGTGTGTGTGTGTGTGTGTGTGCGCGCGCGCGCGCGCGTGTATGTATATATAAGTAGATCTATATGTGTTTGTGTGTATATGTGCATATATATGTATATATCAGTATGTGTATATATATGTATATATGTGTGTGTTTATATATATATAAATGTGAATTATTATATATATATGTATATATATATTTGGATGTATAAAAATGTGAATTATTATATATATATGTATATATATATTTGTATGTATAAAAATGTGAATTATTAGATATATATATATATATATATATATATATATATATATATATATATATGTATGTATGTATGTATATATATATGTTATCATTTTGGTATTGCAAATAGTTAATTGATATAATTTGAATTATTGGAATTATATTGAAATTATGCATGGAATGTTAGGTTATGAAATCATACTTTGAGCATTTTAGGAATTAAGAATTGATTTTGGATTAATTTTGGAGTGGTTGATGATGTTGAAGTTTGATTTATTGTGTTTGAGTAGTGAATATGTGGAGGTTGAACATTTTTGTTGTATTGTGGCATTTTGATTCCTCCTACATTTTTGCGTCGGTGTCGGTAAGAACAAATGCCAATGGTGTTGTAAATTATATGGACGAGACCATGAGGGCAATGCAAACAAAGAAATTCATTCTAGCACCGTATTTTCAGGAGTAAGACCATTCTCTCTTGTTAACAGTTAATTTTTTTTTTTTTTTTTTGAATCACGCATGTTTGAAGTTGTATTTACATGTTCATAATACGTAGGAACCACTGGATGTTGCTAGTGATTTCTCCTCAGAAGAGTACGGTGTACTTATTGGATTCAGCTAATGCATTTAAGCGTGACTTAGATATCAAGCCGCTATTGAATACGTAAGTTATGATAATTTTCATGAAATAATTGTGGAGTTGTGGTGAAATTGATTGTGGAGTTGTGGTTTCACTTTGATGAATATATGTTGTGATTGTTGAGAAGTTGTGATAGATTCAATAGCAACGCGTCTATTTACAGGTTGGATAAGTTCAATTTATAGGGAAGACTGCCAAAATTTTTATAGAAATCTTAATTTTTGTATTTATTTATTTTGTAACTGGTTCGAATAATTTAATTCAATTTTAGGGCTTTCAAACTATATTGGACACAAGGAGGCATTAGGACAAGAGTCAATACAACGTGGCTAAAAATAAAGGTATGAAAACACATATTAAAAATATTTTACAAATCTTTGAATTATTTTCATATTCTATTTAGTGTGATTATTAATGTTAGTTTTCAATGTGAAAATTTCAGTGTCCTCAACAGCCCGGAGGTTCTGAGTGTGGCTACTACGTCATGAAAAATATGTATGAGATAGTCACTGAACATTTTCAGCGTCCGTCGTTGGAAAATGTATAAGTTATTGAACATGATAATTTTTAATTATGCCTTCATATTTTATTACAAAATAACTGATAATTCATTTTGATTATTTGTAGGCGTTTAAAGAGTATTACTCAACGGAGGAAATTGCTGAAATTCAAAACTTATGGGCTAAATACTTCGTCGATAGGTGTGTGTAAATCGACGTGTATTCAAACTTCTATTTACTCAATTACATGTGACATTAACAATCTTGTAAATATAATTATTTCTCATTTATTTAACATTATTTTAATTATGTCGATTATATACATATTTGGTGATGTGCATGTGGAAAATGTTCAGTCCAAGTTTAGGTGATTGCAGGTCATGACCTGCAGTGATCTGGATCATTGCAGGTGACGTCCAGGTCATTGCAGGTGACATCTAGGTCATTGCAGGCCATGACCTGCAGTGGCCTGGGTCATTGCAGGTGACGTCCAGTCCAATGCAGGCCATTGCCTGCAGTGACCTGGGTCATTGCATGCAGTGACCTGGGTCATTGCAGGCCATGACCGTAGTGGCCTGGGTCATTGCAGGAGACGTCCAGGCCATTGCATGTCATGTCTAGGTCATTGTATTTTATTCTATAGGCAAATGAATTTCGTGTCAAAAAAAATTGAAAACGCGTCGATTTTAAGGAAAATCGACGCCTAAAGTTTACACTTTAGGCGTCGGTTGTAATCCAAAACCGACGCCTAAAGTGTACTTTAGGCGTCGGTTTTGGATTACAACCGACGCCTAAAAGAATTTTTTTTTTCAACTTTACGCGTCGGTTTATAAACAACCGACGCGTAAAGATAGTCTTTACGCGTCGTTTTACAACCGACGCGTAAAGTCTTCACTTTATGCATCTGCTTCATACGCGTCGCCTCAAAAACCGACGCTTATTCTCTTAAATAACCGACGCAAAAGACTGTTTCTGTACTAGTGAAGTTTGCCAAATAAATGCTTAATTAATTATATGTTCGTTGTATTGGACGATATTGTTATTGTTATGAATAACAGGAAAGAGGGGTTGGATTGAATAAATGAATTATTTATTTTGACACTAACATAAAAGTTACTTTGAATAAGCAACTCTTTTAGGATACAAATTTATTCACCCTCATTAACGAGGGTGATCGTTACCCTCAGTTACTGCCGTTTATTTTTCAGAAATCCCTCCCCAAACCCCCAAAAAAGGCATAGCCCACCCATATTTGAACAATATTTAAACCAAACCCCCACCCCCTCAACACGTGGATCAAGCACCCAACCCACCTATACCACACTTTTTCCTCATCTTCATTCTTCTTAAATATCTTAAAATCGATATTTTTATTGATTTCATATTATACAATTTAACAAAAGCTTTAATATGAGTATAATATCAATATATAAATTCTTACTATTTTAAAAATAAATATTTATCCCATATAAATTTTCAGTTCAATTTAAGCATATAAGCCTGTGTTTGGTAAAAGATTTTTGTTCTTTAAAAAAATATGATGTTTTCGAAGTAAAATATTTGATTGAAAAATGATTTTGAAAAATATGTATGATTAAAAAGTAATTTGAAAAAAATGTGTATTTTAAACGGTTTAGCTTGAAAATATTGGCAAGTCCACACGAAACCAAACAATGGTTTCAATTAGACTTTTGTGGTTTGACGAAAAAAATGTTACATATGGTTCTACAAAAAAATCATCAAATCACACAAGCTGAATCGAATCCGTTGTTCCGGTTCTCGTGGACCCACCAGCATTTTCAAATCAAATCGAACCAAACTATTTCAAAATACACATTTTTCCAAATCATTTTTTAAATATACATATTTTTAAAAATTATTTTACATTTTTTTTGATACACTGTTTGAATAACATTATTTTGCTCTTTTGCATTCAATTTTAGAAGTCCATTTTAATTGGGGGGTCGATTGATGTCGGGGAGCGGGCGCGTACATAACCATACACATTTTCAACCATATACAAATCCTTAAATTATTTTCAATCACATATTTTACCTTGAAAATCAAAATTCTTTGTTAAAAAAATAAAAAAAAATAAATTTACCAAACGAAGACGTATCCTTAAATTGAATTGATAATTTATATGTGATAAATATTTATTTTTAAAATAGTAAAAATATATATGTTGATATTATACTCATATTGAAGATCTCGTTAAATTGTATAATATAAAATTAACAAAAAAAATTATTTTTCATATCAATTTTAAAATATTTAATAAAAAAAGAGGGTGAAAAAGTGTTAACAGGGTGGGTGGGTACAATTGAAATTTGGATGGGAACGTATATGCACAACAAGAGAGAGAAAAATAATATTTTAAGAAAGTTGTGGGCCCAACTATCTATACATATATAATAATAAGATAATCGTCATCATTTTACACACATAGTTTCCCGTCTATTTTCACTTGCCATTTTAGGAAATTTCTTGTTTTTATCAATTTATTTTAATATATGAATTAAGAAAGTTCAATTAATGCATGTAATAAATGATTTATAAATTTATGGAAAAAAATATCTATAAAAAGTCAAATTACAGTTTATTTTTTTTCTTTTGATAATTATTGATTTTTTTTTTTAAATCGAAAAATACGCAATATGAGTGTCAAATCCAAGATCTTAACGAAAAGTTTAATACAAGCTAAGAAATGAGAACAAACTCTAAACATATCATTCGTAAAATCATTTTAAATACTAAATGTAAATGTTTTACTTATACTTTTTACTTTTTTTAATATCCAATTTTTTTAATTTATCTCATTTAAGTCCTAAAAACACACTCCCTACATCCCAATTATATAGGCTTGTTTAACTTTTCATACAGATTAAAAAAAAATATTTAATGCTATTGAAATAGTAATTTTTGTAAAGAAAATTTACAACTTACCCTTATTTAATATCAAAACTATTATATTAGAAGTAATAAATATGGGTACATTGATAAACAAACAAAATAAATACTTCTTAATAAAGAAACAAATATATATAATTGGGACAAATAAAAAATGAAAGACGGTCTATATAATTAGGATTGAAGGAGTATCTATCATCTCTTACCTAAATTCAATTTGATCTAAATGATTAATTTCGAATATTTTTCTTATCAAATTGAAAGAAATAATGGAAAAATTCGATCTGTCTAAATAAATTCAATTAAATCATTTAATTTTCTACAATTTTAGGTTCTGAAAAACTCATTTGTTCAATTTGTAAAATAGCATGTGTTAGCAAATTCATCTATATATCTATCCTTATATCTTTTATTTATACATATATAATAATAGGATAACCGTCACCATTTAACATACATAATTTCTCGCCCATTTTCACTTGTCATTTTAGGAAATTTCTTATTTTTATCAATTTATTTTAATACATGAATTAGGAAAATTCAATTAATGCGTGTTGTAAATGATTTATGAATATATATATATATATAGAACTACATGTAAGTTTGTCATGTGTAAGTTTAACAAATTGCAACATTTAATTTAAGCTTTAGCAAGTTTTTATTTTTTAAAATGTTTGGTAAATTTTGTTCGAATGAATTTGCTTTTTTACATGTAATAATGAAATGAAATATTTGTTTAATACCGTCACCATTTTACGCACATAATTTCCCGCCCATTTTCACTTGCCATTTTAGGAAATTTCTTATTTTTATCAATTTATTTTAATACATAAATTAAGAAAGTTTAATACATGTTGTAAATGATTTATGGATTTGAAATATATATATATATATATATATAGAGAGAGAGAGAGAGAGAGAGAGAACTGCGTATAAGTTTGTCATGTGTATGTTTAAAAATTGCAACATTTAATTTAAGTTTTAGCAATTTTTAATTTTTTTAAAATATTTGGTAAATTTTGTTCGTAATGTATTTGCTTTTTTAAATGTAATGAAATGAAATATTTGTTTAATATATTTAAATATGAATTATTTCATTTAGATAGTTAGTACAAATTCTTATAATGCTATACGGGGAGTCGATAAATTAATTATCTAAATATCTATTAGCTTCTTTATTTTATTTTACGATCTAAAAATAGTAAACATTTCAACTTTTAGAAATTGAAAAATTGTAAACTCGATTTCAATCATCAAATCAAAATTTTAAAGTACAGAATAAGTCACATATTCATATATTACTTCGCCTAAATAGACTAAGAAAACTAGAAATAAGGAACAATTAGATGTTAAAAAAATATGTAAGTCGCAATTTTATATTTTCCTTTTTTGAGTATTTTTCATTATATATGAATGAACAATTTATTTCGAGCATTGTATTTTACAACTTATTCAATAAATAATTGTTCATTGTATGCACGAGTGCGTTACTAATAATAATCATAAGGAAATACACACTCATCTAACGACACTCACTGAGGGTTATGTTCACCCTCTTTAAGAGGGTGAACAAACTTGTACTCACTCTTTTATATAAAAAAATAAGAAAATTTGTAATCTTTATCTTTATTATTATTTATTTATTATTTATTATTATTATTATATATATAAAAGTAAAAGTGAGGAGAGAGAGAGAGAGAGTCATTAAATGCAATTTTTCCTCCACAATGACTCTCTCTCCTGACTTCTAATTTTATATATAAAAACAAATAAAGAAAAGATAAATATTTGTGTAGAAAAATTTATTATTTATTACATATTTAGTAAGGGTTATAATAAATGTACTATGTGTAAATGTGTTACATTGAAAATGAAATAATTAGATTAATATATTTGAACATAAATAATGTGATATCTATGTAAATATGTTATGTAAGAAATGATAAAATTGTATTAATATATTTGAACATAAATAAATGTCATATATATGTAAATGTGTTACATTGAAAATGAAAATTTTGAATTAATGTATTTGAAAATAAATAAATACATGCTACATAAATTTGTTAAATTAGAAATGAAAATTTTGAATCAATATATTTTAAAAGTAAATAAAAAAATTATTGAAGTTTTACTTCCTAATACGTCAATAAATGAGTAGGTTATTCAATAAGTATATTACAAAAATAATTAATTATTTGCTAAATTAGAAATGAAAATTTTTAATCAATATATTTTGAAAGTAAATAAATAAAATTATTGAAGTTTTACTTCCTAATACGTCAATAAAAGAGTAGGTTCTTCAATAAGTATTTTACAAAAATAATTAATTATTTGCTATCAACTTTTTACCACCAATGATAAATTGGTACAAAATTTCATCATTTTGACAAAAAGTGACATGTTTAACAAATTAGGAAAAATAAATATATTAATTAATATATTGGATTTCGAATAAAATATATGTAAGCAACATATTAAAAATAAAGTTAATTATAAATTATAACATGATATTTAAAGGAAAATAGGTGATAAATTTTCAGAGAAAATGTAAATAAAAGTCAAAAGAAATTTTATGTAAAAAATTTAATTAAGTGTCAAACTTTGAGTGTCGCAATATAGAGTATACATGCAGAATTTTTTATTTGATTAGTTTTATTTTTTTTAGAGTTTCAAATTCAATAACATTTTTTTTTTTTTTGAAATTTTTTTGAAATTTTATTTTTTATTTGATATATGATTGAATCAAGATATTTCTAAAATTATGATTTAAAAATTATATGTTCCGTGCATCGCACGATTAGACAATTAGTTTATCAAAACGATCGCTTCCTATTCAAAAAGATTTGACAAATCACACTAAAGCATAAATTTTTTTCTTCACACATCACATTATCTCCAAATTAATCAAGAGCCAAAAAATTATCATATGCAACTTTTTAAAGTTTATATTAATTCATGTGGCAAAATCTTCTGTACAAGTGGTTTTTTTCTATCATCACAATATGTTTATACAAAAAGTAAATTTCCTTACAAATAAATATAAGTAAGATTTAAATTACTTTTATAAATAGAAGTTAAATATAAGTGAGATTCACAAACGTTGACAGTGCGGATGTTGCATATTCGAATTTGCTAGATAATTTATTAGTCAATTAGGTAGTACCCAGATTTTGACCAACTTGGGGTGTAATCTGCTATTTACATCATTTATCAATCCTCACGGTAGGAACAGTGGATCGCCTATGTTCACGTTCAACATTTTTATTTTTATTTTTTTAAAAAAAAGGTGTTTAAAAAGGTGTTTTGGTGTAGATAGTGTTTAAGCAAGTTGTGTGATCGTTCGTATAAAAAAATAATCTTGAAGTATATATATTTAAAATTTTAACAATTAATAAAAAATGTAAGGGTTGCTTATTAAAGAAAAAAAAAATGATTCAAATATATTTGTACAAAAAAGAATTTATTAAAAAGTAATTATACTGCTTTCAATATTATCCAAAAATATTTTTATTAATTGTTAAAATTTTAAATATATATACTTCAAGATTATTTTTTTATAAGAACGATCACACAACTTGCTTAAACACTATCTACACGAAAACACCTTTTTAAACACCTTTTTTAAAAAAAATAAAAAAAAAAAATGTTGAACGTGAACATAGGCGATCCACTGTTCCTACCGTGAGGATTGATAAATGATGTAAATAGCATATTACACCCCAAGTTGGTCAAAATCTGGGTACTACCTAATTGACTAATAAATTATCTAGCAAATTCGAATATGCAACATCCGCACTGTCAACGTTTGTGAATCTTCAACTTTTGCCAGTTAGGATATATCATGGGGACATCAAAACATCTTTTTTAATTGCACGTAAATGTATATGTTAATGTTCAAAAAGGGGAAAAAATTGAATTCTCACACTTAGACACAGTTTATATTACACGTAAATGTGTATGTACATGCTCGATCAAGAAAAACAAAACTCGATCCCCACACTTAGACACACTTTGATACTCACTTAAATACTAATATCCATGTTAATTAAAACACACTTTTTTTATTGCCTGTAAATGTGTATGTCTTTGATAAAAATAAAATAAAAAACTCGACACCTAGACACACTTGGATTATAATTAAAAAAAAAATGGTAATAAATAATGCAATTTTTTATAATTAATAAAATAATCACACTTCCAAATACAATCTTGTCATTTACAAGAATTGGGGGTTAACATCATATCATTTCTCCACACAGACACATATCGAATAATGAAAGAAAGAAAAACCCTAGCACTGCAACGTACCAAGGACAAAACCTCATTAGTGGTAGCCCACATTATTCAAATAATCAATTAATCAGTTGACAAAACGGCAGTTTCTCCTGATCTCTCCTTGTTTGCCAGTTAGAATACCAATGGAACCCATGCGCACCATAGCTGCCCCAAACTTTTTCTCCCAAACATTACCATATTTAACATTGTTCACAACCAACTTCCTAGTCAAGGGACTGTCCAACAATGTCTGGTCCGAAGTCAATACCCCCCTACGACCCTGCAAATTTGTATAATACTTGTTATCCAATCGGGTCGGAGTTTGAACATCCAGACCCACAATCGGGTCAAACCCGTTATTTGTCGGGGGAGGGCATCTGGTTTTCAAGAAAGCAGCATAAGCAGAATCCAATGACGGATCCTGTGGGTAGGTCGCATTGAAACTGTAAAGACGGTTCGAAAATGAAGAACAGTGAGAGACACCAATGGAGTGTGCACCAGATAGTGTAACCATTTCATCAAGTGACAGTCCCTTTCTTTTGAAGTTGTCTTCAAGTTGCTTGGCATTGAAGAATGGTGGAGGGAGTTCCTGGAGAACTTCCGAGCTTAAAGAAACACGGCCGTCGCGTCGTCCAGCCGGCATATCATACCAAATATTTCCAGCCTTAAAGGCACCATCACGAGCAGCAAATGCAAGAATGTCTGCACATGAGACTGTTCTTGGGCATATAGTCTCTATTGTAGCTTTTGCTTGGTCGATCACCTCGAACCCCCTCAAGCTCGGGTTATTCGCCAAATTATCTTTCTCCGCGACAGGTTTTCCTGGAACTGAATCCAGCAGCACTGAACCATCACAACCCTGAATACAAATATTAACAACATATGAGAAACAGTTCTTCTACGTGGAATTTTTTGAGACATGAAAATGAGACATGTCGAAGTGGCATCTCAGAATTGGATGATGAAGATCACGTGCTTCATCACATGGGCACATCTTCATATCCAACCAAGATCATTACGTCATATTCATATCCCAAAAAAATGTCTATACAAAATTATTGACAAAGCATAGCCTGAAATTAGATATTAGGTACAAACCCTGACGAAGCAGTCATGGAAATGCATTCTAACGAGTCCAGCAGCTATTCCTGGATTGAGTGACACAGCTTTGTTCACGGCATTTCTCACAATCTTCTCAGCAAGTGGACAAGTTTTCGCGTAAAACCCGACTTTGAGTGGCGCTACCTTCTCCGGCCATGCATGTTTAGGTTTAGCCAAAGCAGATGTAGAAAGAGAGAAGATTACCAGGCAAAAGAGCAGAGCAACTACCGCGACCTTCGAAATTTTGAAATTCATCATCATCTTCTTCTTCTTCGTGTCTCAGTTTTTCCGCAAAGGAAATTCTAACTCGAGAACTACTTGAAAAGATTGAGATTGGTATTAAATTGACAAGAAACAAGAGAATATATAGAGAAGAATTCTGATAGAAAAATAAACGCGTACCGACGTGCCAACTGCAAGTTTTGAAGCTTTCTTTAGCATATCTGTATCAGAACAATTCTCTCACCCTTACAAGTTACAAGTTGCAAAATCCTTTCCTCTTCCTCCCATGGACAGCTCATTTTTTATTTTATTTTTCATTATCCCAATCATTTGAAAGTTTCTTGTCAAATTATAGTATTAGTTATTTGTTTTTGGTTGATTTGACTTTCGCCAAATGTCATATCTTTTTGCAGTGTTGAGCTATTTCAATTTCATTACGAGGACTGTGTCCAGGGATTGATTTAACAAATCTAATTAAAAATGGAAATAACAGATTTGGGATTTAATATTAAAACTAATAGGGATTAAACAGAATATTTTTCGGATTCTATTAAACGCTACGTTTGAAAATTCGTACGAACAGAACTTTATGCGTGTAGGTTTTCTTATTTAGCTCTTATTTGGTTTTTATTAAAATTTTTGCATTTTTTTACAATACTTAATTTCAACCATGCATGAAAAGTCGAGCCCACAATATTTGACTATTCAACTAAATTTCAATCATTTATTTTTCTAAAAATTACTATTCATTTAAAAAAAAATCATTTTAACTAAAATCAAACACACACTAATTGACAATGATTTTGAGAACATCATAAGCCATTCTTACGAGTTCTAACTTATAAGTAATTATTTATTAGTTTTGGTCATAAAATATTTCAAGGTATATAAAAAACACATTTTTTTAAAAAAAAAACATGTTTTTTTATGTTTTTTAGGTAAAATTTGTGGTTAAAAAGAGGAGAGAGAAAAATGTGTGGTTAAAAATTGATTTGGGGAATTGTATTGTAAAAAATATGTTTAAAAATATGTTTGCTAAACAGAGGCTTATTAGCAGTGACGAATCCAGGAATATGATTCAGTACGAGCGGATTTGATCCATCACGAGCGACCACTACAAGGGTAAGAGGGAAAAAAAAGTGACAACAACATTATAAGGTAAAAAAAAAAAAAATTTGGGCTAATCCAGCACGAGCGGCCGGACATTCTCGACGTATGCTAAATCCGTCCATGCTTATTAGATGATAACTGTGACACGTGATGTTTCGAACGTAGGAATTATTGACAATGCTTTTGATAGTTTTTTTAATATATTTTAATATAAATTAGTTAGTATGCACGTGACTTTGTAATGATATTATGAAATATGTTTGAATATCCTAAATTGAATATCTTCTTAATACACGTCAACTATTCATAATATATTTTTTCTAAAAACTATATAAATTAAAAGCACGTATTTATATGTTAATTATCTACTATATTAATAATGAGTCGGTATTTTTGTCAAGACAACAACTTAAAAAGAGACCAAACTTACTAAGAAATTGAAGTTGATTGACTTAATTTCACTAAATTGATCAAGATGATTTTGTTTAAAACTCGGACATGCTTATGGTAAAACAAGATATATGTCAAGTACATAACTTTAACATATTTATTTTTTTCAAAACTATTGTCAACTAACGATGTTTTTAATGTAATACTCCCCCCAAATACTTGGTGAATGCAATTTTTATAAATAATTGAAGTTAAGACTTAAATTCAAAAAAATAACATATCTGAAAAAGTATTCAACCACTTTAAAGCATGTTCTCTTAGCTGCTAAAACAATAAGTTATATATACTAATAAAAAAAATATCACGAGTCCCAATGTCTCTAAAAAATCACTAAATATGAATATGTAGATTGTGATATTTTACCTTAAATAATAGACGAATCTGGAAGAAATTAATAATAAATAACAAAAATGATATTACATTTATACAATGACATATTAATAAAATATTTGATGATCAATATTTATTAATAACGTCATTTATATATAAAACAGGACAATTACATGCGTAAATAAATTTATTTTAATTATAAAATGCTATAATTAAAATAAAATTAATTGAAGGATAAATAAGAAATTATAAATTATTTTTGAGAGTATTATGATCCAAAATATTTCTTCATTCAAGTTATTTTAAAAATAATATAGATATAAATTGTATAGGTCAATGAAATTTGAAGAGATAATGACCATTATTAAATTATAAATTTTATTTTTAATTATTAAATGATATAATTAAAACAAAATTAATTGAAGAATAAATAAGAAATTATAAATTATTTTTTAGAGTATTATGATCCAAAATATTTCTCCATTCAAGTTATTTTACAAGTAGCATAGATATAAATATAGATCAATGAGATTTTGTAGAGACAACGACCATCATTAGTTTAGGAAATAATACATTAATTATAATGAAAATTGTGAGTTTCTTAAAATGTACAATTCAAATTGAAGTTTGTCGTTTTTTTATTTTATTATTCAAACAAGCATTTAGTTCCGTTTGGTAAAGGTATTGTTTATGAATTTTGTTTATTAACAGTCAAGTGACAATCTCTCATTGTACCATCTTTTTTGAAAAAATTAACAATATCGATAGTAAAATATTTGCGTCCACCATTTTTTACTTTTAAAAATATGGATCAATAAAATAACAACACAACTAATTATAAACAAATTTTATAAACATCTTGGTAAATAGAGGCTTAATTAAAATCCTCTAACAGCTAGGCTAAATGACAACAAATACTCCCTCCATCAACCTTTGAGAGTTGAATGAAATTTTTGAATTTATTCATGACTTTCTTTTTTTTTATGACTCGGATGTACAGTTTCGTTCGACTAGTGGCATTCCCCCACGTTTGTCCTCCATGTAAATCTGACACTTGGAGTAAACATTCAAACAACAATTCTCATCGCCATGAACCTCCTTATAACATGCGGGACCTGGAGGAATGACATGGCGCACCATGATCCTGCTTTCATATAAGCATTTACTTTCTAACATTTAAATTGTCTTCCAAAAATCAAGATTTAAACATTCGATCTTCTAATTTCAACTTCTACTTACCGTTGCATCATGCCCATGAGAACTATTCATGACCTTCTTTACTTTATGGAATGTGGAAATGGTAACGGTAAAACTAGGTTCTGTTTTGGAAAAAATTAAAAATTAAATGTGAATCAAAATCAACAATTAGTTTTAACAATATATTTTATAGGACTCATGCAACGATCCACTATTTTTCCCAATTTTTTTAAATTAAGATTAAGAAAATATTTGATATATGTATCGATACATGAATAACATGTATCGATACATTCAGAAGTTAAATTCATGGATTTAAAATATTTGATCCATGTATCGATACATGAAATTTGCAGGAACCCAGGAAGGGTTTACGCATGGTTGAGTTGTGTTGCTGGACTTAACAGATCTAACTACTTGTCAAACATGTAAAGGACGTCGTCATGCAGCTTCCCAACACCTGCTTGTAGCTTGAATGAATCCTCCATACTAGTTTAGGCAATGATGACCTAGAAATTTAATTTTTAATCTTGAGAAGTCTGATTTTTGCACTTTAAATATAAGGATTGCTAAGCTTTAAACTAATACAGAGAAATTACCTAGAATCCAATTATAAACATAAGATACAGTAAATTTGGTTTCCTTTTTGTTTTAAATTCTAAAATCTCCAAAGGTAGTCTTTAATTTTCTAAATCATAGCTTGCAAAAATTCTGTTATAATCATGTTCATAATGCTAGGAAAGTTCTGCAAGAATTCTGAGTCAACAAAGAAAGAATTCTATTGAGATCAGAACTCAAACTGCAGAAACGGTCCCTCAAGCATCGATACATGAAGAACTAGGCCTGAACATGTATCGATACTTTCATTAAATTTCAGTATAATAGAAGTTTGACTTTTTGCTTCTTTCTTTATTTTCAGGTTCTAAACAAAGCAAGTAGCACTGCAGTAGTCTTAAATTCTAATTCATACAAAATTTATTAATATTTCATCTTGTTCTTGTCTTGCAAAAATATTTTTTGCATTATTACATTTATTATGTTATACTACTTGATATTACGCCTTATGGCACTTGACTTGTTGTACTTGAACTACGAGAAATTCTTTCCTGCTTCAAATATATGATACTGGGATCAGGATTGTAAATCTTGATTGAATTCTTGCACGCACGGGATAACATGTGTTTTGTAATACGACCCCTCTCAAAACTCATGTTTTAAAATGAAAATTATGTTACTTGCTGAATACAATGGTATTCATATTTTTCATGTGTTTATTGCAGATGCTTGATCGTGCTTACTTTAAATCCACTTTCTTGCGAGTGGAAAGCTTTGCAAGATGGTTTGACTCATATGTATTTAACAGAGACAGAAATCTGGAGTTACCCTCCACATCCATTCCACATTATACCAAAGATGAAAATAGAATACTATGACGTAAACACTTTTGAGTTGGTGTACACGGATATTTTTAATTTTACTAATATGTAACTAGTTTAAATTTACAAGGTTTCATTTGGATAACTATAAGAAACCTCATAAACAACTTTAGAATAATATAGTTATTATGTAAATTATGTGTGCTTTATAAAAGTTATGCTTTATGTATCTATATTTGTATATAGTTTTATCTAACAAACTAATTTTTAAATTCTAACGGTAACTAAATAACTATCGGGTATCGATACATGCATAAATATGTCTAGCAGATTTCATGCTCTTTAATTGAGTTTAATGAATGATTTATTATCAATTTTGCTCATTATAATATACCTGCGATACTTACAAGTTTCAAGTTATCTAAAATGCCTACCCTACTTATATTTCTTATTTTAATATCTAAACTTTTAATATATATATATATATATATATAAGCTTAATGTATATGCGATATGTTTCTAAAGTTAAGCAATTACCACTTTTAAATATTAAAAGCAAAATTATCTTCACGAACTTCAAATTTTTTCTAAAACAACAAATATTGAACATTTTATTTTCATACTTCTACTCCTCATTCTATTATGTGAATGGGTCTACTAAATTATTTACTATAGGTATGCATCGTTTAAATTTCAAAATGAAAAAAATATTAACTTTATAGCGGTTTAGATGTCTGCCTTCTTCAACCAGTATCGATAGATATATCGATACTCACAGGAAAATAGCAATGTCTGATTTTACATAAAACAACATATGTGATGTTTAAAATGAAAAAAAAAAAAAAAAACATTGTAGTGAAATTTTGTGTGCCACAACTCATATTATTTCAATCACATATTCATTAGCTTCTATTAAAAAACTAATGTACCCCTACTAAACGGGGGCTAGAAAAGAAAGAATGAAAGGTAGTTTTGATCCCAATTTGATTTGAAGAATAGGATTTTTGATTTTAACCTCATGGAACGGTAAGCCTATCTTTATTGACAAAAAAAAAAAAAAACAACCTTTAACGACCAATAGGTTAGAACTTAGAAGCTAGACACACTTTTTTCTTTCTTTTTCTTTTTCCTTTCCTTTTCTGGTTGTTGTCGTTGTCGTTGTCGTTGTCGTTGTAGTAGTGCATTGTCACTACAGGAAATAGAGCCACCAGTGTAACGCCCCGAATTCCGTGAAATCCGGGACGCCACTTCGTCCTTTAAAATTTACTTTATTGCGGAAAATAAATTTTATTCAAAACGTCACATTCATTATTTGAAACCTTCAGCGGAATTTTGATTAATTTAAATATAGAACAATTCATAAAACTAGTATCTCAATTATTTAAATGAAATTAACGATAAATAATTTAACGAATAACATTCATAAAATTGTCTAATAACATCATCATTTATTTAATTTTGCCAACGTTACCCATTCATTCGCCGTCATTTCTGAGATCTGCAAAAGCTGTTAAAATTGGAATGAGCATTTCGAAAGAAATACTCAGTAGACTCATCGCCAATAATTAATTTACAGAATAATTTAACACGTATTTATGTAATCATACAGTGACGACATCATCATCATCATGAGCTCTTTTAATAAAATCAAAGGCTCTTTGAAAAATCATAGGGTGTGGATAGTCTCGTTTCATGCATTTAAAACATGTAAGTTATGCATAACATCATTTCTCATTCTTATCTCATAAGAGATATTCTCGTCTCGTCTCATGCATCAAAGCATATAAATCACGTAATTTCACATAAGGCATGTAAATTATAATTTAAACTAATTAGTGGAGGCGAGTCTACCTTAAATCACGAGTTTGAAAAATAAAGGAAAGTCACGTCAATCTTCTAAATCACCAAATGTATCGCCTAACCAAAAAAAAATTAAATTAATTTAGTATTTCAAAAATTGAAATATTAAAGTGAATAAATAAAGTTTGGTAGTTAAATCGAAATTTTAAAGAAAAACATGGATTTTAAAAGTGTAGGGGCTGAAATGGGCTTTTCGAGAATTAATGGGCTGAAAATGTATCTTAAAAACTCAATAGTGGCTGAATTTAACGTTTTAAAAACAAAAAGGACTAAAATAACATATTTTCGAAACTTGGGGCTTAAAAGTCAATTTTTCAAAAATACCAAAATATATATGACAAATTCTACTCTCTCTCTCTCTCTTCATTTTTTTTCTAGAATAGAGGAGAGAGAGAGAGAGATGTGCTACGGGAGGGGGGGCTCCTCCGTTCGGGGCTGCTGACCGTCATTCGTCGGCGGTGGTGCCGCCATCTCATGGCGGCAATGGCGTGGGTGCGGGCGTGTTAGTGATTAAAATTCAGACGATGGAGGCTCAGGTTGGTGGTGAAGATACTCACCGTGCGATTAGAGTTTGGTGAGAGTTTTCTGTGTGGTTATGTGAGTGAAATGAGGTATATATATATATACTGCTGGTAGAGTGTCAATTTTTGGTAAATTATGACAGAATTTGATTTGAGAAAGATTACAGGGATTGACAAGAATATAATGGTTGATTGAGGGAGCTGAAGGAGGGTTAAACTGGTGCAGATTGCGTCTGAGGGGGAAAATTTTGGGAAATAAGAATTGATAGAGCTTGAGACTTGGAACAATGAATTTCTGGGAAGGAGGTAAGCAAAACGTGCAGAATTGTGGTGTATTTGCAAAAGGGGAATTGAGGTTGATTGAGAGGAATTGAAGAGTGATCATGGGGAAGAGAAAAAATGTGTTGAATATGAAAATGGAAGTTGGGAGGAAATTTTGGGATTCAAATTAAAATGAATGTGAATTGGGTATTTTAAAAATAAATAAAAATTTGAGAATAAATTTAAATTAGAGATAAAATATTTTGGACTCAAACATTTAAAGTTTGGACTAAAATTTATTATTAAAGATACATTAGGAAACTTCTTAAAATTGAAATTGAACTTTAAAGATAAATAATGAAAATGGGACATTTTTAAATAAAATTTGAAAATCGGATTAAGATAAATTTAAAATAAATTTAATTTCACTTCATTGACTAGACGATCACGTTTTTAAAATACATTGACAAAGTCGTAGCGACACATTTAAATAAATATTTATTTAAATAAGTCATGAAAAATTCTCGGTTGATACAACCAGCGACGACAAAAGTCGTCATTGTAGGTGGTGAACTCGTCGAAAAGTTGTTTAGCGACGACAAATTCGTCGTAAATTGTCATCGCCTTTGCTTCGTGCCTATTAACCTATAGCTACGACAATCAATAGCGATGATGTTCATCGTGTGGATCTTGAAGTGCGCATACGCGTCGATCTTGTGGTCCCGGTATCGCTCAGAGACACTTTTGTCGATGCCCTTGTCTATCCATGGGTGCCACTCCGACGGAGACAAACAGTAAATGTTGAACTAGTCCTTAAAAAAAAGGAGTAACTAAAACAGAATTAATTATTGGGCTCGATAAAATATTCTATAACCTAGTATTCTGCAATGTATATAATTCACATCTAAACATTTTAAACCTCAAAATGGATGAATTACAATATACTACAACATCTAAATTAATATAAACATACATTAATTCACAATTAAGCATCGTAACTACACTTTAAAAAATTAAATTAAGTAGAACATGGAGAAAAACTTACTTCGAAGTGAATGAAGTAGTGGTCTACGGTGACCGGGACGTGAAGTCTCAAAGACCAGAAGACAGCATAATGTCACGACTCGCTCGATTTTGGTACAAGAAGATCGATAAATTTAAAATGGTGACGACTTGAGGCTAACCGGAATATTCTAGAACTCTCACAAGTGCATGAATATTGCTAGAATATGGTTGGACATTCTAGAAGCCTTCAAGCTCCTCACTTGGTGGATTATTCTAGATCATCCTAGTTTAGTCCATAAATATTTTAATGTAGATATTTGTATAGATAATTCTAGAAGTGTAATCTAGACCATTGGATAGAAATGATCCTAGCCATCCATTTGAGGAGGCTACTACTATAAATAGCTTGGTAGGATTCATTTGTAGAATCAAGAGAGTGAACTTGTAAAGAGTGTTGTAAAGAGTGTCTTTATTCAATACAAAGCCTTCTTTGTAAGTTTTTGTGTTCCTTCATTGTTTCTTTCTTAAAGTGTTCTACTTAGTGCCTTTCTAAGACATCAACGCCAATCGGGAGGCTGACTTAGTGTAATAACCGCGGGGGCGGAAGTTGAAGACACTAAGGCCACACGGTTCTTGGAGGAAATTAGCAAGTCCGTGACAGTTGGTATCAGAGCCTAGGTTTGCTCACTTACTATCGTTGGCATGGCGGAAAAAGATGTTGTGGGTTCCGGAATTTCGGAGGTAGAACATGAGGAGCGGGGTCGAGAGGTCGAACCCCAAACCACGAGTAAGAAAACTCGACAAACTCGAAGCAAGAGCCGACCGCCGGCCCCTACCGGTGGATCTCTTGAGGAAGTATTTCTCAATATGGGGGAACGCATTGAAGTAGTGGAGAATTCACTCTCAACCCTTGAAGCTCACACCTTGGAACAACTTGATGATCTCAAGGAAGACCAAGGCGCCTTAAGGGAAGAATATACGAGGTTGGAGGCCAAGGTCATGGATGCTGTCAAAGCGATCCAAAACCAAGTGAACAAGCTTTGTGCGGATATGCAAAGTGGCCTAGACGCTTGTAAGAAGGCATCAACTAGTGCGGGTACTAGCACGATCCTAGCAGCTCCAAGGATCGACTATCCAAAGCCTAGGGAGTTCGATGGAAAGCGAGATGCAAAAGAGCTAGATGATTTCCTATGGCGATTGGAGATATATTTTGAGGGCGTGAACATTGTGGATGAAGCTATTAAGGTACGTACTTCGACTATGTATCTTACGGACACCGCGACTCTATGGTGGCGACGTAAGCACGCCGACATAGAAAAGGGTGCTTGTAGGATAGATAGTTGGGATGATTTCAAGAAGGAATTGAAACGCCAATTTTATCCCGAAAATGTAGTATATGAGGCCCGTAAAAAGCTTAGGGAGTTGAAACATAAGGGCACTATTCGCGATTATGTCAAAGAGTTTACTACCCTTGTGCTTCAAATCCCAAGCATGTCCGATGAAGATCTATTGTTTCACTTTACCGATGGGTTGCAAAATTGGGCGAAGCAAGAGCTTCAACGTCGGGGAGTGAAGACAGTAGATGAGGCTATTGTGGTGGCCGAATCTTTAACCGAGTTCCAAAGGAGCACGGATTCATCAAAATATTCTAAAAGATATAAGAGCAACTCGGCTAAAGGCGGGGGAGAGAAGAAAGATTACCATAAGCCATCATTCTTCAAAGGTGGTAACACTTACAATCCTTCCCCCTCGCGAAAAAATTATGAGGAAAAGAAGAAGGCCTCGACGGGTTCTCAAAGTGGATGCTTCGTGTGCAAGGGGCCACATTTAATGCGAGATTGCCCTAAACTTGGCACATTGGTGGCTATGGCGGAGGAACGGGATTCATCCTCTTGCCAAGATCAAAGGGCTGAACATTTTAGTTCATTGCAACTTCTTAACGCTCTCAATGCTAAGGTCGTTCCGACTTCCAATAATGAACG
Source organism: Ligustrum vulgare (assembly GCA_963555705.1). Lineage (NCBI taxonomy): Eukaryota > Viridiplantae > Streptophyta > Magnoliopsida > Lamiales > Oleaceae > Ligustrum > Ligustrum vulgare. Next base: position 9,055,532 of record OY743179.1, read on the forward strand.
AGGATTAATGTATGTGGAAGCTCAAGTAAATAGTCGGCCCGCACTAGCAATGGTGGATACGGGAGCTACCAACAACTTCATTACTGAAGATGAAGCTAGAAGGTTGGGCCTCACAATCACTAAAGGTGGTGGTCTTATGAAAGCTGTGAATTCTCCATTCACTCCCCTTGGTGGCATAGTTCGAGGAGTGGAAATTCAATTAGGCACTTGGCATGGCCAAGTGGATTTCTCGGTAGCTACAATGGATGATTTTCGCTTGGTTCTCGGGTTGGACTTCATGAGGAAGGTCAATGCTATTCCCATGCCTTCATTTGGCTCGGTTTGCATCTTGGAGAGGGGATCTCCATGCATGGTTCCTACGGTAGCTAGGACGAAAGCAATGGGGCAGCTTTCGGCCATGCAACTAGCAAAAGGGCTAAAGAAAGGGGAGGTAACGTACTTGGCAGCACTCAAAATGGAGGACCAAGTTGATGAAGTTGCGGGAAATGATGACGTGCCCAAGGTCATCAAGGATGTCCTTGAAGAAAATAAGGACGTAATGCCACCGGAGTTACCTAAGAAATTACCACCTAGGAGGGAGGTGGATCATAAGATCGAATTGGAGCCGGGTGCCAAACCACCGGCCATGGCACCCTATCGGATGGCACCGCCGGAGCTAGAAGAACTTCGAAGGCAATTAACGGAGTTGCTTGACACGGGGAGGATACGACCTTCGAAGGCACCTTATGGCGCACCGGTCTTGTTCCAAAAGAAGTAGGATGGTTCGTTACGCATGTGCGTAGATTACCAGGCGCTCAACAAGGTAACTATTAAGAACAAATATCATATTCCTTTGATTGCTGATTTATTTGATAGACTTGGTAGTGCAAAATATTACACTAAGGTGGATCTACAAAAGGGATATTACCAAGTACGGATTGCAGAAGGAGATGAGCCTAAGACAGCATGCATCACTCGATATGGCTCATTCGAATGGTTGGTAATGCCTTTTGGATTAACCAACGCCCCGGCCACATTTTGCACATTGATGAATAGGATTTTCCAACCTTACTTGGACAAGTTCGTGGTGGTATACTTGGATGACATTGTCATCTATAGCGACAACTTGGAGGATCATGCAAAACATCTCCGAACGGTGTTCCAAGCATTGCGGGAGAATGAGCTATACATCAAAAAGGAGAAATGTTCCTTTGTCAAGGAGGAGGTGCACTTCCTTGGACATATCATTGGCCACGGGCGCTTGAAGATGGATGAGGCAAAAGTAAAAGCAATCAAGGAGTGGGAAGCGCCAACCAAGGTAACCGAACTTCGTTCTTTCCTTGGTCTAGTCAATTATTATCGACGGTTCATCCAGGGCTACTCAGCGAGGGCAGCTCCACTAACGGACCTATTAAAGAAGAATAAGACATGGGACTGGTCCGAGAAATGTCAAATGGCCTTTGATGATTTGAAGGCGGCCGTGGTGGAGGAACCGGTCTTGGCATTGCCAGATTTCACCAAGACCTTTGAAGTACAAACGGATGCCTCGGATTTTGCTATCGGGGGAGTCTTAACGCAAGATGGGCATCCTATTGCCTTTGAAAGCCGCAAGCTCAACGACACCGAGCGTCGGTATACGGTGCAAGAAAAGGAAATGATGACTATTGTTCATTGCCTACGGGTGTGGCGTCATTACTTGTTGGGCTCAAAATTCATCATCAAGACGGATAATGTCGCTACTAGTTATTTCCAATCACAAAAGAAGCTAACTCCTAAGCAAGCACGATGGCAAGATTTCTTAGCGGAGTTCGACTATGTGATGGAATACAAGCCGGGGAAGGCGAATGTTGTAGCCGATGCGTTAAGCAGGAAGGCGGAGCTTGCAGCCATAAGCCAAGCCAAAGGGACGTTGCTTGATTTGATTCGGGAAGGCATGGATCATGATCCCTTGGCTAAGGAGTTGGTAAAAGCTGCCCAAGAAGGAAAGACACGACGATTTTGGGTCGAGGACGGCTTACTCTACACTACGGGGCAGCGTATCTATGTTCCTAAATGGAACAACTTGCGGCGAGATATCATCAAGGAGTGCCATGACACAAAGTGGGCTGGTCATCCCAGGCAGAAACGCACATTGGCACTACTTGAACGAGCTTACTATTGGCCGTAAATGAAAGACATGGTGGAGCTCTATGTGAAGACTTGTCTTGTGTGCCAACAAGACAAATTGGAAACAAGGTCACCAGCGGGTTTGTTGGAGCCTCTACCAGTCCCGGAGCGTCCGTGGGACTCTATCACCATGGACTTCATTAGTGCATTGCCTAAATCTGAAGGGTTCGGGTCAATAATGGTGGTGGTTAATCGATTCTCTAAGTATGGCACCTTCATTCCTGCCACCAAGGATTGCACAGCGGAGGAAGCAGCAAGGCTATTCTTCAAGAATGTTGTGAAGTATTGGGGGTTACCGCGGAGCATAATAAGTGATCGTGATCCCCGATTCACGGGTCGGCTATGGACGGAGTTGTTCAAACTCCTAGGCTCGGGCCTACACTTCTCTACAAGATTTCACCCTCAGACGGATGGACAAACAGAAAGGGTGAATGCTTTGTTGGAGTGCTATCTCCGGCACTTTGTAAGTGCCAGTCAGAGGGATTGGGCCAAGCTCCTAGATATTGCACAATTTTCCTACAATTTACAAAGGAGTGAAGCCACGGGGCGGAGTCCATTCGAGTTGGAGACGGGACAACAACCACTAACGCCCCACACTTTGTCCACTTCTATTGAAGGAGGGAAAAGCCCCGGAGCATACAAAATGGCTAAGTCATGGGAGGAGCATGCCGACTTAGCACGATCTTGTTTAAACAAAGCACGGAGGCGCATGAAGAAGTGGGCCGATAAGAAGAGACGGCCTTTGGAATTTAAAGTTGGCGACCAAGTCCTTGTGAAAATATTACCTCAACAATTCAAGGCGTACCGAAGTGTGCACAAAGGCTTGGTACGGAGATATGAAGGGCCGTTCCCGGTGGTACCCAAGGTTGGTAAGGTATCTTATCGCCTTGACCTACCTAGCACTTTAAAGATTCATCATGTCTTCCATGTGAGCATGTTGAAGCCATATCATGAAGACATGGAAGACCCTAGCCGAGGGGAGTCACAACGGGCACCTCCGATTGTGACTAAGTCATTTGACAAGGAGGTTGATGAGGTTCTAGCAGATCGCATTGTTCGACGGCGTGGAGTGCCTCCTTGCCAACAATTTTTGATAAAGTGGAAGGGATTGCCCGAGTCTGAAGCAACGTGGGAAAGTCAAGAAGACTTGTGGCAGTTCGAAGACAAGCTAAAGCATTATGCGGCGACGAGGGCGTCGCCCAAATAGGCGGGGGAGAATGTCACGACTCGCTCGATTTTGGTACAAGAAGATCGATAAATTTAAAATGGTGACGACTTGAGGCTAACCGGAATATTCTAGAACTCTCACAAGTGCATGAATATTGCTAGAATATGGTTGGACATTCTAGAAGCCTTCAAGCTCCTCACTTGGTGGATTATTCTAGATCATCCTAGTTTAGTCCATAAATATTTTAATGTAGATATTTGTATAGATAATTCTAGAAGTGTAATCTAGACCATTGGATAGAAATGATCCTAGCCATCCATTTGAGGAGGCTACTACTATAAATAGCTTGGTAGGATTCATTTGTAGAATCAAGAGAGTGAACTTGTAAAGAGTGTTGTAAAGAGTGTCTTTATTCAATACAAAGCCTTCTTTGTAAGTTCTTGTGTTCCTTCATTGTTCCTTTCTTAAAGTGTTCTACTTAGTGCATTTCTAAGACATCAACGCCAATCGGGAGGCTGACTTAGTGTAATAACCGCGGGGGCGGAAGTTGAAGACACTAAGGCCGCACGGTTCTTGGAGTAAATTAGCAAGTCCGTGACATTAAGTAGCCGAAGGAAGAGAGAAAATTGCAAAAATATCTGACAAAATGAGCTAAATGACGCTTTCTGTGAATTTAAAATTGTTATCAATAGCCCAGCGACTTGAGTCACTGCTATTTACACGGTACGGCATCACTAAGACATTTGGTATTCTGGGACGACAAATGTCATTGCTATAGATTAAATTGTCATCGCTAAACATAGACATCTGTGACGACAATAGTCGTAGTCACTAGCACGTTTAAAATTTCATCAAAAGACTAAATATGCGCTAAATTCAAAAATTTCAGCATGTCGTCATTGACGCTCATTTTGTCGTCGATAAAAATTTAAAATTCTTCCAAAAAATATTATTTTCTATCCAATTTTTTTATTATTAAAAAAAAATTGTTTTATATTAAAAAATATTATTATCAATCCATTTTTTTTTTTAAATTGATGTTTTAAATTGGAAATTTTATTTTCATTCCAATCTTTTATTAAATTTTTTTGGTTTATATTGGAAAATATTATTGTCTATCCAATTTATTTTTTTTTATTAAAATTTTTTGTTTGAAGTTGGAAACTATTATTTTCAATCCAAAATTATTATTATTTTGAAATTTAATTGTTTAGTTAACTATAACTAATTTTTACTGCAAAAAAGGTAAAATATCAAATGAAATATAAAAATTACTAAATTAAACAGATACAAATACGTGGTTATCCCAAAACATAGAAATAAATACAACGTCTACTCGAAATCACAACTCCGATAAACAAGATCCAATGTGCGATCATCCTCGTGGACCTCGTCGGTAACATTTGTTTCGTCCCCAAGATTAGCTTCACTTTGACTGGATTGGACGACTCAGTCTCCTCCTCCACGACGATAAAGACATCGTCGACTGGTATCTAATGGAATAACGATGCTTTGTTGGCTCTTTTGAAAATCTCAAAGGACTCGGTAGAACTATGGTACAATGCAGTGTTCTCGACATTACCTAGCTCGACAAATAGTGAGAAATTGGACGAGTTCTCGTTGTGCACTAAATCAATTTCAGTAATTATCCGATCTTGCTTGTCTCATGCTCTACGGTGGCTCAACTCTTGTACAACATGCCATTTTTTACCACGGAGTGCGTCTTCGATGTAAAAAAACTTGTTTGGCCTACGAAGCAAGGATGAACTGTCATTCTTGTAAGTCTCAGAACTAATGCCGATGCTCGATATGTTGTTCTCCATTACAGTTCATTTACCGTTATACTGATACCATTTGCACGTAAATAACATCACATAACAACTACCCGCGTATGATATCTCCAAGATTTGTTGTAATTGATCGTAGAACATTTCTCCCCTAGTGCGAGGAACAGATACTCCGTTGTTCTGAGTTGTTCTTCCGTGGTGGTATTGCCACCCTTCAGCCACCAATTCCGCCTCATGCTCCCCTACACCCTTCGTTCAATTAGATTCCTTCATCGATACAACATGCGTCTACTGGACCTGAATTTTGAAATGAATTAAAACACTTCAATTCGATTATTGAGTAGGAAAACCAACAGGACATTGAAAATCATAGTTTGAAGCATCGCACCAGCACGAGTATTGGACGTGGTAGTGCGGGGGGAAGAGGTGGACTGTCATATAAGGAGGGTACTGAGGAAAAGGCCTTACAGACTCCGCCTTCTCTGTTGCAACCAAATGAACGCAATCACGAGCACCCGACCCCTTCTCCTCTGACGAATGTGCAAAGTTCGATATTAGCTGATGTGGAGGATGATCAGATACAGGAAATTCAGCGAAAAATGCATGAAACAAGGGGCAAGAAAATTGTTATGTACGCTAGATTTGATGGAGGGAGGAGGGTTGAGCACGTGGTTGCTTGAGGCGCTCAATTTCACCGATAAACGAGGTACATCGCATATAGTTGCTGTTTAATGTAGTTGGAATATCTTATTATTGGCCTAGGAATGCTTATTCAGTGTGAATATTGAATAGCTAGTGATGAGATAAATGTGAGATGAAATGGAAAAAACGATTTTATCTTTGGGATGTGATATACCATAGATTTAGATCATATGGGAAGATAAATATGAGGATTAATGCGAACATGAATGTTATAAGATAACAAAGAAAATGACCAGATGAAATAAAAGAGATTGTGAATCATATTAATTTCACATTCATGATATCAAAATTATTTGCAAAATAAAAAAAAGGCATTACCACTACCTTCATTTGTTTACCAGTGCCTCGGAACTGATGTTGATGCTCGTTGTGCTGTTCTCTGTTATAGTTCGTTTACCATTGCACCGATACCATTTACTCCTAAGTAATACCACAGAACAACCACCCGCTTATGACATCTCCAAGATCTGTTGTAATTGATCGTAGAACATTTCTCCCTTCTGCAGGATGTCCAATGTTCTCATCATATGTCGACCGAACTATACTGTGCCACCTCATTTGTTTTGCAGTATCCACAGTGACAAAAAATCTTCTGAGCCGTGTTGCCAAAGGAAAGTAATGCAACAATTTGTGTGACAAATTCTTTCATAATGACACACATGCCACCTATGTCCAACGACTTTCATAGCATACAAGGCAAGTTTGCTTCGATACATTCTCCTTCGAAAAAAAAGAAGCTCAATCATTCTTGCAACACATGAATTGATTTGTACCCTAACCCCAACTTCTTCATGTTTGTCTTAGTTTCATAGTGAGACTGATAAGTGTGCATTTTACACACTTATTGTGCTTTTAAATAGACAATTTAATTGACAAATTGAGCAAATATATACTTATATTTTGTGTTTATCTTGTACAATTAGGTACAACCTCAATTGGAAAGAAAATGGACAAGATTGGAGTGCAATTGAGCGAAAAGAAGAGCAATTTCGATGTCCAAGGACCTAATTGAAAGAAATCAAAAGTTGGGAGACTGAATTGCAACATCTCAAAAAGATGGAGGACCTACCTTGCAAATATTTCAAGGGCATATTTGTAATAAAAGTCAAAATTCGAGGATTAAATTGAAGAGGACCAGAAGTTGGAGGACCCAATTGCAAAATCATGGAAAGACGGAGATGTAGCTTAACCACGCGATCGCGTGGTTCCAGCAGGTAGCGATCGCGAGAGAGGCCAAAAATCCAACCCGAGACTTGCGAGGCAGTCAACCACGCGATCGCGTGGTCAAAAAATTGGACGATAATCTAGGCCGACCCGGTTCGGCCCATATGTTGTTTTTCGCGGATCTACGCGAAAAGAGGTATTTTTTGGGCATTTTGAGTTGGGTTTGGGGGACTTTTCATTTTTTGAACCTCACAAACCCTAGCCCCCTTCCATTTTTCTCCCTTTTTTCCTTCTTTTCTTTTCTTTTTCTCTTCTTTGTTTTGATTTAGTTTGTAAATTAGTTTGTAGTTTAGTTTTGTTTCTAAGTTACTAGCACCATTTGGATCAAAGAAGCAAGAAGTAAGTGGAAATACAAAGCATTGTTGAAAGATTCTTGGAGCAAAAATCAAGGGAAGTGTTGTATTTCATTCTTCTTGTATTTTTATCCTTAATTTCTATATTTTGTGATGTATTTTCATAAACTTTATCTTTTGTGGAATATTTATATAATGGGCTAGTTATTTTATGTTGGGATGATTGATGTAGCTTAACTTAGTTTAAGTAATTTTAATGTTTGTTTATTAATTTTGAGCTTATTTCATGTGTGTTTGTTATTGAGATAATTCCATGTGTTTGATTGATCACCAAATATATGCTTTGTGAAGTGTATGATAATCGAGAGATATTATGCATTTTAGACCAAATAACAAATGCTCTAGGTTCTTGTTAAGGATAGAGATATACCTTAAACCCTAGATGATCCATTGAGCTATTTTCACAAAGAGTTAATGCAATTGATTGGGCCTTAATCGACATAGAGATATAGTAGGTTAGACCAATTGATTAGGGTTAATTTCACTCGAGAGAGGTAATTAGCTAAGCTTGGAAAATCGGGTCTGACATTGTAAATGAGTAATTTATTAATTTGCATGTGTTGAGAAATTACTTAAGCGAGAGTTAAGTGAAATCATGAATCCCAACTATTTTATCTTTCATTTTTCTTATTTTAATTTGGTTTAAAATTAGTTTCTTTAATTTAGAATTTATAAAAATCCATCTTTTAATTGTGTGTTTCTCTTTGTTGTTAGAATTAAATTAATTAAAGTTATATAATCTAGAGTATACATTCCTCGTGGGATCGACAATCCGGACTCAAAAAGTCCACTTTATTACTTGTACGCGACCCGTGCGCTTGCGGTACACTATTTTGAGATAACAGAGACCTCACGAGATTTGTTGACCACAAAATTCGGCTGGACCTTGGACCAACACGTCTGCGCTCCTCCCTCTTGGACACATGGACCTCCTGCACACTGTGACAAACAATCGGTTTGCAAAGGGGGCCGAGGTGGCTTCCGTTTGCACTCCGATGCCAAAGTCAGTGCTCATTTCAAGCAAATATAAATTGGGTGCGGGAAATATAAATGTGTAAAAGAGAGAAAGGGGAGTGAGAGTAAAATATTCAGTTAAGAGAGTGAAAATGCTAACCCTTTACCAGGCGGGATGAGTGCTCTATTTATAGGGGAATTTATAATCTTGGATGGCGACACGTGGTAGATTTTACATGTGTATTTACCCTAGCGGTTGGAGAGGAAAATCTTGCTTTTTGACAGTATTCATTGCTACGTTTGGTAGGGGATGGGCGTCTGTCACTTTTGGTAAATGCGGTGTCACATCTCTGACTTCATCCGTTGTCACATCACTTCTCTGTGGTGTCAACGTAAAGCACATCGGCTAAACGTAAAGCACATCGGCTAAACGTAAATCAGTTCGGCCAAAAAAGTTCACGTGCTATTATACCTCGACAGTTGGCTCAAGGTGATGCCCTAGACTTTAATCGTGGGCTAAGGTCTATTGGGCCTTCGCTGGTGGTTCAACATACTATGTTTTTGGGTACGGTCTCAACAAGATTAATTTTAGGGAAAGCCAATTTTAACAATTTCAATAAGGGAACAATACATAATTAAGGTGTTTAAAAATACATATTTCAAAAATAAGACTAAACTTGTACAATTTCAAAAATCAGGTTGTAATTAGAAATAATTAATTAAATTAAATAATTAAAATAATTTATTAATTATATATATTAAGGTCACAACACCGTATGTTTCAAGTCACAAAAAACAAATCTTTTAGGTCATAAATAATTTCAATGTTATAAATTATTAAAATATTAGGTCACAATAAAAAGTTTTTAGGTCACAAAACTGATTTCAAGTCACACATTATAAAATTAATAGGTCACAAATGTCAAATTAATAAAATCAATGATATTTTTAGGTCACAACTTATCAAATTATTATATCACATATATTTTAAATTATGATTATCAAATTGTTATATCACAATTATTTGATTTTTAAGTAACAACTTATCAATTATTACATCACACGTTCTTGAAGTCACATTTAACAAATTATTAGGTCAATTATTATGTGACCCGACAAGAAGGAAGCAGAAAATGTGACTTAAAAACTACCACCACCAAAGTCTCAATTGGAAAGAACACTGCCACTTCCCTATCACCTCCACCCCCCGCACCGGCACCACCCCGCCTCACCACAACCACCATGTGCACTAGAACGCACTCCAGAATCGCCACTACCACCCACCCATCAAACACGAGCTACCAAGATTCAGGTCAGACCACCACCACCATCGCCAATCCTACACATCTCACGTACAGGCTCACACCAGAAATCGCCAGGCACTATTGTTCAACCACCATCACCTCGCCATGGCCCCCGCAACCATCACTTAAACAGCCAAAATAGTCGCCTAAACCGCCACCTAAACTCTACAATCGCAAACACAACAACCACCACAAAATCGCCACCTAAAATGCAAAGAAAACCACAGCATGAAATCATCAAAACCACATCCAAAACAACACTGAAAATACCACCACCACCACCACCTCCTCCGACATCCTTCGCCCACATATCTAGATTCTTGTTACCCAGAAGAGCATTATTTCCTGTGATTCCATTCCTAAAACTTGAATAAGATCGGAGACATCGCGGGATGGGAGAACGCAGAAACCTCACACGACGACATAGCGTTTCCAGAGCGGAGACTCAACATACGTAGGCGCCTCCGCTCTGCCACTACCCGCCGTCGAGAGCCCTGTTGAGTTCGTGAGTTGGCGACATCGTGCATAGGAAACACCATGCTGTTACTACTGCTGTCCTCCCCTGAGCGGCGCCCTGGGTCGACCGTCTCAAAATGTCACCGAGGAGGGAGAGGGCACAGAGAGCTTGTAGGAGAAGGAAGCGATTTAGAGAGAAGAAATACACAATTAGTCAATTAGGTTTTGAAAGTAAGGGTAGGGTTTAGGTATTTAATTTTATAATATTGTTATTTAATTATTTAAATCTTAATTATAATTATAACCTGATTTTTGAAGTTATATAGATTTAATCTTATTTTTGAATTTGATTCTTATAAAGTAGGTGTGGCTGTAATTTCCACTTTCAATAATTCATCCATCAACTTATTTGTCCATTTATTCATCACCTTTAGATGCATCAATTTTGTCAAAAAGATAAGGGACGAGAAAAAAATGGGGAAGACTCGTGGGGCAAGCTCGACTCGGCCCACAAGCCACGAGCTTGGCCCACGAAAAAGGAGCAGAGCATACTCTCGCTCGTTTGTAATGAGCCCGGGGCTGAGCCAGCCCATTGCTATTCTAGTTTTATGCATTTATTTCTGTTAAATTTTTTAATTCTCAATGTATACGTGATAAAATTTAACCGTTTATTAGACTTAATTTCCATCAAATTGGGGACAATATAATAAGTAATGTTAAAACAAATAAAAGTAGAAACTGTAATTAAGCCTCTGTTCGGATCTTTTTTTGGTGATTATAAACCAGTTTATTTGTTTTTTTTTTTTAGGTAAGATGCGTGGTTAAAAATTGAAGAGAGAAAATAAGTGTGGTTAAAAAATGATTTGAAAAATTGTGTAGATTATAAATTGATTTATAATCACTTTACCAAACGGAGGCTAAAAAATGACATTCAATCAATTTGTCAGCTCTTGTAATACCTCTATATTAAGTCATTGATGATTAAGATTAGATTTTTAAGCCTGTGTTTGGCGGATTTCAGCCACCGTTATATTTTGAATTTTGATATTTTTTATGTAAAATTTGTGAAATTTATGATTAAAAAGTAGTTTCTAAAATGCGTGTGGTGAAATAGTGGTATTGTAAATTGTAATGTGTTATAATAAATATATTTATAACAAAATAGTTGAACACAAGCTAATAAAATATATAATTGAAATTAATTATTCATTTTAACTTGATCAAAATTGAGATTATAATTCCTTCCAAACATGCACTAAGTCCTTACTGGAGGGGTTAAATAAAATTTTTAATTACATTGTTAAAAGTTGAAAATTGTGATTGAAATTTTGAATCTAATAAATTATATATAATTTAAAAACTAATTATTGTATCAAGCCTTGTTTGATGGGATTAAAATAAAATCTTTAACAAATTATGATAAAAATAGATTATTAAAAAGTTACACGTCCTTTGAAACATACTAGTGAATCACCCGTGCGATACACGGGAAGAAACGTCTTGATAAAAATAATTCAATGTCAAATTAGATGAATCAATTAGATAAAATAAATAAATTTCGCAAATAAGAGATATCATCATTTATTGGTTTAATATGACTATAAATTATGGAATACTTCTTTGTACATAACATTGTTTATTGATTTTGTTGGTCTTTCATTCTTATCACAAATCAACATCTTTAATCCGGAATGATTTGTCACCTTAGAAATCGCAACATAAAGTTGTCCATGTGTAAACACCAACCGTTTAAGAAGAAGTCCCACATGTAAAAATGATTGTCCCTGACTCTTATTGATAGTAATGACATAGGACGCCATCAATGAAAATATTCTTCTTTTAAATCTAATAGGTTTTCTAGAATCAGAAAGACTTAACGATATCATTGGAATAAAGAACTTGTGTCATGCATTGATGCTAGAAAGAATTTGACCTTCTAGAACATGGTCGCCAAGTTTTGTAACTATCAACCTTGTTCCATTGCACAATCCCTGTGTATGATCAATATTTCTTAGAAAGAACTTGGGTCCTTCACTTATCCGATGCAACGGTCCACCACGTGGCGTAATAAAGATATCCCTGTGTCCAAGACGTGTATCAAAATCCACCGACAATCAATTTGACAATTTCATCGACAATAAGAAAATCATATTGGCTATCACCGGTCGCTCACCAACCAATAAGTATAAGTCTTACATTTTGTAATGTTTTCCTCAATCATCTTTTCTCAAACCGACCTAAATTTCCTTAAAAATTTGTTGTATTTGTCTAGTATATTTTTCAAAAAAAAAACCATACAATCATGCAACATTGAATCGCATGATTTACTCCTATCAGGGACATTAAAAGATATAAATTAAATTTCAGACTATAACAACAAAATTATCCTTAAATAATATAAATATAAAAGCAATAAATACATAATACGTACCCCACGACCATTTTTCTGCTTTCAACCTCATTCACATTGTTAACAATGTAAAGTGAGCAAATTGTAGAACTGAATCGTCTTCAGGCAACAGACTCTCAATCTTATGACAATTTTGATCGTGTAATCTGAAAACGGGAGACCCTCCACATCATTTAGCCCATTATCGAACCCCCCCATAAAAGTGAACGAAAATATCATATTATATGTCTGAATGTTCTCAACGAAGTTCTTAATCCTTTCGTCCCTACCATATAACAAATCTTTCAAAATAAGAGGATGATCTTCCATAAGATGAATCTTCATTTTCTCTTGTATACAATAGAGTAGGAGTGAACAAATAAATCGCGAAATCAAATTAAACCACAACAAATGGTTTAGTTTGATTCGGTTCGGATTCGAAAAATTCCAAACCAAACTGCCTTAAACGATTTGGTTTAAGTTTCAATTGTCAAAACTGCGATTTCAAACAGTCAACCCGCCAAATTTTAAAAAATTAAAAAAAATTAAAATAAAGGCAAACGTTCAATTAAAAAAAATGCAACACACTTTTTACTGTCAACAAATCAAAATTAATGAGTCAAAGATTAATTTGTTCAAATTCACAATCATTTGGAAATAATCCTTACTCCTACAATTCATAATCATCATCCAAGACAACACGTATAAGAAATAAATTCGATAATCATAAAAAAAGAAATAAAATACTAAAATTGTGATATTGATAAAGATGCATCAAATTCATGGTATTATATATTTTTGCAATATTTATACAATGTAATTGTTTTTTTATGAAAATTATAATATAACATTGATCATCCCAATTTTCAGTTAAGTAAATTGGGAGACAATTTTATTATTGTAGACATTTAAGAATCATAAATATTGAATTACAATATAACAATTAATATCATGTCATAGTTAATTATTTTTAAAAATTTATACTTAATAGTTAGGACAAAAAAATCATTAATAACTATAAAATCTCAAAACAATATAAATAAATTTATTAACCGTTAATGTTAAAAAATGTGATATGAGACTTTCTGAAATAAAAAATTAAATAATAATTAAATGTACTTGTAAATAAAATTATTTTGATAAATAATCTGATATAGAAAAGAAGGTTATTATGTATATGTAACAAAGAACTTAAAAGTATGACTATTTAAAACAAAATTTAATACAATTTGATTAAATATTCGATATAAATGAAAATGAAAATTCGACATTAGATTTGTATGACCGAACGAAATTATTCATTTATAAGATTGAGACCAATAAAATATCACAATTATTTAAAAAATTATTTACGTATAAAATGTAACTTTCTATAGAGATACTAATTAATTTAATAGAACGCAATACAAAGGAGCTCGAATTTTAATATGTACTAAATAACTTAAAAAATAATATTATTTATAAAAAGTTTTTTACAATAATATTTATTTAGTATTAGATGCGTAATAAAACTTCGATATAATTTTGAACTGAAAATTTTACCTATAATTTGTATGAGTGCACACAAATACTTATTTATAAGATTAAAAGTATTAAAAGATTAGAATAATTTTATGAAAAGAGAGTTTTAAACACAAATATCCAAATATAAATAAGTGAAAAAAAATTTCCATAAAAATACTTAAGTGAAAGTGGGAGTGTGAACACAATAAAAGCTGAGTTTTGGAGTGTGAACACAATAAAAGTTGAGTTTTCCCGGTCAAAACTCAGCTACTTTTATATATTATATAGATAGATATAGATGATTCAAAGTAATTACGACTTTTCACTTTAATATAAATATATATATTTCAATTTCTTAGATATAGATTAAAATTTTAATCTTAGCCTTTGTTTGTATCTCCTTAAATTAAACATCTTTATTTTTCATACTTATTTTTCACTATTCATTCGCACAATAAAATATTAACACGTAAATTCAAAATTTTCCTTACATTTTAATCACATACTTTTCTTAAAAATAAAGTATTTATTCAAAAATAAAAACATCATTTTTCATCACTCTCTCTTAAAGTGGCTATTAGAGATTTAATAAGTCTACTCTCATAATATCTTCGACAATGAGCATGTGGTGTGCACGCTACATACGAGAACTTTTGTCAAAGTCATTATCAGTGATATTATTCAAATAAAATAATTCTTGGAGATTTTACCAAATTGGCCAAACCCAAATATACCATTCACGTTTCAAAAATTACGCAAACTACCACTGATGTTTCGAATACTTACATCATATACTATTCAGTTCACATTCCTCTGTTAGGCTGCCAACATGGACGTCAATTAATGACGTGGCATGAGGTCCTAAGTGAATTGGTGCCATGTAAGCAATAAATTGGATTTTTTTTTTTAAAATATGATTGTATATTCAATTATTCAGCCCAGTCCAAATGATTCTTAAAAGTGGAAATTACACCTACACCTGTTTTTAAAACCTCAAATTCAAAAATGAAGTCAAACTAGTATAAATTCAATTTTCAGGTGATAATTAAAATTTTAATAATAAAAAATAATTTTATTATATATTTAAATTAATACTCAAAACATCCATCCCCTCATTTCAAACCCTAAGAGATGCTCCCCTCTTCTGTTCTCTCTCTCTCTCTACATCATCTACGCAGACCACACAGGAAGCAGCGGCAATACCACTGCACATCACCATAGCAAGTCGATCTACGACAACCATCTATGCTCCTTTCACCCACGACCACACATCATCCCGTTCGGCCGCACCACTATTTCGACAGGCGGTTACCACCTCTGCACCGACCCCGCCACAGCTTCGGAAGTCTAAGCAAAGATCGAACCACATCTGCCCCTTTTACCCACAGCCACACACCATCCCCTCCGGCTCCACCACTGCTTCGACGGGCGGTTACCACCTCCATCCCATATTCAATCTCTTAATACCATCACCGGAAACCATCTCTCAAGGTAACTGGATACGTTGCTCACCTGGAGAAAGGGGCGGCGCTGCTAGATCTAAGCATCGAAGCAGTGGGCCCTCTGCACAGATCTAGCAGCGCCGCTGCTAGGTCAGCGCATTGCAGCAGCGCCCCCGCTTTTTCGATATGTGGTGTTGCTGCTCGATCTAGTGGTTTGGGGCTTCGATCCTGTGGTATTTTTGCAAGTAGTGGTGTCGCAGTGCCGGCGGGAAGTGGCGATGACAGTGGTGAGGAAGGGAGTGAAATTTTGGTTATTGGAATTTGAAGATGGGGTGCTGGCGGCGATGGTGGTGGAGGTGGCGTTGACGTGGAGGCGGCTGACGAAAACGCCAGTGGTGGTGACACGGTGTTGAATGTAGTGGTGAGATGCCGGTGCTGGTGCTGGTTTAAAGTTGTGAAGTGAGGGCAGTGTGGGTTGGGGTTATGACTTTGAAATATAAATGTGACCTACAATTTTTTTCTTGTGACCTCGAAAATATATAACTGTGACCTTAAAAATGGGATGGTAGGTTGTGACCTACAATTTTTTTCTTGTGACCTCGAAAATGAATAATTGTGACCTTAAAAATGGTGGTTGGTAAGTTGTGATTGAAAAAAATGATGGTTGTGACCTACAAATTTTTTTTTTTTTTTTTGTGACCTTGAAAATGAATAATTGTAACCTTAAAAATAGTGGTTTGTAGATTGTGACCTAAAAATAAATTCAATTTGTGACCTAATATTTCCATAATTTGTAACCATGAAATCATTTGTGACCTAAAAAATTTGTGTTTTGTGACTTCAAATATATAGTATTGTGACCTTAATATATATAATTAATAAAATATTTTAATTATTTAATTTAATTAATTGATTCTAAATATAACCTGATTTTTGAAATTTTATAGGTTTCACCTTAATTTTGAAATTGACATTTAAAAACACCTAGTATTGTGACCTTAATATATATAATTAATAAAATATTTTAATTATTTAATTTAATTAATTGATTCTAAATATAACCTGATTTTTGAAATTTTATAGATTTCACCTTAATTTTGAAATTGACATTTAAAAACACCTTATTTATTTATGTACTATTCCCTTCTTAAAACACGTTTTCAAGCTAAAAAGGGAAGAAACCCAAATCAGAAGACAATCCTCCTCCTGCTCGAAGCGATGAAACTAGACGAACCCAACATCGGCCTTCATCCAGCTCTTGGCGCTGGTGCGGTCTCGTTCATTGCCTCTAACTCCGATTCTTGCCTTCCTATTTCTCTATGTGTACACCATTTTCGCCTTCTCAACACGAACGACATAGCCACATCGGAAAATCTGATTTTAGGGCATATGTTCATTGTGGGTTTAGCTTCTGTTTTTGCTCGGGATTTGCAAAAGACTCACCTGTTATTAGAATCCAAAGATTATAAGAAATCTACGAAAAAAAAAAAACTTGACAGCATGGATTGGAAGTTTTGATGTAAGGAAGTTTATGACTCACTTTGTCAATCCCGTGATTTCCTCGACGAAGTGTTGGAGCAAAATAAGCAAGAATAGAAAACAGGTTGTTCGGGCCACGTGGTTGAAGGTGCATCTCTGGGTTTCGAAAGTGTAAATGGTGCTGCATAAGATCCTCCAAACTCGTCAAAACTAGTGCCACTACTTTGAGATGGTGTCAAGTTGGTCATGTAATCCTGAGTACCAACATTAGGATGAGTTGATTCCACTACAATCCAATCCATAACAAGAATTCATTTAATAATAATAAAATATAATAACACAGTTTAAAAATTAAAAAAAAAAAAAGACAATACATATACCAACCAATTTGATTACGACCCACAGGTGGATTCAGACCATTCTTTGAATGATATCTTATATTGACTACATTTCCCACCTTCCTTTTTCTCTAGTTTTTTCTTCTTTTCTCGGGTAAGAGTTGCTTCTTCTATACCTTTTCGACGCAACCTTTGTGGCTGCCCCCTCTTTTTTTTCCTCCAGCAAGAGGTTTCATGGGTTCACATCCACTTGGTGGCCACATCTTTGGTCCATTAATGGGGTATATAGTATACTGATATGTGCATATATATGTCGAAACTTTGTAACATTCATCAACAAAAATCAATGGATCCATACCGAGGCCGCATATGAACCTAGTAAACCAAATTGCTGAACTAAAGAGACTCGCCTCAACAACTTTGCATGTCTCCTAGCTCTCCATGCCACGGTTTTGCTAATTTCAACACCATATTCCTTCAGAATTGTAGCCATAAACAATTTCAGATCCCACTTTGGTGCAATGGTAAAAGTCTCTGTATACTTATTTGCTAACCATTGCGATGACACACTTTAATTTTTGAATGAACTACTACAAGTATGACATGATTCAAAACATTTTATCTGCCACGAATTTCATTCAGATAACTTTGATGTCCACACCCTCCAAGGACATTTATCAACCTTTCAAGTTGCACCAACTCTTTCCTATGTCACTATATGGAAATCTAACCTCAAACATGTTGTTAATGCTAACATTTCTTGCTGCATCCATGAATTCTTTTTTCAAACTATTTTTTTTTTTTACCCAATTCAAATTGCTCTGGATTCATCATCTCTTTATCAGCATTAAACACCTTATAATGCACAATGTCGTCCTCACTGTCAGAATGAACACTTTGGAGCTTGTCCGAAAGAGGATAATCAATACTTTCAGATTCATTGGGTGGATTGGACAATACGATATCTTTTCTGACATCAAGCTCAATGTTTTCCAAAACATTTTGCTCGAATAATATGTCGTCATCCTCACCCAAACTATAATCAAAATCGTTCAAATTCAACTCGGAGGCATCACTAAATTCTTCCACTACAAGATAAATGTCAGAAATTGCATTAAGAAAACTAGAAAAATTAAAAAACGAGGACATCAATCTGTTAAAAAGTAGATAAGTCAATACGCTGACCTGATTCATTTTCTACACTCTTTTTAAAAATGCTTTCAGATTCTTGATATACTTCTCCCATTAATTAAATTAAATTAATTGTTCTTGATATGCTTTCAGATTCAAGAACCGGGACTTTTGATTAACAGAAAATGGGTATCGTGAAAATGGGGAAATGAGCTCAATGGTAAGGAAGTTATCGTGAATAATTGAATTCCATTAAACAATAAATTAAAAAAAAAATACAATTAATTGGTTACATGGCACCAATTCACTTAGGACCTCAAGCCACGTCATTAATTAACGTCCATGTTGACGATCTAACAGAAGAATGTGAACTGAATGGTATATGATGTAAGTATTCGAAATGTCTGTGGTAGTCGGCGTAATTTTGAAACGTCAGTCATAGATTTGAAATAAGACCTCAAGCCACGTCATTAATTAACGTCCATGTTGACGATCTAACAGAAGAATGTGAACTGAATGGTATATGATGTAAGTATTCGAAATGTCTGTGGTAGTCGGCGTAATTTTGAAACGTCAGTGATAGATTTGAAATAATGTAGAAACGTGAGTGGTATATTGTATAATTAACCCAAAAATATCATATATAATATAAATATTAAAATATCTCGATAAGTCGACCTTTTACGTCCCCTCTCCCTCCCCCCTCCCCTTTTCGCTTCGGGTTAACGCACGCAGAGTCTATTCGGACTCCGCCTTCACTTCGATTCATCTCGTTCTTGTTTATGAGGTAAAAATCATTTACATTTCGTAATTCTTCTTCCGTTGGACTTTTTCGCTTCATTACAACTTTTTCTTGATATGGTATCAATTTTATAATCAGATCTGTTTTATTCCCCTGTTTTCCTGATAAAAATTAGGTTATTATCTTTTCTTTTTTCAAGATTTGTAATTATTTGGTCCATTAATTCACTCGATTTAGTGGATTTTTTAGATCTGGAATTGTTTTCATTTCATCTTCGAAATTTTTTAAATTTATTTTTATTTTCGTTGTAAAGATGTAATATCTAGAAGGATTCGTTTCTTTTCTTTTTAATTTTTATTCATAGTTTTTTTTTTTTATAGAGATTTAAATGAAAATTATCTTTTATTTCTTCTGATTCAAGCGGTGGTTGAAATTTGTCTTATAACTTTTCTTTTCTCATGCAGCTCGAAGGATAGACCCACTCTCGGGTAAGATCATTTCCTTTTTAAGAATTATACATTTTTAAGGAATTTGTGCAAGAGGATGATGAATAATTTCTGTATTTTGTATACAACAAGTAATGACACTAAGTTGAGTCTTATTCTAAATAAATCTAGAGTTGGACTGATTTTTTCTATACATTTGAATCAACCAATTCTACAAACAAGTTGTATCAGATTAAATACTTTCCAGTATCATCAGACGTCAAGTAATGTCAATTTTTGTCTACCTATTCTTCTTCTGAGAGTTCTTCAGTTCACATTGATCTTTTGAACAAGAAGTACTTATTCGGTCACTCTATGCAATACAGGCCCTCACTATCTAATCCACTTATTCCCTTAATTTATCTCCAATTGGTCATTTTTCATCCTTTAATAGACAATTTTTTGTACCATAAAACATGGTCCAGAAACAGCTCTAAAGCATTTCTTAATTTAATTTGACAGGTATATTTTGGTTAGTCAGAATTCAAATAGTTTTCTGCATATTGTCACTCTCTTTATAATCCTATACATCATACTCTCTTGAAGTTATTATTCATTGTTAGGAGTTGAATTTGTATGCCTAACATATATCATTTTTCTAGTGATCAGATGAAAAGGAATTTGTGTTTTGAATTCACTCAATGTCTCTTTTTGTTATTTTTTGGGATCATTATGTTGTATTTCTAAACTTACAAATGCTATAATGTTTTAACATTAGCCGCGTTGCATCATTTGTTTCCGAATGATTTTACCGTCATTCATTCGACATTCCATTAGTTAATCTGATGTTTTCCTGCAAAAATATCACATCTCATTACAGTGGTACGCGGATTAAGACCCGCAAACGGAATATTGCTGCGCCGCTGGACCCTGCGGCATTTTCGGATGCAGTTGTCCAGATTTATTTGGATAATGCCGGTGATCTGGTAATCTTTCATTGTAGGCTGTTTATTCTCACTTACTTGCCACTTTCATTTCTTTGCATGTACGCGCTCTATTGCGTGCATGCACTGGCTTTTTTTTTGGGGGGGGGGGGGGGGGGGGCAGGTGTAGAAAAAGCGGAGGCAACTGATGTTTTGTGTTGTGCAGGATCTTGTTGTTAAGAGCATTGAATCCTCTGATCTAAATTTCTCAAGATACGGTGACACCTTTTTTGAGGCAAGTGGCTTGGCTATTTTTGTTCCCTCAGAATTTTGCAATAGTATTAAGTACTTGCAACATGTCTGTGCTTAGACCTTTCTTCTGGATACATAGAAACTAGTCTACTTTATTGCGTGCATGCATGTAAAGGTCTCCATTGCCACAAAGATAAGGGCTAAATGGTGTTTGTGCTACAAACAGGTGAATAATATCCTTAAGGCTAGTTAGCATACGGTTGTATCGTGTATGTGTCAACAAATTAATGGTAAATTTGCACATACAGCTTCCTTTCTTTTCCCCAATATATCAAGTTTTAGCACTTAGGTCCCCAACATCAGATTCCTTCAACTTTACCACTTTTGGATCACTTGAATTCAACGTCTTAACTAGAGGAATCTGCTGTTGGGAGTCTTGGGACTCAAGTGTTACAAAATTGGAAGTAGGCTAGCTAAATTCCAAGGAAAATTGAATGAAGAAGTATAGATGGGGAACATAGGTGCCCTTTCCCCCCAAAATACATATATAATTGTAGATTTTGGCTACAAGCATAGCAATTTTTTCCACATTCAAAACGCGAGTGAAGTTTAAGACTGTTATGTTATTCTATGGGACATTGTATTGATTTTAGATTTTCAGAAAATAAAACCCAAGCTCTGAGCTTGTAATCATGAGCTATGATCACTTGCCTTTCTAAAACGTGAACTTTTGACGTGTCAGATCAGTGAAGATTCTTGTTCTTGCTCCTTCATTCATTTTGTAGCATTTTTTGAATCTATAATAGCATATGAAAGCATTGTTTAGATTTGATCTCGAAGTGACTTTGCAATAAATAATTATTTAGCAAGATACACCAAATGTGTGCTAAAGGAAATATTAAGCTCAAGTGGAATCCAACTGCCAACATGCATCATCTTATTTATTTTTGTAGCACTTGCTACTTCTATGTTGTCTATACAACACAAACACTCATGTGAGGGAAGCATATACATGTCCAACACGTGTTGTGTTGTGTTGTGTTGTGTCAGCCACTGACATTCATTGGACGGTGTACACTCCAAGATTTGTTCGACATGGCACATGGTATTATATTGTTTGTCTCGAAACCATAAATATCAAAACTAAAAATATATTCGTTTTATTGAAAATAAAAAGTATTTTACTAAAGATACGAAATATAAATCTACTATTTTGAATAATTTAAACAGACTTGTCCCCGTTGTGTCGCTGTCCTTTTTTTCGAAAAATCACACGTCAACAAGTCTTGTGTCTTGGCCGTGCTTCTTCTTAGCATGCTGTAGCTAGTTCTTACTAACTGCATTATTACAGGTTGTCTTCACAGGGGGCCGTACACAACCTGGCACAACTAAACCGGATGAAGGGGAGCGCCATCCTTACTCTATAATTGACTGTGAGCCAAAACGGGACGTCATTTTACCATCTGTGATATATATTCAAAAGATCTTGCGGAGAAAGCCTTTCCTTATAAAGAATCTTGAAAATGTTATGCAAAGATTCTTGCAGTCACTGGAGCTTTTCGAGGAAAATGAAAGCAAGAAGCTTGCAATTTTCACCGCTCTTGCTTTTTCCCAGAAATTGTCTGGTCTCCCTCCAGAGATTGTTTTCCAGCCATTACTCAAAGATAACCTTGTAGCAAAAGGGCTAGTTCTCTCATTCATGACAGATTTCTTCAGGGAATATATGATTGACAATAGTCTTGATGATTTGATTCTAATCCTGAAGCGGGGTAAAGTGGAGGACAATCTTTTGGACTTCTTCCCACCAGCAAAGCGGACACCTGAAGCCATCTCTGAGCATTTCACGTAAGCATACTATTCTGATCTACCCAAGGGTATGCAGTTAAATCGAACTTATCAGTATGCAACAACTAAATTAATTTATTTAAATGAATGCTTTTGATTTATGTTGCATTTAAGAATGCTATATGTTCTTATATCACTTGGGACTCAAAGTACTTTATTTTGTAATGATTGAAGCTTTAAAAAACTTGAAGGAATTCTGATAAAAAACAAAATGCCTGACCTCTTCTGAAAATAAGTCGTCTGTTTGCTTTATCAAAAAAGTGTATAACTCACAAGAATGTTGCAGATGCTCTGCCAGGTTATACCCTCTTCTTAGGCATTGATAGTCGAGCGTAAACAAATGATGAGGTTGGGATATTTAGTTTCAACTATAAAAGCGAATGCTTGAGAGTTGATTATGTGACATTCGTTTGGCAATGAAGTGATTCTCACTACAGGTAGAAGAAGATTCAAGAAATGCTTTGTCTAATTGGTTACTCTTCTGTAATGTGCATTGTCATGTCCCCTGCTTCAGATGAGCAAGAGTCTATTGGAACAACTGGGATAAAAATATATTGACTCAAAAGTGGACTCCTACTGTCCTACTTTGGACTTGCTAACAATGGGGTGGAGACCCGGTGGAGTGGGTATTAATTCAGTTAATATTAGTAAGCTGTTGAACAGAACAACTGAAATGCTCTTATTTTCTTGTTGGAGTGAGACACATGTTGGACAGGAAATATATCGTAGCTGCCCAGTCCTTCCAGTGCGCCGTACATGTTCAGTTGGTTTTATAATTCGTTTTTCCTGATAAAAAATGTCCTGCCATCCATCCCACTTTTTCTTGGCAAAATTTAGAAATAAAAGAGAAAATTTCACCTTGGAATCAGTACAGCTGGAGGAATATAAATATAGCTGTTTTATAGATGACTCCCACTCCTTTTGAGCTCATTAGGAGAACATTGTGAGTTGCTTATAGTTTTTTATTTGATTTGTCGTTAAAATCTTTAAGTTTCAAACCTTATAAATGTAAAACTGCATTTTGTGTGCATTTCAGATTTAACTTCCCTGTCAATTTGTAGATTCTGGACTTGTACATCTGAGTTTCCAGATATAGTAAGAAGTGCAGTTCAGGAGCTTGTTGTCATGTACATTTATTCTTTAATATATTGCTTTACTCTGAACGGTGTCTCCTTCAATATATTGTTGGAAATTGCAAGTTAGTCTCATCTTGACATTGTAAGAAGCTTGAGTTCACCAAAATTGTGAGAGTCGGGTGTAATCATTCACCTTATTCTGATCCTTGTTAGCCCATCTGGACTATTTTTCTAGTTATCTTTCGCATTATAACCAGTTGAAATTCCTCTTCATGCTAAACTTAGATCTTTGACTTTTGTCTCAGTAAGGCAGGGCTTTTACCCCTAGTTGAATATAATGAGAAGAAGATATTCGAAATGAAGCTGAAGGAAATGAAATCTGTGCTAACAAGCAAGATGGCAGAGGAAGCTGATATATCTGAAGTCATAGAAACTGTGAAGCAACATGTCAAAGATGCAAAATTGCCAGATATTGAGGTTGTCAGGATTCTTTGGGACGTGATGATGGATGCTGTGCAGTGGTCTGGAAAGAATCAGCAGCAGAATGCTAATGCAGCTCTTCATCAGGTATGATTCGAAACTCACTCGTGAGTACTTGGGCCAAAAACTTGTATTACCTGGGCTTTCATTTTTATGCAATCTGCTCGTTGTAGCTCTTGATCATACTTCTTTTTTACCTCTGCATGTACTGTTATCGGAATACTCCATCGCCCGCCCTGTTTGGTAGAGATTTTATGAGATAGATTTTATGAAAAATGATATTTTAGAGAATGTGGTTAAAAGGTAAGAAAAAGTTATGATCACGTGTAAAATTATTCTATTGGGAGATTGTGCGGTCGAAAATGAGTTCGAGGGATTCCTACTAGATTTGGAAGTAGGCATGGTATTAGATTTATCCGGTTCTTGCTTTTTGAGGTTTTGACACTTGGAGATATGCGAGTCATCTAATACCATACCTAGCTAATGTTGATGAAGCAGATACTTGAAATCATGATGTGGTCTGTATCTCTGTTTCATTTCGTTGACAGAATGTTCTCTTTAACATCTTCGGAAAGCATCAGGCATCTAAGACAGTAAGACTCACAATTTTTGCAGTTTCTAAACATGATGTTTCATAGATGCGACTGAAAAATAACAACAGCGAGCTTGTAGGTTTGTTATTTGGAATCAGATTGCCTATATATAATATGAAGTGAAATCGATGTTTTATTTGATATATTCTTGGTGTTAGCGAGTCATGGCATGGATTTTGGGGTCACATTAAGAAATAAAAATAGATAATTAAACTAGGGATCAGAGTTAGAGAAGACAAGTGCCACAGCACATTATTTTAGGCTTAGTGTCTTGCCATAGACTTCTACATCATCTTTAGCTGCTGTGAAGTTCTCATAACACTTTGCCTTTTAGAAGTATTTTGTAGTTCTCTACTGTCAATATTGAATGAACTCATAAGATAATAATCATAATAAAATGAAATTAGTAAAATCTGTCCGTGGTAGCATCAAGGAAAACTTGAAATTTGTCAATCAATTCCTGAACTTTGTTGGCATGTGGATATTTGGTCAAGAAAAAACGAAGTTCGAATAATAACATATCTTAAGCTCTTCGACTTCGCTCATGCTAGTAAAAGTTTAGTGGGTTGATTAGTAATGATTGTTTGTGTGTTCATCATAGATAGATGAACATGGATTTGCTTAAAATAAACTCTAAAAGTTTTTCTTCCCTTTGTGTAACTCAGGTGAAAACATGGGCAAAATTACTTAATACTTACTGCACCACTGGAAAGCTAGAGCTGGAACTCCTTTACAAGGTTCAGGTCCAGTGCTACGACGATACAAGGTTGATGAAGTTATTTCCAGAAATTATAAGGTCACTTTATGATCAGGATGTACTTGCAGAAGATACCATTCTTCACTGGTTTCGTAAAGGAACAAACCCTAAGGGCAGGTACGCAACTTGTTATTTTAGTGTGGTTTTGATATTGTTCTTTTCTTCGACCCCAAGGACAAACACCGGGATGTGTGGATAGGTGTATGGTCTCATGTTCCCCCATAGCGTCAAATACTTGGGGCCACTGGGGCAGTCTCCCAATCGAGTCGCCAGGGACTCGTGGGATTTGTCAGGCGAAACCCAGACATCCACTCACTGATATATATATATATATAGTTCTTTTCTTCTCTCTCTATCCTTTGTGTTTTGGTTTTGATATGCCTTGACCTAATTATTATTATTATTTTGCCACTGCTACACAGGCAAAGCTTTGTGAAGGCATTGGAGCCTTTCGTAAAATGGCTGGAGGAGGCAGAAGAAGAGGAATGAACAAGTTTTTGGTGATTTTGCAACTGCCTTGTTCTGAGTAGCTCCTTTGAATGAATATCGACTACTTTAATATTGTTCTTGTCGAAAGTGGCCTTATATGCCCAGTATATTTGAAAGATTTTAATTGGCGTTTGATGTTATGGTTAAAAAGACACTGATGTATGCTTTTGCTTGAATAAAACACGAACTCTGTTCAGTTTTTTCTCCTATCCACGAAAAAGTCAATAGTTAAAATGTTTGGTTGAAATCTTCTCAGACGATGTCCCAAAAAATGTTCACATTGAAGTGTGATTTCTTATCAAAATTTTCGCAAATTTATTTGAAATTTTTTAGAGGTTTCTATAAATTTTCTTTGAAGTTTCTGAAATTTATTAAAAAGAAAGTTTGTTCAAGTTTTTGAAAAGTTTCTTCGGGATTAGTTTGAGTTTCCTAAACATTTTTCATTTTCAGGGTTGTTAAATGGATCGAGTTGAGCTGCTCAATGTCTATCGCCGGACTAAGCTCGATTCACCATAGCAGCTGACTTGCCGGACTGGGATTTTTAAAATAAACAGCTCTTTCAAATTTTCAATGAGTTGAGCCACCGTTTGGTAGATATTAAAATTATACTTTGTAAGTTTTGATAAAAGTTGACGATTTTATAGTTGAAAAGTTGTGATATCCAAGTGTGAAGGCCAGACTTGGCAGGGCCCACCTCATTTTGAAAAAATGCTTTGATATGAAAAAAAGAAAAAAAGTGGCATTAAGAGCGGCGCTGCCCATTTATGTGAGCTGACTCCGCTCTTGTACCACCTATGAAATATGTTGTTAAAATAAATCGTCGACTTTAATTTAAATTTCATCAGATTATTTAGAGTTACCAAACATGGGCTAATTAATTAATACCATGTCGATCTTAGCTAATGCTGAATCACATTCATCGCTGATGGTGTCGTTGTGGTAATTTCCCTTGCATGCGACTTCTGCTGCCTGTAATAATCACTATTAAACATGATTTTGCAACTGCAAACCAAATGTGTGCACATCATTTGTATTAACTAACTAATTGATGCGGTACAGAAAGAAATATGAAGATTCATGAAAAAGTGGATCGACATCACATGGCATAAATAATTTTCGGAAGTGTCCATTTTTGAATAAGTTTGGATCGGTTTTGAGTGAAAACGGCTCAAAGAGGTGCCTAGCCCTTGTTTCACGGATCGCAGGTTCAGCTCCCGAGATTTCTCGCCTCTAGGTAGTTTACCTCTCATTCATTGGTCGGTAATGCAGAACAACTGGCACACACGCACGTTGATGAGTAGGATGTAAGGAAAATACCTGCAATATGATCATATCATTAGAACACTTCATGGTAAAATAGGCCAACCGCCTAGCTGTTGCCGACTTGCCGAACCGAATGGGGAGATAAGCATTTTCACTGCGTGACATTCTCCCCCATTCGAATCCGCTTACGTCCTCGTAGCGGGAAGTGAGCTTCGCATCAACACGCACTCCTCAATTGTAGAATTAAACGGCACCATCCCCTCATGGACGAGCATTCACACGGTAGTACTCCCACACTTGCCCGCTGTACCTTGTACATACCGCCTCCGACACCAACCTTCACCATCTGCCCCCATAAGCAGTAGTTCTTCGGTGGACGGCCTCCAGCCGCAGCGCCTCCAGCACATGTCGAAGCAAATACCCACTACATTCTCGTAGGCCCTGCAAAATGCGCTCCTCAAAACTCCTTCAAAAGCAATCGCACAACACTGCCCAGCACACCCATCTTCCCTAACAGCTTCCTTCTTCGTGTTCCGCAAGCTTGCCGACACGATCCGTGGCCCAAAATCTTTTCTCCGCGAGAATTCATGTCATTGATCTCCACAAGACCAACAACGCATTCAAGCAGAACCACTCTGATACCAACTTTCACGGATCGCAGGTTCAGCTCCCGAGGTTTCTCGCCTCTAGGTAGCTTACCTCTCATTCATTGGCCGGCAAGGCAGAACAACTGGCACACACGCACCCTAATGAGTAGGATGTAAGGGAAATACCTGCAATATGATCATATCATTAGAGCACTTCATGGTAAAATAGGTCAACCGCTTAGCTGTTGCCGACTTTCCGAACCGAATGGGGAGATAAGCATTTTCACTGCATGGCACCTTGACATGCTACTTTTTTCACCAAATACCATCGTATAGAGTCTACAGACCTTCGAAAAACGTCTTTTACTCTTCTTTTTTTTGGGTGTTTCTTTTGTTAATAAATTCTGAATTCAATTTTGTATGTTGAGATCGATACTGAAGATTAAGACTTTTAATTTTCGTCATTATCTTACTTTAAATAAAGACTAAGCCTTGATGGCAATCAATTTTTTTTTTTTTTAATTAAAAAATTAGGTGAGGAGTTTTCTACAAACTCTTTCTTTTATGATATTTATTATGAGTGTATCAAAGCATGTTTGGTCATATGCAAAAATTTTAAATTTTCTTCACCTTAATTTTTAACCACATATTTTTATGGTATATACAACTTTTCACATTTTTCAATCGATTTTCAACCACAATCCCTCAAAACTCCAAAATTCAACAAAATTTTGAAAAAAAATGGAGAGATGCCCTCTTGTTCTTTATTGCGTCACTAATGCAAAGTTCAACAATGCTACATGAACAATAAGGTGGACAACACTCACATGGGGTGGGTCCACATGTGTGGGCCCCACCCCCATGTAAGTGTATTGTCAACTAAGTTTTTTCAAATGTGTTGCAACAATAAGTCGTAATTACAATGAACTGTTGAAAATGAAAAGGAACTCAAATCCTTGACTAGAGCTATCAAATCTTCAAGTGATGTATAGCACATATCGACAATTGACGGTCTGAAAATCATGCTCCCACATTTCAGTGAAATTATTCACTTATCACAATGCTTTTATTATCAATCTAGTGTAAGGGTAATGAGGTAAAGAATGAATCAAAGATTGTTAACATATGTTAACTTAAACTAACTTCTAATTTAGCTTTATATATTAAAAAGTACGAATTAATTTGACATCTAAAATATATTATATTATGACGATAGGTAAATCGTGGATTAAAACCGAACCAAATAGCAAAAAATGGTTTGATTTGGTTTTAAAAAAAATGTCTAACTGCTAAAAATGGTTTAATTTGAAAATATGTCAAAAATCGTCCAAATTGGACCGCATTCACCCCTAAACTCTAATGTACCTCGGAGTGAGAAGGGTTAACATATATGTGGAGACATGACATGGGGATAATGGGTAGACAAAATGTCACGTCGAGGGTGTATGTAGGAACATGTTGGGATATTGGTTAGAAGTTGGAGTGAAATTAATTGTTGACAAAATGTCATGTGAAGTTTGTATACATGTGGAGATGTGGGGGACAATGGTTAGACCTTGAAGTGAGAACAAGTAATGTACATATGGAAATGTAGGGTATAATGGGTGTATTTATGGGGATGTGGGGATAATGAGTAGATTTCAGAATGAGAACAACTACTGCAAATATACACAAAGAGTTGGTCCCATGAAACACTGGGGTCCACAGCGTGTGCCTTGAAGGGCACCTTCAAGGGGACTGGAACAAAATTCTAAGAGAATAATGGGTAGACAAAATATAACGCCAAGTGTGTATATATGCAAGGAGATGTGGGAATAACTGGTAGACAAAATGCCACATCAAGTGTGTGTGTGTGTGTGTATATGAAGTGAAGATGTGTGGATCTTGGAGTGAGAACAGCTAATGCACACCTGTAAATGCGAGTAGACAAAATGTACCGTCGAGCATTCATACATAGAGATGTGGGGGATAATGGGTAGACAAAATGTCAGGTCAAGTGTATAGATATGGGGATATTGATAATAGGGTCTTTGGATTGAAAACGAGATATGCAGATAATAGATAAACAAAATGTCAAGCCACATGTATATGCAAATATGTGAGGGGATAATGGGTAAACCGATGAGCAAGAACAACTAATATATATGGAAATGTGACATTAATATCAAGCATTTGTTTGTTATTATTTGACCCAAAAAAAAAAGTTTTAAATGATAATTGATAGGATATTGTGTAGTTGAAAATGAGAGGAAAAATTTTGAGTTCATGTGTAAATTATTTTATTGTTAAAATTAAGTAATATAGAAAAATGAGTTAGAAATAATAGGGATCAAACAAAGGATAAAGTATGTATATATTAATATGTGAGGATAAATGGTAGAAGAAATATCATGTTAAGATGCATTGAAATTGAAATGTAGAGACAACGGATACACATCAAGTTGAAGAGATGGTGGTATATGACGAGATAGACTTGGCTAGTCATTGGCTCCTGTAGTTAGGGCTGGGCGTGGATTGATTTGGGTCGGGTTGGAGACCAATCCGAATCCAAACTGACCAAGTTTAAAAATCAACCCAATGAAACCAATCAAAACTTTAAAACACAAACCAACGTTGAGCGGTTTGAGTCGGGTTGGTTTGCGGTCTGAGCTTCATTTTGAGCTTTTTTTCTGGACGTTAGATTAAATTAATTGTATGTTTGTATTATTATTTATTTTATTTGGTTAATTTTTGACCAATTTGTAAGCATTGAATACAAATATGATACTTTCCTTCTAATTTATTTTAAATTCGTTGAAATGATTTCCTACCTTAGGCGGTTCTAGCCTTCTAAAAAACATATTGGTGGATTTTTAAAAACAAATTATTGGTAGAATTCAACACAAAATATTTGGCAATAAGATTTTGTACACAAAGGTGGTTTTATCTCTTCTATTTGCAGTAGGTGAACTTAGTAACTTGACAAATCACTACTGATTTTTGTTCTTTTTAGGATTTTTTTTAATAATCAATTGTACGGGTTGGTTTAGGTTGGGTTAAATCGGGTTTTCAATTGAAACCGCAAGTCCGCAACCCAAATCAAACCGATCAAAATTTATATTTTTCAACCCACAAACTAATTCAATTACCTAAAAAATCAATCCAAATCGGTCAGTTTGGATCGGGTCCATCAAATTCATCGATTTGATTTGATTTTTGTCCAGCCCTACACGTAGTCATTGAGAAAGGACGAAATACAACGAGCCATCTATTAGTTTTCATGACTAATTATATCTAGTATCTAAGAGCTACTACATGTACAGAAAAATCTGATAGATACAGATGCAGACTTGATCTAGCTAATTTATGCCCATGGATCTACTCAACATCATGGATAATGCAATGGAAAGAGATCTGTCACATCAATTTTGTGGGAGGCAAAATAAAAAAAAAAGAGGTAATTATATGGACATCACTCTTTTTGTTAGTCACATTACATTATATATACACATTTAATAAAATATCAATTTTATAAATACACCACATTGCATTTTACAATACCATCCTTCCCTGAATCAAATGAAAAAGTCGGTACACCACAATCACCCAGTCCAGGAAGCTTTCCATTTTCATCCTCTTCCTCGAGGTACACATTTTCTAATTCTTCCATCTTCATCTCTCAACTAAGAATCGAGATTAAGAAACGTGTATTCTACTATTTTCAGTGGGCGTAGCTTTCTAGTTTCTACATCGTCGATTTAGTGTTGGCATCAAGTGTTGGCATCAATTAATGCGATTGGATACTTCATTAATTTTCGTATCAAAATTATATTCTGGGTTTAGTGACAAATTTGAAATTGTGAATCAATCACGTTTCGTGATTCCATTTCTTACTGATTAAGTATGTGGCTATTTACTACTGTTTCAGTATTAGAAGTATTATTATTTGCATTAGAAGTATTATTTACACGTTGCCGTTTTTCCTTTTATTTATTTATTTTTATTTATTTATTTATTTTTGTATCTTGCAATTGAATTGTGGTGACCAGAGCAATTAATAATGAAGATTCTTACACTTCCACCGAGAATTGAATCATACACTTGCGCCGATGCAATTGAAATATAGTAATAAGATACACAATTTAGACAATTTAAGGTTTTGAATATTTGTGGTGTACATAAGAATAATAAATAAAATATATATATATATATATAATAGGGTGATTATTTTGGTCAATTTAATTGTGACTAATTTGATAAATATGAAAATTGTGGTGTGAATAATAAAAAAAGTGATGTCCATATAATCACTCAAAAAGGATAATAGCTCTACATATGTGCGGCTATTTTATTGGTGTTCCAATCACCTTATATATATATATATATTGATGAGCACTTAATTAAAGAAAGAAATGAAGAAGAGATGTGGTTGGTTTGATTGGACAAGACTTTTACCTAGTGCTAGTATTTACCTCGTGCTTTGATAAAGATATTATATATGAAATTAAATAAATTCTTAGACAAAATAAATAATATTCGCAAATAACATATAAGATCATCATTTATTAGTTTCATATTACTACAAATTTTAGAATACTTCTTTGTACATTACATTGTTTGTTGAATTTGTTGATCTTTCATTCTTATATCAAATCAACATCTTTCATCCGGAATGATTTGTCACCTTATAAATCGCAACATAAAGTTGTCCTTATGTAAACACTGACTTTCTAAGAAGAAGTCACGCATGCGAAAGTAATTTTCCTTAACTCTTATTTGTCTGTAATATTAATAAGTTTTACCATCGCACCAGAAATCTTCGAATGATTAAATGTGATTAAACTAAAAAAAAATTAGAAATCTTTGTGAATCAAAGACAAATCATTGAACTCATCAAAAAGATAAAATCTAGTATTCTTAGTCCTAAATTATTTTTGCATTTCTATATTGTTTTCGAAATTTTTTCTACATTTTTATTGTTTTATTTTGTCAGAAACCCAGATCTAGATTCTTCGACTCAAAACTTAGTTGATCTTGTCTTGAAGAAAAGAACAGTCCCTTTTTATTAAAATAATTTAGGATTCTCCTATTCATTTGGTCTATAATATTAATATGACTTTAAATTGTATTTTTTAAATTTAACTTAATGTGAATGTAAAAATTAGTCAACTTCCAAAGATTAGAAAAATAGCTTCTTGTAACTGTATTTACCAAAACCGTGCGATGACCAAACGGAACGTCGACGCAGAACGAAAATGCAAGCATATCACATCGGAAAAGGTAATCTATTCCTCAAAACTCATATATGTTTCGTACATAAACTTGCTAGTTCAATTAAAATGTTTTGTTGACCACATAACTAAGTATAATATTTGATAAAAATTTGCGCAAACAATTGAAAGTAGTATTTATTTGGATTTTTTAAAATTGCTTAAAACTCAACATCCTATCATTCTTGTAAATGTATTATCCAAAATCATGCGATGATCAATGGAACGTCAACACGGAACGAAAAGGCAATCACATCAAATCGAGAGAGCTAATTCATCCCTCAAAACTCAATTTTTTGTATATAAAACTGCCTATTAAAATATTTTGTGCCCAAATAACTAAGTTTAATATTTGAGAAAAAAATCGCATGATGTAATTGAAAGTAGTATTTTTTTGGATTTTTTTTTTAATACTGCTTATATGAATTACATAATAATTCCACTTAGCAATAGGATTAGGGTTATATCAACTATAACCATAATTATAAGAACATATATAAATGAAGTTCCAACACACAAATAGTGAAACTTATAGAATATTTATCGTAATTAATTATATTATTTTAAATAAAATCTATATAAGAATAGCACAGGAAATCATAAATAAAGTTCCCATGTCCTATCTTTATACATAAAATATTTTTTAATTAAAATACTAAACTCACATAAATTAAAACAATGGGTTGAACATTATTGTTGTGAAAAGTTAGTAGTGTACATTTGTATAAATGAGTGAACTTTAAATGGGGTTTAGAGTTAAATCTCGAAAAATGTTAAAATCATTAGAAAAACGAAAATCAATAATTACTATTTAATTATGATAGAAACAAACAGATTTAATTATAAAAAATTAATTATGATAGGAACAAACAGATTTTGAAAATAAAAGCGAGAAAAAATTTAAAGAAAATCAAATTTTGAGGCAGATTATTAGGAAGATAAGAAGATTAGTGTGAACATATTAATTACAACAGACCAATAAAAAAAAAACTTTGGAAAAGACCCATCATTATAAAAAAAAAAAAAAAAAAAAAAAGGAAAAAAATTTAATATATGTAGAGTACTTGAGTTTTGGCGGGAAACTGTATAATTGACCCCAGGTTGACTAAGCTACTTTTATATATAATATAGATAGATTTTCAGAAGTCTTACATTATAACACGAACAAGAATTAGAAGAATCATAGAATTCTCATAATAATTCCAAGAACTACTTTTTTCACTATGAACTCAAAGAATCAAATAACAAATCCATCGACATCCAATATATTTTGTAATAAAAGGGCTCATTCGTTAAAAGCGAGCAGGAAGGCTATTAACAAAATGAAGGATATAATATTTCCTCTAGTAAGAATAATAATACTAGCACAAGAAATATCATGGGCGCCCACCGTATAACTGTTTCTCGACTTCTCGTCCCTCACCATGATGCTCGAAGAGCCTGAGATAAACAAGAAAACAGATTTTGATCTTGAAAAAAACATCATAGTCAAAACGGCACAAAACTAACACGCCATATTTCAGAGAATTCGGAGAGGAGATGACGAAGACATACATATTGGTTATGAATTTTTCTACTTGTACAGACAAGAATGATATACAGAACTGACTTGGTAGTTATGTAATCATTGATCTGCCCATAATGTTGGACATATCCATGATTGCAAAATTGTTATATCAGTTCTGTAATACTATCTGTACCTATAGCATTTCTCATTGGCTATTGCCTAATGAATTTGTCAACCACTCATGATCTAAAAGTTATTTTCTTAGTCCTGGTAAAAAGTTCATTGGAATAATAATTATGTAAAGAATACATGAATTCCTTCATTTCTTTCAATAATAACAACAAAAGGTCTAGTAAAAACTAAGTATTAACAGCTTCAGTTCAAACACAATTAAACTATAACGAAAACATTGATTTAAGGTAACTTTGTGATACTATTAATTCAAGAAGAGAAAAACTGTGAAACCTAATTGTAAGTGTAGATGCAACGTTAGGACTTGCAACTCACAGTTATATGCCGCCCATCCAATGGTCTGATTTTCGAGGTCATACAAAACAACCTTGTTCGATAAGACAAGATCTGCATTTACAAAGAATTCGGAAATTAATTAAATCAATATCCACTCAAGTTGTTCATGATCTAGTACATATGTGACACATCAGTACTTTCCACTTCATAGTTTCAGAGTGGGTTTATTTCTCCTAAGAAAGGAGCCGGAATAAAATGTATTATGAGAAGAATCGCATATTTCAAGACATAAAACCCGAAGTCCTAAAATCGGATCTTGCTACACAACAACATAAGTATGAAATCTACATAGAATTACCTAAGAGTAAGTACCTTAATTGAATAAAAATAATAAATAAGTAAAGCTTGAAATGTACCTCCCAACAGGGTTATTTCCTTTCCATCCTTTGTCTGCATTCCACCGTTCTGCCAACCGATACACCACTCATCATCCTGCAAATTCGTTAAGCGAAAGTACTTAAGGAAACATATGCAAACCGAATGAATAAAATAATATTCAACATATAATCCAGCGCTTACACTAATTCTGAATAGATATTCGTGGGGATAAACTGTCAAAGAAAGTGAGTCCTCAAACTGAAAAGTGACAACTGGAAATTCATTATCGACACTGCCCAAACATGAAAATTATACTCGTGAACAATACAAATATTGCCACCAAGATAATGGCATCATGCCATTTGTAAAGAAAAGAAACCCTTCCGACAAAATATTAAAGACTTTACGATCACTCGTAACAACCTTGGGTGGACATAATAATGATGAGTAGGTGCATTATTAAAAGTATTTCCATATTGTACTAGCAGTACTCAAAATCAGAAGTGAAACAGTTTTTTAAATGTCATTGCTGAGATATATATATATATATATACTGTGAGGATTGCTGAAATAC
The DNA here is from genome assembly GCA_963555705.1 of Ligustrum vulgare. Classification (NCBI taxonomy): domain Eukaryota; kingdom Viridiplantae; phylum Streptophyta; class Magnoliopsida; order Lamiales; family Oleaceae; genus Ligustrum; species Ligustrum vulgare. Next base: position 9,091,515 of record OY743179.1, read on the forward strand.
ATTTTTTGTGTCCCATATGTACATGAAAATTTTAAATGACAACAAATTCATATCAAAGTAAAATCCTTCTTCGACTCCCCCACATGATTCTTTGATGTATACACATTTCTGTTTCAGATACTAGTAGCTCTCCAATTCTTTGTCAAACATGGTTCGGCAATTTGGACAATTTTTTTTTTTTTTTTTTTTTTTATCCTCAGCATTTAGAAGCCTAAGTTGATAAAATTAATCCAACATACCAAGTTTGTTTTCCTCTTGCCCTGCTTTCTAGCATACTGACAAAGTTATGTTGAATGTAGCTTGAGTTTCCATATCTTTTTAAGCTTCACTTCAATTCATCATGCAGTTAGACAAGAAATAGTGGAATGTGCTATTACTTTCCCCGGAAATTATGAATACAAGAGCCTGAGATGATATGATATCAAACTTTTTAAGGCTTTTCATGGTTAGAAAGACTCAAAAATATCTGCAATGACTATTGACTTCTTTACCCCCCCAAAACAGCAGCAACCTTGAAAAGAAGCCATCATGAAGAATTATGAATACTTCCACCATCGACTGATTATCTTTTTTATCTTTTTCAAAAACTTCCAAGTTTTCTCCAAATTACAATTCCTACCCAATCTTCATAGTAACAACAGAAGTTTGTGAATCCAACTTAAGAGATGTTTTATACGGTTGAATGTCCAAGTCAAACGTTAGAGAATATGTTCAGATCAGAAAAACTAATTCTGAAGTCCAGAGGTACTAATGCATACTGAACTCATCTCTTGGGGAAACTATACATGATTTTCAAGGAAACTTGACGCCATCAGAGGGTCTTCAATTGACATTTGAACAGACATATATATACAGGGAAAAGGACATTAAAAAGAATCTGGCAACAGAAGAATATGGTCAAGCATAACATTCTCTGCAGGACACATTTTGAATTACAGCTGTCTTACCACTACTATTATACCAGTGAACACAATATAATAATATACAACACCAAGCACGCACGCACGCACAGAGAGAGAGAGAGAGAGAGAGAGAGAGAGAGAATTAACTGAGGAGCCTTACTTCCCACTGTAATCAAAGCATTTGAACTGCTGCTCAACTATTTGAGTTTTTAGATTAGGTTTCTGTGCCATCACCTACGGGTAGAGAGCGCGGTTAGAAGAAAAAAGGACACAGAAGGTACACGGAGATAGATTGATGAAAAACGTATGCTATGTAAATGCTTAATTTTAGGACAAGTTTATGGATTAGCAAGGTTTGAAGTATTAGACACACCTTTTCCATAAGGGGTTCATAAATCTCATCTGGAAGATAGGCCAAGGTTGTACCACTATCAATTATTGTCCCTCCCTGAGAACCTGTGCCAAACAAATCTGTTGGAAGGTCTAGAGACTCACCGCCCACCTCAACTGCCTTCATAATAACGTTATAATGTGCCCTAAGATAGTAATGAGACTTTTATTAAAGATAAAAACATGGTTAAGAACAAAAAGCTAACATTACAAAAGACAATAAATCGAAGGGTACATTTAGCAAAAATAAAATATGAGGCTGATATTTATTCAAGACAATGTTACATGAAGAATAAATTTATCAGAAGTAATTTTCATTGACAATGACTGAAGCAACAAACCTCTGACAGATAAAATTATTTTTAAGTGCTTAGGAAAATGTCCCATAAATTATTTACTACTTTTTATCGATAAAATAGTGGCCATAAAAGATGTCGCAGTAATCCCCCTGCTAATAATATTATAAGTTCAGAGATTTTATACATAGTTGAGCTTCAATTGTTGAGGATTTTTTGCACTACCAAAAGCTTATATGAACATACAGCCGTGCATGATTATTTGATCAGAAACTAGTAGACACCGTACATGAGCTCGCCCAATATCTACATATTATTGCCACCTTACAAAGTTATTACCTTATAGAAGAAAGACTTTTTTGAGGGTATTTTCGATACTCAAAAATGTGAGAAATAATTTGGAGTTCTTTAACCATAATGAAACAGCTCTTTCCATGAAGATGATTCTTTCCAGGTAATTTATTATTGCAATCCTCTCCTAAGATTTCCATAGCTGAAATAGTTCTCAAGTGTCTTGTGAAAGTACTGAGTATTCACTTGGAAAATTTGATAACCCTCTTCAAGAATTACATGACATCATAATTTCATGGTAACCCAAAGTCAGGTAATAATGCACATAAATACAACCCAATAGGAGTGTGTTCTAAGAGTGCAGTGGTCATTTTTGGATGAAAGAGAAATCCGTCAATAATATCCAAACTTGAGGCAACATAAGAGAGACACTTCTTTACTTATTTGGAGGCTCGGACCATAACTGATGCTCCTACTGTAGATCAAGCATTTTAATTGCATCAAAACAGCTATAAGATCCTTCAAGCAAAACCTGGAAGAATAAATTTCCATTTGTGCAAAAATAGATTGACATTCAATACTATCTGGCAAGACTTCTACAAAAGAGAAAAAGTAGAAGTACTGTTGCGATCACAACGAAAGTTAGTTGGATTTCTTAAATAATATCAATATATTCTTGAAATTATTATTGAGCAATGTAAAGTTGGAGTAGTGAAGTGGTGCAAATGAGAAATAACATAGGACACAATGATTGTCTGGATATATTGTAGATCGTGAAATTCTGAATGCAAAAAGTTTTTTTTCTGACCTAGAGAGCTCCATTGGGGAGGATCTAAGACACAAATGTTTTTCCATAACCTTTCAACTTACAAATCCTAAATTTAAATTATGATTTCCTTTTCTGTCCTGTTAGTGACATATAACACGATCAAATATCTTCTTTTAATCCAAAGGGTTATATGTTTTTATTATCCTTTGTTCTCTTACAAAATTCATCAACTAAACAGGGTCTCGGCTATATTATTTTGGACAGAGTGAAAATCTTAAAATGGCAGACATTTCAGAGAAAGAAAGCTTTTCAAATAGATATTTGTATTAGGACGGAGATACAATGAACAAATCTGGAATCTGAGTTTTGATGGGGAACTAATCATCTTATATTTGATTTTTATTTATTTATTTTACATTTTTTCATTGTGTCCTCACTAATTATGACAATCTTAAAGAAACGAGTTACATCTATTCAAACAATGCTAAAAGATTGAGTGGTTACTTGATGAAACAGATCCACACCTACACTATTTATTTAACTGAACGTAAACGACATGCATCAATTGCCAATAACTCCATTGTTCTACAATTTATAAAGTTACATACTCATTTGGAACCAGATGTGTTGATTTTACTTTTGGATGCACCAATTGTCCAATTGCAAATATGCCACCTCCGTTGACACCATCCAGGCAATGTGAAAATATTTTCTTCACTTTCCCAGACGACGCAAGCTGCGAAAGCACGGATGTATTTGCTTGTCCAAAACCAAAAATCCCATCAACTGCTTCAGATGATGAACCTAAGTCTCCCGATTGTTTGGATGAACACCTATCTTGGATTACAAACATGTAAGCCACAGAAAAAGCATATATTTTATGAATTTAACGTGTTTACGCTATTGAAGAACTAAACTTGCACTATTAGCCATATGTGATGTGGATAGGTAAAAAAAAATATAAAGTAGTTTCAAGTGGCGGAGTAATATCACTGATTTACCAACAGAAGACTCCATTTCAGAAATGAGGACTCACCCAAATGCTATGGACCCATTCATGGATGAAGTTTGAAGGTTTCCAGTCACTTCATCAAGTTTGATGTAATCTCTAACGAAGTATCCCTCTGTTCTGCTCCCATCTCCATAAGTAACAGCATAGTCACAAGAAGCTCCCACCTTGCAATCTGAATATCCACCATTAAACATAGCGGAGCAAAAGTCTTGATCACAAGTCACTGCCTTTCCAGTTGAGGAGGCCTTCAAGTCATACTGCTTCATAGCTATCTGTTCCATGAAAATAAAAATAAGTGACCCTTCCAGTTCCAGGGTTCCAAATCTAAATCTTTTGATAAATAGGTTAAACAAAAATAAGAAATGGAAGAGGTGACGCACTTTCAGGTTGCTTTTTGTAGGACACTTGTCACAGCCAGCGCAATTCACCCATAAAATGTCACTTCCCGTATCGACCTGGACGTGATAGTCATTGGAAGGAATACCAATTGAAAGTTTAGTATAATATAGCCTGCATCAATAAATCATATAGCCAATTGAGTGACCAATAAATATATCACATTCATATAATATATATATATATATATATATATATATATATATATATATATATATATATATATATATATATTAATTTTCATTTATAGAGGTATTGAGGTTCAAGTTCAACTTGTGTTTTCAAATTTTAATCAAATAACATATAGTTATATTTTGCCTTGTCAGTGATATTTGGCAAAATCAAATTCTTGTAGCTTAAGAAATTAGACTACGCATATATATAAACATAAAAAGACATATAAAAGTAAAACCACCTATATCCCAATTGTCTATACAATTTACAACATACAAATTGACCAAACTCGCAAAAATACTCTTCCTTGATGCTAAAGCAAGACCAACAAAGCGAAAATGAGCTGGGTTTGAACAAACATACAAGGCCATCTAATTAATTCACAGCATTAATCAGGATAATACAGATCATCACGCCTGCCTTTGAAATTCAATTTCAGAAATAATTCCAACAAAATTTAAAAACTTTTTCCACGAAATTCAAAATCAGTCAAACATAAATTCCCAAGATTCCACGATAAACCCGCACATAAATGAAAGCCAATACATACGCAGCGTCAGTGGGCTGTCCGTTGCCGCCTAACTGAAAATCAACCGCCCCCAGCATTCTGCCGTGCCGGAACGAATCATGTGCCCGAAATGCACTGAGAGCCGATCTCCCCTGCTCACGCCCTCCGAATTTGTGTTGAACTTTAAATACAACATTCCCCTTCACCAAGCAAATCAATTGAGCCGAAAATAGTAACAAAAGCAAAAGTAAACGCCTTCTCAGATCCATCATCACCACATCAAAATAAACGGCGAACAAATCCTCGCAACAACTTACTGAATTCTTGAACATATAAAAAGAAACAATGCCCAGTAATAAGAAAACATCTATAATTATGTAATTTATTTGTGGGTTTTGGAAAGAATGTCAGGGCTCGACTTAGAAGGGTCCGTAAGAAAGAGGCAAAAGAAAGTTGAATTGAGAACAATGATACAGAGAAATTAACGGAAAAAAGTCATATACAATGGTAGTTAAAAATATAGATTAATTATTATTATACAATAACTTTTAAAAAACCTCTCAAACTTTAGATTGATTCTTGGAAACATTCTCCGCGTGAGGGTGAGGTGTTTTGTCCGCAAAGGAGTGTTTGTATGTGTGTTTTTCGCGTCTGAAAAGGAGGAAGGAGAAGATTTTGTACAATTCATGTACGTCACGATTTGTTCTTTTGTCTGTCTTTTCAGAAGAATTAAGGCTTTGTTTGTTTAGGCTTGCATGAAAAATTATAATTCAATGAGGTATTTTATATACTTGTTATTCTTAATATTATAAATCATATATGTGTAGTTAATTATGTTTTGATTATTATCATTTGTTATCTTTAATATACAAATCATATATTCTCAATTATATATCATATATATTATTATTGTGATTGGTTTTTTGGGGAAAAAAAATTGTTCAACAAGAGAGAAAAAAAAATCATTTATATCTTATATTTGTTTGTTAAAAAATTTGTGATTAAAAATATGGTTTTTTTATATTTTTAAAGTAAAATATGTGATTGAAAAGTGGAGATGAATTTGTTTTTATTTAATAATTACAGATCTTTTATATGAACATTTTTTAAGACAAGAAAAATGGGACAGTCGAGATAACACTTCAACATTAGTGGTGAAGAGGTGACTATGTGCTTCATGACATGAGTATTTCTTCATTATTCAATTAAGAGACGTCATGTCAGTAATGTCCCATTTTCATGTTAAAAAAAATATATACATAAAATTATTATAATAGTTAATATTATTAATATAAAAGAATTTAGCAGTGTTTGGCGGCTACTTAATGAGGAGAGATAAGATTTTTCTATGTTTTCAAAATAAAATATATGGTTAAAAATTGGAGAGAGAAAATGTGTGCAATTAAAAAGTGATTTGAGAAATTGTGTAGTTTAAATTGTGTTTTAATGAGCACATTAATTAGCTAGCAGAACGGTGTCATAAAACCTAATTTTTGAATCAAGAAGCTATAATATAAGCGTGGATGTAATTTCTTCTTGTCATAAAACCTAATTTTTGAATCAAGAAGCTATAATATATGCGTGGATGTAATTTCTTCTTGTCTGCATAGCTTTTGTCAAGGAGGTAAACCTTGAGAGTAGGGGTGACAAATGGGCTAAATAGCTCGTGAGTTCGTGGGTTCAGCTCGGTTCATCTCAACTCGTAAAAAAGGGGCTTGGGCTTGGACCGAAATTTTTTTTGGGTGTTTGACGGTTCGGGATCGCCTCGTGAAGTTTGTGGACGAGCCCTACGGACCAAAATGGGCTGGCTATTTTAGGCTCGTTTGGCTCGTTTCTCACAGGCCGAAATGGCTCGGCTCGCTTTTAGGTTGGTGAGAAGGTCGTTAGGCTCGTGAGAAGCCCATCAAGCTCGTGAGATTTGTTTTAGTATTAGAAAGTTAGAATACAAAAAAAAAAATGTGTTTACACAAATACTCTTATTTTTGGACAACTTACAAAAATACCTTTTAAAAATTTTAAGGAAGTAAAAATACTTTATAAATTTTGAGTGCCACTTTTTTAATAATTTTGTCACTTTTTTAAAAAAGTGATACAATGTCACGTATTTTTAAAAAAAGTGACATACGTTACTTTCTTTTATCAAACATAAATTAAAACATTAGAATAAATTCATAACTTGTTAATTTTATTCAAAATATTAAAATAATTGTGCCACTACTTTTAAAAAGTGACACAATGTCACTTTCATTTAAAAAAAGAAAAAAAGAAAAAAAAAAGAGGCATAATGTTCCCTTTTTATTTTTACTAAAAAGTGACATTTTTTCACTTTTTGTGAAAAATGTGACAAGTTTCTACATTAAAGTTGTTGTGAAACTATCAAAATTCTAACAACTAATAAGAGAGAAAGAAAGATTGAGAGCTAGAGAGAAGGAGGAGAATTCTCTTCATTCTTGAGAATTTGGTGTAATTCATTACAATGAATATAGGCCTATTTATAGGAAAATATAAGGGAAAAATACAAGTCATTAATACATTAAATATAGTAAATATTAGGTAATATTGGATGTGATGTAATGAAATTAGGTAATGATTTTATAACACTCCCCCTTTAATGACTTATTGCTCAATAGCTCAATTGTCTGCCTCGTTAAAACCTTGCTAAGAAAATCCAGTGGGATAAAACTTGAGCGAAGGAAAAAGAGTACAGCTGCTCCCCCTGATATTGGCCATCATTAATCATTGAGTCTAATATCCAAAATGACATCAATGATAAGTAGTACAAATCATGTACTGGAAACTTCGAATTATGAAGTGCTGAAGTGCTTCATTGTTGTATTGCTTCAGTGCTTTAGTACTTTAGTGCTGTAGTGTTTTAGTGCTTTAGTGCTGCCTCGCTTTAGTGCTTTAGTGCTGTCTCGTTAAAACCTTGTCAGTAAAACCCAGTGGGACAAAATCTGAATGAAGGAAAAAGAGTACAGCCGCTGCCTCGTTAAAACCTTGTCAGGAAAACCCTGTGGGACAAAACCTGGACGAAGGAAAAAGAGTACAGCATGACAGCATGATTCTCCCCCTGAAGTGTGCAATCAAGTATTATGAACCTTTTGAATAATGATATCATCATTCGTCTGGAATATGTATATATGAAAATCTTCTTATGTGTAGCCGATATCATAACATTCTTCATAAGATGTGTATGATTTTCTTCATTTGTTGATATCATTCCAGCACAATTTAAAGAGAGAGCTTGTTGTTGAATTATTACTTGCAGATAGCTGTGACAATGTCTCAAAAACCTTGCTAGGAAAATCATGTGGGACAAAACCTTAGGGAAGGGAAAAAGAGTACATTATTCTCATTTATACGCCATAATTGCTCCATAATTGCTGCCTCATTAAAAACCTTGCTAGGAAAACCCTGTGGGACAAAACCTCAGCTAAGGGAAAAAGAGTGCAGAGAGTATTTGTTCCCTTCATAGGAATATCACAAGTATATTAATGCAATCTCAAATTATTTCATCAAACATATATTTTGTGATGAGCTTTTATAAATAGTTTATAACTCATTTATGAAGTCATAGCTCATTTATGATGTACTGAACATGCTATACCAAGCAATGTTTAGTTAGTTGACTGATTGCATTACTCAAATCTAGAATTGATTCACTTCTATCAAAATCTAGAATTCACTTCTGATGAATAATTAAATATTCATTTTCAAATTCACTTCTGGTGAATATTCATTTTCCAAATTCATTTTCCGGTGGATAATATAATTTTGCATATTGAAAATCAATTGCATGCCCAAATATTAAAATATAATAATAGTACACTCCAATTTCATTTTCATCATATATTATGGGGTCATATGTATCATTCTTCATGTGATTTTATTTTAAGAATCACACTTCATTCTATAATGATACTATTCTGGGCAAATTGAATCTTTCAATGATTTATACATATATGTTCTTGCACTTTATAAACTGCAATTTCTAATTTGCAGGAGTATAACCAATCATTGAAATAGATATCAATTTCGACATATAATCTATAATCATTTTGCTTGAAATCCCAACGTACCGCGATCAACTGATACATCAAAGAAAACTCCCAAAGTACCGAGATGAGAATCACACTTTTTGATCTCACTCATTGGTATATCAAAGAGCTCAAACTAGTGATTTAGACTATAGTCTATCCACCATATTTCATGCCAGTTCTTTGAAAAATTTCGCGCGCAACGAGTCGTTTTTTACGACTGTGAAATATTTTTCATTTGTACATATAATTACTGGCTTTACACATTTAAGTGTTTTGACTTCAGGTCTTATAACAATAATTCCTACATTGGGATTTTATATTTGGCCAAAGTATTATAATTTCATCAACCTCATTTTCATAAGAGGGTTGTATGTATGCAGTCGACTTATTTATCGATTCCATTTCATATCAATATAAACATAACATAGAGAGATCTCTTTGTATTTTTATCATCAGGCCTGAATCTCTTACATTTAATTATATCTCTTTTACTCACCATGAGTATTAAGCTTCAAAGGGATCATCTCAATTAAGAGATATTGATTTTTGGAATCGATTGTCATTATGCTTCAGGCATAATTACGCTTTAAGCTTGATCACGCTTCATGCGTGTTATTGTTTAATTTCCCCATAATATTCAAGAATCTTGTATTATATCAGTCGGCTAACAATGCCGCAACACATGTCATTCATAATTATGGATATAATCATAATATTATATCTAAGTGCGTTTTGTTGGAGTGTATATAGATATCGCACTTCTTAGAAAACATAAACCTTTACAAGCAAATTTTTATTTCATCGTATTGACATGTTTGTATGTAGAATATTGTTGCATAAGAAATATTTATATTCAAGTTGTTCTTATAGCAAATAATTTGAGGCTATTAATCTGCTAAATTATTAGCAATATAATATTCTATTATCTCAACTAATTCGTAAAATCATTAATGACTTTAAGATATATTCATGCTAGCATTTATCACTTTGCTCGTAATATCATTATTTGAACAAATAATCAGTCATTCATTTACTTAGTGAGATAATTAATTTGCTTTTCAGAACAAGCAGCAATGATAACTTGTTAACCTGAACAATCTTCTGGTTCTTTAATGAATGTCATTTTGCATTCTCAATAAATCTCATTATTGAATTGGAATCTAACCAATCATTATAGAACTTCTGGTTCAGCAAGACATTTCACTCGTACATATGTATGAACTTCTGGTTCAATACAGTATTCATTTCATCAGTACGTATTTCTGTATAGTTCAAATCAGTATACTTTTATTACTTTTAGTATACCAAAAAAATCAGGTACAATATCCAAGGAAATATCTCATGAGCTCAATCTTGTCGCCAAATCTTCCCTTATTTCGAAAAAGGTAATGACGCATTATCTCATTATTCCCACCTTTTCAATAATTCATTCCATTATTTCTTGATGGAATCGATATTGCTGACACGCGGAGCGCTCCTTTACGCGTTTAAATATATCATTTGGGAAGAGATTAGATCCATAAAAAATGGATGTTATATTATCAAATATTCGCAAATATTATTCTAATCTTCCGGTAAATGTTTTGAAAAAGATTTACCGAGTTCGACTTGAAAGATTGGGGCTGCTGATGGATCAAGGCTTTCCAGAAGATGTTCGTTGGTTAATCGAAGCAAAAGTTCGATTAGCTGGTGAATTACCAGATTCATTTTCTAAACACATGCCTGGTTTAGGTAAGAGTACTTTTGCAAAGAAACGAATAGCAAAAAGGCTGAACGGTTGTTACAAATGTGCTCGTTGGACATGTGATACTCGTTGCAAATCAGTAGGATATTCTTCTAGAAATCGGGATGATAAAATCGATTTCATTAAGGGTGGACTGAGTAAGGAGTCATTGGATGATATCCGATTGACTCTTGAGACGCACCCAAGGGGGTATGTGCAACGTGAACTCCTTTCCTTATATGCTCAATTTAACGAGGATAAAAACCGTTATAGTCTCGAAAATATAGTAGCAAAAGATCCTGTTTGCCAGGTTGTTATAAACAATGATGTTTTGGCTATGTAGCATTAATATAAGGTAAATCATTTGATATATTGTGTGTATATATTTGCACATAAAATATTTTCATATTTCATTTCTTGAGTATTGATAAAGTGTATTAAAAAATCACCGAAAGGTAAGCTTTATCAAAAGTAGTGTAACTTAGTCAGAATTAGGTTTTCACTTTTTCAAAAGATGAGCAGTAAATAGTGAAGTTTTTCAAGTTTAAAAAGCCAATGATTTTCACAGTTTTATGCATCCCAAAATATCATTTTTTTCATAAGTTTTTTCTTCCTTATTCTCTCAAAGATGGAAGGACCAAAACTTCGACAGATCTAAACTATCTGTGTATTTTGTGGATCAAAAGTAGGAAAAGGTTTTGGGTATCTATAAGCAGCCGTGGATTTAGGAAAGAAGTTGGGAGAGAAAGGTATCAATCTAGTATATGGAGGAGGTAGCAGTGGATTGATGGGTTGTGTTTCCCAATCTGCTCAAGCAGAGAAATCAAGAGTGATAGGTGTTATACCCGTTCCTTTAGTTGATATCGCAGGCAAAACACGAGGGCATGAAGTACAGACTTTATCTATTCATGAACGCATAACTTGCATGTTATATGGTTCCGATGCCTTCATAGCCCTACCCGGAGGTTTTGGTACTTTAGAAGAAATATTTAATATTACCTCATGGGCTCATTTAGATCTTCATACCAAGCCTATTGGGCTTTTAAATGTTAACAATTTCTTTGATAGTTTGTTAACATTTCTTGATTATGCTGTGGAACAGGGATTCATCTTTCCATTTTCTAGGAGAATCCTTATTTCTGCTCCTACTATCGAGGAACTGCTGCATAAGTTGCAATCATATGTCCTCATACAAGATCCAGCAGGAGTTAAGATAGATTGGTCGCAAGGAAGGGGAATCAAGCGAAAATGGAATCCGGTTAATGTAAACTTAACTTTGTGAACCCTAGAATAGATGGTGGTAGAGTACGAAGTATTCTTACTCTTGAGACACATCTTAAATTTCTAGGATTTTATCAATGTTTCTTTATTTCCTCAAAAGATCAGAGGTGGTAGGATACGGCTACTCCCGAAACACATCTCTAATTTTGAGGATCATAAATGTTTTCCCCTTTTGTATTTTGCATGTATGACTCGTTTATGCTTCTTCAGGAGCAATAATAATATCATTTCAGTATGTTTAGATGATAATTTTTAATTCTTCTAGAGTAAATATGTACTTCTTCTGGAATACATAAGTGCTCGTACAAGAACTTTTCCAAACACTTATCATCTAATATTCATCTCATAATACTGATGAGATTATTTTCACATTAGCCATATCCGTGCTATCATGTGATATTATCTTATCATACATCAACATTCTCTTGTTGGATAATCCATTTTTATCTATCTTTTCAATACAGATAATGGTAACTTCTGGTACCGTTTGATAAAATATTTTTGTTAACATTCACCAACTTTTTGGTAATGATAACTTTTTATCAACATTTACCAACTTTTGGTAATGATAACTTCTGGTATCATTTGATAAAATATTTTCTAACTTTTAGTAGTGATAACTTCTGGTATCATTTAATGAAATATTAAATAACAATAATACCAATAATAATACTGGGGTTATACCACCATGTATATATGTTGACAACATCCTCTAGTATGTTAGAATTAACCAACAACTGAGGTGTTTCTGAAATAATATAAAATATGAATATATGTAAAGTATTCCGTAAACCGACCATATAGGCGGTGTCAACATAATGAAATAATTACCTTTCATGAGTGAGCGAGTCATATCTTCCAGTCAAGATATTCATAATAGTGATCAAGTCATATCGTCAAATTCAGTCAAGGTATTCATAATAGTCCAATCCGTTACGATAATGAGTCATATCCAGTTAAGGTATAAATCCAGTCCATAATAACTCAGTCCATCACGGTATTCCAATGACTATATTAATTATACCTTGTTTAAAATCTTTAATTTATCTTGTTGATCACATATTAATCGTTAATTTTCGATTAATTTACTTTTATGTATTACCAAGGGTAAAATTGTTCATATTTTAATATGTTGCTTATATGGATAAATCGAAACCGTCAATAGATTTGAAATTTAATTTAGAACAAACTTACTTTTGGTCTGAAGTTCAAAATCCCGTCGGAAGTGCTTCAAAAACGGTTTTTAAGAAAACCGCCACGTTCGATCGCCGGAAAATTTCAAAACTGCACAAAACAGAAAAGTAAGATCATAGAAAAATCAAGATCGTCGATATGAACAAACTTCCTGTTGACGCCATCGCCTGAATCTCCTCCACGCGCCGCGACGACGTCTGCGCGTGGGATTCACGCGCCGCCGTACCGGTGCCGGAGCCGTCGACACCCTCCGGTTCGGAAGAATCGTCCGGTCGCCGTGGTCATGGATCCGATCTCTAATCATCATTTGGATATACGGTTTGGCGTGAATGTGGTTTGGAAATTTCGAATTACACAATTTCTTCAATTTTTCTATGGACTTGAAATTGATCTACAAATCTATGATGTATAAATGATTTTCTAACAACAAAAACACTGGATTTGGAATATGAAATGTTGATTAGTAATAATCTGGTTTCTGATACAGAGGTTCATCATTTAGATGCAACTGTAGAGCATACTCCCGTCATATTACTCAATATGGTAGAGACTCGTGCTGATAACGTGTTGTGAAACTATCAAAATTCTAACAACTAATAAGAGAGAAAGAAAGATTGAGAGCTAGAGAGAAGGAGGAGAATTCTCTTCATTCTTGAGAATTTGGTGTAATTCATTACAATGAATATATGCCTATTTATAGGAAAATATAGGGGGAAAATACAAGTCATTAATACATTAAATATAGTAAATATTAGGTAATATTGGATGTGATGTAATGAAATTAGGTAATGATTTTATAACAAAAGTCAAATTTTCAATATTTTCTATATTCATCATTGACTAACAAATTACACAAGTCAACAAAAAACTAGTAGACATATTATACATTCTCCATACACAAATACAATGTCAATTTTTTACTTTTTCTTTAACTAAAAAGTGAATCGTGCAACTTTTTAGTGGAAAAATGGACACTTTGTCAATTTTTTTTTTCTTTTTTTTGAATTGAATGTCACTTTTTTAGTTTTTACAATATCCATCGTTGACTAACAAATTACACAATGTTACAAATACTAATACATACATTACAAAAATACATCTTTTAAAAAAAAAAAAAGTGACTTCTTATCACCTTTTATTTTATCTTACCTTCTATTTTAATTAAAATGTTACACGGTCTAAAAGTGACGTTTTGTCACTTTTTGTTACTTGAATGCCATTTTTTAAATTTTTGAATATTCGTATTTGATTACCTGTGCCAGTGTAACTTAACAAATTACACATGTCCACAAACACAGTAGATATGTTACATATTCTTCATTCTTGTCACTTTTTAAAGTGACATATTGCAACTTTTTTTATAAATAAAAAAATTGACAAAATGTTATCATTTTTTCTTTTAACTAAAAAGTGACGATGAAACACAAATTTGACACATTGTCACTTTTTTATAGTTGAATGTCATTTTTTTTTTAAACTTTTTTTAGTGAAATCCCAGTCTGTAAATGCACAAAAACCATGCTATTCAATTCCATGGGACATTAGTTCTTGCATTAAGATTTTGCTGAAAAAGCAACAGGTTTATTATTCCTTTTGAAGCTATGTTTGTATATCTATATCTATTGTGATCAAAGTATAACATTCCTCCAATTACCAAAATTTCTTTCACCAATATTTCATCAAACACCTTCACAGCACTTTGAAAATACTCAATATTTTTCACTTTCAAAAAAAAAAAAAAAAGGAAAAAAGAAAGAAAGAAAATACCCAATATTTTTGTCAGTCTAACACATAAAATTTGCTCAATATACTCCTGTGACCTATTCTTGTTCTTAAGGTAAGCCATAAAAATGTAACTTCCATGAAGCTATTATGAATAGGGGTGGACAAAATAATCGAACCAGACCAAACCAAACCATAACCGAACAAAACCGCTTTCGATCTTAGAATCAAGAACCATTTGGTTTCGGTTCTGGTTCTGGTTCTCTTTCCAGAACCAGAACCAAGAACCAAACTTGATTTATATATGTGTGTGTGTGTGTGTGTGTTACAAATTAGTGGATATTCATCTCACAAAAAAATTCAAATCTGAATTTATAAATGTGAAATGTACAAAAATATTATTTACCATACATTTTATCTCATTTCCTATTAGACAAAAATTTTAAATCATAAATCTAAATTATAATTCTAATTCATTTTTCTTTTTTTCAATTATAGATAAGCATTCACACTGCTTTACTTGCACTCCTATAACATAGCAATCATTGCACTCCTTAGTGACCATCGACGACATTGATTTTATTTTTTAAAATTTATGTATATATAAACTTCGGCCTAATTCGTCAATTCTTAAGAGTTAACCCAAACTTATTACATTCCTAACTCACACGGCACCACGGTAAAATGAGACTCAGAACTTCATCTTAATCTATAACTATAAGTCTAAACGACCTTTTGTTCGATTCTCTAAGTTTTAACTGATCGGCGAGCTTAGAATAACATGTTACTTTTTTATTAACTAAAAATTTCATGTTACTTTTTTATTAACTAAAAATTTCATTTTCTATTTAGTAATGATGTAGACGGATTCTAATGAAGAAGTGGATATAAACATGTTTTAATTTGCATTTATTATTTAAAAATTCAAGTAATGGTCCCAGAACCAAACCAAACCAGAACCGAGCGGTTTGGTTACATATCTTTAAAAAAAACCAATTTGTTCCATTAATAAAAAACCATCGGTTTATGGCTTGGTTTGGTTCTTCTGGAACCAGAACCAAACCGAACCACGTTCACCCCTAATTATGAAGCCGCTCATCCGCAATAAAAGAAATGTAGATACTAGTTGCATGAAAATTTACATTAACAAGTTATACCAGCTAGAATAGCATCTAGATTACTTCTTACTGCAGCATAAAAGCTAAAATATTAGCTTAAAACATACATCTGAGTTTTTTCATTTTGGTTGCCCTCACTCACAGAGTTTTGAATAGTCATATTACCAAAAAATTGTCCCGCGGCATTAAATTCTTCATCTTCTTGAGCTTTAAGGAATCTTCAGTAGCCTCTCTTCAAATCAAAGGCCCGTGTTTTGCACTTTTTTCCATATAATGCTTTCTCAACTCCTCACTGGTTGCAAAACTATAGTGATAAGAGTGTTGGATGTTGGTTAATAAATCGAGAATTGAAAAATCGATTAAAGTGACTTGGTTAATATCCGGTTTTTTGAGTAAAACCGTGCGACCGCACGGTTGTCCGACCGAAGGTACCTTTTCATAAAGGTGCATTGTTTGGAAATGGTGCATGGTTTGGGCCTCAACCACTTCGTCCACACCCTTTCATGGTCTATAAATAGGACCCTTTGGGTGTCCTATTCCTCACTTTTTGATATGCAAAAAACATCTCTCATCCTCACTTCTCTCCAAAATCAAAATCATTTCATTTGTTTTGATATTCTTTCATTGCATCCTTTGGAGTACATAAGCCTAAATTTGGTTCGTTGTACTTGTGTTTTGAAGTACTACAAACACAAGTGAAGCCGTTGTATCTTGGGAAACGATTGCCGAAATCCGTAGGCACCGTTGTGGGGCAAATTCGACTTAAGGACAAAGAGTCCAACTCTTGCCTCGGCTTTGTCCCTCTTTTCTTCTTCTACTTGTTTGTACTTTCCTTGCCGTTACTCTGTCCAAATTTCGGCTTGGATTTACAAATTTTCATTCTACTTATTTGGCGTCACTATTCACAAATCCACCCAACAATCTTAAGTCGAATTTTTGCGTTCAGCAATTCCATTAGATTGTGGTGAATATGATGCCGTTGTTTGATGAATGATTCCAAATACTGCACAAAATTCTTCAAACGGTGCAACATATTCTCCACCTCTATCACTACGAATCATTTTAATTCGTTTTCCAAGTTGATTTTCAACTTCATTTTTGTAGTGTTTAAACACTTCCAAAGCTTCATCTTTGATTTTCAACAAGTACACATAACAATACCTTGTACAATCATCTATGAATGTGATGAAGTAGTTTTTACCACCCCTTGTTTGTACGAACTTCAAATCACACACATCCGTGTGAATTAGTTCTAATGGTGTGGTGTTTCGTTCAACCGAATGAAATGGTGTTTTGACCGCTTTTGCCTGTACACATGTTTCGCATTTTCTATTATTAAAATGCATATTCGGAAGTAAACTTAAATTCATTAACTTTCGTATTGAATTAAAGTTTGCATGTCCTAATCTATGATGCCATAGATTACATGACTCAAGAATATAAACTGAAGATGACGTTTTATTGATTGTAGGATTTGGTACAACAGTTAGGACATTCATTTTGAATAGTCCATCTTTTACATAGCCTTTGCCTACATACATATCATTTTTGGTAAGTACAAACTTATCCGATACAAAGACTAGTTTAAAGCCATTCTTGCTTAACAAAGAACCCGACACAAGGTTCTTGCGAATATCCGGTACGTGAAGGACATTATTGAGGCTAAGTTCTTTTCCCGACGTCATCTTCAAGACCACTTTGCCTTGTCCTTCCACTTTGGAGTGTATGATGTGAACATTCCTCTATCGGCACAAATGTGACGGGTTGCACCCATATCAACCCACCATTCCATGGAATTTCCAACAAGGTTGCATTCAGAAACAACCGCCGATAAATTCATATCGGACATGCCATTTGATATGGCATCAAATTCGACAATGTTGGCTTGGGATTGCTTCTTAGGTTTGCGAAAATCAACCGAGCGATGTCCAGCCTTTCCACAATTGTAGCAATTTCCCTTGAACTTCTTTGCACTCTTCTTTGTAGATTCAACGGAATGCTTTCTCTTCTTTCCTTTGTTGTTGCTAGATTCCACCACATTTGCCTTTGCTTGTGGTATACTATTCCCAACTCGTTTTTCGGAACTTCGGTTGTCTTCTTCAATCCTCAATCGGACCACAAGTTCTTCAATGTTCATCTACTTGCGCTTGTGCTTGAGATAGTTTTTGAAATCCTTCCACGTGGGTGGAAGTTTCTCGATAATTGCAGCCACTTGAAATGATTCGCTCACGGACATATTTTCCGCATGAATGTCATGGAGTATGACTTGCAATTCTTGCACTTGACTAATGACGGTCTTTGAGTCTACCATGTTGTAGTCCAAGAATTTTCCCACAATGAACTTCTTGGTTCCGGCATCTTCGGTCTTGTACTTCTTTTCCAAGGTCTCCCATAGTTCATTTTCAGATTTCTTATAGCAATATACACCGTATAAGGCGTTGTCCAAGCCATTAAGAATGTAATTCTTGCATAAGAAGTCCGAATGTTTCCAAGCTCCAAAGCAATCAAAGATGCCCTATTAGTTTCCCCTTCTTGTATGACGGGAGGATCTTCATTCAAGAATTTCGTCAAGTTGAGGGTTGTGAGATAAAACAACATTTTCTGTTGCCACCTTTTGAAATCAACCCCAACAAATTTCTCCGGCTTTTCCCCATGTGAAACGAAGTTTGAATGTACGATAGTAGGGGCACCCACAACCGGAGGAATCACATTAGTAGTAGTTGTATTCACAACGGGAGGAATCACATCGGTAGGAACAATTCCTTCAGAAGTTCCCATGTTCGAAGTTTCATTCGAAGTAGTATCGGTATTAAGAACCGTATTCATTTCTGTTTACGTAAAACAGAAGATCAACCAAAACAAAATAGAAGTGAAAGTACAAATACCCAAACCTAAACAAGTTAGGATTGGACCAAAGACAATTGATTGTGTCTTTATTGGATATGCTATCAATAGTAGTGCATATCGATTCTTGGTTCACAAATCCGAAGTACTTGATGTACACGTAGGTACAATTATTGAATCAAGAAATGCGGTCTTCTTCGACGACAGTTTTCCGTGTAAAGAAAAGGAAGTATGTTCAAATAAACGAACTTATGATAACATATATGGAAAGAATGATGATCTTCAAGTAAATGAAGAACCGAGACGTAGTAAAAGGCAACGAATTCCAAAGACATTCGGTCCAGAATTCGTAACAAATTTACTTGAAAATGATCCTAGGACATTTGATGAAGCAATGTCCTCTCCCAAAGCTCCTTTTTGGAAAGAAGTTGTACGCAATGAAATTGAATCCATCATGAGTAACCATACTTGGGAATTGGTTGAACTCCCTCCGGGAAACAAAACTTTAGGCTGTAAATGGATCTTAAAAAAGAAATTGAAGCCGGATGGATCAATTGATAAATACAAGGCTAGATTAGTAACCAAAGGGTATAGACGAAAAGAAGGACTAGATTTCTTTGATACCTATTCACCCGTTACAAGAATTACGTCTATACGTGTCTTGATTGCAATCGCAGCATTGCATAATCTTGAAATACATCAAATGGATGTTAAAACCGCGTTTCTAAATGGTGAATTAGAAGAAGAAATCTACATGGAACAACCTGAAGGGTTTGTTGCACCAGGAAATGAAAAGAAGGTGTGTAGACTTGTAAAATCATTGTATGGATTGAAACAAGCACCGAAGCAATGGCATGAAAAGTTTGATAAAACTATGTTGTCAAATGGCTTCAAAATCAATGAATGTGACAAATGTGTCTACATTAAAAACACGCCTAATGAATATGTAATCATATGCCTATATGTTGACGATATGCTAATTATGGGAAATAACTCCAAAGTCATTTCCTCGACTAAGAAAATGTTAACAAAATATTTTGACATGAAGGATATGGGAGTGGCGGATGTAATATTAGGGATTAAAATCTCTAAGACATCCGATGGTTTTTCATTGTCTCAATCACATTATGTTGAGACTATACTTAAGAAATTTAAGGCGTATGACGATAAACCGGTTAAGTCACCAGTTGACTTAGGTATTCACTTAGCCAAGAATACTGATGAACTCGTATCTCAATTGGAATATTCGCGTGTCATTGGTAGTTTAATGTATATTACCAACTACACAAGACCAGATATAACATACATAGTCAACAAGTTGAGTAGATTCACTAGTAATCCAAGTGTTGTACATTGGAATGCATTAAATCGAGTTCTTAGATATTTAAGACATACGGTTGAATATGGATTACACTACTCAAAATATCTTGTAGTGTTAGAAGGATATACTGATGCAAATTGGATATCTGACACTAAGGATTCAAAATCCACGAGTGGTTATGTATTTACCATTGGAGGTGGAGCTGTGTCTTGGAAATCGTCTAAGCAAACGTGTATTGCTCGATCCACGATGGAATCTGAGTTTATTGCGTTAGACAAAGCCGGTGAAGAAGCAGAATGGCTTCGTAATTTTCTTGAAGAAATTCCATGTTAGAAAAAGTCGGTTTCTGCATTCAATATACATTGCGATAATCAGTCGGCAATAGCAAGGGCACAAAATAGTATGTATAATGGTAAGTCTCGACATATCCGTCGAAGACATAATACCATTAAACAGTTAATGTCGAATGGTATAATCTCTATTAACTACGTGAAGTCAAAAGAAAATTTGGCTGATCCTTTGACGAAAGGACTTGCAAGAGATCAAGTATACCATCTTTCGAGGGGAATGGGCCTAAAGCCTATTGAATATAATTACTATGACGGAAACCCAACCTTATAGATTGGAGATCCCAAGATCTTGGTTTAATGGGACAACTAAGTCATAAATGATTCGGAATAAAGCACTTATTCCCATTCCTAAAATTTAAAGTGCTTTGTAAAATGTATATAAGGATAAGTATACATATATACTTTTAATGATTCATAACCTTGAAATAGAAAGGTATGAGATCACCTATATAAGTGTGAAGTGGGGCCGCTTCTACGAGAATTCGAGGCTTAATTCTCTTAGAGCACTTATGAAACCAAGAGTAGTCCAGAGCCAAAATGGACTCAACCATGAGAACCAAATAGGTTAGATGAGTCATGGTATTGGTACAGTTGTTTGGTTTTACACGAACGGCTGGATGGTTCAAGACATCGCGTTCACCAACTAGCCTAGTAAATCCGATTGTATTCAACTAAAGAAGGTTCAAGGCCACAAGCTACCTATCTTGATGCTATGACTTGTCGTCGTGTACTCCATTTGTTAGAGTCTGCATTTCATTTGCATTGCATTCGCATTGTGTTGTGCATATCGAGGAATTTCCATTCATGTGGGGGATTGTTGGATATTGGTTAATAAATCGAGAATTGAAAAATCGATTAAAGTGACTTTGTGTCGACTTCGGCCTAATACTCAAAAGCTCGACTCAATCCGTTTAGGCAAAATTGTTTGCCATTTCGCCGCTTCGGGGCGCACAAACGGGGATCGACCTGCCTGGTCAGGTCGCGGGGGTTCGAGGGGGCAGTGCCCCCCGTGGGGGCTCGGGGGCAACGCCCCCAAAAGAGAATTTTGATTTCTCTGCATGTATTGAAGGGTATATTTGGCATTTCGAAAACCAATATCGGATGAATGAAAAATTACGGAAAAGGATGAAATCAAGTCAAAATGTTTGACCGTGCGACCGCACGGTTAGTAAACCACGCGATCACACGTCAAATTAATATCCGGTTTTTTGAGTAAAACCGTGCGACCGCACGGTTGTCCGGCCAGAAGGTACATTTTTCATAAAGGTGCATTGTTTGGAAATGGTGCATGGTTTGGGCCTCAACCACTTCGTCCACATCCTTTCATGGTCTATAAATAGGACCATTTGGGTGTCCCATTCCTCACTTTTTGATATGCAAAAAACATCTCTCATCCTCACTTCTCTCCAAAATCAAAATCATTTCATTTGTTTTGATATTCTTTCATTGCATCATTTGGAGTACATAAGCCTAAATTTGGTTCGTTGTACTTGTATTTTGAAGTACTACAAACACAAGTGAAGCCGTTGTATCTTGGGAGTCGATTGTCGAAATCCGTAGACACCGTTGTGGGGCAAATTCGACTTAAGGACAAAAAGTCCAACTCTTGCCTCGGCTTTGTCCCTCTTTTCTTCTTCTTCTTGCTTGTACTTTCTTTGCCGTTATTCTGTCCAAATTTCGGCTTGAATTTACAAATTTTCATTCTACTTATTTGACGTCACTATTCACAAATCCACCCAACAAAGAGAGGCAATGCTCTCTAGAATGTCACAATAAGTCAAGGCATTCACGTCTACATAATTTGTCAGAATATCCAGGAGTCTGACGAAATGAGCAAAGCCAAAACAAAATGAGCCTCTGATATACATAGATTTAGATCATCATCACTTCCCAATACTTTTTAAAATAATTTACTGCACCTCATAAAAGATATAACCATCTATAATTCTCCTCAGATATAGTCCCTACATATAACAAATTTAATAGTAGGAGAAGAGTTTCTATTTGGGAGTTTCTGGAGAAGGAGAATCTCATTGGGTTTATCACTATATACCAGACGACGATGAGCTCCGGTGAGGTTGCGAGTCAGCAATTGAAGGTTGGAAGGAGAAAAGCCTTCATATTTCAGAACACACACGGAGACCGTGATCGGAGATTGCGACAAGGTCTGATTTGGATGGATTTTTGGGTTTAGAACATAAATAATACGGTCTTAAAATTTTTAATAGGATATTTTTCAAATTTCATAATTTTGGGGGGAAGGGGGGGGGGTATGTGGTGTAATTTTCCCAAAAATATAAAATAAAATAAAATTGACCCACGAGCCGAACTTGGGCCGGCTGTGTGGGAGGCGAGCCGGACTTGGACAGTCCGGCTCTTGGGCCGGATCAATCTTGTCCTTCATGGCTAGCTCGACCCGTTTGACATCCCACTTGAGAGGTTCATAAGTTGTTTCATCAAATAATTCGTAGAGGGCTGAAGTCGGGCACATTCTCATACAATACTCTTATATTATATGTGGATACTGCAAGGAGAGAAGATTTCTAATTACGTGTAGGCTCTGTTCGGTAGACCAAAATCAGATATTTAAATTTTGTGTTGGATTTATTTGTGTTTTCTAGGTAAAATGTGGAGTTAAAAATTAGAGAGAGAAAATGTGAATGATTAAAAAGTGATATGAAAAATTGTGTAAATAAAATTTGTTTTCTCTTTGTCTTTTAGCCAATTAGTTTAGCAAATTAAATTTTGCCAGGACATTATATATTTGCTTTATGTAAGGAGAATCGACCATTTTCAGCAAAACGAATATTAGAAGATGGCTATGAGCCAAACGAGGACATCTAAAATGAGTTGATTGATTCTCTCCGCAAAAGTAGTAGTTCCTTCATCCTTGGAGGAGCAGGAGGCACTAAAATCCATATCCATACTTCCTGTACATAAAGCGAGGATATTTGGTAAATGTGAATGTAAAATTTATGAAACTGATTTGACAAATTTAAATGTAAAGTATATGAAGTTGGTTTGCAAGTATGAATGAAAAATATGTGTGTTTATATTATATATATATATATATATATATATATATATATTTTACACAAATTATATATTATTACGAATATGTAAAATTTTTCTCATTCCTTTAATATATAAAGAAAAACACTCCGAAAGAATTACGTGTATATTCTTGACAATTTTTTAATTTACAATTTTGATACCAACTTAAAATTAACAAAGAATTTAGCTAAAAATCTATAAACTAATATTAATTTATTTTATATGATTTTTTTTTTGGAAAAATATATTAATTAGCATATGATAATTAGGAATTTATATCTGTCTTTATAACGTTGAAAGAGTCAAATGATTTTTTTTTCTACATTTTCTAATATGTTCTTAACTTATTAAATTAAAATGCATGTTGTAAGATTTTAATAAATTACATAATATATTTTGTAAATCTCATACAAAATAGTTAATTACATTACTGTTATGGATGATGCGTTGATTACATTTGATGATGCGTTTAGCGTAATGAAGAAATGAAATTGAAATTTTTAAGGCTGGTTAATTTTAACACTTAACAATTGTTAGTTTAACTAAATTTTGAATTTCGTGAAAAAAAATTAATGATAATTAATGATTGAAAGTAAGGTCAATCCAGGTTAGACCGAGACACCAATTACTAGATAGAACACTTGTGTTCGAGTCTATAGGTGAGTTGGGTTGAAATTTAAATCTTTTTGTATATATGTTCAAAAAATAATAAAAAAATAATTAAAAGTTATAATAATTAAGTAATTTTCAATGATATTATGAACGATATGTTCTGTCTCCAAAATTTCTATTAAAAAGGTATTTACGTTTATTGTTGTTAATTAATATAATCGTTTAATATCAATTATTTTTAAAAAACGAAGCAGCTCCAAAACGTGTGCAAATATATGATATTTTTGATAAAAACAATATCAATTTTTTTTTTTTTACGAATTACTTCATTTTATTGTGAAAAAATTAATAATCATTTATTATTTAAATTGATAAATTTACTTTTATTATTTAAAGAATCTATTATAATTTGAAGTAGCTTTATTGTTTGTAAAATTTTAATAATTATTTTAATATAATATGATTTTTTATTCATCTTGTATATGAGAAAAAAATTATGTATAAGTTTAAAAAATTTACGGATACCTCGATATTATTGAATAGCAACTTCCATGCGAGGAAGAAATACTAGTTGAAAGTAGAATGGTAGCTAAGGATACGAAGCCTAATTTAGGTACGTACATATATAGCTATTATAAGAGGTTTGTGTGGATTAAGCAGAAGCAAGAATGCAAATCATTATACCGTACAAATAGTTTCCATCACCAGGAATTATGCAACAGAGCAATGGAACTAAGAAGATCCAAAATAATCTCTCAGCACAAACATCCAGTTAAAAACAAAGAAAGACTTGAACTTGGGGGGCAAAAAAAAATAAATAAAAAAGAAAAATTTCTGTCTCCAGACGTAAAAATCTCAAGACAAGTGTCATTGTTCCATTATTTTGCCTGTGGGTGAGATGCAATGAAGTCAACAGCAAGATTGATGGAGTTGATTTTATCTGCTTCATTGTCCGGAATCTCGAATCCAAACTCTTCCTCAAGAGCCATCACAATTTCGACGGTGTCTAAGCTATCTAACCCAAGATCATTCTGGAAATTCGCATTTGGGGTAACCTGAAACATATGAGAATGCTGATAAAATATAATTCCAACACTGACAACTTTAAGGAGAAGAAGAATTTGACAAATAAATGTAAACAAGAAACAAACAAGCAAGACATGAAATAACATAGAATACTAGCAACCATTTCATTTTTTTGCAGCATTCTGTTTTGGCAAACAACCGCCAGCAACGAAAACTGCCCCATCCATGGTGTCTTGCCAAGACTTCTTTAGAAAAATCTTTAGACATATCATATATAGAAGAAAAAGTATAGATTAAGCTATGTACAACTAAACCAATTACTATTCATGATTCCGCGATTGAATCAATTCCATACTGGTTCCAAATTAGAGGAATGTTATGATAAAACTTCATTTGAAACGATGAGGTAGAAAGAGCATATCATGAGGGGGTATTTATTCTTTTTCCAGGCTTACTCTCCTGATCTAGCCGTCAAAGAAAAGAAAAGCCAACTTCCTGCCATTTTTCTCCAATATTATTAAACACATCCACGTCTTCACAAATTTTCAGAGGGTGACTGAGGGCTACACACTCTTAGACAACACGGTTCTATTAAACATTGCACAATTCATTAGGAACAGAAACTTATTTACTTACATGTGTGCATATTCATTAATTTTCACTCCTTCGTATGGAACACCATATATAATGAAGGAAATGGCTTAAGGAAAACCAGGATAATCACACAAAAAGATTAATACAAGCTCTCAATAAACTGGTAAAACATTTGGAAACAGAGAGTTTTAACTTGCCCTGGGAGATGAACCCAATATTCATGGAATTCGTTATATAATATGGGATTTCATCTTTTGACCTCGACATGAACTCAATTATTACTTTATCTACATTCAATACAGTATTTCGATTCTTCGAACAACCAGAAAACAAAACCCCTAAAAAAATAGTAAACACCAGTACATTACATCAGCTACTGCATATCAAAAACTGACCAATCTATTTCCATTTTCCAAACCCACAAATTCAATACCAAAAACTGTTAGAGCCAATAAATCCTGATGTTCCCTACAAAACCTAATTCTTTCAAGCCACTAAATTCACTCTACTAACTCGTACGAATAATAAATTTAAAAGAAGAAAAAAACAGATGAATTGGAAATGATGGGGTTACCTTAGAGGGATCGACTTTCTGGAAGTTTTTCACGCAATTGACAACACGATCCATGACCTCGGACTTGTCAAGGAATGAGCCCTTCACTTCCGCACAGAAGTGGCGGCCGCTGATCAGCCGGGACAGCGCCCCACCGAGGCCAGCTCCAGGGTTTTGAAGCGGCACGGAATGAATATTCACCCTCAGGTACTTTAGCAGTGCTTTCCTCGCCGCCATTCCTTTAGCTAGAGAGTGCTAGAAAGAAAGAGAGAAACTACGAGAAGATGTGTGGGTTTAATTTTCGCTAAAATGGGTACTGGGTAGAGAGTCAATAGAAAAATTGGGAGTGGAGGCGATAAACTTGCATGACACGTGTCACGCTAAATTATTTTAGCTGTGTAAATTGTAAATTGCTTAACCCTAAATGCGACATCTACTCGAAATCATCGAAAATCGCATTTATTGTAGATAAAAAAGCCTCCCTTTTCCCTCCGTACTGTTTAAAAGCTCTACTGAGAAACCGTAAAACAAGAACGAAAGAGAGGAAAATGCTAACCCTTTTATTATCGTCCCTATTCGCTTCTTTTTTCATCGGAATTTCCTTCAAGTTTCTTAAAGCCGATGGTATACTAATTACAGTTGTTCAATTTTTTTGCCTAATTATGTCAGAATTTATTGAATCGTACATTATAAAACTTTCTAGTTTTGAGCTTACAGTTGTCTGAACTTTGAATTCATTAGGGGATTTAACGTTATTGTCCAAGGAACACGTGAAGCGTGAAGAAATTGAGGATAAGGTTTGTAATTTTTATTTTATTTATTTATTTATTTTCACTCTCAGCATATACACACTATACATGTATTTTTCATTTCTACTTAAAATACGGATTTTCAAAGTATCTTTTCTTTGCGTTCTTGAATTAAAATAGGTAATTTGGATTACTGGGGCCAGCCGAGGGATTGGTACGTGGTTTAAGTTTATAGCAGTTTTTATGAATTATTTGAATTGCTATCCTTGTTATTATATATATACTAATATATACTATATGGTATCAGTAGCTTTTATTTTTTTAATCAATTTTTTTGATATGTTGTTCCTGATATGGAAAATAAAATCTTGACTTGTGATTAAAGTTTATCTGGGTCAAACGATACCCTTTATTGATACTACCGTGCAGAAGCTAACGTTTCTCTTCCCCTGGATTTTAGAGGTTAGAATTATTACTCCATCCTAAAGCATCTTTCCGCTCTTTGAGCATGGGTGTCCAGTATTTCTGAGATCTCATTTGCTACCTTCTACAATTGTTTCTCTTCATGGGTCAAATGATTTTTAATCTTCACATATTGATGATCAGGGGAAGTGCTTGCCAAACAACTTGCAAGTCTAGGAGCAAAGCTTATTATTTCTGCTCGAAATGAAGTTGAACTGCTGCGCGTCAAGAAACAGCTCACTGGTTTGTCATTCTGGCTACCATTTTTAAAGGCCTAGTGATTATCACAGAGAACTTGTGGATGCTGATTTTTTGTTTCCTTATATTGATTACTCTGTGTGCTATGCCAGGAAAACATGCTCCACATGACGTGATGATTTTACCTCTGGACTTGACTTTGGGGGAAGATTATCTCAGAGAGGCTGTAGAGAAAGCAGAATCTTTTTTTGGGGGTTCAGGTGTGGATTATATGTTCCACAATGCAGCCTTTGAGCGCCCTGTAAGTAATTGAATACTGTGTCAATGACAATTAGATGTCATATCAATAAAATTGTACAAAAGACTTTAGCTACAATTTGGTTGACGGTATTCCAGTTGAAGAGTGGGGGTGACTACCTGCAAGTTGAAATGAAAGGTTAAATCGAAGTATTGTAGAAGCAATGATGTCTATTGGATTGGAACAATTGAAAGATGAGAGTTGCAAGTTGGGAGAATTAAGTTATAACAACGAATGAACTAAGAAACCTTTATTTACATTTCTATCTTTTATTCTTAGGCCATGGAGAAGGGTGGCTATAGGGTGGGGGTGGTGGTGAAAAAGCATAAGATAGGATTACTTCCAGAGAAGGGGACCAAACACAGTACAAAGAGGGGATATATGACTTACTAGTTCCATGATCCTTTCTTAAGCAGAATATACAGTTTTACTTACCTGCTGATTTCCTCTCTTTTTCTTTGGAATCAATTTGAGATTTTTTTTATATAGATGTTTATTGAGCAGGTAATATGAATCTTTTTCTTTGCAGAAAACAACAGCTCTAGATGTGACAGAGGACAGCCTCAAGGTATTGTAAAAGGTTGATTTCTTAGGGGGCACTCGCTGCCCTTGTGGAAGTCGGTCTTCCTTAGAAATTTGAATCTAATTATTAGTCTATTTTATCTGAAAAGGAGCCAAACAAAAGAATCTGGCCTTCATCTTTATATTTGATACTTTGTAAGTTATACCATGTGCTCTTTTTTTACTATTTTACTTCCTAGTAGGCTACATTTGATGTAAATGTTATGGGGCCAATATCTCTTACACGGCTCCTGGCACCTTACATGCTGAAGCGGGGGAGAGGACATTTTGTTGTGGTATGTCCTGCAAATGAGTTCATTATCAATTGTTTTTTCTAATGTATATGATGGGAGAGATTTAATGTATGTGGATCTGGGGAAGGTGGTATCTTCTAGTTTATATTTGAACTTTTAGTGCCAAGCCTTTATATGAAACCATTTTTTTCTCTGTGAAACATAGCCTACATTCATACCAACTTGTTAAGACTTTTCTTCTGATCCAATCCAATTGCAAGATTTTCAGTGATAAATGTGACTGGAATATATGGCTAGACATTAATCTCTGTAATTGCAATTTCGTCTGGGTATGACCCAGATTGTTGAGCTTCTTCACTCACTTTTTCCAAGTGCTGTGGTTGAGTTTTAATGACTAACTAGACGTCAAGTATTTGACCAAGTTCAGTGTAGAGGAAGTCAAGTATTTGACCAAGTTAAAGTTTCTTTCCCCATTTTTTCATTTGCTTGCTTTCTATATGCAGATGAGCAGTGCTGCAGGAAAAGCACCTGCACCAGGTCAAGCTGTCTACTCTGCTTCGAAATTTGCTGTAAATGGGTACTTCCATACTTTACGATCTGAGGTATGCCATCGCATAAATTCTTAATGAATAAAAATTTGTTATACTGAGCATGTAATCAAGATTTTATTGGCTATTTCTTCATCCTGTTGTACACTACAAGTCAATATGTTCAAGGCCTGGAGATTCTTGCTCAAATATAAGTCCAATATTGTTGCTATTATTCCACACATTATTCATTATAAGTTTCTGTTTAATATTGTGCATTAAGCTACAGGGGGAGCAAACGAAGTGTTTTCTCTATTTATTTTTAAATTCATTAACAAAGCTTAGGATATTGATTCTTTTTAAATCATCAGGCCTATCTACATCTATGTTTATAAAAGATCTGCAGCGGCAATTTCTCTAACCAGATTTGAAGAAAGTGGAAAGTCCGATTCATTGTGCAAGCTACTAAAAATAACTAAACGCGATTGTGTTCTGTAGACTTGTCAGTTTGATGAGTTGAATGATTTTTATTTTTACAGTTCCTCTTTCTATTTTCTGTATTCATATTATCTTTGGTTTTTTTTCAGCTTTGCCGAAAAGGAATCAAGGTGACTATTGTTTGTCCAGGGCCTGTAGCAACGTCTACCAGCACCGGAGCAAGCATCTCAGAACAGAAGGGTTCTACTGAGGTAAAATATTGAAGTCATTTGTTGTACAGTATTAAAATGAAATGTTCATTATTCCATGTGCACTTTTTGAGGGATAAAATACGTAAGCAGTTATTTACTTATTTTTAAAATGAAAAAATGAAGAGGAAAAGATAAAGGAATAATAAATTAAAAAAAGAAAAAGAAAAAAAGCAGCCAACCTTTCCCAACAATACTGCCGTTGACTGCTTCTGCCCTTCCCCGCACACCCCACCTCATCCCTCACCTGCTGGTTTACCTGCCCACCCGCCAATTCTGGTTTCATTCATCTCACTCCCTGTTTTGTACAGATTATTCTGGGCAGAAACCGAGTACCTGGGATCCATGTATTACAAAATTGAAAGATTGAGACCCAAATTCGACAAACATACGTTTGTAGACCCAATTGAGATATTACATGTAGGTTTAGAAGTCTGTAATCATTCCTCATCTTTTGATAAAAAATACTTCCTAATATATTTTTTCTTTACATAAAAAGATTTTGTAGTTTACATTGGCTCTTTTTGACTTTTTATTGTTAGATTATGTAAGCATAATAAAAAGGACTCAAGTCAAAATTAACTTTATCCAATGTTTTCTAATATTTCAGATTTATTTTTGCACTAAATTCACCATATATTACAATAAATTGGAAGCATATAAATGTATGTAATATTGAAATGCTGTGCTAACCTCATTATTTGGTGATGAATATTAAGCCTTCACATTGCTGGATCAGTGGATTGCCTGCGAAATTGAAAAAGAGTTTGCCAAAAAAAAAAAAAAAAAAAAAGAGTGAAACCCAAGTTCTTTTTCTTCATATTGAAACTTTACGACTTTACCTTCACATCCTACACAACAAAAAATCCCACAAGCCCTTAATACACCAAGCTGCTTTTACATGAGTTTTAGCCTTTTTTAATACAAAATAAGGCTTTTGTGTCAACAGGCAGTGTTTGGACCTTAATTACTGTTCTAGAGAGGTTATTTAGCCCAATGGGCTGACCACAGCACTATAAAAGGTAGTTAAATACATGTTCATCCCATTGTCCCAATATGTTATATCATACATGTACCTATTCTGATGATATATTTTCTTCAAAACATCGTTGCTGCCTTCCATACAAAATATTACAACATTTAGTTGGGAAAAAACTGATGACACAAACTTGATTAGACTTCTCAACCAAAATATTCTCTTGAAATAGATTTCTTGTTCATTAAGAATTATGAAATGAAACTTGATTAGACTTCTCAACCAAAATATTCTCTTGGAATGGATTTCTTGTTCATTTAGAATTATGAAATGACAAAGTAACCTTATTGGAATAATTACAATTGCTGTGTGATGTTGTATTTTAACTTTTAGGCATGCCAACCCAACTCAAATTTGGAAGTGAGTGGAACCTAAAGAAGCTGTTTCTCTTTGCTTTCCCATTAAACCAGTTGCTGTTTATCTGTTATGGAGAAACTATGTTGCCAAAGATTTGATTAATGAAATTGTTAGCTCCTAGTATTGTCTTGTAATCATTTTAAGATTTTAAATACAAAACCTGCGACATGGTAGAACCATTATCACATGTCTTTATTGATTTCCAGAAACGCGTGTCATCAGAGAGATGTGCAGAACTGACTATAATTGCTGCAAGCCATGGTCTGAAGGAAGCTTGGATATCATATCAGGTTTATGATCGAGATTTTTACCCATCATGATACTGATTTAAAGGAAAATTGTGCTATGCATGATCCCGTACCCATTGTGGACCATTAGTTTCAGCAAATCTTTTTTTTTTCCAAACCAGATAGATAGACAGGCATGCAACACACCCTTGCGTGGTCGAATGCTGAATACTTTGAGAAATAGGTTCACTTGTGAGCTTGTGCTGTTACATATTTACCCAAGGGTTGCTCATTTTATGTTCAACATACTGCTCTAGAACTTGTCATTTTATGTAAATCGTACTTTGACAATAATTTGCAATTCATTTTTTTTCTCGTGCAGCCCGTGCTTGCTGTTATGTATTTGGTACAATATATGCCAACAGTTGGATATTGGCTAATGGATAAGGTAGGCTTACTTCCAACTTCCAAGGCAGCCATTCTTCTACTGTTTGCCATCTATAACATGTTTGGTGACCATGCTGAAGTTTTGATGGTGCCATTCTGATTTATATAGTAACTCTCTGCTGCAAATCTTCTGCGTTGGATGCGACAATAATTTTTCTTACAGCGTGTTTGGTACATAGTGAGCACGGCTGGACAGTCTTTAAGACAAAAAAAAGAGAGTAAAAGTTAGCCCTGTGTTTGGTTAAGGAGAAATCTTTCAACTCTCTCTTCAAATTCATTTTCAACCACACATTTATATGGGATCCATCACTTTCCACTCTTTTCAACAGTTTTTTGACTTTTAATCTAGCATTCACTCTATCGAACATGCACAAAATGCGTATGCCTCAAATTTATTCTGTTGGTAACATCTCTACTATGATTTCTCGTCATGAATGGTTTTAGATTGGGGCAAAGCGGGTTGAAGCTGCAGCGCAGAAGGGGAACACATATTCAATGAGTTTGCTCTTTGGGCAAAAGAAGGAATAATGAGATTGTTGGATGAATGAAACGACTGGAAAGCAAAGGAGCTGAAGAAGAGTCCAGCCGAGACTAGCTGCACCTCATGAAGAGATTATTACAATTTACATGTCTCATTATCTGTTTAACTTGTTTTACCATCTCTTTCACACATGTTGAATAAACCTCTTCCTCTAAAGATAAAAGTCATCTTACTTAGACGTCATTGTAAACGTTTAACGGAATACTTGTGAACGATTATAATTAGATCTCGCTGAGGGCTGGCTTTGTGCAGGTGCAGTAACCTAATTTATGTTTAAGATTTTGATTCGTGACAATTTCATTTCCATTTTTAGCAATGGTGACCAAGAATCTATATGGTCTACCTCGATAATCTTTTATGAACTTTTTTTTTTTTCTATTTTTTTTAGATCTTGGATATATAGTCTTTAGCTTCTTTTTATAAAAGATTTCTATTTATAAACAAGTAATTTTTTTTTTTTTTTTTTGAGACAAAACATGTCGTTAAAAAGTGATTTCGAAATATGTGATTAAAAAGTGATTTATGAAAAAAAAAATATATATTTATATTTTAATAAACAAGTTAATAAATAGAGGATAATCACTCAAAAAAATAACTAATGCAAAAAAAAAAAAAAACAAAAAAAAAACAAAAAAAAAAATTATAAATAAAGATTTGAGTATTTTTGAGTTGAAATAGTGATTGAAAAGTAATTTTGGGCAGCTTAATTTTGTTTATAAATAAATAATTTGAGTATTTTTTATGTGAAATTTGAAAAATAATTTTGGATAAAAAATATGTGATTAAAAAAGGAATAATTAGATTTTACGCTAGTTATTCTTGCTATCTTTAGATAAATAAATGTCAACTTTTAATACATTTGAAGGTGAGTTTCTCTCTAAAAAATGCTTTCCAATTGATTCATCTTCTTCTATTCTTCTACATAAAAAATTCATCTCTAATTTGGGACAGTTTGATTATTCAATCGAAGCAAAAGAAAATATGGAGCGAAGGATTTTTGACGATGCCCAAATTAAGTGCGAAGAAGGAGACAAAGCTGGCTAAGGGGATGGAGTCGTAGAGAGAAGAGAGGAGGAGGGGATGAAAGGCAAGTGATATGGCGCATGATATTTATATTTTGGGAGGAAATTTTTTGCAAGATTGAAAAAATCAATAAGTACACCGACATCCTTATGGAAAATTTTTGGTTCAAATAAGTGCTCAAGCAAATCAAAGTTCCAGATCTTGAATTTTTTTTTTTTTTAAAGTTCCCAGACTGGTTCAGATACATAGGGTTGTTTTTCCAAATGGAAGGCAGAAAAAAGATGCATTCGAAGTATGTTTAAGGTTTGCTTTTTAATATCAAAAATTTTGAAGGCCATTGGATTCAAACTGGGGGTTGCACACAATCGATAGATTAAATTTGGTCATTCAACAGGGAGCCAATTTTTAGATCGCTTACTGTGGGTAAAACAAAGGTTGCATCATGAAAATTGGAGACTCCCAAAAATGTATTGGTTTTGTTTGTAATTACTGGTTATTCTTAGTTGAAATTGTAACAGGTCTTTGTGTTGAAGTTTTTTATGAACATTGTAAGACATTACAACACAAGTCAGAACATTACAACGAGTATAATAATAATATATATATTTTTTTTTGTGTGATTGTAAGCACAATTGTAATGTTACAGTAAGTGCAATTACACGATACTACATGGACTGTAATGTTAAATAATTACAATTACACAATATTACAATGACTGTAACATTGCTTCAAATTTCAACTGACACGAAGAAAAATAATAATAATGAATATTGTACAACTGTGGTCGTAAATTACATGTTTCATAACATTACAAAACGATAATTATTACGGATCATTATGGGTATAAATTAGTCGAACTTTGAATACAAAGTCATTGCATTACACGTCCGTAATATCGGTAACTATTACACAATGATTGAAATATGTAACATTACATAACATTACAAAATAGTGCGATGATGAAGATGATTATTTAACCTGTAATGACCGCTGAAAATATAACGATTGGAGAGGTTGAAAATTACAAACTGTCAAGAGAGAGAAATTGCGTTGGAAGATTTTTTTAAATATTGTAATTGCCTAAATTAATCCCTACACAAAATGGTAACTACTTTCTAATTAATAGCTTCCATATCTATTTAAAGAATCAAATAATTTACATTCTCTCATATATTTTGGTATTTTTTTAAAGTTATGATAAGAAATCTATTAATATTACGAATAGTTTAAAAATCTGTTATTTTTCAATTAAAATACATTATATTTAGATAGTTACGTAATTTAATCATTAAAAAATGATTTGAAAAAGTTGCAACTTGCAAGATTGATTGGAACTGGGCCATCGTCACCAGACCAAGAGTATGACCCCCTCTGCTCTATGGGCTTTCACAAATCTACCCGCTCGACTAGACCCCCATACGCAGGGAAGAGCAGCTATAACTGGCAATGAACGCCAATTGCGGACGAAATATAGATTTGAAACAGTGAAAGATAACTGGTAGCAGATGAACGTTGAATGGCATGGAACTTGTCTTTAAAGGACCACCTGCTTCGCTTCAGAACCTCTCAGTTTACATACATAAATCCCTCGAAGCCATTTCCCTATTTTTCGACTCTTTCTTCTTCAGATTTAATAAATACTTCTACTAATTATTTCAACGGAAAGGAAAATCATTGTCTGTACTTTCTGAATTCTTGTCGAAGTTTGAGTCAATTGTTCCAAATCCAAGCTCATTCAATAACATCGGGTCTTTTCAGAAACCCTTCTTTCTCTGGGAGGATTTTGAAGCTGTTTTCTACTTTCTCCGATGATATAGATTATGTAATGTTGATTTTCAAGGGATTTGAGGTTCCTGATACTTTGTGTTCTTGCAGCTTTGTGCCTCATCAAGCTGTGAGCTTGTATTTTGAAATGTTCCAGCGTGGTTACATTTATCCTAACAGTTTCACTTAGGTCATCTCCAACCATAAACACCAATTTGGTACACCATTTGCACCAAAATGGTGCAAAACTTACACCATTTCTAGAACCAATCTCCAACCATACGGACCAAATGTTACACCAAATCTAAAATTCATTATTTTATTATTTGTTTTCAATTAATTTAAATTATAATTCATTAAATGAAATCGCACACTTATACACTACATAATGCACATATTTAACATTTAAAAAGAGATCATACGTAGTGTCACATTTTACGCGTCGATTACACAAGATGGAAAAAAAGAAAAACGACATTGAAAACAAAATACGTCATCGAAAAATTTAAATCTAATTTTCGGAGTTGGTATATTCCCCCCACATATGTTCGATTAGCACTTCTCGAAGTGCGTAGTGAGCCTCTTTGTTCTTGATTTGACGGTGTCGCGCCAGGAAAGCATCGAAACGAGTTTGCTCGTCAACCATCTCGACGTTAGGTCTTGGTGCCTCAACAAAATCTCTGATTGGCGCCTCGAGATCTCGTTCATCTTCGATAATCATGTTGTGCATGATGATACATACACTCATTATATCGTGCAAGACCCGTTTATTCCAAAACCTTACCGGTCCCGCCACAATTGCAAATCTGGATTGTAGAACTCCAAAGGCTTGTTCACATCTGCGTGGATGCCTTCTCAAAGTTGAGAACCTGCACCTTAGTGGTGCATCAGAAAAAGACGTGGTAAGTGTTTTATTTTCAACCAAAAATATTCTTAGAATGTACTTAGAGTATTTGGCTAACCCACTCTTTTCTTTACTGTTACAGATGGAAAAAGCCAAACAATTGTTCTCCCAAAAGGAGCAATACACTAAAGGATTCAAGTTCGACCACGTTTGGCCACTACTTAAGGACACTAAAAAGTTTGGCAGCGAAGTGACTGCTTCGCTGCTAGGTTATGAAGAGTTGTTCGTTGGATCTGATACTCCTGAGACTCCCAACGTATCATCTCCTGGACTATCCTCATTTTCCCTAGACATCAATGAGAATAGTCCTACTGAGAGCCGAAGCAATAGACCAATGGGTATAAAAAAGGTAAAAGGAAAACGTAAGATTGAAGGAGAATCCTCGAGGTTGATTAATAAGCTAGTGCAGGAGAACCGCAAGCTTGCCGAGGTTATAAAAAAGGACAGCGGGAATAGGGAGATGTTGTATGACTTGCTCAGACAACGAAACGATAACAACTTTAGAAATGCCATCGCGAATGAAGTTTATGCCGAGAATATGCTCATGATGCAGGATCCTAATTCAATCACTGACTTGCGAGACGCGAGTTCTTTATTCATGAACAGAGGAAAATTATAAGGAAGAGAGAAGAAATCCCAGAACCAGAACCCGATCAACCAACCCCAAACCCATTTGATGAGTATATGCGTGGACTAGATGGGTCGTCACATGATCTTCCCGACTACTAGACCATGATGATGTTGCTAGGGAACGTCGTCTTTTCACGTAACTTCGTGTGTGAAGTAGTTGTGTTGCAATGAATAAATGCACATGTCTTAAGCGCGTGTATTATCTTATTTGTCGTTAGTGTTCAGTAAGTGTAACGTTTGTGTCATGCACTTTTATTCTACTTGTTCCAGTTTGAATTAGTATGTTATCTACTTTTATTTCTTTTGTTCGATTCTTCATTTTTACCAATTTCATTATTTTTCTATGTATAATTAACACAATATAAGATATGTCAAAGTGGGAGACACAAATTTATAGACCAAAAAATAATTTCAGTAACTTCACTTATCTTTTGGCATAAAATAAAATAAAATAAAATAAAATTAATTAAACTGCTAATAAACAAAAAGAAAAAAATGATTAAAAACATAATTATTTTGTTCAATGGCAATCTTGTAAATAATGAAATGACAATTTTGTAATACATGGGATGACATTTTTGTAATAAATGGTGGCACGCCATTTGCCCAAATTTGGTGGGTTACTGTGCAAAACACCATTTTAGTCCAAGAAAATTGGTCTGCATTATAGATGATTTTTGGATCAAAATGGTATTTATGGTGTTTTTGGTATACGGTTGGAGAAGGCCTTACCCACCTCTTTTCAGTGCTTGTGCTAAAATGGGTCGTTTGAGCTTGGGTCAGAAGTGTCACGGGCAAGCACTGAAATATGTTGTTGACGGAGTTTTGTCTGTGCAGAATTCAATGATTCATTTTTATGCTTGCTGTGGGCTCATGGAAATTGCTGAGAAAGTGTATGATGAGATGCCTGTGAGGGACTTGGTGTCCTGGAACACAATTGCCGATGGGTTTGCTAAGGTTGGGGAGATGGGTCAAGCACATCACGTGTTTGATGCAATGCCTGAGAGGAATGTGGTTTCTTGGAATGTTATGATCAAAGGTTATTTGAATTTCGGGAACCCCGGGAATGCATTGAAGTTGTTTCGGGAAATGACTAGGATGAGACTTAGCTGCAACGATACAACGATGGTGAGTGTGCTTCGGCTTGTGGGAGGTCTAATAGACTGAAGGAAGGAAGATCAGTTCACGGGTTTCTTGTTAGGATGTTTTTGAATTTGAGTTTGATTATAGATACTGCTATGATTAAAAATGTGGAAAGGTGGATGTAGCTCAAGTAATTTTTGATAGGATGTTGATCAAAAACTTGGTATGTTGGAATGCAATGATATTGGGGCACTGCATTCATGGGAATCCAGTTGATGGGATTCGTTTATACACTGAAATGGTTGAAAAAACCATGGTACTAGAGGTTTCCAATGTAAATGTCAATACGAATGTAAAGTTAAACGAGCGGGATAAAATTCTTCCAGATGAAATTACCTTCATTGGCCTTATATGTGCCTGTGCCCGGAAAGGAATGTTGGTAGAGGGGATAACCTACTTCTCCCAGATGGTTGATGTGTTTCATTTGAAGCCTAATTTTGCACATTGCTGGTGCACGGCTAATCTTATGGCCAATGTTGGTCTAGTGCAAGTGGCGGTGGATATCTCAAGGAACATACCAGTTGACAAGGAGGTGTCTCCAGAATCCTCATTGTGGGCAGGAATGCTTGGGTCATCGCGATTTCAAGGTGATCTGATCTTAGGGGAGAAAATTGCTAAAAAATTAATGGAGCAAGATCCTCAGAAATTTTCGTATTATATGTTGCTGGTTAATATTTATGCCGTAGCTGGTAAATGGGAAGAAGTATCTTGGACGAGGGATATGATGAAGGAAAGAGGAATTAGAAGAATGCCAGGTTGTACTCTTGAGGATTTGAAGGATGTAGTTCAGACAATTATATTGGATGATAGATGTCATCAGATTACACAGATGTCAATGATAAAGTGATCCATAGACTCTGATTATTGTCCATGACCGCTGATTAAAATGACAAAATTGTCTTCTGAAGATCTCTGCTTCAAGTATTTCATTTAGTTTTTCCTCCTCACATCAAATAAATCTAGATTCAATTGAGTCCACCAAAACAATATGCTGCTCATTCTGAGGTTTCAATCAATTTTGGCTGATGAGGTGGTGTCAACTGTCAATTTTGTCAGATTCAGTGTGGATATTAAACTTTCAAGAAGAATTGATGCACTTAGTGGTTCTGGATGAATTCAATTAATTACTAAACGCAGATGAAAGAAGTCAAGATCTATTTACCTTGGTGCCCGTGCATGAGACTGTTGCAGAGTGGATACACAGGTTTATTTATGCACTTCTCAATGTCACTATGATACATGATGGTAAGCAGGAAAGTGCTTTCATCTCCCATACGTATCTACATACCTTAATGAGATCAGTTCTTTCTATTGATTGCATTCTCTTGGTACAATTTTGTACGATTCTTGATTTAATTCTAGTTATTACAGATTAAGATTATGGTTGTGTGGGTTGAAGCTGTTGTGCGGAAGCGAATTAACCGACGGTTCGACCAATGCAAAAAATAGAAATAACTTATTCGAAAGAGAAAGAGAACAACACAAGATTTACGTGGTTCGGCAAATTGCCTACGTCCACGGAGGGAGATTCCAAATTTCCACTAATATGACAAATGTGGAATACAAATAACTCGACCTCACCAAAAACACTCTTTCTTCCAAACTATAAAAGAAGAACAATTTACAAATGCACTTGAGCACCTCTCCAAAACTCAAGTACTACAAACTCTCCTAAGAGAAAACAAAGGAATTGTTCTCTTCTTCTTGATGTCTTAAACACAAATGAAGCATGCCTATTTATAGGCCTAGAGAATGAATCACAACCATCAATTTGATTTCCACTTGTATGGTGGAAATTCAAGTGCTCCACTAGAATAACTTTCATCATTTTGTTGCCAAACTTTTGATTAATTGATGCCACTTTAATCAATAATGGCCAACAATCTCCACTATATTCAATAATGGCCAACAATCTCCACCTTGGCTTCAATCTTGATTCAAATGAATTGCTTCCAAACAAAATGAGAAAGAGTGTCTCCAATTGTGCCTGTTGGCACCACACACCTCGTAGGTGTTTAAATTCGCAGGATGTTAATCAAGTCCAAACAATGATTGAACTTGATCGCTGTTACCACTTTGGTCAACATATCTGCAGGATTTTCAGCTGTTAGAATCTTTTGAAGTAGGATCTCCCCTTCTTCAACAATTTCCCGCACAAAATGATATCTAACATCGATGTGCTTCGTCCGTGCATGGTAGACTTGGTTCTTTGCCAAATGAATAGCACTCTGGCTATCACAATACACAGTGATGTGTTTCTGAACGACTCCCAATTCACCAAGTAACCCTTGCAGCCAAATTGTCTCTTTAACAGCCTCTGTAACTGCCATATATTCTGCTTCTGTCGTAGACAAAGCGACTGTAGACTGTAAAGTGGACTTCCAACTGACTGGAGCTTTTGCAAGAGTAAACACATATCCAGTCGTTGATCGACGTTTATCCAAATCACCAGCATAGTCAGAATCAACATATCCAACTACGCAATGACCAAGTGAATCATCCCGCTCAAACACTAAACCAATATTAATGGTTTTCAAAATATACCTTAAAATCCATTTCACAGCTTGCCAATGTCCTTTACCAGGACTATGCATATACCTACTCACCACTCCAACTGCATGTGAAATGTCAGGTCTTGTACACACCATTGCATACATCAAACTTCCAACTGTATTTGCATAAGGAACTTTTGACATGTATTCTTGTTCCGCGTCGGTGTTGGAAGACATCGTAGAGCTAAGCTTGAAATGAGGGGCAAGTGGAGTACTTACAGGTTTTGACTGATTGTCTAGACCAAAACGTTGTACTACTTTCTTCAAATACTGCTTTTGAGTCAGACAAAGCTTACCTCTGTTTCTTTCTCTGCTTA
Source organism: Ligustrum vulgare (assembly GCA_963555705.1). Lineage (NCBI taxonomy): Eukaryota > Viridiplantae > Streptophyta > Magnoliopsida > Lamiales > Oleaceae > Ligustrum > Ligustrum vulgare. The sequence goes on from OY743179.1 coordinate 9,132,361, forward strand.
TTTCCATGCCAAGAATCTTCTTTGCCTCACCGAGATCTTTCATCTCGAACTCTTGGTTTAGCTGAGCCTTCAATCTGTCAATTTCTTCATGGCTCCTTGATGCAATCAGCATATCATCAACATACAAGAGTAGATATATGAAAGATCCATCTTTTAGCTTGTGAAAATAAACACAATGGTCAAACTTGCTTCGTGTGTACTTTTGCTCCAACATAAACTTGTCAAATCGCTTATACCACTGCCTCGGTGACTGCTTAAGTCCATATAGCGATTTGCTCAATTTACAAACCCAATTTTCTTTTCCAGCAACCCTGAATCCTTCTGGCTGAGTCATATAGATTTCCTCTTTCAAATCACCGTGCAGAAAGGCGGTCTTCACATCAAGTTGAACTAGTTCCAAGTCAAACTGCACTACCAAGGCCAATAAAATACGAATGGAAGAATGTTTCACAACTGGAGAAAAAACTTCATTATAATCAATTCCTTCCTTCTGAGCGTAGCCTTTAGCCACCAACCGTGCCTTGAAGCGAACCTCTTTCTTGTCAGGAAATCCTTCTTTCTTTGTAAATACCCATTTGCACCCAATTGCCTTCTTATCCTTCGGAAGTTGAGCTAGCTCCCACGTTTTGTTCTTCTGAAGGGACTGCATTTCATCTGCCATAGCTTCCTTCCACTGATCATTTTCAGAACTTCTGACAGCTTCTTTGTAAGTAGAAGGAACATCATCATCTACAATTGGAAGTGCATAGGCCACCATATCAACAAATCGAGCAGGTTTTCGAATTTCTCTTCGTGGCCTATCAACTGCAATTGATCTCGGTTGCGATGGAGGTTCTTGGGTTGAAACCTTCTCTTCTTGTTGTTCTTCAACATACTCCTCTGCTATTGGAGTTTCACCTGCTGGGTCAATCAAAGTTGCATCAAACTCCACCTGTTGCGGAACTTGCTCCACCTGCTGCTGAGCACCCTCGGTCACCTTTTTCAACATAGCAGATTCATCAAAAGTGACATCCCTGCTAAGAATTATCTTCTTCATATCAGGACACCATAAGCGATATCCCTTTACTCCAGAGCTGATCCCCATAAACAGTGCTTTCTTAGCTCTTGGATCCAACTTAGATTCTTTTACATGGTAGAATGCAGTGGAACCAAAAACATGTAAAGAATCATAGTCATTAGCAGGTTTTCCATACCAAACCTCCATAGGTGTCTTATTTCCAATGGCAGCAGATGGTAAACGATTAATGAGATGACTCGCATATAATACTGCCTCAGCCCAAAATTTCTTGTCCAATCCAGCATTAGACAACATACATCGAACCTTCTCCAGCAATGTTCGATTCATGCGTTCAGCCACCCCATTCTGCTGTGGTGTATTTCTGACTGTGAAGTGTCGCATAATACCTTCATCTTGGCAGATTTTAAGAAACGGATCACTCTTGTATTCTCCACCATTGTCTGATCTGAGTCGTTTAATTTTTCTGCCCGTCTGCGTCTCCATCATCTTCTTCCATATAAGAAAACGATCTAATACTTCATCTTTTGTCTTCATCAGATACACCCAAACTCTTCTGGAAAAATCATCGACAAAAGTAACAAAATAGTGCATACCTCCCAAGGAAGATGTCCTTGTAGGTCCCCACACGTCTGAGTGAACATAGTCCAGAATACCTTCTGTATTATGGATTGCAGTACCAAACTTTACTTTTGTTTGTTTTCCCAAAACACAATGTTTGCAAAAATCCATCTTGCATGTTTTTGCTCCTTTTAATAGGCCTTGCTTCACCAGAGTTTGCATAGCTTTTTCACCAGCATGTCCCAACCGCATGTGCCAAAGTTTTGTGATTTCTGAATCTTCGTCTTCTCCTGATGCTGTAGCCGCCAATCCAATAACTGTATTACCTTGGAAGTAATACAAATTATTTCTCCTAATGCCTTTCATTACCACGAGTGCGCCTTTAGCAATTTTCAGAACTCCATCTCGTATAGTCACGAACAAGCCTTTAGATTCTAAGGCTCCCACGGAGATGAGATTCTTACTCAAATCTGGTACATACCTTACGTCTGTCAGAATTCTAGTTGATCCATCATGACATCTCAAACGGATTGAACCTATCCCTGTTGTTTTCAAGATCTCATCATTGCCGAGGTAAACAACACCACCATTTAGTTCTTCGAGTTTGAAGAACCACTCCCTGTTGGGACACATGTGATAAGTGCAACCCGAATCCATAATCCATTCGTCTGAGTGAGATATACTTGATGTACTAGCTAGGACAAATTCTGACTCATCATCTTCACACTTGGCTATATTGGCTTCTGAAGTAGCTCCAGCAATACCTTTAACCTTGTCTTTGTTCTTCAGCTTTGGACAATCCTTCTTCCAATGACCTTTTTCATGACAGAAGGCACATTCATCTTTAGCAGGCTTGCCCTTCGAACGAGATCTGCCCCTTCTCCCGGGATTACGACTTTGAGCACGACCTCTTATAGTATAGGCTTCTCCTGCTGAACTTCCATGTTCCTTTTGATCCTTCTTTCGGATCTCATTGTTGTACAAAGCAGCACATACTTCATCAAAAGTAATTTCATCCTTTCCATGAAGTATCGTAGTGACAAGGTGTTCATATTCATCGGGAAGAGAAGTCAAGAGCAACATGGCCTTATCTTCATCCTTGAAAGATTCTTCAAGATTTATCAACTCAGCTACCAATTTCTTGAACTCAGTAATATGGTTGTACATAGTTGTGCCAGGTTGATATCGGAAGCGAAATAACTTCTTCTTCAAATAGAGTCTGTTTTGGCAGCTTTTTGATATAAACTGCTTCTCTAACTCCTTCCATAATTTGCTTGCCGATTTCTCCATCATATATGGGAACTTTTGCTCTCTGGTGAGACACGAACGGATGATCACACAGGCACTCCGATTGATTCTTGTCCATTCTAGATCATCCATGTCAGCTGGCTTATCTTCTTCAAGAGCAATGTCTAGCTCTTGTTGAAATAGCGCATCCATAACTTCACATTGCCACATAGTAAAGTTATTTGTGCCATCAAATTTTTCCACGTCTATTTTTGCATTAGTTACCACTGTTCTTGTTGAAGACACAGTGGGCCTCGAAGACCCATCTAAAATGGCTGGAGGTGGGTCCTCAGTCTCCGTCGGTGTAGTCGAGGAATTTTTAGACATTTTTCAAAAAAAACTCAAAAAATATATACCAAGATCCCTGTTCTCAAAAAATCTTTTCTGATGTGGAAGATCAGTCAGTGCTGCAACCACAGAGCATACTTAGAATTTTAAGAGAGTCAAGGCTCTGATACCAATTGTTGTGCGGAAGCGAATTAACCGACGGTTCGACCAATGCAAAAAATAGAAATAACTTATTCGAAAGAGAAAGAGAACAACACAAGATTTACGTGGTTCGGCAAATTGCCTACGTCCACGGAGGGAGATTCCAAATTTCCACTAATATGACAAATGTGGAATACAAATAACTCGACCTCACCAAAAACACTCTTTCTTCCAAACTATAAAAGAAGAACAATTTACAAATGCACTTGAGCACCTCTCCAAAACTCAAGTACTACAAACTCTCCTAAGAGAAAACAAAGGAATTGTTCTCTTCTTCTTGATGTCTTAAACACAAATGAAGCATGCCTATTTATAGGCCTAGAGAATGAATCACAACCATCAATTTGATTTCCACTTGTATGGTGGAAATTCAAGTGCTCCACTAGAATAACTTTCATCATTTTGTTGCCAAACTTTTGATTAATTGATGCCACTTTAATCAATAATGGCCAACAATCTCCACTATATTCAATAATGGCCAACAGAAGCAACATGGTAAATCAAAGTTGTCAATTTAAGTCACAAGAAATACTCTAGTCCTGTGTGGAATGTCTCAGGAAATTGTGATATATACCTTTTCAATTTTAGAGGAAAAGATACCAAAAAGTAGGAGACTCAGAAGAACCAAACCACATTGATGGATGTCGCCTTTCATTCTGTAGGAGATGGAAAACATATCATGCAGTAACAAGTGGCTTCAGAACATTTTATCAAAGCATGGAATTTCACATTTAAGAATATAAGGCCTTGTTTACTCTTGACCAGTTTTTTCCAACTTTTTCATCAAATTTATTTTCAATTACATTTTTATGGGACCCACCAATTTTTACCTTTTTTCAATCACTTTTAAATCGTACATTCTCCCCGAAACTCAAAATTCTCCCAAAACTACCTACACCGAATGTAATACTTTTTCGTTTTATGTGTTTTCTTAAATTTCACGTGATTATTCTGTTAATGTTCTTATAAATTATTTAAATGTAATTATTATTGTTTAAAGTTTGAATTATTTTGCAGTGGAAGGACGATGCCGTTACGATCAATGTGCTAAAGTTTATAATTTGTTTATGTAATTCTATGTCTAATTATTTATTTTATTGCCTACTTGCTAATTTTATGTAATTAAGTTGTAAATGGCCAAGATGGATTTAATTTTAAAATGGGGATAAAGTATTATGACATTTTGTTATTTAATGTTGCACTCGATTTACCAAATTGAAGAGAGAAGGGATTGATTTGCAAATTACCAAAAATTAAATTATAACCTAACATCTAAATCCCGATTACCGCCCCTTCTCACACTTTCTCTCAACCTCTCATCTCGTCGGCGCCACCACCTCTCGCCGTCGGCATCCTCCAGCCGATAGTTACACCACCATCGCCAGCCCCACAGTGAACTCCCATCCTCTTCTCCCTCACATTGCACACACAGTCAAGCAGCCGACCCAACGCACACTATTTCAAGCACACACTCGTACAAACACTCACACATGTATATATTGGTGTGTATGTATCTACAGATTTTACATATATGTGATTTTCAAATTTAAGTTTATTTGAAACTTTAATAGAGATTTTTTAGGTTTAGTTCTAAGATTTTTGTTAGTTTTATTGATTTTGTTAGTTTAGCTTCTGTTTGGTAATATTGTATGTTTATAAACTGATTTATTTATGATTTTGAGGTAAAAAATAATGGTTGAAATTGGAGAGAAAATATATGGTTAAAAAGTGGTTTAGAAAATTGTGTAATTTACAAATAAGTTTATAAACTAGTTTATTTTGTTTACCAAACACTTGCTTAATGTGAGTTATAATTGAAACTTCTAGATTTGGGGAAAATTGTGAAGACATGTATAACTTCATATTTTTAATTCATAGAATGCTAATTGAAATTGTTGTATAATATTGCAAATTTGAAGCTAAGTTATGCATTCTTAATTTGAGCTTTGAATTCATAGAGAGATGTAGTTCCCAAGTTGCATTGGATTAGATAACTCATTTTGAATATGGCATGCTAGGTAACTTTTGTTAGGGTTGAATTGTGAATCACATCAAAATTTCCTCAATTAGGAGTTTTGGTAGTATTAAAAGAATAGTGAGTTTGTTTTTGAATTATAAGTTATATCTTATTTGATGAATAAGAATAAGTAGGATTTTCGGGCAAATTGACGTCAAATACTAAGGACGTCAGGTAAGTAAACTTCCCATATTTTCATCAAAGTTGAATGTTATGGTGAAATTAATGAGCTCAAGTGACTTTCTTGCAATTTACCCACTTTTAGTGCTTGTCGTTTACTTTATGCAAGTATGTGTTATTTAAGGAAATGTTCAAGCATGTATGTCATCGTGTCATTGCACAGAAAAGCATACATTGTCATTGAATTTGGAAAGTCAAATGTTTTTAAATGAAAAATGTGGAAAGTGCAAGTTTTGTTCAAAAGTTATGTATCCCAAATTTAAAGAAAGTAATGAGTGTACTTCTATGTCATGAAAGATACGAGTGGGAAATGGGGCGCGGGAACTGGCGTACCCAAAAGTAATGAGCCGCTTTGCGGTGGAATTAATGTTAATCGTTTTACGGTTTTACCGATAAATATGATCTGGTTCCAAATAAGAATTGTCCATTGTAATTTGATTGGTTAGAAGATATACCTAGTGAGCTCACGATAGAAATGAATTGAAGTTTTGAAATGTTAAAATGAAAGTTTGAAAAGTTAAAGTGAATACGATACATATTTCAAAGCATGTAAAATATTTCATGTCATGAGCACGTATCATGTGCATAAGGTGTACTTACTGAGCTTTAGCTATGTGATAATTTGTTTTTGCGTTAGTCAAAAGTCAAAGAATTATTTAGTCAAAGTCAAATATTCTATTGGTCAAGTCAAATAAGGACTAAGTTGAAGAAATAATTTTTTTTTTTGGGACTTAATTTGTAATTACAAAAGCTTGATGGTTGAGATAATAGAGCATAGAAATTTAAAGTCTTAGTTAGCAAATATGATAAGGACTTAAAGGTTATGTAAAATAGTAAGCGAGGGACTTTTTTTGAACCATAAAAGGGGTGTAAACTTGCAAAATAGTTGGAGGTCCCAGCTACTTGGTTTGTAAAACTCATATTTTTTTTGTAATGATTAAGCTGGAATTGGAATTCTAACAACTAAGAGTCCAAGAGCTAGAGCAGAAAAGTGGGTTTGAGGTGGGGCCACCGCAATAATGCTAGTCTCCCAACTTTGGTCACAATATGGTTCACAATGTCTGAGATCTCGCGAGAATTTGGTAAACAAAATATCGCGATATGTTGACAAATTTTTTTTAAAACCATCTGACCACATTTACACCATACCCAAAATTGGAGATTTCCCAAAGCTCGAACACAGTAAATGACGATATTTGCGTCCCATAGGAGTTGGGATTGAGCATGGCGTTACCGACAACCCATCGGAATTAAACGATGACGATTGACATTGTGTCGATTTGCTTTGCACTTCAAAAATAATATCAAAATTCTGAAAGAATGGATAAATCTTCAGAATCAGAAAGAATGGAGCTATTATGTTGGAGCTTGGTAAGAGAAATACCTCATTTTTCTTATTTATTAAATATTTATTACTTTAATCTTCAAATTTCTTTTTGTCCGCTATGTGGTTGTCTTCACTGTTGAAATTATTGTTTTCGGTCTTCAGAATTTTGTTTCTTTTTCATTATCTTTATGTGTGTACTGGAAACTTGGTTATGTGGATTTATGGGTGACATTTCTTGGAGTTCAGCGTGTGAATTCTTCATGATTTGTGCTGGGGAAGGCTTTGGTTCTGTTTGATAGAAAGCTTGACAATTTGTAGAAAGACTTGGGAGTAAGAATTTTAACATTGGTCTGGGTGGTGGAGGATTTCGGTGTTCAATCTTCTTTGTACCATCTATAAAAACCAGGACATAGCTCTCTATTTTCTTTTTACACAGCTTCTCTTTTTCCTGTATAGATTCTGTTAACATTAATATTTTCAATTCCTCAATTGGAGAGGGAGAAATCGAAAGCTGTCGAAGCTTATTCTGAAATGGAGACTTGGGAGCAGCAGCTGAATTTGGGGAAGCGCGTGAAATTCTGAAATTTTTAGGACCAAAGTCTTTTTTGTTCTTTTCTTTTCAGCCAAGGACATTCTGGTAATTTGAAACAACAATTGTGAACCACATTGTGACCAAAGTTGGGAGACTAGCATTATTGCTCAGACGATACCCTTAGTTATTCTCTTTTAAATTATTATAATGACTATGATGTCCCTCTACAGACTGATTAAGTCCAATTTATAGAGGAGATTTTATCGAAGTTTTCGTAAAGTTTTATAATAGAAATGATGATGTTGATATGAAATATAATTTATTTTCGTATTTAAAGTGAAGAGAAGTTAACATGTCTAAATTTAAGATTTCAAACTTGAGGTGATGCACCAAACGAGAACTAAGGCAGTGTTTGATTGCCTTGATTTAGCTAGGAAGTTGGAAATTATTGGATTATTTTCCAACTTACTGACTGTTTGATAGTTAAACTTGTTGGAAAATATATTTGGCAATTGATTTTCACTTGAGTAAATGTGAAATTGATCCCACATTGATTGAAAATTGGGATTTGAAGAGGAGCCTTAAAAGGGATTACAATCCCACATTGGTTAGAAATGGAAAAGTGGGAATAAGTGGAGGCTATAAATAATAGTTCCATCCCACATTGGAAAATGGAAAAATATGGAAATGTTGGGAATGCTTAAATAGTTATCCCACATAGGATAGAAATGAGTTCGTGGACCAATTTATATATGGTTAACAATTTGTAAGGTGTAACCATTTGTTGCATAGAGACTCCTCCATGGCCTACGCGCCCGCAGGGGGGGGGTGCAAATCTTGGACCGACTTGGCCTTCGAGCCTTGAACTTGTGTGCGGGCGCGACCTGCGTACACGAATGTCGGACCGAACGAGTCAAAAATTGGCCACAAAGTGCAAGCCACGTTTTGGAATTTTGTTTTGAATTTTTCATTTAAAACATAACTCCAAATTGATTTCCATTCAAACTGTAACTCCAAAACGCCTGGAGTAAGTGTAAAATTCAAATGCAGGAGTAAGTGCAGAATTCAACTGCAGTTGCAACTCCAAAACGTCTGGAGTAAATACAGAATTCAACTGCAGTACTAAATGCAAAGGCTCCTCCCTGCCTATATATAGAGCAACAATTCCTTCAGTCTAGACAACACAACAACCACGAAAATCTCTCTGCATTTGTCTGTCCAGCTTCCTGCATTCCTTCTTCCAGTCTTGGTGATTCTGTTCAAGCACATTTTTCGTTCGCCTGCACAGCTGCAGTTCCAGCCGCTGTATCCTGGGAAGCAAGCGCTCGAGTTACTCCGGTGAGAGGGCGAATATTGCTTTAAGGACACTGTGTTGAACACAGGCCCCGGCTCCAGCGTTCATTTTGTTTACTGCTCAAGAACATTTTGTTTACTGCTTACTGCGAATTATTTCTGCAGTATCTTACTATATACAGCTTACTGTATATTTTCTGTTTACTTACAATCTGCAAATACTTTATTAGTAAACTGTTTAACAAGTTATGTTACAAACTTAAAGCAATATTTTTTTTGTTAAACAGTTTACAGAAACGTTTTCAAAAGCAGATTTCTTAAGGCTAATTGATTTATATCATTTGATACTAATATTCTGATTGTGTTTCAGAAATGGAAATTACACCTATCAACATGGATGTGGCTACTGATGAAAATCAGACGGTGGCTCAGGCTGTGGCTACGCCAAGTTCGACTGTGGCTATGCCAAGTCCTGTTGTGACTCAACCTGTGGCTAAATTGCCAAGTCATGCTTTGACACAAACCGTGGCTCAAACTGCAGCTACAACTGTGACTGTTCCAGTTAACCATGGGGAAAAACCGGAGAAATTCAATGGGCTGAATTTCAAAAGGTGGCAGCAAAAGATGTTATTCTACCTGACCACTTTGAATCTTGCGAGGTTCTTGACTGAAAATGCTCCAGTGCTCCAAGAGGGTGAAGGAGACATTCAAGCAGTTAGTGCAGTTGATGCTTGGAAGCACTCGGATTTCCTGTGCCGGAATTATGTGATGAATAGTTTGGCTGATTCACTATATAATGTATACTGCACAATAAAAACGGCTAAGGAATTATGGGAATCTTTAGACAAAAAGTATAAAACCGAGGATGCCGGGGCCAAGAAGTTTCTTGTTGGTCGCTTTTTGGAATACAAAATGGTGGACTCCAAACCTGTAATCAGTCAAGTACAAGAACTTCAAGTGATATTGCATGAAATTCATTCCGAGGGAATGGTTGTGAGCGAGTCCTTCCAAGTGGCTTGTATAATTGAAAAACTACCACCTGCATGGAAGGATTTTAAAAACTACCTAAAGCATAAGCGAAAGGAAATGAATGTTGAGGAACTAATTGTTAGACTTCGAATAGAAGAAGACAACAAAAGTTCTGAAAGAGGGATCAATCCGGTTGTGGCTAAAGCAAATGTTGTGGAGCATGGGCAAAGCTCCAAACCTAACAAAACTAAGTCTGGGCCATCTAGTAGCAAAGGGCTCAAGTTGGGGCCCAAGGGCGGAATTTCTAAAAAGAAGTTTCAAGGAAAATGCTTCAATTGTGACAAAATTGGTCACAAGTCAACGGAGTGCCGTTTGCCGAAGAAGAAGAAAGAAGCAAACATGGTTGAAGATCCATCTGACATCAACCTTGCAGCTGTCATTTCTGAAGTGAACCTGGTGGGTTCAAATCCGAGAGAATGGTGGATAGATACCGGTGCCACCCGACATGTTTGCTCCGACAAGGAGTTGTTTAGTGGTTTTGAAGCAGCGGATGGGGAGAAGCTGTACATGGGAAATTCAGCGACTTCTGAAATCAAGGGCCATGGAAAGGTGGTTCTAAAGATGACGTCTGGGAAAGAGCTGACTCTAAACAACGTGCTCTATGTGCCGGAGATTCGCAAGAATTTGGTATCCGGCTCGCTGTTGAACAAACATGGCTTCCGCATGGTGTTTGAATCAGACAAGGTTATTTTGTCTAAGTCTGGAATGTTTGTTGGAAAGGGTTATGTTAGTGATGGGCTTTTTAAGCTTAATGTAATGGCTATTAAGCCAAAAATTAATAAAATGAATAACTCTTCCATTTACTTGCTTGAGTCTTCCAATTTGTGGCATGGTAGACTAGGACATGTTAATTACAACACTTTGCGTAAACTAATTAACTTGAATTGCATACCTACATTCCAAATTGATAATAAACATAAGTGTGAAACTTGTGTTGAGGCAAAATTGACAAGGTCATCATTTCAATCCGTTGAAAGAAAAACTAAACCGCTTGATTTAATTCACACCGATGTATGTGATTTAAAATCTGTACAAACAAGGGGAGGCAACAAATATTTTATTACTTTTATTGACGATAGCACAAAATATTGTTTTGTGTATTTGCTTAAAAGTAAAGATGAAGCGATAGAGAAATTTGTTCTCTATAAAAATGAAATTGAAAATCAACTCAACAAGAAGATCAAAGTGTTGAGAAGTGATAGAGGTGGTGAATATGAATCACCATTTGCTGAATTCTGTGCACAACATGGAATTAAACATGAAACAACAGCACCTTATTCACCTCAACAAAATGGTGTTGCTGAACGAAAAAATAGAACATTGAAAGAAATGATGAATGCAATGTTGTTGAGTTCTGGGTTACCTCAAAACATGTGGGGAGAAGCTGTGTTATCAGCTAATTACCTTTTAAATAAGGTGCCCCGAAAGAAAGAAGATAAGAGTCCCTACGAGTTATTGAAAGGAAGAAAGCCTTCCTACAAATATTTACGAGTGTGGGGGTGTCTTGCCAAAGTGGCTGTACCTACACCAAAGAAGGTGAAAATAGGACCAAAAACTATTGATTGCATATTTATTGGATATGCACATAATAGTAGTGCTTATCGGTTTCTTGTGTTTGATTCTAAAATTTCTGATATACACAAAAACACGATAATGGAATCGAGAAATGCATCGTTCTTTGAACACGTATTTCCATACAAGTCCAAAGAAGAACCAAGTTCTTCTAAACGAACGCATGAGACCATGATTGAAAATAGTCAGGATCAAGAGGTTGAACCAAGACGTAGCAAACGTGAAAGGACAGAAAAATCTTACGGTCCTGATTTTCTGACCTATATGCTAGAAACTGAACCTCAAAGCTTCAAAGAAGCTGTAAACTCTTCAGAAGGACCTCAATGGAAAGAGGCAATTAAAAGTGAAATAGATTCCATTCTGCAAAACCATACATGGGAACTGGTTGATCTTCCCCCGGGAAGCAAACCACTAGGCTACAAATGGATTTTCAAAAGGAAAATGAAAGCAGATGGAACTATTGATAAGTACAAGGCAAGACTTGTAATTAAAGGATATCGTCAACGAGAAGGCCTTGACTACTTTGACACTTATTCTCCGGTAACGAGAATAACTTCCATTCGATTAATATTAGCGATTGCATCTTTATACAATCTCGAAGTACATCAAATGGATGTCAAAACTGCTTTTCTAAATGGAGATTTAGAAGAAGAAATTTACATGGAACAACCTGAGGGGTTTTCTGCACCAGGACAAGAAAACAAGGTGTGTAAATTGGTAAAGTCATTATACGGCTTGAAACAAGCACCAAAACAATGGCATGAAAAATTTGACAAAGTAATGATGGAAAGTGGATTTAAAATCAATGAATGTGACAAATGCGTTTACATCAAAGACACAAAAAATGGTTATGTCATTTTATGCCTTTATGTTGACGACATGCTCATCGTTGGCAGCAACGATAAGATGATTAAATCTACTAAAAGTATGTTGAATTCAAGATTCGACATGAAGGATATGGGTTTAGCTGATGTGATTCTTGGAGTTAAAATTTCAAGAACATCAGATGGACTTGTTCTAAGTCAGTCACATTATGTGGACAAGATTTTGGAAAAATTCAATAATGATGATACTGGCGTAGCAAGAACACCAATAGATACAAGTCAACATCTATCGAAAAATAGAGGCGATGGTATTTTTCAAGTAGAGTACTCTAGAATAATCGGAAGTCTTATGTACCTAATGAGTTGTACAAGACCAGATATAGCTTACGCAGTTAGCAAGCTGAGTAGATATACTAGTAATCCAGGGTCTGACCATTGGAAAGGAATAGTAAGAGTACTAAGATACTTGAGATATACTCGTAATTATGGATTGCACTATACCAGATATCCGGCAGTCATTGAAGGATATAGTGATGCTAATTGGATATCTGATATAAAAGACTCAAAGTCTACTAGTGGATTCGTGTTCACACTAGGAGGTGCAGCTATATCATGGAAATCCTCTAAACAAACAGTTATTGCGAGATCTACCATGGAATCTGAGTTTATAGCTCTAGATAAATGTGGTGAAGAGGCTGAATGGCTACGCAATTTCTTAGAGGATATTCCAAGATGGTCAAAACCTGTGCCAGCAATTTGCATACATTGTGATAGTCAATCTGCGATTGGAAGGGCACAAAGCAACATGTACAATGGTAAGTCTAGACACATACGTCGTAGACATAATACCATAAGACAGTTACTCTCAACTGGAGTTATCTCGATTGACTATGTAAAGTCAAAAGATAACATTGCGGATCCGCTAACCAAAGGGTTAAATAGAGAGTTAGTTGCAAAGTCATCGAGAGGAATGGGACTTAAGCCTCTAAAAGAATAAGTTATTGTAATGGAAACTCAACCTAGCTGACTGGAGATCCCAAGATCTAGGTTCAATGAGAAAACCTAATTACAAATACTTAATAGGATCACTGTGGGGGTTATCTCCTGTCCATTCCTGTAATAACAGTGATGCCCGTAAGGAGAGGATAAGCAATAAGCTTTTAATGATTCTTATGCGTCGGAAATCCGAGCGGAGTAATGCGGGTTACTCTTGATTAAGAAATCACCTATGTGAGAGAGAAGTGGGGCCGCTTCGAAGGGAATTATGAGGCTAATTCTTAACAACTCTCACTGAACCAGGCATATGTTCATGGCCACAAACGAACATACCCATGAGAACTAAAATGTGTTAGGAAGAATCCTGTGTGAAGTACATCATCGTTTACACAGAAGGCAGAACAGTTCAAAGACATCGCGTCTACTGATCAGCTAGTAAAGTAAATGTATTTTCACAAGGGAAGGTTCAAAGGAAACCCCTACCTATCCTATGCAGGTTTCAACTGTGGAACTTTATCACCAAATATTCCGTGTCTCTATCAATTTACATTCATGTGGGGGATTGTTGGAAAATATATTTGGCAATTGATTTTCACTTGAGTAAATGTGAAATTGATCCCACATTGATTGAAAATTGGGATTTGAAGAGGAGCCTTAAAAGGGATTACAATCCCACATTGGTTAGAAATGGAAAAGTGGGAATAAGTGGAGGCTATAAATAATAGTTCCATCCCACATTGGAAAATGGAAAAATGTGGAAATGTTGGGAATGCTTAAATAGTTATCCCACATAGGATAGAAATGAGTTCGTGGACCAATTTATATATGGTTAACAATTTGTAAGGTGTAACCATTTGTTGCATAGAGACTCCTCCATGGCCTACGCGCCCGCAGGGGGGGGGTGCAAATCTTGGACCGACTTGGCCTTCGAGCCTTGAACTTGTGTGCGGGCGCGACCTGCGTACACGAATGTCGGACCGAACGAGTCAAAAATTGGCCACAAAGTGCAAGCCACGTTTTGGAATTTTGTTTTGAATTTTTCATTTAAAACATAACTCCAAATTGATTTCCATTCAAACTGTAACTCCAAAACGCCTGGAGTAAGTGTAAAATTCAAATGCAGGAGTAAGTGCAGAATTCAACTGCAGTTGCAACTCCAAAACGTCTGGAGTAAATACAGAATTCAACTGCAGTACTAAATGCAAAGGCTCCTCCCTGCCTATATATAGAGCAACAATTCCTTCAGTCTAGACAACACAACAACCACGAAAATCTCTCTGCATTTGTCTGTCCAGCTTCCTGCATTCCTTCTTCCAGTCTTGGTGATTCTGTTCAAGCACATTTTTCGTTCGCCTGCACAGCTGCAGTTCCAGCCGCTGTATCCTGGGAAGCAAGCGCTCGAGTTACTCCGGTGAGAGGGCGAATATTGCTTTAAGGACACTGTGTTGAACACAGGCCCCGGCTCCAGCGTTCATTTTGTTTACTGCTCAAGAACATTTTGTTTACTGCTTACTGCGAATTATTTCTGCAGTATCTTACTATATACAGCTTACTGTATATTTTCTGTTTACTTACAATCTGCAAATACTTTATTAGTAAACTGTTTAACAAGTTATGTTACAAAACTTTGCCAAAGAATTGATTTCCACCTTTAACCTCACGTGACTTGCTTTGCCCTCATTTAGCAGAATTGGTTTTCTTTAGCTAGAGCAAATAATTCATTTTCAGGCAAAGTCATTTCTCTTCTCATTTCTGGTGCCAGAAAAAAAATTTCCCTCATTGATTGAATCCTCATTTAATGAGGATTCACTCAATAAATTTATGATTTTTAAATTTTTTTATTTTATCATAGAATACTAATATATAAATATTTTTTTAATCTTTCCTTATAATCATGTCGATTTATAAGTTATTCTTTTAACTTTTAATTGCTTTCGAATATTATTTATTTTTATTTTTAAATTTATGTATTGTTATGAAAATTTATTTGACAAAATTAATCCAAAAGTAAACAAAATATGGTTCCAAGAGATTTATAAATAAATGGTTTATCTTATTTCATGAATCATATTAAAGCATTTCCCTCTTTGTATTTCTACCTTCCTTGTACAGTTGAGGTTTCGATGTGGATTCTAGTTTTTTATTATATCGATTATTTAATTCAATTGTAAATTGAGTTGCCTCATTTGTGATTTCTTAATTAGAGCCTTTTTTTATTACTTAATTTCTTAATTAAAGTTGACTACACGACAATAAATAATTTTATTTTAAATAATTCACTCCATTTTGAAAATTATTTTTTTATTTTCATTCTCTTTTATTTATTCAATTCTCCAATTATTTCTATTTAATGCAGAAGTCGTAATTTGATGCAAGTCAAACATGTAAAATGGCACAAGTCAAAGTCAGATAACTAAAAACAAAATCCAAACACAAAGAGAACGGCTCCTAAACTATCAACATTTTTTTATTAAAAAAAAAAAAACTCAAATTCCATGAAAAACGATGTCAATCAAATATCTTTTACCAAAAGATAGAAAATTTCAACATTTTTCAGGTGGCAAATTTTATCAATCAAATTCCACCCAAATTCTACCTTCGCAATCAGACGGTGCCTAAGTTAATTGTCTTATTCCGTAGGAGAATATATTTTGCTGTATTCCAGGAGACCAGTCCCTATAAGCACTAGAAACACGAGGAAAAAATACGGAATTGGCCAAGTTGACTAGAATGGACCAATGCCGAAAGATGGTGCATTAGCTGATGAGCATCGATCACTACTTTCATTCGGAAAAAGAAAACCAATACCCTTTCTTTTCCTCGTAGTGAGCTGCCAATGTTTGAGGCAGCCCACCTCCAATGATGTCTACGCTTAGTCTATTTGATGAAATCTTTGGACATTATGCTCCTGTTTGGTGGGATTAAAAAATCGAATTTTTAATAAATTTTGATAAAAATTAATAAAATGTATTGCTGAGCTTGTGGGTTTATTGAATTTGTGATTAAAATTTATTGTTAATTTTGACTTGTATTAAAATATTGATTTTAATTTCTACCGAACAAGGACTAAATTTTGTTAAAAGTGATTTTTTTTTTTATTATTAATTTTTCTTTTTGAAGATTTTTTTTTTTTTTTAAAGTAGGAAATAGCTATGAATTCACATGTAAAATTTGTTTATTGAAAAAAAATGTTACAAAAAATGGATAAAATGAGTTTCAAAAAATATGCACCATGAAGGAGCTTAAGGTAAAGATATTAATGCTATTCAGCATCATTGATGTCAAGCACCTAAATGCAATGTTACATGATTAATTTAATTCAACATATCAATTGTGAACGCTTAAAATTATGCTAAATAACATTCTTCAATATAAAATATGCAGACATCCAAATTTCAAAGTGCCCCATTCTCAAATTGCTAGTAATTACTCACAACGCGTCAAGGGTGGATCCACCATATGGCGAACCGTCATGCTCGGCCGTGCTGAATCCGCTCGAAAAAAAATATTAGTAGAAATTTTTGTCATTTTTTTGAAAAATACAGTTATTTTACTGAAGATCGCCGTGCTGAATTTATTTATTTATTTTTATCGATATCCGCCTGTGCTGAATAGAATTTCTAGATCCGCCAATGTAATGCGTAGGATGTTGTAGTAACATGCATAATATTTGAAGCTATGTATCGAGGGAACATACATTTGTTACCTATGTTATAGGTACACGGATATCACCATATAATGGAAATCTTAGGATATGTACGGTTTCACCTCGTCCCTGATTTGAACGTTACATAGAGGTACTCTTTGACACCTCTTTTAACACGTTTCAATACATGTAGTACATCAGCCTTTCTTTTTAATGGTGATTTTCTACAAGATTAATTTCGTTGAAGCTTATACATTTGATTAACTATGAATAACTACAAAACGATACAACACTACTCAAAACATTTATGTTGGGTCAAAGGGGTTCTAAAAAAGACCACGAGCAGCAAAAAGTAAGCTAAGACAACAAGAAACACTAGAAATCAAGAGGTGGGACGACGAAGGAACACGAGAAAATGTCAACTACCTAATTTGAAAGCATCAACAAAGAGACCTAAGCAAACCCCAGCTTTCCAGTAGTTCACCATCACCACAAGAGACTGCAGTCTCCCCCGAAAGATGGGTTTTCCATACATTAGCATACCAATACCCTCGATAGCAGCAACAACTACTCCAGCTACCAATACATCCCAGTCCCCTGTCTGCCCGAGAATCGTAGCCAAGGCATTTGCTGTGTAAAATCCTAAGAGGAGAAGAAATACCTTCATGGGGAAATTCTTCCTAGCTGAATTCAGTTTACTCAACAGCTGCCTACCACCAGAACCAACTATCCTGCCCAAACGAGTTCCACCAAGAGCAGAGTCGTCTCCATTGAGGCTATCTTGGTTATTATCGGCAGTAAATCCATTGGTATCGAAAGTCATCCCTATTCTCCAATCTTGTCTACTAGACCTAGAACTGTTTCAACATACAAACACCAAAGACAAAAACACAAATGGGATTAAGATCTACTAAGAATACTAAATACAAACATGAGAAATTCAAATTCAAATTCAAATTCTTCTTCTTCTTCTTCTTCTTTAATCCATGCTTACTGAAACAGTCCATTGCATCTTACCTCGGGGGACTTGAGAAGGCAGATTTCAACGCAGAAGTCCGCGTTTCAACTAACTTGCCACAAAGCTGTCTTTGTAGCTTATGCAAGAAAAGGCAAAGAAAGGTATAGGTGATAATATAAATATGGATTATGATACTTGTACAACTTTACTTACAATGTATGATGTGGCAAATTGTGATGTATTGATTTTGAAGATATGATATATGAATTAAAAGGATTGTGTCACATCAATGTTGTAAGTAAAAGTTGTACACAAAAATTGTACATGTATCATGGTTCTATAAATATATATAGCTCTTGTTTGGTTTATTTTATTTTATTTTTCTCTTTCTTCTACAGTACTCAATCTTAATGATCAATTAAAAGTCAAACCCACAATATTTGACTTTTCAACCAAATTTCAACCATCCATTCTCCTAAAATTCACTATTCATTTCAAAAAAACTTTTTTAAGCAATACCAAACAGAGACATAATCGTCGTATATATTATAACTTAAGCTCTTAAACTAGGAGGTTCAATAAAATCCAAGCAATCAAAGGTCTTGTATTCAAGTCCCATAGCAACCCATTTTGACCACAAAAAAAAAAATAAAAAAATTGGGTCTCTAAGGGGGCATTTTGATCACAAATTAAATAAATATTTTTGCACCATCTCTAATGGTATTAGAGTACATAAATATCTTGGATTTGAACCTATGAAATTTGTGCATGTGAAGTAGTATTGATGAAATTTGAACCAGTCATGCAAGCGAGGGGCATATTTAATACAAAATTTAAGAAATAAGTTTGTTTCCCTGGATAGTTTATATTTTATTTTTTATTTTTTGAATAATAAAACTTTAAATACCTTCAAATGCCATTATTCATAAGGTCAAAATCATTTGGTCATCCCTATAGAAAATCAAACCAAAATAAATAATCCCTCAACAGCTCGTTGCCCCCAAAACCTCACAGCGAAAAATGTGCCATATATATATTATCCTCTCTTCTCCCTCATCCTTCCAACCGAACTGGAACAACCAATCCTACTTTTTCTGTTCAAAGATCAAAATATTTAATCCCAACAACTTTTCCTACCGAATCACCCAGCTGTTGGACCGTGTTAAAACAATAACGACGAGCCTGGAAAGTTCAGAAATTACCTCTTTCTATAAGAAGGTCTGCCAAGCTTTGAAGTTTGTCTAGTGAAGTTGTGTGCATGGACTAAATCCTGGATAGCTTGACAACTTCTGAGAAGCATATATGATCTAAAGTTTTCATTTTCTACCACAGATATAGACTGCAGCACTCTAGCATCCATTCGGCAGGCCATCAACTGCAAAATACACATGGAGGAAGATAAATAAAGCTTGTGTGCATGCAGACTTGGAAGAAGAAAAGTTCCAGAGATATAAATCCCTTGAATGTACCGAGCTTCCCCATGAGATATATTGGTCATATATCTTAAATTCATCAAATCCATATTAAGAATTTTTTTGAAGGATTTTGAAGCAACGGATGCCATGTTCACTTTAGCCATTTTAAGAATTCTTTGCCAATATGCTCACTTTAAAGGTTCACAGAATTCACAAAAGTTCTCTTCTAAGATAATTAGGAATAATCAAATGAGAATAAAATATAAAAATGTATGGTACTGGCGGAAAAGCAGACGCCTTTGAGAGCCTGTTTGGTGTTGGTAGTTTTTGGGAGATTTTGGAAAATTTTGAATTTTTGGGAGAATGTGTGGTTGAAAAGTGTGACAAATAGTGGATCCCATAAAAATGTGTGATTAAAAATGAATTTGAGAGAGAAATTGAAAAAAAAGTGGTAGGAGCAAACAAGCTCCGAGCCTTGATTATGTTTAGTAATGTCTTTGAAGCAATGCAAAGATATAAGATGGAGACATGGGAAGACTAAACATAAATCGATGCTGATTAAAAGAATAAAATAAAATATTATATTAATATTCATATAAAGAGAGCGGAGTGATAATAATTCACAACAATTCACTGTATTCTAGCCCAAACACCAAAGTTTGAATGGGCAAAGCAACGGGCCGGACTTTTGAACTTGCTGGAATTACTATAACTCCAGATGGATCATATGATCAGTTTATCAATCAGTTTATGGAACCTAATAATATTGTACACATTTTCCTTCACAATCTTTCTTCTTCGTAATCAAAATATTTAGTTGCAGTGGTGAAAGTGGAGCAATCTGTGTGTGCTTTAGTTGTTTTGGTTTCTTCTATTGCTAATTGCTCCCTTAAACAGAAACTAGGACTTACCCATAAAATTATACTCCATCCACATGAGTAAAATTTCTTACGGATACAGATGTTGCAATGTTTTAACTATCCAAAAGAATAAGTATAAAGATCACTAATTCCATTATTTCGAAAGATTCTGTGCTGAACCACTAACAAATTCATCAGAAGATTTAAAAAATTATATAAAAAATTTCTATGGAAGTTGGAGAGAGCAAGATACATAACCAATACCTGCAGAGCAATAATAACACCAGCAGTACATATAATATTTATCTATTTGAAGGGCACCCCTCCGTAAAAGGCAGCAAAATTATCTGTAAATTGGGGGGAAAAAAGGGCAATAATTAACATTCTTTAATAAATAAAATGAACTAGAAAAAATTAAAAAATGCCCGGATGAAATGAAATTATACATCTATATAAATGGGAAAATTCAGTTTTCCTCTTATTTCAGATGCAATAGAAGTTCTTCAGAAATCATCTTCAGAAATCAATGGAAGAACTATAATTCCAAAAACCCACCTGCAAAAAATAGGGAGATGAAGAGAGATAAAGGACCACTGCTGCTGTGTTGTCTCAGTGTGCGTATGAGAGAGAGAGAGAGAGAGAGTTCGAAACAGCAACTGTGTGAAAGGCTGAAAGGTTCAAAATTGGGTGGAGTTCGTTAAATCCAAGCCCATGTATAAGATTGCTTGCCCATTCGATTGAGATCGATTTCTTTAGCTAAAAAGTTTACTTCTTTTTGTAAAACTATTATAAAAATAATAGAGTTGTAAAACTATTATAAAAATAATAGAGAATATAGAGAGATAGGAGAGAATTCTTCTCTTATTGAATTCTTATGAATGAATGAAATAAGGCTCCTATTTATATAGGAGTGAACAATGGTATAATCGTAATATGTAAAGTTTACAAGGGTATAATGGTAATTGGTCATTAATATATTTTATTATTATTTATAACACTCCTCCTTGAATGACATATTTCACAATTGCCTGCCTCATTAAAATTTTGCTAAGAAAATCCAGTGGGATAAAATTTGAGCGAAGGAAAAAGAGTACAGAAGCTCCCCCTGATGTTGGCCATGGTGAATCATTGAGTCTAATGTTCGAGTAGAACAAATCATGTACTGAATCTTGAAGTTCTGAAGTGCTGCCTCATTAAAACCTTGTCAGTAAAACCAATGGGATAAAATCTGAACCAATGAAAAAGAGTACAGCCGCTGCTTCGTTAAAACCTTGTCAGGAAAACCTAATAGGACAAAACCTGAACGAAGTAAAAAGAGTACAGCATGATTCTCTCCCTGAAGTGTGTAATCAAGTATTCATGAACCTCTCGAACATTGATATCATCTTTTTTCTGGAATATAAAAATCTCATTGTATAGCATTCTTCATAAGATGTCTATGATTTTCTTCATTTGTTGATATCATTCTAGTATAGCAATGTGTTGCTGAATTATAGCTTGTTGATAGCTATGATGATGCCTCAAAAACCTTGCTAGGAAAACCTTGTGGGACAAAACCTCAGCGAAGGGAAAAAGAGTGCATTATTCTCATTAATTTTCATCAATACGCCTAAACTGTTGCCTCATTAAAAATCTTGATAGGAAAACCCTGTGGGACAAAACCTCAGCTAAGGGAAAAGAGTGCAACGCGTATTTATTCATTTCATGGAATATCACAAGTATATT
Organism: Ligustrum vulgare; assembly: GCA_963555705.1. Taxonomy (NCBI): domain Eukaryota; kingdom Viridiplantae; phylum Streptophyta; class Magnoliopsida; order Lamiales; family Oleaceae; genus Ligustrum; species Ligustrum vulgare. The sequence goes on from OY743179.1 coordinate 9,154,087, forward strand.
GGTGCAATCATATAATTTATGATGAGCTTTATATAAATTGTTCATAGCTCATGATGTCATAACATGCTATATTAAGCAATGTTGTACTAATTTATCGATTGCATCTTTCACTTCTGGTGAATAATTAAATTTAGAATTCACTTCTGATGAATAATAAAATTTAGAATTCACTTCTGGTGAATAATTGAACATATTCATTTTTATATTCACTTCTAGTGAATAATCAATTTCCCAGATGTCATAAATAGTACACTCCAATTTCACTTTCAACATATTATATCATCGAGTCATTTGTATCATCCTATAGTGATACTAATCTGGGCATATTGAATCTTTCAATGATTTATACATGTATGTTCTTGCACTTTATAAGCTGCAATTTCTAACTTGCAGGAGCATAATCAATCATTGAAATAGATATCAATTTCGACATATAATCTACAATCATTTTACTTGAAATCTCAACGTACCGCGATCAACTGGTACATCAAAGAATACTCTTAAAGTACCGAGATGAGAATCATACATTTTGATCTCACTCATTGGTATATCAAAGAGCTCAAGCTAGTGATTTAGACTATAGTCTATCCACCATATGTCATGCCAGTTCTATGAAAAATCTTGCGCGCAATGAGTCGTCTTTTACGACTATGAAATATTTTTCATTTGTACATATAATTACTGGCTTTACTCATTTAAGCATTTGGATTTCAGGTCCTTGAACAATAATCCCTACATTGGGGTTATATACTTGGCCAAAATATTAGGTGGCGTTCTGTTTGTATTTTATTTTGTATTTTCATTTTCGAAAATGTTTTGTGTTTTGTGTTTTCATTTTTGTTTTCAAATTTGCTGAAAACGCGTTTGGTTTGTCATTTCTGAAAACTGTTTTTGAAAATGAAAAGCTGGAAAACACGTTCTGTTTGAAATTTTGCAGAACACTATTTAAACTATTTTTAATTAATTTGCTTGCAGAATACTACTAACTCCAACTTAAATTTCCTTTCACAATACACTAAAAATATGGTTACATGCAACACACTAATGTGAGCATTAAGAGTCTATATTAACACAGCTTGGTCAGGTTCGGGACTTGAGAAAGCTCTACTTCTATTAAAATCCAGAAAATGTAAGTTCTTTCAAAACCACCAGAGTCCATTTATCCTTACATTTTTTGAAATATAACAACAAGAATTCTCATTTAATTTTTTTTTTTTTGTAATGTTGACATTGAATTGAATAAAACTTTATTTAAACTAAATTCCAAGTTAGGATAATTCTAAAAAAAAAAATCTTTATTTAGGCTTAGTTCCAAGATATGATAATTCTAAAAAAAATAATAAAAAAATAAAAATTTTATATTAAGCTTAGTTCTAAGTTAAAATAATTCTAAAAAAAAAATAAAAATAAAAATAAAAAATAAAAAATTCTCAAAACACGTTTTCCGCGTTTTGGACATTTTTTGTCAAAATACACACAAAACGCCCAAAACGATGTTTCGGGCGTTTTCCGTTTTGTGTACAATTTTTTTTTTTTTTTGTTTTCCAAAATGCATTTTCGAAAATGGTAAAGAGAACGCGTTTTTAGCGTTTTCGAAAATAAAAACAGAAAACGACCTCAAAACAGCAAAGAGAACAGGGGCTTATAATTTCATCAACCTTATTTTCATAAGAGGGTTGTTTATGTATGCAGTCGACTTATTTATCGATTCCATTTCAACTCAATATAACATAGAGATATCTCTTTATATGTTCTATCATCAAATACCCGAGTCTCTTACATTTAATTATGTCCCTTTTTACTCACCATGAGTATTTAACCTCAAAGGGATCATTTCAATCATTCAAGAGATATTCTTCGAGTAGAGGTGACCAAAAGCTTTGTGGCAGCTGAAACCTCAGTATTGCAATTTCTCTGCTTCGAATCAAGATCAAGTGCTAAGGGCCTTGCAGACACGGGCCGCCGATCTAAAGATGATTATGGGAGGAAATTTCTTTAAAATGAAGTGATTAATAAATCTTGGAAACTGAAAAATTCACAGTACCTGATAATTGAAAATATCAAGATGAATTTCAGTAAAGATGGCAAATCTATTAGCCCTTGTGTGGAGTTTGTACGTTGATTAATAATAATTTGGTTTCTGATACAAAAGTTCATCATTTAGATGCAACTGTAGAGCATACTCCCGTCGTATTACTCAATTGACTAGAGACTCGTGCTGATAACGTGTTGTAAAACTATTATAAAAACAATAGAGAATATAGAGAGATATGAGAGAATTCTTCTCTTATTGAATTCTTATGAATGAATGAAATAAGGCTCCTATTTATAGGAGTGAAGAATGACACAATCGTAATATGCAAAGTTTACAGGGTTATAATGGTAATTGGTCATTCACATATTTTATTATTATTTATAACACTTCTCAGCATTTGTTTGGTTTTTCAAAATTTTCACGTTTTTTCAAATCATTTTTTTGTTTGGAAATGGTAAAACTTTTACCATAACTTTTCAAATTCAATCTCAACCATCTATTCTTAGTCAAACCCACAATTTTTGACTTTTCAAACATTTTTAAACCACACATTCGTTAGAAAACTAAAAAAACTACAAAAATAAAAAAATTTCACATTACCAAACAGACTCTTAATCGTTTATCTTACATCTAAAATATCATATAATCAATTTTTTATTACCAAACAGAGGTTAAAAAAATATACATATAATTAAATTGTAAAATAACAAAACTCATTGATATATTGAGGTCAAGACTTGCTAAATTTTGAGTTTTAAATAAAATATAAATTTTCAAATACTTTTTTACTAATAAAACTTATTTTTTAGAAAATAAATCTAATTTATGAGTTAGAAAGTAAGGTGGCGTTCTGTTTGTATTTTATTTTGTATTTTTATTTTCGAAAATGTTTTGTGTTTTGTGTTTTCATTTTTGTTTTCAAATTTGCTGAAAACACGTTTGGTTTGTCATTTCTGAAAACTGTTTTTGAAAATGAAAAGCTGGAAAACACGTTCTGTTTGAAATTTTGCAGAACACTATTTAAACTATTTTTAATTAATTTGCTTGCAGAATACTACTAACTCCAACTCAAATTTCCTTTCACAATAAACTAAAAATAAGGTTACATGCAACACACTAATGTGAGCATTAATAGTCTATATTAACACAGCTTGGTCAGGTTCGGGACTTGAGAAAGCTCTACTTCTATTAAAATTCAGAAAATGAAAGTTCTTTCAAAACCAACAGAGTCCATTTATCATTACATTTTTTGAAATATAACAACAAGAATTCTCATTTAATTTTTTTTTTTTGTAATGTTGATATTGAATTGAATAAAACTTTATTTAAACAAAGTTCCAAGTTAGGATAATTCTCAAAAAAAAAATTCTTTATTTAGGCTTAGTTCCAAGCTAAGATAATTCTAAAAAAAATAATAAAAAAATAAAAACTTTATATTAAGCTTAGTTTTAAGTTAAGATAATTCTATAAAAAAAAAAAAAAAATTCTCAAAACGCGTTTTCCGCGTTTTGGACTTTTTTTGTCGAAATACACACAAAACGCCCAAAACGATGTTTCGGGCGTTTTCCGTTTTGTGTACAAATTTTTTTTTTTTTGTTTTCCAAAATACGTTTTCGAAAATGGTAAAGAGAACGCGTTTTTAGCGTTTTCGAAAATAAAAACAGAAAACGACCTCAAAACAGCAAAGAGAACATGGGCTAACTATTTTAGACAGCTCAAATTATTTATTTCGAACTCCCTTAGTTAAGTAATAGATTCATAACTAAAAAGAATAACTCGTAAAAACATATTCAATAAGTTATATCATCATATTGTTCAAGAACACAATTTTTTTCAAAATACCATAATGATATAAGAAAAATATATGCCATCAATTAAAAGAATTCTTCACTGTATTTATGTGGTCAACCACGTCGTGTTTAGTGTTATGTGTAACGTCTAATTCATATCATTTTATTGAACTTTTGCATCTATTTTCATTACCCTTCTTCTCTTTCAAAAATAAAATAAAAATAAATAAGAGAAAAAATGATAAATAAGAATATATATCATAGAAATACATCTAATTTTTCATGTTTAGAAAAATCACAATAAACTTGTATTTACTAAAATAGCTCTTATCTTCTCCAGTGAGAATAGCTACAATTACATGCAATTGCATATCTAGCAAGTCATCAGAGCCAAAGAATGACAAGGATCAATAGAAATATAAGATTTCAAGATCTCTTATACAGTTGCAGCTTTGAGTGACAGAAAATCTGAAATCTTGTTGGTGTAGAAGTCCGGCTGTATGGAATTATCAGGATTTTGAAGCATCGGCAGAGATGTTACGCCTTCAGACAGGAAATACAAGTATTTCAGATGACATAAATCAGTTTTAAACGAAAAAACAAATCTTGTCCGAAAATTACCTGAAAGGACCAGAAGGGTTTTACAGCCACCATTTTGTCCGAAAAGAATGTCGGTATCGAGTCTGTCTCCGACCATGCATATTTGAGACTTCGAGATGCTGAATCTGTGAAGTTTTTAGTTAAAGAAACTAATATTAGATAGAAAACAGAAAATATAATTGGATTTCTTTCATCAAGCTAAGCTATCGCCGAATCTCTAGCATCAGAAAAATTCTCAACGCAATCATTACAATTTATAAACAATGCAATTTTCTACATCACTTTTTAATCACACACATTCTCTCTCTCCGCTTTTCCACAACGCATTTTACCTCAAAAACATAAATAAACTAATATATAATTACTACGGTTTTACCGAACTGAGTTGTACACATTACATAGGTATGTATACAGATACCCGAAAAGAACATTGTAAATACAGAAACATTTGAACACAGAAATGGCAGAGAGGAAGCTAAAAGTTTGGGCACCATACTTGTTTGCTAAGTAGTCCATCATAAAAGTCGAGGGCTTTCCTACAACAAGAGGCTCGCGTTGAGTAGATCCACCAATGGCACCTACCATTGAACCACCACCTGATTCCCAGCAACATAATGCAAGCAAATTCAGGATAATGGAGATTTGAAACTTAGATCACGACAAACTATAGCAATGTAAGCACACAATATCATCGTTCTTGTGAAAATAATTCTGGAAAGCAGTCTAGCAAATGCCCTCAAAAGCTCAAGATAACATATCAATCATGATTCTCAATTCTTAAAAGTTCAGAAAATGTGAATAAAATCACCCAAGTAAATTCATTTCCCAGATATCCAACCCAAGTAAATTATCAAATATCAATCCTTATCCCATTTGTATTGTGATCCTTAGAGAGGTTTAATTAAACTATCAATCCTTTCAGACGTTGAAATTGTCATGAAGTGTGTGTGCAGTTACTATGCGGATGTTAATGTCAGATGCGCTAATGAGCCAACAAACAAGGCCAATCAAACTTCAGCACAAATTAACACACAAGTAAAGGAGTACACATGGACCGACTCAAAAAATCCCTAGTTGTCATCCCAAAATACATTATTATTATTATTTTTTAATTCTTTTGAAAAATGTGAAATATACGGATATATAAGATTTCTGTGGGTTCATCCATTTAGATACAGAAGTTTTTTGCTTCCGAGTGTAAAAATGAAAATGCTTCTACTTTTATAGTCTTTCTAATCTTATCATAATTTTAAGTACAATGTTTGCAACAGCAGGAAACGATTTTCATGCTTAAAATTAAGAACACCCGTGAAGCTGAAAGTTCAAATATATTATGTTCCAGCTTAATCCATTGAGTGCAACCAAGGAAGCTAACTTAAACTCCATTATAATGCACAAATAAAGTGAATACAACTAAGTCAATCAACAGATGAAGTGAAACCTGCCCATTCTTGAGCATCAGTGAGATGAGTCACAGCGTCACGGTTTGTTGCGATGAAAAGACAGTCTGGGTTTTCACGAATGCACAGAGTTGCATACCTTCATAGCGGAAAAATTAGATATCTAAGATTGGATTACCTAAACAAATAAAAATATGTGCATGCACGTCCAAATACACGTGTTTTATTTAGGCCAGTATATCCTTCCTAACATATATCTCAGACCTTCGACATCTTAAATTTTTCTAAAATAAATATGGAACTCCTAGAATCATATAAAGATTAAATTGCCATAGCAGATTTTGGACCAATGAAATCTATCTTATTTGTCATGGTTGCTGCTTATGAATATTTTGAAGCCCTAATGTGTCAGAAGTATAAATTATGTAACTGATAAGGTAGTGTTGGCAATTTGGCTCTAATATCAAGGACAACAAGGATAAAAATTATTAAAAAGCAAAATTTAATTCATATATATATAGACAAAATGAGTCAGAGATTCATTCAGCCGAAGGAAATCTTCTTCAAACTTAAAAATTCCTTAAGTACCTTCTGTATAACACAGTGACCAAGGTGAAAGACGAGGAAAATTACAGTAGATATAGTGTCAAAATAATCAAGAAAACTTACTGAATTTTGTAATAGTTGAAATACCGATCAAATCCAACAACAACAGCCCCAACCTAGTCCAAAAGAAACAAGTGATTAGTGCAAGTGTACTCAAAACGATTGTCTTAATAACAGAGTTCATGTTATATTTTATGTCTATAGAAGTAGGTGGTAATGCCAGTTTCTATAAAGGAATATGTGAAGTAGAAACTAAATTTCAGAAGCATAAAACGATGGATATGTACATTCTCATCATGCTCCATCATGTAACCTGGCTTTAGCTCAATCTTCTTCTCACCATCTACCTACCAAACACAAAATAGAGATAACATGAGTTGGGCATTGGTGAGATCATCAAGAATGGAAAGAATCACGAAAAAATAATTCACGAGTTACACATTGGTCAACCAATAGAGATCATATATATCACAACTCCCAAAATTCAAATTAGCAAAAGGCAGTAAACACAGTACATACAATGCTATAGACCCATAACACTAGTAAAAAAGCAAAACAGCCTTGCTACAGCCGGTCCACATAATTTTAGACTTGGTACAGCCATGCAAGTAAACAACATGTTAATGTACACGAATAAGGAAAAGATCCATTTCAGGTCCATATACTGACTCTCTTTTAAAACATGATTCACACCATTAGTTTTTGCAATGGCGTTTCCCAGAAAGAAATGGAGAAGATTAAGAATTATTTATCCAGTTATATTCGTTATTTCTGGTGATGTGCTAGCTGCATCATTCTTCAATAAACTGAGCATTTTCCATGAAAAGTCTTGTTTCTTTGGATTTCTGTCATGACTTCCATTAATATGGTCAATCGTGCGAGCGACAACTGGGAGTTATATGCTAACTAAAGACTTTCACTAGTGAACATTATAATTGTACTCATTATGATGTGATCCGAAGTAGGCATCGAGAGCGGAAATCGAGCCATTGGCAATACTACAGTGATTTACGTGAAAAACGGAGCAAGTTTCGTGTTGGGCCCGAACCAAGAACTAAACCGGGTCACGTTTTTCAAAAGGAAGAAAAATGATGCAGCCAGGTCTACCACGCGATCGCGTGGTGAAAAGGAGCGCGCGGTCGCGCGATGACATCAAAATTCCACCTGAGAGATTCAGGCGACTCCACGCGATCGCTAAAGGTTTGCCTGCGCGATCGCACGGTTGTGACAGAAGCAGATTTTCGTGATTTTTAAGTTAATTTCCGTTTTATTAATTATTAATTTTATTTTTTGAACCCTAATGCGACTAGGGTTAGGGTTAGGTCGTTTTTCATTATATTATTCACAATTTCATTATTGTAAAACGGTTTTGATGATTATTGATTAAATTGAGAGATTTTCTCTTTGAAAAGGTTGATGATTCCCTTTTGGTGTTCTTCGAAGAACAATTCTGAACTTATCAAATATTGGGAAATATTTGTGGTGTTCCAAATCAGAAACTTATCAAGGAAATTGACAAGTCCTTGTGGCGTTTCGAAAACGTTGATTCTTTAGTCCGCATCATCAAATCTTCACATCGTGATTATCGGGTCAAGGTTCTATCGTCAATTCTATGTCTTCCAATTATTTTATGTTTGTTTTTATGTGTTTAGTCTGATTTAGATCTCTCCTAGGTTTTATTTTCGTTATTCCACGTTTTCTTCGAGGATTCCCGATTGGGATTGCGTCACATTAGCTGTATTATCATACTCACAGTGCCCTGTGCTTACTAGCTTTAATATCATTGATAGATCGGGAATTCTCCATATTATATAGCTCTTAAATCAAATCATATGTAAAGTCATATATTCATAAAATAGTTTGCAAGATAAATAGAAGGTTCATAAAAGTATATTTTGCTTCGATGATATAAATTTAGAATCTAGTACATACTGGCCCACCAAGATACTGAATTCCAGCTAACTCGAGCTCTTTCAAGATGCCATCCTCTCCAACAACGTAAACCTTGAAAACGTGTCATAATATGATCAGTCGTAGATAAAAGATTTTTCATGTTAATATAACTAGTTCATATAATACGATAACAATGATAGTGAGCAGACATAAAAGAACTAGGACTACTGACTGTGCAGAAACTATAAGCGATTAACTCAAAAACTAGAGATGATAAGGGCTTAGTAAATTCTTTGGCAAAGTTATACTCCAACCAGATGTTCTGCAGGTAAGATAAACCTGGTCTGTGGGCTTTAGAGAGAAAGCATAAACTCATGAATAATTAGAAATGTAAAACCTTTTTATCCTTGGGGAAATCAATCGACTTCAAGTAAGCAGCAGCAGCGAAGGACGATGCGAATATTTCCTCCTGAAATGAAGAGTGGCATTTAGATAGGTAGAAGCAGTGCCAGAACTTGAAACCATATAATCTTACACCCACCTCACTGACACTAAGACCAAGTGTTTCAAACTTCTTCCCATACTGTTTCCGAGATTTTGTTGAGTTGTTGGTAACAAAAACTAACCTCTTACCCTAAACAAAGAAGAATCCAAATTATAAACAAGTAAAAAAAGCACCATCAAGGCAGTCATGTATTTTCTTGATTGGTATCTCTTATAATCAAATGATGAACTCGAAGCTTCTTCTACACCAAATTATTGGCCATCAATGCAAAGACATAATCAATTCATACCACATAAACAAGATAAATTGTTTTAATTCTAACCTTTGACCGAAGCATATCAAGGGTTTCTGGGACTCCATCTATCAGTTTATCTCCCTTCCAAATAACTCCTATAAAATGTCAGGAAGGTCGGTTTACACTAAAACAGTATTAAAATTTGAATTGGAAATTAAAATTCTACCAATTCCCTGCTTGTTGAAAAAACAGCGTTGTCTTTCACAAAACAAAATTTTACTGTTGATCATGGGATAATTACAATACTCAGTGAATCAACATCGCAGTACATTTACACAAAGGGAACGTAATTTTGACAGAAACGAAGAATTTAAGAGAATCATACCATCACAATCGAAGATAAAAGTTTCCACAGAGTCGATGAGTTGATCAGGGTCTTTGAGTTTCTCTGCAGAGGCACGTGCGGTAACTATTCCTGAAGCCATTCTTCTTGAGGTACTACTCCTTATAGAATTCCATTCAATTACAGACCTCAAAGAATTATAAAATGCTGGGTTTGAAATCAATGGGATTTTCTTTGAAAGAAACTTAGGGGAATTCAAAAAGGGTGAGGCAACTGCTGGCCCTTTACACAGCATTTTTATGGCTACTGTTTGTTTGTTCAGTGGTGTCAGTAAGGTGGCTTGATCTCTTGGGTTTTTCTTGACTTCATTGGGCTTTTCTGGGTGGCTAGTTATTGCCGTGAGATGGCGATTTGAGTGGTCGATGATGTTTGTTTTATCCGATGTAAGGAAATTTCAGGTCCATGATTCATTTGTTCAATGTAATTTTTTTTTTTTTGTTTTTGTTTTTTTGAGGTGGGAGTTTTTGTGGTTTAGATTATTGGGAGAAGACAAGGGCATTTCTTCTTTGATTTCAATAGGGTGATTATATTCCTATCACAAAAATTATTTCTTACGTCACAATTTAAATATTTTCATTATTTATAAAAATAGTTGTAAATAAAATTACACAAATCACCTTTTAATTTTTTCAAACTAATTTTAATTTTTATATATACACCACAATTTCTCAACCTCCATCTCCTCTTACCCCACAATCGCTCAACTTCACAGCTAATTGCCTGACCTTCCACCCTCCGTCGCAAACTCCTGTTCGGCAAAAAATCATGATCTGGAAATTGGTTATTAGAGAACCACATATCTTAACCAAAGACTTAGCAATGCTCGCCTTCTCCCAGCCTCCTCACGGCCACAGGCTTTTCATTTCCCAGCACAATCCCCAGCCCACTCTTCCACAAATCCCTACCAATCTTCCACTGTAAAAGAAATCTTCATCAAATGTTGCCCAAGTTTTAGAAGACCCACCATTGTAATCAATAGATTCGTCGATGCAGCGTTGGAAGAGGAACTAGTTGAACTCTCGCCGTCAATTCTCCCCATTTTCTCCACCTCCGACGAACCTATTCCTCTCCAAATGGCCACCAGTGTTCCTGATAATTTACTCCCTTCATATATGGATTGTAGAGATGATGGTATTTTCTTCAAATCAATGAAAAACAAGATGATAAAACGAACCCCAAAACACTCCCAAAGTCTATCACGATCTTTCATGTTTCTTTGGACTCGGAGTCACCATAGGTACTGATGAAGTAAAAAATAGTACCTCAGATATTTCGAGCTTGAGCAATAGGCTGGCACGAACTTGAGCTCTGAATACCTGCAATAAAGGCGAGGAGGTGTATCCTCGTCGTCCCTCCGATGCTTAAGTCAGTAAAGAGGAAGAGGAATATTTATGCAAGAGGCTATATACTAGAAAAATAATAATTGTGTACCTGTATTGTGATTGAGAGCCACCTATTTATAGATATATATAAATGAGTTATAATAGGACTGAAATACCTTAGTTGCATGAGTCCTGTTAGGAATCATCTTCCTACTTTTCAGGGATTGAATCATCAGATGTTGGGTTAGGAGATAATTCCTAGCATTCATAGGAAAACAGACATATTACACGTCAGATAGGGGGCCCCACATGAGGTTCGTGGATAACCCCGAACAGATACGACCTCGACCATCATAGGAACTGGAATATGTAAAACATCTTCTCGGGGTATGAGTTCCTCGGGGAAACATAATGCTCCGGGAAAACCATAGCGCAATACCATCACTGATGATGTTCGGGGAAAGCATAAAAGGTCGTGTTCGGGGTAGAGAAAATTACTGCCCATCACTGGCCCCCGCGCATCCATGCTCAAGCTATGGAGTAGCGTGGATGCGCAATTGAAGAATGAGAAAGGCTCGGGGATGACGTGGCACCTTAGAGAGGTTCCTGACATGTGACAAGTCGTTCTGAAATGACGTGACGTTTGGTAGGCCACGTGGGCCACGGATTGATGACAAGTGTCGTCGTTTATGGGTCAGATCACGCGTCCGTTGGTATTCGTGCATATTCACAGTATAAATAGGGAGCCTCCCCCATTTGGAACTCTACCTTTGCCATTGAGAGTGAAATCACAGAGATCGTGCTCGAGGAGTGTGTTTTGGTGCGCTAGTATTTAAGGTAAGAGCTCGAACTCTTAAGTTTAATCAATTTTCTAGGAAATGTCTAGTAGTAGTGAGAATTCGGGTAGTGACAGTAGCTCCAACAGTTCGAGTAGCGAGCACCTTAATCCCGAGGATGTAGGGAACTCTTTAATCACTGTGGCACACCCCGTAGACTTTAGGCCTCGAGTTCAGGGGGAAGAGGAAACACCCCTAACCTACCCTGATGTTAGATGTATATATAAGGAGCATAAGATCATCGAGGTAGCTAGGGAATTCGGGCTAATGCCTCGATGTGATATTAGGGCTCCAGTTTCTGAGGATAGGGTAGTGCGTGCTCGAGAGGGGGAGATATTAGTATATAGGGATGCCTTGAAGGCCGGGTTAAGGTGGCCACTACATCCGTTTTTTATTCAGTTCCTCGTGGAGCACGCTATGTGCCCGGGACAATTAGTGCCCAATGCTTGGAGGATGTTGGTATATTTTTTCATTGCCTGTAGGGTATTGTCGATAGTTCCCCGAATAGATCTCTGTAGGTTGGTGTTCGAGCTCAAACAACTTCCCCATTTTACGTGTTTTACCTATTTACTAGTCGGGGTAGATTTAAGATGCCTAGGATGCCGAGCTCCCTTCGGGGTTGGAAGGAGAGGTTCTTCTACATAATTCCTCAGGAGCCCAGGCATCCCTTTTGGTCGAATTGGGCGATTCTGGATACTGTAAAGTTCAACGAGGGCCAAGCTTATTTTGAGGCTTTAGAGCGTGATAGGATGATGCTCGAGGGTTTAGAGCCATTAACAAATAACTTGGATGAATTGCTCGGGGACGATGCCTTAGATCGTGCTGGAGTCACTAATTTTGGGGGGTAGGACATGTGCTCGTACCTCTCCTCTCTCTCTTTTTTTTGCTCGATATAATGCCTTTGTCAATATTTTTTCAGAGACAATGTCGTTTGATCCATCCCGGTCGACAGTTTCTTGAAAGGCAAGGCCGGGGCTACTGGTCGGCCCCCGGTGAAAAAAAGCAAGAAGAGGCCTCGGGTCGCTAGCGGACCTGGGGAAGGTTCACGCACAACCCTTAGGGATGAAGATCTTGAGGAAGTTCTTCCTCCTCCTCATGTATCCCCGGCGAAAGTCCCCCCCGAAGTTGTGGAGCTCGAGGATGACACATCCAAGGAGGCTTCTCAGTCGCCGGATGTTGTGGAGAGATACAGGAAAGAGCTAAGCCCGAGCACGGGCCTTAGGCATCTGGAGGCTGTGTTGAACAGGGTAAGAACGACCATATATATATATATATTTTCAATCTTAAACCCACGTTCTCATAGTTTATCAAAATTGCAGGCTTTGTTCATTGCCCAGGGCATTGCCCTTCGGGCTGTCGACGAAGGTGAACGAGCTGAGAGTTTGAGCAATAACGTGACCATCCGCGAGATGAAAATAGAGCAGCTCGGGGGAGAAAAAAAGGATTTGAAGCGGGAAAAGGACGTACTAAAGAAGGAACTTGGGGAAGCTATGGACCGAGTTGGAGAGCTAAAACTCGAGCTTGAGCAGACCCAGAAAAGTTGTGAGGAGAAGCTGATCGATGCCGAGGCTGCTCGTGCATCTGCAGTGGAGGCTTTTAAGGGCTCCGAGGAGTTCGGGCTCATCCAAGGGGAGTATGCCTCGGGCTCTTACAACTACGCTTTCAAACAAGCGCGAGCTTTGCTGCGCAAAAAGGGGCTTCCGACAGAGGATATTCGGGGTGACCCCGAACTTACAGAAGGCCTTGTTCTCTCAGAATCCGAGGAAGGTCCTGAGGATGGAGACGAAGAAGGTTCGGGTGACGAGCTGGAGGTTGTCGACAAAAATCCCCCTAGCTAGTTTCATCCCCGAACACCTTTTTTATTTTTTTTTTGTATGAACCAAAAGTTGTAATGAAAATCTGTTTTACGTATATTTGAACAGTAGTGATGTGTTCCGGACCCTCGACAATTGGAGTCATAGCGGGCTTGACAGAAAATTAAATATTCAAGCCAAATAAAAGTGCAGTCCAGTCAACCATGTCGGAATTAGATGCATAATATGTGTTTTTCGAGTAGAAATGGCCAAATTCCATCATTTGGGGCTTCAAAACAGCAAGTCAATTATGAAGACGGAATTTAGGGTTTTTGCGTATTTTTAGGTTAAATTTTGTTTTTAATTATTTGTTTGCCTATTTTAGAATTTTAGTCTAATTAAAATTCTATTTTGAGTCAATTAACGGCTAGGTTATTTTACTTATTATATTCCTTTCCATTTATTGTAATTCAGACTTGAGACTTGATTTTGATATAAACAGTTTTTATTGAACATTCAATAAAAGTTATAGGTGGATTCCTATGTTTTTCGAACTTATCAAGAATATTTCTTGTGGCGTTCAAATATCGAACTTATCAAATATTTGCTAGAATATTTGTGGCGTTCAAATCAGAGACTTATCGAGGAGATTGGGCAAATCCTTGTGGCGTTTCGAAAGTCCTGGTTCTTTATTCCGCATCGTCGAGCCATCGCGTCGTGAATATCGGGTCATGATTCATCCGTCCAACCACAACCTGAGTTCGGAACTTTTCAACGTTTCTTCCGCGCTTCGAACCTCATCAAGTAGCGTACGAGCACAGATCATGATCTTTACATAACGAGAACTGGTGCATCCCCGATCATGGGATTTAATAACGAACATTATGTATAACCCCGAGCACATGACTAATAATGAACATCAAGTAATAACCCCGAGCATAGGATTAATGATGAACATCAAGTAATAACCCCGAGCATAGGATTAATGATGAACATCAAGTAATAATCCCGAACAGGGGATTATTGTACATCAAGTGATGACCCCGAGCACGTGTGGAACCCCGATCAATTAGGAACCGCAATTATGATGGAAGTGCTATTAGTGACGCTCGGGGTTAGTGTTTGAAATTTCTGCTCGTGGGTCAAGCTTTGCGTGCTTCCCCATGTGGAAGGCTTTCAAGTGCATGCTCATGGGTGAGACATTGTGTGCTTCCTTGTGGGGAAGGCTTTCGAGTGCTTGCTCGTGGGTGAAACATTGTGTGCTTCCTCGTGGGGAAGGCTTTCGAGTGCATGCTCATGGGTGAGACATTGTGTGCTTCCTCGTGGGGAAGGCTTTCGAGTGCTTGCTAGTGGCAAGAATTTGTGTGCTTCCTCGTGGGGAAGGCTTTCGAGTGCTTGCTCGTGGAAAGAATTTGTGTGCTTCCTCATGGGGAAGGCTTTCGAGTGCTTGCTCGTGGGAAAGACTTTGTGTGCTTCCTCGTGGGGAAGGCTTTGGAGATGAACAACATAATTGGTGAGAAGTACCTTTTATTCAGAGATGTTCTTGGGAAAATAAAAGTTGGCGCGCGGGCCATTAAAAAAGTAAAGGGAATGAACTGCAAAGTTTGGCACGCATGCCATAAAAATTAAAAAAAATAAACGGAATGAACTGAAAAGTCTGATTCTGCTACTTATAGTAGATTTTGAGATTATCTGCATTCTAAGGTCTTGGTAGTGGCGTTCCTGTGAGATCCCGGAGACTGTATGATCCTCCTCGAGTCTGTCTATAACTTCAAAGGGGCCTTCCCAAGCCTCCCCGAGCTTCCCTGGTGGATGACCAGCCGCTTCTGCTTTTCTCAGCACAAGATCTCCTGCCCTAAACTTTCTTGGTGTGACCTTGTTGTTGAAGTACTTTGCGGCTCTATTCTGGTATGATGCTATCCTTGTGCTTGTTTGCTCACGAACTTCCTTGAGCAAGTCAAGGTGCTCGCCCGTACATTCCCCTTCCATATTTGGGAAAAGACGCCTGTAACTGGGCATGCCTACTTCAATGGGGATTGTTGCCTCTATCCCGAAGGCAAGCATGAATGGAGTTTCCCCAGTAGCTGTTCGGTGCGTGGTCCTGTAAGTCCAAAGTATGGCAGGTAGTTCCTCGGGCCAAGACCCTCGTGCATCTCCTATCCTCGTGTGAAGGTCTTGGAGTATAATCCTGTTCGTCACTTCTGCGAGCCCATTACTTTGGGGGTGAGCAACTGATGTCTGGCGATGATCAATATGAAAGCTTGCACATAAATTTTTGAACTGTGCGTTATCAAACTGCCTGCCATTGTCCGTTATCAATACTCTTGGTAAGCCAAACCTGCATATGATAGATTTCCAAACGAAAGATCTTAGTTTGGGTTCTGAAATTGTTGCCAGGGGTTCTGCCTCTACCCACTTAGTGAAATATTCAACTGCCACTGCTATGAACTTCAACTGTCCTCGTGCAATGGGAAAAGGGCCCAAGATATCAATTCCCCACTGTTCAAACGGTCCTAAACACGGAATAGGAGTTTGATCTTCGGCTGGTTGGTGTATGATATTCCCGTGCCTCTGACACAGGTCACACTTTTTCACATAATTTACAGCATCTGTCCTCATGGTCGACCAATAGTATCCGTATCTGAGGAGTCTATGGGCTAATGACATAGCACCTTGGCGATTCCCACACATGCCTTCATGTACCTCTGCAAGAGCTTGAGCAGCTTCAGAAGCTGTGAGACATCTGAGATAAGGCAGAGTAAAACTCCTCCTGAAAAGAACTCTGTTTATAATGCAGTATCTTGCTGCTCTTTGTTTTACGGTCCTGGCCTCCCTCTGGTTACCAGGGAGACTTCCTTCAGTTAAAAACTTGGTGATGGGGTCCATCCAGGATGGCTCATGATCAATGTCCATAATCGCAGGCCTCGGGTCAATACTGGGGTGTGACACATATTTCATATGAACTGTTCTTTCGAGATTATCAACACTCATGAACACGAGTCTAGAGAGTAAATCGGCCTTGATGTTTTCTGATCTTGGTATTTTCATGATCTCACAGCTTCCGAACATTCTCTGTAGGTCATGAACACGCAGGCAGTATAGACTCATCTTCTCCTCTTTCTTCTCGAATGTGCCATCGATCTGTCCTACTACAAGCTGGGAATCACTGTATACCTTTACGTGATTGAGTTCGAGACCATGAGCAACCTCAAGCCCAATGATGACGGCTTCATATTCTGCTTCTGTGTTTGTTGTTTCAAATTCAAATCTCAAAGCGCACTGTATTTCAACCTGTCCGTCCGGGCTTATAAGTATGACCCCTGCACCCAAGCCCGAGGAGTTGGATGCTCCATCCACAAAAATTTTCCAGCAGCAATCAGACATGCTCGGGCTCATCACTGGCCCCCGAGGCCTTGGTGTGAGCTCAACAATGAAATCCGCCAAGGCCTATGCCTTTATCGATGGTCGAGGCTTGAACTCAATATCAAACTCGCCAAGTTCAATGGCCCATTTTAGCAATCTCTCGGATACATCGGGCTTCTGAAGTATATGCTTCAAGGGCTGATTTGTGAGTACCACGATCATATGTGATTGGAAGTACTGCCTCAACTTCCTCGCAGCCACAACTAGTGCCAATGCCAATTGCTCTGCAAGGGTGTAACGGGTTTCAGCGTTAAGGAGGACTTTGCTGACATAATATATGGGCTGCTGGGCTCGACCGACCTCCTTGACGAGCATCGTGCTTACTGCATTCTGGGAGACAGCTAAGTATAGGGATAACACGTCTCATGGACTTGGTTTTGTAAGCACATGAGGCATTGCTAGGGACTCTTTCAGATGTTGCAGCGCATGCTCACATTCCTCATTCCATTCGAAACTCTTATTTCCCGTAAGTATTTTGAAAAGGGGGAAACACTTGTCAGCTGCTCTTGACATGAATCTGTTAAGTGCTGCTACACGACCTGTCAATTTCTGAACATCTTTTCTATTTTTGGGAGACTCCATTGAAATTAGAGCCTGGATCTTATCGGGGTTGGCCTCTATACCATGATGAGTGATCATGAAGCCCAAGAACTTTCCTGACGATACCCCGAATACACATTTAGCGGGGTTCAACTTCATCTTGTACTTTCTGAGTGTGAAGAACACTTCCTCGAGGTCATGAACGTGCCCGTCAGCTTCTATGCTTTTGACAACCATGTCATCAACGTACGCTTCAATGTTTTTCCCAATCAATCCTACAAACACCTTGTTTATCAACCTCTGGTAGGTTGCGCCAGCATTCTTCAGGCCAAAGGGCATGACCTTGTAACAATAGATCGCTGAATCAGCCATGAATGATGTTTTTTCCTGACCGTCCTCTGCCATGGGGATTTGGTGGTAACCAGAAAATGCATCAAGGAAGATGTACATCTTATGGCCTGAGGTGCTGTCCACGAGGTTGTCAATTCGTGGTAATGGATAGCTATCCTTGGGGCATGCCTTATTAAGATCAATATAGTCCACACAAACTCGCCACTTGCCATTGCTTTTCTTTACCAAGACCACGTTTGCAAGCCAGTCCGGGTAGTGAACCTCTCTAATGAATCCATCCTTTAAGAGTTTACAAATTTCCTCCTTAATCACACTTCGACGATCAGGGGTGAACTGTCTCTTCCTTTGTTTAATGGGCCGAGCGTCAGGATTTACGTTTAAACTATGCGCGGCAATCTTGGGTTCAATTCCAGGCATGTCCTCAACACTCCAGGAGAATACATCAATGTTCTCTTTTAAACACTGTGTGAGCATGATTTTCAGACCGTCATCGAGTTCCCGACCAATGATGACATTTTTCCCTGGCCCGATCTCGACCTCCAACAATTCCTCAACTGCGGAAAGCCTACCTCGGTGCTCGAGGTCGGGCTCCATCGCATCTACCTGCATGACCTCTGCTGGGAGGTTCTTGACACTAGAAACATAGCACTGCCTGGCTACTGTCTGGTCTCCCCGAACAACTCCCACACCTGCTGCTGTTGGGAATTTCATGGAAAGATGAAATGTTGGCACTATTGCTTTGATGCTGTTCAACAGTGGTCGGCCAAGTATTGCGTTGTATATCATTGGAGCCCTCACAACATGAAACATCGTGATCTCTGTTACCTGCTTGGGGTCTGCCCCCAATGTTAAGGGGAGTTCGGTGGTGCCCTCGGGCATGATGATGCTTCCCCCAAATCCCTGCAGGGGAGTCCTAATAGGCTATAAGCTGCTTACTGATACCCCCATTTTAATGAAAGCCTCATGCGATAACACATTAGCTGCGCTTCCATTGTCTACCAATATTCTCCTCACCTCGTAGTTAGCTATGATGGCTGTAACTACCATAGCATCGTCGTGAGGAGTGATCACTCCTTCCATGTCGTCGGAGCCAAAGGTGACGTCAGGGTGACAAAAACGCTCGGTCCCCGAGGACTGTCTGGCATACATTTTGCGCCCATTTTGTGAATCTCCTCCCGATTCCGTTCCACCTATGATGACATTGATTGTTCCAGCCGTAGGCTTGTTATTCCTCGGCGGATGATCCTGCTCATGATCACACTTCTACCGCTTGTCATTTCCCACATATGTTTTCAGGAAACCCCTCTTGATCAATGCTTCTATCTCTCGCTGTAAGGTGTAGCAAGTCTCGGTGGTGTGACCATGGTCACGGTGAAAATCACAGTACTTGCTCTTGGTACGTGTATCTGGCGGGGACCTGATTCTGGATGGCCACTTCAATTCCTTCATATCCTTGATCTCCATAAGGATATCGGCCCGAGGGGTGTTCAAAGGAGTGAAAGAAGGTGGCTGCTTTGTCCTTGCTTTTCCCCGATCATCACGATCACGCCCCTGCCTTGAACTGTCATCGCGCGCTCTCTTTCTGTCGTTTCTACTATCCTTCCGCTCAGATTTTTCGGGGGTTGTATTGTTCTTCTTTGGATACATAGCTTCCTCCATATTCACGTACTTCTCATCCCGAGTGAGAAGGTCAGTCACAGATATTGGCGGTGTTTTTGATAGGGACATCTTGAAGGCCTCACACCTTACAGCCTGAGTAAGAGCTGATACGGCAGCAGAAATATGGAGATCAGGAACTTGCAACCTTTATGTGTTAAACCTGGTCATGAATTCGCGCAGTGTCTCATTCTGTCCCTGGCTGAGTCTCATAAGCGAAGCAGGGGTCTTTCTTATACGTTTACTACTTGCAAAGAAGGCTGAGAATTTATTAGCAAGGTTTGCGAACGTGGGAATGGAGTTCGGTTCAAGAGTAGAGAACCAGTCCCTAGCAGCGCTGGTCAAGGTTTGGGGAAAAGCCTTGCGCATAAACTGATCGGGGGCAACTTGTAAATTCATGACGTCAGTGTATATATTAAGATGGTTCACTGGATCCGTTGTACCATCATACTCTTTTATCCTCGGAAATTTAAACCTGTCTGGTAGGGGAAAGCTAAAACATCTGGCGTGAATGGAGTGTTTGACGTGAACCCTGCTGGGGCCTGTGTATTTTGTCGTATACCTGCTGATATTGCTTCCTGAATAATTCTCGCGAGTTCGGCCGGAGGCATGGCCACTGTTCTTGAACTCATAACGTTTGGCGGTGATGGCGGTAATCCCGAAGTACTGGCCCTACCAGTATTAGGGGCATGGTTCTGTGGCTGGACCCGTGAAACATTCCCCTCCTCGGGCGTCGGGGTACCGCGTTGGCCCTGCTGCGTGAGCATCTGTGTAAGGGTAGCAACCTGCTGACGGAGCTCCTCCAATGCTGCCTGGGTATCGACAGCGGGTTGGGAGTGTGATGTCTGGTTCCCTGGTAGCGTGGACTGGTCTTGTGGTGTTACTTGGGGTACCTGCTCCCCCCAGAAAGTGTGATCATGGGCAGGTAAGTTTGCTTGCGGAAGTCCAGAGCGTGTATTGACCATGGATTCTAGTTCTTGTTCCCACAGACGGCGCCAATGATGAAGCAAAAAATAGTACCTCAGATATTTCGAGCTTGATCAATAGGCTGGCACGAACTTGAGCTCTGAATACCTGCAATAAAGGCGAGGAGGTGTATCCTCGTCGCCCCTCCGATGCTTAAGTCAGTAAAGAGGAAGAGGAATATTTATGCAAGAGGCTATTTACTAGAAAAATAATAATTGTATACCTGTATTGTGATTGAGAGCCACCTATTTATAGATATATATAAACGAGTTATAATAGGACTGAAATACCTTAGTTGCATGAGTCCTGTTAGGAATCATCTTCCTACTTTTCAGGGATTGAATCATCAGATGTTGGGTTAGGAGATAATTCCTAGCATTCATAGGAAAACAGACATATTACACGTCAGATAGGGGGCCCCACATGAGGTTCGTGGATAACCCCGAACAGATACGACCCCGACCATCATAGGAACTGGAATATGTAAAACATCTCCTCGGGGTATGTGTTCCTCGGGGAAACATAATGCTCGGGGAAAACCATAGCGCAATACCATCACTAATGATGTTCGGGGAAAGCATAAAAGGTCGTGTTCGGGGTAGAGAAAATTACTGCCCATCAGGTACTTACAGAACATAAAATCTGGGATTCTAGAACGGTGAAAACAAATCCAAAATGAACCACACCACATGACCACAATAACGATAGTGGCCAATGAGAAAAGTCCGACGAATGATGGCGGTGAAGGGCAGGTGGAAGGGAATGATTTCGGCGGAGGTGTTGGTG
Source organism: Ligustrum vulgare (assembly GCA_963555705.1). Classification (NCBI taxonomy): domain Eukaryota; kingdom Viridiplantae; phylum Streptophyta; class Magnoliopsida; order Lamiales; family Oleaceae; genus Ligustrum; species Ligustrum vulgare. Next base: position 9,175,227 of record OY743179.1, read on the forward strand.
GGGAAAGAGCTGTAAATGATGAGAGTAACAATGGGGTGGGTGGTGATCGTGGTGTACTTCGTTTTGTTTTTATTTTATCTTATTTTATTGGTTTTAAATTTAATAAGGGGTATATTTGTATATTGGTTGTGGTGTATTTATAAAAATCATATATATATATATTTTTTGTGGTGTATTTAAAATGTGGTGTATCAAGTAAATTATGTGGTGGTAATATATTTGACTTTTCAATAAGGAATAATTAGGCTCTACACTAGTTATTCTTACCTTCATTAGAGAAATACCAACTTTTTAAAACAATTTAGAATTGTACGTGATATTACATTTCTCTCTCCTCTCTAACTGTTACATTCTCTCTCTCAATTAATATTGCATTTTCTCTTTCAAATCTATTCTCTCTCCTATTTCTCTCAATTACGTACTCTCATTTGTTCCTGCCAGAAAACACTCTCCTCTTCAAGGTTTCGTCTTCTCCCATTTGAATCAATACAAATCTGAGACAGTAAAACTCCTACCCATGAAAAACTCAACACACCCATTACAAAACGGATTTGAATTTAGGGCAACAACGATCTCAAATTTTGAAATCCCTATGTCGAAGTCGCTAGTCGTTCATCTGCAAATCTGAAGCCCCATCATCATCCCCCATAAATTCATCCAGTTCGTTCGGTGGTCCTATCGTCGCTACTTGCGACGACATCACGATAGTGGATCTAAAAAATCAGCCCCCAATCGCGATTATAGAGGCTGGAATTGAGTTTTCTTCAACCTTGAGTCTATATTTTTTTTTTAACATTTACACATTCTCAAATTGGTTTGGACTGGGTTTTGTGATCCCCTAGCTCGATGTTCATGGGTGTGTGGGAGGGTGGAGTCTTGTGGCTCGTGGGTGGGTGGGTGAAAGTAATCCCAATTGGTTTCTGGGCTTATTTTACTAGACTGTACACTTCAACATTCGAGTACTTCATATCACCGAAAAAAGGAACAGGTGGTAATGTAAAAATGGCTTTGTTCTCATTTGAATGTTGACTTCATTTCTCTACATGGTCTTCCTATATAGTTAGAAGAATGGAGTAAAAATAGGTTCCCCTTTTTCATTTACAACTAGTTTTTGAGGATCAGAAGGGTAAGCCATGGATGAGTCAATTAACTGTTGTAGCCTCTCTTTCGATAGCTGCAAAGGTGGAGATTATTAATTTTTTTTTTATAATGGAAAGTTATCAACATTTTTGTCGGCAGAAACAATGTTTTAATATTAGTGGACATCATTATAGAAAATTTAGTAGGTTTTGATTATCTTCACACCTATTCGCTTTGGTTGTAGTCTTAGTCGATTCGTAGTTTGTAATGTCTGTGATCTTTTGTCATTTTTTTCTTTGTTATATATATGCAGTGTTGTAACAAATCGCAGGCGATATAACTTAAATTTTGTGTATTTGTGGTGTTGTATTTGTAGTCAATGTGTTTGTTACAGGACATTACAGGTGTATCTTGATGAGAAAAATCAAGAGTTGGTTTAGTTCATAAGATTACAGGCACATCACGTCCAGAATTACAAAAAAATTACAAGACATTATAAGACATTACAAAGCATTATTGAACATTACGACACAATATTACAGGGATTGTAATTTTACATAAAATACAATTATTCAACATTACAATGATTGTAACATTGCTTCAATTTTAATCGACATGAAGAAAAATAATAGTAATGAATATTACACAACTATGGTCATAAATTACAACACGTTACATAACATTACATAACGATAACTATTAATTAATGATTGTAATTTATAATATTACAGAACATTACATGACTGTAACGTTACATGACTTTACATTACATAATGTAATCGTCGGAAAATCTGGTACTATTTTACCTGTAATGGCTGTCGGAAATATGACGATCGAGAAGGTTGAAGATGACAAACTGGGAAGAGTGAGAAATTACATTGGGAGATTTTTTGAAATATTGTAATTGCCTAAATTAATCACTATACAAATGGTATCTACTTCCTAATTAATAAGTTCCTTATTTAATTACATAATATAATTAAATACTTTCTCTCTCCTGCATTCCGGTATTTATCTAAAAGTGTGCATCAAATTCCTGAAATATTACTAATAGTTTCAAAAGTCGGTATTTTTCAATTGCAGGCCATTACATCTAGGTCGTTACGTAATTTTCCCTTTCAATAATAGGTTATCCCAACCCTAAATCCCTATTAGGTCTAAAAACAGGCTTAAAAACCGCCTCTACAAAATTGAGACCCGCTAATTATTAAACAAAAGTAGGAAAATTGAAGAAGGGAAAAGTACATAAATATAAAACTTTAAATTTCACTTTTCAAAATTAACAAACTTAACATTTTATTTTTTTCAAAAATCAGGTGTTTAATAATTAAAAATAAATATAATATTATATATAATATAAACATAATTATCTATCATATATTATATTAAAACTAATATAATATTAAATCAAAAACTCAAATCTTAATGTCACAACCTCACTCATCCCTGCCCCTTCCCCCGCCCACCATCCGACCCCACCCACTAGACACCCACCCCACCCCACCCCACCCCACCTACCCTACCCAACCCAACCCTACCCCAAAAATATTTTTTTTTCCCGCTCGATGTTTTCCTACCCTTCCACATCCCATCTCACTCAACCATACACCACCTTATCGCAAAGTGACAAATTGATCTCGCCACAGTACAGCCCCCGCCCCTGACCCTATCCCAAAATTATTTAACCCACTCACAAAGTCACATTTGGTTACACAATGTCACAATTCAGTCACAAATACAAATTTAGTTGTAAAACGCAACGCACCTACCCACTCATCACTAAAGTCACAGTTGGTCACACAAGGTCATAGTTTGGTCACATAAAGTCGCAGTTAGGTCACACGAGGTCATAGTTAAATCACAATTGGTCACACAAAGTCACAATTCGATCACAATTACAAATTTGGTTGCAAATTTCACCCAACCCCACCAAAATGCAAAGTCACAGCTGGTCACACAAGGTCACAATTATAAATTTAGTTGCAAAACCCCACCCACCCCATATCCTAATTCACAGTTGGTCACACAAAGTCATAGTTCGGTCATACAAAGTCCCAGTTAAGTCACACGAGATCACAGTTAGGTCATACAAGATTTTTTTCTTCTACTTTTCCACATTCCACCCACCCTGCCCCGATCCTACCCCGTCAACCACCAACCAACCAACCCACCCCACCTCACCTCAAAACTAATTTTTCTTCTATTTTTTTCCCATCTCACCCACCCCTTCCCATTTCACCCAACCTGACCCCACTTGCAAAGTCACAATTGATCACACAAAGTCATATTTTAGTCACAAATCACAATTTCAAATTTAATCGCAAATTTCACTGCAACTCCACAAACCAATACCCCCACTCCGCCCGTCCACCGACCCCACCCCACCCCATCCTACCCCGCAAAGTCACAATTTGTCACACAAAGTCACATTTCGGTCACAATTATAAATTTAGATACAAATTTCATCTCGCCTCACCCCACCGATCCACCCCCACCACAGTCCACCAGGTCACACAAAATCACAGTTCAATCACATTACAAATTTATTAGTTGTAAAATTCACCCCACCGCACCTACAAGTCACAATTGGTCACACAAATTCCCAATTTGATCACCCAAGGTCACAATTTGTTCACACAAAGTCGGAATTTGGTCACACGAGGTCACAGTCCAGTCACACGAGGTCACAGTTTGGTCACATAAAGTCACAGTTCGTTCATACGAGGTTTCGGTTCGGTCACACAAGGTCACAGTTAGGTCACATAGTCATATTTGACATAAGTGTAGGTCACATAATCATATTTTACTGTTTATGATCACAAGTCATAATTTTTAAGGCCACAGCTTATTATGGTCATAAGTCACAATTTTTAAGGTCACAGCTTATTATGGTCACAAGTCACAAATCAGGTCATAAGTTTATGGTCACATTCACAATTTTTTAGGTCACAATTTATTTCTCCGTCACAAATTTCGAATTTCGCAGGTCACAATTTTTTTCGATCGCAAATCTAAAGTCAATTGATCACAACTTAACAAATTATGAGTCATAATTTCCTTATTGGTCACAAATCACAAATTTCAATGGTTACAATTTTTTCTCGAATACAAATCAAGATTTTTTTAGGTCACAATTTTCACAAATCACTAGTTTTCTTGATTTGTAGGTCACAATTTATACAATTATTTGGATGACTCATTTTTTGGTCACAAATTATAGATTTAGTTAGTCACGATCTATTTCTCGGTCACAAATCACAAATTTATAGGTCATAAATTATGATCATAACAATTAATTGGTCACAACTTATTTTAGGGTCACAATTATCCTTTATCACCCAACCAACCATCCACCCACCCACCCAGCCACTACCCCAATCCCAACCCTACGTCCACCAGTGCTGCCATCGGAACCACCATCACAAATCAACACCACACACAGATCCTCCCTGATCACCACCATAAAGACACAAACCCCTACACCGTCATACCACCCATTTCCGCCACCCCCGCCGCCAATCACTCCAACCAAAGAACACTGAAAATTCACTTCACTCCACCCACATGCCCAAATCATTACCCTAATCGTATTCCTCCTCCATCACCACACCATCGGAACCACCACCACCACACTATCGCGGGCACCACAATGACTTCCACAGTCACTTCACAACCACCAGAAACCACCATTGTTAACTCCTCAATCACCATACACACAAACACCATGAATCACAATTGTAAACTCCTCAATCACCACATAGACCACTACCACGAACCACCACTTTTATCTCCTCAACCGCTACCACAACCACCATAAAATCACCACTAGCACAAAAAAAAAAAAAACTATAGTCAACACAACCACCTAGATCTCTACACTCCGACCCAAACTCTGGAGCAAAAATATCGACTAGTAACACCCAAAAAATTATCACCACCACGAAAACAACCTGCAAAAGATGCAGCAGCGTCAATCGAGCCACTGTCTCCCTCCAACCGATGATCTCTGGCCTTCGAAGAATGACGGTTGGACATCGCCCAAGGGATCTCCTGCGAAGCTTCACAAGGATGCTCATGGTCGCAATGGCCTGTCGCCATCGACGAGTCACCAATGGCAAAGGGTGGAGGTTTTGGGGGTGGGGATAAATGGGTGATGAGGGAAATTGAGTGTTTTAAATTATTTAGGGTTAAGGGTTAGGGGGCGGGTGGGTAGGTGGAAAGGAACTGGATATGTATAATATTTTTATTAATTTATAATTACAAATAAATGCAGACCAGAAAATTGTATAAAAAACTTACAAACTTGATTTTTGAAGTGTGAATTTTAAAAATAGGGGTGGATGTAATTTTCACATAGAAGAAATCATAAATGGGACCTTGCTCTGGCCTGCCCCACGACTTCGCGAGTCGTCGGGGCGGGTCAACTATCATCCCTAATCGTGTCTGAATTTTAATGATGCTTTTGTAAATTATAATATTCTTTTAAACGGTGAAACTCTTTATTGAACTGGATCAAAGTATAAAGACATCCAAATCCTATCTGGAAAGTGCAAAAGAACGTCCAGCGTATACATATTTAAGTTATCGTACCTCCAAATTTTTTTGTAGTTCTTAATACTCAACCACATTTTTTGCAATATTTCTTATTATTAATGACGGTGTTGGTCTAGTATTGAGAAAAATCTTGCATTCCTTCTTTGCAACTACTCCATTAAAAAAAAATGTTATAAACTAGAGAGGAGAATAATGAATGAATAAATTTGTATGTTATTGAATGGATTACCTATGATTTCTATCGAAAAACATGTTGAAACAACTGGATTTGAGTAGTTTGATTACTAGTTTTTGCATTTGAAGG